>OX276347.1:5505000-6882155 GCA_946251885.1 Cosmia pyralina | reverse complement strand
TTCGATTAATACAAATAAAAAATGCATGAAAAAAAATTCGTTTAAATTTTTTCATACAAAACGGCAATTTCATAGGTAAAGACCTATTATTAGTTAGAATGTGTAAGTGAATTAATGTACATTATTAAAGTAGTTAGTTCTGAATAGTTTACGGAATCGATTTCTGTAATTTTTAATATCAGGTAATTTTTTCACCCCAAAAATAAATAAAACTATGTTAAGCTAAATTATAGTGACACTTCCGCTGTACAGTCAAAACAAACCAAAATGGACGAAGTATGTAATAGGTCTTTACCTATGAAATTGCCGTTTTGTATGAAAAAATTTAAACGAATTTTTTTCATGCATTTTTTATTTGTATTAATCGAAGTAATCACCCATGCAATCAATGCATCTTTGCCAACGCAGTGGCAGTTTATTGATGCCCTTCTTAAAGAAATCAGCTGGACGGGAGGCAACAAATTCTTCAAAGGCATTTTGTACTGCCTCTCGGGTATTGAATTTTTTTCCAGCCAAGAAGTTATCCAAATTCTGGAAAAAGTAGTAGTATGTAGGCGCAAGGTCTGGTGAGTAGGGCGGATGACGGAGAGCTTCCAACCCCAGTTCTTGCAACTTGGAGACCGTCTGCTGTGCAGTATGAGGTCGCGCGTTGTCGTGCAGGAGCAGCGGAGACGAGCGATTGACCAATGCTGGTTGGAGATGTGCCAGCTTCTCCATCATTGTGTTCAGTTCTTCACAGTACACATCTGAAGTAATGCTCACCCCGTTTGGTAAGAAGCTGTGATGAGTCACACCGGCGCTAGACCACCAAACAGTGACCATCACTTTTCTAGGGGTAAGTTTTCGTTTAGGGCATTGTTTAGGTGCTGAACCAGGATCCAACCAACTTGCTGAGCGCTTGCGGTTATCAAACAGAATCCATTTTTCATCGCAGGTAACAATGCGGTTCAAAATTCCTTCATTTGTGTGTCTGTTGAGCAGTGCAAGGCACGTCTCGACGCGTACTTCGCGCTGGCGATCATTGAGTTCGTGGGGCACCCATTTGTCAAGCTTTTTTACCTTGCCAATTTGACGCAAATGGACCAATATTGTTTTGACGCTAACGTCGAAAGCTGCTGCTAATTCAGCCGTAGATTGTGTATCATCACCTTCCACAATCGCCTTTAATTCGTCATTGTCGACCAAAGTCTTCGGACGACCGCGAGGTTCATTTTTCAGGTCGAAATTTCCAGAACGGAAGCGAGCAAACCAATAACAAGTGGTGCGTTGGTTTGTAGTGTTAGCTCCTTAAACGTCGTTGATGTTGCGTGCCGCTTGTGCCGCGTTGCTGCCACGACGGTACTCATATTCCATAATTACTCGAATTTTTAACGTATCCATGATGACGAAAAAGATTGAAATGCGATGAAAATGTAACACTAATCAATAAACAAATGACTACTTTTAGAAAAAAAAATCCATGTTTTTAAAATAAAATTAATTTGAAATTAGAATTCTTAGCCAAACAAAAATTATTTTGATTTGAAATGGCCAGTACTGCAGAACGGCAATTTCATAGGTAAAGACCTAATATTTACTTACGCTAGACACTTATGTGTATGCGTGCATAGATTTGTAATGTGACCACAATCTCCTCACACAATCAGAATAACTAATTTAATAAATATAAACAATTTGTATTGGAGCAGTGGTGGCCCAGTGGTAATAACGGTCGCGACTTACGAGTTGTAGGTCGTAGGTTCGAACCCAGGCAGGCGCTTTACTTTGTGTAAATTATTTCATCACCACTGCTCTCAAAACGGTGAAGGAAAACATCGTGAGGAAACCGGCATGTCCTAGAATCAAAAATTCGAAGACTTGTGACATCTGCCAACCCGCACTGGGCCCGCGTGGTGGATTACGGCCCACTCCCTCTCACAGAGAGGAGGCCTGTGTCCCAGCAGTGGGAACGTTATAGGCTGATTATGTAAACAATTTATAGAATAGAATAGATTATAATAGAATAGATTTATTTTCTTTCCACAAATTCCACAAGTTAAAATAGGCTACAGATACAATTTCGTATTGACTGGTGCTTATCTAAGTTTTACAAAAACCTGTAAGTCAGGTCACCAGGTCTTCTAACAATTCATAAATTACAAGTATTGTACAGAAGACGTTTTGTACATAAATTACTGTTGAATTAATGTTGTTGTTGTTTGAATGTTTTATACATCATAGTAAAAATTCAGTGTATGCATTATGATTATAACATAATATTCTAATTGGGGTGTTTGGTGATGTGCGTTAATTCTGGCGCATGTTGTAGAATCATACGCACAGTGGGTAAGTCCTCTACAAAAAGTATCAGACTTTTTGTGTTTCCCAGACTCAATTGTGTAGACTGTCTGGCGTATGCGTCACCGACTCACATCCCTGGGGCATAAGGTACCCGCAGACTTTTATTTACAATGTCTGTGGTGCTGGTGTGAACTTACCCCTATGTTGGTTCTTTTATATGCAATGAATTCAATGCATTCGTTCTATGCGTAGGTATACTCTATATTTTCATTTGTTTTTTCAACAAAAGAAAATTAGATCTTTTGTTCATTTGACACTCACTCGTATGTATCTGTATTATACTCGTGTATAATGTGACATTTTAATCGTACAAAAATCGCATCATGTGAATGACTGATTTCAACTAATTTGGAATAAAAACACTCATTATTTTATGAGTAACTAGCTTTTGCCAGCGGCTTCGCCCGCATGGATGTCGGAAAATATCCCACGGGAACATACTACCGGGAATTCCTTCCTTATTCCTCGTCTACACTATAAAGAGAACCTCTGTGCAAAATTTCAGCTTTCTAGGTCCAAGGTTTTGGGCTGGGCGTTGATGAGTCAGTCAATCAGTCAGTCAGTCAAGACTTCTCTTTTTATTTAAATAGATAGATATAACAAATCATGACCCCAATATTTCCTGTACAAAATCTATACGCGAACGAAGTTGCGCAGGAAGTGCCAGTGTTAATAATTAAATATTAAGTACTTAAATAAAAACTTTTTCTTGGCAAATGTTTTTTTGTTGGAGATTTATAGAAAGCTACGAATTTGTACATAAAAACAAGTTTCAAATCTGCAATACTTTGCCGCTTTATTGGTTTTGTGGCACAAAATGGTGTAATTATTATGCTATTTTTAGGTATTAACGTGTATCTATTGTTAACGTACTTTAAACTAGAATAATATACCCATATTAATACGTTTAATTTTTGGGAGGATTAATACGTTTAAATTAATTGGGAGGTGCTCGTGGCTAAGTAATAACAGCCGCACGGGTCGATCCATCAGGTTAAGCTACACTTGCCGGGGTTGGTACGTGGATGGGTGATCATCTTTACATACCGAGACTCTCCGTGTCTCGGAAAGCACGTTAAGCCGTTGGTCCCGGCTGTCATTCGTGGATCTTTGACAGTCGTTACGGGTCGTCAGAAGCTCGAAAGTCTGACAACCAGTCTTGCCAAGGGGTATCGTATTACCCAGTTAATGGGTTGTGAAGGTCAGATAGGCAGTCGCTCCATGTAAAATACTGGTATTCAGCTGCATCCGGTTAGACTGAAAGCCGACCCCAACATAGTTGGGAAAAGGCTAGGCAGATTGATTAATACGTTTAATTTTTCAGTGGTAAACTAAATTCGAAGCGATTTAAAATGTTTTATTACTCGACCTGCATTTGGACAAATCATGAAAGAAAAAGACAAACATTTCCCATGACTTCTGTATGACGTACACACGTCAATGGCATATATCTACGTCTTAAGACCACACGGTCTTAAGACGTAGATATATGCCATTAGCCTTGAGCGGTTAGCTTGCGTGTTCTGTGCTGAGCTCACGCAATGCGTCGTACGTCCAGCCAGTAACAGGACTCGCTCAACAAGGAGCGCTGTCCCAAATTAGACGCATTTTAATTTATATACCTACACATAAAACAAAAGGTATTATATTAAAACACGTATACTAAAAGATAAAATAATTAAATTGTAAATACAAAAATATTTACAATATTTTTAAATACGTTTGACGGATTTTGCGTGATTTTTAGTTTTTTATCAGAGTTAGAAATAATTTTACAAATTAAATACCTACACTATGATAAACAATCATAATCTAAAATATTCACATTTTAAGTTATTAAGAAAATGTTCTAATTTAACACTTATTTTTGTTGTTATCTTCAGTTTAAAATCATTAAGAGTCGGTTATCGTAGCCTTAAGCAGATGTTACAAATTAGAGTTGCTAACTCATGACACAGCTCATGATCAGATACGATGACGAATGATAAAGCGTGACAGGACAGCTGTCCTCCTTCATGTGCAAGTCTTACGATACGATGGACGAAGTTGGCCACATTCCAACAGCCGCTAACGGTAATGGATTTTCCATAATTTTCTTACAAAAAGAAAAAGAAACGCTGAAAATTAATTGCCCCATGTGGCTTATTTTGTAGACGACGGCCATTAATTTTGTTAACACGTCATTGATCAAAGATATAGATGAAAACGTTTGCAAAGAACGACCTATTTATAAATAAAATAAAATCTCCATAAAACCAGACTACTTTCACTCACAAATGAGGTTAATTCATTCTTATACCAACCTCATTTCGTATAATACGTTATCTACGTGGTAAATAGCAATTACACGTCTGATACGCAATCGATGCGTAACAACACGCACCCGTCACGCTCACGCTTCACGCAAACTTTTCTATTAATAAAAAAAAGAAAATAAAAACTCTCCATTAAAATGCTTGGACATTTTCCAAAACGACCAAAAAAGAAAAACAAACAGACGACCATTTTGTATTAGAAGTGTTGGCACGCTATTGAATCGAAATTTGAAATTTGACATTTCGTGTTTATTCATTAGTTACTGTTGTTGGAAAAAAAAAAAAGATCAACGAGTGATCACCTGACGTGATTTGATACTGGAAAAAGCTAGGAAATAACGTAAAACAATAAGAAAAAAAATTAGTATATTTTGATTGCTTCGTTGGTCTAGTGGCCGCAAGCGCTACTTCTGAGCATGAGGGGGATTTGGGGGGATTCGATTCCCTAATCAGGCAAAGTTAGCTGGAATTTCTCAGCAGCAGCCCGGTGTCTGGATTTGTGCCTGGTTAATGACAATAGGGTCTAGGTGCCTAGCCTTTTCCCAACTATGTTGGGGTCGGCTTCAAGTCTAACCGGATGCAGCTGAATACCAGTATTTTACATGGAGCGACTGCCTATCTGACCTCCACAACCCAGTAACTAGGTAATACGATACCTCTTGGTAAAACTGGTTGTCAGACTTTCGGGCTTCTGACGACCCGTAATGACTGTCAAAGATCCACGAATGACAGCCGAGACCAACGGCTTAACGTGCTTTCCGAGGCACGGAGGAGTCTTGGTATGTAAAGATGGTCACCCATCCACGGACAATCCCGGCAAGCGTAGCTTAACCTGATGGATCGACCCGTGCGGCTGTTATTACTTAGCTACGTGCTCCTCGGACATCGGGCTTCAATTTAACTCGTCGCGCGCTAATTAGCAGACACAATAGAAATTCTATTGTTATCTGTACACATGGTGTGCAATCGACATTTTAGGAGTTAACTGGTAAAATGTGAGTGTACTATAGGTACCTACATTTCTGTCTAACTCTTCGGAGATTACAGACATGGTTAGATGTTAAAAAGAAAATGTTAGTAATTTTCTCTCAAACTGAACTTCGGAATATTCAACTTCTTGCAGTTTTTTCAAATTCAAACTCAAACTCAAAGCATTTATTTCAAATAAACCAATTACAGGCACTTTTGAATTGTCAATGGGTCGGTCAGTCAGAAAGATAAAGCTAGTTGCCCATTCCAAAGCGTAGTAGATCCCTATGGAGAAGAACGGGCAAGAAACTCCACGGATACTCTTTTAAATCATAATATTTTTACAAAATATTGGTTACATCGTTCATGTTGAAAATATACATGTGAGAACAATGTAGAAAGACGTGCACGTTAAAAAGCGTCCGTAATAAAAAGATAAAAACTAAAACAACTACATTAAAAAAACTTTTTACAAAAAAATACAACCGACTTCCAAAAACAACACTACAAAGTGAAAAATAACTTTAATTTCGGAAGTCGGTGTCTAGTTAAATGTATTTTTGTTTTTTGTTTTTTGTTTTTTTTTTTTTTTTTTTTGTTTTTTGTTTTTTGGGTAGTTTTTGAGTTAGCTTCAATAGAAGCTAACTCAAAAACTACCCAAGCAAAGTTAATCAATTTTATATGGGACCAACTGTCAACAAAGCAAAAAAAATCTAAATCGGTCTAGTCATCTTCGAACTTCGAGTAATCGGGGAACATACATAAAAAAAAAATTAAAAAAAAAATAAAGGTTCCGACGAATTGAGAACCTCCTCCTTTTTGAAGTCGGTTAAAAATTTAAAGTAAGCCATGGCAGCTATATTCGCATTAAAATTGAGAGTAGTAGTGCAGGTGTAGTCATAGCGATAAGCTTGATAACAGATGTTTATCAGGTAACATAGAAAATATTTACAACAGCTGTAAAACCAGTGTTATTGATCCATTTCTTGTTCAAACGTTTTATTACCCACACGGTATGCCTGAAACATTTTATCTGAAATCCCAGATTTGGGACACATTGTGGAATTTGAAGACAGTCTATTGTCGCTCTTTATATATGACATTTTGATCATTCTTGGCCCGTCTTCGAAATTTGAAAGACACATTTTGAAAGTTAAATAAAGTTTGTTTCAAGTCTGGAATTCTGAAATCGCTTGGTTTGCTTTTGGATACATTAAGAAGTTAGGGAAATATTTTAAAATATTCTATCTAATCTATGTAACTTTTGTTTTGTACAGACATTAAAAAGAGACAAGTACATCTACCAGACTGATTTCACAAACGTTTTAGTACAGACTACAAAAATATACAGTCTTATCGCTTATAGCTTCATATCCAACGACAAGTTTTGAATGTGTATAAAACCGCGGACAATGGTGGTTGACTACTTTTCATGCCTACGCTACATTTTATCCTCAACTAGCAGTGCCTCGCGGTTTTACCCGCGTAAGTCTGGAACCCGTAAGAATATCGGGATAAAAAGTAGCCAATGTGTAAAACCAGGGTGTCAGCTACCTCCACAGCAAAATTTATCAAAATTGGTCCAGCCGTTTGAGCGTGAAGAAGTAACAAACACATACACTTACAAACTTTCGCCTTTATAATATAAATGTGATAACAGAGTTGAAAAGTGTCTACCACCAGAGTCCGCAATGATATACGTGGCTAAAATTATACAAACCTATGTTCTAACTACTGTTGATCGACGTATGTCTACAAATAATCAAGCATGTAGCTAATACCGACATAGTTAGGTAGCTAAGTCGCGTTGGCGTGGACTTTTAGGTATACACTAGTACGACGACATGTGTTGTGACATGTGCCTTGTCACGGAACTAGGAAGTAGGAACCCAGATTATGTGGACATGTTTCGTCGCCAAGGTTTTCTCCCCTTTGGCGAGGGTATTTTCTCTTACGTAACGAAACTAACCATTAATCAGTGGTTACTCTTGCTCCGTCTAGCAAGTTCATTAATTTTCTTATTAGTCTTGGTTTTGTTGGTATTGATTAAAAACCTGATTAATAGAGAATATCACGCTGGTTTACCCCGAACGGTTAGGCAGAGGCGAATTATAGTGCAACCATATTTCGCCCGTGGTGTTTAGTCCACAATAGTGGCGAGCCTATTGCCATAAAAAGTAAGTTCAAAGACTAAAACCCGACTAATGAAAAATCACGCTCTAAAAAGTAAGAAACAAGAAAATATTTTCATCTGTGAAAAAGTCAGACAAATTAAAAATCCGGAGTCTCGCGTAATCTGTTCGAATTATCATGTGACGTGTGACTCCGGATGTTTTACGAGTATTTGTCTGTCTTTGTACATTTGTAGAGAAATGCTTATTGCTCACATCTGAGGCGTGATATTATAAATTATTTCCAATTATTGGGAGCAACAGCTAAATATATATACTTATATATTTTTTTGAAATGAAAAATGAAATTAAAAATTAGAAAATATTTTTTTTGCTCATTATTTTATGTCGTCTAGAGGGCGCCATATTCCATTTAATGTGACGTCACATAGCCGATAACCAGCAGACAATCAAGACGCTTCCAACGATACATCATTTGTCAAATTAGGTTAAGTAGATTAGAAGTTATGAGGGAACAGATGAACACACATACATACCGGTCAAAATCATAACCGTCCTTTTTGCTTTGCCGATGTCGGGTAATAAATTGGGCATAAATGCTACTACTGAGCAATTCTTAGTGGGAGAATGCAATTACACACACCTACACATTTCCCTATCTACAGTGACAGTGCTTCCTTACCCAAACTCTTTGTTCCACCTGCTGAAGTTATCCCGTCTGGACATGAGTTGCATTCTCGTAATTGTTTCCGCTTGGGGGCGCTGTTGTAGATGTAGACCTGTCAAATACTTTTCGTGTCAAATTATCGTGCCATTGCCATTTCGTCTCCTTTTTTGCGATTTCTTTTTTCAAGATGCGAGAGATCTTTTTTATACGCTGTATTTTTTTCGGGCTTGTAATATAAATAGCAATACGGCTAACTGCGACAAAAAAGTTGACGTTTTATGGTGTCCCGCTTAGGACAGTGCCTTAAGGGGGATCGGCAGTAGTAGCCGCGAAATTCAAATTTTCTTACGTTTTTTGCAATTTGCAGGTCAGTGTCAGGTTGCATGTTAATAAAAATATGATACGCGGCTATAACAAATAGGTATGTATTACACATAATTTTAACCACAAAAATCATCAATACATCTTTTTATGTTAGATTTCCTGCGGATTGGTCAGATTTCAGAAATTAGACGAATACGCAAGAAAGCCGCAAGGAGCTCGTGGCTAAGTAATAACAAGTAATACGCTTGCCGTGGTCGGTCCGTGGATGGGTGACCGTCTTTACATACCGAGACTCCTCGGTGCCTCGGAAAGCCCGTTAAGCCGTTGGTCCCGGCTGTCATTCGTGGATCTTTGACAGTCGTTACGGGTCATCAGAAGCCCGAAAGTTTGTCAACCAGTCTTACCAAGGGGTATCGTATTACCCACTTAACGGGTTGTGGAGGTCAGATAGGCAGTCGCTCCATGTAATATACTGGTATTCAGCTGCATCCGGTTGACTGGAAGCCGACCCCAACATAGTTGGGAAAAGGCTAGGCAGATTGATTGACGCAGGAAAGCCGTTTTTGAGCCAATTTGGAACATACATACAGACAAACGGACAAAAATTCAAACAACTATATTTTCGGCCTCAGACTCGTTCCCACTCCTCGTAACAATTCCTTTTTTTTCTGAAATATTCAAGATACAGTTTCGAGTTCGTTATTTTTTATTATACGTATGTCAATTCTATCTGTAGGTACATTGTTTTATCAATTTAGTAAAGTGATAAGCTGAACTGTGACGTCATATCAGTGTCCGGTGGCAACACAGTACATTAGAATAGCCATCTTTATTATTGCTTATGTGTAAATGTGTCAATGTTTATAATTTATATCATCGACCTCCGCCGTAACCGACTTTTTACTGATAAATACTGATAATAATTAATTCGATTGATAATAAGTTTATAAAACGTATATAAGTAGACTTGGTGTTAATAAAATGCTAATTATAGTAGGTACTTAAATATTAGTAACAAGACAAAAGTTAAATTTTAAAAATCCCTAACACAAAACCCTCATTTGTTTTGCTACTCCATCATCAGGCCCTGATTGCCATCTATAACCTATTCATTCAGACCATTTCAATGAGCCCAAACACTATAGATACCTCTGCTGTAAGTTGGTGAGGATGTTGGGTAACCTGCAAATTCCAGGTTACGCTGCAGCATCAGTTCAAGGTTACTATGTTGTTCTAATATCAGAACAACAAACAGAACAGAACACCAAATTTCGACTCGATCTGACCTGTGGAAGATGTTCACATTCATTCATCAACTAGAATAAAACTTTTTTACAAAAAAATACAACCGACTTCCAAAAACAACACTACAAAGTAAAAAATAACTTTAATTTCGGAAGTCGGTGTCTGATTAAATGTATTTTTGTTTTTGCCACCGACTTCCGAAATTAAAGTTATTTTTCACTTTGTAGTGTTGTTTTTGGAAGTCGGTTGTATTTTTTTGTAAAAAAGTTTTGTTTTTCACTTTTTAGTGGGTCTGTTTATAATTTGTATAAGTTACAATAGTCTAAGTCAATTGCTCATCACATGTTACAAAATATTGCTTTTCCCGATGCTGGGACGTTAATTGTTGAGGAGTTCTGCTGGTAAGAACCAGGAGAACTCCTCAACAACCACTCACCACACGCATTGTGTGACGAGCGGAAATTGCTTAGCAACCATATTAAAGTAATCGAATCGCAACCCGTGAAATATTTATCATTGAGTAGTTCCGGTAGCCATCTGTGCTCTTCATTATCAGTTCCACTTCACCAAGTGGTGCTTTCAGAGAGCAAATGCACGAGCTACTATAAAAAATACCCAAATCACTATAGGTGTGCCTATAATATTTGAAGAGTTCCTTCGATTTCTCCAGGATCCCATCATCAGAACTGGATGTTGACAAAAATGGGACCATTTGGGAAGTATACCCTTTCCTTTAATTTTTCAAATCGGTTGGCAAGCGACGGAGTTATGCGCGAACAAACATAAAAAAAAAAAATATAAACATCCGAATTGAGAACCATCTCCTTTTTTAGAAGTCGGTTAAAAACAGCTGATAATCTTCAAACGGCTGATTAGATTTTCTTGAATCATAGCTAAAAACACTCTCGATCAAGTCACCTTTCAAATAAAACAAAAAAAATCTAAATCGGTTCAGTCGTTTGGGAGCTATGATGCCACAGACAGACACACAGATACACACGTCAAACTAATAACACCTCTCTGTTTCCGTCGGGCGTTAAAAATGGTAATTCATGCAATCGACGATCAGCGCCATGTCTTCTTTCTGAGCCATAATATTATTTACCTAAATAGGTAGATAGCTACCTTTATCTAGAAAAGTACACAGGGGGGACAACTTATCTACTAAGAAAAAAAAATGCAATTATTGCTCAACTCACATCTTCAGTGAAGCACTTCCCCAAGTTGAGCCGCTCTCCAGACACCCCTTCTCTATTCATCCTTACGCCAATTTCAATTATCCAAAAAAAGCCCCAGACGACAACAAATGTAACAGACACTTTAATAGCGGTACAAGGTTCATAGATCGCTAACTAACGCCACCATCTTGTTTTTTGAATACATTGCAAGTGACATTTCACAAAATTATTGCAGCAGTGTACAGTCCGGCCGTCGAAACAATGCATGGTTCCTGACATCTGTCAGTTGGACAATTTATAATATAGTATGGTTAAAATCTCGCTGCAGACTCGGTCATAAATCATTCGAGTGTTTCGCTCTCTTTCCCACTCACGGGCCTTATGGGCAGGCCACGCCCACACGTAGTCCTGTGCATTACTGCAGTCGATGAGTGATATCGATAGTTTTATATAATAGGTCTTTACCTATGAAATTGCCGTTTTGTATGAAAAAATTTAAACGAATTTTTTTCATGCATTTTTTATTTGTATTAATCGAAGTAATCACCCATGCAATCAATGCATCTTTGCCAACGCAGTGGCAGTTTATTGATGCCCTTCTTAAAGAAATCAGCTGGACGGGAGGCAACAAATTCTTCATAGGCATTTTGTACTGCCTCTCGGGTATTGAATTTTTTTCCCGCCAAGAAGTTATCCAAATTCTGGAAAAAGTAGTAGTCTGTAGGCGCAAGGTCTGGTGAGTAGGGCGGATGACGGAGAGCTTCCAACCCCAGTTCTTGCAACTTGGAGACCGTCTGCTGTGCAGTATGAGGTCGCGCGTTGTCGTGCAGGAGCAGCGGAGTCGAGCGATTGACCAATGCTGGTTGGAGATGTGCCAGCTTCTCCATCATTGTGTTCAGTTCTTCACAGTACACATCTGAAGTAATGCTCACCCCGTTTGGTAAGAAGCTGTGATGAATCACACCGGCGCTAGACCACCAAACAGTGACCATCACTTTTCTAGGGGTAAGTTTTCGTTTAGGGCATTGTTTAGGTGCTGAACCAGGATCCAACCAACTTGTTGAGCGCTTGCGGATAACCGCAAGCGCTCAACAAGTTGGTTGGATCCTGGTTAAAATGGATTCTGTTTGATAACAAACAGAATCCATTTTTCATCGCAGGTAACAATGCGGTTCAAAATTCCTTCATTTGTGTGTCTGTTGAGCAGTGCAAGGCACGTCTCGACGCGTACTTCGCGCTGGCGGCCATTGAGTTCGTGGGGCACCCATTTGTCAAGCTTTTTTACCTTGCCAATTTGACGCAAATGGACCAATATTGTTTTGACGCTAACGTCGAAAGCTGCTGCTAATTCAGCCGTAGATTGTGATTCCACAATCGCCTTTAATTCGTCATTGTCAACCAAAGTCTTCGGACGACCGCGAGGTTCATTTTTCAGGTCGAAATTTCCAGAATGGAAGCGAGCAAACCAATAACAAGTGGTCCGTTGGTTTGTAGTGTTAGCTCCGTAAACGTCGTTGATGTTGCGTGCCGCTTGTGCCGCGTTGCTGCCACGACGGTACTCATATTCCATAATTACTCGAATTTTTAACGTATCCATGATGACGAAAAAGATTGAAATTCGATGAAAATGTAACACTAATCAATAAACAAATGACTACTTTTGGAAAAAAAAATCCATGTTTTTGCAATAAAATTAATTTGAAATTAGAATTCTTAGCCAAACAAAAATTATTTTGATTTGAAATGGCCAGTACTGCAGAACGGCAATTTCATAGGTAAAGACCTAATATTAATAAATGGGTGATAGAAAGAAATACACATTTTATTTTATTTTATTACCAAATTTACTACAAAGCATATTAAATATATAAACATAAGAACGTATATATAAAACTAAAAATAGAAAATTAAAATTCTTCGTCTTGCAGCAATTCTGCATGTTCCACACATTTTTGCCAATTTTCAATGGAGACCTTATAACCTTAATGATTCTGTTATCGATAATGGCCTTGAGCGCGCGCAACTAGCGCACATCCCTACTCCGATTATGATTTATGACCAAGTCTGCAGCGAGATGTTAACTATACTATAGTATCATGGATCAAATTCGCAAAACACAAATGCAACTGACAGGTGTCAACAAGCATTCTCTCGAACGGCCGGACGGACGGTAGATGCAACAGTCTGGGTAATTTAAACTCGGGTCGAGACCGCTTTGCGCGACTGTACAGTCTACACTACAGTGTACACTGTAGGGAAAGGGATGACGTTACTACTTTAAAGAGTTAGGGATTTAGGGTTGTCAGAAAAATAGACAAAAAAAAAAAATATATCCATGGACAACTAAATTGATTTAACTAAAACACATCTACTCGTCCCCTGTTACATGGGACTTGAAACATAACAGGCAAAATGTGGGTGTACTACGAGTACAGGTACATCCACATCCTATCCTATCCCTACGGGGAATATGAGCGTGATTTGGTAATGTTATGTTACTTAAGTAAATATAATACATTTTCTAAATTCAACCTTGATTTTCTTTTGGTCCAAGCAAAACAGAACAGATCAATCGGCAATCTGCCTAGCCTTATCCCAACTATGTTGGGGTCGGCTTCCAGTCTAACCGGATGCAGCTGAATACCAGTATTTTACATGGAGCGACTGCCATCTGACCTCCATAACCCAGTTACTGGGTAATGCGATACCCCTTGGTAAGACTGGTTGTCAGACTTTCAGGCTTCTGACGACCCGTAACAACTGTCAAAGATCTACGAATGACAGCCGGAACCAACGGCTTAATGTGCTTTCCGAGGCATGGAGGAGTCTCGGTATGTAAAGATGGTCACCCCTCTACAGAACAAACCCGGAAAACGTAGCTTAACCTGCTGGATTGACCCGTGAGCCTGTTATTACTGAGCACGAGCTCACAAAACAAAACAGAATAGATAAAAAATAAAACATTGGATATTTAGAAGACACTTTACTAAAGGAGCGTCTGTAAAAATACTTGAATTTTCTTTAAACAAAGAAAAACGTATTTTTGAAACACAGTTTGTGTTGTAGAAAATAACAAGCGATTGTAGTAAATTTGCAAGCATTATGAGAACCCTTCGAGTTAAGCAAAGTTTGTTTGTATCTTACGTGGGCGGATTAACAAACTTTATAAATTCTCTCTTTTATTCTTGAGTCCATGGAGTTTTTAAGTTACTCATTTTAATAAAGGTAAATGTTCTGAATATCGATGAGTTTGTTTATAAGTCTAAAATTAGATAGAAAAGTTAAATTTTTGTTTGTGCCCATAAATTTATAATTTATTTCCCAGACAGTTTGTGAGTGTGTGTGTGTGTGTGTGTTTTTGTATGTTTGTTACTTCTTCACGCTCAAACGGCTGGACCGATTTGGATGAAATTTGGTATGTAGATACCCTGGATTAACACATAGGCTACTTTTTATCCCGGTCTACGCGGGTGAAACCGCGGGGTGCAGCTAGTTGAAGATAAAAATAACGCTTGAATGAGAGATGATTGAAGTTCTAAACGGGTTAATGAGTGCCTCTGTATATAATACATATGTATCTGTATCTCACTCACACGACTGCCCCGGGGGCGGGGGTTAGGTATTTGTCTGTAATAAAGTGACACTACTTTTGTTTTTAGGCACAGCTGTTTAATCAAGATAAATAAAAAAAACCGGTCAAGAGCGAGTCAAACTCGTGCACCGAGGGTTCTGTTCCAATTTCTGAAAAAGTGTGCTATTTACAGATATCGTTTTTTTTCTGTAATCTTTACATAAACTTCTATCACATAGAATCATTTCAGCTTTTCCTCTATGCTAACTTCGGAGATGGGGGGGGGGGGGGTATTTTTTACATTTTTCATTAAAAGTCGAAAAGTGTGGGCCTATAAACGAAGAAAAAAATGTTGGAGAATGTGTAAACAACGCTCTTCCATATGATGCCTCACATGCCCTAGTAGCCCCACTTCGAATTTTTAAGACCAACACCTTTCAGTCCCTGTTGCAAAAAAAAAAACAATATTTCTTTCTTATTTGCAAAATAGTTGAGCAAACGTCATCTAAAACTGTTCCAAATTCAAACTCAAACTCAAAGTATTTATTTCAAATAAACCAATTACAGGCACTTTTGAATTGTCAATGGGTCGGTCAGTCAGAAAGATGAAGCTACTTGCCCATTCTAAAGCGTAGTAGATCCAATTTCAAGTTGTAGAGTAGTTCTTGAGATATCCATCTGTGACAGACGGACTGATAGACAGACTGAGTTGCAACATAAGGGTTCCTTTTTCCCAGAAGCCTACCCTTGAACCCTAAAAAGGCAGAAGCAACATTTAATTTCCTAGAGACCATCAATTCGTATTACGTCGCTTATAATGATACATCGGCATTGCGTTTTATCATGGTGTATTTACCAAAGAACACACCGTACGGGTAGTCAACCGAAGGAGTATTTTTTCCCGTCGTTTCTCCGTTTTTCAACCCGTATTTTGCGTGCCCCACGTCTTGTTTGCCCGTACGTGTGTATACTCAGCTTTGAATGGAGACAATACAAACAATAGTTCGGTAGCAACGCTTCACATTTTTTCCTTCGTTTTTCAAACTTTACAGACGGCTCTACTTTATGAGAGCTGCCTGTATATTTTAAACTTGAATTTATGTTGATTGTTATTACCATTGGAAAGCGTGTTTGAGTGTGAAACAGCTACAAAAATGTAAATACCCATCGTGGATTATACAATACTCGCGTTTATTATTTTTTTTTTTTTGTGGAAGGGAATGCAAATCACTGTCATTAAAAGATTTGAATTTCGAAAAATCGATGGCCCGTCACCTTCTCAATGACAAATCGTAACAGTCGTCAAAAGGCCAAAGTTTGGGCAACCCTACCTTCCCCAAAGGGCCATACGTCACATTAGTTATGTACCCAGGCGGACCAACTGAATTATCTTCTCGGTTAGCCCTTTGGGGCTTTATAGTACAATTGATCTCAATGGCGTAATAAATTACGAATTTATTATCGGGTCCAAGAGTGCTTTGCGCTATGAATCTTAAGAGAGTTTGATTTAATTTTGTGGAGATGAAGAGCTTGAATTTAATTATGTTGAAACTTGTTACGAGACTGGTGGAAGATACTCGGTCTAAAGCTGCGTTTTCGATCGTTTAATACTTTGAAAATTGATACTTAAGTACTTAATAATAAGACCTAACCTTCAATAGAAAAAAACAATGCTATTTATACCAAGCTCTGCCCTAACATGTATTTTTCATGACATTACAAACAAAGTAACAACCCTACATATGCTCCAAGCGAGTTTCAAACTAACACGCAAACAGCAGACCCTGTTTCTTGCTTGATATGTACATACTCTGTGCAAAAAACCTCTCAGACATAAGCCCTGAGGATTATGTTTCACCGTTTCTCCACTAAACTAACATGCCAAGTAAACTAAATATTATTATCCTGCCATACAGAACTATGTACAGTATTATATTCGTATGTTACATGAATACTGTCACCGCGATGTTCACACTTCATTTAATGTGTCAATTTACTCTCTAAACGAACACGAATACTGATTGTGTGTTTTGTGAAAATAATAATTGCAAGTTGTGCTCTATTTGTGAATGTCTGCATTGGCAGCCATTGGGTTATGATATCTATTGATGAATACTATGGATAGTGTGTAACATGACCGGGGTCGGTCCGTGGATGGGTGACCATCATTACATATCGAGACTCCTCCGTGCCTCGGAATGCACGTTGAGCCGTTGGTCCCGGCTGTCATTCGTGGATCTTTGACAGTCGTTACGGGTCGTCAGAAGCCCGAAAGTCTGACAACCAGACTTACCAAGGGGTATCGTATTATCCAGTTAATGGGTTGTGGAGGTCAGATAGGCAGTCACTCTATGTAAAATACTGGTATTCAGCTCCATCCGGTTAGACTGGAAGCCGACCCCAACATAGTTGGGAAAAGGCTAGGCAGATTGATTGAGTGTGTAATATGACCAATTATTTTCATCTCTTTGCTTTTTATACGAAAGAAAAGCAGAAAAATAAAACTTACTATCAACGACGGGCGAAGGCGATTCTTAACAACAACCTACTTACCTAAAACTCTGAAAATCAGCACCTCCTATATTACTCTTTTTTTTATTTTCTTACTAGCTTTTGCTCACGACTTCGTCCGCGTAAATTTCTTCTTCCCCCGACCTACCCCGTCGCATCGCATCAGGTGATGCGACGTGCGGTGTGTGGTGTTAACTTCGTTTTCGCTTAGCGTTCTTTCTAATTTTTTTTCCTTTTGCTCGGCTCTTTAAGGTCAGAGCGTGATGTTAAATGCCCTATAGCCTTCCTCAAGAACTGGGCTATCCAATGCAAAAAGAATATTTCAAATCCGATTGGTGGTTCCAGAGATTAGCGCGTTCCAAAAAACAAACAAACTCTTTAACTTTAATAGTACGAGTAGTTTAAATATCGCATTTTTACCACAATAATTCACATAGTAGGCTTCTACGCTTATCTTAAATCCTTCAAAAATGCAACGCCCGCCACTGCAAAGTATGCACCCACCTTCAAATAACTCTCCTCCATTTCTTATACATACAGTCTCCCGGATTTCCTTAAATCCTACCTTTATACACTACTCTTTATTCTTTGCGACAAGAAAATTTACATGATATTTTCAAAGAGAATCGGACTTATATTAAAAGAGGCTATTTATCAGACATTTTTCTCCGTCCCCTGGTCTCTTGAGATGCCACAAGATTGCTTTGCTTCGACCATTCTCGGCACAAAATTGAATTTACGTAGAATTTACATAGACAGAGGACAGGAGGCTAAATTGTTTTTTTTCTGCCCGTTTTGTATTTTTTTACTGCGAAACCGTAGTAGCTAGGAGATTCTATTGTCGCGTCGTTTAATGAATAATTACTTTTTAATAACTTTGTAATCATAAATTGCTTGGGTTTTTCTAGTGGAGCTTTTACTGAGCAATAAAAACAAATCTATGCGAAAATAGTTTTTTTAGTTCAACGCCCAAGGCGTTCGTGATGAAAACGTTCAGGTATTTTTTGTATGAAATATGTTGTAGAGAGGTTTCAATATGAAGTTGTTTACTTTTATTTTTTATACATGGAAACATTTTGGTATCGGAAAAGGTGGCTTTGGTGGGTAGGATAGTTATAAATTAAAGTCTCTTTTTGTGTCTACTCAGACAGACAGCGTTCTTCTAAACCTTGCAACGGATTTTGTTGTGGTTTTCACCATCATTTAGAGAATACCGTATTTTACTTTAGATGAGAAAAAATCTAAAAATTTATTATTTAGATAGCTTAGGCAAAAAGCAGTCGGAAAATGTTCATAAAATAACAATATAAATTTTAAAATTCAATTCAAAGTTTTCAGTTTATTTAATCTGTTTTCTAACACCATGAAAGTAGCCATCATGTTATTACGTCATACAGCTGTTTAAATTAAAAAAAAACAAATGTCAATTGATCAGCGTATATAGTGTTTGTTTACTCAGCGAACTGACGTCATGACCACAGAGCAATATGGTGTCCACTGCGTCCAGCGTTTTCGCGCGAAATTTGAAAATGTAAAATTTAAATGCATTTTTATGGCACTTATCGATTGAATAAAAAAATTGTGTTTTTTTTTTTTGTGGCTTATTAGCACTATAGAATTATATTGAGATACTTTTCAAAAATGGGTGTAATACCGTATTTATTCCGGAAAATGTGTATAAAACACTCGTGTAAAGCAGGAGCCGACCGCTTACAAAAACTATAAAGCATAGTTAATTTGACTGCGGTACCTAGTCAGTTTTTCCAGGGGTGGTGAATGTGACATTGTTTCCATGTAGGTAGCGGTCATTGGCAGGCAAATGTTCGGCAGGTAGAGAACGTTAATGAGGTGTAGTTAATAGTTAGGTTTGGTGAGGTTAGACTGTGTAATGTTTCGGTGTCACGTAATTACAGTTGTTATGTGTGTGTTGTTGTTGTTGTGTTGCTTAGTTGTTTTTACAGTTGTTATATCACCTAGTTTGTTTCTGTTTTCCCGTTTTTCAATTTAATTTTGATTGCTGAAGGCTGGCTGTACTTACGTTCTAAAATTAAGTGATTGCTTTCAAATTATCCGATAGGTATCCGATACCTACATGTAAAGAAAAATCAAAAACATGCTGATGCTTATTGATTAACAGTGATAAATGAAATTCAATGTAAGCGCGTGGAAACATAACAGGAATAATAGGCAGTAATAATAACTGATAATAAGTATGGCATACTGGCATAACTTCCGTGACTTCGTCAGAATGAATTTATTGCACGTTATTTTTGGAGTAACATAGGTTTTTAGGATTCCGTAACTCAAAAAGAAAAAACAGAACTCATATAGGATCACTTCGTTGTCCGCATGTCAGTCAGTCTGTCAAGACCCTTTTTCTCAGAAACGCATGGAGGTATCAAGTTGAAATTAATATCAAATACGTAGGTCTATGGTCCCTTGGAGTTTTGAAAAATCAAGCTTTTAACTCAATGTAATAAAAAAATACGGCTATTTATGTGACATATTTTGATACTCGCAAATAAATCAAATCCTATAGGGTACTTCCCGTAGACCTAGAATAATTAAATTTGGGAAGAAGCAGGGTCTCACAGCGCAAGTAAAGAAAAAAGTCCGAAAATTGTTAATTTGTAATTTTATCACTTAAAAAAAATTTGGGATTACAATGTTAATTTTGTATTTGGGATAAATTCTTTTCAACTAAGGAACCCTTCATTGTGCGTGGTCCGACACGCACTTAGCCGGTTTTTTTTTCAGTGGAACGCGTGGAGTAAACGTAACATAAATTCGAACGATTTTATAATTCTCTTCCGCTTGCACTTGGCAAAAAAAAAAAAATATAAGTATGCCAACATTAATGTTCATGAAAAAAGAAACTGTTTCCTCGTATCTCTATAGATTCGGATACCTTCATACTGTTCTAGTAAAAAAAAAACCGGCCAAGTACGTGTCGGGACGCGCACAATGAAGGATTCCGTAGTTGAAAATATTTTTTCTCAAAAACAAACTTAACAATGGATCCCAAAAAAAAATTTTTTTTTGTCTTGAAACTACAAATTAACAATTTTCAGACTTTTTCCTTTAGTTGTGCTGGGAGATCTTGCTTCTTGCCAAATTTCATTATTCTAGGTCGACGGGAAGTACCCTAAAGGTTTTTATTTACTTGTGTATGTTTTTATTGCGTTGACTTAGAAGCTTAAGTTTTTTAGGACTCCAAGAGACCATAGACCTATGTATTTAATATTAATTTCAACTTGATACCTGCACGCGTTCCTGCGAAAAAGAGTCTTGAGAGACTGACAGACAGACAGACGGACAACGAAGTGATCCTATAAGGGTTCCGTTTTTTTCTTTTGAGGTACGGAACCCTAAAAACACTGTTTAAGAACATAGGTTGTTTTTGAGAAACAGGTATTTCGGAGAGGAGTTCTAATCTTTAGTGGTACGCACAATTAATGTTTTGACAAAGCGTATTCTGCACGTCACTAGAATATCCACACAACAGTGGAATATTATTCCTAAACGAATTGGTTTCAACTAAAATATCGGTTGCCTTGTCCTACTTACATGTGCACAGTAACTTTAGAAGTATTATAATAAATCCTTACATATAAATAACACGTGTTTTAGTTTGTTCGCTGGTGACATATTTAGTTCACCACTGAACAAAGGAAACTTATATTTTTAGCGATAAGATCCTATTTTTGTAGAGCTATAAATATATTTTCCTTGTGTTACAATCTACTATGCAATGTTGAATTTTAGACGAATGTTATTTTTATACCCGTAATCACGCTATGGTCCTTTTTAGGGTTCCGTATGTCCGAATGAAAAACGGAACCCTTATAGGATCACTCCGTCTGTCACAGCCACTTTGCTCCGAATCTAATGGACCGACTAAGTTGAAATTTGGTACACACATCAATTTTTGGGACTTAGACACGGAGGTATTACGTAAATAAATACATTATGAATTTGGGGGTCACTTTTGGGAGAAAAATAAGAAATAAAAAAAAAAAAAGTGTTGCACATACCTCACAGTAAGCCCTTTGGCTTATTGTGAGGGCCTTAAGTATAGTTTTTTTTTAATAATTTTAAAGTAAATAGTTTTAAAACTATTTAAGAAAATAGATGAAAATTGTCCGTTATCTCCGAAACTACTCGTACTGACCCTAAAATTAAAAAAAAAGTTGAGAGGTGTCAAGGGACACCCCGGATGGAACGAAGTTCGTTTCGATTAATTAGTGAAGGAATTGTAATAATTTTTTTTTTTTTTTTGTTTATATCTGGCTTGCTTTCTATAAGAGAGAGAGGGAGACAGACAGAGAAACATGCGCACGTCGCACAGCTTACAATAGCTTACTATAGCAAAAAGTGTCGTTACAACTTTTCGTGAGAATTTTTTCCGTCTAGCCCCCTTTCACAACGCGTGATAAGGAACTTCGTTCCAAAAATACGGAAATTAGTTCTATACTTATAGATTACAGGAAAACCTATAAAAAATGTATGGTCTTAAAATAACATGGTAAATCTCCCAATATTGTGCGTACAACCTTACATATTAAATAAATAAATAAATAAATATACAGTTGGAATGTATGGGAGAACATGGTTTTCAACTACAACGTTAAGTTTGTTCTTGGGATAAATTCATCCCAACTACGTCACTGTGCGTGGCCTAACAAGCATTTGGCCGATTTTTTTTGGTAATTAAGATCACCCTTTGATAACTAATTTGGTCTCATGCACTTATTTTTGGTTGACTGCTAATATAAATAAATATTAAGCCACAGATTTGATGAGGTACCTAATGGTAGGGAAATCAGAATGCCGTCCATGAAGGGAAAACTGATGTAACTCTTTTGGATTTTAGTACCTAATTCTAATTCTTGTCTGCTCAAATATTTGGAACTACAACAATCAAAGGCAGTCGAATACACGATCGTTCGAACTTTTTCTTCGGTGAACCAGAACGCGTGGTCGCGCCGACAGATGGCGCCTTCCGGTTTTCTAAACAAAAAGAGATCTATTAGGTCTTTACCTATGAAATTGCCGTTCTGCAGTACTGGCCATTTCAAATCAAAATAATTTTTGTTTGGCTAAGAATTCTAATTTCAAATTAATTTTATTTTAAAAACATGGATTTTTTTTCCAAAAGTAGTCATTTGTTTATTGATTAGTGTTACATTTTCATCGCATTTCAATCTTTTTCGTCATCATGGATACGTTAAAAATTCGAGTAATTATGGAATATGAGTACCGTCGTGGCAGCAACGCGGCACAAGCGGCACGCAACATCAACGACGTTTACGGAGCTAGCACTACAAACCAACGCACCACTTGTTATTGGTTTGCTCGCTTCCGTTCTGGAAATTTCGATCTGAAAAATGAACCTCGCGGTCGTCCGAAGACTTTGGTCGACAATGACGAATTAAAGGCGATTGTGAAAGCTGATGATACACAATCTACGGCTGAATTAGCAGCAGCTTTCGACGTTAGCGTCAAAACAATATTGGTCCATTTGCGTCAAATTGGCAAGGTAAAAAAGCTTGACAAATGGGTGCCCCACGAACTCAATGATCGCCAGCGCGAAGTACGCGTCGAGACGTGCCTTGCACTGCTCAACAGACACACAAATGAAGGAATTTTGAACCGCATTGTTACCTGCGATGAAAAATGGATTCTGTTTGATAACCGCAAGCGCTCAGCAAGTTGGTTGGATCCTGGTTCAGCACCTAAACAATGCCCTAAACGAAAACTTACCCCTAGAAAAGTGATGGTCACTGTTTGGTGGTCTAGCGCCGGTGTGATTCATCACAGCTTCTTACCAAACGGGGTGAGCATTACTTCAGATGTGTACTGTGAAGAACTGAACACAATGATGGAGAAGCTGGCACATCTCCAACCAGCATTGGTCAATCGCTCGTCTCCGCCGCTCCTGCACGACAACGCGCGACCTCATACTGCACAGCAGACGGTCTCCAAGTTGCAAGAACTGGGGTTGGAAGCTCTCCGTCATCCGCCCTACTCACCAGACCTTGCGCCTACAGACTACTACTTTTTCCAGAATTTGGATAACTTCTTGGCGGGAAAAAAATTCAATACCCGAGAGGCAGTACAAAATGCCTTTGTAGAATTTGTTGCCTCCCGTCCAGCTGATTTCTTTAAGAAGGGCATCAATAAACTGCCACTGCGTTGGCAAAGATGCATTGATTGCATGGGTGATTACTTCGATTAATACAAATAAAAAATGCATGAAAAAAATTCGTTTAAATTTTTTCATACAAAACGGCAATTTCATAGGTAAAGACCTATTATAAGTAGGTACTAATAATAAAGCTGAGGAGTTTCTTTTTTTGTTTGTTTGAACGCGCTAATCTCTGGAACTACCAGTCGGATTTGAAAAATTCTATTTGCATTTGATAGCCCGATTCTTGAGGAAGGCTTTATAGGATGACCGGTAATTAGTGACCGATACTTAAATACATGATTATACTCATGATAACAAACAACTTTTACTATGGGACCAAAACTGAAATTGCGAAAAAAAATCAGCTGCTCCCTACATTTTGATGAGTTATGCGAACATTAATGTATGGGGCAGCTGATTTTTTTTTCGCGGTTTCAGGTCTGGTCCCATAGTAAAAGTTGTTTGTTATCATGAGTATAATCACGTGTTTAAATATCGGTCACTAATTACCAGTCACCATATATATAGGCTATTTTTATTATCATTAGGAGCCGAGCAAAATGAAAAGAAGTCAACGCTTAGCGAAAACGAAGTAATAGTGCGGGATGTATGATTAATTATGCAACTTTTAAGGAGATTCTCTGAAATAAATAAATAATTATTATTTTAAGTACACATGCTGTTTTGTACACGTGCTACTTGCAGTATGAACAAAGCCCTTTCACATTTTTTTTTTAATAATTCAAAATCAAAACCAACCTTCATGTTAATATTATGTGGTCAACGAAAATTATTGTAGTATCGTATCATTTTAAAAACAAAAAGCTCTAACTTGACATTGACAGCTATGTGCTATTTCTCGTGAATTTCTCTTAACTGTGATTTCTTTAGAATACGCAGGAATTTAGTAATCTGTGTATTTCTCGAAGCATGGATACCATGGATACTATTATCCAGGATTTACGAGTAGTTTTCCCAGATAAAGGTATCAATATCTTAATAATATTGTTCCGTTTAAAAAAATCTCTAAAAATAAAAAGAAAAGTCTTGACTGACTGACGTGACTCATCAACGCCCAGCTCAAACCCTTGAACCTAGAAAGCTGAAATTTTGCACAGAGGTTCCCTTTCTAATGTAGACAAGGAATAAGGAAGGACTTCCCGGTAATACGTTCCCTTGGGACATTTTCCGATATCAACGCGGGCGACGCCGCGGGTACAAGCTAGCTTAAATATATTACATAATCTAAAATAACATCACGCCTCTAATCCCGAAGGGTTAGGCAGAGGTGCAATGACGTAATACAACATTGGCAGAGGTGTACCTAACGCCACCCCATATTTGTGACGCCCATATTTTGCTTGATATGTTTATACTCCCTTGTGGGACGCCGGGCGAGCTTGTTTAATTGCCATCAACCGGACACAAATCCAGACTCCGGTGCTACTGAGAAATTTCTGAAGAAAATATCTCTCTATTATCGGGAACAGCGTCCAAGATACTAGGGTTAGGGCTCCAGAGAGAGAAACCTCCTAGCAAAATATATACGCACTGTGTTCAGGAGTCAGGAGTAGGAGTACTACCGCTTTCCGAATCAAACCCTTGATCTAACTGCTTACAAGAGCCTCCTCTGGTTTTCGAGCCTTAGCTATTAGCTGTCACGACTACCGGTACAATGATGGTTAAGTCTATATCCCACATGTTGACAAGCTCGAGAGCCAAGTTATCTTGACTTGGCTTAAAAGCTTGAAATAAAATATAAATTGAAGCATTTCCAGTAGAAAACACGTCTTCGATCCATGAATTTTTACAGACTTTTAAAGAATTTATTATAGTTTTGACTACTGAAGTAACAAAAACTTTTGTTCTCTTCCAGCAGAGGTAAACCAGACGGCTGTTACAGTCAGTCAATAGATTCTTTCCCGAGTTTATACAGGGTCAAATTAAATTAGCTAGCGAAACTCCCGAAACCCCGCAGACGTGATGGATATTCTTATCTAAACACAACAAAATAAAAATAAATAAAAAACATTTGATAATTTTTTGTTGGGTCAATGACTGCTGATGATGTAGTGTTATTACTTGAAGTGTGAGTTGATAAAATCAGTTTCATAGTGTTAAGATATCTATCACTTCTGTGAAGTTTACACAAAATAAAACTGATTTTTAAACTGGTATTTTAAATGACTATACTAATGGCGGTTGATAACCCAAAAAAAAAAATCATTAAATTAATTTATTTTTTGTTTTATCATGTTTAGGAGAAGCTCGTGGCTAAGTAATAACAGCCGCACGAGTCGATCCATCAGGTTAAGCTACGCTTGCCAGGGCCGGTCCGTGGATGGGTGACCATCTTTACATACCGAGACGGCTCCGTACCTCAGAAAGCACGTTAAGCCGCTGGTCCCGGCTGACATTCGTGGATCTTTGACAGTCGTTACGGGTCGTCAGAAGCCTGAAAGTCTGACAACCAGTCTTACCAAGAGGTATCGTATTACCCAGTTAATGGGTTGTGGAGGTCAGATAGGCAGTCGCTCCACGTAAAATACTGGTATTCAGCTGCATCCGGTTAGACTGGAAGCCGACCTCAACATAGCTGGGAAAAGGCTAGGCAGATTTGATCATGTTTATATATCGAGACCCATCACGTTTGCGGAGTTTCGCTAGCTAATTTAATTTGAACCTGTATATTGAAGCATTTCCAGTAGGAAGTACGTCTTCAAATAGTTTTTTAGAGAATTATAAAGAAATATAGTTTTGACTATTGAAGTAACAAAAATTATTTGTTCTCTTCCAGAAGCGGCAAACCAGACGGTTGATCCAGCCGTCGATAGAGATTCTTTCCCGAGAAGTGACGATACAGTCCTGGCGCCACACGACGTCCCCGACATGATGGTTGGTGAGTATCTAAAACATCCATTCAATTAATTACAATATCAACGTACTACTATAGGTTGTGGAAAAGAGATTGCTTGCGATGAAGCCATTTCTTCGTATCGATTTAAGCTCCATATATACGATGCCAGTTTCGTACGTGTGTCTGTCATACTTACAATAAAATTGAAGCAACAAATGACTTGCATAGTCTAAACGCTGTTTTGACGGTGCAACATTATTCGTTTCATTCATTCGTTCATCATTCAGTCACCAACTAAAAAAAAATATAGGCGATTTGACACTTTTGGCAGATGCCCAGCCCCGACGTCGCAGTGCTGCTACCTAGTGAACGTCATTTCAGAAAACCCTAAATCATCTAAAACCATTTTGTTTGTCTGACGAGCATTGCATTATCAAAACCAATACTTATTAACATTCCTCTTCTGTTCCACTTTGTCAGTACCAAAATGGTATAATATTCTGCTTCATCCCAAGTTTCGGCTATAGTTAAAACACAGTCTTAAAATACATTAATCTTGAAACAGTGACAATGAGTCGTATTTATGCAAATTGATTATCTAACACAAAATGTAAGAGAACTTAATAATTATGCCTCATTCAAAGTTTGCTCACTTCACCATTTAGATTCAGAGAGGTTTCAATAATTTAATTGTCGTTTTCCATCAGAATTCTGTAAATTGTTAAGGGATTGACAAAACCTGTCTTAAAATATTTAACGATACATATCCTACTTCTTTATTGTATCAATTCCTTTCAACCAATTTAGCCAGAGAGGGAGTAATTTAGGAGATCCTGTGTAACAATACATTCCAGAGGGGATTAGCATTCTGTATACTTACATCTGTAAGAATTTAACACTAAATTTCCTTTCCTTGGCACATTTTTCTTCTCAACTGTAGATCGGCATCCAAGAGGCCGGTAAAAATAGAGATTGAATTGTGTCTCAAACATGACAGTTGATTTAACGAGTCTTAATCCTTTCCTAGTGCGGGATCACGATCACGGCAATTGATTAACTATTATTTATCTTCTTCTTCTTTCCTTCTCTTTCTTCTTATTTTGTAATGCTTTTTTGAACAATAAAGTGTTTATTATTAATTTTAAAATGATTGACATATCTTGGGATACTGGAGTCCCGGACTTTTGGA
Organism: Cosmia pyralina; assembly: GCA_946251885.1. Lineage (NCBI taxonomy): Eukaryota > Metazoa > Arthropoda > Insecta > Lepidoptera > Noctuidae > Cosmia > Cosmia pyralina. The sequence continues at coordinate 6,854,667 of OX276347.1, read as the reverse complement.
AGGCGTACGAGGGGCCCAAGCCAACTCGCAGAGGCCCCTTAGACCATTTTAAATGATGAGGACGCACCTACCGGCGATTATCCCTGTATGCACTATGCAAGTGCACCCAAGGATACCCCCGGTTGGTGCAGGACTATTGCAGAATATGGAAAAAAAAAAACATGGGCTATGGGTTTGGGTGGCTATAGTGGATTGGTTACCTAGAACTATGGAATGACTATGTCCCTTGCCTGATCAATATTTTTCTCTCGGACTGTGAAAGCTTAAACAAAATAATCTTGAATGCGTAGGTATGCTGTTGTTCTATTAGGGAGAAAAAAACTCTTTACATTGTAAGAACCAGTAAATATTTCTGCTTATTCCTCTTTTAAGAAAAGCTTCATTATTATTATTATTATCTTCCTTATCGCAATTTATTTTGGGGTAGACACTGCATATCTTCTTCCATACAACTTGATTATTCGTGATCTCCTCATTCATCTCCTTTTTAGGCTTTATCGTCTAAGAAAATATTCTACAATTTGAATGAATTCTCGCCTGCACACAGATAAACCCTGAGAGGTTTGTTGTGTGGCTAAAACCAAACTGTAACTAGGTTATGACGTGATTTAAATAACATAATAAATTATAGTCATTGGCATTTATACCTATACTAATTTCATGTCACATTCCGCATTCCTGCCACATTTTCAGCTTACAAGTTAAATATCACTCTTTAACAAGCAAACTTCATACACGGCGTAAGGGACAGCCCTCCGCAAACTAACAGGGTGCATCCAGCTTGAATCATAATATCGCATATTTGCGAGAAAAACGTGCTATCTCGAAAAATTAAATTTTACAGGAAGCGATATGTAAACTTTAAAAAAATTATGACAAGTAAATTAATGTGTTTTACGTTAAATGAGTTATGTATTAAACTTTTAAGAAATACACAAAAAGATTGTATAATTGAATTATCGAATAATAATAAAAAAAAACACCTTTTCGGAAATGTCACGTTTATCTCGCAAAGAGGCGATATATTCCACGGGGAAATTTCTCAGGATTTAAAAAAAAAAAAAATAAGTTACTATTCCTTTATTTCAATGTAAAATTACATTCTCTGTACGCAGCACTCCACTTATGTAAATGAAACAGCTGAAATAAAAAGAATCAGCAATGGATGTTGAAATACTGCATGACCATGACCCCGTAGCGGGGAACGCTCGCTGCGCTGCAGTTCACTACGTACGTTATGCCACGGTAGCGATACATTGCGTGTGAGGTAATAAAAAAAATCAGGTTTATTTGATTCCCTTAACGTTCCTGAAATAATTTCACGTACCGGTCATCTTATATACTGAATTCACCTCATCATCAGTCTGTGGAGGGCTGTCCCTTACACCTTGTTGTATACTATACTAATATTGTAAGGGTAATTTATTCAAACTTATGAGGTTACGACTCAATAGAGGCTTGTCAAGGTCCCACTAAAACCTTGACCAACCCTTAGTTAGTTTGAAGGTTACCGCCGCCGTCATAACTGAAGATAAACTTTAGCTATATACGTCAAATATCGCGGTCTAAATGTCTAATTCGGTCTGGGATGTTCCTAGATGTATTAATTAGATATTCCTTGGGGCCAGGTAGGATTTAGAATCCAGGTTTTAGCCTGAAATATGTTTCGGTGATAAATTCTCTTGATTAACGTGGGATTTAGGTTGTGCCAATGTTTCGATAGTTCTTGCTAGGTCATTATCTGATTTGTCGGATGTCTTATGAAGAAATTAGTTAGGCACATCAGCCAGAAAACTGTCAGTAATCCAGATTTCATTTGTCAGTAGTCCTATCGTTGTTTGTCAATAGATATAGATCGGATATTCGGATGCATATTTACCTAAAGTTGAGGTGTTGGTTATTATGGAATGCAATTTTGTATCGAAAAAATCCCGGGATTCCGGGATCGACAAATTTAGAGTTTTGAATATAGAATCGAATTTATATTTACCTATATTCAGGTGTTGCTAATATACATAATAAGCCTATATCGTTCCCACTGCTGGGTCACAGGCCTCCTCTCGGTGAGAGGGAGTGGGCCGTAATGCACCAAGCGGGCCCAGTGCAGGTTGAGGATGTCACGTCTTCGAATTTTTGGTTCTATGACATGCCGGTTTCCTCACGGTGTTTTTCTTCACCGTTTTGAGAGCAGTGGTAATGAAATAAATTATACAAAGTAATGTGCCTGTTTGGATTCGAACCCACGACCGACAACACATAATTATAAACGTTAGAAAGAAAGAAAAATATTTTATTTGGGACACGCACAGAAAATACAGTTAAGGAGCATAAATAAAAGTAACAATATAAGCATTAAAAACAAAAAAAAAAAAAACAAAAAAAAAAGACATGTGCGAGGCCAAAAAGGCTCCTATCTCAGCATAAAGCTGCGATATTTAAAAAATAAATACCGCAACGCTGGTATTCTGATAGGGCCTGTGTGATGCCACGGACATACCCACGGATAACTATAAATCCCTAGGGGAATAAAATGAAATACAAATACTAGACTTACAGTTAAATACCTAAAGCATAGAAAACCAAAATGCTCAAAAGTACTTTGAGAAAATTGAATACACATTTCAAACTAAATCAAAGACCAAGTGAGCGGGACGTAACTTACCCATAATTCAGTCTAGACATAAAAGGAATATTAAGATTTCTAGGCTGAAACCTACAGGAGGACTGGCAATAGAAATGGGGGGAGGGGGGATGATTAATAGATGCTTTTGATTCACAGTACTTTTATGTAGGATATAAAGATTCCACCGACGCACATTTATTCTTGAACGTCACATTTTTTCGGCTATTGTGACGTTAGAAGAAAAATATTAAATTGATGATGTATACTTGTATTTTTTTTATTGTTCTTTTCTTTTGTACATGAGTTATTTAGCATTGAGCAAATAAATGTCTGGGTGGTTCGATTTTTTGCTTGTGTAAATTATTGTGCTAATAATTTGGTTGTCTTCGCTAAGCATGAAAGTTTAGCAGTTTAAATATGTGTACTTGTTTATGTAAGTGGCTATTCCAGTCCGACCGAAAATGGATGTTCGTTTTTGGCTGAAAACGAAAATGAAATTCGGCCTGATTAGCATGTTCGGCCAAAAATCGAAAACGTAAAGATTTGTTTGTCAATAGGTTCTTGTTTGGCAATAGTAAAATAAATACAGGGTCAATCTTTTAATCATCGAATTTAGCCGTTTAAACTTATCTATACCCCATTTGAAATAAGATTATACATTTAAACAAACCTTTTTACAGACTGTTCAACCTATTTTGACTGCTATTCCGTAGGCATATGGATGGCATTAAAAGCAAAAACGTGGTTACAACACCAACTGTTTACTACAGCTGCCATTTGTCATGCCACCAACGTAATAGAAGTCAAAATCGGTTGAACGGACTGTAAAAAAGGTTTGTTTAAACGTCTAATGTTATTGAAAATGGAGTGTAAATCACACGAAAATACTTTTCTCAAAAGCATAATTATTACTAAACAACCTATGCAAAATAGACGCGCTTTGACGTGGAACGGCAGACACCGGTACGTCTGCGGAGTTTCGCCAGCTAATTGAATTTTACCACTTATTTATTTGTAGTCGTCGCTGTCCAGTAGCTTAAAAATAATATATTAATTATAATTATATGTAGATATTATATTCTCATACACCTGAAGACGCAATTTCTCGCACATTTGTAACATTTTGCAATGTGTAAGTGTTTTATGTCTCAATAAAGTAAAATAAAATAAATTTATTACATTCCAATATATTCTAAAAATATTAGCAAATATAAGTTTGTTGACTGAACACAAATTGTCAAGGAGTTGGCAGAGGTAATTTTGATAAAATGAAATCGTTTACGTGTCACCGAAGATTTCCACATAATAATGTGAAAAAAGAAAATTATTTTGTCATTTGTGACAATGGTTTCTTTAACGGTTTGTGTCGTCAGTTGATTCTTTTATAGACTCGAGAGTTCTACACAATAAGAATCAGAAAATAGAATAATATTTTTTTTGGGTATTTCCTGAAAGCTTCAATAATTGACTTTATCTATTTATACCCAATAGCGTCAGGATTTAAATGTCTATTTTTAGGGTTTCTTTTCCAAAGGGATCTAGTCTTTGGGAAACCTACCTACAATTTAAGCCAACGCTGTCTGCTGTCTGTCTGTCAGGTCGTCAAATGTCTGTTACAGGCTCACAAGTCTATATCTTTTTATCATTTTATGAAGCCAGTTAATTTTCACAAAATACCTACGTCTTACTATGACTTCTATCATATGAAACAAATAACAATGCATGTATATGTCGCATCATCAGGTTAAACGCTACGCTTGCCGGGGTTGGTCCGTGGATGGGTGACCATCTTTACATACCGAGACTCCTCCGTGCCTCGGAAAGCACGTTAAGACGTTGGTCCCGGCATTCTTGGATCTTTGACAGTCGCTACGGGTCGTCAGAATCCCGAAAGTCTGACAGCCAGTCTTACCAAGGAGTATCGTATTACCCAGTTACTGGGTTGTGGAGGTCCGATAGACAGTCGCTCCATGTAAAATACTGGTATTCAGCTGCATTCGGTTGGACTGGAAGCCGACCCCAACATAGTTGGGAAAAGGCTAGGCAGATTGATTGATTTTGTATATGTCGTAGACAACTAGCTTAATTAGCGATTTAGTTAACAGCCTGACCTTTGGAAGTACCGCTCGCCGGCCGCTACCGCGGCGCCACTCGCTTCGCTCGCTCTGCTTGCGCGCGGTTGGTCACAGTTCTAACCTATAAACAAAACGAAAAAAGGTCTAGATAAAGGTCTATTATAATTTATGTTATTTCAAGGTTATCCATTCACTAGAGGACATCGCCCTGTATGTTCTCTTTAAAGAAAAGGTATTGGTGAGCGAGGTTATTTTAGGCAACCATTTTGTTTTTTTTCAAGACATCTAACCCTCTCTTTTTTTTTCCAGACATAGTCATACCATCGCTCCTCATAGCAGCGCTGTTCGTCGGCAACGCTTTAATCGTACTGATTATATACAAATATAGGAAACGGTGAGTTATCTAATGTTCTTATCTCTTCTTTTCCCTCTCTCTTAAAATATTAGGTAAGTAAGGATAAGAATCCTTACTTACCTAATATTTTATTTATTTTATTTTATTTTATTTAAAAGGAACAACTAACAGCTACAATATAAAACATATAAAAAGAAATACACAAAACATATAGACAATATTGCAGCCCACAACGCTGTTCACAGATTAACTACAGGATACAAACAATGAGAATAATCGCTAGGGTTACAAATAAAAGTTTTTTTTTTTTTTTTCTAAAGTACATTACGTATTGTGTTTATTTATTTATTTTAAGGAGAACCAACAGCTTTAACAGATAGATAACAATTGAAAATAAAACATAAAGCCAATTACAGGTTCTCACGGGTAAAAACAGAAAAAGTAGTACAAATCTTAAAATCACTAACAAGCACGATAGAAAGAAAAAAAAAAAACACAAAAACAATATTACATACCTACATACATAATATATAAAAGGTACAAAAACTCTATGCAGTTTTGAAGAAGTCAGCGTTCAGCCGACTGCGTGCAGTATAGGTTTTGGTGGTAAATGGATCAAATGAAAAAATAAAATAATAATAATAAAGTGTACACGTGTAGTGTGTGTGGGGGTGTGTTTATGTGTGTGTAATGGGTGTGTAACAATAATGTAGGTATATGACACTCAAAAAATGGCACGAAAAGAAAATTATAAAATAACAATTCAAGAAAGCTCCTTGAGTATAAGACTTTTGAACTTATAGGGGAGGACATGCAAAAATGTCTATATATAATATTCTTCGTAACCTCTGTCATTACGCCAGCCCGAAAGTCTGACAACCTGTCTTACCAAGTAACTGGGTTGTGGATCTCAGATAGGCGACTGGCTATACAGGGTGTCCCGTAAATAATGGATCAAACGTAACGGGTAGGTAGCTTACCTAATTTCCAACAACTAATTTGAATATTAAAAAAAAAACCGTTACAGTAACCAGGATATTAATTTTTTTTCGAATTTTACGATTTTGTCTTCCAGAATTAAGCTTCTTTAATGCTGTCGCTGCAAATGATGACATTTTTAGGTATGATTTTTATTTAACATTTCTGAATAGCTTACTAATGTTATAAGATACCATTTTTTTGAATACCGTTTTATTTGCCTTAGAAAAAAAATCTTGAGTTGAAAAGTTTTTTCTTTACGATGTTAGGACCAAAATTGAAAAAATTCTCCTGTAAAAAAAATGTATGACACCGAAAACCACCATTATTTTAAAAACTTGTACATTTAATAAGGTTTGCAAATTGGTGTAAAACTTACGTCTAGTCTTTATCGTTACAAAGATATTGCTATGAATGTGATGAAGACAGAAAATAAATTAAATTGGTACTATTCCATTTTTTCATTTTCGTAATGGCTTATGCTTGAATGCTTGTAATCGAAGCAGGTAGTTAAGCGGCTAGCATATTCCGACCCGATGACGTCATCTGTCCGGAATTTGGGACCGCTACCTGTGGCGGAGTTGCACCTCAGTCAGCGTGAAGGGGATAGATAGCGCCGCTTTTGTATTTTTGGTAAATTGGTATGAAGATGTAATTGCTATGAATCTGAGAGGTGCTCCAAATCAACGTTAATAAAAAAAATAAAAAAGTGTGTACATTTAAACTTTTTCTTTAAAATGTGTAACTGTAGTATTTCAGAGGCAATGTTCATTGAATTATTGAGGCGTATGAAAAGAATTAGGAGGCCGTACTAAAAAAAAACAGTTAGTTCAAATAAATCGTTTTATTTGGTTTTTACAATAAATGTTCGAATTGCCTTCCCTCTACAAGAATGCAAAGTCTGCATCTCCTAATAAAGGAAGCTCTTATCCGACGGACAAAACGGCTTTGGTTTATTTCTGATACAGCAGATTGGATGCGCTGTCGTAATTCTTCTTCCGACGTTATTGGATTCTTGTAGACCCTGTCTTTTAAACATCCCCAGTAAAAAAAATCTAGGGGATTTAAATCCGGAGATCGCGGAGGCCACAAAATTGGTCCTAATCGGCCGATCCATCTGTCCGGATAACTTTCATCAAGGTGCGCCCTTACTGCCGTCGCATAGTGAGCGGGGCACCCATCATTTTGCAACCACATTGCTTGCCGTACGTCTTCTGGAACGTTTTCTAATAACCTTGGCAACTCATTCCTTAAAAAATGGAGATAATATTCGGCGTTTAGAGTAGCTGGTAGTTCAAAGGGCCCTATTATTTGCCCATTGATTATTCCCGCCCATAAATTTATTTTAAATTGATGTTGGCTCCTGTCCTCTCGCATCAAATATGGGTTTATCAGCTGCCAACTGTGCAAATTATGCAAATTTAAATATCCATCTCGGCGGCATGAAGACTCGTCACTCCATAAAATCTTGTTAAAAAACTGCGGGTCCGCCCGAATCATTCTAAGCATCCTTTGGCAAAATTCTATTCTTGGCTGGTAATCACGCGACGTCAGCGTTTGAACACGTTGCACGTGATATGGGTGCAATCGGCACCGTTGTAGCACTCGATGCACCGTCGATCTAGAAATTCCTACGCGTCGCGCTATGACGCGAACGGAGACTGACGGATCTTCCTCGATTTCTCGAAGAATGACTTCGTCATTAACTTGTCGCGGTCGTCCTTCACGGGTACCACCAACTCCGGTGCCAAGAATTCTTCCCTCAAGAAGCGCGTTATGCACTCTAATAAAGACGCGATAATCGGGATAACGAACCAGGTTCGGGTATCTTTCACGGTACAATCTTGCAGCCGCCCTGGCATTACCTCTTGCTTCTCCGTAGATAAAATGCATTTCGGCGTACTGCCGTGGCGTGTACTCATAACGAGGCATTGGGCTGAATAAGGTTTCAGCGCTACTGCACACACGTACAAGCACACACAAACGAATGTTTTCGGAGTCCGTAGGATCGCCAAGTCGTTTGTCCAATACGCAAAGAGTTCCAAATCGATAGGCAAAGCAAAGTCCAAAAACACAGCACAAGTCAAATTTTACAGAAGAAAACACCGAGCCACTGACCGGGAGCGAAAGTTGTCTGACGTAGCAACTCGAAGAGAGACTAGTTACAACTAAACTAATAAAATCAAGCAACAATGAAGCCTGTACGAGTGAAGGGCGCAGGAAAGAACAAAAGAACCTGCGCAACTTCATACCGATTTAACCGATTTACCAAAAAGCGGCGCTATCTATCCCTTTCACACTGACTGAGGTGCAACTCCGCCACAGGTAGCGGTCCCAAATTCCGGACAGATGACGTCATCGGGTCGGAATTATGCTATCCGCTTAACTACCTGCTTCGATTACAAGCATTCAAGCATAAGCCATTACGAAAAGGAAAAAATGGAATAGTACCAATTTAATTTATTTTCTGTCTTCTTCATCACATTCATAGCAATATCTTTGTAACGATAAGGACTAGACGTAAGTTTTATACCAATTTGCAAACCTTATTAAATGTACAAGTTTTTAAAATAATGGTGGTCTTCGGTGTCATACATTTTTTTTACAGGAGAATTTTTTCAATTTTGGTCCTAACATCGTAAAGAAAAAACTTTTCAACTCAAGATTTTTTTTCTAAGGCAAATAAAACGGTATTCAAAAAAAATGGTATCTTATAACATTAGTAAGCTATTCAGAAATGTTAAATAAAAATCATACCTAAAAATGTCATCATTTGCAGCGACAGCATTAAAAAAGCTTAATTCTGGAAGACAAAATCGTAAAATTCGAAAAAAAATTAATATCCTGGTTACTGTAACGGTTTTTTTTTTAATATTCAAATTAGTTGTTGGAAATTAGGTAAGCTACCTACCCGTTACGTTTGATCCATTATTTACGGGACACCCTGTATGCATCGGGTTACACTGGAAGCCGACTACAACATAGTTGGGAAAAGGGTTGGCAGATGATTCCTGTAAATTCTAGCAGAATGAAAAGAAGTCTTTGTAAAAGACCTCGTCCAGGGTTACCAATTTCTGCCGCAGTCGTATTCTTCAAACTGAAACATAACTGGAGATTGCGATGCTGTGTTCCAACTTGAGGAATTTGGGTGTCAGTCTAACAACACGATGAGGGACACTTTTCAACTATTCTGTATGATGGTCAATGTTTTGGCAATCCCGTTGGTAACGCAGGTGGTGGTAGTAATAGATGGTGGTAACCTCTAACCATCAGATGGGTCTTTGACCAGACGGCCAATGCTCCTAATTAAAAACGTTCAAAATCTAGTCTCGGTTACATATCAGTGCCAAAGAATGCCTAAAGTTTTAGGTAAAGAGATATTTTTGACAACTTTCCAAAATATTAAGAAGATTTATTTATTTAATTAGGGAAATAAACAATTTTTAGAAGTAAGCTAATGTACAATCCACGGCGTTTCCACATATTACTGAGGTTAAAGATACAGTGTAGACATAGTATTTAAAATTATAATAACGCAAAAAAGAAGACAAAAAGTAATAATAAAATAACGACAGGAAATGATAAAAAGCAAATGCACAATGCAAGATTCCATAGAATTCAGAAAAACGTCTTTTTCTTTGTATATTCTTTATCTCCAAACGACATTTCGTAACCAGTCCCTTCAAGTATTCTATCTCATTGATTCCTTTGCCGTTCGTACACGTGAAGCGTTACATTGTCCACTCATGCGCACTAGTTAGCATGCGGGTGACGGGAAGTCGCTCCATTAGCGTTGATTTGACAACCGACGGCCTGTCGTACAAACGTTTAGGGCGAACTAACATTGGTAGTCCTAAATATTATTAAAAATGCGAAAGTGAGTTTGTTTGTTGATTTGTTTGGTTGTTTGTTACGTTTTCACGCTAAAACGGCTGCACGGATTTAGATGAAATTTGGCATATGGGTAGACCATAACCTGGAAAAGGACATAGATTACTTTTAACAGCCAGTAACTACTTATATTTTTCATTTTTTTTTGGCTTTTTGCTGTCATGTGGATTTCATATATAAGCGTATTAATCCCGTCTCCCGCCAAGATTCGATACTGTTTCCTACTATTTCAATACGAAAACTATGTTACGTTTGCAGGCATGCAAGCTCTAAGTATAGACACATGAATCACATCCCCAGTGTAATAAACTGTCGTGAAATCAACATGTAAAGTGTTTGTAGCTAGCAACTTAATTATTATTTGGTTACAAGTTACACGACTGCCTCGTAGGACAGCAAAGTTTTTTTCACGAAAAAAATAAATAAAGTGTTTATTTGTGGTGACATCCTAAGTATTACAAAAAGTTTTACTTCTGCCAAGCAACAAGTCTTCAGCAATTTGTTGGCAGATGTAGCTCCCATAAAAACCATATTAACTAAATCTAAACTAAATTATCTAAATTATCTTTAAATCATGGAATATTTATTCCATTCTGTATCTGGAGAAGGGCGTTGTTAGCTGCGCTACAGTTTATACTTTTGCAGCTATCATCGTTTTACTTGTTGTACTGTCTTTTGTTATTGTTCCGAAATAATTTTTTTACTAATTTTTATTTTATATACAATTTTATATTTTATATTGTGGGTACTTTTCCATCAATAACAAGGAAACATTTACCTCTAAACATTAACTAAACACACATATTTTACAGTAGCACAAAGGCGAAGATCTTTAGCTAATTATATTTTACTTTTGTTTAGCCACTTGTCAGATCAAGATCAGTCTGACAAAGGACTGTGGGGCTGGATAAGATGGATTGGGATAAAAGTTGGTTTGTGCAGCGGCTCCCAATAGTACCTCATCGATGTTACTGATTATTTTAACTTAGTTTAAAAGCATTGTACAAACTTGTCAAGAGAAAAACGATGAGTCCATGAAAATGGATGTTTGACCGGCTACTCATTATTGGACCGACAAATCGGAGTCCGATTAAAATCGGCAGTATGTGTCGGACCTTTCTTGGCAATCTTTATCGCAGAAATCCTCCGAAGAATAATAAAATGCGCCCCAAGAATGGAAACTAAAGGCAAGATACACTGGCGTCTTATTATACAGGCTGTATTAGAAAGGTGTGGTCAAATTTAAGGGTATGACCATCAAACTGAACAACTTTCTCCATGGGACCAACATCGAAATCGTGAAAAAATTTCAGCTGTACTGTACAAAGTTTCAATAACTACTTGAACCAAATGTATGGGATGGCTAATAATTTTTCTCGTTTACGATGTTGGTCCCATGGGGAAAGTTGTTCAGTTTGATGGTCTGTACTATACCCTTGAAGACCACACCTTTCTGATACACGCTGGATTATGTAGTAGATGTAATTAGAAGCCATGTTACGACCAACAATAATGTACTCGTAGACCATTTGTTTTTACATAAGGTAACTTCGTTTATTGTTTTCAACAGTTAGTTACATTGGTGATAGGAGTGCCCCCAAAATTACTTAGTCACAAAAATTAGTTTTCCATTGATGACCACGGGGCACTTTAGTACGGTATAGCTCAACGAATGTGTTATCAGTCCGGCCTTCGAGAGGTCGTGAGTTCAAAGCCCATATGTATCAAGATTGAGGTATTGACCCACTTTGATTATACGCATAATTATTTATGTTTAGCTTATGATTTATAAAACAGAATGTTCGGCCACAAAATGAATGAATGAAAGGTAATTGCATTCAGCTGAGATAAGAACTAAGAGGGATTGTGGTGTTACGCGAATGGATAGAATTAGAAATTGTATATAAGAGGAAGTCTGAAAGTGACATCGGTGGCTGCAAAGTTGTGTGGAAATCGGTTGTCATGTTATGGGCATGTGATGCAGAGGGATGAGGAAAATGTCGTCAGGAAAGTTTTAAGTAAATGTGGATGGCTATACGAGTAGGGGAAGATCAATGAAACGATGGATCGACTGTGTGAACGATGATATGGCTAGAAAGGGGGTGACTACCGAGATGACGACTAGTAGAGAAGTATGAAAGAAATAGACATGTTGCGCCGATCCTAAATAAATTGGGATAAGGGCAGGAGAATTAAGTATGCTGAATGATGAGCTTGAAATACAAAAAATATAATTTTCTTCAATGGTTGTCAGACTTTCAGGCTTCTTACGACCTGTAACGACTGTCAAAGATCCACGAATGACAACCGGGACCAACGGTTTAACGTGCTTTCCGAGGCAGGGAGAGGCTTGGTATGAAAAAATGGTCACCCATCCACGGACCAACCGTGGTAAACGAAGCTTAACCTGATCGATCGACCCGTGTGGCTGTTATTCTAACTTAGTCACGAGCTCCTCACTTAGCCACGAACTCCTCGATGCGGTCACTCGTCTGACTCGAAAAACGACTTTAATTTATAAAATGTATAGATTAGGCTAATTAATTTAAGCCAAATGTAATGTTAATTACCCAAGCTTTTACCCTTAAATTTAAGGTCCGTCTTTAAAGAACGGGTCTAAACTTGTATTAAATTATTTTAAATCAAGATAAACAGACGAGGTATTTCTAGATTAGATCACTGACAGAACTTTGTGAATGCTGAATTTCAGTTCTTTGAAGTTTATGTAACTGATTACCAAGTTTTAGGGTATAAGCAGGGCGGGTCATTGTCAGATAGGCAGTCGCTCCATATAAAATACTGGTATTCAGCTGCATCCGGTTAGTCTGGAAGTCAACCCCAACATGGTTGGGAAAGGCTGGGCAGATTGATTGACGTGTGACCGCGTTGTTCTTCTAAACTATGCAACGGATTTTGATGCCGTTTTCAACATCATACAGAGAATTTATGTAAAGGTTTATTATTATTAATCTTACATAATTATAATAAAGAAATCTCATTATTTTGTCAATTCGTAAAAACCATGCGAAGCAGGGGTGGGTCGCTAGAGAATTAAATAATTAGATATCTCAAAGATTTAGAATTTCAGGAGCACGTTTTTGTTTGGAATAATAATAAAACATATCTATTTTCAGGTTATGAATATGTTTACAAAATATTTTAATCAGTGTACTTTCAAGTAACATCGTACTACATTTCTAAAACTGCAAAAAAAAAAACTGGTAAATTCAATCAAAACAAACTAATATTATTTTTAAAACCTTATTTAGTTGGGTCTGTTATACACTGCTATTTTTTAATTAGTACAAAAAAAAATGGGGCTCTATCCGTACTCGTTACTGATCATATTTGTGTAGTCAAAAATCAAAAAAATGAAATCCCAAAATTGTCCACAAAAATTTTTCATAATTGGTAAATTCATAAATTTCATAATTAAATCAATGATTCATAACAATTGCTACTAGAAAATACTACGTGCAGTGCTTTTCCATGATTAATGAATACTATTAGTTAGCCTGTACAATATTTCCATAAACTGAGTGACATTTTGACATATAAACAAACGCTAATAACTTTGTTGTTTATGAATATTATTTATTGAGACTACATATATAATAACAAGACCTTCTCTAATAAGCCCTTTAAGTATTTGTACTAATTAAAAATTAGTGGTGTATACAGCCTTAACGAGATGGTACAACATGCAATATGATTTACAAACAAGAAGTAAAATATAAATATACCAACATTTTCAACAAAAACAAAATTTTTACTGTCGAGCTGCATACCCATTTTGATGAATAGTATGCAATAACTGATTTTATCTCTAGTTAAGGGGTAGGACTCGCTGCCTCTTCGATCTAGTAGTCGCAAACGCTACTGCTGAGCTTGAGGTCCTGGGTTCGATTCCCGAGTCGGGCAAAGTGTTATTGGGTTATTCTATTAGGAATTTCTCAGTAGCAGCCTGGAATCTAGATTTGTGCCCGGTGGTATTACATGGGCCTTAGACAAAACTGGCGAAATGTGGGTATACTAACACCTCTGCGTAACCCTTCGAGGAAACAAGGATTGATGTTATTTCTGCTAACAACTAAAACAGTTAACATGAGATTTGTCAGCAGTTTTCCTAGGGTCGGCTGTAGGAAGTCGTGTTATGGATTTGAATAAGTTTATAACACACAGAAAACTATGAAAAAAAAAAACGACTGGCTAGCTCAAGAGTTCACTGTTTCACTGTTTTTTTCGGTTCACTGTTTTTTTGTTGTCTTTATTTAAGTAATAGCTTCTGCCCGCGATATCGTCCGCGTGAAATTTCTTGTTCCCAGACCCACCCCGTCGCATCGCATCGCCTGCCCGAGCTCTTACTTCGTTTTTGTTTTCTCGGCTCCTAATGGTATTAGCGTGATGTTAAATAGCCTATATTCTTCCTCAAGAACTGGGCTATCAAATGAAAAAAGAATTTTTCTAATCCGACTGGCAGTTCCAGAGATTAGCGCGTTGAAACATACAAGCAAACAAACTCTTTGGCTTTATTATTAGTATAGATTTGATTACCATTAAAAAAGTTATAGTGAGCCAACCGATGACATGTGCTATCGCGGACTTTTTTTCAACTTTTTAAGAGGAACAATTCCGTCATACATTATTGTTGCGTAACCGTTTACGCAGCGCACGCAACGGAAGCTCTCAAAAGGAATAACTTTCCCGTTTTTGCAACATTTTTCATTGATGATCCGATCCTATTAGTCATAGCGTGATGTTATATAGCTAGCTTTGTTCGATAAATGAGCCATCTAACACTAAAAAAACTCTATAATTTGATCATGCAGTTCCTGAGATTAGCGCGTTCAACCAAGCAAACAAACTCTTCAGCTTTATAATATTAGTATAGATAATATTATACTAATTAGGTGACTTTTCTTATTGACGTCATAGTTATCAAAATACGGCAGTGCTTTTTTCACATTTTTGGTGATGTTAAATTTTTTCAGCTTTATAATATTAGTATAGATAATATTATACTAATTAGGTGACTTTTCTTATTGACGTCATAGTTATCAAAATACGGCAGTGCTTTTTTCACAGTTTTGGTGATGTTAAATTTTTTTAGGGTTCCGTACCTCAAAAGGAATAAACGGAACCCTTATAGGATCACTCGTGTGTCTGTCTGTCTGTCCGTCTGCCACAGCCAGTTTGCTCCGAATCTAATGGACCGATTAAGTTGAAATTTGGTACACATATCTATGAATTTCTGTGACCCAAACACAGACGGGTAAAGTAAATAAATTAAATTTGAATATAGAGGTCACTTTTGGGGGGCAAATAAGAAAATTAAAAAAAAAAGTTTTGGAAACTACACCATGTGGTATATCAAATTAATGAACTTACTATGAGGGTCTCAAATATATTTTTTTATAATTTTAAAATAAATTGTTTTAAAGTTATTTAAGAAAATAGACGAAAATTGACCATTCCCCCTCCCTTATCTCCGAAACTACTGAGCCTAAAATTTTGAAAAAAATACAGAAAATAGATACCATACGGACTATATATGGACTTGTAGATTACAGGAAAACCTATAAAAAGTCTGTGGTCTTAAAATAAAATGGTAAATCTATCAATATTGTGAGTACAAACTTACATTTATAGTTGGAATGTATAGGAGAACATGTTTTTCAACTACAATGTTAAGTTTGTTCAAATAAATTCATCCCAACTACGGAACCCTTCATTGTGCGTGGTCCGACACGCACTTGGCCGGTTTTTTAACAATTACCTATTAGGTTTATTCTCAATTCGATTTTTTTACTAACTGGTGAAACTCTTGAGCTAGCCGGACGTATTTTTTACTAACTGGTGAAACTCTTGAGCTAGCCGGACGTATGTTTTACTAACTGGTGAAACTCTTGAGCTAGCCGGACGTATTTTTTACTAACTGGTGAAACTCTTGAGCTAGCCGGACGTATTTTTTACTAACTGGTGAAACTCTTGAGCTAGCCGGACGTATGTTTTACTAACTGGTGAAACTCTTGAGCTAGCCGGACGTATTTTTTACTAACTGGTGAAACTCTTGAGCTAGCCGGACGTATTTTTTACTAACTGGTGAAACTCTTGAGCTAGCCGGACGTATGTTTTACTAACTGGTGAAACTCTTGAGCTAGCCGGACGTATTTTTCATGGCTACTACTTTTAGTTTTCTATATAAACTTATCACAATTCCATAACATGTTTTTCTACAGCCGACCCTTAAGAAACCACGGAAAAAAATTAAACAAAAGGACAAGGACTATAATTTCAGTAACTACACAGTTTTGATCCAGACAGATGAATGATCTCCGTAAATGTGATGGAGGAGCTCGTGGCTAAGTAATAAACAGCCGTATGGATCGAACCATCAGGTTAAGTTACGATTGCCGGGGTTGGTCCGTGGATGACGTGACCAACTTTACATACAGAAACTCCTCCGTGCCTCGGAAAGCACGTTAAGCCGGTCCGGGCTGTCATTCGTGAATCTTTGACAGTCGCTACGGGTCGTCAGAAACCCGAAAGTCTGACAACCAGTCTTACGAAGGGGTATCGTATTACCCAGAAATTGGGTTGTGGAGGTCAGATAGGCAGTCGCTCCATATAAAACACTGGTATTCAGCTGCATCCGGTTAGACTGGAAGCCAACCCCAACTTGTTGGGAAAAGGCTAGGCAGATGATGACAGATGGATGAAATGGTTTCGTTTGACAGCTTAAAAACACGTCAGATATTCCCGATTGGAATTTCATTGCACAAAGAGTAAAAGCTGTCAAAGGCATGGCTGTGGACGCAGCCTTATATCTCGTGCACATTATTTAAAAATACCGCCTTTAAATTTTATGGACAAAATAAATAATTACAATGATGATAAATTTGATACGATGATGAAAATTTGATAAATAAGGCACATCACACTTCATCACACTAATAGTATAAAGGCGAAAGTTTGTAAGAGTGTGTGTGTGTGTTTGTATGTTTGTTACTTCTTCACGCTCAAACGGCTGGACCGATTTAGATGAAATTTGGTAAATAGATAGCTTATGCCCTGCAGATAGGCTACCTTTTATCCCAGTCCACGCGTGTGAAACCGCGGGGCGCAGCTAGTAAATAATAAAGCACACATAACTGTAGACATACAGAAACATACTTAAAACATATACATATACCCATACCCACACACAAAACAACACAGACTTCCAATCATGTAATTTAATTAATATATCATTAGATCTGCTTAAAAAACCATGTTACCTGTAACTGGAGCTTGTGGGAATCTGTTGTCTTTAGGGTTGAGGAAGACTATCCGCTCGTGATACAGTTTTTTACTAGTACGAGGGGATAGGGCGAATTAGTCTAAAGACAACCAAACAGTAATACCACTTCACATTCTCCAACTGTAGATCTGCCTAAATATTGTCAAAATACCTTTAAACGATTTTTTTCTATCTTGTTTATTATTAATTTGCTGTATGGTTGTCTCATTTATGCAATAAAGACTTTTTTTTATTCACTTTCATTCATTAAAAAAAAATATGCGTTAGTTAGTATTGTGTATTATTGTTATAGACTCAAAAACGTTAGTTAGTATCGTGTATATTTGTGTAGACTCAAATGAAATAATTTACTGTAAAGGTATTTTGTATTGTCTTGTAGAGAAACCAAAGAAATTAATTAATTATATTCTGCGTAGGTATATGTTTTGAACGATGTTTGATTCTATCGTATTTCATTTAGTACTTCACTGAATTATAGTTAATTTTATTCCTCTCATGGTTTCGTAAGAAGTCTTTATCGATCGATAATAATCATTAATTTTCGTGACGGAATGCCATTTGAATCCTTAGTAATGACGGCGCCAAAAGTTGACTTTATAAAAAAAAACATAAAAATTTGTACAGATACCAATTTATCAACTTACTAAATTTCCCACAATATTAATTTATTTCTTTCTTCCACAGGAAAGAAGGCGATGAGGTCGAGGACGAATTTAACACCATTCCACTAAATGTGAACGGCAACGTTCATAGTGCGGGCAACGCAGTTTAGCCATCTTTCAACTTAGGACGGCTGCACACCACCGACTAAAGCAACTTTCCACTCTGCAAGTCAACTTTCCACACTGCAAGTAATATAACTACAACTTGCAGGTGATCTTTCCGTAACACAAGTGGTTGTTACTTACGTGTACTCTTGCAGAGTGGAAAGGCAGCTTAATTAAGACTAACATGGCAAGATTATTGTTTATTTTGACACAACCTTTAAGTTATTATTTTCTTCTACTACAAGTACACAATACTTTGTAAGTTTAAATGTGACATGCAAGACATGCATAGCACATGCATGCATGGTGACATGTCTCACAGATTTTGTCTAAGTTTACAAACATTATAATGGCGTTATGCTATTGTAACTAAGTGAAGTTTTAGATTTAATTCAATCTGTCATTAAATTAGTTATATTGTGTAGAGATAGGGTATGTTGCATAAAAACTAAAACTTCACAATTTACACATAAGTCACCACAATGAGTTCTACTTACTTAATTTTATTTATTAGCACACTTTTAAAGTGTAAATGAGCCAAATATTAAAAATAAATGGCGAAGATTAATCAGTACTAATTATATTACTAAGACTTTCAGAATATCTTGTCGCCAAGTCTAGCTATCATTACCAAAGTGATTATAACAATGCATTCAAAAGATAATTATATAACAAGAAAGATACAAGTTTTATTATGTCTTTACTTAATATAAAGCGAGATAATTAATCTTGGGGTAAAAAATTACCTTCGTGCAACGCTTTGGAAAATTAATTATAAATCCAGCAGCGTCACTTAAAGGCGTTAATTGTCGTCGGCGTGCAGCGTCCTTAATTGATTTGAACTTTAAAGAATGTGAGGCTATTGACAGTCAAGCCACAGAATAGATAGATACAGAAGGCCGGGTCTATGAAATGAGCGAATGAAAGCATTCAAAGAGTCAGTATGCATCAGGCGCAAAAATCTTCGCGGATGCTCGAGCACTTTTTAAATTTCACTGGATTAGTAACTGTATCAATATTGACTTTAAGTATAATATTCGACGCAGACATCAAGCGTTTATCAACCGTGATTTTTGCGTCAAAGTCAATAATGATACAGTTAGGGCAGTCTTCACCAAACGGAAAAATCTTCGCGGGCATTTTTTAAATTGCACTGAATAAATAATTGTATCATTATTGATAATTATTGGACGCAAACATCACGCTTGATAAATGCTTAATGTCTGCTTCGATTTTTATACTTAGTCAATATTATTACAGTTATTTTTGTGTGTGTTCACATAAACACGCTTCACGTATATAGCGAGTGCAAGCGCACTTGCGACTGGCATTCGTTTGAGATCGCCGTACATACGCGTCTATGTGTGCGTGCCTTTTCGCTTGTCATATGGAGTTGAACTTCTGTACCTATTTGTTTTGTGATACGGCAGTTGTGCCGCGGCGCCGGCTGTTGTTAGCCTAACTAAGTTACCTTATTTATTCGTTAGACTCAAATAGATCGCGAAATAGTCCAAGTTTAATCTTTTTTAGGACCCTTTTAGGTATTAAGTAAGGACTGATATTGTTATAAATACTCTATTAGATTTTTTTTTGTTTCTCTCGCACACTTACACTGCCTCTGTTCTCATGAGTACGTCAATTAAGTACCTATTGTTATGGCTTGATTGCTGTAGGCTAGTCTATGCTCATAGGTATCTTGTGATTATGATTTCTTCTGTAATTGTTGATGTTTTTGTATTTGGCGGAGTATGTATAAAATTCTGTATTGAATAAAAAGCACTTTATCTTTTGTTTTTGTTTTATTTTGAGGTGTTTGAATGTGGAATGTATCTCCATTTTGTCACTCATCTGATTCTGATGCAAGTATAAGATTCGCCTGGTAAACTTAGGACCCTCCTCATTCCTCTTTCAATCGAGTTATTCCGTTTATCCACCATAAAAAATGCATGTCCGAGAATTCACCGCACAGCTGCAACTGGTGACAAACACTCCAACAGCTCTCCCAACATTGTACCTACGCGTTAATGTGGACGGGAATTTTAGCATTTCACTCTGCGAACCAGTCCAAACATAGCGACGCCGACTGTTCAAGACGAGTATAATAATAAATAAACACAGGGATAATCGTCGGCTGGTGCCTCCTCGTCATTTAAAATTGTCTAAGGGGCCTCTGCGAGTTGGCTTCGGCCCCTAGTACGTCTTCCAAAGGTCCGGGACCCCAGGGTCCCGAGACATGTCAAAATAATAATAATAAAACTTTTATTTAGTTCTTTTACTACAGTGATTATAGCTGAGTCGTCATGTCGAAAAAACTTTTTTAATTTTTAAAAAAATTTTTGTCCGTCATGTCGATTATTAAAAAATATTGGACACGTAATTTTTTCTTTTTTTACGTAATCAAAAGATTATGGTTATAAATTGAGATAAAAAGTGTCATAACGTCATTCCTTGCTAGATTTCATACGTATAGTTTGTTATAGTTGTGAGTTGTGACGTAGCGAGCCTCTACTCTTCAACTTTAATGCATGTTATCTAAGTATTTTTTTATTAATATGATAAAGCAAAAAATACGTGTCTAATATTTTTTTATTATCTGACTGGCGGACTAAATATTTTTTTTTTATGTATTTATTTATTTTATATGTAAATGGTAGGTACACCACTGACTATCTGCAGTATTTTCTTTTCTTTTGCCTTCTCCCTTTCCTATCCAAAGCTTGTATTTAATTATCGCTTTCAGTGATAAGACCGCCCATTGTGTCACCCTATGTAAAATTTGTACACACGGACTAGAAAAAAAAGAAGGACTCCGCGCCACGCCTATCGAAAGTGAAGCACAGTCAGTATGCCGGGACAGTTTGTACAAACACGCCTCACGCACACATTTACATCATAGTATACCGACCGGCTGCCATTACGTGACACGACGGCGTCTTTGTCAAATCACGCACACATAGATCGGTACGGTGCTTCACTTTCGAAACGCGTGGCGCGAAGTTATCTTTTTTCTTGTCCGTGTTTCTACATTTATATCTTGAATACTCATGGTACACACTCAGATTATAGAAAAAGGCAGATAGACCGTGCGGAACACTGAGAGTGACGCCAAAAAAGCAAATACAAATTCAAAAACGAATTCAATCTCGAGTCAAATGTACTTATTATGTATAACTGTTCTCTGCATTTTTCTGAGACAATAAATCATTTATTGTTTCAGAAAAAAAAAATATTGTCTCGGAACAGTTACACTGACTCGAGATTGAATTCGTTTTTGAATTTGTATTTGCTTTTTTGGCTTCACTTTCAGTGTTCCGCGCGGTCTATCTGCCTTTCTTCTATAATCTGAGGGTGCACATAATAAAGAGAATTCCATTTTACCTATTCCATCCTATGCCATGCTTCAATCTACTTGAGCCAGTCACCATAAAAAAAAATGTCGAAACCAAATTCGATGAAAAATCCTTTACGAAGTCTGCTATTGACAACCCTAAATTACTTTAACAGAGAGCCTATTACATTTGATCGCGGATAGCGGCCAAATTAAAAATGTTTGCTTTTGGCATATTTATTCGAAACCCATTTACAGAAACAGGAATTCGATACTGACAGATGAATGAGAAAAAAAACAGAGGAATGATAAATACTTTCCCTTGAGTGAAGTGAAATTGAGTACACCGGATTTTCTCTTAATTTCAATTTTTTTAAATGGTGAACCTGTGGATTTCAGTTTATTTATATATTCCGTTTATTAATGACTTTTATTTTAATAAAAAGGGTGCTTTGTAATGATAAATTGGCGATTAGTTTTTCAATACAACCCTGTATTGAAAATACATAGTTTTTTATTTGGATCTGCAAGAAATATTAAACCTTTAAATTATGTCTAACATGCATCTGGTGGATAAGTCGGTTCAGTTCAAATTGATCAGATCAGTTTGAAGATCGTTCTGGATAATCTCATCAAGTTGAATGCTCCATCTGGGTCTCAGAAGACTTATTGGTATCTACATACGATACATAAGCAATACCTACTAGGCAGCACACGATAAAAATAATTAACCTCTATTAACGCTATTTTTAACCGACTTCAAAAAGGAGGAGGTTATCAATTCGTCGGGACCTTTTGTTTTTCTTTTTTTTTTTTAATTTTTTTTTTTTATGTATGTTCCCCGATTACTCGAAGATGGCTGGACCGATTTGGATTATTATTTTTTTGTTTGAAAGGGTATACTTCCCAGGTGGTCCCATGATCATCAAGTCAGGATCTGATGATGGGATCCTGGAGAAATAGAGAGAACTCTTCCAATTTTATAGGCACACTTGAAGCGATTTGGATAGTTTTTGGAAGAGTAGTAACAGTTCATAACATAACATCACGCCAGTACGCTGTGAAGGGGTAAGCACATGTGAACCACTAAAAAGTGAAAAATAAAAACTTTTTTACAAAAAAATACAACCGACTTCCAAAAACAACACTACAAAGTGAAAAATAACTTTAATTTCGGAAGTCGGTGGCAAAAATGAAAATACATTTAATCAGACACCGACTTCCGAAATTAAAGTTATTTTTCACTTTGTAGTGTTGTTTTTGGAAGTCGGTTGTATTTTTTTGTAAAAAAGTTTTTATTTTTCACTTTTTAGTGGTTCACATGTGCTTACCCCTTCACAGCGTACTGGCGTGATGTTATGTTATGAACTGTTACTACTCTTCCAAAAACTATCCAAATCGCTTCAAGTGTGCCTATAAAATTGGAAGAGTTCTCTCTATTTCTCCAGGATCCCATCATCAGATCCTGACTTGATGATCATGGGACCACCTGGGAAGTATACCCTTTCAAACAAAAAAATAATAATCCAAATCGGTCCAGCCATCTTCGAGTAATCGGGGAACATACATAAAAAAAAAAAATTAAAAAAAAAAAAGAAAAACAAAAGGTCCCGACGAATTGATAACCTCCTCCTTTTTGAAGTCGGTTAAAAATAGCGTTAATAGAGGTTAATTATTTTTATCGTGTGCTGCCTAGTAGGTATTGCTTATGTATCGTATGTAGATACCAATAAGTCTTCTGAGACCCAGATGGAGCATTCAACTTGATGAGATTATCCAGAACGATCTTCAAACTGATCTGATCAATTTGAACTGAACCGACTTATCCACCAGATGCATGTTAGACATAATTTAAAGGTTTAATATTTCTTGCAGATCCAAATAAAAAACTATGTATTTTCAATACAGGGTTGTATTGAAAAACTAATCGCCAATTTATCATTACAAAGCACCCTTTTTATTAAAATAAAAGTCATTAATAAACGGAATATATAAATAAACTGAAATCCACAGGTTCACCATTTAAAAAAATTGAAATTAAGAGAAAATCCGGTGTACTCAATTTCACTTCACTCAAGGGAAAGTAT
Source organism: Cosmia pyralina (assembly GCA_946251885.1). NCBI lineage: Eukaryota > Metazoa > Arthropoda > Insecta > Lepidoptera > Noctuidae > Cosmia > Cosmia pyralina. The sequence goes on along the minus strand of OX276347.1, from coordinate 6,831,263 downwards.
TTATCATTCCTCTGTTTTTTTTCTCATTCATCTGTCAGTATCGAATTCCTGTTTCTGTAAATGGGTTTCGAATAAATATGCCAAAAGCAAACATTTTTAATTTGGCCGCTATCCGCGATCAAATGTAATAGGCTCTCTGTTAAAGTAATTTAGGGTTGTCAATAGCAGACTTCGTAAAGGATTTTTCATCGAATTTGGTTTCGACATTTTTTTTTATGGTGACTGGCTCAAGTAGATTGAAGCATGGCATAGGATGGAATAGGTAAAATGGAATTCTCTTTATTATGTGCACCCTCAGATTATAGAAGAAAGGCAGATAGACCGCGCGGAACACTGAAAGTGAAGCCAAAAAAGCAAATACAAATTCAAAAACGAATTCAATCTCGAGTCAGTGTAACTGTTCCGAGACAATATTTTTTTTTTCTGAAACAATAAATGATTTATTGTCTCAGAAAAATGCAGAGAACAGTTATACATAATAAGTACATTTGACTCGAGATTGAATTCGTTTTTGAATTTGTATTTGCTTTTTTGGCGTCACTCTCAGTGTTCCGCACGGTCTATCTGCCTTTTTCTATAATCTGAGTGTGTACCATGAGTATTCAAGATATAAATGTAGAAACACGGACAAGAAAAAAGATAACTTCGCGCCACGCGTTTCGAAAGTGAAGCACCGTACCGATCTATGTGTGCGTGATTTGACAAAGACGCCGTCGTGTCACGTAATGGCAGCCGGTCGGTATACTATGATGTAAATGTGTGCGTGAGGCGTGTTTGTACAAACTGTCCCGGCATACTGACTGTGCTTCACTTTCGATAGGCGTGGCGCGGAGTCCTTCTTTTTTTTCTAGTCCGTGTGTAGAAATTTTACATAGGGTGACACAATGGGCGGTCTTATCACTGAAAGCGATAATTAAATACAAGCTTTGGATAGGAAAGGGAGAAGGCAAAAGAAAAGAAAATACTGCAGATAGTCAGTGGTGTACCTACCATTTACATATAAAATAAATACATACATAAAAAAAAATATATTTAGTCCGCCAGTCAGATAATAAAAAAATATTAGACACGTATTTTTTGCTTAATCATATTAATAAAAAAAATACTTAGATAACATGCATTAAAGTTGAAGAGTAGAGGCTCGCTACGTCACAACTCACAACTATAACAAACTATACGTATGAAATCTAGCAAGGAATGACGTTATGACACTTTTTATCTCAATTTATAACCATAATCTTTTGATTACGTAAAAAAAGAAAAAATTACGTGTCCAATATTTTTTAATAATCGACATGACGGACAAAAATTTTTTTTTGTCAACATCCCTTTTATATAAAGCATAAATCATTATGGAGATTGCAAAGGTCTGTTTCATCGATGAGCTATACAAGTAAAACACTGTTTGGAATGGTGATATTGTGGGCAGCAAAAGATAGTCCGAAAGCAATATTGCAATAACTAGACGATTGTTGAACAAAATGTTTGCAAAGTCGAGTAGGTACGTAAACAAACTTATTATAACACAAGAAAACTGTAATTAATTTAATTGCAATCATCACTTCAAAGGACCGATTGTCTACTTACTTATTTTTATAATTGTTGTTGCTAGGTAGGTACTAGCTTTTCATTCAAAGGATGCTTTGATAGCAGTTCACAGTTGCATAATCCTATTGACTTACTTGCCACAGTCCACGTTTATGCTCATCTGCACGCGTAGCATTACGACATTTTGGCGACGGAAGAATAGACAAAATTACACATCCCCGTGCCTAGACGCGTAGAATGCGTAGAAATATTTCTACAATCTGCCATTTTGTCTATTCTTCCATCGACAAAACCCGTTTCTATCGCGGTCATGCTAGTCCTATACATGCTGGTTCGCGGATTCAATACGAGGTCTTTTTTTCGTAAAGTGAATAGAAAAAAAATATGCAACAAGTTCCTACTGTGAACACTCCTACTCTAAGTTTTAATGATGGGACTGTGAGCTGAAAAATACGTTCACGAACAAAGTTTTAGCCACTGCTGACGCGCCAAACGGACGAAATATTCGGTCGTTTTGCGATTTACTGTAGATACTGGTGGTATAGTAAATCGCAAAACGACCGAACTGGCGAGAGTAACCAGATAAAAAATGGGCGTGGCGAGCGCATTTCGCGTCTCAGTTTTTTATTTTTTGTAATTTTGTGTGTGGACTCACTCCTTGCGTTCCAGGTTCTTTGGAAAGGTGGTTGGGTGTAGATCTGCACAATATTTGCAACTTTTTCGACAACCCTATAACAAATGGATTATATCAGAAAATTGAATGTAGGTGAGTCTGGAGGCGTAATTAATTTTATCCTTTTTCAGCGATCAATTAATTCGTAACCCAATCTGAAAGATTGCTATCGACTCACGATTCATTGTCTGTACCATTGCAATTATTGCTCAAATAAAGAGAAAAGAGTAACGAAGAATAAAGTGCTTCTTTTGTTTTGTTTCCTTAATTATTTCTTTGTTTATTTGTTTTTGTTTCCTTTTAATGTTTAGGGAAGCTCCTTAAGTTCAAATACACTTCTGGACACATCTTTTGGCCCACCTTGTATTTTCAGTTTCGTTTGGTCCTAGCTAAAATTTTATATTAGGTCAAGCAAAAAGTTTTTATGCAGTTTTGAACCTGGCACATTCACAATTTCATTCAATAGTCTTTTTTTGAATTTCGAACACAGAATTTAAAGAAACAAAAGACAATTTGGAGCCTGTTTGTTGATATCAAACAATCGAATACTAAGAAAACTTGGTTTTATTGGTTTACTTGGATTTAATTCTTGAAAAAGTGATTGATATCTTTGGTTTTGCAACAAACATTACTTATTCTTAACATTAAGGTGAGGTTCTATCAATAATCTATGGATACTTCACCTGAAGTCGCCGCCCAAGCTGTGGCACTTATTCAGGCCGGACACAGCCAAAGAAACGTGAGTGCTCAACTTAATTTAAGTCGATCTGCGGTCCGAAATGTTTATCGGAGGTACCTAGAGACTGGCGGCTTTGTTCGTCGCCAAGGAAGGCCACGATCTCGGGTCACAACTGAAAGGCAGGATCGATTCATCGTGACGACCAGCTTGAGAAATCGTCACCTTACCTCCATTGAGATACAAAACCAACTTCGCGACTTCCACGGAGTATCTGTGAGCGCTCGAACTGTTCGGAGAAGGTTAAAAGAACGCGATATGGTACCACACAAGCCAGCTAATGGCCCCAAACTAACGCGAGCCCACCGAACAGCGCGCCTTCATTTCGCACGCAGTCATTTAAATTGGACACAGCCAGATTGGAGCCGTGTACTCTTTTCTGATGATTCTAAAATTGTGTTACATGGCAATGATGGAAGGAAGAAGGTCTACCGACGTAAGGGAGAGCGTTTCGCACAATACTGCTTTGAAGAGAGGGTTGCTTATGGCGGTGGCTCATGGACTGTCTGGGGCGGTATATCCGCGAGCGGCAAAACTCAACTTGAGGTTGTTACAGGACCACGGCTGCCAACATTAAATGCTGAAAGGTACATTCGTGAGTGCTTAGAACCTCACGTGAGACCATACGCGGACTATGTGGGCCCAAATTTCCTTTTTATGCATGATAATGCAAGAGCCCATGCGGCCGGCATCGTCAGGGAATATCTTCGGGATGTGAACATCACAGTCATGGACTGGCTAGCCAGAAGCCCAGACATGAACCCTATTGAGCATATGTGGAACGAGCTAAAAAGACGTGTTAGGGCTCGTCAGCCAGTTGCCCAGACGATGCAGGAGTTGAAAACTGCCATAGAAGAGGAATGGGAGATGATCCCTCAAAATTTCATAGAGCGGTTGATAAACTCTATGCCTAATCGTATGAGAGCTGTGGTAGATGCCCATGGAGGCAACACGCGTTATTAAATTAAACCTTTATTTGATAAAACATGTTTTTTATTCAAAAATCAATTGCCTTTAACAAGGCGCATATCCGACTTGTTAGGCGTAGCTCCATGTCGTATGGTATTCTGAATTCAAATTTAAAACAATACGATCGAAAAAGATGGTAAAATGTATCAGGTTTAAAACTGCATCAACAGTTTTTGTTCAATCTAGCAATCATATTTCGGTAGGGGCCATCGAAACCTAAACTCTAAGGTGGGCCAATAGATGTGTCCAGAAGTGTATATTTGCCCCGAACGTGCTGTTCAAGGGAACGATGGGACTATAATATTGCGAATACGACTTGAATACTGGGAATATTAAATGTCTGTGTCAACCTAGCTCTCCTAACAATTGAGGAGTTAGACACGGACGGGAACAACCAGAACCCTTTGTGTGACACACTTCCTTTCAAAATACGAAGGATTTTGAAGGTAATACCTAATCCAAAAATCAATCTGCCTAGCCTTTTCCCAACTATGTTGGGGTCGGCTTCCAGTCTAACTGGATGCAGCTGAATACCAGTATTTTACATGGAGCGACTGCCTATCTTACCTCCACAACCCAGTAACTGGGTATTACGATACCCCTTGGTAAGACTGGTTATCAGACTTTCGGGCTTCTGACGACCCGTAACGACTGTCAAAGATCCACGAATGATAGACGGGACGGGGGGCTTAACGTGCTTTCCAAGGCACGGAGGAGTCTCGCGATGTAAAGATGGTCACCCATCCACGGACCAACCCTGCAAGCGTAGCTTAACCTGATGGATCGACCCGTGCGGCTGTTATTACTTAGCCACGAGCACCACCTACCTAATCCACAGGATGAAAAAAAAAAATCGTCTGCTGGACAATGTAAATAACGCAATGAATGTTGTCAAATTGTCCAAATGAATGGAAATGCAATTGTTGGTGTGTTATGCAAATACTCCGCTGTTCGGTAATAGATGATAACAGCACCAAGGGTTTCACAAAAACCTAGGAACGTAGAAACTTAATTCTTGTATGGTCGTCAAATGACGTCATTGTTTCGATGAAAGGTAAATGAGAAAACGATTATGTCATCATCTTCATTCTCATGAGAAGACGACATAAATTATATCCAAAAACACTTCTATGCAGATAGATTGGGTGACCTCAGTTTGTTCTTACTAAGGGCCTGAACGATGCTGATACAGTCTTTTGACATCATTATAGTCCTCCTTATCATTATATATATATATATTTTTTTATGTGTGTTGGCGGATAACTTCGTTGTATATGAACCGATTTTGATGATTCTTTTTTTGTTGAAAAGGAGATATCCCAAGGGTAGTACCCTAATAAGGAAACCAGGATGTGATGATGGCATCCCAGAGAAATTGAGGAGAACCTTCAAGTTTTATAGGCACACCTATAGCGATTTAGGTATTTTTTATAGTAACTCGTGCATTTGCTCCTGGAAAGCATCATTTGGTGAAGTGAAACTGATGAGGAATACCACAGATGGCCATTGGAACTACTCTATAATACGTATTTCACGAGTTGCGATTAGATTATTGCTAAGCAATTTATACTCGTCACAATACATATTATGTTGAAGACGAGGTGATGGTGACATCACCATCAGTTCCAGTTCTCCTGGTTCCTTACTGGGAGAACTCCTCAACAATTAACGTCCTAGTATCGGGAAAAGCAATATTTTGTGAAAAGTGATGAGCAGTTGACATTAAGCTATTGTAACTTAGATAAATTACAGACTGACCCACTAAAAAGTGAAAAATAATGAACTTTTTTTCAAAAAAAAAAAAACAACCGACTTCCAAAAAAATACTACAAAGTGAAAAATAACTTTAATTTCGGAAGTCGGCGGCAAAAACTAAAATAAAAAATTAAATTAATTTTATTTTATTATTATTATGTTAAAGTTATTTTTCACTTTGTAGTATTTTTTTGGAAGTCGGTTGTTTCTTTTGTAAAAAAGTTTTTTATTAGAGTGTGTACCTGTGTCTATTTCTTTGGCTCGCTCTGTAGCCTAAACGGCTTGATGGATTTTAACATTATTTATGAGGTGTCGTTAGATTGGTCTTAATTTTGGGAGTGACATAGACTATGTAATATTTATATATTGCATCTGCAAATACAAAAGAAAAGTGTAAAATCAAAAATCAAAAAACCCAACTGCCTAAAAATGAACTTTATAAAAACTTTTTTACAACAAAAAAAATACAACCAACTTCCAAAAACAACACTACAAAGTGAGAAATAACTTTAATATCGGAAGTCGGTGTCTGGTTAAATGTATTTTCGTTTTTGCCACCGACTTCCGAAATTAAAGTTATTTTTCACTTTGTAGTGTTGTTTTTGGAAGTCGGTTGTTTTCTTTTGTAAAAAAGTTTTTTAATACAATGTCGTTTTGCATCCTTGACATTTTTCTACACATAGAAAATCAAACCGAACAACTTTCTCCATGGCATGGCATGGCGTAATCGCGAAAAAATAATCAGCCGTCCCATACATTTGCGTCGAGTAGGTATTGAAGTTTTCTATGGGTCAGTTGAAAATTTTTTCGCGATTACGATATTCGTCCCATGGAGAAAGTTGCTCGATTTGATGTTCTGTATCACAACCTGAAATTTGACGAGGATGCAAAACGACACGTATATAAACGTAAAACACCATCATCCGATGGCGAACGCGGACTTACAGTAGTTGTGAACCTATGGGATTAGGTTGACATTCAAGCACACATTGACATGAACCTATGTGGTTCATTAGCATACACATTACTACACATGTGACGGTATTTTTGAGACCAACTTTAAGTTTATGTAAAACAGCTAAAGTAATTTCTTCTGTGTACGAGGTACAATAATTGTCCTGAAATATGTTTTCTTATGTACCGTTATACATGTTTATATTTTTTTACTAGCCTATTCTTTCTCACTCCTGGGCAAAGACCTGCCTCCACTCCTTCTAAGTATAATGACGTAAATCTTTCGGTTCGTCGTCGGGTCTTACCAAAAGATATATCGTTCACAGGTCTTTGTCCCACATTTGTTACGCACATGATATCGGTAGATGGTGGCATATATGGCTAAGTATATGGTGTAGGCACTATAAATTTATTGCACAGTGATTGGGGTGAATAAATCCTGAATCTCCGGGTTTATCTCATTATTTCTAGCTTTCGAATTAGACAGTAACTTTCCTCTGGTATTTTATTTGTATTACAACCATCGATGATTACAACAGATTAACTTTTTGTCTGTGAAAGAAAACCTACCGATATAACCGATATATGTATATCTAATATGCCTTGGAAGGTAGGTAGGCCTTTGGTGTAGGATGCAATGTGTATTGACACCCTTGCGCCATCCTATCTTCCTAGCACGGTGGGCTGTGCTGGGGCGGCTGCTGCGGATGCGGAAAACCTCAAACGGCACAAATACTCTAATCTTATTGGAACTTATATGTTTGAGCCGTTTGGGGTTGAAACACTAGGGCCATGGGGTCCGAGTGCCCTTTTAGTTTTTCGGGACATCGCCAAGCGGTTGGTCGACTCTACACGTGACCAAAGGGCTGGCTTATTTTTCGGCCAAAGAATTAGCATTGCCATACAACGTGGCAATGCTGCCAGCCTTTTGGGCACTTTTCCTGTCGACAGCGATGCGGACGAATTTTTTGATGCCCTATGATTATTTCCCTTCCTTTTTTATATACTTGTACATATTTTTTGTTTTTATGATTGTTAGATTTTAAATTATGTAAATATTCATGGATAATAAAATATAGTACAGATATAACAAATTTACTTAAAAAAAATACCGACTTCAAAAATCAAAAACGAATAAAATAACTTTCATAAAAAACTTAACAGCTTCTAAAGTCGGTGCCAAGCTAAGGTGCATTGAAGAACTGAAGACACTGCCTTCAGAAGCTGTTAAGTTTTTTTATGAAAGTTATTTTATTTGTTTTTGGTTTTTGAAGTCGGTTTTTACTTTTCTTAAAGTAAATTTATTTTTCCATTTTTATTTGAATACTTATTATATACATAAGTAAGCCCAAGACGAACGAAAAGAAGAATCATCAAAATCTGCTTAGAAATGCCGGAGATACAGTATATTTATGTATATAACTTCGAACAAAAGAATAATTAGATAATGTATTATATACCCTCAAAACCTTCCTTTTTTGAAGTCGGTTAAAAATTACTGATGTTTTCTTTTTAATTTATGACTTCACTTCGTAAAACCCCCTTCCCCTTACCCTTTTCCTTTCCCTTTAACTAGCTTAAATCTCCCCATAAATTAGTATCAGTACAGTGAATTAAGCTACAGATAACTTTAAAGGGCAAAAAAATTGCCCAAAACATGAAAGTGATTTTTTAAATACACATATTTTTCAACAAAAAAGTTACTCAAAACCACAGGCATCCGTTCGCGACTAAAAAAAAACGTCGGTGAAAACGTTTCAATAATAAACGCGTATATGAAATACCAATTTCAGGGGCTAATTGCACCCTTTCCTGGAATTTATTTTTCATAATAACACGCCCAGGAGTGGGTTTTCGTTGTGTGCACTTAATAATGAACTCGTAACAAAACCTCCCCTACCACGAGAACTTTGCATCTCCTGGGGAATGTGGTACTCTTATTTATAAGTACGTATACCTTAAAGGGTTAAACATACCCATCATGATCCAGCCTGCCCCGTCTGGCTGCTCTATTATTAGCGACGCTCAGTCGCCTAATATTTTACCTTAGTTTATAAGCCCTGGCCGGAGGCTTTAAGTTCGCTTAAAGCACCCACAGGAAACGCTCGGTTAAGCAGTCTCGACCCCCAGTGGTCAACTGCGAGATGTCATTCACAAAAACGAAAAACGAAAACGGGTTAAACATAACTTTTCTTTCGGTTTCAGTAAAACTTCGTTGTTTACCTCTTGTTAATACGTAGAAACTGTAGAATAGGTACTTTTCTAAGCACTTTTAGGTACCAAAGTGGAAAACTTAAAGACTGGTCCTAATTTTCTAATTAAGTACAGTACGACATATGTCATAATCACAGATATATTTATTTCATAACAATATACATTGTATAGAAAGTGTAAAATAGAAACAAAACCAGTACCTATCAAACAGTAACTAACAACATCTTATTAATGAACAATAGTTATGAAACTTATGAATAATTTTGTAATAAGAATATAATGTCAAAAATAAAATGTCAAATATAAAAATAAAAAATATAATCCGAATTCCATTTTAAAAACATTCCAGTCAAAAATAAAAAAATAAATGTCAAAAATAAAATTCAGTTATAAACACACAACTTAGATGTAGCTTTCATTCATTTCAATTTTACGAATGTATTTGGTTTATGGCTTTACAAGTTATTGCGTATGCGTAAAGATCATTTTCGCCTAAAGCATAAAGATTGGTGATGTTTAAGGCGCACTCAGTTCGGATCGCGATCGGTTTTACGAATTTTGCCGATGCTACATCTAAGTTGTGTCGTAAAAATCTATCAAAGGAAAAACAAGACAAAGTGAGTAGGTTCGAACCCAGACAGGCACTTTAATTTGTGTGAATTTTGTCATCCTTTGCCCAGCAGGCCTTTGTCCAGCAGTGGGACACAATGTAGGATAATAAAAAAAAACAATGATTTCATCACCACTGCTCTCAAACCGGTGAAAGCACAGAAATCTAGTGTCTTATTATTTATATTTCTGTGTGTGAAAGAAAACATCGTTATGACACCGCCACCGGCATGTCGTAGAGCTAAAAATTTGATGACATGGTGTCATCCACCAACCCACAATGGGCTCGCATGGTGGATTACAGACCACTCCCTCTCACAGAGAGGAAGCCTGTGTCCCAGCAGTGGGAATATTATAGGTACGGTAAACTTACCATAATCAGTATAGTAATCATGAGCATTTAAAAAGTTTTGATCGATATCACCTCATGTTTATAATCGGTACATTTCAGAGCATGGTTCAAGCGAAGCTTTATTTTGTTCTGCATCGTAGACTAGGAGTTTCATGGTAGAAGCTGTGAAACGGTACCTACTGTTGCAGAAGTTACCGAGTTTTCGGAGAAATGAAATGTGCACGCTTGATTGCATTGGCAGAACGATTGTTTTATTTTAGTATGTTTGTTCCACCTATGTTAAAATCTGGCCTTAACAAGGTGTAGCTTTACAAAGTGAAACTGTTGTGAAAATAATTTCTTAGTTAACCTAAGACACGATCAACCAAAGATTTAAATCGTTAGATTAGCTCTCACCGGATACTTAGTCGCGCAAAAGAGTATCCATACTGAGAAGAGTGAGCTCACACAATAATAATGGCGTATCCATGAAAATCAAGTCAAGTTACTGCGTCATTATGTGTGTCAGAGGTGACGACCTTGTTTTGACGTGGTAAGGCGAATCTAACGATTATAATCTTTGCGATCAACTGGATAAACGACGAAGGAGTGAAGGACCACCTCGTAAAGTAACCGACACAAAACATTGTCCATTATGAAATAATCACGCAGAAGGCTGCATGCAATAAGAGACCTAGGGTCTAATTTTCGAAAAAGTTACAATATTTATTTATTTATTTATTTAACTAACACAAATATTATTACAGGTCTTAAATTAACCTAATGCAATAGTTAGTTCTAGTAAGTACTTATATCTAATGTAGGTAATAACAACTTCAACAACTTATTTCTAATATTATCCAATATCTATCGAACAGTCAGTATTATTAAATTTGGGAAGTAATACAATATGCAGCTCGTGTAAATTCACTCAGTGTGCAGCTAAATAGATCGACCTGTTGTGATATCGCGTTGAGCGCCCGCAAAGCGCGCATGAGGGGCGCCTGCTGCAGCAAGTTGACATTACAGTGACCTTATTGGTGATGTTCTACAGAAAGGACAGGTGCGTAGTACCTACTCGTAACCGGCGTGCGTGTATGTCCAGATTTATCGAAGCAAAAGGAGTATGTAAGGATCGTAGCAGGTGGCGTCTGCAGTTTCTCCTAACCCCCATGGGAAGAGGGCGTGAGGTTATGCATGTTATTTTGAAGTTAGATTTATTAATCAAGGATTGCGAGGAACTTTTGATGCCACAAACAGGACATGATGAATTCCTAAAAAGTTCGGGCCCTATCAGAATACCAGCGCTGCGACACTTAGTTTCAAATTTTGCAGCATCATGCTGAGATAAAAGCCTTTTCACCTCGCCCAGGACTTTCTGTTTTCATTATTTTCATTTGTTTTTTTTTTTAAGAGTATTTAGCTTAACTTGTGATCTGCCTGTACAATCAATCTGCCTAGCCTTTTCCCAACTATGTTGGGGTCGGCTTCCAGTCTAACCGGATGCAGCTGAATACCAGTATTTTACATGGAGCGACTGCCTATCTGAACTCCACAACCCATTAACTGGGTAATACGATACCCCTTGGTAAGACTGATTGTCAGACTTTCGGGCTTCTGACGACCCGTAACGACTGTCAAAGATCCACGAATGACAGCCGTGACCAACGGCTTAACGTGCTTTCCGAGGCACGGAGGAATCTCGGTATGTAAAGATGGTCACCCATCCACGGACCAACCCCGGCAAGCGTAGCTTAACCTGATGGATCGACCCGTGCGGCTGTTAATACTTAGCCACGAGCTCCTCTACGAGTCTACGAGTCTCAATAAATACTTTTTCTCTTTTTTTTTTCTAAAACGGAAAGAGAGAATAAAAAATCTTTCGAACTACCTCTAAAAGAATCTGGAAATGTACCTAAATTTCTTTAAGACTCCTGTATGTTGGTGTAGCTAATAGTGTGTTGTTTAAAGACTCCCGCAGATAACCGCGACACATCGAAGCGACTAAATTCTGGTAGAACAATCTCCATGAAGTTTTCCTAAAAAATTATCTACTAGAGTCGCGTCGCGCCTGTTTGCGGGAGCCTTTAAACTACACACGCAGACAAGTGCGACACGTCGAAGCGACGCGATTCTGGTAGAACAACTTCCAGAAGTTTTCCTAAAAATTGTTCTAGTTAGTCGCGTCGCGCGTGTTTGCGGGAGAGCCTTTAAACTACACCAACATACATAATGACTAAAAACTACTAACATCGAACTAAGCTGGCAACTCAGTTAAATAATTTATTAGCGAGCTAAGCACAGGTCCAAACTAACTCTAACTTGCTCTAGTAACTTAACTTCCTAGGGAACGGTTTTATTTAGCAGTTTGGAAAGTGCTTCATCAACTAGCTGGGTTAATGGTTAATAAACCATCATGTGGTAATAGTTTTATTATGTCACTATGTCCTTTATATTTTAGCTCACAAACTTGACGTGCTTTCTTTTTTTGTAAGCATGATCAAGTCTGATTACCTACTCTATAAAAAAAAAAATCAGAACTAAAATGAAAATGTTCACAAATAACAACTTTAACATAATTGATAAATAAAAAATGATAATATGATAAAAATCCTAACTTAATTAAAACTAATTAAAATATTGTTAATAATTTTAATTAGGTTAGGTTAAAAATTCACCGGCATCACAACGTGGCGTGGCAAGGCCGCCAGTCTCTTGGGTACATTAGCTTACAGCTTTGATTGGCAATTCAAAATTGCCAACATTTGCGTAAAAACTGCGTTTTACTCGTAGAGGATTTGAAGCGTGGTAATCTTGGTGGGTAAGTGAAATAACGTTATGGCTGTCTAGTATGACGCGCGAGGTGGCACGAGATAGATTATGACTCTCACGAGCACCGGAATTTAAACGCGCTTCTTTAAATGTGTTATAAGACAGAAAAAAGACGGTGCTAATTTGGAATTTTTTTCTAAAAAATTTTCAACCTAATCATGTTTCGGTTTTAGTAGGTACAGACAACAGCACATCAGGTTATACCAAACTATCAAATTTCTCCAAATGATTTCAAACCTTAAAATGTTGATGGTTACGTTCAAAATTGAATGAGAAAATTTTACAGTTTGTAGTAACTTGAGCTGCTGGTGTGTGTACAACAGTTGATAATATAGTCAAATAACACTTATGGAAAAACCAAATGATTTCACCATTTACTTACATTGTGTCAGAATAGAGGAGCTCGTGGCTAAGTAATAACAGCCGCACGGGTTGATCCATCAGGTTAAGCTACGCTTGCTGGAGTTAAACGTGGATGGTGACCATCTTTACATACCGAGACTCCTCCGTGCCTCGGAAAGCACGTTAAGACGTTGGTCCCGGCTGTCATTTATGGATCTTTGACAGTCGTTACGGGTCGTCAGAAGCCCGAAAGTGTGACAACCAGTCTTACCAAGGGGTATCGTATTACACAGTTACTGGGTTGTGGAGGTCGGATAGGCCGTCGCTCCATGTAAAATACTGGTATTCAGCTGCATCCGGTTAGACTGGAAGCCGACCCCAACATATTATTTTGGCGACCGAACGCTTGATAAAAAGTACCATACCTTCTCAACCAGTTGCCTGCTGATATAAGGAATCAGGGAAATAACGTAAATTTGCCAAATTGCTTAAGTTGTTCTTTTTCGGGGGTTTGTAGGCTATTTTCTTAGGAAAGTGGTTTGCAGACTTTTGAGGGGAGGGCAAATGAGTAATTTGGTATTAAATGAAAATTAAGTGTCCGCACTAAAACTTTTGTGTAATACCGTTTGTACCGTTCCCACAGACAAACCGTGAAAACGGTTTTGCGGAGCATAGTTCTTAGCTTAAGGTTTGTTTGTAAAATGTTATAATAAAATTATAAATTATAATAATAATAGTTGGGAAAAGGCTAGACAGATTGATTTACATTTAGACATAAAGGAATTTGAAAAACGCAAAATTATCGATGTTAATTTGACATGATGATTTCGCCTTGAATGGGCTGTAGCAAGTCAATAGAGATACCAAATCCAACAAAATGCTGAAGTTGATGGTGGGGGTGTCATTGCAGATAACTATTGCCTACAGTTGTCGTCTCGTAAAAAGAACGCTGAGTGACAATGGAGGAGATTTGTCTGTGCACGGGTACAGTCGCGTCCTAAAGTACTAAGCTATTTGTTTTGTAATATGAGTGTAATTGTTTTATTGTAGAATCATAATATGACTTTACTAGCTACTTAGTACTTTGGAAGAGGCAATGGTTAACCATATTGGACCACTATTGATTGGTTTATGGGTTGCGGTGAACCACTTTTGAACCTTACTACCATAGTAATAAGGTCGAAAAGTGGTTCACCGAAAATGTCAGCGATGGTACAGGTCCTGTCACGTAAAAATAATGCTGGCCTTTTACCTGCCTACTGAGCGATTGTTGGCGTTGTTTTGTTCTTAAATGCTCCGAAATTGAAGTCCACCGTTCCCGGGAGACCGTAACATTAGATTTTTTTAAATTAAACAGAGTTCGAAACATTTTAAATTCCAACACTTTCCGTGTCAAATACTTGAAATAACCGAAAATAACGTATCTCACTAATATTATAAAGGCGAAAGTTTGTGAGTGTGTGTGTGTGTGTGTATGTTTGTTACTTCTTCACGCTCAAACAGCTGGACCGATTTGGATGAAATTCGGTATGTAGATAGCTTATACCCTGGATTAACACATAAGCTACTTTTTATCCCGAAAAAATAGAGAAAGAAAGGATGAAAGAAAAAGTATTTATTGTGACTAGCACAGGAAGATCACCAACTAAACTAAAATCACAATAATAAAAGTTTAAAAACAAAAATAAATAATCACACCATCACACTTAATCACACTAATATTATAAAGGCGAAAGTTTGTGAGTGTGTGTGTGTGTGTATGTTTGTTACTTCTTCACGCTCAAACGGCTGGACCGATTTGGATGAAATTCGGTATGTAGATAGCTTATAACCTGGATTAACACATAGGCCACTTTTTATCCCGGAAAAATGTAGTGCTCCCGTGGGATGAGCAAGAAATTCAAATATATTTGCTACTCTTTCAAACTCAAACGCCTCGACCGATTTTGACGAAATTTGGTGTGGAAGTAGCTGACACTCTGGATAAACACATAGGCTACTTTTTATCCCGACAAAATAGAGAAAGAAAGAAAAAGTATTTACTGTGACTAGCACAGGAAGATCACCAACCAAACAAAAAACACAATAAGAAAAGTTTGAAAACAACAAAACAAAAATAAATAATCACACTATCACATCACACTTCACACTAATATTATAAAGGCGAAAGTTTGTGAGTGTGTGTGTGTGTGTGTATGTTTGTTACTTCTTCACGCTCAAACGGCTGGACCGATTTGGATGCAATTCGGTATGTAGACAGCTTATAACCTGGATTAACACATAGGCTACTTTTTATCCCGGAAAAATGTAGTGCTCCCGTGGGATGAGCAAGAAATTCAAATATATTTGCTACTCTTTCAAACTCAAACGCCTCGACCGATTTTGACGAAATTCGGTGTGGAAGTAGCTGACACTCTGGATAAACACATAGGCTACTTTTTATCCCGAAAAACTAGAGAAAGAAAGAAAAAGTATTTACTGTGACTAGCACAGGAAGATCACCAACCAAACAAAAAACACAATAATAAAAGTTTGAAAACAAAAAAAAAAATAATAATCACACTATCACATCACACTAATATTATAAAGGCGAAAGTTTGTGAGTGTGTGTGTGTGTGTGTATGTTTGTTACTTCTTCACGCTCAAACGGCTGGACCGATTTGGATGCAATTCGGTATGTAGATAGCTTATACCCTGGATTAACACATAGGCTACTTTTTATCCCGAAAAAATAGAGAAAGAAAGGATGAAAGAATAAGTATTTATTGTGACTAGCACAGGAAGATCACCAACCAAACAAAAAACACAATAAGAAAAGTTTGAAAACAAAAAAAAATTAATAATCACACTATCACATCACACTAATATTATAAAGGCGAAAGTTTGTGAGTGTGTGTGTATGTTTGTTACTTCTTCACGCTCAAACGGCTGGACTGATTTGGATGAAATTCGGTATGTAGACAGCTTATAACCTGGATTAACACATAGGCTACTTTTTATCCCGGAAAAATTTAGTGCTCCCGTGGGATGAGCTAGAAATTCAAATATATTTGCTACTCTTTCAAACTCAATCGCCTCGACCGATTTTGATGAAATTTGGTGTGGAAGTAGCTGACACTCCGGATAAACACATGGGTTATTTTATATCCCGAAAAAATAGAGAAAGAAAGAAAAAGTATTTACTGTGACTAGTACAGGAAGATCACCAACCAAACAAAAAACACAATAATAAAAGTTTGAAAACAAAAAAAAATAATAATAATCACACTATCACATCACACTAATATTATAAAGGCGAAAGTTTGTGAGTGCGTGTGTGTGTGTGTATGTTTGTTACTTCTTCACGCTCAAACGGCTGGACCGATTTGGATGAAATCCGGTATGTAGACAGCTTATACCCTGGAAAAACACATAGGCTACTTTTTATCCCGAAAAAATAGAGAAAGAAAGGATGAAAGAAAAAGTATTTATTGTGACTAGCACAGGAAGATCACCAACCAAACAAAAAACACAATAATAAAAGTTTGAAAACAAAAAAAAATAATAATAATCACACTATCACATCACACTAATATTATAAAGGCGAAAGTTTGTGAGTGCGTGTGTGTGTGTGTATGTTTGTTACTTCTTCACGCTCAAACAGCTGGACCGATTTGGATGAAATTCGGTATGTAGACAGCTTATACCCTGGATTAACACATAGGCTACTTTTTATCCCGAAAAAATAGGGAAAGAAAGGATGAAAGAAAAAGTATTTATTGTGACTAGTACAGGAAGATCACCAACCAAACAAAAAACACAATAACAAAAGTTTGAAAACAAAAAAAAATAATAATAATCACACTATCACATCACACTAATATTATAAAGGCGAAAGTTTGTGAGTGCGTGTGTGTGTGTGTGTATGTTTGTTACTTCTTCACGCTCAAACAGCTGGACCGATTTGGATGAAATTCGGTATGTAGACAGCTTATACCCTGGATTAACACAGGCTACTTTTTATCCCGAAAAAATAGAGAAAGAAAGGATGAAAGAAAAAGTATTTATTGTGACTAGCACAGGAAGATCACCAACTAAACTAAAATCACAATAATAAAAGTTTAAAAACAAAAATAAATAATCACACCATCACACTTAATAATACTATAAAGGCGAAAGTTTGTGAGTGGTTTTGTGTGAGTGTGTGTGTGTGTGTGTGTATGTTTGTTACTTCTTCACGCTCAAACGGCTGGACCGATTTGGATGAAATCCGGTATGTAGACAGCTTATACCCTGGAAAAACACATAGGCTACTTTTTATCCTGAAAAAAATGTAGTGCCCCCGTGGGATGAGCAAGGAATTCAAATATATTTGTTACTCCATCAAACTCAAACGGCTCGACCGATTTTGATAAAATTTGGTGTGGAAGTAGCAGACATCCTAAAAACACATAGCACATATAGGCTACTTTACATCCTGAAAAAATGTAGTGTTCCCGTGGGATGAGCAATTTTTTTGTGAATACTTTTCTCACCGATTAAATAATACACGTTTTAGTGTATCTCATAAACCGCGGGTAACACCGCGGGGCGCAGCTAGTTAGTGAAATAAAACCAAACTCATGCATGAAAGAAATGTCTCTATTATATGACTTACGGACCTAGCTATGATCACGCCATCTACAATTAGCTTTGCCCGACTTCCCCATTCTTAAATTAAAGAGCCTGATTTGCTATTAACAGCAATCATTTGTAACAGTAATACATAAATCGTGTCACGTAACTTCTATGAAAATTTTATCAGGCGCTTTTATTTCTCAAGATAACTACTACCTAACTTGTACTTGTTTTAACTACTTTTGCGGCAGTCTGAGAACTGTGTCATGAAAAATATTTTTAATAGTTCTATTTGCTAAAAGGATTACCTACGCTTTAAACCCAGCTTCTGTAGATACAGCATTAGCAAAGAGACTCAAATAATATGTGAGAACTTTTCCTTACATCCGATACGACTTATCTAAAGCCGAATCAACGAACGAACACGGATTGACGGATTACCATGCATGCATGCAAGTTGCTGACAACGGTGAAGGAATACTTGTGTTTTCTTTGTTTGAGAAGAGGCCTTTTTCTCTGCTATTATTGTTTTTTTTTAGGAGCTCGTGGCTAAGTTATATCAGCCGCACGGGTTGATCCATCAGGTTAAGCTACGCTTGCCGGGGTTGGTCAGTGGATGGGTGACCATGTTTACATACCGATACTCCTCCGTGCCTCGGAAAGCACGTTAAGCCGTTGGTCCCGGCTGTCATTCGTGGATCTTTGACAGTCGTTACGGGTCGTCAGAAGCCCGAAAGTCTGACAACCAGTCTTACCAAGGGGTATCGTAATACCCAGTGGTGGTAGTGGAGGTCAGATAGGCAGCCGCTCCATGTAAAATACTGGTACTCAGCTGTATCCGGTTAGACTGGAAGCCGACCCCAACTTAATTGGGAAAAGGCTAGGTAGATAGATTTATGTAGGTTTGCAGCATGCATAGATTGGGTAAACATTATGTATCTTAAAGTGATCGAACTTGCAATGACTGTTGTACTACTGACCTTTTACAATTGACTCAGTAATCACCTATGTAGGTAAGTGTGCCAAAAGTGATTAGAATGAGAAAGGCCTGAATTTCGCATTAGGTACATATGTATTAAGTAATTAAGGCTAATTGTCAGGCACTCTAAAAACTGTTAAAATCTTAAGTGTCATGATAATGGTTTCTAGGTAGCTAGGTACGTTTATTCATAAATTACTAGTATGAAAATAAAAACGCCTACCAAAATGTTAAATGCAATAATCTGACGGTGTAGCTACCTCTTCGTCCGAATGAAAGGCGTCGGTTTTAACACAGGATAAATAAGCTGCAGTAGTATTTGCAGTAGTTGTTTTTTCTTTTCAAGTATTCTTGTGTTTGTATTTTATTTTATTTGATTTTATTCCCCTTGCTATTTTTAATTGATATCCGTGGGTATGTCCGTGGCATCACACAGGCCCTATCAGAATACCAGCGTTGCGGTATTTATTTTTTAAATATCGCAGCTTTATGCTGAGATGGGAGCCTTTTTGGCCTCGCACAGGTCTCTTTTTTTTTTAGTCTGATTTCTTTTTTTTTTTTGTTTTTCTTTTGTTTTTTAATGTTTATTTTGTTACTTTTATATGCTCCTTTTTAACTGTATTTCCTGTGCGTGTCCCAAATAAAATATTTTTCTTTCTTTCTTTCTTAGTTTAACTGGACAGTGACCTTGAATTAATTACGTACGACCGCTCGGTAGATAAATACGCGTCTGTCCGTGCGTAACTGCCGCGCACTCGAACTGTTGCGTACTGTTTCGGCCGGTTTCTATGAAGTTAAACTACTGTAACATTATTATACTGGAGTTTTATTAAGCATTATAGTAACAATTAATAAGACACAAGTCGTGTGCCCGTTGGGATTTCCCATCGAGAACTCCTCAGTAGTGCTATTCTGTAAATATCTCACCGTGATAACTCAGGTGAAGTGAGCGTGAAGTGAGCCGTCATTGCACCAGATGCTAGGGGTTGACACTATTGACAGCTCACTTTAAGATCGCTTCACTCATGTTTTCACGGTGAGATATTTACAGAATAGCACTACTGGTGCCTAAGGACGTCGCGGTATCGTTGCCGTTGAAACAATTTTATTGTCATACCAATAAATATTTCTATTCGTCGTATAAAAATTTCTTGCCATGCCCGTGCCGCCAGTGCGCGCAGGCCATTAGGCGATGAATTCCCTAAAAAACGGTTATACATCTAACTTTTACTTATAAACAGGAGTCTGCAACCGACTTCCACGTTTCTAAATAAAAAAATGTCGAACCACACAAACTATCATCCTCTATTTAACCCCTTATTTAAAGATATTGACATAAAGGACAAAAAAATTCAGTCATCATCCCTATTTTCAAAAATCCTTATGGTTAGTGCTCACCTTCGTTACCTATATAAAGAACTCTTACGCAAAATTTCACGCTCCTAGACCCAGTGGCCACCAGTGGACCAGTGGACCAATGGCTGTGCCTAATCTTTTAGAGGATTTAAGATTTTTATTAAGGAGAAAACACTCTAGTCCCAGAAAATATCGCTTTACGTTTTTTAATTAGGCTTATTACATTTTGCCCCAAGAATCCTGCAATTTTCATCATCATCACATAAAAGTAGGAGAAGGTAGGTACCCTTTTAACATCGTTACTTTCATTTTATGACCCCAAATAAAAAGATCATAAACCCGGAGTGATGAATCATGTGTAAGTGAATTGATATTATTATTTCCTTTTAGAGACCGCCATTTTTTGTTTTAAGGTGTCACTGACAGTTCAATTTCAAGATGGCGACGCGGGAATAATAGTTTTCTGGTAAATCCATTCTAAAGTAAAATGGTGGTCAGCTATATGTTTGATTTACAAATATATTTGTAACTATCTATAACCTTAGAAAATCAGTATATTATACGCCCCGAATCTGTAGGGTTTAGCATAAAAAGGTTTATACATAGGAGGAACGTATTTCTTTTCTATTCGTTTACTCACTATAAAAAACTAATTATAATTCTTCCAGCACGCGTAGCATGACCATTCTATCTCTACGAAGAATAGACACATCTCTTTCATACAAAGTGATATTTCGTTTCTCTATTTTTGACATCGCGCCGTAGAATTCTTTCCACAATCTGTCATTTTGTCTTTCGTTTCTAACGATCTCTGTCTAGGACCTAGACTCTTAAGTCCTTTTACATGTAGACTATTTCGGAAGAAAGTTTTCTATTCAAATTGTCAAAATCACACTGAAAACTGACAATTGTCTAGGGTAGTGAAGAAAATTGGATTTTTTAATCGCCATAATAGAGACAGTTGGAAACTTTCTACTCGATGACTCAAAATATATTCAATCATGATTTTACAGGAGAGCGTTTTGAACGCAAAACTGTGATAATTAGTAGAAAAAAAAACTATCTTTTTATATTTTACATCATTTAGTTAATAAGGCATTACCAAGGAAATGGTTAAGGTCAATACTACTGTAATCAAAACACGGTTGTTCATCACTTTGTGAAAATCCCTTCCTATCCACTGACGCGACAATTGCACGAAAGTGAGCCCAAACGAAAAAATTCGTAATCTAGCCTAGTCTATCCACTTTAGGAAACAGTCATTCGTTGATTGTCCGTTGATACAAATTTTTTGTGTACAAGCCGTGTATAAGTGGCTAGGCGCCCCGTCGCGCGCCGACAAAAAGTCTCATATTTCTCAAGGACAATCCTTATGACGCCACGCGGGGTAGCCGGGCGCGTTAATAATAAGAAATAAGTTTTTTATATTTTTATGTATGGTGGTCATGCTACGCGTGCGACTTGGATATTGGGTGCATCCTTACCAAACGCTCTCATAGTAAGTTAAATAACTTGTTATATTTCATACTCAAAACATCCTAAAAAGAGCAAGCATGAAGATATGCCAGCAAAGTCCAATTCAGCACAAAAGGGGCCAATTATAAGCCCCATTATGCAATAATTTCCCTCTCTACTATTAAATGCAACTCTAAGTTAAACGTAGCACAGGAAGTGAACCGGCGACCCTTGTGATGCAAATGCAGTGACAATTTGCCGTTTGAATGTGGCCGGAAGCTAGACGGGGTTGTCTGTACCTACCCGGCTTCAATTTACAATTCTGTACCTTTTTGCTCTTTGAAAGTTGAATAGTCAATTTTTTAAAAGGTTTTTCTGGTGGGTTTGCAGGTGAATACATTGTTTTACAGCTTACTTAAAACCATCGTTATATCGATTTTAATGATTGTTCAAGGTTTTACTCACGGACTTCGCACTTATGTTTCGGGGTTGTCCATTAATTTCGAACTTAAGGAAGATGCGCTAAGGCAGCCCGCGAAATTCAAAATTTCTTACGTTTTTTTGCAATTTGCAGGTCAGTGTCAGGTTGTATGTTGAATAAAATATGATTCGCGCCCGTAACTACTATGGCTTTACAGAATTATTATAATAATTAGAATTAGAATTTGAGGTTGCTTGCGAAGTTTTTCTTTATTCACGATAACCTGCATATTATTATAGTTTTAATTCCACAATGTCGTGAGAGGTGATTGAGGGATATTGTGCCGATGACAGCGACCGGAATCTAGACCACCCTCTTCGTTGTTGAATCGAGTCAATTCAATCACAATTCACAACACAATATTGATTTGCATTTGTAGATTTTAGTAGGTACAGGATGTATAAGAAAGGTGGGTTTTTAAGGGTGTAATACAGACCATCAAACTGAACAATTTTTTCTATGGGACCAACGTCGTAATTCATAAAAAAATATCAGCTGTCCGTACAAAGCTTCAATTACTCGACCCAAATGTAGGTCAAGTCGATTAAAACTGTAAATTTTACACAGCATCTTTATTAGCACAACATTATTCGATACATTGTATTTCAGCATTTCATACAATTGCTAAGAGTTGACATTGTTTTAATTTTACGCCTGTTCCGAATTAACTTAAATTTTTTGCTGAACAATTAAAATTTTCAAAACAGAATTGTTAATCGACTTTTGTCGCTGACTGTACCATCAATTTCAAAATGTTTGAATACTTACTTGAGGAACCAGACATAAAAAAACCTTACATGTTTGTCTGTTTCGTTTGACTTCTTGAAAATAATACTACGAATTAACAATTTCTCTAAAAATATTGATAACAACAACGATATTTCTATATGATGATCACTTACATTGAATCGCTCACTTTCATTATTCTAGCCATATTCAAGAAAGATATTTATTTAAAACCGGTACTCTAATATTCTATTTCTACAAATAGAAGTAATCCAATAATACGACAACTAAATCACTAGTACAACAGTCTGAAATGGTCTCCTTATTGAATATTAGATAATCTAAACATAGTAATACTAATAACCAAAGATTTAAATCAACAGATGTGCCCTCACCGTACTGAGGACGCGCGAGAAAGTGTCCACACTGAAAAGAGTGAGCTCACACACCCGCATGGAATGACAGATTCGATTTTCAGTATGAGTGAGCGACACAATACCATTAAAATTTTAATGTCATTGTTAATGAAACAGAACCAGAGGAGCTCGTGGCTAAGTAATAACAGCCGCACGGGTTGATCCATTAGGTTAAGCTACGCTTGCTGGGGTTGGTCCGTGGATGGGTGACCATCTTTACATAGCGAGACTCCTCCGTGCCTCGGAAAGCACGTTAAGCCGTTGGTCCCGGCTGTCACTTATGGATCTTTGACAGTCGTTACGGGTCGTCAGAAGCCCGAAAGTCTGACAACCAGTCTTACCAAGGGGTATCGTATTATCCAGTTAATGGGTTGTGGAGGTCATATCTGACCTCTCCTCTCTCTGGCCTTGCCTATCGGCAGTCGCTCTATGTAAAATGCTGGTATTCAGCTGTCGACCCCAACATAATTGGGAAAAGGCTAAGCAGATTTTTTTGCTAACGAAACAGAACCGTGACCATCTCTTGACAAGGTAGGGCGAATCTAACGATTTAAATCTTTGTTTATTATAGAATACAGATAATCGGATGATGGAATTCAATCAGTCGAGTATTGATAGCTAGGCTTACGTAAGTACGTATGTCTGTATAGGTATAAACCTTGACTAGATTGAAAGCACCTGAAATCTCTTATAGTTTTCAGGTTTTCGAATATTTTCAGCTGTAAGGAGTTCGAGCATTTTTCATTGGAAGCTGGCTTTGCAGCATAGTCACTCCGTCGCCATTTCGATTTTTCTGCACAGTTGCGGCGGTCGTTAAAAATATAAGGGACTCTTGAAAAAACAAAAAACGTTTAGGAATATGGTGTACTAAAGCACAGTCTATTCATCATACAGTCGATTGTATGACGTTAGACTGTGACTAAAGTGTGACTGTTGCGAATCGAACTCATTGTAGCATATTACCTTTTCGGAACGGAACACGGATTGTATTCTAAATTCTAGTTTTATTGTCAGGTTTGACACTTGTGACTTTTTGTCATTCACGATTTGCTATCGGTTGTGAATAAATAAACTGTGGCTACTTTACCAGCGCGTTTTAGTTCTATTAGTTACGATCAGTAATAGTCACGTTGTTGCCGAGATATTCACAGGTAACGATCGCTTTATGTGAACTTTACCTCCAACTAAATTGCGGCAAATACATTAATTTTTTTGCTTGTACTCGTATACAGGACACTAATGTCCTCTATCCTATAATTCCAACCAGATTGTGCGCCACAAAGACAAACCGCAGAAAATCAAAATGGCGATGGGGTGACTTCGCCACTGAGCTTTCCATTTAGGAGCACCAACGGTTCGTTTTAGCGATGTTTGGGGGATGCTTATGTTCAGCAATGGTTTTTATGCAGATCTGATGCTAAATACTCGTAGTTTTCACCATTTTGTTATTCGTCTTTGGAAAATATTAAGAGCTATCACAAAATTGCGTTTTTCTCACATGACAATAGAGCTATATGGCCGTTGTATAATACGTTTATTTTGAGTCTTATATATTTTTTTTGTTGGTTAAATTTTAATTTCTAATGAAGTAACCGTTTATTAATGTAGCAAGCGGATATTTGAAGTTAATTCAGAATGTTTTGAATAGTTTTATGGTTTTGAATGGGGTTTTTTTATAGCTATTCATTACATATTTCAAAATACTAAGGCCGCTATGAACTAAACCACTAATTAAGAAATATTATTATATATTTTTCATTTCATTTACATAGGTCAATCCGCGAGCTCCAAAAATTGCAGTCGCGCGTTTTATGCAAAAATTGGTACGGAATTTTGTCTTTATTTATATATTATAAGAAAAAATTGCATAGAACTATTCTCCACCACTCAATAAGTCAAAATTGCCGAAGTCTTTCAGTTTCTTAGAATAAGAACGCCAAAGTTGTCCAATTTACGCAAAAATCACGGTCGAAATGAGTAGTATGCCTCTTGACATATTTTTTTTTATTACATACTTACAGAATTGACCGTGACGTATATTGATGTATGGGAGAACATGTTTTTCAACTGCAATGTTAAGTTTGTTTTTGAGATAAATTCATCCCAACTACGGAACCCTTCATTATGCGTGAACCGACAAGCACTTGGCCGGTTTTTTCCTACTGCATTGATTGAATTTTATGTTGTTACGAGCATAGTATTTTAGACCATAAACTGTTACGAAATAGGTCTTCCCTAAAGTTGCAATTGTAGTTTCACGAGAAAATCGCTTTTGAATTTTGCTAAGTGTAGATATCGTAACTAATATTATAAATGTGAAAGTAAGTTTGTTTGTTACCTTTTCACGCCTAAATCACTGAATTGATAATTTTGCAAATACGTTGCCAGGTGTACAGAAACTAACACGGAAAAAAAGTACTGTTCCCGAGGAAAACAACAACAACGTTCTTATGATAATAGATGGCGCCACGTGTCTATCGAATCATGATTGAATTATATTATTACAAGTAGAGTACAACCAGAATTGATTGTCAAATTCTAAATTAACGCGAGCGAAAAAGCTAGTAGGTACGTAACAATGCTCGTGACTGTAAACTTCTATAATTAAACTTTATCTATTTTTTAATCATATTGACGTTCTTCATAATCATAATCATACCTAATCATAAACTTTATTTGTGAAACATAGGTAAGTATACAATAGGTCTTACATACACACATCAAAAGTGTCTAGGGATCAAGCATTTTTATGCGGATTTCTTGAGATTGAGATGTGGCTTTGTAATAAATTTATGATTTTATAAATTTATATGGATCCTTTTTGGTGCATTTCATAATTTGAATCAGGAACTGTGAATCAAATTCGAGTAAAAGATGAAAATCAGCTGTCAATATTTTCCCTATAAAAACATACAACGCATTGAAGACATTATTAGTGCTACTGTTTCCCTACTACTGATTAAAACCAACGTTATTATGGAGCGGCGACGTCATTTAAGCAGGGAAGAAATGCTCAGAGCCGTGGGAATGATAGAAGCTGGTTCCCGGCAACGTACTGTGGCTTTAGCTCTGAATACAAGTCAGAGTGTTATCAGTCGACTTTGGACACGTTACCGAAGCACTGGTACCGTGGCTGAGCGCCATGGAGGACGGTATCGCTGCACCACACGGAGACAAGACCGATACATTCAAATCTTAACTCGAAGAGCTCCAACTATAACCGCCATGATGTTAGCCGTGAGGCTTCATCACTCTTCAGGGAACTTAATTAGCGACCAAACAGTCAGAAACCGCTTGCATGAAGTGAACCTTCATTCCCGAAGACCGCTACGGGTACCACCTATAGCAATGCACAATCGTAGGATTCGATATCAATGGGCTCTTGAACACAGAAATTGGGCAGAAGAACAATGGCGTTTCGTGTGCTTTTCTGATGAGTCTCGTTTTGGTATGAGACCGGATACATGACGTATACGACACTGGAGAACCCCTGGACGCCAACAGCGATTAAAATCCTGCCAGGAAGTCCATCCTTATAGTGGTGGAACCATCATGGTATGGGCGGGTATTTGGATCGGCGGAAGAACTGAGTTGATTTGGATCAGAGGCAACCTCAACGCTCAAATTTATGCTGAGACGATTGTATCAGACGTCATCGTTCCTCTACAAGTGCAAATCGGTCCCTTATTTCAGTTAATGCATGATAATGCACGACCGCACACCGCAAGAGTTGTAAGACAGACTCTCGCCGCAGCTAACATCAATGTCCTGCCCTGGCCTGCTCAGTCGCCAGACTTGAACCCGATTGAGCATGCATGGGATATGCTACAGAGAAGAGCTCTGCCGAATATGGAGGGTATCCAGTCGCAAGAAGACCTTTTTTTGTTGTTGCAACGAACATGGGCGGCCATTCCACAGCGTGATTTGGATGAACTCATTTTGAGTATGCCAAACCGATGTTCTTGTGTTGTTAGTGTTCGCGGTAGAAACACGGATTATTAATTGTTTAAGTTACCCAATAAAATTTTAAAGAAAACTGTTATTTCAGTCTTTTTTTCGAACTTTAATGTTAGTGGTTCAAATGTCAAAAATCCCTTTATTAGGAAAATGGCAAATTTCTTTATTAATGCAAAGGTGACTTGGTTTATCGTTACTGTGACAAACGAAAACACTTTATTTGATGAATCCTTAAAGAAAATTTTAATTAATATCAATCAGGAGAAAAGTTATTGCAAAAATATATGTTGATCCCTAGACACTTTTGATGTGTGTATAAAATAGTACGCTATGTTTTGTCTTAAGACATACAAATATGGTAACATGCAAAGTAAATATGCTTCAAATAAAAAAGGAAAAAGTCATTAATAAAAAGAAACGTCCTACCATTCACAAAAAATTACAGATGACAATTTTTTTTTTTAAATTGTTATTATTAAATGCTTATCATTTAAAAACTCGTGTATTGTATTACATTTGTCATTTTCAAAAATACCATTAATAAAAGAAATATGTTATTATTCATTAAAAATTACAGATAAGTCAACATTATTATGTAATTTATTTATTTTATTTCTTATCTATTTACATTTTTAAATATTTCTTAAAAAAAGGATATAAAAAAACATTTAAAAATATAAAAAAATAGAGGTCCGCCGGTGTCGGGAGCAGGGTCCAAGCTACCGGTGGTTAGGGCTGCAGAGACAGGAACCTTCTCACAATGCGAGCCGTATCAAGGAGTACTGCCTTCTGAATCAGGCCCTTGATCCAACCGCCTAATGATAGCCTCGAGAGATGTTGTTCGAGGCTTTCGGCCATCAGGCCATTGGCCGTTACGACAATCGTCACAATGACAGCCGAGCTCACATTCCACATATCAACAACCTCGTGAGCTAAGTCGAGATATTTTATTTGTTTCTCTTTCTCAGCTTTCACGAGGTTCTCGTCATGTGGAATGGTAACATCGACTATCATTGCGTGGCGCACTAACCGATCTATCACTACTAAATCAGGCTTATTGGCGACAATAGTCCTGTCAGTAATGATAGACCGATCCCAGTACAAAGTGACATGGTCATTTTCGAGAACTGGGTCGGGCACATACTTGTAGTATGGTACCTCAGAATCGACTAGTTTATATTTCAAAGCAAGTTGCTGGTGGATAATCCTAGCTACTTGGTTATGCCTGTGCAAGTACTCGCCGTTAGCCAGACGAGAACAACCGGAGATAATATGTCTGATGGACTCACCCGGACGGTGGCATGCCCGACACACGTCAACCGTCCCGTCCTTC
The DNA here is from genome assembly GCA_946251885.1 of Cosmia pyralina. Taxonomy (NCBI): domain Eukaryota; kingdom Metazoa; phylum Arthropoda; class Insecta; order Lepidoptera; family Noctuidae; genus Cosmia; species Cosmia pyralina. The sequence continues at coordinate 6,803,001 of OX276347.1, read as the reverse complement.
ATAATATATTTCCGATAGTTATTCGTCAAGATAACTTCGTCCATAATTGCACAGACGAAACCTTCAGTTTCCCCGAAAAGGTCACCGAAACGTAGCCAGGATACGGACGCTAAGAAATCTACACCGGGCTCATGAAGAGCCCGATAGAAGCGCCCGTGGAGCTCCTTGCTTTGCCATACCTTCTTGCGGTCATCAGTAGTAAGTACTACAGGTTTGCGCCAGTTCTCTTTAGCCATGGACAGCGGGGTGAGCCCCTTGTCCACTGCAACGACATCACGGTGCATACCCACTTCGACTTTTAAAAAATATTCTCTGAGGCTGCACACCTCGCGGTTGTGGAGGGTCTTCGCATTTAAAAAGCCTCGACCCCCGCACTTCCGCGGGATGTACAGTCTCATCACCGATGATCGTGGGTGATGCATCCGGTTTGCAGTCAGCAGTGTACGGACCCTCCTATCCATTATTATTATTATTATTTTTTAAATGCAGCATTTATAATTATTATAACTCTTTATCGTTTAAAAACTCGTCTATTATATAGTAGCATTTGTCAAGAAGAAGTTTCTGCAATGCAATTTTAAATTTTGACAGTGGCATAATTTTTATGGAATTAGGAATGTTATTATATATTCTAGGAGCAATTCCGAAAAAGCTTTTGTACATCAAAGCAGTCGTGCATTTTATGTTACATAATTGATTTTTGTACTGAGCACGCAATTCAGTTTTCTTGATTGCTGATAGTTTAGTAAATTTCTCCGTCTCCATTCTCCAAGTCACGGCATCACTATAACACAGGGAAGTAAAACGTATGGAAATAAATGATGACGCTTATAAATTTCCCTCCACGATAACGTTACAACGTGCATGTATTTTCATACATTTTATGGACATGCACGTGGATGTCCACGATATTAACGTTACGTTAGAAATTAGAAAAATGTACAATGGTGCCGATTCTCTTGTGAACGCACTAAACTAAAATTAGAGAATCGCTATCTTTTACTAACAGGCAGCGCGAGAAAAGGACGGCTATAGATATGAACTAAGTTGGAGATGTCAAACTGGTTCAAGCCTTGCGCTTCACCGTGTTTTTAGTCGACATGTTTTTACGTGTCGTCTAAATGTCTATGTAAAAATTAGTTCTAATTTGACAGCTCTAATTTACTTCCGTCCCTTTCTTTTCATAATAGAAAGAAAAAGTTAGCAATAGCCTAAATTAAGTTTAGTTTGTGCACAACAGAATCGGCACCAATGTCTAGACACTTCCAAATAAATTATCCCCTGCCCTTCACCAAAAAGCCATTTTCTTCCTTTGAACGGGGTTAGAATAAATCTAAATGTTTCTTACAAAAACAAAGCCGGGTCGTGTTTATGCCTTCCTCCACGGCGAAAAGAGGTTTATCCGATCCTGAGTGGGAACCAAAAATAGCCCCATTAACACTGCATTTGGGTAGTTTTATGGGCTACAATTCATTCGTTTGTGAATCACATACTTACTAGTACGTTCAGACATAATACAAACGTGACGTCATTAAGATAACAACTCTAGCTTTGTATTTATTACTACGGTTAGCAGTGAATGTTACCTTTAACCGTATGACCTGTGCCGCCAGGAAATTGCTGGTAAAGGCTGAGATTGTTTTACGCGATCAATGGGCACTGACTTTTTGTTTTATCTAGAAACTTGACCTCAAACTATGGTACCTTCTTGTATCATGTAATACACTGACCATACCAATGCCTGTTTTCACACTAGGCGACGCCTAACGTAATGCTTAAATATTATTGCACTGTTGGGTTTTCAACGCTCAGCTCTGCGTCCGAGAGTCTGAAAATGAACAGTGCAAAAATATTTAGGCATTACAATAAGGTGTCGAAATGGTTACTTACGCGCCATAGGCTGCTGTGTCAGTCCTGTTCCCCTTCATGACGACTGGCTTTATTGAAGGGCCGGACATATGAGGAAGCTGAAAGTTTACTCTGTAGCTAAAGTTAATTCCCAACACACTCTGATAAAATACGCTTCTATGCACACACTTAGACCCCACATTTACTCAACTTAACTATTTTTGTATGTTTATTCTATGTAAATTAGAGGAGGAGCTCGTGGCTAAGTAATAACAGCCGCACGGGTCGATCCATCAGGTTAAGCTACGCTTGCCGGGGTTGGTCCGTGGATGGGTGACCATCCTTACATACCGAGACTCCTCCGTGCCTCGGAAAGCACGATAAGCCGTTGGTCCCGGCTTTCATTCGGAGATCACTGACAGTCGTTACGGGTCGTCAGAAGCCTGAAAGTCTGATAACCAGTCTTATCAAGGGGTACCTATCGTATTACCCAGTTAATGGGTTGTGGAGGTCAGATAGGCAGTCGCTCCATTTAAAATACTGGTATTCAGCTGCAGCCGGTTAGACTGGAAGCCGACCCGAACATAGTTGAGAAAAGGCTAGGCAGACTGATTATACGTAAATTGGCAAATTTTTATTACTCACATTTTTGTAAATTGTATTATTTTAATTTATATTATGAATTGAACAATAACAATCTTGCGCCAGCAAAACGCATTAAATTATTAACTTTGTGTGACGTTTAAGTTACCAAGATACTGTGCAAGATACAGAGGCTGTGTCTAAATGTACTCAATTACTACCTACGTATTATGGTTTTATTTTATTATCATATTGAACCATTATGATATTTAAATAAAAATAAATATTTATCAAAAGACATACCTAGTAAATATAAAAATAAATTGCACTTAATATTAATAAAATTTTAATTGATGTATGTATCAGTCACAATATGAAATTAATTGACTATTTAATAAGATAACGCTGACATTATATTTTTTAATTGTGTATGTAATGCATGTTTAAATATGTATTGTTTTGACCCAATTGTCACTAAATATTTGCACGACTTGATGTATGTCGAATATAGTGAAACTCTAAAATTATCGTCACCATGTATAACCTATATTCTAGCAAATAAAGCATTCATTCATTCATTCATTCATTCATTCATTCATTCATTCATTCTAGTTTGGGACCCACTGTTAAATTTTTTTATGGTAGAATTTCTGTTGGTAGAAAATATAAAAAAAAGCTAAAGCTTGTGCTGACACGATAGGCGAAAAGCTAAAGTTACATCCTAAAGTTAAAGTTAGATCCTAAGGGCCTATTTCACGATGTCCGAACAGCCACTACAGACCGAATAAATTCAAAAATGGAACAGAATTTGTATGAAATTATCTGTTAAGTAAGTTTATTCAACAAACTTATCAAACAATAGAAATATTTTTTAACGTAAATGACTAACTAACTATACAAATAAATACAAAACAAAAGGACACTTAGGCGTCGAAGTACTCGTCCGCATCGATGTCATCCGGAAACGTGCCCAGAAGACTGGCAGCATTGCCACGTTGAATGGCAATGCTAATTCTTTGGCCAAAGAACGAGCCAGCCCTCTGGTCACGTGAAGCCTCGACCAGTCGGCGAGAAATTTCCTTAAAAAGTAGACGCGCACTCGGGCCCCATGACCCGAGCGTTTCGACCCCAAACGGCTCAAAACTGTAGTTACCTATAAGGTTACAGTATTTGCGCCGCTTGAGGGTCTCAGCAGCCGCAGCAGCGGCGCCAGCACAGCACGTCGTGCTTGGAACATGAGATGGCGCAAGGGTGTCGACACAAGTTGCGTCCCACACCAGAGGCCTACCCATCTTCCAAGGCAACAACGTCATGCCATCTGGTCTCTTCCCATCGTCACGTACCAAGCCGTTTGGTTCTAATACCGCTGGTACGCCGGCGGTAACAAGAGCTCGACGAATAATGTCGTTGATGCTGGCGTGCCGTGCTATGCGACCTGCGCTCCTGTAGCAGGACAAGCCATGGTGCCCGAGACTGTCGACAGCGTCACCGCAGTGACACCGATGCGGAGCAACACAAGGTGCGCCCAAGCGGAGACACGTAGCGAGCCGAAACGATGAGTCATCCATCATAGTACCTATGGTGGATGACGGGAGCGCCTGAAGCCACAAGCCTGACTCCCATTCTCCCACAGCCAGCAGACGGGCACGCTCAACAGTATTAAAAGACGTGTTTATAGGGTATTCCGTATAATACTGCAGAGCGGCACGTCCCACAGTTTCTGGGAGGACGGGTTGTCAGGCAAATCCGTATTGGGACAAGCCATTTTCCAAGCGTTCAACGCATCGGTCAAAAACGGTACCTCAAAATCGACCAGTGAGGAAGATAAAATTTTCCTGGTTAATTTATCGGTACTGTGGACTGAGGAGAGGAACGCCGGTAAACTAATACTTGAAATTTTGCGGACGCCGAATTAAGTAAGTTAATATGAACTTAATCGTAGGTGGTGAAATAGCGCCGTAGGAGACGCCCTGGGCGGCGGGAATCAATAGCCGATTCCTGGTCACCGTTGACCCGGGCCTGTAGAGCTATTCTGTAAACATCTCACCGTGATAACTTAGGTGAAGTGAGCCGTGATTCCATCTGATGCTAGGGGTTGACACTATTGACAGGATCACTTCACCTAAGTTTTCACGGTGAGATTTTTACAGAACAGACCGGCTGGTCCTTACCGGACGGCGCGTCGTGTTCCACGCGTGCCTCAAAGAGATGTCAGCAGTGATGGGGTCAGATAGGGCTGATGCCGCCGGGGTCGCGGGTTGTTCGAAAGAGTTACCGTGGCCCTGGCACAGGCAACTGAAGGAACATGGGTGGGTTTTAGTCAGAAAAAGTCTGACACGCCCTCCCGGTCCGCTCAGAGCGGGAGAAGTCCCTTGATGATTCCCAATCCACAAAAAAAAAAAAACAAAAAAGGTGGTGAAACAGGTACAATTTTTTTTTCTAATACATTAAAAAAACTTCCTTACCTATTATACTTTCATGCATTGAAAATATCACATCGATTTTAAAGCTTCAAGTCTCACTAAAAACGACACCATTGCATTTATATATAGTTACTAGCTGACCCGGCAGACTTCGTACTGCCTCAATCGATAAATAAAAGACCTAAACTTTTGTATAAATTAATTTTAAAACAAATAAAACGTATTGAATAAAAAAGCATTTTTGTAATGAAGCATGAAATTTTATTATTATTTTCGACACATGTTTCTTACTTAAAAAAACAGAGTTTACCTGAAATACTGGCTATTTATAAGTTTTAAATTTGATATTAACAGACACACACTGTTATGATACAGTTTGTTAATCAATTTAAAGCTTTCTCATGAACTATATTTTTTGTTTTGTTTTGTGGTGCGTAAATAAACAAAGAAGACGGTTTTCCGACGCGCGAACACGCGACGTATAATTGTCCATGCGCGAAACAGGGAAACTCCAAGTTGATTCCGCAAACTTCTAGAGACTGTCCTTGCGATTTATTTACTGTCATCGCAAAGGCCAGATGTACTGGAAATTGTAAGCGTTTAAAATCGAATGGTAAATCCGTTGGAATCATCGGTATTCGCTGGATCAAGACATCCTCTCCTTTGTATTTTCCTTTTATGATTGTTGCCTCAATGACGTTATTCATCAGCTTTTTCACAGCCAGTCTTGTTCCATTACATAGTTAATGTTACGCAGCATGATGACAACTGATCCTACTTTTAACTGCAAATTGTGAGGTGGTAATCCAGGCAATTCCAGTGAATTTAAAAACTCCGTGGGATAGTTGACTACGTCATCCTGGTTCATAACGGTGTCGACTGATTTGAAGGAAACCAACTGTCCTGTAAGAAAATTCAGAATGGTCGCATTGATATCCTCGACATCTTTATTTTTCGCTGCCAATATTGCTCGTTCACCGCCAATTATGGTTATTGATCTTTTGCGCTATATCTGGGAAAACACGCTGAATAAGCTCCTCTTTTGAATCTGTGATGTGACAGAAATCTGTGGGTAAGGTGATGAATCCGGTCGAGGTGTCCATTGCAATTTTATTATTTCCAATATCTAACAACTGCTTCGCAAACACATTTGCAGTTTCATCATGTTGCAAAAATACTCGCATGTTAGTTGTTAATTGGAGTGTCTTTACGTACTGCCACAAATTCGATGATTTTAGACATGCATTTAGTTCATCAGCAACAGTTGGCGTTCTGATTTATTTTTTTATTTTTTTGGAATTTATTGGCTTGGTTACCCTTTAAGCCATAAATCTCCGTGTTCTGAAGTGCGATAGAATGATTGACATATTAGTTGGTTGTCAAATATTATGGTTGCGTTCAGAAACTTAATTTGTGACAAAACTTAAGATTTATCAAACTTAAAAATATAATCTGATACAGTAACAACTGAAGATAGCTAAAATTAAGTTTCGTGATGCCGACCAAATTGATTGAAAATCAGTACTACTAATGATTTATTACATTTTGTGACTATGAAATTTTGTCGCGTTCGCGATTTACTTTTGTTTAGTTTCGGAACGCGACATTAGATCCTCCAAAGCGCACGCAAAGACTATTTTGATAGATATGATTGAATTTGAACTATGTGCAGCGGTAATAAATTGCAAATTGACTTTTTGTCGTTAGGAACGCACAAAAATTGCTTAGACAACAGTGAGTGATTATAATTTAATATGAACTTTATTGAATAGCAATAAAGTTCAAATTGACTCTACATTTTATTTAGAAAACGTTTGTATGGGAAATAGAAATGGGCTGTTTTTAGGGTTTTCCCGGCAATTATTCTATTTTTTCTCGCCTTTTAAACCTTCCCTAGACCTCCACGAACATTTCAAGACTAAGATAAGATAAATCCGTTCAGCCGTTCTCGAGTTTTAGCGAGACTAACGAACAGCAATTCATTTTTATATATATAGATGGTGCTTTGAAAGCTGTTGCAGCAAGTGGTATAATCGGCTTAGCATCTATCGTCCACCGTTCCCGGGAGACCGTAACATTAGATTTTTTTAAATTAAACAGAGTTCGAAACATTTTAAATTCCAACACTTTCCGTGTCAAATACTTGAAATAACCGAAAATAACGTATCTCACTAATATTATAAAGGCGAAAGTTTGTGAGTGTGTGTGTGTGTGTGTATGTTTGTTACTTCTTCACGCTCAAACAGCTGGACCGATTTGGATGAAATTCGGTATGTAGATAGCTTATACCCTGGATTAACACATAAGCTACTTTTTATCCCGAAAAAATAGAGAAAGAAAGGATGAAAGAAAAAGTATTTATTGTGACTAGCACAGGAAGATCACCAACTAAACTAAAATCACAATAATAAAAGTTTAAAAACAAAAATAAATAATCACACCATCACACTTAATCACACTAATATTATAAAGGCGAAAGTTTGTGAGTGTGTGTGTGTGTGTATGTTTGTTACTTCTTCACGCTCAAACGGCTGGACCGATTTGGATGAAATTCGGTATGTAGATAGCTTATAACCTGGATTAACACATAGGCCACTTTTTATCCCGGAAAAATGTAGTGCTCCCGTGGGATGAGCAAGAAATTCAAATATATTTGCTACTCTTTCAAACTCAAACGCCTCGACCGATTTTGACGAAATTTGGTGTGGAAGTAGCTGACACTCTGGATAAACACATAGGCTACTTTTTATCCCGACAAAATAGAGAAAGAAAGAAAAAGTATTTACTGTGACTAGCACAGGAAGATCACCAACCAAACAAAAAACACAATAAGAAAAGTTTGAAAACAACAAAACAAAAATAAATAATCACACTATCACATCACACTTCACACTAATATTATAAAGGCGAAAGTTTGTGAGTGTGTGTGTGTGTGTGTATGTTTGTTACTTCTTCACGCTCAAACGGCTGGACCGATTTGGATGCAATTCGGTATGTAGACAGCTTATAACCTGGATTAACACATAGGCTACTTTTTATCCCGGAAAAATGTAGTGCTCCCGTGGGATGAGCAAGAAATTCAAATATATTTGCTACTCTTTCAAACTCAAACGCCTCGACCGATTTTGACGAAATTCGGTGTGGAAGTAGCTGACACTCTGGATAAACACATAGGCTACTTTTTATCCCGAAAAACTAGAGAAAGAAAGAAAAAGTATTTACTGTGACTAGCACAGGAAGATCACCAACCAAACAAAAAACACAATAATAAAAGTTTGAAAACAAAAAAAAAAATAATAATCACACTATCACATCACACTAATATTATAAAGGCGAAAGTTTGTGAGTGTGTGTGTGTGTGTGTATGTTTGTTACTTCTTCACGCTCAAACGGCTGGACCGATTTGGATGCAATTCGGTATGTAGATAGCTTATACCCTGGATTAACACATAGGCTACTTTTTATCCCGAAAAAATAGAGAAAGAAAGGATGAAAGAATAAGTATTTATTGTGACTAGCACAGGAAGATCACCAACCAAACAAAAAACACAATAAGAAAAGTTTGAAAACAAAAAAAAATTAATAATCACACTATCACATCACACTAATATTATAAAGGCGAAAGTTTGTGAGTGTGTGTGTATGTTTGTTACTTCTTCACGCTCAAACGGCTGGACTGATTTGGATGAAATTCGGTATGTAGACAGCTTATAACCTGGATTAACACATAGGCTACTTTTTATCCCGGAAAAATTTAGTGCTCCCGTGGGATGAGCTAGAAATTCAAATATATTTGCTACTCTTTCAAACTCAATCGCCTCGACCGATTTTGATGAAATTTGGTGTGGAAGTAGCTGACACTCCGGATAAACACATGGGTTATTTTATATCCCGAAAAAATAGAGAAAGAAAGAAAAAGTATTTACTGTGACTAGTACAGGAAGATCACCAACCAAACAAAAAACACAATAATAAAAGTTTGAAAACAAAAAAAAATAATAATAATCACACTATCACATCACACTAATATTATAAAGGCGAAAGTTTGTGAGTGCGTGTGTGTGTGTGTATGTTTGTTACTTCTTCACGCTCAAACGGCTGGACCGATTTGGATGAAATCCGGTATGTAGACAGCTTATACCCTGGAAAAACACATAGGCTACTTTTTATCCCGAAAAAATAGAGAAAGAAAGGATGAAAGAAAAAGTATTTATTGTGACTAGCACAGGAAGATCACCAACCAAACAAAAAACACAATAATAAAAGTTTGAAAACAAAAAAAAATAATAATAATCACACTATCACATCACACTAATATTATAAAGGCGAAAGTTTGTGAGTGCGTGTGTGTGTGTGTATGTTTGTTACTTCTTCACGCTCAAACAGCTGGACCGATTTGGATGAAATTCGGTATGTAGACAGCTTATACCCTGGATTAACACATAGGCTACTTTTTATCCCGAAAAAATAGGGAAAGAAAGGATGAAAGAAAAAGTATTTATTGTGACTAGTACAGGAAGATCACCAACCAAACAAAAAACACAATAACAAAAGTTTGAAAACAAAAAAAAATAATAATAATCACACTATCACATCACACTAATATTATAAAGGCGAAAGTTTGTGAGTGCGTGTGTGTGTGTGTGTATGTTTGTTACTTCTTCACGCTCAAACAGCTGGACCGATTTGGATGAAATTCGGTATGTAGACAGCTTATACCCTGGATTAACACAGGCTACTTTTTATCCCGAAAAAATAGAGAAAGAAAGGATGAAAGAAAAAGTATTTATTGTGACTAGCACAGGAAGATCACCAACTAAACTAAAATCACAATAATAAAAGTTTAAAAACAAAAATAAATAATCACACCATCACACTTAATAATACTATAAAGGCGAAAGTTTGTGAGTGGTTTTGTGTGAGTGTGTGTGTGTGTGTGTGTATGTTTGTTACTTCTTCACGCTCAAACGGCTGGACCGATTTGGATGAAATCCGGTATGTAGACAGCTTATACCCTGGAAAAACACATAGGCTACTTTTTATCCTGAAAAAAATGTAGTGCCCCCGTGGGATGAGCAAGGAATTCAAATATATTTGTTACTCCATCAAACTCAAACGGCTCGACCGATTTTGATAAAATTTGGTGTGGAAGTAGCAGACATCCTAAAAACACATAGCACATATAGGCTACTTTACATCCTGAAAAAATGTAGTGTTCCCGTGGGATGAGCAATTTTTTTGTGAATACTTTTCTCACCGATTAAATAATACACGTTTTAGTGTATCTCATAAACCGCGGGTAACACCGCGGGGCGCAGCTAGTTAGTGAAATAAAACCAAACTCATGCATGAAAGAAATGTCTCTATTATATGACTTACGGACCTAGCTATGATCACGCCATCTACAATTAGCTTTGCCCGACTTCCCCATTCTTAAATTAAAGAGCCTGATTTGCTATTAACAGCAATCATTTGTAACAGTAATACATAAATCGTGTCACGTAACTTCTATGAAAATTTTATCAGGCGCTTTTATTTCTCAAGATAACTACTACCTAACTTGTACTTGTTTTAACTACTTTTGCGGCAGTCTGAGAACTGTGTCATGAAAAATATTTTTAATAGTTCTATTTGCTAAAAGGATTACCTACGCTTTAAACCCAGCTTCTGTAGATACAGCATTAGCAAAGAGACTCAAATAATATGTGAGAACTTTTCCTTACATCCGATACGACTTATCTAAAGCCGAATCAACGAACGAACACGGATTGACGGATTACCATGCATGCATGCAAGTTGCTGACAACGGTGAAGGAATACTTGTGTTTTCTTTGTTTGAGAAGAGGCCTTTTTCTCTGCTATTATTGTTTTTTTTTAGGAGCTCGTGGCTAAGTTATATCAGCCGCACGGGTTGATCCATCAGGTTAAGCTACGCTTGCCGGGGTTGGTCAGTGGATGGGTGACCATGTTTACATACCGATACTCCTCCGTGCCTCGGAAAGCACGTTAAGCCGTTGGTCCCGGCTGTCATTCGTGGATCTTTGACAGTCGTTACGGGTCGTCAGAAGCCCGAAAGTCTGACAACCAGTCTTACCAAGGGGTATCGTAATACCCAGTGGTGGTAGTGGAGGTCAGATAGGCAGCCGCTCCATGTAAAATACTGGTACTCAGCTGTATCCGGTTAGACTGGAAGCCGACCCCAACTTAATTGGGAAAAGGCTAGGTAGATAGATTTATGTAGGTTTGCAGCATGCATAGATTGGGTAAACATTATGTATCTTAAAGTGATCGAACTTGCAATGACTGTTGTACTACTGACCTTTTACAATTGACTCAGTAATCACCTATGTAGGTAAGTGTGCCAAAAGTGATTAGAATGAGAAAGGCCTGAATTTCGCATTAGGTACATATGTATTAAGTAATTAAGGCTAATTGTCAGGCACTCTAAAAACTGTTAAAATCTTAAGTGTCATGATAATGGTTTCTAGGTAGCTAGGTACGTTTATTCATAAATTACTAGTATGAAAATAAAAACGCCTACCAAAATGTTAAATGCAATAATCTGACGGTGTAGCTACCTCTTCGTCCGAATGAAAGGCGTCGGTTTTAACACAGGATAAATAAGCTGCAGTAGTATTTGCAGTAGTTGTTTTTTCTTTTCAAGTATTCTTGTGTTTGTATTTTATTTTATTTGATTTTATTCCCCTTGCTATTTTTAATTGATATCCGTGGGTATGTCCGTGGCATCACACAGGCCCTATCAGAATACCAGCGTTGCGGTATTTATTTTTTAAATATCGCAGCTTTATGCTGAGATGGGAGCCTTTTTGGCCTCGCACAGGTCTCTTTTTTTTTTAGTCTGATTTCTTTTTTTTTTTTGTTTTTCTTTTGTTTTTTAATGTTTATTTTGTTACTTTTATATGCTCCTTTTTAACTGTATTTCCTGTGCGTGTCCCAAATAAAATATTTTTCTTTCTTTCTTTCTTAGTTTAACTGGACAGTGACCTTGAATTAATTACGTACGACCGCTCGGTAGATAAATACGCGTCTGTCCGTGCGTAACTGCCGCGCACTCGAACTGTTGCGTACTGTTTCGGCCGGTTTCTATGAAGTTAAACTACTGTAACATTATTATACTGGAGTTTTATTAAGCATTATAGTAACAATTAATAAGACACAAGTCGTGTGCCCGTTGGGATTTCCCATCGAGAACTCCTCAGTAGTGCTATTCTGTAAATATCTCACCGTGATAACTCAGGTGAAGTGAGCGTGAAGTGAGCCGTCATTGCACCAGATGCTAGGGGTTGACACTATTGACAGCTCACTTTAAGATCGCTTCACTCATGTTTTCACGGTGAGATATTTACAGAATAGCACTACTGGTGCCTAAGGACGTCGCGGTATCGTTGCCGTTGAAACAATTTTATTGTCATACCAATAAATATTTCTATTCGTCGTATAAAAATTTCTTGCCATGCCCGTGCCGCCAGTGCGCGCAGGCCATTAGGCGATGAATTCCCTAAAAAACGGTTATACATCTAACTTTTACTTATAAACAGGAGTCTGCAACCGACTTCCACGTTTCTAAATAAAAAAATGTCGAACCACACAAACTATCATCCTCTATTTAACCCCTTATTTAAAGATATTGACATAAAGGACAAAAAAATTCAGTCATCATCCCTATTTTCAAAAATCCTTATGGTTAGTGCTCACCTTCGTTACCTATATAAAGAACTCTTACGCAAAATTTCACGCTCCTAGACCCAGTGGCCACCAGTGGACCAGTGGACCAATGGCTGTGCCTAATCTTTTAGAGGATTTAAGATTTTTATTAAGGAGAAAACACTCTAGTCCCAGAAAATATCGCTTTACGTTTTTTAATTAGGCTTATTACATTTTGCCCCAAGAATCCTGCAATTTTCATCATCATCACATAAAAGTAGGAGAAGGTAGGTACCCTTTTAACATCGTTACTTTCATTTTATGACCCCAAATAAAAAGATCATAAACCCGGAGTGATGAATCATGTGTAAGTGAATTGATATTATTATTTCCTTTTAGAGACCGCCATTTTTTGTTTTAAGGTGTCACTGACAGTTCAATTTCAAGATGGCGACGCGGGAATAATAGTTTTCTGGTAAATCCATTCTAAAGTAAAATGGTGGTCAGCTATATGTTTGATTTACAAATATATTTGTAACTATCTATAACCTTAGAAAATCAGTATATTATACGCCCCGAATCTGTAGGGTTTAGCATAAAAAGGTTTATACATAGGAGGAACGTATTTCTTTTCTATTCGTTTACTCACTATAAAAAACTAATTATAATTCTTCCAGCACGCGTAGCATGACCATTCTATCTCTACGAAGAATAGACACATCTCTTTCATACAAAGTGATATTTCGTTTCTCTATTTTTGACATCGCGCCGTAGAATTCTTTCCACAATCTGTCATTTTGTCTTTCGTTTCTAACGATCTCTGTCTAGGACCTAGACTCTTAAGTCCTTTTACATGTAGACTATTTCGGAAGAAAGTTTTCTATTCAAATTGTCAAAATCACACTGAAAACTGACAATTGTCTAGGGTAGTGAAGAAAATTGGATTTTTTAATCGCCATAATAGAGACAGTTGGAAACTTTCTACTCGATGACTCAAAATATATTCAATCATGATTTTACAGGAGAGCGTTTTGAACGCAAAACTGTGATAATTAGTAGAAAAAAAAACTATCTTTTTATATTTTACATCATTTAGTTAATAAGGCATTACCAAGGAAATGGTTAAGGTCAATACTACTGTAATCAAAACACGGTTGTTCATCACTTTGTGAAAATCCCTTCCTATCCACTGACGCGACAATTGCACGAAAGTGAGCCCAAACGAAAAAATTCGTAATCTAGCCTAGTCTATCCACTTTAGGAAACAGTCATTCGTTGATTGTCCGTTGATACAAATTTTTTGTGTACAAGCCGTGTATAAGTGGCTAGGCGCCCCGTCGCGCGCCGACAAAAAGTCTCATATTTCTCAAGGACAATCCTTATGACGCCACGCGGGGTAGCCGGGCGCGTTAATAATAAGAAATAAGTTTTTTATATTTTTATGTATGGTGGTCATGCTACGCGTGCGACTTGGATATTGGGTGCATCCTTACCAAACGCTCTCATAGTAAGTTAAATAACTTGTTATATTTCATACTCAAAACATCCTAAAAAGAGCAAGCATGAAGATATGCCAGCAAAGTCCAATTCAGCACAAAAGGGGCCAATTATAAGCCCCATTATGCAATAATTTCCCTCTCTACTATTAAATGCAACTCTAAGTTAAACGTAGCACAGGAAGTGAACCGGCGACCCTTGTGATGCAAATGCAGTGACAATTTGCCGTTTGAATGTGGCCGGAAGCTAGACGGGGTTGTCTGTACCTACCCGGCTTCAATTTACAATTCTGTACCTTTTTGCTCTTTGAAAGTTGAATAGTCAATTTTTTAAAAGGTTTTTCTGGTGGGTTTGCAGGTGAATACATTGTTTTACAGCTTACTTAAAACCATCGTTATATCGATTTTAATGATTGTTCAAGGTTTTACTCACGGACTTCGCACTTATGTTTCGGGGTTGTCCATTAATTTCGAACTTAAGGAAGATGCGCTAAGGCAGCCCGCGAAATTCAAAATTTCTTACGTTTTTTTGCAATTTGCAGGTCAGTGTCAGGTTGTATGTTGAATAAAATATGATTCGCGCCCGTAACTACTATGGCTTTACAGAATTATTATAATAATTAGAATTAGAATTTGAGGTTGCTTGCGAAGTTTTTCTTTATTCACGATAACCTGCATATTATTATAGTTTTAATTCCACAATGTCGTGAGAGGTGATTGAGGGATATTGTGCCGATGACAGCGACCGGAATCTAGACCACCCTCTTCGTTGTTGAATCGAGTCAATTCAATCACAATTCACAACACAATATTGATTTGCATTTGTAGATTTTAGTAGGTACAGGATGTATAAGAAAGGTGGGTTTTTAAGGGTGTAATACAGACCATCAAACTGAACAATTTTTTCTATGGGACCAACGTCGTAATTCATAAAAAAATATCAGCTGTCCGTACAAAGCTTCAATTACTCGACCCAAATGTAGGTCAAGTCGATTAAAACTGTAAATTTTACACAGCATCTTTATTAGCACAACATTATTCGATACATTGTATTTCAGCATTTCATACAATTGCTAAGAGTTGACATTGTTTTAATTTTACGCCTGTTCCGAATTAACTTAAATTTTTTGCTGAACAATTAAAATTTTCAAAACAGAATTGTTAATCGACTTTTGTCGCTGACTGTACCATCAATTTCAAAATGTTTGAATACTTACTTGAGGAACCAGACATAAAAAAACCTTACATGTTTGTCTGTTTCGTTTGACTTCTTGAAAATAATACTACGAATTAACAATTTCTCTAAAAATATTGATAACAACAACGATATTTCTATATGATGATCACTTACATTGAATCGCTCACTTTCATTATTCTAGCCATATTCAAGAAAGATATTTATTTAAAACCGGTACTCTAATATTCTATTTCTACAAATAGAAGTAATCCAATAATACGACAACTAAATCACTAGTACAACAGTCTGAAATGGTCTCCTTATTGAATATTAGATAATCTAAACATAGTAATACTAATAACCAAAGATTTAAATCAACAGATGTGCCCTCACCGTACTGAGGACGCGCGAGAAAGTGTCCACACTGAAAAGAGTGAGCTCACACACCCGCATGGAATGACAGATTCGATTTTCAGTATGAGTGAGCGACACAATACCATTAAAATTTTAATGTCATTGTTAATGAAACAGAACCAGAGGAGCTCGTGGCTAAGTAATAACAGCCGCACGGGTTGATCCATTAGGTTAAGCTACGCTTGCTGGGGTTGGTCCGTGGATGGGTGACCATCTTTACATAGCGAGACTCCTCCGTGCCTCGGAAAGCACGTTAAGCCGTTGGTCCCGGCTGTCACTTATGGATCTTTGACAGTCGTTACGGGTCGTCAGAAGCCCGAAAGTCTGACAACCAGTCTTACCAAGGGGTATCGTATTATCCAGTTAATGGGTTGTGGAGGTCATATCTGACCTCTCCTCTCTCTGGCCTTGCCTATCGGCAGTCGCTCTATGTAAAATGCTGGTATTCAGCTGTCGACCCCAACATAATTGGGAAAAGGCTAAGCAGATTTTTTTGCTAACGAAACAGAACCGTGACCATCTCTTGACAAGGTAGGGCGAATCTAACGATTTAAATCTTTGTTTATTATAGAATACAGATAATCGGATGATGGAATTCAATCAGTCGAGTATTGATAGCTAGGCTTACGTAAGTACGTATGTCTGTATAGGTATAAACCTTGACTAGATTGAAAGCACCTGAAATCTCTTATAGTTTTCAGGTTTTCGAATATTTTCAGCTGTAAGGAGTTCGAGCATTTTTCATTGGAAGCTGGCTTTGCAGCATAGTCACTCCGTCGCCATTTCGATTTTTCTGCACAGTTGCGGCGGTCGTTAAAAATATAAGGGACTCTTGAAAAAACAAAAAACGTTTAGGAATATGGTGTACTAAAGCACAGTCTATTCATCATACAGTCGATTGTATGACGTTAGACTGTGACTAAAGTGTGACTGTTGCGAATCGAACTCATTGTAGCATATTACCTTTTCGGAACGGAACACGGATTGTATTCTAAATTCTAGTTTTATTGTCAGGTTTGACACTTGTGACTTTTTGTCATTCACGATTTGCTATCGGTTGTGAATAAATAAACTGTGGCTACTTTACCAGCGCGTTTTAGTTCTATTAGTTACGATCAGTAATAGTCACGTTGTTGCCGAGATATTCACAGGTAACGATCGCTTTATGTGAACTTTACCTCCAACTAAATTGCGGCAAATACATTAATTTTTTTGCTTGTACTCGTATACAGGACACTAATGTCCTCTATCCTATAATTCCAACCAGATTGTGCGCCACAAAGACAAACCGCAGAAAATCAAAATGGCGATGGGGTGACTTCGCCACTGAGCTTTCCATTTAGGAGCACCAACGGTTCGTTTTAGCGATGTTTGGGGGATGCTTATGTTCAGCAATGGTTTTTATGCAGATCTGATGCTAAATACTCGTAGTTTTCACCATTTTGTTATTCGTCTTTGGAAAATATTAAGAGCTATCACAAAATTGCGTTTTTCTCACATGACAATAGAGCTATATGGCCGTTGTATAATACGTTTATTTTGAGTCTTATATATTTTTTTTGTTGGTTAAATTTTAATTTCTAATGAAGTAACCGTTTATTAATGTAGCAAGCGGATATTTGAAGTTAATTCAGAATGTTTTGAATAGTTTTATGGTTTTGAATGGGGTTTTTTTATAGCTATTCATTACATATTTCAAAATACTAAGGCCGCTATGAACTAAACCACTAATTAAGAAATATTATTATATATTTTTCATTTCATTTACATAGGTCAATCCGCGAGCTCCAAAAATTGCAGTCGCGCGTTTTATGCAAAAATTGGTACGGAATTTTGTCTTTATTTATATATTATAAGAAAAAATTGCATAGAACTATTCTCCACCACTCAATAAGTCAAAATTGCCGAAGTCTTTCAGTTTCTTAGAATAAGAACGCCAAAGTTGTCCAATTTACGCAAAAATCACGGTCGAAATGAGTAGTATGCCTCTTGACATATTTTTTTTTATTACATACTTACAGAATTGACCGTGACGTATATTGATGTATGGGAGAACATGTTTTTCAACTGCAATGTTAAGTTTGTTTTTGAGATAAATTCATCCCAACTACGGAACCCTTCATTATGCGTGAACCGACAAGCACTTGGCCGGTTTTTTCCTACTGCATTGATTGAATTTTATGTTGTTACGAGCATAGTATTTTAGACCATAAACTGTTACGAAATAGGTCTTCCCTAAAGTTGCAATTGTAGTTTCACGAGAAAATCGCTTTTGAATTTTGCTAAGTGTAGATATCGTAACTAATATTATAAATGTGAAAGTAAGTTTGTTTGTTACCTTTTCACGCCTAAATCACTGAATTGATAATTTTGCAAATACGTTGCCAGGTGTACAGAAACTAACACGGAAAAAAAGTACTGTTCCCGAGGAAAACAACAACAACGTTCTTATGATAATAGATGGCGCCACGTGTCTATCGAATCATGATTGAATTATATTATTACAAGTAGAGTACAACCAGAATTGATTGTCAAATTCTAAATTAACGCGAGCGAAAAAGCTAGTAGGTACGTAACAATGCTCGTGACTGTAAACTTCTATAATTAAACTTTATCTATTTTTTAATCATATTGACGTTCTTCATAATCATAATCATACCTAATCATAAACTTTATTTGTGAAACATAGGTAAGTATACAATAGGTCTTACATACACACATCAAAAGTGTCTAGGGATCAAGCATTTTTATGCGGATTTCTTGAGATTGAGATGTGGCTTTGTAATAAATTTATGATTTTATAAATTTATATGGATCCTTTTTGGTGCATTTCATAATTTGAATCAGGAACTGTGAATCAAATTCGAGTAAAAGATGAAAATCAGCTGTCAATATTTTCCCTATAAAAACATACAACGCATTGAAGACATTATTAGTGCTACTGTTTCCCTACTACTGATTAAAACCAACGTTATTATGGAGCGGCGACGTCATTTAAGCAGGGAAGAAATGCTCAGAGCCGTGGGAATGATAGAAGCTGGTTCCCGGCAACGTACTGTGGCTTTAGCTCTGAATACAAGTCAGAGTGTTATCAGTCGACTTTGGACACGTTACCGAAGCACTGGTACCGTGGCTGAGCGCCATGGAGGACGGTATCGCTGCACCACACGGAGACAAGACCGATACATTCAAATCTTAACTCGAAGAGCTCCAACTATAACCGCCATGATGTTAGCCGTGAGGCTTCATCACTCTTCAGGGAACTTAATTAGCGACCAAACAGTCAGAAACCGCTTGCATGAAGTGAACCTTCATTCCCGAAGACCGCTACGGGTACCACCTATAGCAATGCACAATCGTAGGATTCGATATCAATGGGCTCTTGAACACAGAAATTGGGCAGAAGAACAATGGCGTTTCGTGTGCTTTTCTGATGAGTCTCGTTTTGGTATGAGACCGGATACATGACGTATACGACACTGGAGAACCCCTGGACGCCAACAGCGATTAAAATCCTGCCAGGAAGTCCATCCTTATAGTGGTGGAACCATCATGGTATGGGCGGGTATTTGGATCGGCGGAAGAACTGAGTTGATTTGGATCAGAGGCAACCTCAACGCTCAAATTTATGCTGAGACGATTGTATCAGACGTCATCGTTCCTCTACAAGTGCAAATCGGTCCCTTATTTCAGTTAATGCATGATAATGCACGACCGCACACCGCAAGAGTTGTAAGACAGACTCTCGCCGCAGCTAACATCAATGTCCTGCCCTGGCCTGCTCAGTCGCCAGACTTGAACCCGATTGAGCATGCATGGGATATGCTACAGAGAAGAGCTCTGCCGAATATGGAGGGTATCCAGTCGCAAGAAGACCTTTTTTTGTTGTTGCAACGAACATGGGCGGCCATTCCACAGCGTGATTTGGATGAACTCATTTTGAGTATGCCAAACCGATGTTCTTGTGTTGTTAGTGTTCGCGGTAGAAACACGGATTATTAATTGTTTAAGTTACCCAATAAAATTTTAAAGAAAACTGTTATTTCAGTCTTTTTTTCGAACTTTAATGTTAGTGGTTCAAATGTCAAAAATCCCTTTATTAGGAAAATGGCAAATTTCTTTATTAATGCAATTTCTCTTTCTCAGCTTTCACGAGGTTCTCGTCATGTGGAATGGTAACATCGACTATCATTGCGTGGCGCACTAACCGATCTATCACTACTAAATCAGGCTTATTGGCGACAATAGTCCTGTCAGTAATGATAGACCGATCCCAGTACAAAGTGACATGGTCATTTTCGAGAACTGGGTCGGGCACATACTTGTAGTATGGTACCTCAGAATCGACTAGTTTATATTTCAAAGCAAGTTGCTGGTGGATAATCCTAGCTACTTGGTTATGCCTGTGCAAGTACTCGCCGTTAGCCAGACGAGAACAACCGGAGATAATATGTCTGATGGACTCACCCGGACGGTGGCATGCCCGACACACGTCAACCGTCCCGTCCTTCATAATATATTTCCGATAGTTATTCGTCAAGATAACTTCGTCCATAATTGCACAGACGAAACCTTCAGTTTCCCCGAAAAGGTCACCGAAACGTAGCCAGGATACGGACGCTAAGAAATCTACACCGGGCTCATGAAGAGCCCGATAGAAGCGCCCGTGGAGCTCCTTGCTTTGCCATACCTTCTTGCGGTCATCAGTAGTAAGTACTACAGGTTTGCGCCAGTTCTCTTTAGCCATGGACAGCGGGGTGAGCCCCTTGTCCACTGCAACGACATCACGGTGCATACCCACTTCGACTTTTAAAAAATATTCTCTGAGGCTGCACACCTCGCGGTTGTGGAGGGTCTTCGCATTTAAAAAGCCTCGACCCCCGCACTTCCGCGGGATGTACAGTCTCATCACCGATGATCGTGGGTGATGCATCCGGTTTGCAGTCAGCAGTGTACGGACCCTCCTATCCATTATTATTATTATTATTTTTTAAATGCAGCATTTATAATTATTATAACTCTTTATCGTTTAAAAACTCGTCTATTATATAGTAGCATTTGTCAAGAAGAAGTTTCTGCAATGCAATTTTAAATTTTGACAGTGGCATAATTTTTATGGAATTAGGAATGTTATTATATATTCTAGGAGCAATTCCGAAAAAGCTTTTGTACATCAAAGCAGTCGTGCATTTTATGTTACATAATTGATTTTTGTACTGAGCACGCAATTCAGTTTTCTTGATTGCTGATAGTTTAGTAAATTTCTCCGTCTCCATTCTCCAAGTCACGGCATCACTATAACACAGGGAAGTAAAACGTATGGAAATAAATGATGACGCTTATAAATTTCCCTCCACGATAACGTTACAACGTGCATGTATTTTCATACATTTTATGGACATGCACGTGGATCTCCACGATATTAACGTTACGTTAGAAATTAGAAAAATGTACAATGGTGCCGATTCTCTTGTGAACGCACTAAACTAAAATTAGAGAATCGCTATCTTTTACTAACAGGCAGCGCGAGAAAAGGACGGCTATAGATATGAACTAAGTTGGAGATGTCAAACTGGTTCAAGCCTTGCGCTTCACCGTGTTTTTAGTCGACATGTTTTTACGTGTCGTCTAAATGTCTATGTAAAAATTAGTTCTAATTTGACAGCTCTAATTTACTTCCGTCCCTTTCTTTTCATAATAGAAAGAAAAAGTTAGCAATAGCCTAAATTAAGTTTAGTTTGTGCACAACAGAATCGGCACCAATGTCTAGACACTTCCAAATAAATTATCCCCTGCCCTTCACCAAAAAGCCATTTTCTTCCTTTGAACGGGGTTAGAATAAATCTAAATGTTTCTTACAAAAACAAAGCCGGGTCGTGTTTATGCCTTCCTCCACGGCGAAAAGAGGTTTATCCGATCCTGAGTGGGAACCAAAAATAGCCCCATTAACACTGCATTTGGGTAGTTTTATGGGCTACAATTCATTCGTTTGTGAATCACATACTTACTAGTACGTTCAGACATAATACAAACGTGACGTCATTAAGATAACAACTCTAGCTTTGTATTTATTACTACGGTTAGCAGTGAATGTTACCTTTAACCGTATGACCTGTGCCGCCAGGAAATTGCTGGTAAAGGCTGAGATTGTTTTACGCGATCAATGGGCACTGACTTTTTGTTTTATCTAGAAACTTGACCTCAAACTATGGTACCTTCTTGTATCATGTAATACACTGACCATACCAATGCCTGTTTTCACACTAGGCGACGCCTAACGTAATGCTTAAATATTATTGCACTGTTGGGTTTTCAACGCTCAGCTCTGCGTCCGAGAGTCTGAAAATGAACAGTGCAAAAATATTTAGGCATTACAATAAGGTGTCGAAATGGTTACTTACGCGCCATAGGCTGCTGTGTCAGTCCTGTTCCCCTTCATGACGACTGGCTTTATTGAAGGGCCGGACATATGAGGAAGCTGAAAGTTTACTCTGTAGCTAAAGTTAATTCCCAACACACTCTGATAAAATACGCTTCTATGCACACACTTAGACCCCACATTTACTCAACTTAACTATTTTTGTATGTTTATTCTATGTAAATTAGAGGAGGAGCTCGTGGCTAAGTAATAACAGCCGCACGGGTCGATCCATCAGGTTAAGCTACGCTTGCCGGGGTTGGTCCGTGGATGGGTGACCATCCTTACATACCGAGACTCCTCCGTGCCTCGGAAAGCACGATAAGCCGTTGGTCCCGGCTTTCATTCGGAGATCACTGACAGTCGTTACGGGTCGTCAGAAGCCTGAAAGTCTGATAACCAGTCTTATCAAGGGGTACCTATCGTATTACCCAGTTAATGGGTTGTGGAGGTCAGATAGGCAGTCGCTCCATTTAAAATACTGGTATTCAGCTGCAGCCGGTTAGACTGGAAGCCGACCCGAACATAGTTGAGAAAAGGCTAGGCAGACTGATTATACGTAAATTGGCAAATTTTTATTACTCACATTTTTGTAAATTGTATTATTTTAATTTATATTATGAATTGAACAATAACAATCTTGCGCCAGCAAAACGCATTAAATTATTAACTTTGTGTGACGTTTAAGTTACCAAGATACTGTGCAAGATACAGAGGCTGTGTCTAGTTTGGGACCCACTGTTAAATTTTTTTATGGTAGAATTTCTGTTGGTAGAAAATATAAAAAAAAGCTAAAGCTTGTGCTGACACGATAGGCGAAAAGCTAAAGTTACATCCTAAAGTTAAAGTTAGATCCTAAGGGCCTATTTCACGATGTCCGAACAGCCACTACAGACCGAATAAATTCAAAAATGGAACAGAATTTGTATGAAATTATCTGTTAAGTAAGTTTATTCAACAAACTTATCAAACAATAGAAATATTTTTTAACGTAAATGACTAACTAACTATACAAATAAATACAAAACAAAAGGACACTTAGGCGTCGAAGTACTCGTCCGCATCGATGTCATCCGGAAACGTGCCCAGAAGACTGGCAGCATTGCCACGTTGAATGGCAATGCTAATTCTTTGGCCAAAGAACGAGCCAGCCCTCTGGTCACGTGAAGCCTCGACCAGTCGGCGAGAAATTTCCTTAAAAAGTAGACGCGCACTCGGGCCCCATGACCCGAGCGTTTCGACCCCAAACGGCTCAAAACTGTAGTTACCTATAAGGTTACAGTATTTGCGCCGCTTGAGGGTCTCAGCAGCCGCAGCAGCGGCGCCAGCACAGCACGTCGTGCTTGGAACATGAGATGGCGCAAGGGTGTCGACACAAGTTGCGTCCCACACCAGAGGCCTACCCATCTTCCAAGGCAACAACGTCATGCCATCTGGTCTCTTCCCATCGTCACGTACCAAGCCGTTTGGTTCTAATACCGCTGGTACACCGGCGGTAACAAGAGCTCGACGAATAATGTCGTTGATGCTGGCGTGCCGTGCTATGCGACCTGCGCTCCTGTAGCAGGACAAGCCATGGTGCCCGAGACTGTCGACAGCGTCACCGCAGTGACACCGATGCGGAGCAACACAAGGTGCGCCCAAGCGGAGACACGTAGCGAGCCGAAACGATGAGTCATCCATCATAGTACCTATGGTGGATGACGGGAGCGCCTGAAGCCACAAGCCTGACTCCCATTCTCCCACAGCCAGCAGACGGGCACGCTCAACAGTATTAAAAGACGTGTTTATAGGGTATTCCGTATAATACTGCAGAGCGGCACGTCCCACAGTTTCTGGGAGGACGGGTTGTCAGGCAAATCCGTATTGGGACAAGCCATTTTCCAAGCGTTCAACGCATCGGTCAAAAACGGTACCTCAAAATCGACCAGTGAGGAAGATAAAATTTTCCTGGTTAATTTATCGGTACTGTGGACTGAGGAGAGGAACGCCGGTAAACTAATACTTGAAATTTTGCGGACGCCGAATTAAGTAAGTTAATATGAACTTAATCGTAGGTGGTGAAATAGCGCCGTAGGAGACGCCCTGGGCGGCGGGAATCAATAGCCGATTCCTGGTCACCGTTGACCCGGGCCTGTAGAGCTATTCTGTAAACATCTCACCGTGATAACTTAGGTGAAGTGAGCCGTGATTCCATCTGATGCTAGGGGTTGACACTATTGACAGGATCACTTCACCTAAGTTTTCACGGTGAGATTTTTACAGAACAGACCGGCTGGTCCTTACCGGACGGCGCGTCGTGTTCCACGCGTGCCTCAAAGAGATGTCAGCAGTGATGGGGTCAGATAGGGCTGATGCCGCCGGGGTCGCGGGTTGTTCGAAAGAGTTACCGTGGCCCTGGCACAGGCAACTGAAGGAACATGGGTGGGTTTTAGTCAGAAAAAGTCTGACACGCCCTCCCGGTCCGCTCAGAGCGGGAGAAGTCCCTTGATGATTCCCAATCCACAAAAAAAAAAAAACAAAAAAGGTGGTGAAACAGGTACAATTTTTTTTTCTAATACATTAAAAAAACTTCCTTACCTATTATACTTTCATGCATTGAAAATATCACATCGATTTTAAAGCTTCAAGTCTCACTAAAAACGACACCATTGCATTTATATATAGTTATGGTGCTTTGAAAGCTGTTGCAGCAAGTGGTATAATCGGCTTAGCATCTATCGTCCTTGCGAGGGGAATATATCATGTCTTGTAGCAAGCACTGTGGATAGATGGAAACAGACTTTAGGCAAATTTCACCAATGAAACTTAGTGCGGATTTCACCACGATCAGCACGTAAACCACGTTTAAGAGCTGTCAGTGTCATTATTTTCATTGGAATATTGACACTTACAGCTCTTGAACTCGGTTTGGATGTGTAGATCGCGTTCAGTTTCATTGGTGAAATCCGTACTAAGCGCGATCAGCACATTCTAAACTGCGTTCAAGAGCTGTCAATGTCATCATTGTTGTAGAATGTTGATTCCGACAGCTTTTGAACGCGGTTTAAATGTGCTGATCGTGTTGAGATTCATTGGTGAATTTGCTCTTGAATAATGTATCCAGCCGACCTATTCTGTAAAAATCTCACCGTGAACACTTCGGTCAAGTGAGCTGTCAATAGTGTAAAATGCGAAAGTTAGTCTTTTTGTTTGTTACGCTTTCACACTAAAATGGCTGAACGGATTTGAATGAAATTTGGCGCATGGGTATCCTATGTCCTAATCCAGGTCTTATATTAACTGCTGATACTTTTTAACTTCCGACCGTCACACGGGTGAAGCCGCGGGCACAAGTTGTCATCATCTGGTGGAATGACAGATCATTTTAAGGACACTCTTCGCCTTTGTCAAGGTCACCTTTGTTTTCACAGTAAGGTGAGACTGTTTGTTTGTTACGCTTTCACGCTAAAATGGCTGAACGGATTTTAATGAAATTTGGCACATGGGTAGATCATGACCTGGATTAGGACATAGGATACTTTTTATCTTCCGACCGTCACACAGGTGAAGCCACAGCACAGGCTAGTATTATATAATGTCATCATCTGGTGGAATGACATGTCATTTCAAGGTCACTCTTCACCTTTGTTAAGGTCACTTCTGTTTTCACAGTAAGGTTTTTTTACAGAATTGTTCAGCTGAAGCCAAACTTGCTAAGCGGTACTTACACTTTATAATACGTCGCATAAAACAACCACAGCCCTTATATTACGACCAGAGCGTTACCATTTTGTAGTAATACGCTGTACATATTATATACCTACTATGTATTTATGTATGTAAGAGCTCTTTACTTACAGACCTTCACGAGGTCATTTGCCAAAATACATTATTACGTGTGCGAACTGAGATGAAGAAACTAACTAAACGTAGGAAACCCTTCGTGTTTGCTGTTGTGGCTGGCTTTATTAATTTAAATGTCGCAGTAAGATGGTTTAGCGGTGATATAGTTTTATCCCTAAGGATAGCTATGTACCGTAATACAGTTATTTGAAAGCGGTATTAGGGCACTCCGAACAAACAGGTTAGGTTAGGTTAGAACTGTGACCAACTAAGCGCGAGCCGAGCGAGCGAAGCGAGCTGTGCCGCGGGAGCGGCTGGCGAGCGCTACGACGAAATTGGTCGCAGTAGCAAAATTAGGGCACTCCGACAGTTTTCATATAAATATATTATGGTATAGGTACTCGTAGCTTTTATCCCCAGGGATATAACTAAATCACGCCTACTGCGACATAAATATTTATTTTATTTTATATATCTTGGACATCACTGATATCGGTAAAGAAAATATCGTGAGGAAACCTGGAGTTATAACAAGTAAGTTTAAAAACTAAAACCCGACTACTGAAAAATCACGCTCACCGCGGTCGGTCTGTAACCTATTAAATTAATATTATTTACCTCCACTTTAACTTATTATTAACAATTTAAAAATATTAATTTACTTAAACAATATGACATATATACCATATTTGTAATGTGCTCGTCAAGACCTTTCTTTTGACACCAAAGGTGTCATTATTATCTCAATAAAATTTTTTCCAAGGTCGGAAATTTACGTGTAAAATCCACCATGTTAAATTTAGGGAGAATTTATGTAGCCTATGTCACCCGGACCATTATTAAGAACCTATTGATACCTCGTTCATTAAAATCGGTTCAGTAATTTTGGCGCTACGGTGGAACACACGTAAATACATACTTATACAGGGTGTCCAAGAACCTGGCGTCCAACTGGATTCCCACGATGCCCCAAGTTCTAACAGTACTCAGAAAAATATTTTAAAAAATCCACCCCATGTACTTACAGAATTATACTGATTTCAAAAAAAAAGGGGAAATGAGCACCCTGTGACATACTTTTGAATGCTGTGACTGCTAATGCTGATAATTTCGATATTTCTTGGAGGTTTTGTAATCTAGGGTATTGCTGTGTCTAAATAGAATGTAAAAATAATGTACTTATTGTACCATTTTAAAATAAAATATTATTTTAACTAAAGGTGATATGGAAAACTATTGAATTTCGCAACTTTGACCGACTGTAGTGTAAAAAAAATGTACCAAAATAGTATGGCAAGTGACGTCAAATTTTGACGCGTTTATTCCTCTTTTTAAAAAGGTATAATACTTACACATTAATTTGAAAAAAAAAATATTTGATAATATTTTTACTCAACAACCCAATTTTTACGATGTCTAACAGAATTCTTAGAAAGAAAAATTTACGACGAATTGAATCTAACCTCTAAAGAATTACTATTGTATGCTCATAAAAATAACAACAGGCCTCTCAAAAAACAGGTTAGACCGTAAGGGACGGTATGTGCATGCATCTCACCATAGTGATTCGTTATTACAACAGGAGGGAGCAAGACAGAAACTATCTTTGCGATTTGCTGGTTCTTCTTTATGGTACCCCATTATTCAGGTAAGAGTGAGGGAGAAAAAGGTTAGAGGTGCGAGTGAGATAGATAGTGACGCTATCTGGGATCGTGCTATTTAGGATAACAGTACGGTCAGTACGCGTCACTGCCTCCTGCCGTTACTACGCACCTCTCTCTTATTGTTACCATTGATCACGTACTACGATTTAAAGCTTTGTTTATTGGACTCGATTACTCTTTGTGCTCTGGACTTTGAAACGAACTCTTTACGACGACCTTTGCCTGTGTTTGGACAGTTTGTGTTTTGTGTGTGCTACCATGGCGACTTACACTCCGCAAGAATACGCAAATATGCACTACATTTATGGAGAATGTAGAGGTAATGGACGAGCTGCAGCGAGACTTTACAGAGAAAGGTATCCGAGGGCTACGCGATATCCCGACCATCGAGTTTTCATTAATGTGCACAGATCACTATGTGACGGGCGGTTCCCCAATCAAGTAGCTGGTGAAGGACGACCCGTAAATGACTTCATACGCGATGAAGTTTTAGAGGCGGTGTCGGCAAATCCAAGCATCTCTGTGCGAGGAATAGAAGCTGATACGGGGATACCGAAGAGCACAGCACACAGTATTCTCCAAAAAGAAGAATATCATCCGTACCACGTACAGCGAGTGCAAAGTCTTTTACCTCGAGACTATCCGAGCCGAGTCGCGTTTTGTGAAACAATCCTGCAAAAACATCGAGAAGACGAAAACTTTATCGACAAAATTTTGTGGTCAGATGAATCAACATTTAAGAAGGATGGCTACATGAACCTACACAACTTGCACGAGTGGCATGTGGAAAATCCGCACTTGATGCGAGAAGATAGATCCCAGTACCGGTTCAAAGTGAACATGTGGACCGGTATTCTCTGTGGGAATATTATTGGTCCATTTGAGATGCCCGAGAATTTGACTGGCGAATCATATTTAAATTTTCTTCAAAATGATTTGCCAAACTTACTAGAAGAGACCCCACCAGATATGTGGTTCCAACACGACGGCTGTCCAGCACATTTTCGCGTATCCGTTAGAGAGTTTTTGGACGAGCAATACCCGAACAGGTGGATTGGGCGATCAGGAACAATCCCGTGGCCAGCCCGCTCACCTGACTTAAATCCGCTGGATTTTTTTTTCTGGGGAACTATGAAGGAGCTCGTTTATGCGAAGCCCATTAATGACATCGCTGACCTTCGTGAGAAGATAACACAAGCAGTGCAGGTGATACGTCAAAAAAGTTACTCGCGAAACATAAAGCGGTCCTTTTTAAGGAGAGTGAGAGCTTGTATTGCCGCGGGTGGTCAACATTTTGAACATTTATTGTAATAAAATATCTTTAAACTAACATTCTTTGCTTTTATTCTACTGGGAACCCATCTACCTGTGTGTATTTCCTTCTTGCTCACTCTTGGAACCGAAGTAAATAATAGTAGTAACATAACAGTTTCTAAGATAAGAAAGGGTCCGACAGTTACCGTTAGTAGGTAGGCACTTCGTAAAAATTGGGTTGTTGAGTAAAAATATTATCAAATTTTTTTTTTTCAAATTAATGTGTAAGTATTATACCTTTTTAAAAAGAGGAATAAACGCGTCAAAATTTGACGTCACTTGCCATACTATTTTGGTACATTTTTTTTACACTACAGTCGGTCAAAGTTGCGAAATTCAATAGTTTTCCATATCACCTTTAGTTAAAATAATATTTTATTTTAAAATGGTACAATAAGTACTTTATTTTTACATTCTATTTAGACACAGCAATACCCTAGATTACAAAACCTCCAAGAAATATCGAAATTATCAGCATTAGCAGTCACAGCATTCAAAAGTATGTCACAGGGTGCTCATTTCCCCTTTTTTTTTGAAATCAGTATAATTCTGTAAGTACATGGGGTGGATTTTTTAAAATATTTTTCTGAGTACTGTTAGAACTTGGGGCATCGTGGGAATCCAGTTGGACGCCAGGTTCTTGGACACCCTGTATACATACATAGACTGCGAAAATCATAACCCTTCCTTTTGGCTTTGCCGTAGTCGGGTAAAAAGACAAAGAATGGTTAAGCTAGAAAGAAAAAACTTTTTTACAAAAAAATACAACCGACTTCCAAAAACAACACTACAAAGTGAAAAATGACTTTAATTTCGGAAGTCGGTGCCTAGTTAAATGTATTTTCGTTTTTTGCCACCGACTTCCGAAATTAAAGTTATTTTTCACTTTGTAGTGTTGTTTTTGGAAGTCGGTTGTATTTTTTTGTAAAAAAGTTTTTATTTTTCAGTTTTTAGTTGTGTACCTACCTCAAACAAATTCTAATACCACTATCTGCAAAACAAACTAGAACATCATCCATATAAAAGTGGGGAAAAAATACGTATTATTGAAGCTAACTCAAAAACTACCCAAGCAAAGTTAATCAATTTTATATGGGACCAACTGTGATATATACCCTCTCGAATAAAACAAAAAAAATCCAAATCGGTCCAGCCATCTTCGAGTAATCGGGGAACATACATAAAAAAAAAAAAAAAAAAAAAAAAAAAAAAAAAAAAAGGTTCCGACGAATTGAGAACCTCCTCCTTTTTGAAGTCGGTTAAAAAGAGTTATTTAGCTGGAAAAAGTAACAGTGAAGTAAACTACCTACTGACAAAGATTACCTGCAATAGGTACTTAGGTAAATCGGAACACATAATTCTTTGCACTATCCGAGCCGAGGCCTTATCTCCTTTCGTGTTAGTTCTAAAGCTCATAAAGAAGCTCGAGTTCTTGAACAAAGATTTGCAGTTCGATTCCTGCGTTACAACTTATCTCTTTTTTTTTGTTTGTTGTTTTGAGGAGCTCGTGACTAAGTAATAACAGCCGCACGGGTCGATCCATCAGGTTAAACTACGCTTGCCGGGGTTGGTCAGTGGATGGGTGACCATCTTTACATACCGAGACTCTTCCGTGCTTCAGAAAGCACGCTAAGCCGTTGGTCCCGGCTGTCATTCTTGGATCTTTGACAGTCGTTACGGGTCGTCAGAAGCCCGAAAGTCTGACAACCAGTCTTACCAAGGGGTATCGTATTACCCAGTTACTGGGTTGTGGAGGTCAGATAGGCAGTCGCGCCATGTATTCAGCTGCATCCGGTTAGACTGGAAGCCGACCCCAACATAGTTGGGAAAAGGCTCGGCAGATTGATTGTTGTTCTTTCTGCTTCATAGCAATCAGTCGTCAACAACAATAAGGTACTTTTTAGTCCGATATCTCTGAGTTTTTTATTAGGTTATGGAGCTTGGTGATGACTTCGCAATTTTAAGTTATGAAACTAATTAGCTGAATCTGTTCAGAAGAGTTGGGACGCTATGAATTGCAGGCCACCATCACCGCTTAGTTTTAGAGCAAGTTCATTTTGATGTTTTGAGTCTCTTCTGGGGGCCAACCACCACCTCTTAAAGCAGTATTATTTTAATGTTACTTCAGTATGAGAAAGAGATGGAGCTATACAGGACGTCTAGCTCCATCTCTTTCCCACACTCATGTAAGATTAAAATAATACTGCTTTAAAATTGTAATTATAGATAATCCAAGTGGAAGAGCGGAGTCTCCTAACACAAGCAACTCTTGCTTAAAAGGAGATTCTTCAAAACATGTATGTAACATTTTTTTGAAGGAGGTGGTGGTCTAGCTCCTGGTATTAGCCGCTGTATTGTGTAATCTCTTGTTTGACTGTGGGTATTTTCAAGTCCTGATATATTATTTTGTTACTAATATATGGTGGTATGTTAAAGATAACTCTAAGTCGACGTTCGCACGGACGTAAAAATGTCGCGGCAATTTTATTTCGCGCACTGGATTTTCAACGTTCTGCTTAGCGCCGAGAGTTGAAAATCCAATAGTGTGTTTTTTCTACTCGCTGGGATGTACTCTGTTGTTGTTAGGTTGGATTCTCGAAGCTCGGCTCAACAACAAGAGTTGAAAATCCAGTGCGCGATAAAATCCCGCCGCGATATTTTTACGTCAGTGCGAACTAGCGGCTACTACGTGCGGCTTAGTATCTTCGACTGAAGCCTTTCCAATATCTCGATGTTACTTTGTTACAACTTATCTTTAAGCTCTTTCTTCTTTGTGGATGGGCAGATCTTTAACTACGAAGAAGAATTATCGGTTACATTGGTGGGTAACATTTCCTGTTGTAACTTTCAATGACGGGGCGTAAGTAACAAAAGTTTTAATTTTTCGTGTTGTAAATGCGTCAGCAGATAAATCTGCCATTTGCAAATATCGTGCCTCATTTTTAGCGTTCCGTAGTCAACAAGAAACTATAAGGGTCTCTGACTCTCTCTGGGTCTCTGGTCTCTGTATGGCTCTGAGACTCTTAGTACTAGAAAGCTATAATTTGGCATGGATATACGTATTCATCACGCTGACAAAGTGGTAAAATAAAATCATGAAAATAATTTGTTGAGGGTACCTTCTGTACACGTAAAGTGGGGATGTTTTATTTATGGATCCGTTTCTGAAATAGCTTTAAAGTGCTAATTTTTGTAAGAGTTAAGTGTCCCCCCCCTGCCAGCTAAATGGTTAGTTTTGGATGGGTAAAAAAATTCACGGTAATAGTATATATAACGAAGCTAAAAGGAAAACTATCACAGCTAAGTACTTAGCCTTTTACGAGTAATAGTCAATTAGTCCGCATTATTGTGCAAGTACGGAACCCTATTACTGCGCGCGGACCGACGCACTTGGCCGCTTTTTAGACTATTCTGTGGATCGTTTGATATTTTCACAGGAATTGAATCCGCCACCGTACTATTACTGCGCTTAAAGACAAGAAAAAACTGGAATACAATGCGTGCCACGAAAGATGATACTTGACCACGTAGTTTGACTTGCGTAGTAGATAATTAATAGACAGATAATTCTCTGATTCTGATTATTCTGATTTATAGGTCTCTAGTGGTATGAGGTCTAAGACGGGAAGGGAAGTGCGACGGAAAGAGCGCGGGAGGCGCGATACTGCGCTCGTCAAGTCTCATCTTTCGTGGCACGCTTTGTACAGTCAACAAAAGAGATATCTGGGCAGAGTGTACTAACATATTTGTATGTGATGTGCTTCATGCTCAATTTAGTGTAAAATTGAACATGAAGCAATTCACATACAAATGTGTTGGCGTGCCCTGCCAAGATATCTCTTTTGTTGACTGTACATAATTATTATTTTGTTAGAAATAGTTACTTCCATCATTGCTTATTTATTCTAGATTACAAACCCATCTCCTGCCTCCTAACCTGCCTCGATCATAAAGTGGTCGCAAGCGCTACTGCTGAGCATGAGGTCCTGGGTTCGATTCCCAGATCGGGCAAATTGTTATTGAATTTTTCCATGTGGAATTTTTCAGTAGCAGCCCGGAGTATGGATTTGTGCACGCTTGATGGCGATAGGCTCGCCCCCTATTGAACATAAACATTACTGGCACTAATGGGTACACCTCTGCCTAGACCTTCGTGGAAACAGGTGTGATATTATAAACTCGAATCAATCAGTCTGCCTAGCCTTTTCCCAACTATGTCGGGGTCGGCTTCCAGTCTAACCGGATGCAGCTGAATACCAGTATTTTACATGGAGCGACTGCCTATCTGACCTCCACAACCCATTAACTGGGTAATACGATACCTCTTGGTAAGACTGGTTGTCAGACTTTCGGGCTTCTGACGACCCGTAACGACTGTCAAAGATCCACGAATGACAGCCGGGACCAACGGCTTAACGTGCTTTCCGAGGCACGGAGGAGTCTCGATATGTAAAGATGGTCACCCATCCACGGACAACCCCGGGAAGCATAGCTTAACCTGATGGATCGACCCGTGCGGCTGTTATTACTTAGCCACGAGCTCCTCCTTAGCCACGAGCTCCTCCTTAGCCACGAGCTCCTCCTCATATTATAAACTCGAATCAATGCAGAAATAGAAATGAATAAAATTAATTGAATCCACAATAAAAATTCTATCCAATCAAGTTCCGAACAAAAAGGTTTTAATCAACAACAAACAGAAATTAAGGAAAATTATTTGATCTAGCTTTATTTGTTGAACACATCATTTGTATTCTGGGAATAAGCGTCTTCTTATTATGAAAGGGAACGAACATTTGGTTACCATTGTGCTGGTGATTTTAGCTTATTAGGTAGGTATGTGAGGGGCTTGTGGCTAAGTAATAAGGCGCTCGGGTCGATCGATCAAACTAAGCTACGCTTGCCGTGATTGGTCTGTAGATGGGTGACCATCTTCACGTACCAAGACTCCTCCGTGCCTCGCAAAGCACGTTAAGCCGTTGGTCCCGGCTGTAATTCGTTTATCTTTGACAGTCGTTACGGCGGGTGGGTCTTCAGAAGCCCGAAAGTCTTACAAAAGGGTATCGTGTTACCCAGTAACTGGGTTGTGGAAGTCAGATAGGCAGTCGCTCCATGTAAAATACTAGTATTCAGCTGCATCTGGATACACTGGAAGCCGACCCCAACATAGTTGGGAAAAGGCTTGGCAGATTGATTGAGGTAGATAAGTAAGTACTATGCTCTTATATTTCAACACGATAATTTCCGTAAGTCAATGGTAAGTCAAAGCTCTAGGCAAATCGTTTATTATAAACTAAGTAACATCATCGCGGAGAGTAGGAAGTGCGTACCTATTAGATAAATTGGAGATGCCTACCTAATTTCTGACAATGGTTATTAAACCAGCAGTTTAAAGAAAAAAAAAGACAGCTTAAAGTTTATTGACATAGTTAAGAGCGTGGGTAATCCATAGAATTATGAGCTACTAGCTTCTGTCCGCAACTTCTTCCGCTTGGAACTTGTTGTTTCAACGTAAAATATGTCCTGTGACACTCAGCAAAACTGTAGGTTCTCTTTACTGAAAGAATTTTCGGAATCGGATCAGCAGTGCTATTCTGCACAAATCTCACCGTGAAAACCTAGGTGAAGCGAGTTGTCATTCTGCCTGATGCTAGGGATTGACACTATTGACAGCTCACTCCACGCTCACTTCATCTAAGTTTTCACGGTGAGATTTGTACAGAATAGCACTGCTGTAGTTCCGAAGATTTCCCCTTACTTAAAAACTCACAAATTTTACCTCTGTAAAATATTAAACTGTATATAATAGATTAATAGACTAAGGGTGTGTTTCACCACCTACGATTAAGTTCATATTAACTTACTTGGCAGATAATTTCATACAAATTCTGTTCCATTTTTGATTTTATTCGGTGAATAGTGGCTATTCGGACATAGCGAAATAGGCCCTAACAGTTGCATGGGATTTCAGTACCCTCCACTATACAAGCTATCATAATGATAATAGAACTAATAGGTCTTTACCTATGAAATTGCCGTTTTGTATGAAAAAATTAAAAACGAATTTTTTTCATGCATTTTTTATTTGTATTAATCGAAGTAATCACCCATGCAATCAATGCATCTTTGCCAACGCAGTGGCAGTTTATTGATGCCCTTCTTAAAGAAATCAGCTGGACGGGAGGCAATAAATTCTTCAAAGGCATTTTGTACTGCCTCTCGGGTATTGAATTTTTTTCCCGCCAAGAAGTTATCCAAAATCTGGAAAAAGTAGTAGTCTGTAGGCGCAAGGTCTGGTGAGTAGGGCGGATGACGGAGAGCTTCCAACCCCAGTTCTTGCAACTTGGAGACCGTCTGCTGTGCAGTATGAGGTCGCGCGTTGTCGTGCAGGAGCAGCGGAGACGAGCGATTGACCAATGCTGGTTGGAGATGTGCCAGCTTCTCCATCGTTGTGTTCAGTTCTTCACAGTACACATCTGAAGTAATGCTCACCCCGTTTGGTAAGAAGCTGTGATGAATCACACCGGCGCTAGACCACCAAACAGTGACCATCACTTTTCTAGGGGTAAGTTTTCATTTAGGGCATTGTTTAGGTGCTGAACCAGGATCCAACCAACTTGCTGAGCGCTTGCGGTTATCAAACAGAATCCATTTTTCATCGCAGGTAACAATGCGGTTCAAAATTCCTTCATTTGTGTGTCTGTTGAGCAGTGCAAGGCACGTCTCGACGCGTACTTCGCGCTGGCGATCATTGAGTTCGTGGGGCACCCATTTGTCAAGCTTTTTTACCTCGCCAATTTGACGCAAATGGACCAATATTGTTTTGACGCTAACGTCGAAAGCTGCTGCTAATTCAGCCGTAGATTGTGTATCATCAGCTTCCACAATCGCCTTTAATTCGTCATTGTCGACCAAAGTCTTCGGACGACCGCGAGGTTCATTTTTCAGGTCGAAATTTCCAGAACGGAAGCGAGCAAACCAATAACAAATGGTGCGTTGGTTTGTAGTGTTAGCTCCGTAAACGTCGTTGATGTTGCGTGCCGCTTGTGCCGCGTTGCTGCCACGACGGTACTCATATTCCATAATTACTCGAATTTTTAACGTATCCATGATGACGAAAAAGATTCAAATGCGATGAAAATGTAACACTAATCAATAAACAAATGACTACTTTTGGAAAAAAAAATCCATGTTTTTAATATAAAATTAATTTGAAATTAGAATTCTTAGCCAAACAAAAATTATTTTGATTTGAAATGGCCAGTACTGCAGAACGGCAATTTTATAGGTAAAGACCTAATATGATGTAAAATGTCTGTAGTACGTAGATACTATAGTATAGTATATATATTATATATTTATATAATATAAGAATATATTATATATAGTATAATATATTTTGTCATAAAAAATGTGCAAAATAAAATGACAAAATTTAAAACAGTCTTCGTTTAAGTTAGGTCCTTACTTTTCTTATTTTCGAATAAGATTAGCCTTTGACCGGTCTTAGGATCTTCAAAGGGGTGCTAAGTGCTTTTAAAAGTACGGTCAGCAACATAACTCGATTAACACTGTTACTTTTACACGACATTTAAATTGATACAAAATGATTTGATTATCTCCTTTTTTCCTAAAATACCAATATAAGAGTCTAGTAGATCTTTAAATTTTACTTCTGTTCCGATTTTAATTAAATCTCTTGCTCAATAATATTGATTTAAGAAACTGAAGTGTTAATCGACTTTTGTTGCTGACTGTACCAAGAAAGAAAACTGGTTAGAGTTCCCTGTTCCCTGTTTCGTGTTTGTAATAGTGGATTTGAACGAGTGAACTGAAGTATTTGAAACCAGTTTATAATGTAAGTTCTATTGTTGTTATAGGTGAATAAAAATCACGGTATTTCTGCTTGCAGTGGGATGTCACTTATTTTTGCAATATATGCAGCACCGATTACGATATAAAAGAAAATTCTAACAATATAAGAGGTAAGGTAGGTACTGTAAGGTTTTTGTTCTGCCAAAGTCAATCAATCTGCCACCTCACATCCTTCTAAGTTAGATTTCGTGCAGCTTCGTTTCGTTCGTTCGACGACTCTGCACGAAATCTAACCTAGAAAGATTTATTGATGATTTTATGGTTAAAATTATGTAAATGCATATGTTTTATTCCCGCGTATCATATTTTGATCAAGATACAACCTGACATGGACCTGCAAATTGCATAAAACGCAAGAAAATTTGAATTTCGCGGGCTACCACAGCTCATCCCCCTTAAACTTTCACGCTAAAACGGCTGAACGGATTTGAATGATATTTGGAACACGGGAAGACCATGACCTGGACTTAGGATACTTTTTATCCCGGTAGTACGTTCCCGTGGGATAATTTACGGTTTCCACGCGGGCGAAGCCGCGGGCAAAAGCTAGTTCCAAGCTCCAAGGGACCTACATATTTGATATTAGACAGAAAGACAGACGGACAACGAAGTGATCGTATAAGGCTTCCGTTTTTTCCTTATGAGGTACGGAACCCTAAAAATAGTAATTCCACATACATACATATAATATGCACTGTATAAAGCCTCGATAGGCCCCAATGTTAAATATTGAGTTTTTCATCATCTTTATCGCTGACGCAAATCTTTTTTACAGTCTGTTCAACCTATTTTGACTTCTATTCCGTAGGCTTAAGGATAGCATTAAAGGCAAAAAATTATAATACCAACTGTTTACTACAGCTGCCATTTGGTTGTGCCACCAACGCAATAGAAGTCAAAATCGGTTGAACGGACTGTAAAAAAAGGTTTGTTTAAATGTTTAATCTTATTGCAAATGGAGGACCTTAATTCCGTTTGCATTAAGATTAGACTCTGGTTGTTTTATGACTTGCAGTGACATTCAACCAATAAATATATACGAGTATGTTACGGTTAATGTGATTAATTGAAAATTGGATTTGGAAAATGTGGATATAACATTGAAATTCATCACTTTTAGCAGTTGTTATTAATAATTCACTACTCTCGTCGGTAAAAGTAATAAAATAAGACTCGAAGTTATTTGTCCAGTAGGTATTTATTTATTTATAATACCACAGTAATTACAAATACTTACTTACATGCAAAATCGTCTATTCTTTGGTTTTGCTTAAAAATATAAGTATCTACAATCATAGACTCCGTAAAATCAACATTAAAAATCTTTCTTCTATTTCTTAGTTCAATAGGTATTTATTGATAATACCTACCACAATACTTATAGGTACTGAACTAAAATACTAAATAAACTTTGAAAATTATTACATTTGTCGGTACTAAAGGTACAACCAATCCGATTGGTTGTACCTTATTAATAATCACTGGTAAATGTGATTAATTTCTTACTTTTACCTCGACTTTCGAAAGATAGATAATTATTAATAATTTTCAATTAATCATATTAACCGTAACATATACAATAAGGAGATCAACTGTAGCTATCTAAACCTGTATCGTTTTAAATTATTTTCAGCGTCAAGTTGCAGGCAATTTTCTCTTTTACAGAACTTTACCTTCTGTACCTCAGTATCTACCTACTTAGCTCAGAGTTCCGAACTTTAGACAGCTATTCAGGAAGCCACGTTCAGTCAGACGAGTTTATTGAATTTTGTACTGAACGTTTGTAATGAAATTAGGGTTTAAAATTAATTTTGGCAGTTACTAAATCTATGATTACCAGTGTGCATGGTGTTTTCATGTGACAGAGTTCCTCATTCCAGATGCAATCTGGAAAACATGAGAAGAACGCACATTTGCTCATTCGCACGGTTTTTATGATTTGACAAAACATTGGGATTTCTTTTTCCAAGCTTTTATTTAGTTTCACCTGTCCCGATGTCTGTCTGTAATGTAGTCTTGCAAGTTAAATTTGATCCACTTCCCGGTTACCGATTGAGCTGAAATTTCTTATACCTATATGTAATTTTAATACAATTTTGTATACAACCTTCCAGTATAAATTTTATGAATAAAATTATGTGGGGTGGTGGGTGGTGGTGGTAGATGGTGGTGGTGTAGGTCGTGGGTTCGAACCGCGCTTTACTTTATGTAAACAATTTCATAACTACTGCTCTCAAAATGGTGAAGGAAAACATCGTGAGGAAACCGGCATATCTATGAACTAACAATATGAAGACATGTGACATCTACTGATAGAAATAACACAGATTAATATAATATTCATTTAATATAAGCACATAGGTAAATCATTTTTTTTTTAACAAAATAGTTAGGACTTATGCACCATACTTTGATACAGTTTTTACCCTTCTGCACAGACTAGGTGAATACAACTGTAGACCGTTGTGGGTGGACTCGCTGATAACCGTACCTCAACTGGGGGCGCCACACAGGGACGTGACGTCACGCAGCCCACTCCAGCATCGCAGCAACCCACGTCGATACCCACACTGGGCCTACGAGTTAGATTACAGCCCACGCCCTCTCGAAGAGAGGACGCCTATGTCCCAGCAGTGGGAACATTATAGGCTGATTATGCTATGATGAAAACTGCATCAAAGTCCGTTGCGAAGTTCAGAAGACCAACGCGATCACACAGATCGACACGAAAAAAAGCGATTCAGACTCCGTCTATACAACTATGTAAAAAAATTCCAATCCGATCGGTGAGGGAGTTGGTAATTATAGGTATCATGCTAAACATCATGTGGTAATTTTAAGAAAAAGGAGAAAAATTATTACCCCACAAGAGGAATGGAGCGCAGACGACCGTCGTTCAGCGGGAGTCCACAAGTCAGAACGAATGACCTACTGATTTACAAATTTTTGGAGCGACTTTTTATCTGACCTCCACAACCCAGTTACTGGGTAAGACGATACCCCTTGTTAAGGCTGGTTGTCAGACTTTTAGGCTTCTGGCTATCCATAACGACTGTCAAAGATCTTTACGAATGACAGCCGGGACAAACGGTTTAACGTGCTTTCCGAGGCACATGTGTGCCTGTTGTGTATCCATTGTTATTATTACAATTCTTATATCAATATTTTAGTGCCAAAAAGAGCGATATTTCATAATTTATTTTAGTAATTATATTAATTAACCAAAACAGTGAAATATTTGACAGCTTTTTGTGACGATATTAGTTTTCAGAATACATAGCCAAGGATAGGATATGGTCGATTTAATGACTTTGTAACTTAGAAAACCTTTTAATTTTTATTATAAATCTACATAATACCTTTGCCAATTCTTATGATACTTATATAATATGTCATTAAAACCCCTACAAAGATACTGAGAAGATGTATAAAATAGGCAAAAACTTCTTCCATTGCCGTATCCCCCAGTGTAGCAAAAGTAAATGAAAGCGAATTCAACATTTTCAATATAAGTTTGGTTGAATGTAGACGAAATAAATGATACCTACAATACTGCGAAGCCAATTCGAAACTTATTCATTAATTTTTTATATACAACTGAGACAGAAATCGTATAGTCAACCTCACATAAGTGGTAACGGAAATCGCCCTTACGGCTACGACTTTAAGGTGGTGTTAATTTCAATTTGAGATCTCTAACGTGCGGTTGACTGTACATGTCGTTAATTCCGTATCCAAATGTGTCGAACATACTAAGCTAAGCGGCGGGACATAGCTGATCCTATTTTATTTTATAAGAACATTGTATGTTTGAACTGTACTTATTTGAATACCGTAGCCGAATACGCCATCGGGATAAATTATGTACACAATCACGAGTAGGACACGTGGTCTGCTGCAGTGTATTGTGGGTTGCTCCAACAATATTCAATAAAATTCCAAAACATATTAGAAGCATCTCAGGAATTAAATTATTTAAAAAGAAACTTTAGGACCTGTTAGTCGATAAATGCCATAGAAATATAAAAAATATATTTATGATAAATGCTATTACTGTTTCAGGACTTTATGTCAGACAAGTTCCTTTAAATTATAGTTTGACCGAGACCATGTTGCAGTCAGCGCTGCTTACTATTAATTTTAAGATCATTAACTGACTTATATTTTGTGTTTATTTTTTGTTGTAATATTAGAATATATCTACCCGTTAATTTATTAAAATAATAATGTTAATTTCTTATATAATAATGTGTGTGTGTCTGTGTGTGTGTGTAATGTGAATGTGTGTGTGTGTGTGTGTGTAATGTGATATGTGTGTGTGTGTGTGTGGTGTGTGTAATGTGATATGTGTGTGTGTGATGTGTAATGTGTGTGTGTGTGATGTGTGTGTGATGTGTGTTTGTGTGTGTGTGTGTGTGTTTGTTGTGTAATGTGATGTTAATAATTTGAATAATTTGTATTGTAAAGGGCGGGACATAGCTGATCAACATCACTGTAATTCTTAACACCTGTATCTATTTCTGTACCTATGATCCACAATAAACATGATTGATTGATTGATATGTATTGTACCTATGATCCACAATAAAGAATATGAATACAGAACACGTAGTATAAAGTACTGTGACTTCTC
This sequence comes from Cosmia pyralina, assembly GCA_946251885.1. Taxonomy (NCBI): domain Eukaryota; kingdom Metazoa; phylum Arthropoda; class Insecta; order Lepidoptera; family Noctuidae; genus Cosmia; species Cosmia pyralina. The sequence continues at coordinate 6,761,667 of OX276347.1, read as the reverse complement.
TATTGATTAATTATTACGCAAACGCTTTAAGAGCATGAGTCAAAAAATTACAAATGAGAAAAAACTCTGTTAGCCATCTAGAGGTGCTCGACATTTTTTTTCCATAGACCTTCTAAAATCGAGTTATATAGTCCTGAATTGCTCGACCAGAGATCGACAGAGAAACGTTTGACAGTGATGTGTGACGGTCGACATAAATTGAGATGTCTACCGATTGTATTGATTGATATCGCATAGTTTTTATTCAATCGGCGAATTTCTCAACAAAAAATCGTGCCAGTCCTACCACTTCAGGAATGCATTGTAGTCAGTTTTAGTTAATTTAAGTTCCTTTGGTAATTACCTTGTCGCTACTTACCTTACTGTTTAGATATGTAGTGTGTCATTTTAATTCAAATTGGTATTGCCTTGATTTTAATGTTATTTTCGTTCATAGAATTCTGTTATTGTGTCTATAATTTTATTGTATGTTAACTAAATATTTGCATGCCATCACTGCATGGCAGAATGTGTCTTCGCACTAAATTTTATATGTAACACCTTTTGTACCCACCACATTTTATGCAAATAAACGATTTTGATTTGATTTTTACGGGACGCCGCCATTGAGAATATACCATTGCGGACATTAGCGGTGAACCACTTTTCAACCTTAGCATAAGGTCGAAAAGTGATTCACCGCAAATGTCCGCGATGTTACGTCACACGTCAGTGGTAACAAAACGATTACAAGCTAGCCTCTTATTCTATTTAAACTCTGTACTAGTTGGCTAAGGGGGCTAGGTACGGGAAAAAAACGTACAAGAACAAATTAACATTTATTTGTGTTCTAAACTCAAAAATATTTGAATTTTCTTCTTTTCATATTAGGCTGTTTATCGGCTTTATACATTCGCTTCTCCTTCAACCTGGCGAAAGCAAAGCGCGGAAAAAAAAAAGAAAATTTAAATCACAGTTTCCTAATAATTCATGACAAAAATATGTTTCGTTATTTTATTATATTTCTTCAAAAGTGTATTGAAAAACGTCGTTTGATACACGTGGACATTTTGTTATTGCAGTTCTCGGCTTAAAAACAACCTCGCCTACGGCTCGGGTGTTAATTCCACCTCGAATGCAATAACAAACATCCTCCACTTGTATCAATATGTATTATAGTTTATAAAGGGGCCTTCCATATAGCTAAAGGTAGGCGCGAAAAAATTTTTGACCTACCCCATCGAGTGGGGTAAAGATAAACTACGATAACATGGCGCGCCCCTCCAAATTACTGTTTCAATGTGTGTAGTGACATCCTTACGAAGTAGTTTGTATGTAGTTGTACGTATTCGTCTTTAGTAGCAGGCCGGCAGCGGTCTGAGACAGTCAAGTTACTAATTCTACGTCGCTCAGTAATACGAAAGTACTGATTGCAAAACAAGTTAGTCATGGAAAATACAAGAAAAAAAATGATGCGGAGTCAGGTAATTTTGTTTGTTTGTGAAATAAGTTTATGTAATGTTTTGATTGACTTTTATGTCTATTAATTAATTAATGTAAACACTTTTCTATGTATTTTAGGCACGAGAAGTGATAGCTACAGTATACCAACATATGAAGTACGAGGCTGAAAATGGAGTGGAGCGCTTGACAGACGCTAGATGGAGAACTTCAAGAGCGGTGGGGGTTAGTGAAAGGACTGTAACAAGAATTCTCAAAGAAAAAGCACAATGTGATGCAACTGGCACACAAATGAGTTCACCGCGTAAAAACCAAAATCCTCGCAAACGTTTAAAGCGTAACATTGATGAATTTGACAAGGGAGTAATAAGGCGTACTGCAGTAACTTTCATAGAGAGTATAAACAATATCCAACATTAAAAGCTCTGAAAAGGGTGCTTACTGAAAAGATAAATTTTGACGGACGTTTGGAGACATTACGGCGTATACTTCTTGATTTAGGTTATGAGTGGAAAACTACTGAAGACAATCGTCAAGCACTTGTTGAAAAACATGATGTGCAGTTCCTCCGCTATAAATATTTAAAACAATTGAAGAAATATAGAGAAGAAGGGAGGAATATTGTTTATACTGACGAAAGCTACATTCATACCACACATGTACAAAATAAGTCATGGGGTACTCAACAAGGAACTGTAGCAAAGAAAAAAATTTCTAAAGGGTTACGCGTCATAATAGTCCACGCTGGTGGAAGAAATGGTTTTGTCCCCAATGCTTGTTTAATTTACAAGGCCAGTTCGAAGACAGGCGACTACCACGACAATATGAACCATGACAATTACAAGAAGTGGTTCATAACACAACTACTGCCTAACCTACCAGAAAAGTCCGTAATTGTTATGGATAACGCCTCCTACCATAACACATTTACAGAAAAAGTTCCCACCTCCAACAGCAACAAAGCAGCCATGAAATATTGGCTGGTGAATAAACACATCGAATTCGAGGAAGACATGAAGAAAATCGAACTCTATGACCTCATTCTAAAAAATAAAAATAATTCTAGAAATTACGCCGTTGATGGCGAAGCAAAAAAATATAATTGCGATATTTTAAGACTTCCTCCATATCATCCCGACTTAAACCCAATTGAGAAAATTTGGGGAGTGTTAAAAAACTATGTCGCAAACAAAAATGTAGACCAAAACTACACATCCATCATGAAATTACTTCATGAACGTCTAGACATGATCGATTGCACGATGTGGACCAACACTTGCAGACATGTGGAGGAGACTGAATCCAAATACTGGAAAAACTACGACGACGAGCAAGAATTTATTATTCACGTAGGAGAATCCGATTCTGAAAATGACACATCAAGCTTCTATGACAGCGATGAAGAAAATTTTAGTTCCAGTGCCAATAGAGATCAATAAGATTTAAGTTTGTTTGATTTACGTTTTATTAATGTTGTGGGCCAAGTGATTAATGAGGATATTATTATTAATGCCCGGGCAGTATGAATAATGCCTTTGTTATCACTTGGCCCGTAACATATTATAAACTTTCTTATAATAAAAAATAAATAATGATTACGTATTTTTGTAAATGATTTTGATGTCTTAGTCACTAAAAATAAATGTGTTATAAATACATTATAAAGGTTTCATTTTATTGAAAACATTGAACATGCAAGATATAGAGTAAATTACATTTCAATATTTGAACACAATAAAATTAATTCATAGTTTTTTTGCAATCAGTACTCGTAATATCTCACTTATTACCAGATTTGTTGGTCAACTAATCATAAGTTGCCGAGCGCCCAAGACAACGCACGTGTCGTTTTCATAGAATATGTCAGTGCAGCGACATTACTAATTATAATGAGCGATTAGAGCGTGACTAGTCGAGCAACAAATCCGTGGATTTGTTTTTGTTTGACGGCCGTCTCATTACGCACACATGCGTTGTGAATCTGGGTGGTGCATTGTAAATACTTTCACAAATACTTTCAAACGTTTTGAATTTTGGAGGGGCGCGCCATGTTATCGTAGTTTATCTCTATCGTTTTTTTGAGCTCGTTGAGTAAATCAAACTCATTTTTTTTGTTTTAAAAAATATTGGAAAACAAAGGAATGAAAAGCCAGCAGTCAGCTTTTTTTTTACAAAATTTTGTTCCGAAGAATTTTTAACTTCTCATTGACCTTGGAATTTGGTGATAATGTTTATTATTACGTATATTTTACTAAAAAATACCATTAATAAATCAGATTTGGTACGGAACCCTAAATGTCCGAAGTCCGACACGCAATTGACCGGTTTTTGTTTTTTTGTTTTCGGTGGGAAACTTTCAATCTCACTGAAATCACCCCATTAAATGCAGATGGAAGAGGGCATTGTTACATCTCAAAAGACCGATCTATGTAACGCCTGTTAGGGCACATCCCTGTGGAGACTATAAAGTGGTCTCGAACACTAATTGTGCAGGTGTGCACGTGACCACTGTGTGCTATCTTATGTACCTACACTTCGACTAATGAGGAAGTTATATCGGTGCTAATTAGTTTTTGATGTGCCTACTGCACTGTTGCCCGAAATAACAATATTTATAACAATCTGTTTCCGTTTCATGCGATAAACCAGCTAAAATTGCTAATTTAGGTTGTTATCTGTGTCATTCGTTGCAGTTTATTAATATTATTTTACTAAATAAACCCACAATGTACTTACGAGTACTTAGCTTCCTATTTTCCAAAAATGTATTATCAGGTTGGTTTAACATCAGTGGTTTGCATCACCCTGATCCCTTTTAAGGAACAATGTCCATTTTTCATTGCAGGAGGTATTTTCCCAAGTGGTAATTTTTTGTACCGTTCTGTAGGCAGCAAGTCGACTTACGTCAATGACTATACCTCCTCTTTGACTTACGTACTTTCTATTTTGGATATTTTATTTTATTTTATTTTATTTGATAGGAATAACAAACAGCAGTATATTACACAGTAGGCATACAATATATAACTTGCAATAAAAGTAACAAATACACTGCTCAAGACGTTATCCACAGATTACCTACAGAATAGCTAGCTGTTAGCAGAGCAAGTTAAAAAAGCACTTATATTACTTATTAACTATATATTAGGGCTATGATCTCTTAAAATAGTCATAATTTCACTCTTAAATACAGCTTAAAATATGATTATAATAAATATGATGTTATGATAAATATGATTTATGATTAAATATAAAATACACGGAGACGAAGTAGCGGGCAAAACCCCTTCTTTTAAATTTGATTAACTCTTAAAATGTCGATTGCACACCATGTGTACAGATAACAATAGAATTTCAATTGTGTCTGCTAATTAGCGCGCGACGGGTTAAGCACAGAATTATCACTGGATGGAGGAAACGGTGGCAGGTCACGAGAACAATCTGCGACTCCCGCATTCCCGTTAAATTTGGTTAGATCAGAGTGTTGGGCCACAAAAGGAATCAATGAAAAACAATTGCATGCAGTTGAGATGAGAATGCTAAGGGCGAATGGATAGAATAAAAAATGAATATATACGAGGAAGTTTGAAAGTGTCACCGGTGACTGAAAAGTTGTGCGGAAATCGGTTATCATGGTATGGGCATGTGATGCAGAGGGATGAGGAAAATGTCGTCAAGAAAGTTTTGAGTATGAATGGGGATGGCTATACGAGTAGAGGAAGTCCAAAGAAACGATGGATGGACTGTTTGAAAAATGATATGGCTAGAAAGGGAGTGACTACCACGATGACGAATAATAGAGTGATGATAGACAGAGTGTAGTCATTAGCAAAACTATCTTACACTTACTTACTCAAGCGTCAATAGCGACTTTCTCCTAAGGTATTGATAGATTTTTATGGTGTTACAGGCATAGTATTATCAAAACCATAACCTATTATGAAATGAGTCTTTTCTCAAAGTTTCAGAAAAGCGCTTTTGAATTCTGCGTAACGGTAATATTTGCTGGTTATACTTTCTAGTTTTGACTCACTGGAAAATAATACGTAGTTACCTAGCTGTAGGTAATATTTCAAGCTACTCATTTCGTCTCAATTTGGTGTTAACCTGTGAACCTGCTTACTGTATTATCTGGACAATAAACCACTTTCTGTTTTTTTCTTTTCCTAGATACAATGCATATTTTTAGTATCATCATCTTTTTCATTGTTGACTCCTGAGGAGCTTGGATGAATCAGGTTAAGCTACGCTTGCCACGGTTGGTCCATGAATGGGTGACCATCTTTACATACAAGGACCTATTCGTGCCTCGTAAAGTACGTTAGTAAACCGTTCCGGCTGTCATTCGTGGATCTTTGACGGTCGTTACGGGTCTTCGGAAGTCTGACAACCAGTCTTACCGAGGGGTATCGTATTACCCAGTAACTGGATTGTGGAAGTAGCTATAGATAGGATAGGATAGAAAAACTGGTATTCAGCTGCATCCGGTTAGACTAGCACTGGCACTGGAAAAGGCTAGGAAGATTGATTGATTGTTAGAAATTAGGTAAAGCAGGCCAGCGACCGCTCCACAGACTACTTGGTGTAGTTTGTTTCGGAACCTTGATGAGCTAGGCTCGCTCTTGACAGATTTTAGACAAATTCGCATTGTCAGTTTTATTAAGAAAAGGCTATGATGATGAATGACTCCTTCTGGTGTTCTGACGGCCGGTAGTAGCGTAGGATAGCCGAGAGCCTATTCCCGATGAGGCTTGGCTAGTTTTTAACCGACTTCTAAAAAAGGAGGCTACTCAATTCGACCGTATATATTATATACATTATACTTTTTTTATGTGTGTTCGTGGATAACTTCGTCGTTTATGAACCGATTTTGGTGAATCTTTTTTTGTTCGAAAGGAGATATCCCAAGGATAGTACCATGACAAGGAAACCAAGATCTGATGATGGCATCCCAGAGAAATCGAGGGGAACCTTTAAATTTTATAGGCACACCTATAACGATTTGGGTATTTCTATAGTAACTCGTGCATTTGCTCTCGGAAAGCACCATTTGGTGAAGTGGAACTGATGAGGAAGACCACATATGGCCATCGGAACTACTCAATAATACGTATTTCACGGGTTGCGATTTGATTATTGCTATTTATGCTCGTCACAATACATATGTTGAAGAGCTGATGGTGACTTCACCATCAGTTCCAATTCTCCTGTTTCCTTACTGGGAGAACTCCTCAACAATTAACGTCCTTGTATCGGGAAAAGCAATATTTTGTAAAAGGTGATGAGCAATTGACATTAGGCTATTGTAACTTAGATAAACTACAGATTGACCCACTAAAATGTGAAAAATAAAAAAAACTTTTTTACAAAAAAAAAAAACAACCGACTTCCAAAAAAATACTACAAAGTGAAAAATAACTTTAATTTCGAAGTCAGTGGCAAAAACTAAAATACAGATCCAGAGACACCGACTTCCGAAATTTAAGCTATTTTCACGGAAGTCGGTTGTTTTTTTTTTTGTAAAAAAGTTTTTTTATTAATAAGACATTTCTCGTACAGTCGACCGCATGTAAGTGGTAATATTTTAAGCTTGAGCTGATGGCCAAGTGTAGTACAGAGTTTCAATAGATAAAAAGGGTCATCTTTTATTGGTTTTGTTACCATTATCGTGAAGCTTACTGTAATTAGCTTGTTTAGTAGGTACTGTTAAATGGACATCTTATCGACATCTAGACATATAAGTTTTATCTCAATTTATGTTAATTTAATGTTCACAAATTCAACAGCAAACCTACATTGTGTTTAGCAGTGCCCTGACAAGGTTCATGTACAAAAGTGGACAATTATAGTATTGTAAAATGTGTGCATGCAAATAATGATCTATCTACTTAAACTTAGTATAAGTTAAAGTCGCTTTACGTGTCTGTCTGTGTGGCCGCGTTGTTCTTCTAAACTACGCGACAGATTTTGATGCAGTTTTCACTTTACTTTAGAGAATTTATTCCGGAAGGTTTATAATATTTAACTTATATATAATATTTTCTATATTAACCTTAACCTTAACCTTCATGTTTTGTCAAGTCGTAAAAGCCGTGCGAAGCAGGTCACTAGTTTTTATTATAAAATAAAGTCGCCTTTCGTGTTCGTCTGTGTGACCGCGTTGTTCTTCTAAACTAGGCAACGGACTTTGATGTGGTTTTCACTATCATCTAGTAAATTTATTCCGGAAGGTTTTTATGTTGTGTATAATATTTAACTTACCTATATCTATTATAGAAACCTTCATGTTTTGTCAAGACGTAAAAACCGTGCGAAGCAGGGTCATTCACTAGTTAATAAATAAACGACACAATTTACCAACTAAACCTAAACTAGTTACAATTACCAACGAATATAAGTTAATGAACCAGTATAACTGTATATTAACATGAGCAGAAATTCACTTTAAGCTCTCAAACGCATACCTATAATGCTTACCCATGGTAGAAATTACAGTCGCCATCTTAGATGCACTGTCGGTAACAAAAGGATTGCTATCGTCATATTCAATTCCGTTCTTGTTAGTCGTGCGAAGTAATTACTTGAGTCAGTCGAGCGTATGCTGAAGCTTCGTAAGAGTGGATTGAAGTATTTGTAACTTGTATTTACTTTGGGGATAGTTATTTTCCCATAGATAAAGTAGAAGTACTATAGAGTAGTGGGACTCGTGGCTTCTCCGGGTCGATCTTCAAGGTTAAGCAACGCTTGCCGAGGTAAGTTCACAGACCGCCCTTTACCCACCGAGAACTTGGGTCTCCGTGCCTCGAAAAAGAACGTTAAGGGTTGACCCACATCTGTCAGCACGGAACAGCATTTATGTCGTGTGTGCCGCAGCGTGCTATCGCGTGCTTCAGCGTAAGATCGCACGCCGTCGCCGTTGAGTGCTGTGGAATACAATCATGCAATGCAATGGAAGCATGATATCGCGCTCGATAGCACTCGTCAGCACTCCAGCGCCTCTCAGCCTTTTGGCCGTGGTGTCGAGCGCATCGCCGATTCCACCGCGCGGTCTCTATCTTTATCGCTCTAGGAAATGATGATCCTAAGAGATAGAAATGGATAAAGCACGAAAAAAGGCGATTCCGTGCTGACAGATGTGGGTCAACCCTAAGCCGTTGGTCCCGGCTGGGTATCTAGTCGTTGCAGGTAGTTAGAAGCCCGAAAGGATATAAGACCACCAGTCTTATCTATAGTCCATTTACAATAAGATTAGAAATTTAAACAAACTTTTTTTACAGTCCGTTCAACCGATTTAGAATTCTATTATGTTGGTGGCATGACAAATGGCAGCTGCAGTAAACAGTTGATATTGTAACCACTTTTTTGCCTTTAATGCCATCCTTAAGCCTAGGGAATAGAAGTCAAAATCGGTTGAACGGACTGTAAAAAAAAATACAACCGACTTCCAAAAACAACACCATAAAGTGAAAAATAACTTTAATTTCGGAAGTCGGTGTCTAGTTCAATGTATTTTCGTTTTTTGCCACCGACTTCCGAAATTAAAGTTATTGTTCACTTTGTAGTGTTGTTTTTGGAAGTCGGTTGTATTTTTTTGTAAAAAAGTTTTAATTTTTCACTTTTTAGTTGTGTACCTACCCCACACAGATTCTAATACCACTACCTGCAAAACAAACTAGAACATCGTCCATATAATAGTGGGGAAAAAATACGTATTATTGAAGCTAACTCAAAAACTACCAAAGCAAAGTTAATCAATTTTATATGGGACGAACTGTGATGTATACCCTCTCGAATAAAACAAAAAAAAAGCCAAATCGGTCCAGCCATCTTCGAGTAATCGGGGAACATACATAAAAAAAAATAAAATAAAAAAAAAAAGGTTCCGACGAATTGAGAACCTCCTCCTTTTTGAAGTCGGTTAAAAAACAAATAACCAAATATTTTATTCTACTCCAGTAATTTTGTGATCATGACGTTCTGGGTTCGAATACTAGGTCGGGGAATTTTTTTTTAGGTTTTTCCATCTGGAATTTCTCAGGTCTGGATTTGTGCCCAATTGATTGTATTTGACCTGGGGAGATGTGGGTGTGGGTGTGATAGGTACACCTCTGGCTAACCCTTCAGGAATACAGGCGTCCTGTTGTTTTCCTTTTAAATGATCAAGACTGCAAAAAGGCTATAGTTCAATGGCTTAAAGTAAGGACCTATGATGACATTTTTTTTTTTTTTTTTTTTTTTAATAATAAAATTCTTTTTTGAACGAAAACACAGTATGACAAAAACATTTAGTGCGATAATACCTACATTAGTAAAATACTGTGTCGTAGGAATTAACGCCCACCTCAGGAAAAAGACGATAGCGTTCTAGAATTTATACTAAACACGAGATAGATTACAAACTAGAATAATAGGTTAAAAATGTGAATATGTGTAGGTACGAGCGAATGTATTATGTGCGTGTGGGTGTTTGCATAGGTGTGTGAGTATGTGTGTGTGTGTGTGTGCGTGAGTGTGTCTTAATTTATATGTTATGAATCTATTTCGGAAGGAAGAGGTCGATATTGGAAACAAATCAGGGTTTGACCAAGCTCTCCAGGTCTTCATAGGTGAGGGTTTGAAGCCAGTCGTCAGTGAGTTTTTTACAGTCCCTATAAGAACGAGAATGAACATGGAGTACACTGTTTACCTTATTGTACAGCCTCGAACTAAAGAAATCGTACTGCCGCCGGACCACTTCAAGTTTCGCCGACACTATGCCACAAACTCTGTCCGATCTACACCCACGTCTACGCTCAATAGTGGCGTTAGGGTCGTAAGGCAACTCCGAGTGTTTCCGTAACATTGTGCATAGAATGAAAGACTGCCTTACAGTAGGTATCTTCCATAACGAGTACAAATCGTGAGTCGGGTAACGAATGGGTTTATGTGCCATAACCTTAAGGACCCCTCTCTGTGCCCTCTCAAGTCGAAGGAGAAGACACTTCCCAGCCCCACCCCAAGCCGTTATACAATATGTAAGAATGGAGTGAGCAAGTGCAAAGTAAACTGTTTTCAGGGTAGCAACATTTGCGGAAGTTCTAAGGTTTTTAAAAACAGAAATCAATCTTCTCACTCTAGAAACCAGATAACTGACCTGCTCGCTCCATGAAAGTTTGCTATCAACTACTACTCCCAGATATTTAATAGAGTCCGTGCGTACAACTCTGGCACAGGTACATGCCACATTCGGACCAGAATCGCACACATGAGCTATCAAGCAGTAGTTTGGGGACGGTTGTGATGCCTGTTTTGGACCAAATGCAATAAACCTTGTTTTATCAAGATTTAGGGTGAGCAAATTTTGAGTTAACCATTTCATAACTTTCTGCAACGCTGATTCTGCAAAGAGACGGGCCTCCGACCAATCCCTACCGTGAACCAGGATGACTGTGTCATCAGCGTAGGTGATCACCTTAAAGTTAGCTGCGCTGAGCTTACAGAGCTCGTTAATGTAAACAAGGAATAACGATGGTCCAAGAACGCTTCCTTGAGGAACCCCATAAGTTAGAGACACCTCCCCGCTGGTGTAACCATCTAGTAAGACGACCTGGGAACGTTCTGTCAGGTAACTTTTGAATAGGTCAAGTGGTAGGCCTCTAACACCAATCCTTTCGAGCTTGTCTAGCAAAAGGGGAACAGAGACGGTGTCAAACGCTTTAGAGAGATCCAGAAAGATACCTATAGTCTTGTCTTTATTGTTTAGGTTATTAGCTACTTGACCTAGTAATTCCAAAACCGCATCTTCAGATGAATCACATTGAATTGTTGCTGCAAGCATCGTCAATATGAGTTGAAAAGATACACGCACGCATGCACCCTCACTCACACACACACGCCCACACACACACACACACACACACACACACTTTTTATTTTATTATTATTATTTCTTTAGTTGCTATTGTTCGAGTCTCATCTTGTTTAATTTTATTTGAGCTTAGTTTTTTTCTTTTTGTTTAAATTCTATTATGTTTGGTACACCACTTTTACCATTTGATAATTTGTTATTGAAGAGCGGGGCCTCCTAGCACAGGTATATCTTTACTTAAAAGGAGGTCCCTATGTAAGATTTACTGTAAAAGTTGTACATGTTACTGAATAAACCTTTTGTTTTATTATTATTATTTTTTTTTTTTTAAAAACAAAATGAAAATAATAAACTTAAAATCATCTAATTATATCCCCAAAGTACCAGCTCTGACCAATCCTAAATATTGTTCACTAAAAACAGGATAAAATAAATATTTTTGTAATCGCTTCACTAAAGTGTTGTGGAGGTATTTTCAGTGGTACTCAAAAGCGTTGGATACCTAACAGGAATTTTCGTTTTCGGTATCAAAGGAAACGATAGGTTTTTAATATCAAAGGATTCCCGAATTAACTGTGTTCGGTGAACTTTCCAATGTTATTTTAATACGAGACCAAAACTATCGTTGGCGACCATTTTTAACCAACTTCCAAAAACGAGGAGGTTATGGTTATTATGTTCAACTTTATGTACTATATATTTTTTTGTTATGTATTTTCATCGATTTCTCCGTTAATTGTGGAGCGATTTTGAAATTTTATTTTTGTGTGAAAGGGTATGCTTTCGAGGTGGTCCCTTTGTCATCAAGTCAGAATCTGTGGAGGGGATCCCATGGAAATCGAGGGAACCCTCAAATTTTATAGGCACACCTATAGCGATTTGGCCATGTTTTGTAGTAACTCGTGCATTTGCTATCGGAAAGCACCATTGGGTGAAGTGGAACGTCAGTTGGGTGGTAGTGGTGGGTGGAGGTGGGTTTGGTGCTTATGGGTGGTTGGGTTTGTGGGTGGGTGAGTTTGAGTTGCGATTGGAATACGGTTGTTAAGCAATTTATGCTCGTCACAGTGCATATAATGAAGTGGAGCTGATGGTGACTTCACATTTCTCCTGGTTCTTACTAGAAGTCACTCCTCAACACTTACGTCCCTGCGTCGGGAAAAGCAATATTTTTTTATTTTTTATGAGCAGTTGACATTAGGCTATTGTAACTTAGATAAATTACAAACTGACCGAATAAAATGTGAAAAATAAAAACTTTACAAAAAAAAAACAACTTACTTCCAAAAAAAAGCACTACAAAGTGAAAAATAACTTTGATTTCGGAAGTCGGTGGCAAAAAACTAAAATACAGATCCAAAGACACCGATTTCCGAAATCAGCTATTTTTCACTTTGTAGTGTTTTTTTTTTTTGTAATTTTTATTTTCATTTTTACTAGATTATAACTTTGTTTGCTGTGATGGCTTAGAGGTTAGGTATTTTGGATAGGAGGCTCGCTTCTGCTCGAGGACACGGGTTTGAAACCTGTCGGTTATCAATGTCAATCAACTCAGCCTGAAATATCGCAGTCCACTGCTCTCCCGGGCCGCGCCAGTACACCTCCCCCTCCTTCCGCATTCAGTCTGTCCCAACCATCTTCTTAAAGTTGTCGGTCCATCTACTGGGGGCGTCCCACACAACGCTTGTTTTGCGTTTTAGTACCAATGTGACTTTTCTAATTCAAGTCTTTTCCAAGTTTATTGAGGTATGTTGGACATCACTGATAGCCTTACTATATACAACGTGTCGTTTTGCATCCTTCTCAAATTTCAGGGTATGATACAGAACATCAAACTAAACAACGTTCTCCATGGGACTAACATCGTAATCGCGAAAAAAATTTCAACTGTCCCATAGAAAACTTCAATCTACTTGATGCAAATGTATGGGACTGCTGATTATTTTTTCGCGATTACGATGTTGGTGCCATGGAAAAAGTTGTTCGGTTTGATGGTCTATACCAGACCCTTAATTTTGACGAGGATGCAAAACGCCACGTTGTGTATTAGAGGTGATATGTAATAATCCTAACTACTATTATATGAGTTTGTTTTTTGTTTGTCGCTTTCACGCTAAAACGGCTGAACGGATTAGGATGAAATTTGGCACATGGGTAGACCATGACCTGGGTTAGGGAATAGAATACGTTTCATCCGGGTAATACGTTCCCGTGGGATAATTTCCAACGCACGTGCACGTGGGCGAAGTCGTTGGCGAAAGTTAGTCGCTTATAAAAGGTAAATGGTTTTTCTTTTATTTGTAGGAAACTGCATGCACAATCATTATAAATTTTCATTTTCAACGAAACTGGATAGACAATAAAATCACTTTATTAGTTAATCTAAATATATAAAAGAAGAAACTAACTGACTGACTGACTGACATATCAACGCACAGCCCAAACCGCTGGATCTAGAGATTCCAAATTTGGCACGTAGGTTTCTTATGAGGTCTAGGGGTGCACTAAGAAAGGATGTTTCAAAATTCACCCTTTAAGAGGGTGAAATGGAGGTCCAAAGCTTGTATGAAAAATCCTATTCCTTGAGGTAGACTTGCAACTTGGCACGAATAAGTAAGTTATAAAGTTTTTCATTTTTAGTTTTCCTAAACTACCCCCTAAAGAGGGATGGGGGGGGGGTGTCAAAGTTTGTATGGAGTAATTTTAACGCGCGGTCCGATTAACTCGAAATTCAGTATTTATACTTGAGACCAAAAATGAAGAATAACGTGTATCAGGGTTTTACGAAAATCAACCCCTAAGGGGGTAAAGAGGGATAGTCAATTTTACAGGGCAGGCTTTTCTGTGGGGCTTGATTAACTCAAAAATTGGTGTAAATAATCTTTCAGTCAAGTTATGGAAATATTCTAAACGGTTCTATTCAAATTCCACCTCTGTGGGGATGTAATCAGGGAATATACTCGTAGTTTATATGAAAAATCTTATTAATTTGGCTTAATAGCTTGAAACTTGGCACAAATACTTGCCTAAGCAAGTAATAAAGTTTGTCATTAATAGTTTTTCCCCCAGAGGGAAGGGTAGAGGGGGAGGGGGAAAGGGGAGGGGGTGGTGAAGAGGGGAAGGCGTGGGGGTATTGAGGAGGGAAAGGGGGAAGGGGAGGGTGTGGTGAGGGGAGAGGGAGGCAAGGGGTGGTGAGGAAGGAGAAGGGGAGGATGATGGAGGGATGGTGTGATATCGGAACGTAGCACTATGTCTGGACTACTCATTAGTTTTATGTCTCGCTCTCTCGCAACTGTAGCCATCTTGTAAAAACGTGTGTTATAACGTGTGTGGAAATAAATACAACATAATTTAATAGACGTGTTTATCTCAGTACATAATAGAGGGGGAGAGGGTTAGGTGGGTGTAATGAGGAGGATGGAGGTGAAGAGGGGGAGTGGAGGACGGGAGGAGTTGGTGAGGGTAGAGGGAGAGGGGAACCAGTGAAGGGGGTGTGAGATGGGGAGGGGGAGGCTAGCGGGAAGGGGTTATGATAAAGGGGTAAGAGGGTGAGGGGATGGGGAGGGTGAGGGGGTGAGAGGAGGTGGTGTGGGGGATGAGAGGGGTGAGAGGGGGTAGGAAGGAGAGAGGGGTTAGAGGGAGAATAGGAGGGGTGAGAGCAGGTTTATAGGGAGAGGGGAGGGGTGAGAGGGGGGTGATTGGGAGATACGAGTGCCATTACACCATAAAGTTGTTTTATGTATAGCACTGATTCATTGAAGAGAGACAGGAGGGTGTAGTGAGTGAGGAGGGTATGGAGAGGGGGATAAGAGGGAGAGGAAGAGTTGGCGAGGGTAGTGTGGGAGGGAAAAGCGGTGAAAGGGGTGTGAGAGGGGGTGAAAGGGTAAGGGGGAGGTTAGCGGGAAAAGGATGTGATGAGGGGGTGAGAGGGAGAGGGGGATGGGGAGGAGGAGTGAGGTGAGAGGGGACGGTGAAAGGGATGATATGGGAAGGTGAGAGGGGTGGGAAGAGGTGGGAAGGAGAGGGGGGGAGACGGGGGTTACAGGGAGAGGAGCAGAGGTGTGAGGCGACATTGTACCTTTACACCTTAAATTTGCTTTTTGTATAGCATTGAGTCATTGAAGAAACATAGCCTGACAGAAATGACCGAAAAATAGAAAGTCGGAAACTCGGAACGGCACAAAAAACAGGAGTAAATTCCAGTCGTACGTCGGAGCTGACACACACACTTTTTTTTGTTTGTTTGAACGCGCTAATCTCTTGAACTACCACCAGGCGGACTTTAATAATTATTTTTTCATTTGATAGCCCAATTGTTAAGGAAGGCTATAGGCATTTTTAACGTCACTCTAGGACTTAGGTGCCGAGCAAAAAGAAAAAAAAGCCAGAAAGAACGCTAAGCGAAAAAATAATAGCGTGGACAGGCAATGCGATGAGACGGGGTGGGTCGGGAGAACAAGAAATTTCACGCAGACGAAGTCGCGGGCAGAAGCTATCTCAATATTTTTGTTCCTCTGGCATATTTGCCGCCATCCACACGGGCGAAGCCGCGGGCAAAAGCTAGTAAAATATATGGTTGGCAATGCCCGTAATTAAAATGATTAATATAAATAGCTTGAAGGACCCTGTTCCCGATACCGGTGGGCTACTTTTTTTTATATTTTTAAATGTTTTTTTATTTTATGTTTTATAAAAATATCTAAAAATGTAATTAATATGTTTGTGAATTAAATAAAGGAAATAATAAATATAAATAAATAATAATAATACGAGTAGTAATAAATCTACGTCAAAGCTTGGACCTGTTCCCAATTCACAAACAACACGTGTTCTGTTCACAATTTTTTTTTTTTTTTTTTTTTTTTTTTTTTTTTTTTTTTTTTGTTCCCGATATCGGTGGGCTACTATTATTTATATTTTGAAATGTTTTTTTTTATTTTATTTATTTATTTTAATAAAGGACATTAAAATAAGTCTACGTCAAAAATCTATTGAAACATTGTTACAAAAACATGATTTGACAAACAAACCAACTTATAAGCAAAGGTAGGTAAGCGACCAATTCCCGCTAAGGTCAAAGGCCTTGACGAAGGGGTAATAAATGCACGATAGGGTTACGAAGGACTGACGAGACGACAATGACGCGTGCCTTTGTTACCCTGTAGTAATGTATAGTAATGTATGGTGAATGGTGACGTGTCGTTCCGAATTCCAGCACACGGTAGGCAGGATTATGTGCGCGTTTACTTGCTAGGGATGTTCCGTAAGGTTTTACTCGAGTTCGTGGGAAAATTACACAGTTGGATAACTGTAGTGATATTCGGTAAATTTGAGTTTGAAAAAGTAGCAAATATATTTGAATTCCTTGCTCATGCCACGGGAATACTACAGTTTTCAGGATATAAAAAGACCTATGTGTTAATCCAGGGTGTCAGCTACTTCCACACCAAATTTCATCAAAATCGGTCGAGCCGTTTGAGTTTGAAAGAGTAGCCAATATATTTGAATTCCTTGCTCATTCCACGGGAGCACTACACTTTTTAGGGATAAAAAGTAGCTTATGTGTTAATCCAGGGTATAAGCTGTCCACATACCAAATTTCATCAAAATCAGTCGAGCCGTTTGAGTTTGAAAGAATAGCAAATATATTTGAATTCCTTGCTCATTCCACGGGAGCACTACACTTTTTAGGGATAAAAAGTAGCCTATGTGTTAATCCAGGGTATAAGCTGTCCACATACCAAATTTCATCAAAATCAGTCGAGCCGTTTGAGTTTGAAAGAATAGCAAATATATTTGAATTCCTTGCTCATCCCACGGAAACAGTACATTTTTTCGGGATATAAAGTGGCCTATGTGTTAATCCAGGGTGTTAGCTACTTCCACACCAAATTTCATCAAAATCGGTCGAGTCGTTTGAGTTTGAAAGAGTAGCAAATATATTTGAATTCCTTGCTTATCCCACGGGAGCACTACAATTTTTCGGGACAAAAAGTAGCCTATGTGTTAATCGAGGGTATAAGCTGTTTACATACCAAACTTGATCCAAATCGGTCCAGCCGTTTAAGCGTGAAGAAGTAACAAACATACACACACACACACACAAACTTTCGCCTTTATAATATTAGTGTGATTAACTTATCTTCTTTCTCTACTCCTTGCTTATCACCTTTTCATTTAGAGGCCAGGGAAAAAAGCTCACAGATGCCAGATAAGGTTTGACAGCTGTTATAACCTAAAAAACTATACGTATTGTAACAATACGTATAGTAAATATTTAACATGGAGTAACTGCCTATCTGACTTCCACAACCCAGTATTGGGTAATACGATACCCCTTGGTAAGACTGGTTGTCAGACTTTCGGGCTTCTGACGACTCGTAACGACTGTCAAAAATCCAAGAATGACAGCCAGGACCAACGGCTTACCGTACTTTCCGAAGCACAAGGGGGGAGTCTCGGATATAAAAATGGTCACACATCCATGAACCGACCGCGGCAAGCGTAGCTTAACTTGTCCCATCGACCGTGCGGCTGTCATTACTTAGCCACAAGCTTGGGTATTTGTATTAAAAAATAAAAAATACATGCAGATAAAGTCGCGGACAACAGCCAGTTATTAGGCTGCCTGTCCACCGGAGTGGAGCGAGGCTATGGAGCGGAGAAACGGAGAAATAAAAAACCAAGAAAATATTAACCAATAGAATCTTAACTCCACTCCCGATTTTACATTTTATTGGTTAATATTTTCCGTTTCTCCACTCCGCAGCCTCACTCCGCTCCGGTGGACTGGCAGCCTTAAAAATAGTACCGAAATACGTGCATTTGTCGCATCACTACTTAAGGAGAAAATTCCTCTTAAATTAAAGATTTTAGATCCTACTGCTGAAGGCAATAAAACCTGTAAGTAATGTATGTTATTTTATTTCAACTAATTTAAGAGTTAACACAGAATGCTATTAACGGGGGTTATCCGAATTTTACCTGTTTTAGAATCAATTTTAAATGGTCAAATTATTGTATTAAGGTCCTGAAAAAAATATATGCCATAGATACATCCTTGCTTTAGGGAAATTAACGGTTCAAAACACGATAAGTTGTAATTTCCGCGATGAAAAAAAATCCGAAACATGGTCGATTTCAAAACCATTTTCCGTTTCATTTCCTAATTACAGCATAAAATTATATGAAAATTGCATGTACCATGAGGTAATCGTATTTCAGAGGGAATTTAACGGTTGGATTTTTGAGTTTAATAGATTTTTTCTAAATAAACTCAAAATTAGTAAATTTGGCTAAATCCGCTCGCGGTCGGAGTCCTGCGGGACGTCATCGAGGTTGGACCTGTGTCAAAATTTTTAAAAATTCGCTCTCCCTGCTGTTGTTCAAAAAAATTCAAACAGCAGACGAACACATTAGATATGAAATTGCGACAGCTCAGAAAAAATATTTCGTAATTATATTATAGTTTTAATTCATAATATCGTTTTCGAAAATGTGATTATTTATATGTGGTATGATGACGTTTAATTGTCATGTTACGATAGTGTTAAGACACATTGCAAATTATTATCGATAAAATTATAGTCAAGCGCGAGTAGTTTATAATTTTTTATCGTGGTCCTTTATGAAGAAGTTATAAAACACATTCTTCTAAGATTTTTCATCAGATTCATCCACATTAGTATTTTCACTCTCCATCGAACTGTCTTCACTACTAGTCTGCTACCATATCCTACATAAATTACACATAATATAAATACAATGTGTCCGGTTGTCGGTTGGATAATAAAAATAATCAACTTTCACTCTGGCAACAACAGTAAAAATGAGAAAAAAATAAAAATGTGCGGTCGGGGACCACCGTCAGGAATGAAGTTCCTTATAACGTATGATTTAAAACACAAACACAAAATTTTCACATCCGCCATCTTGAATTTTCATTATGACTTCATTACCGGCTTTGGCTCCCTCGAAAACCATAAAAACGACACCCCATGATCAGTTTTGAGTACAAAAAGTCACAGTATACGATAAAATATCGTGTTCTATACATTCGAAAAATAGCGCTTTGTGAACGTAGCCATGGTTAGGCGGTAACCGTATCACTCAGTGCCCATGTTCTAAAGCAAGTTCGTCGATGACGTATCCTATTGTTGGTTTGTAACTTTTAACATATTGATACTTGCACTTTTGTTTAGGTAAATAGTCCTATGGGACGGCAATCCTACATGAGCGGGGCCGGTTAGACAATATACTAAATTAATTTTGATGTCTTAGAATAGTAGATTCGATAAATTATAGCGTAGCAGTAGGTACATCCCTTGATAATAAAGTACGGCAATTGTTCCTTCATATGTAGTTGTCAATAATTACTGATCTTCATGAGCAGTGGTTAACATCAAAAACAAAAGAATATGTTTGCAGCATAAGCAAAACAGTACGACCATTTTTAGCCCATTCTAAAAAAAAAAATTTTTATTCAGTCACTAAAGGGGTTATAGGGGATGCAAGTTAGACACACAATATACTAAAACAACAGCCACATTTTATAAAACTTTCCTTTACAGTACATTTGTAGTTGTGGTCTCTCTCAGCAGCCAAAATACACAGAGAGTTAGGACTGGTGACGCGGGAGCAAGCGACCGACGACGAAGCAGCTTGTCCCGAGGTCGAAACGCCCAGCCTTCAGTAGCAATTTCCCACTGCTTGTGAAGTTTTTCGTTTTTAGTGGATAAATAAACAAACGCCTGTTCGTGTCGTTCCTATGCAGGAACGACACGAACAGGCGTAATACCTAATGGCATAATACGAATACACTGAGTGATTCTTACAGATTATTTCTGACGAACCCGGCTATCGCTAAAAAATATAACAGTAGATTGTACACACGGGATTTCTCATTAACTGTCAGCTAACCATTAATATTTATTTTTATTATAAATATAGATGGTATAAGAGGCCTAAACTTCATGTTTTCTGTGTACGTTATGCGAACTATCAAATAACAGTAGGTATATAACAAAATATAAAAAAAAGAATCGAAAAAAATATAACAGTTGAGAATCAAACTTTTAACCACGGGTTTGCAAAGCAGTTGTCGAACCGTTAAGCTATTTGGTTTGATGAAAGTTTACTAAAATAGCCGTTTAAAGGTTCAATCTGTAACTATCTGCTATATTCGTTTCCTAATCAGCCCAATGAAGTAATGGAATAATTAGCTTTTATATTGTGTTTTAATGTCACTTACATCGTCGTAGACAACGACCGATACCGATTATCAGCATTCTCCTGCCCTTATCCCAATTTTTTCTGGGGTCGATGCAACTTGTTTTTATCTTCCATACTCTCTATTAGTCGTCATCTCGATAGTCATTCCCTTTCTAGCCACATCATCTTTCACACAGATCATCCATCGTTTCTTTGGTATTCCCTTACTCGTATAGTCATCCAAATTCATAATCAAAACATTCCAGACGATATTTTCTGCATTTCTCCGCATCACATGCCCATACCATGATAACCGATTTCCACACACACCGATACCGATATCGGCACGATATCTACCGGCGAAGACAGTGCGAGGTGAGAGTAGCGGGCATTCTTTCAATTGAGCAAACTTTTTCAAATTGCCGCCGACTTAGTAGTGTGGTTGTTTGTCGTGTCGCGATGGTCATCGATATTCACCAATATCATGGGGCTGATAATAATTGTACCTATTGTTATCGAATCGTGTTGATATAGTTGTCTGATAATGTGAAAACAAAACGACATTTTATGTAATAATCTTAGTTCACTCCACCGTAGACACCATAAAATGTAAACCTAAGGAAAAAAAAATCGACCTAAGAAAAACTAATTAAGTTGATCAACTGCAAATATTTTACACTGTGGCATAGATTTTCCGCGAAATCGTCGGCAGCGCGTCGTAAATAAACACGTCGCGCTACATTTGGGGGAGGCGGAGGTAGCGTTTCAAAGGCCTACAGGCCCGAACAACCTAGCCTTAACACAATTCCAAGTCAGCCGTTTTGTACGTTCGAGCTTTCTTAATTGTTTTGTTCAATCTTGAGTTTAACATTTTGTAAACAGGTTAAATTAAATGAGAAGGAAGATTTGTAAATTTTATCGCGTTTTAATTTCACGCTAGCCCTTAAAATTCTAGAATTAATAGGTATGTAAATCATGTTTTAAAATGAGCACCTGCAATTCTTCTGCATTATCTAGAGGTAGGGCATGCAATCGCGATCTCGAGCTTTTTCCGATTTCAATGGAAGACAAGCTCGTTCTTAAAATCTCGTTCGGGATTTCGAGACTGAGAGTCTTCGCACAGTATGCTTCTTGAAAAAGCCATTTTGATTATAATCACATCACACTAATATTACAAAGGCGAAAGTTTGTGTTTGTGAGTGTGAGTGTGTGTGTGTGTATGTTTGTTACTTCTTCACGCTCAAACGGTTAGACCGATTTGGATAAAATTTGGTATGTGTGTTTGGTTTGGTGTGTTGGTTGTGGTGTGAGCTTACACTCTGGATTAACACATAGGCTACTTTTATCCCGGTCTACGCGAGTTACACCGCGGGGCGGAGCTAGTAATTAATAATTCAATGGTGTGCGTGATGTGTGTGAGCTAATTTGTTTAGTTATGTATGCGCGGTGCAGATGGTTATTACTTAAATAAACGTTATTTTTTTGGTTAGAGATCTGAGGATTTTTATTATTTACAAAATAAAACTCGTACCTAGGTGTAGTTTTCATTTTAATCATTTTTGAGTAGGAAAAACGCATTCTTATTTTTAAAAATAGGTGACCTCTCGATCTCCAAAAATTCGAAATATCGAAAATGAAATCTTGCCTGATTTCCTGCGAGATCACGAATAGCCGAACTCGCCACTAGACTAAGCATGCGAGATCTCGACTCGAGATTGCATTCTCTAATCAGTGGCTTGGCCGGTGCTTTGCCATCCCAGACACAAAGCTGTCGTTTATGTGCCTGCAATTACATCGACACCCATATCCTTAAAACAGGATCATAGCTAGGCTGCTTGACGGCAGATATAGGTCTGGTGGTAGTACTTTCTTGGACCTTTGATTGGTTTGGTGGGAAGTGCGTGTCGTGGAAGGCGCACAAGTTCCCATGATCCCCGGTCCAGGTGTGGGAAGGGAACACCGGGGTGGTTTTTAGTCTGACAGACTCCTCCGCCCACCCCAGGGCGTGGGATATCCATGAGGATTTCCAACCCATCAACAAAAAAAAAAGGGAAGTGCCTGTAGGTACCTGATGTACAGGCTGTATCAGAAAGGTGTGGTCAAATTTAAAGCATACAGACCATCAAACTGAACAGCTTTCTTCATGGGACCAACATCGTAATCGAGAAAAAAAACATCAGCTGTCCCGTACAAACCTTCAAAACCTACTCGACCCAAATGTATGGGATGGCTGATAATTTTTTCTCGATTTCGATGTTGGTCCCATGGAGAAAGTTGTTCAGTTTGATGGTCTGTACCGCACCCTTAAATTTGACTACACCTTTATCATGCACCTTGTAGACATCCTTTAAGTACGTTACTAGTATCTGCCTTTTAATCTTATGACAACGAGCACACCTTGTAGTTGCGGTATGTGGGCAGTACTCACTTTATTAAATCCAGTTACGACTACTAACTTAACGAAATGACAGGGATTTCCTACATAACATAATTCTCGTTTATCGTAGTAGGTAGGTATTAAGTTTTGTCAGAGACTGTTTTAGGGAATAATTTGGAGACAGAAATATGCAAGAGGATCTATGAATCAAATTAACGTATTTTTTGAACATGTTTTTTAACCGACTACAAAAAAGGGGGTTTCTCAATTCGAGCGTATATATATATTTTTTTTATGTGCGTTCGCGGATAACTTCGAACTTCGTCGTTTATGAACCAATTTTGATAATTCTTTTTTTGTTGGAAAGAAGATATCCCAAGGGTGGTAAGAAAACTAGGATCTGCTGATGGTATCCCAGAGAAATCAAGGAGAACCTTCAAATTTTATAGGCACACCTATAGCGATTTGGGTATTTTTTATAGCAACTCGTGCATTTGCTCCCGGAAATCATCATTTGGTGAAGTGGAACTGATGAAGGAGACCATAGATGGCCATCGGAACGTATTTACGTATTTCACGGGTTGCGATTCGATTATTTCTAAGCAATTTATGCTCGTCACTTACATATATATATATATATATATAATATATATATATCATATGTTGAAGTGGAGCTGATGGTGACTTTACCATCAGTTCCAGTTCTCCTGGTTCCTTAACGTCCTTGTACCGGGAACAGAAATATTTTGTAAAAGGTGATTAACAGTTGACAGTTGAGGCTATTGTAACTGTAACTGTAAATTACAGACTGACCCACTAAAAAGTGAAAAATAAAAAACTTTTTTACAAAAAAAAAAAAAAAAAAAAAAACAACCGACTCCCAAAAAATACTACAAAGTGAAAAATAACTTTAATTTCGGAAGTCGGTGGCAAAAAACTAAAATACAAATCCAAAGACACTGACTTCCGAAATTAAAGTTATTTTTCACTTTGTAGTTTTTTTTTTGGAAGTCGGTTGTTTTTTGTTTTGTAAAAAAGTTTTTTATACAAATCAATGTGTTATATAAAATGCGTCTGTATCCAACTGAGTATGCTCTGTTCTAAAAGTATCTGATGAAAATCAATGCAAGCAAAGGAATCAGAAAACGTACATACGTGTGAATGCCAATTTGTAGCTTGCCGCTTACAAACTGAGTGCTTTGATTTTTTGTACACTTAAACCCGAAATTCTAATTTTAAATTACCTACCTTAAATATGTTTTTAACCGACTTCTTAAAAGAAGGAGGAGGTTCTAAATTCATCTGCATATATATTATTTTGGAGGAGCTCGTGGCTAAATAATAACAGCCGTACAGGTCGATCCATCAGGTTAAGCTGCGCAGTCCTGGTAGCTGTAGCTGTAGCAGTAGTTGGGTTATTCCGTGGATGGGTGACAATCTTTACATACCGAGACTCCTCCGTGCCTCGGCAAGCACGTTAAGCCGTTGGTCCCGGCTGTCATTCGTGGATCTTTGACAGTCGTTACGGGTCGTCAGAAGCCCGAAAGTCTGACAACCAGTCTTACCAAGGGGTATCGTATTATCTAGTAATTGGGTTGTGGAGGTCAGATAGGCAGTCGCTCTATATAAAAAAACTAGTATTCAGCTGCATCCGTTAGACTGGAAGCTGACCCCAACATAGTTGGAAAAAGGCTAGGTAGATTGAAGTAGATAGAGATATATATTATTTTTAATGTATGTGCATCGATATTTTCGTCAATTGTGCATTGTGGACCAATTTTAAAAATTATTTTTTCATTCGGTAGAGAAAGCTTTCGCAGTGGTTAAAATTTTATCAACTTTGCTTAGATAGTTTTTGAGTTAGCTTCAATAATACGTATTTTTTCCACTTAGTGTATAATATGTTGATGATGTTATAATAACTTGCTGCCATTGTTATTTACATACTCGTAGCAAGTAATGGTGTGGATTTTAACTTAACTGGTGATACATAGGTGTATATATAGCTGTGGTGTATGGTGGTTCTGCCTACCCTTTCGGCGAATCAGGCGTGATGTTATGTTATGTTCAATACTTACAAAATGCTTCAAAGAAATTATATATTTACTTGATCATTTCAAGGTATTTTCAATTAAGAGGACCATCCATCTGAAGCTCTTTTGCGTCATAAGTTTTATGAAAAACGAAACAACGGACTGTCTAGAACAACACATATCTTAGACCCTGCAAAACTACCCTCATGAAGCCAATTATAACTCCACTAATTGTCGCTACAAACTGTAGGTAAATTGGAGACACAGACAGACAAACAGACATCCCAATTAAACCTTACTTTGTAGTTTGTGTAACTTTCTCAAGATTTATCCCGCAATTAGTAGTGTGAACTTTCAGTTGGCCGTCGGTTTACCAAGTTTCTTTTTAAACTGTTGTGGAGACGAAGTATTTTTGTTCATTTTGGGTATTTGTTCCTTTTGTGGCTATTATCTTTTTGTTTTATACGCATTTTGATATCAACTGATGTACAGCAACTTTACAATCTTCTACATAAAATAATGTAGCTTTTTCATTAAACAAAAACATGTAATTGTAATAGATTCTAATAGACTAATAATAACATTATGGATGAAAAAAAAGTTATGAACCAAGAAACAAAGCAGCTTGGAATTTATTTCATCTCTCTCGGAAGCGGATTGGATTCAGTGCGTTTCAGTGCGTCTATATTCGTAATATGCTCGAAATGGATTTTTTCAGAGACAAATTCCACATTTGATAGAAGCGGCCACTCGGTTAGATGAGGCTGTTTATTCGTTGACAGGAAGTGCACAGACCGATCATAATTATAATTATTGTTAATACGGGACATCATTTTAATAATTCTGTTATCATTTTCCTGAAACATTTTATACAGGTTAACAACTATTATGATATAGGTAGGTATTCTGCTAACCCCAAAAATAGTTGGGAAAAGGCTAGGCAGATGAATATGCTAACAACCATTGTGATCAACAGATTTACCAATTTGGTTATCATAGCGCCAGTCTCGCAGCACTGGCCCGAGCGCATCGAGGGTCCGGCGGCCAAAGACTGCAGTAGCGAGGTCTCCCGTCCAGTGGACGACGATGGCGTCTCGCGACTCCCGTCGGAGGGCCTCGCGCTCTTCCGGGGCCGGGCGTTCTCCTCTCGCCCTCCGCCCCGCCGTCCACTCGTATACTCTGGCGAGCACCCACGCCTCGAGTTCCCAAGGGGGGGTGCCGGCCAGAGCACAGGCCGCCGCAAAACCCACCGTCCGGTAGGCCAAAAACCAAACCCAACCCACCCAACCTATCTACCAATCCTATCCTATGTTATCTTGTTTGTTTGTAACATGAAAAGAAATTATAGGTATTTGTAGTATTCTTTCCCAAAATATTAAAAACAAGGAAGATGCAACGAACATAAAACATAATGAATATTACCTGGTAGATTTTCGTTGCACAGATCTGTACCACAAGTGCTCCACGTAATCTTTATCAGGTCCGCTGCTTCAGGAGCTTCAAATTCTCCGTAATACGTGATGTATACCACAAGTTCGTCGCATTATCACTTTTCCAGATTCTGTGTGTACAGAGAAAAAAAATACAAACATGTACAGTCGAACAAGCTATTTCATTATACAGGCAGCTAACTGCAACAACTTTAAAAAAAAAACCCATGATTATACGTTAGGGCGAAACTTAAAAAAACGTTAAGCTGAATAACGCCAGCCCGTAATAACGTTATCCCCAACGAACGCTATCGAAACGATATATGACATAACGATAATTATGTCAATTGCTCTAAGGATAGCGTTCGTTGCGTCAGATAAAGATCAGTCGGGATGAGCAACAACTTTTTTAAAAAACCCATTATTATTATTATTATTTATTGAATTTAAAGGCCAACACGGACCAATTATAAAAATAAACTAATACAAATACAATTTCAAAATACAATACAATAAAATACAATACAATACAATTTAATTACAGGTCAATACAATTCAATTACAGGTCAATACAATTAAAACAATATTTCCACATTAGCCCGTACATGTACCATGTCACAGTGATACATGTACTGACAGTCGAATCGCTGGGCGAAGGTGCTCAGGATACTATTCGGGCTGACCCGCACCCTGCGCACCAGGGATGTGCACCGCTCGCGCATGGTTGTATAAAAACAATCCACGCGCGCTACGGCAAACATCCCCGAAGCGCTACAGAAGCGAGGCAGCCCCAACAGCACCCTGAATGCATTATTGTATTGGACGCGTAGAGCGCTGTACTGCTTTTGCGTATAATTCACCCACAGACCGCTCGCGATTATTATACGTTAGGCCGAGACTTAAAAAAACGTTAGGCCGAATAACGCAAGCCCGTAATAACGTTATCCCCAACGAACGCTATCGAAACGATATATGACATAACGATAATTATGTCAATTGCTCAAGGACAGCGTTCGTTGCGTTACGATCAGTCGGGATAAAATGATTCGGGACTGCTTTCTTTCGGGATGCAGTTATTCGGGATTTTGAATTTTGGTCTAACCAAGAGTATTCCCAGATAATCCAAAAAAATATATCGGAAAGACGAAAAGGTGACACACGGCTTTTGCATTGGATCTTATAGAACCATTCGTTGCAAACACGACGACGTAATTGGCGTACAGGGTTAACCTAATAATTAAACGAGGGACATACTTTAACGGAGTGTAGTACTCATGAAAATGAACAACTTTTACCATGGAATTAATCCTGAAATATGAAAAAGAAAATCAGCTGTTGTCTAGGAAGTGCAAAATCTACGCTATCAAAATGTACGAGACAGCTGTATTTCTTTTCATATTTCAGGGTTAGTTCCATGGTAAAAGTTGTTCATTTTCATGAGTACTACACTCCGTTAAAGTATGTCCCTCGTTTAACCTAACAGTCTGTATATTTCCAGTAAAAGCTGACCTCTCATTGTAAGAAAGGTTTATACAACGCTAGGCCAGCTTATGCTGAAATATATAGCTTGATATGTCGTTATGTGCTAGGATATAACATTGATACTCACTCTGGTTTTCCTTTATAATGCTACATATGCTGTCGTAGGCTGAGCATTTCCGTTAAATGCTATCGTCGACCGTATCTATGCATTTCTCATTAGTCTCAGAGCTACATTCGTAGCACTGCAACGCTGTAATGTAAGAAAAAATAAAGGATAAGGGTTAAGATTATTTTGGGCGATGACTTAACCAAACTTAAAACATTGGGAACGTCTTCTAAATGCCAAAATACGGACGGACGGTTTTTTATGGACGGTACTCACCGCAAGCGTTCGCTTCGCGAATTTGTTGTGAGCGTCCACTAGTTCGCAACGCACGCGCGGCACGCAACGGATTTCTATTTGAATTGTATGAATTCATAAAGTACTGCATCTACTACCGGTACCGCTCGCATTTTATTTCTTCATACAAACAAATCAAAATCCGTTGCGTGCCGTTCGTGTGTTGCGGCCGGCGCGGATCAGTGGACACTCAGCTGAGTGCGCCCTCACAGTGCGAGGTATTTGCTTGCCACGCCTGTGATGAATGCCTTTTTTTATTTATTTTGGATGGGAAATCATCAATGTCTTCTCCCGCTCTAAAACCCACACGTGTTCTTTTAGTTGCCTGTGCCAGGGCCACGGTATCTCTTTCGATCAACCCGCGACCCTGGCAGGCATCGGCCCTATCGGAACCCATCACTGCTGACATCTCTTTGAAGCGCGCGTGGAACATAACGCACCGCGTCGACCCGAGCCTGCCGGTTTATTCTGTAAAAATCTCACCGTGAAACCTCAGGTGAAGTGAACCGTCTTTCCATCAGATGCTAGGGATTGACACTCACTTCAAGTTCACTTCACCTAAAATTTCACGGTAAGTTTTTTTACAGAATAAATCAGCTGGTCCTTACCAGACGGCGAACGACCCATTGCTTGCCGTCTGCAAGCCCGCGCCTATGGTGGCCGGGAAGCGGCTATCAATTCCCGATGCCTGGGGCGTCTCCTGCGGCGACTAGGGGCGTGAGGGCGCAAAAATTCCCTCTTCCTTACGCGTTCCGCTTCCTCCTTCGCGAGCATTACTGCTTCGCAGAAGGAGGTGACGGCCTCCCATGTACTCTCGCTCCGTACCATGGCCTGGGCCAGGTTCGGATGCGAGAGATCCCTGCCGCCGATCGCCTCCGCGAGAGCACAGCGGTGCTCCACCCAAGCCGGGCAGACCTCCACCGTATGCATCGTGTTCTCCGGGCGATCCACACAATGGTGACACCCGGACATTTCCTCTCCCGCCTTATCCAGAATAGGAACCTCCCGAAACAGCCGTGTCCGGTGACGACCTGCGTCAGGCGGAAGGTGAGGACGCTGTGGCGCCTCTCCAACCACTCATCAAAGAGGGGACTTATCATCGCAAATGTGGCGTGCCCAGCACTGGGTTACGACAGTCACACTGTCCATGTTGCCATGAGATCTCGCCGGAGCTCCGGCGTTTTGCCTGTTAGCGCCACTCCCACGTGTGTGCGAGGACTTTTGCCGCCAGATCCCATGGCGTGTAACGCATGCCTCAGGACAGAACGCCAACATAAAAAAAAATGCATTTGCGGCTCATACTCGTACACCGAACTAAACTATTACTAAAATCGTGTTAGCACAAACCTCATCCGCCGCGTTTGATACTTTAAGACTTATGTAATGTTTGCAACCAATGTAAACACAAGACATTTTGTCCCCTCAATAACATTGATTTTAGGTATTAGCCACTCACGCGACAATTGCATGAAAGTGAGCCCGAACGAAAACGGGACGCGTCAGTGGTTAGATCGTAATGAACCCAATTGTTAGCAATTATTATATATATATCTTGTTCTCAGTATTTACAGACCAAAACAGAGTATTTGTTTTGTGATTTTGGCGGACTCTCCGGTCCTGTGCCCATATCTCTTGCCGGAACGCCCTTACCGATCTGTTCCGACTTTCGGTACCTCGGGTCGCTTGTCCAAGGGGATGGCGAAGTAGACCGAGACATAACGCACCGGATCAACGCAGGATGGATGAAATGGCGACAGGTTACAGGAACAACTTGCGACCCACGGATGCCCCTCAAGTTGAAGGGGAAAATTTACAAGTCCGTGATAAGGCCTAACGTACTTTATGGATCGGAATGCTGGACAGTGAAGAAGACGGATGAAAAAAAATTGCATGCAGCGGAGATGAGAATGTTGAGATGGATGTGTGGAGTGACAAGAATGGATAAAGTGAGAAATGAGTATATAAGAGGAAGTTTGAAAGTGGCGCCAGTGACAGAAAAGTTGAAAGGAAATCGTTTGTCTTGGTATGGGCATGTAACGAGGAGAGACGAAACGCATGTGACTAAAAGAGTGATGAATATAGATGTTGATGGATGGAGAGGCAGAGGAAGGCCAAAGAAAAGATGGATGGATTGTGTGAGGAATGATATGCAAGAGAAGGGAGTGAATGATAGCGTGACGGTTGACAGGGGAGAATGGAAGAAGAAAACGTGTTGCGCCGACCCCAAGTAATATGGGATAAGGGCAGGAAGATGATGATATCTTGTTCTCAGTATTAACACACAATACACTGAGTTTTGAGTACATTTAAGTTTTTTAGAAAATTAAATAACACGCGAGTTAAGTAACGCATACAGCGCCACCTAGCGAGCTAGTCTAGACGCACTTCTAAAGAAACATTCGTAGCGCGAACGTTTGTTACGGAACGTACGTTCATTCGCGAAGTAAATGGTTGGGTGAGTAACGTGAAACCAAACACGAAAAACTAATTCAGCTATGCTAGCGAACGATTCAACAACAACACAACAACGGGCAGTCTTAAACATGGATTTATAAAAAAATCGTCTGAAATGGCCAAGGAGATTAATGCCTTATCTGTAAAAGGTCTTTACCCTGCAGTGGAACAATATTAGGCCAGTACTATAACTTAGGGCAAATTTTCCAATAGTCGGATAACTTTATCTTCTGTAGAATAAATATGACAGTTTGACATTTTTTCTATACAAAAGCTGTCAAACCGCCATATTTATTCCTTAAATAAAAGTTATCTGACGGTTGAAAAATTAACCATAATTAAACTAATAGTACATTTTGATACAAGTGGAGAATGTTTGTTGTTGCATTCGAGGCGGAATTAACACCCGTGCCGTAGGCGAGGTTTTTTATGAGCCGAGAACTGCAATAACAAAAATATCCACGTGTATCAAACGACGTTTTTCAATACACTTTTGAAGAAATAAAATAAAATAACGAAAAATATTTTTGTCATGAATTATTAGGAAACTATGATTTAAATTTTCTTTTTTTTCCGCGCTTTGCTTTTGCTAGGTTGAAGGAGAAGCAAAGGTATAAAACCGATAAACAGCCTAATATGAAAAATAAAAAATTCAAATATTTTTTAGTTTAGAACACAAATAAATGCTAATTTGTTCACAAACGTTTTTTATTGTAATAATCATGGTTTTTGATGATATTCTATTTATAAACATTATTTAAATATTCAAAAAATATTAACGCCGTAAAGACGCATATCTCTTTGCCGAGATTTAAAAAACAAAACATTCACGTCTGAATAGCGAGGACCGTCTCGCGCCAGTTTCAAAGTGGTGCAAGACGGTGTGAAAAAAGGCATTGAACGAATTTGGACTAAGTATAGGTATAAGTTATCTGTGACAATTTTTATTAAAACCTATCGCCTGTACATTGCTGTGCCCTAGCAGGGTTCATTGTTTGGAACTATCATAATGTAACAACCTGTAAACAACATGAAATGCAATAAATGAATGATTATTCCCGCACACGTGTTGGAAAATGAAAAATCGCACGTGTGTGAAATACATTGCATTGTGAACCTAATCGTAGTGCGATATGAACCAGTTTTCAAGGAAGTGTATTGAAAAAATAATAATAAAATAATAAAGAAAACACTTACTACCGACATCACCACCATTACACCGGTCTGTGGAACAAATGCCCCATTGTACACCGTTGTATACCCCATGACTGATTCCACTTGCAATAATTTCTGAAGGTATACTTGACCCACATGTGCGGTTCATGCTGATGCGGGAAGAACCTGAATGGAAAGAAAAAGTAAGATCGTTTTTTTTCTTTTTAAACATTTTTTTTAAATCTTCATGATACGAGTATTTACATACGTTTCATTTATAAAGATTTATCAGATGTTAAATCCCATGAATACATGCCTGCTATTGCTACTTGCTAGTGCTAAAGGATTTAAACTTGAGTCAACTTACCAGTTCGCTTAATAATGCCGCAAAAGGACTCCGAGCATGGCAGAGCCTTCGCGTCGGAGGAGGCACCACTTTGGCATTGATCGTCGTTACCGAATATTAGTTCTCCCAGAGCTGAGGATCCATCAAAACACGCGTACGAGTAGCATTCAATAGACGACGCTGTAATGTACGAGCATAATCATTTAACTACGGTTGTAGAATCAGGCTCAAACTCAACCTCAAACTTAATAAATATTACTATCCTTTACTGACTGAAAACCAGAAAGCGATGGAATACATGGAGCCTGTAAAATACTAATAAATACTCGAAGGATAAGAAAATATTAGGGAAAAAAAACATTCACATTTTGGGCAAAAATGTTTTCACTCACGAGTACTCCTCGAATATCGCGGAGCGCCTTTCGGCGCGCTGCTCGCTCCCGAACATGGACTGAACCGCGGCCAGAAGTGAGAGAGCACCAACTGCTACGCCGAGACCACGGCGCCGCATGGGCTAAGCTATACACTTCTACAACGTATGTAGCATGTTTTCCTCGGGGGAATGCTTCTAATCACTCCTCCGTTACTCCCAGAAATTTAAATCAACCTCTCACCAGTTGGCCATAACTCATAACTTCAACATCAATACTTAACTGGAAAATTCTAAAACTCACCATATTTAACAGACAAGCAGACGAACAACGTCACAGCGAACAAAATAGTTATGGAGGACTTCATAATAATTTTATTGCTACTGCGACCACTTGAAATACTAAATGTGCACTCAATTAACTACATGCGAACGTATTTATAAGAATGTTCCTGTAGCATAAGGAAAAACACTGAGTCAGTTGTAGGGTTCTGTATGCAGTACCTACATAAAGAATATAATTATATTATAATATCGTGATTCACTATCTCGGCGTATAAAGAGACGGTTTTTTTTAAAATTAATTACTAGCTGCACCCCGTGGTTTCATCAGCGAAGATCACGACAAAAAGTAGCCTATTTGTTAATCCAGGTTATTAACTATTGACATACCAAACTTCATCCAAATCGGTCCAGCCACAGAACAGATCTCTTTATCTGTTCTGTGGGTCCAGCCGTTTCAGCGTGAAGAAATAACAAACATACAAACATACAAACACACACACACCAATACTCACAAACTTTGGTCTTTATAATATTAGTGTAATAAGTCTGTGTTGTTACACTGCAGGGCAAAAGCCCCCTCCCCCACTTCCCCCCCACCCCCTCCCCACTCCCTCTTTCCACTTTTTCCCGGTCTACTGCGATTGCGGGTCAATCCTTTAAGAAAGAGTCCAGCTCATCCCGCCATCTCTTTCTGGGTCTACAACGTAGTCGTTTCCTGCTATTTGGGATCCACTGAGTGGTGGTTTTTGCGTATTGCTGCTCCGACATGCGACGGATGTGGCCAGCCCAGTTAGGTAGATAGATTGAATACTCTTTATTATGCACACCGGTTCCACTTTAGTATATTTATCAATATAAGTCAGCGATATCAATATTTTCCGACATCCACACGGGCGAAGCCGCGGGCAAAAGCTAGCTTTATATATTTAATTATTATTTATTCATGATTATTCAAATAAGGGGATCGGATATCTATGGCAATCACCATACATAATCTGCCAGAAAGCAGCTGGACTGTACTAGTATTCCGGTTTAAAAGGTATGGGTGCTGGGATACAGGTAAACGTGACAGCAGCTTTGCCTCTGAGATGGTCACGCAACTGCGATGACGATCATGATGCTGGTGTTGCAGACGTTTATAGGCTGAGGTGTCTTGGTGCGTCATCGGCTGATTGCCATTAAAAATCTGGTCAAGTGCGTGTCGGACCACACGCAATGAAGGGTTCCGTAGTTGAAAAGAATTTATCCCAAAAAGAAACTTAAAATTGTAATCCCGCATTTCTGAGAAAAAGGGTCTTGACAGATTGATTGATAAACAGACAGACGAACAACGAAGTGATCCTATAAGGGTTCCGTTTTTTCTTTTTGAGGTACGGAACCCTAAAAATAAGAAAATACAAGCAGTGACAACCCTAATAACCCTAACGGCGGCGTTGCTTACCGCCACTTACCAAAACCACTGATAACGATGTGATTAATAATTTCATAAAAAAACCCATGTTACTAAATTCGACTCATTTGTAATATATTATTTACCTCATACTTAGCTACCTACATTATTTAGGCATACGTAGAAAAGTTTTCTCGCAGTGACTTTTTTCTCTTTCTTTATTTTTTTACCAGTATTGTTTTTCCCAAAAAAAAAACTATTCAATTTTATTTTAAAAAAGCCACACCGCCACACACTGGCTTCCAGTCTAACCGGGTGCAGCTGAATACCAGTATTTTACATGGATGACATCACAACCTATGAGCTTTACTTTATATACCATGCACTATCGCTTACCACCTTAATTTGCGTGGTTATACGTGAAGTGAAAGACGAGTTATTTGAAGCAGTGGTTAACTTCGCCGTTTTAGAGCAGTGGCCTTCTAATAACTTGCACAAAGATTCGTTCAAAAAACGGCTTAGAACGATAACAACACTACGGCAACGAACCCAAAGCAATAACACAGCATTGCAATAACGTCATGTCGGAATATTCTATACTATTCTATTTTTAACAAAATATGGCAACCAAAGCCGATGTCGACTATTCTGCCAATGTCTAAAGTGAGCTAGAAAAACAAGTGTGTTTGAGAGAAAAAAAAAAGAGAAATAAAATTATTTAGTTGATCCAGTTGATACATTATAGAAATGTCGGAATATTAATCAACGATTAATTCGTGCTTCCGAGTGCTTTTTTCAACGTAAAGTGAAACTTGGTGCTTACAAATGATACTCAGTGTATGATCACAACATAGTACCGTAAACCGAGGTAACTTTGATACTACGGGTTTACTTTGATAACACCTTTCGCCCTATGAAGAAAATATCTCTAGGTATAGATTTTTGGAGGCATGAAAAGTTTTTCTTACCTTAAAAATGCCCAGTCGGTACACCAACAAAACCTTATTCACACACCGAATAAAATTAGTTTTTATAAGTCAAAAGTTGTTTTCAAAGTAACACCGGTTTACCGTAATTCATTAAGATTATGAATTAGATTTTTTGATTTCTTATTGTCTCCTGCGCGTGTTTTTCGAAACAATACACAAAACATCGAAACAAAGAGGCGTGGCCATACACATTTGTGTTTCCAAACACGATGTTTTTGTTTTCCGAGCTACATGGAAAACATTCCCTGCGCGGGGGAAGAAGGGGGTTTGTTTCATTTTCAACTGCCGCGTACACCGCGCACAACTTTCACGGTCAGTCAATACTGGTTTCACACAAAACGAAAATCTCGACAAAGTATTCTACTTTTTTTTAGAAATTTTTTATGTTAGTCGGGTCGATTAATGTTAAAAAATTCAGAAAAAAATCATTACTGTAACAAACATACAGCGCCATCTAGTGTAACTTATGCAAAGCACTACGATGAGCGGCTTCATAAACTCGAAGATAACTACAGACGACTACGTGTAGATATTGTACACACACATGTCAACTGTCCTTTATAAGCAGAGCTGTGTTCGAACAAATCGTCCTTTCCCGCTTCGTGGAAGGAGGGGTGCGTCATTATGCTGCCCAAGGCGAGAAAAGACACTCTGAAGCCGGAGAGTTATCGGCCGATCACTCTGCTGTCAACAGTCTCCAAGGTGTTCGAGGCGCTCCTGCTGCGACATCTCCAGACACACATCCCACCACGACCGGAACAGTTCGGGTTTCGGCTGGAACATAGCACGACGCTTCAGCTGTCGAGGGTACTGCACCACCTTTCGACGGCTATGAATAAAAAGGAATGCGCGGTTGCAGTATTCCTCGACATGGAGAAGACTTTCGACCGCGTGTGGCACGAGGGCCTAGTATATAAACTAGCCACCTCGGACGCGCCCCGTCGCGTTGTAATGGTGGTTTCTAGCTATCTCTCCAACAGGACCTTCAGGGTGGTGGTCGACGGGGCGCTATCTAGCGTTCGCCTGGTGCGCGCCGGTGTGCCGCAGGGTAGCTGCGTCTCACCGGCGTGTTACTCGCGTTACACCGACGACATCCCCACAACTTCAGAGGCTAGCTCGCGCTGTACGCTGACGACGCTGCGTACATCACTACTTCGGTTAATGCGAGGCACGCGGCGTTGAAGATGCAGCGCGCGCTCGACATGCTCCCAGAATGGCTGTCCAAGTGGCGGTTGTCGGTTAACGTGGATAAGACGCAGGCGCTGGTCTCCGGCGAAGCGCCTCTCCCGCCACCCCTGAAGCTGCAGGGAGCCGACGTCGAGTGGTCGCCCCGGGTCAAGTACTTGGGGGTCACCATTGACCGTCGGCTCTCAATGGAGTCACATGTCCGCGCGGTCGCCGCGCAAGGTAGGGTCGCCCGCAACCTCCTGCGACCAGTGCTCTCATCCCGCATCCCGGCGCGCGTCAAGTTGGGCGTGTACAAGATGTACGTACGCCCAATATTGACGTACGCCGCCCCTGCGTGGATCGCTCTCACGAGCGAGACCAGCCGCGGGCTTCTCCACGCGCAACAAAGTCTGGCGCTGCAGAGCATTGTTGCCGCCCCTCGCTTCGTGAGGAACGATGTCATACAGCGGGACCTCGGGATCGAGAGCCTGGATGAGTTCGTGCGGCGCCTCGCGAATGGGATGTTCGCGCGTGCCGACTCATCTGATTGGCCCCACGTCAAACAGATTGCGACCTGGCATACGCGCCCCCCTGACGCGAGGAGGCCCCTGCCCCGCAACCTGGTCGCGGACGAGTGACTCCATCCCCGGACTGGACTTCCGAGTGAGTCGCTCTCAGTTTACACGCGGCTCACTTGTGACAATAGACTCTACACATAACATTCATCTGTTACGTGGCGCGTGCTAGGATAATTTAGGCGTGTCACGTAGCAAATATCAGACATTCACCCCTATACAGGCGCATAAAAATACACGCGAAGGCGCAGCGTGGGCGTGCGATTCGCGTAGATACCGGGCGGCGTCACACAGTACAATGCCACTCACACACCCATGACACGATCTCCCTACCCCGTGCCAGGCTCGGCTAGCTCTGAAAGTGGGGCGGGCGGGAGCCACTCACCCTTTCTGTCGGAACATCGAGTCCGTATCCCTGTCGCTGGTTGCCTCCTGCTGGGCTTCTCTCATGTAGGTGAGAGTTCCACCTGGTAGGGGTTGACCACCGGGATACGGTGAAGAAAGCGGCGCTGACTAGCAGCGTCGTAGCGTGCCTACAGACACAAATAAGAGCAACTATACACAGGAACGTGCTCATTCGCGTCCCACCTTCTCCTAGCCGCGGTAGGCGAATCAAATGGGGGGGGCCGTATTAACGGGTTAACGTATGGCGTCCGCGGAAGGGGGGCCATGCCCCGTGACCGCTAGCCGCACCCCCTGACGGGAGTGTAGCGATTTCCACTGACAAATCGTCATTCACTAGCTAGAGGTGTCAGAGTTCGGTAGCCACGCAGCCTTCTCTGTTTCCTAAGTAAGCCTAGTTCCTGTTCGATAGCTCCACAGTCTTCAGGAACTAGTCAGGTAGGGAGGTCTAAAGGGCGATAGCCACGCAGTCCCTTTCATCCCTCCACTTAGGGTTGCCACATGATAAATTAATTATTATAACGTGTAACGTAATATAAGTTAAGTTGCCCATAAATGATCATCAAGTTCAACGGGGCTTTATTTTCATAACCAGCAACCCTATTTAACTAGAAAACTATGACAAGTAAACCCGGAATTAATGAACAACCTTTTAAGGAGTCATTATACTCATCATTATGAACAACTTTTACTATGGGACAAAACCTGAAATCGCGGAAAAAAAATCGTCTGTCCTCTACATTTATGTTCGAATAATTCATCAAAATTCCCTACATTTTGACGAATTATTCGAACATAGAGAACAACAGATTTTTTTTTATCGCGATTTCAGGTTTGGTCCCGTAATAAAATTTGTTCATAATGATGAGTACAATGACTATGGGACGGAGGTTGTATTGTATATAAATAAAAATGAAATGCTGTTCGTTGGTAAGCACGTTACTTGAGAACGGCTGGACCGATTTGGCGATTTTTTTGTTTTAAAAAGTTCGAAATAGTCTGTGAGCTTTGTACTGGGATTTTTTTATCAATTATACAAAAAACTGCTTTTGTAAATTAATAAATTAAAAGCAAAAAAAACCTTTTTTAAAAAAAGCTTTTATTTAAATGCTCTAAAAAGATGAAAATAAAACTTTCTTTTAAAATTTTGAACTATCAACTTATAACCTCATTATACACAATTTATATGATCATAAAAGCTTGTCGCAAGGTTTGCGTAACTACCTATATGTATTTAATTAAACTGAAATTAAAAAAAAAATTTACTTAGCAGATTAAGTTACTTAATGATATAGGTACTAGTTTATTTACACAAATAAATCGCGCGACAAGCTTTTATGGTCATAAATAAATAAAATTAAATTAAATTAAATTGTGTATAATGATAATGAGGTTATAAGTTGA
Source organism: Cosmia pyralina (assembly GCA_946251885.1). NCBI lineage: Eukaryota > Metazoa > Arthropoda > Insecta > Lepidoptera > Noctuidae > Cosmia > Cosmia pyralina. Next base: position 6,722,914 of record OX276347.1, on the reverse strand, counting down.
TAGTTAAAATTTTAAAAGAAAATTTTATTTTCTTCTTTTTAGAGCATTTAAATAAAAGTTTTTTTTAAAAAAGGTTTTTTTGCTTTTCATTTATATTTTACTTTTTAGTTATCGCTGGCTAGGTTTCCGAGTCTTTTCATCTCAACGCATCATTGTTGCAAGGTCGTTTACCGGTTACTATAGGAAAGCATAAAAAACTTTAAAAGTCCGCCATATTGGATTAAGAGTGATGTCAGAATATTTTTCTAATTATTCTCGGTAAGCCCTTTCATTTGATACCCATATTGCAGAAGTGCATAAAAAATAACTATTCCGCCATCTTGGATGTTCCGCCATATTACATTTAAATTCAAATTCAAAAATTCAAATTCAAAATATTTAATTCAGACTTTTGGTCCCTAAAGTGTTAGTAGTACATCAAAATGACTTAAAGCTATGTTAGTAATTCACACATACAACAACGCCAGTTAGCCTACAATATGTGCAGACCAATCCAATGCCTCCATATAGGACTATGGATGTAGTCTGCAATTACCCTCAGGTAGCTGTTGGGACTGCCCCTAACCCTTCGTATCAGCGATGCTGCTCTCTTACGTATAATGGCGTGAAAGCCGTCCACTTGAGCCTCAGCAAACATCGCTGATGCACTGCAGTAGCGAGGCAATCCCATCAGCAACATGAAAGCATTGTTATATTGGACCCGCAAGGTACCGACGGTTCGCTGCGTGTAGCTAGTCCACAGACTACACGTATAAAAGGACTGGCAATATGCCCTAAATAAAGTCCTCTTTACCGCATAAGAGCACCGTGAAAATCTGCGTGCCAGCATATTACAACGAATCGTCAACGTCCTGCGTTCTCTCTCTAAGTCTGCTTCATCAGTCAGGTCCTCATTGACTACATGACCTAGGTACACAAATTGAGTAACTCTGCTTAATGCCACACCCGCTAGTGTCACGGGCGGAACGTGAGAGGGACTCCTACGCCCAGCCCGAAACACCAGCAGCTCACTCTTCTTGACATTGTACGCCAGGCCATGAGTCTCCGCAAATACCACACACACGCTCACCAGTTTTCTCATGGCACTGATCGATGGGCTCAACAGCACCATGTCATCAGCGTAACTAATGTTATTATCAATTTTACCATCTATTGAGCAGCCGTTTATATAAATGTTAAAAAGTGTAGGGGAGCTCAACCCCCCCTGCCTCACCCCACATTTAAATTGGTATGGGTCAGAAGATGAGCCCGACCATTTCACACGATTGGTTTGATGGTTATACCAATACTTAAATATATTTATGATTCCGTCTAGTACACCATTAATCCGCAGCTTATCCCATAGTCTCTCATATTCTACCCGGTCAAATGTCTTAGAGAGGTCCAGAAAGGCAGCATACACCAGCGTTTTGCGATCGGTTTAGTATTTGACGGTGTGTTTCAGGACCAATATTGCACTCTCAGTCGAAAGACCGGTCCTAAACCCAAATTGAGCATCTTCAAGGTTAGCTGATTGTGCGAGATAGCCATTTAACACACCGTCCAACACCTTGGCGGTCATTTAGAATGACGTCACATTATTACCGAGTTACTCTCAACAAGCCCTTTCATTTAATACCCATATTGTAAAAGTGCATAAAAAAATAACTATTCCGCCAACTTTGATGTTCCGCCATATTGGATTTAGAATGACGTCACAATATTTTTCGAGTTACTCTCAACAAGCCCTTTCATTTGATACCCATATTGTAAAAGTGCATAAAAAATAACTATTCCGCCCTCTTGGATGTTCCGCCACATTGGATTTAGAATGACGTCACAATATTTTTCGACTTACTCTCAACAAGCCCTTTCATTTGATACCCATATTGTAGAAGTGCATAGATACGGTGTAATACTACACGAAACGTCGAACACCTGTGTATGCTTGCTTTCTAGATCTCTCCCGTGCCTTTGACCTTGTATCATAAGAGGTTATGTGGAAAAAGCTGCGGGAGAGAAAAGTGCCAGCTCATTTTATGTTCTGTACCACACCCTTTGACCACATCTTTCTGGTACACCCTTTTTAGAACTCTGGTCATGCTTCAGCTTTTGCTGGATTTAGTACTTACTAGGTTCAGGTCAGAAAAACACAAACGAATACTGAAATCATACATTTTATTTGTTTTGATATTATGTAACGCAAAGTTTATATTTCATAGAATACATTAAAAGCACAAATACATATTGAATGCCCGGACTCAGGCTAAAGATACGAGATAAAAACATAAAGTTGCAACTTATTCAAATATCAACTTTAAACTTAAGTAGTAAGTATTCAAGTTGATTTTGTAATAAAAAAACTTACGACAAATGTCATAAAATAATTTTAGTTACAGTGGAAACTGAACCATACGCAATTAAGCTAAAGTTTTTAATCCCAAAGCATGAAATTTAACTTGTCTCGTTGGCTTTGGAGTTCTGGCCACACTGAAGCGAATCCTGCGCGGGACGTTGTTACGACGGGTGGCCAGATATTATAAATAAATAAGACGACCAGACTATTTTATGTATCGTGTATTCAGCCATTGCATGACGAGCGATCGGAGTCGGTGACAAGACAACAGGATCCGGAAATACCACAGATAATATATATTTTATAAAGACTGATACACATACGTAACATCTCCCTTATTAAGAAAAGAAAATGGAATCATTACGTGGAACATGGTACGTAAGTATACTCTTTTTTTTTTTTTTTTTTTTTTAACATTAACAAAATTCTTATATACTAGTAGACTAAGTGGAACGGAACATCTCTAAGAAGTGACAAGTTGACTTGACTGACATTTACATTGCGACAGTTCTGACAGTGACGTCTATCAAATTGACTTAACTAAGTTTTGACAGCTACTAACAAAACAAAATTAGGTTTGACAATGCTTGTACAACAAACAATACATTTAGTATATTAAATTAAAACTAAGTACAAATTAAGAACTTAATCTAGACCAATTTTCAAAATCTTCGGGGCTTTATTATTGCTCTACCGAATGAAGAATAAGTTGTGTGTTGAGTTTGTTTATTTGGTGTATGTGATGTGTTTGTTTTTGTTTCAGATTCTTGGACAGGATTACTTGTACAAGGAGATTGATAATTAGATGGAGATGACGACGGCAGTATATTGGAAGGCGACGGTGGATCAGTGTCAAGTGGAACTGATGGGGATTGAAGTGAACTTCTTCTACTAGGAGTGGACTCAGTTGGTGAATGTTTTGGCTGTAGGATATGTTGGCGATTACGGCGAAAAGTACCTTCCGGGGAGACAATAGTATATGATCTAGGCTGTGGACCTATGTCTGACACAGTACCAGGTGTCCAAATACTGTCTGGCTGTTTCTGGAAGTAAATTTTATCACCAATGTTTAGGGAAGACAACGGTTTAGTATGTTTATTATAATAAATCTGTGATTTGTTCACTTTTATTTGAGTTTTATTTGTTAGAGACCTGTAGTTAGGTATTTTAGGTTTCAGAGTTTGTTCTAAGACTGGAAGTTTAGTTCTGAGTGTCCTGGACATTAGTAATTGGGCAGGCGAATACATATTTTCTTTAGGTGTATTCCTATACTGTAATAATCCTAGATGAGGGTCTGTATTATCAGTAAGACATTTCTTTAATATGTTTTTAACCGTGGCTATGGTTCTTTCTACAAGACCATTAGACCGTGGATAATAGGGACTTGATGTAATATGTTGTATTTGCCAATCTAAAGCAAAATGATTAAACTCTTTTGAGTTAAATGGGGGACCATTGTCTGAAATTAGAATGTTGGGTATTCCATGTCTGGAAAATATAGACTTTAGGTGACTAATGACAATTTTACCAGTAGAACCACCTGCTAGCTTTACAAGCTCGACATATTGGGAAAAATAATCTACGACTATGACATACTTGTTTGAATTGAAATCAAATAGATCAACTCCGACTTTATTCCAAGGGATTGGTTTTACCTCATGGGGCTGTATTGACTCTTTGGAATTGCTGCGTCTGTTAGTGAGACAGTTATGACAATTATTAACATATTTTTCTATATCAGAGTACATATTGGGCCAGTATACTAGATTTCTTGCCAATCTTTGGCAACTATGAATACCTTGGTGACCTTCATGTATCTGTTTCAAAATGTCTTTTCTCATGGCTACTGGTATAATGACACTGTTGTTTTTGAAGACAATACCATTAATTATATGTATATCGGTTTTTAAAGGAAAATAAGGCCTAAGTATGTCTGGAAGCAATTTTTTATGTTCAGGCCAACCTGTTATGCAATATTTACTTAAGAGTGACAATTCATTGTCTTGGGAAGTCTGTTCTTGGATAGATTTAAGTTTATTTGGACTAACTGACAGTGATCTAATGACTAAATTGACATGTAAATCTAGATCAGAATCTAGATCATGTAATGACTGTTCTGGTAAAGCTGCTCTAGACAGAGTATCAGCTACATAAAGATATTTACCTGGTTTGTAAGTTACGTTCAGGTCATATGGTTGTAATCTTAGCATTATTCTTTGAAGACGGGGTGGAATGTTATAAATTGGTTTTTTATACAGCGATACTATTGGTTTGTGATCTGTTTCAACTAAAGTGTGGCGACCATAGACATATTGGTGAAACTTTGTACAACCAAATAGGATTGCTAACAGCTCTTTCTCAATCTGAGAGTATGACTGTTGACATGAGCTTAATGAAGCTGAAGCATATGCTATGGGGTGTTTATCATGGCAAATCACTGCACCCATGGCATCTTTAGACGAATCAACTGACAGTGTAATTGGTTTATTTTGATCATAATATGTCAAGACAGGGGCTTTTGTTATACATTCCTTTAATTCATTAAATTCTACATTATGTCTCTCTTGCCAAGACCATTCATTATCTTTAGACAGAAGTGTTCTTAAATTAGAAGTTTTATCTGACAAATTCTCTATGTATGAGCCTAAGTATGTAACCATACCTAAAAACCTTTGTAATTCTGTGACATTTGTTGGTGGTGGCATACTGCAAATGGCTTTCACTTTGTTTTCATCAACTCTCACACCATCTTTAGAAAAGATGTGTCCTAGGTACTTGACTTCACTTTTACATATATTAGACTTGTCTTTATTAAATTTTATTCCTATTTCTCTAGCTCTATCTAAGACTTGTTTTAACCTAAAATCATGTTCTTGTTTAGTTTGACCGTAAATTAGGAAATCATCCATCATGATTTTGACTCCTGGAATATCGCTGAATCTATTTGTCATGATGGAATGAAACAGTTCTGGGGCTGCATTTATCCCGAAGGGAAGTCTTAGGAATCTATATCTACCTTGAGGTGTGATGAATGTACATAGTTTTGAGGAAGCTTCATCTAACTTTAGCATATAAAAACCTTTGTTTGCATCTAGGGTAGTGAAATATTGTGAACCAGAGAGGCTGGATTTAATTTCATCAATAATTGGAAATTGATAATGAGGACGCATAATGGCTTTATTAAGTTTTCTTGGATCAATGCACAGGCGTAGTTTACCATTTTTCTTTGATGCAATTACAATTGAGCTTACCCATTCAGTAGGTTCCTCGACTTTGACTATAATTTGATTTTTTTTTAACATGGCTAATTCTTCTTTTAATTGTTCTAAGAGACTGAATGGAATTCTACGACAGGCATCTATAGACGGTACAGCATCAGGCTTCATTGACAAATGACATTCATAATCTTTAAGACAACCTATTCCTGAGAAGAGATCTTTATATTTGTCAAGCTGTGATACATTGAGTGACTCATGAAATTGGACATTATGGACTCTTTTAACTAATTTTAAATTCTCACAACTGTTGCGACCAATAATATTCCTACAGGGTATATCTATAATGTGGAAATTAACATTGTATAGTTTGTTGTTATGTGTGACAGACAGAATGCATTGACCTACAGTCGGTAATACTTCACCGCTAAAGGTTGATAGTTTGTGACTACTTTTCTTTAAACTACTCAATGGCAAATTAAGTTTTTTATAAGAGTTAAATGATAAAATGTTAGTGTCAGCACCTGTATCAAGTAAAAAGTCTACATTCTTACTATTTATGGACAAAGTTGTATGATAAGGGTTTTTTTTGCTGACAGAAATCTCATTAGTGAAAAGACTATTTAGAAAATAAGTATCAGTACCCGTACTTTCTTCTTCTTCTTCTATGGATCTCACATGTTTGCTGCGGCAACACTTGGCAAAGTGATTGGGCTTGTGGCAGTTGTTACAGATGACTCCTATGGCTGGACATTTTGTTCGGTGAACTTGACCACATCTGGAACAATTCTTGGTTGACTGTTTGGATTGAGGTTCTTGACTGGACGATGCTTTACTTGATTGACGACTTTGACTTGTTTGAGACTGATGACTTTGACTTTCTTGACGGCTATGACTTCTTTGACGACTGTGACTTCTTTGACTGTGACTTTTTTGATTGCGACTCTCTTGACTACGATGTGTTTGGCGACTGTGATGCGATTGACGACTGGCAACGACACTTACTTCTTGGCTTGATAAAGCTTTAGCCTGTAACCTAGTATTTCTTAGTGTTTTAGCGAGACTGACGGCGGCATCAAATGTTGATGGTTTCTCGATCAGGATACGTTCTCTGATGTACGAGCAAGATGAATTTAAGTTCCATGAGAATATGTCCTTTACTATATCATCGGCAAGACCTTCAAAATTGCATTGGATACTTAGATTCTTGAGATCCGTGGCATATGTCTCAATTTCTTCATCTGGACCTTGTTTTCTGTTGAACAGCTTATGTCTTTCGACGGAAATATTGACACGTGGTGTGAAGTAGTCTTCAAATTTGGCGAGTAAATCCTTATAGGTGATCTTGTCAATTTGTATGTTAAACGAGTAAAATATCTGAAGAGCGTCTGGGCCTATGATTTGTAGTAAAATGGCTACCTTTCGTTTGTCTGGTTGTTCTTCTAAATTGTTGGCTATCATGTAAATCTCTAGACTTGTGTTGAAATTTCTCCAAGCCAATGGCATGTTCGAGTTGTTGATATCTAAGCTGAAATTACTCGGCGGCAGGGGATAACTTGTATTATTTGCGTTTTTATTTTCCGGCATTTTAGGGCTGGACCACGCGGCGACGTTTTACTCGAAATTTTTTTTTTTTTTTTGACTGTTTGCGGCACTTACTTTTGTGGTTTTTTGTGACTTCTTTTTCTTCTGTATCTTCTGACACCATGTTACGACGGGTGGCCAGATATTATAAATAAATAAGACGACCAGACTATTTTATGTATCGTGTATTCAGCCATTGCATGACGAGCGATCGGAGTCGGTGACAAGACAACAGGATCCGGAAATACCACAGATAATATATATTTTATAAAGACTGATACACATACGTAACAGACGTGGGACGTGACGTCACACGACTGCGCGCGTCGATTGTTTCATTCAATGATTAGGAAGCATCGCGCCGTATCGCCAGTTTGAACACTTACATACAAGTTAAGCCGAGTGTCCACTGGTCCGCGCCGGCCGCAACGCACGCACAGCACGCAACGGATTTTGGTTTGTTTGTATGAAGAAATGAAAATGCGGGCGGTACCGGTTGTGGACACAGTGCTATATGAAAGCAAACCAAAATCGCATTGGGTTGATGATATTGTCAAAGTCGCGGGCGTCACCTGGATGAGGTACGCACGGAACCGAGAAGTATGGCGGAAAAAACGGGAGGCCTATACCGGGCAGTGGGTGATTCCAGGCTGAAATGATGAAACCGAAATCCGTTGCGTGCCGTGCGTGCGATGCGGCCGGCGCGGACCAGTGGACACTCACCTTTAGTTGACACAATCAGCGCGAGCGAATTTCTTCCCGTATTCTGCGCGGGATTCTTTTCAGTGTGTCTAGAACTTAACTAGCGATTGCCTACCTACTTCTGAGGAGAAGAACCGGCATAAAACTCCATGGACTTCATTTACATTATTTAGCGTGTTTGACTGGCTTTAAAAAAATCAATCAATCTTTTGCCAACACGCCAAGAGTAGGTAATAAAAAAGATGGTTTTATCTTCTTCTTCTTAATGGGTAGGTAGGTACTTAGATATTTAAATGATTACCAAATTTATAAATGAAAATGTAAGTATCACACAGTGTTCACAGTGTGCTAAGTTAGGTGATGTTTTAAGGCGACGGACATACTTTCGGGGAGAACAAATTTTAATACGGGATCAACTCTGAAGAAACAAATCTGCTGTTCCAATCATTTTTATAGTGTTTGTATTGCACTTGTGTATAGACAGCTGTTTTATTTATTTTTATTTTCATGAGTACTACATTCTCTGAAAGTATGTCGCAGGTTTAACCTAACACACTGCTTAAACAGGTAACTAAAATGATCTAATAAAACTCTCGGCAGTAAAACAATATGCAGATATACGTAGTAATTTACTGTACTGTATACAAAATCTCACCAAGAAAAAAGTCTTCAAGGTTTTAACACGATTTTTACAGAACAGACCGGCAGTAAAGTAATATTATAAAATTTTGCAATTAAAAAAAAAACTAATAAATAGTGCAATAGACAGTTAAAGACAACATTGCACTTACAAACAACGTCATCATTTGGTATTTGTTCATAACCCCCCAGTTACACAGATTTGTGGTACACCTGCTCCAGGATATAGTTACTCCAAAACGTGTGATTTTATCATTTTCAGGATCATTTTTCTTTGGTACAATTTTTGAGAACGACGAGTCATCACACGAGCGGTATATCATGGAGTCTCCTTGAACTGTTCGCAAAAATAAAAACGTAAAGATTAGTTGTACTCAACAATGTTTTTTTTTTATGGTCATGTAAAGGTGTGTTTATACCAAACGAACATATAGAACTAGTACCAGTAGTACTAGTAGTATACCTGTGGACCCCGTTGTAAACCAAAGTGATCACCGCGCAAACACGCGACTGTACATTTTATTCGACGATACTGAATGCGTGGTTGCGCTGACATCGCCTTCCGGTTTTCCGAAGAAATGAGTGACACATGAAAGCGACGATCGAGTATTCGCGCGACTGATCGCTTTAGTTAGGACGTGAAGTTAGAGCATTCTCTACTTGACAGTTTTTTGATATTAGGTCTTTACCTATGAAATTGCCGTTCTGCAGTACTGGCCATTACAAATCAAAATAATTTTTGTTTGGCTAAGAATTCTAATTTCAAATTAATTTTATTTTAAAAACATGGATTTTTTTTTTCCAAAAGTAGTCATTTGTTTATTGATTAGTGTTACATTTTCATCGCATTTCAATCTTTTTCGTCATCATGGATACGTTAAAAATTCGAGTAATTATGGAATATGAGTACCGTCGTGGCAGCAACGCGGCACAAGCGGCACGCAACATCAACGACGTTTACGGAGCTAACACTACAAACCAACGCACCACTTGTTATTGGTTTGCTCGCTTCTGTTCTGGAAATTTCGACCTGAAAAATGAACCTCGCGGTCGTCCGAAGACTTTCGTCGACAATGACGAATTAAAGACGATTGTGGAAGCTGATGATACACAATCTACGGCTGAATTAGCAGCAGCTTTCGACGTTTGCGTCAAAACAATATTGGTCCATTTGCGTCAAATTGGCAAGGTAAAAAAGCGTGACAAATGGGTGCCCCACGAACTCAATGATCGCCTGCGCGAAGTACGCGTCGAGACGAGCCTTGCACTGCTCAACAGACACACAAATGAAGGAATTTTGAACCGCATTGTTACCTGCGATGAAAAATGGATTCTGTTTGATAACCGCAAGCGCTCAGCAAGTTGGTTGGATCCTGGTTCAGCACCTAAACAATGCCCTAAACGAAAATAAACCCTTAGAAAAGTGATGGTCACTGTTTGGTGGTCTAGCGCCGGTGTGATTCATCACAGCTTCTTACCAAACGGGGTGAGCATTACTTCAGATGTGTACTGTGAAGAACTGAACACAATGATGGAGAAGCTGGCACATCTCCAACCAGCATTGGTCAATCGCTCGTCTCCGCTGCTCCTGCACGACAACGCGCGACCTCATACGTCACAGCAGACGGTCTCTAAGTCGCAAGAACTGGGGTTGGAAGCTCTCCGTCATCCGCCCTACTCACCAGACCTTGCGCCTACAGACTACTACTTTTTCCAGAATTTGGATAACTTCTTGGCGGGAAAAAAATTCAATACCCGAGAGGCAGTACAAAATGCCTTTGAAGAATTTGTTGCCTCCCGTCCAGCTGATTTCTTTAAAAAGGGCATCAATAAACTGCCACTGCGTTGGCAAAGATGCATTGATTGCATGAGTGATTACTTCGATTAATACAAATAAAAAATGCATGAAAAAAATCCGTTTAAATTTTTTCATACAAAACGGCAATTTCATAGGTAAAGACCTATTATTATGTTGGTGTAAAACTATAAACAAAAAAAATCAATCTGCCTAGCCCACGCCTAGCCTTTTAACAACTATGTTGGGGTCAGCTTCCAGTCTAACTGGATGCAGCTGAATACCATTATTTTACATGGAGCGACTGCCTATCTGACCTCCACAACCTTCATATCCCTTGGTAAGACTGGTTGTCAGACTTTTGGGCTTCTGACGACCCGTAACGATTGTCAAAGATCCACGAGTGACAGCCGGAATCAACGGCTTAACGTGCTTTCCGAGGCACGGAGGAGTCTCGGTATGTAAAGATGGTCACCCATCCACTGACCAATCCCCGGCAACCGTAGCTTAACCTGATGGCTCAACCCGTACGGCTGTTATTACTTAGCCACGAGCTCCTCCTAAAACTATGAACATCAATTCTATTACCATATTCACTGAACGAGATCAATAGAACTAGAATAATTAATGGAGATATTTATTCGATCAAATCATTAGAACTCACGAAAGCGTTTTGGGGGATGAACTACGGCCGCGAAATGAAAGTATGATGTATGGTTTTGTACCGTATTATTAACTAAATAAATGATTCGCGACCATAACATATATACAGGTGATAAGATAAGATAAGATATATTTATTTGCTCAAACATGTGTACACATACACACATAAAAACGTGCATGCAAGATAACAATGAAAAAAATACAGGTTCAAACATGCTTGCCACATATTATGGCGTGCAAATATGAATAATTTAAATCTATGTACTCGTATACTTATACTAATATTATAAAGAGGAAAGATTTTTTTGTTTGTTTGTTTGTACCGAATAAGCTCAGAAACTTCTGTACCGATTTTAACCATTTTTTCACCAATAGAAAGTTTAATTATCAGGAAGTAACATAGGCTATAATTTATTCTAAAAATTTAGAGATCCTTAGAGAGAAAGTTGCAATATGTAGCCCAAAGTAGCAAAATTTAGCCTATAAAATTCATTATTTGGCGTGCGCTGAGAAAACTATTGATGATACATAACAATTATCTACTATATGATTAAAGTACTCTTTATTACCTCCAAAAAAGTCCACGAGAGAATATATCTAACTATCATAGTTAAGTCACAATAGCAGCTTTTGTGTTCTAAAATTTAATCCCGACCTCCACGCGGGCGAAGCCGCGGGCAAAAGCTAGTTGATAATAATTTAGGTAGTCAAGTCAATATCATTAATTTATCTTAAATTTAGCAAACAACAATAAAAATTATAAATTACAGCAGTAAATAAAAATAATTTATTTAATCTATTTCAAAATGTTCTCAGAAATTCCTTAATGTTTTGTCATTACAAATGACTTTAGTTTTTTCTTCAATTGTATATTACTAAGCTCCCTCCAATTTTTCGGTAACTTATTACAATAATGGGATTCGCGAAAATAAACTACTATTATTTCTAACGAACATTACTGATTCAAGGAAATAAAGAGATGCCAATGTCAGTATTTTATAGCGTATGCAATAGAGCTTACAACTATCGGTAGTTTTCAACTTAAACACGGCTCGGAGGCATCTCTGCATCTTCTTTGCATGCATCTTCTTTGTTATTTGAGTTACAGATTCAGTTAGCCCATAGTAAGCCGTTAGTAACACATCTATGTTAACAGTGCGAGACAAAATTTAGATATGGCCTCTACATGCGCCTTCCAATTTAAGTTGAGATTTATAGTAAGTCCTAGAAACTTAGTTGCATTAACTGTGTCAATTGTATGTTATGTTAAGATTGGAAAGAGTCAATGCGCGCTGAATAAAATGCACAATTACAGTATTATTTCAATTTATTTTTAAATTATTATTATTTATACTATTTTATTAATTATTTTTTAGTTTCTTATAGTGTATTACTTATGTCATCTTTATAAAAATACTATATATTACTAGGTATAGTTATTGTACCGGATCCGCGGACACTGTCATACGATGTTTGATTGCCATTGGAAAGTCGTTAATGTACAGTGTAAAAAGCGGTGGCCCCAGTATACTTCCTTGTAGAACTCCGTAGATAACGATTACATTCCTCAGATAGAAAGATTTGTTCTCTTTCGGTGCGTATATTTATTCTGCTTATATCCGTTATTTGTTTTCTATCGTGTAAGTACGATTTTAGGAGCTCAAAGACATTTCCTCTTACACCGTAAGCATGAAGCTTGTTTAGTAAAATATTATGTTGCACATAATTGAATACCTGGGTCAGGTCACAAAATATCCGCCGGGGTCGCGGGTAGTTCGAAAGAGATACCGTGGCCCTGGCACGGGCAGCTGAAGGAACATGGGTGGGTTTTAGTCAGTAAAAGTCTGACACGCCCTCCCGCCTCTGCCCAGAGCGGGAGAAGTCATTTGATGATTTCCCATCCACAAAAAAAAAAAAAAAAAGGTCACAAAATATGGCATACACTAGAGTGTTTTAATCAATATTTGTCATAAATCCTTTTTGTTCGTTGCAAAGAATGTTATTCGCTTCTAAATATAAATTGAGTTTTTTATAAATATAGTATCAATGAAATCGGCCTGTAGTTTGGAAAACTACAAAAAACAAGATAGAGGGTTAATGGAATTAACCCTCTATCTTGTTTTTTGTACAGTGGCTTTATCACTTATTTTTCAGGGCATCTGGACATCATGGCATCAAGGAGCCAGTGCGTCTGAGCATGAAGAACGCTCTAGGCAACTGTCAGGGTGTGTTTCCACTGATGCGGAGCTGGGCGGAGCGGAGCGGAGACGTGCAGTAATCGACCAATGGTTGAAATCCTCATCGCGTCTCTTGTCTCGTCTGTGATTGGACGATTTCAGCACGTCTCCACTCCGCTCAGCTCCGCGTCAGTGGAAATACACCATAAATATAAGTCTATTTATATCTGTGAAATGCACCCTTTCACTCCCTCGGATGCCGTTCACGTCAAGCGACGAAATATAGAACAAGGAAAGAATGTTCTGTCTCTGTTTACACAAAAATAATTTGATAGTATGAACTCACTCGTTTGGTCTTAATCTTAAACCCACCTTTATATACAGTGAAACATTGTCTGGTGACACAAACTTTTACCACATCATACAGTCGTCCGACGAGAGCCCGAGCTGCTTACGTAGTTCGCCGAACTTCGTTTGCAGCTCGGACTTACAGTCGTCCGACGAGAGCCCGAGCTGCTTACTTAGTTCGCCGAACTTCGTAAGCTGCTCGGGCTTCGTCGGACGACTGTATATATGATGCATAGACTGTGCTTTTACCATTCAGTACATTGTAATGATTCTTAATCTTATTGGGGTGAATAGGATGGATAGGAACAATGATTGTCAACAGTCAATCTGCCTAGCCTTTTCCCAACTATGTCGGGGTCGGCTACCAGACTAACCGGATGCAGCTGAATACCAGTATTTTAAATGGAGCGACTGCCTATCTGACCTCCACAACCCATTTACTGGGTAATACGATACCCCTTGGTAAGACTGCATGGTTGTCAGACTTTCGGGCTTCTGAGGACCCGTAACGACTGTCAAAGATCCACGATTGACAACCGGGACCAACGGCTTAACGTGCTTTTCGAGGCACGGAGGAGTCTCGGTATGTGAAGATGGTCACCCATCCACGGACCGACCCCGGCAAGCTTAGCTTAAACTGATGGATCCAGCCATGCGGCTGTTATTACTTAGCCACGAGCTCCTCCTCAATGATTGTCTGCAGTATCAAAGTAAAAAAATAATAGGTCTTTACCTATGAAATTGCCGTTTTGTATGAAAAAATTTAAACGAATTTTTTTCATGCATTTTTTATTTGTATTAATCGAAGTAATCACCCATGCAATCAATGCATCTTTGCCAACGCAGTGGCAGTTTATTGATGCCCTTCTTAAAGAAATCAGCTGGACGGGAGGCAACAAATTCTTCGAAGGCATTTTGTACTGCCTCTCGGGTATTGAATTTTTTTTCCGCCAAGATGTTATCCAAATTCTGGAAAAAGTAGTAGTCTGTAGGCGCAAGGTCTGGTGAGTAGGGTGGATGACGGAGAGCTTCCAACCCCAGTTCTTGCAACTTGGAGACCGTCTGCTGTGCAGTATGAGGTCGCGCGTTGTCGTGCAGGAGCAGCGGAGACGAGCGATTGACCAATGCTGGTTGGAGATGTGCCAGCTTCTCCATCATTGTGTTCAGTTCTTCACAGTACACATCTGAAGTAATGCTCACCCCGTTTGGTAAGAAGCTGTGATGAATCACACCGGCGGCGGCGTTAGACCACCAAACAGTGACCATCACTTTTCTAGGGGTAAGTTTTCGTTTAGGGCATTGTTTAGGTGCTGAACCAGGATCCAACCAACTTGCTGAGCGCTTGCGGTTATCAAACAGAATCCATTTTTCATCGCAGGTAACAATGCGGTTCAAAATTCCTTCATTTGTGTGACTGTTGAGCAGTGCAAGGCACGTCTCGACGCGTACTTCGCGCTGGCGATCATTGAGTTCATGGGGCACCCATTTGTCAAGCTTTTTTACCTTGCCAATTTGACGCAAATGGACCAATATTGTTTTGACGCTTACGTCGAAAGCTGCTGCTAATGCAGCCGTAGATTGTGTATCATCAGCTTCCACAATCGCCTTTAATTCGTCATTGTCGACCAAAGTCTTCGGACGACCGCGAGGTTCATTTTTCAGGTCGAAATTTCCAGAACGGAAGCGAGCAAACCAATAACAAGTGGTGCGTTGGTTTGTAGTGTTAGCTCCGTAAACGTCGTTGATGTTGCGTGCAGCTTGTGCCGCGTTGCTGCCACGACGGTACTCATATTCCATAATTACTCGAATGTTTAACGTATCCATGATGACGAAAAAGATTGAAATGCGATGAAAATGTAACACTAATCAATAAACAAATGACTACTTTTGGAAAAAAAAATCCATGTTTTTAAAATAAAATTAATTTGAAATTAGAATTCTTAGCCAAACAAAAATTATTTTGATTTGAAATGGCCAGTACTGCAGAACGGCTATTTCATAGGTAAAGACCATGAGTCATGTAGGTATACTGAATCCATGAAGTTTGTGTTTGTGTCACTTTTAATAGAAAGGATTCAAAATTTATACTCACAAGCAACTTTGAAAATTCTGCATGCGCCAGAAGCACAAGGGACAGAGTCTTTGGTATTGCTTTCCATGCATGTTTTATCCTCATAATCCAATGGATTAGACTGACAACTATAGCAATTGAATTTTATGTCTGCAAAGTGAGAACACAGGCAAGATTAAAATGACGCCAATTATTTTTTTAATGAGGAATAAATCTAACGTATTACCCGACTACGGCGAAGCAAAAAGGAGGGTTTTTGACCGGCTTGTATGTATGTATGTTCATCTGTTCCCTCATAACTTCGAAACTACTTATCATAATTTGACATATGACGTATCGTTGGAGTCGTCTTGATTGTCCGCTGGTTGTAGGCTATGTGACGTCACATTAAATTGAATATGGCGACTTCAAGACAACTATGGACTAAGCAGTTATGGGAGAACTTATCATACATACCTGACAGATATCTATAAGCTACAACTACGAATATTAAAAGTAATTACGCCAAAACATATAAACAAGAAATTCAAAAACAGTGACGACGACCTCTATAAATATTGTAATGTTATGAATGTGTTCAATAAAGTTGAATTTTTTACTCTTGCGGAAGTCAATAGACCTGAGCTGCTAACCGAAAAAACAAGACCTGACTTTTTGAGAACGATACCAATTAAAAGTAAATACATCCTACCAAAGTTCAATAACGTGTACGGCATGAGGATTGCAGAATATTTGGTACCATTTATCCTTAATAAACTTCCAGAGGACTTGCAAATGTTATACAGGATGAGTTCGAAAAGTTATAAGTACAAATCTAAACGTTTTTTTACACAAAATTTCTCTTAATGCATCAATAAATTGTTATCATCATTATATAAATATTATATGTATCATTGCAGTAATAAACATTTTTGTAAATTTAAATGAGCGGCTTGCCGGCACACAGATAAGCCCTGAGAGGTTTTCGTTGTGTGGCTAAAACCAAATGTACATAATTAATACGTGTATTGGAAATAAATAAATAATAATAATAATAAAAAGAGACCTAATTGTAACTAAACTAAAAAAAAATATGATGAGTTATGATTATGATTATTTTATGATCATTAAAAAATATTTTTCTTAGTTCATGACTTTATGTCCTCTAGAAGGCGCCATATTCAATTTTCAATTTAATGTGACGCCACATATCCTATAACCAGTGGACGATATCGCGCTTCCAACGATACCTCATTTGTCAAATTATGATAAGTAGTTTAGAAGTTATGATGAAACAGATGAACATACATACATACCGGTCAAAATCATAACCCTCCTTTTTGCTTTGCCGTAGTCGGGTAAAAAGAAAAAGCCGTTTGTGAAGTACCACATTCTCGGTCAGTTGGCATGATCAGTTAGCGTGGCTTGCCGTCATAAAAAAAGGTCGTGAGAGTAGAATCTCTCATGATATTTTTTTTATTTTTTACTTTATTGCATTTTGGGCCAGCTCTTGACTTCGATCTGAAGTAAGATTATGGCGCCATACCAAACCACGAATCCGCCGTGATCCACGGCCTCATGCCATCACTCCAATTCGTTAATCATTTCAGTTTAATGCTTATTACAATGTCATAAGAATCACATTGCAAGGACTTTATTATAATGGAGTGGTCACTCCAACGTCTACCATTCTAAATATCTTAACAATGATGAATAGTATTCACTACATATTTGGATGTATTTCCATTTGGATTAAAGCCTACGCCTATATTTCTGCCATCCATCCATTTAATTACAGCAAATTGGAGTTACGCCAAAAGTGATCATGCTAGCTGACCTTGACTGTGGTACCTTCACGATGACTGTGAAACTAAACTTACCAGATCTAGCATAGGCATTACTGAGCCGGGGAGCACGGAAACCATTAAAAAGTCCGCTTAGTTGGTCGATTTCACGACGGATTCGATGTCCGTGTGGAACGTCCCAGTTGCACATATCTGTGGTACAAGTTCTCCAAGAAACGTGAACTCCACCAGCGGTAAACTGACCATGATCCTCACCACTGTTTACCTCTCCACCAATCAAAGTTCCGTTCGTGTCCGAAAGACATGAACGTGTTATGAAACCTTCCCCATTCTCTGCAACAAAGAAGGATTGACGATGTGACGGGCGTGAGGTTATTTAATCACACTAATATTATAAAGGCGAAAGTTTGTGTGTGTGTATGTTTGTTACTTCTTCACGCTCAAACGGCTGGACCAACTTGGATGAAATTTGGTATGAGACAGCTTATACCTTGGATTAACACATAGGCTACTTTTATCCCGAAAAAATGTAGTGTTCCCATGGGATGACCAAGGAATTCAAATATATATCAGAATCCCACAACAAGAGTCATGTAAAGAATATTTTAAAAAATTTGGTATATTAACTGTACCAAGTTTATATATTTTGGTACTACTCTGCCACTTTGCAAAATACATACACGAGCACGAATCACAAGACGAACGCGAACTTAGAGAGAACACTAGAAGAAAAGTTATAAAAAATAAAATTGCACCTAAACTTAATATTGCGAAACATTGCTCTAAATATCAAGCAGTAGAATTATTTAATAGGTTGCCTACTGATTTAAGATCATTGATTTACAGAGGTACACTTTTCAAAGCTAAACTTAAAGCTTTCCTGTTAAAGAAATGTTTATATTCCATATCTGAATTGTGACAGATGATGGTGAATAGTTTTTATATTTAGTACTTTACCTTCTTAAAGCTGCCATTTACTTATGACATTAAAAATATATTCAACACAATAATAGACATTTATAATAATTTGACATAATAATATTTACAATCTTATAGGTATAATAACTATTTACAATCTTTATACATAATTTTATCGCAAGTTATTGATTATTTTTTTTTAGCGAAATTTACTGTTTGAAATTCATATTTTACTATTTTTAGCTGTAATAAATTAATTGATGTACTATTTCAAACACAATGCGAATTGTTATATGAATAAATAAATAAAAATATTTGCTACTCTTTCAAATTCAAACGGCTCGACCGATTTTGATGAAATTTGGTATGTACACAGCTTATACCCTCGATAACATATAGGCTACTCTTTGTTCCGGTCTACGCGGGTGAAACCGCGAGGTGCAGCTAGTGATTAGATGTAGCACGAAATGACTGAAAATAAAAAATACAATCAATCTGCCTAGCCTTTTCCCAACTATGTTGGGGTTAGCTTCCAGTCCAACCGGATGCAGCTGAATACCAGTGTTTTGAATGGAGCGACTATCTAGCCTCCACAACCCAATTACTGGGTAATACGATACCCCTTGATAAGGCTGGTTGTCAGACTTTCGGGCTTCTGACGATCCGTAACGACTGTCAAAGATTCACGACTGACAGCCGGGACCATCGCCAAGACACGGAGGAGTCTCGGTACCCATCCACGGACCAACCCCGGCAAGCGCAGCTTAACCTGATGGATCGACCTGTACGGCTGTTTTTATTTAGCCACGAGCTCCTCCTGGCTATTGAAATCAAACATCAAAATCAAAAGTATTCAAACTAGGCTGATCATCACTTTTTGAAAGTCGTCTACTAATGTTATAAACGTGAAAGTTTATGATGGATGTTTATTACTCTTTCACCCAAAAACTGCAAAACGGATTTTGATGAAACTTAACAGTAATATTAGTTCTACGTCAGAATAACATACAGGTTATCGTTTATAAAGATTTTATGTGATTTGGCCATATAAGTTGGACAAAATTCCTGCCCTCTGAGAGCTATCTTGGCCTGCGCTGCCTAAGCTGTAAAGCCGTGTAAGCACGAACGAACAAAAACATGGTGAACACGAACATCGAACACTTTGAATGTTCAACAGGGTCTTGTTCGTGTTCACCATGTTTTGTTCGTTCGTGTGTACACGCGTTTAGAGTTACACAAAGCCAAAATAGTGAGTCAGAAATACATTTAAATTGGAACTTTTTTTACAATGCACTTTTTAGAGTATGTAGTTGATTCATAGCAAAATTAATACCTTCATCGCTTTTGGTATTTAATTTAGACAAACCAAGTTTCCACGGCAAGAATGATCTTGGGGGATGAGCAATATTGCAATTATTTTTTTCCATAGTTTACCGCAAGTTCTAAAAAGGTAAAAGGCCTTAAGGACGCTGTTACAAATGGGTAGCCAAATCAATACTTTTTTACACAAAAGTATGTTTATTAAATAAAATGCTTTACATTCTTAAAATGTTTTTTGGCCAAACTGTTGATAGATGTGCATGGTACGATTCTGAACTATAAATATAATTTTAAATACTTACATTTTCTCAATAAATGTACCGAAATAAAAATTTTCACTCCGGTACATTTATTAAGAAACTATACCTATCTAAAATTATATTTATAGTTTAGATTCGTACCATGCACATCTATCAACAGTTTGGCCAAAAACATTTTAAGAATGTAAACATTTTATTTAATAAACATACTTTTGTGTAAAAAAGTATTGATTTGACTACCCATTTGTAACAGCGTCCTTAAGGTTAGATTATTGCAGATAGTTACAGATTTAACCTTTTAAACGATTATCATCACGCTATACCCTTATGGAACTAAGCAGTTAATCAGCACATTATTCAGGGTGGATTTTTGAGATGGGGCAATAAATCGCCCATCCACGAACCGACCGTAGCAAGCGTAGCTTAACCTTCAATCGACCCGTGCGGCTGTTATTACTTAGCCACGAGCCCTCTTTCTTTATTTTTGAACTCGTTATAAAAAAATGTTACTCACCTTGTGTCTTAATAACAATGCTACATACGGAGGCCGAGCACTGCTTGCATTTGGGATCATCAGTGCCATCTAGTGGGATGGTTACACAGTCATAGCATTTAATACATGTCGCTGAAAGTGAAAAACAAAGTAAAATAAAAAAAAAACTCCTTCGGCCATTTAGGTACCTAAATAAAACTAAAAATATTACAATCTTCATTTTAAAATAAATTATATTACGTAGAAGCGGAAAAAATATCTAAATGTCTTTAGACCTAGTTGAAAATTAATTAGTTACTTAATTATATAATTTCACATGCTTACGGCCTGTGACAGATTGGTTTATGTCAAACAAAAAGGGATGTGTCAAAAGAATACAACAATGTCACTTTTGACGTGAAAACGTCTTTACGCTCGGTGGTAAGTTCAATATTTCTGACCGACAAAAACATGTAAGATTTCAACCGTTATTAACTACGAGACTTTTTATGTTAGAGTAATGGTTGAGCATTTAAAAAATTGGTCATATTTATAACAATTTTAAGGCAGTATCATTTACCTATGACGTCAGACTGCCAGTACACATGCGCATGCGCGCGACCCTCTACTTTTCACTATGTGTCGAAATATCGAAATATCAATTCGTGTAGCGCAAAAACGTGTTTGGCTAGATCCGTTATTCTGGTGTTTTTGTCAAGAATTGACAAAGCACTAACAGGAACTACACCCTGTTTTTTTTTAACAAACGAGTACTGAATTATGTCTCTCGCACATTTCCGATATTGACAGAGTGAGATGGGTCATTGGTCGGGGTGGGGCCAACGCCTTTTGTTTTGTTTTGAAATTTTTAAGGCCCGTTCATATTGAAACTCCTAAAATTTACTGTACAGGAGACATATCCGCCATAACTCACGCACAACTAATATCGTCTGGTTCACTCACTAAAACACGTGCGACGCACACGTAGTCGATGACTCAACTGAATGTAGGTACATGTAACTACAGCGTTTGCTTTATGTGGAACGGACTTTATGTTGATTACGTGGACCAATAGCAACGCAGTCAAAATTTTCGGTACTCGTTTGTTAAAAAAAACAGAATTTAAAGAGAAACAATAGAGATATTGTCCAAAATAGGGTTAAAAATTTATCTGAAGTTGACAATAGCAAAATAATGTCGGCCGTAAATCTGCTCAGAAATAAAAGAACCCCCAATCGAAGAAAGCTTGCATCAAAAAGAAATCAATGAGCTTATAAAGTCTAGTGCCGAGCAAACACAATAGCTACGGCAGTGTCAGAAACCGTAAGAAAATCTGTTTCAAATAGCAAAAAAGTTTAATATATCGTCTCATACAGGCCGTATATCTGCTCAGAACTAAAAATATCACAATCAGTGAGAGTTTACTTTCTTAAGAATGCAATGAGCCTAGTGTCGAGCAAATACAATGGCTATGGCAGTATCGGAAACCATAGTTTTCAATCTGCTTTCACGAAAACAAATGGCGCGGACTGAACTGCGCTTACAATTTTACATTTACTTTGGACAAGGGTGTTGGTATCAGTTGCTACTAAATTACTTATTTTTCGAGAAAAAGTTAATTCCTAGAGTACTAATCATCGCCTGACAGGCCGCCTGCAGTCAATTTTTCTTGGTTAATTTGAAATTGCGGAGACGCTTCGGGTTGACAACTCAGGGTATCTAACGCACAGCGCGTTGGAAGGCGATCCCACGCCAGGCTTTGCGATCGCCTATAGTTAGCCGCGATAGTCAGTGTTACATAAGGTTTTTTGACTATATATTTGTTGAACCTCCTTAAATCTCCTTCCCATTCCACCGACTTCCAGTCCTACTCCTTCACTGTGCACGCGATTCGGTTGTGGGATTCACTTCCGCCTGATATTAGGAACTGCAAAACTGTTGCAGTAAAGAAGAGTGAAAGCACACTATCTTTCCACTACGTTATAGTTATTAGTTAATTTAGTTATATTTTATTTTAGAAGTATGTACGTATTTAAGTATATATTAGGTCTTTACCTATGAAATTGCCGTTCTGCAGTACTGGCCATTTCAAATCACAATAATTTTTGTTTGGCTAAGAATTCTAATTTCAAATTAATTTTATTTTAAAAACATGGAATTTTTTTTCCAAAAGTAGTCATTTGTTTATTGATTAGTGTTACATTTTCATCGCATTTCAATCTTTTTCGTCATCATGGATACGTTAAAAATTCGAGTAATTATGGAATATGAGTACCGTCGTGGCAGCAACGCGGCACAAGCGGCACGCAACATCAACGACGTTTACGGAGCTAACACTACAAACTAACGCACCACTTGTTATTGGTTTGCTCGCTTCCGTTCTGGAAATTTCGACCTGAAAAATGA
Source organism: Cosmia pyralina (assembly GCA_946251885.1). NCBI lineage: Eukaryota > Metazoa > Arthropoda > Insecta > Lepidoptera > Noctuidae > Cosmia > Cosmia pyralina. Next base: position 6,700,225 of record OX276347.1, on the reverse strand, counting down.
ACCTCGCGGTCGTCCGAAGACTTTGGTCGACAATGACGAATTAAAGGCGATTGTGGAAGCTGATGATACACAATCTACGGCTGAATTAGCAGCAGCTTTCGACGTTAGCGTCAAAACAATATTGGTCCATTTGCGTCAAATTGGCAAGGTAAAAAAGCTTGACAAATGGGTGCCCCACGAACTCAATGATCGCCAGCGCGAAGTACGCGTCGAGACGTGCCTTGCACTGCTCAACAGACACACAAATGAAGGAATTTTGAACCGCATTGTTACCTGCGATGAAAAATGGATTCAATTTGATAACCGCAAGCGCTCAGCAAGTTGGTTGGATCCTGGTTCAGCACCTAAACAATGCCCTAAACGAAAACTTACCCCTAGAAAAGTGATGGTCACTGTTTGGTGGTCTAGCGCCGGTGTGATTCATCACAGCTTCTTACCAAACGGGGTGAGCATTACTTCAGATGTGTACTGTGAAGAACTGAACACAATGATGGAGAAGCTGGCACATCTCCAACCAGCATTGGTCAATCGCTCGTCTCCGCTGCTCCTGCACGACAACGCGCGACCTCATACTGCACAGCAGACGGTCTCCAAGTTGCAAGAACTGGGGTTGGAAGCTCTCCGTCATCCGCCCTACTCACCAGACCTTGCGCCTACAGACTACTACTTTTTCCTGAATTTGGATAACTTCTTGGCGGGAAAAAAATTCAATACCCGAGAGGCAGTACAAAATGCCTTTGAAGAATTTGTTGCCTCCCATCCAGCTGATTTCTTTAAGAAGGGCCACTGCGTTGGCAAAGATGCATTGATTGCATGGGTGATTACTTCGATTAATACAAATAAAAAATGCATGAAAAAAATTCGTTTAAATTTTTTCATACAAAACGGCAATTTCATAGGTAAAGACCTATTATTATATGTTTTATTTAATGAGTTAAATGTTTTTTTGGTTTTATGCATTTTATTTTCTCTTCTACTCTTACACACGTTGTATATATCTCTTTTGATCCTCTGTCCTATCGCAGGTATGCTGGAAGAGATTTCTTTTCAAATAAGCATCACCTTTGAACGTATTTTTCTGTTCCTTTCCATAATTGGTTAAATAAATAAAATCAATACATAAACGTTTATTTTTCTTTTCTTTTTGTAAGCTAGAATAACTTTTTTCTGCGCATTCCATACATCATACATTATTATTATAGTCTCTACAAAGAATCAGCGCTCTCAGACGTACCTACAGTTATTTTTTTATAAAAAAATCCAAGAGAGTGTAGGTTAAGCTTAAATTTTTCATTAAGGTTAAATTACGGACTAAAACTGGGCATCCATTGGGTCGGAATTGTATGCACCGTTAATTGTCAATTTTTACGTGATTGATGCACATTAAGGCGCAAATTGAATTGATAACAAACAAAAAAAAATTATTAAAATTACTTTCAAACGAATAATCAAGAACCGGTTCCTTGATCCGTAGTTAAATCAACCAATAGTTAAAAATAGTAACTAATGGTTAAAGGTTCACATTTGGCCAAAATTTAACCATTTGTTACTATTTTAAATTATTGGTTGAGTTCTAGAAACCGGCCCAAATAGAAAATTAAAAAAATATTTTATCGCTATTATTTCGCGACTTGTAGCAATACAGAAAACTAGTACCTACATATAAATCTGTGTCAAAATAAAATAGCCCTAAGCCATGCATAATATTGGTAATTTTACCCTAAAAAAGGGAGAAATCCCTAAAATTGGAACCACTGGTTGATATTGCCGACCCATCCCACCCATCGGTATTTTGAAATTAAAACCGATTCCGACCCGGTGGACGCTCAACCTTAATCAGAATTTCTCGGAAAATAATGTTAAAATTTTTAGTAATTTCGTTTTAAATTTCTTAAATTTTAGTAAAAGTGTTATATCAAAATTCCGTTATAACTACGAGTAAGATGAAATAGCTTCCCTGGCGATCATTAGTTAGTAGTTAGCAGTATTAAAATAAGATTAGTATTCTAGAGTATTATTTTAGTAGTTCAAAATATTCTCAAAACTTACCATATTTAACAGACAAGCAGACTAACAATGTCACCACAAACGAATTTGATAATAGGCACTTCATTATTAATTTATGTTGTAACCTACAGTCACCAGACTTGTAAAATGCGAACCGAATTTTATAGTAACCAGCTTTTATATATTCTGATTAAGGAAATGATATGAATTTATCAAGAGTTTCATGAATCCGTTTTCCTCCACAACGGTATTTCTCTAAGATCTATAAGGTAATAACTAACTGGACATAGTTATGCAAAAACGTTCCAACCCACAGCAAGTTCAAATTGAGATAATGTCAATTTAGTATTCGGGTTGTTTTCTTTTATATGTTATGTTAACAGATATGGCTGTATAATGTGTGTCATTTTAAAGACGTGTATAAAAACGATTTTATCATTGGCTTAGTTTTCATGTATTTGTATTTATACGCTAGATATTTGTTAACGGAGGGTTATCCGAATTTTACCTGTTTTAGAATCAATTTTAAATGGTCAAATTAGTGTTTTAATGTCCTGAAAAAAATATATGGCATAGATACATCCTTTTTTTTTTTTTTTTTTTTGTGGATGGGAAATCATCAAATGAATTCTCCCGCTCCGGGCAGAGCGGGAGGGCGTGTCAGACTTTTACTGACTAAAACCCACCCGTGTTACTTCAGTTGCCCGTGCCAGGGCCACGGTATCTCTTTCGAACTACCCGAGACCCCGGCGGCTTCGGCCCTATTGGACCCCGTCACTGCTGACATCTCTTTGAGGCGCGCGTGGAACACAACGTGCCGTCGACCCGGGCCTGGTCCTTACCGGACGGCGAGCTGCCCATTACTCGTCGTCCGCAAGCCCGCGCCTACGGTGGCCGGGAATCGGCAATCGATTCCCGCCGCCCAGGGCCGTCAGGGGTTTAGTGTTGATTTTTTTTATACAAAAAATTCTACAACATCTGAATATAAATGCATACATAGGAAATTTCAAAATGTTTCATATCTCCTGACTTATTAATTTGTTTCTCAATGGTGGCGCTTTTAGCGGCTAATCTCGTCCCGAGTAATGACACACAATTGATTATCTACTGTGTCTCACCCGATATCGCGACCTCGGGATTCAAATGGTTAGGATCAGCTTGTGTTGTTGATCAAAATATGATTCGTGAACGTAACAAATATAATATGTATTTACAGAATTATAATCATTAAAACATCAGTTTAACGGGGGGTTATCCGAATTTTCCTGTTTTCAGAATCAATTTTAAATGGTCAAATTAGTGTATTAAGGTCCTGGAAAAAAATATATGGCATAGATACATCCATGCTTTAGGGAAATTAATGGTACAAAACACGATAAGTTGTAATTTCCTCGATGAAAAAAAATCCGAAACATAGTCGATTTCAAAACCATTTTCCATTTAATTTCCTATTTAAAATTATATGAAAATTGCATGTACCATGAGGTAATCGTATTTCAGAGAGAATTTAACGGTTGGATTTTTGAGTTTAATAGATTTTTTTGTAAATAAACTCAAAATTAGTCAATTGGGCTAAATCGGCCGGACGGACGGACGGACGGAAGGACGGACGGACGGACGGACGGACGGACGGACGGACGGACGGACGGACGGACGGACGGACGGACGGACGGACGGACGGACGTCCATCCGTAGACAGACAGACAGACAGACAGACAGACAGACAGACAGACAGACAGACAGACAGACAGACAGACAGACAGACAGACAGACAGACAGACAGACAGACAGACAGACAGACAGACAGACAGACAGACAGACAGACAGACAGACAGACAGACAGACAGACAGACAGACAGACAGACAGACAGACAGACAGACAGACAGACAGACAGACAGACAGACAGACAGACAGACAGACAGACAGACAGACAGACAGACAGACAGACAGACAGACAGACAGACAGACAGACAGACAGACAGACAGACAGACAGACAGACAGACAGACAGACAGACAGACAGACAGACAGACAGACAGACAGACAGACAGACAGACAGACAGACAGACAGACAGACAGACAGACAGACAGACAGACAGACAGACAGACAGACAGACAGACAGACAGACAGACAGACAGACAGACAGACAGACAGACAGACAGACAGACAGACAGACAGACAGACAGACAGACAGACAGACAGACAGACAGACAGACAGACAGACAGACAGACAGACAGACAGACAGACAGACAGACAGACAGACAGACAGACAGACAGACAGACAGACAGACAGACAGACAGACAGACAGACAGACAGACAGACAGACAGACAGACAGACAGACAGACAGACAGACAGACAGACAGACAGACAGACAGACAGACAGACAGACAGACAGACAGACAGACAGACAGACAGACAGACAGACAGACAGACAGACAGACAGACAGACAGACAGACAGACAGACAGACAGACAGACAGACAGACAGACACTATCGGCTTTAACACCCTCGAAAACCATGATAACGACACGCATGAGGAAAAATTTCGCAGCTGCCCTGTTGGATTCACATTTTAACGTCCCTATCGTCACATATAAAGGCCTTAACACCCGCGAAAACCATGAAAACGATACCCATGAAGAATAATTGTAAAATTTTCGTAGCCGCCTTACATTTTAACGTCACTAATTACTATCGGCTTGAACATCCTCGAAAACCATGAAAACGACACCCATGACTAAAAATTTGAAAATACACGCTACCGCCATCTTGGATTTACCTTTTAAATCACTATCGGCTTCAAAACCCTCAAATACCATGAACACGACACCAAAAAAGAAAATTTAAAAAAAAATCACAGCTGCCATGTTGGATTCACATTTTAACGTCACTATCAGCTTTAACATTCTCGAAAATCATGAAAACAACACCCAATCCATGAAGAAAATTTTGAAAATGTTCGCAGCCACCAGGACAACCATTTTAATTCGGCAGCTTGTATTTTTCACGGGGACCACATGTAACAAACGGAATATTTATGTGATCCCGATTTCCCGGTATTTTTCTATAATAATAATATTATAAAGAGGTAAAATTTGTTTATAAGTTTGTATGTAGGGAGTAATCTCTGGAACTAATGATCCAATTCTAAAATTTTTTCACTGGTAGAAAGCTACATTATTCCTGAGTGCTATAGGCTATAAATTACATTTATATCATGCATATTAGCCGCGCTATCACAATTTTTATCTAGCAAGTGGGAAAGAGATACCTCTTGAAACAGGATTATTTGCATGCGCTGCCTAAGCAGTTGTTTAAAATTTAAAACAATGTATGGCAACCTGGTCCGTCTTAAATAATTCTACAAAAAAGTCCACGACACTATATTTCTATCTTTCATCCTTTATACTTCTTTTATGTTTTAAAACAGTATTTTTTCGACATACTTACGTTTGGATGATTTTATAAACAACAAAATATTAATCCTCATCAAAATAAATTATTTTATGATCACAAGGACATCATAGAGATAAGATTTGACCTTTACAGTATGTCAATTGGTCATATAGTTTCGGAGATATTATAAAATTACTAAAATGCAAAATAACTTTCATTCATACCTCAGTGAGCATAGAACATGCTTAGTGTGGATGTTTTATCCATTTACCCATAGATTGCGTTGTGCAAATACGTTATTTTTCTGAATTGCGAGATTTTCAGCGGATTGATGACCCTTCTCGATTTATTATTTCAATAACGTCGGTGGAATAAAGCGGAAGAGTTTGTTTTTCTGTTAGTTTGTTTGAACGCGCTAATCTCTGGAACTACCCCAGTCGGATTTGAATAAATATTTTTGCTTTTTATAGCCCAATTCTTGAGGAAGGATATTTAACATCACGTTACGTTACGTTACGGCCCCTAGGAGCCGACAAAAAAAAGTCAGAAAAGACACTATGCGCAAACGAAGTAATAGCGCAAGCAGCCTATGCGATGCGATGTGACGGGGTGAACTGGGGGGAGGGGGGACAAGAAATTTCACTCGGACGAAGTCGCGGGCAGATGCTAGTAAATAAATAAATCCACATAATATATAAGAAGTCGTTTCCATACCATGTATCCGATTACCCCTTGGTAAGACTGGTTGTCAGACTTTCGGGCTTCTGATGACCCGTAACGACTGTCAAAGATCCATGAATGACAGCCGGGACCAACGGCTTAACCCGTCGCGCGCTAATTAGCAGACACAATTGAAATTCTATTGTTATCTGTACACATGGTGTACAATCGACATTTTAAGAGTTAACGTGCTTTCCGAGGCCCGAAGGAGTCTCGGTATGTAAAGATGGTCACCCATCCACGGACCAACCCCGGCAAGCGTAGCTTAACCTGATGGATCGACCCGTGTGGCTGTTATTACTTAGCCACGAGCTCCTCTGATACAATCATTATTAGCCGAAAAACATATATATATATTTATATATATATATATATATATATATATATAAATTTAGGAGGTTAATTTATATATATATATATATATACTTATACAATAATAAACATGAAACAAGAGCAAGGAACTATACATTTTTTACCATAACCTGTCTGTACATTTTTTCCACGTCAGCTGTCACTACATAGGTATGCTGACGGAACCTAAGCAAGATTACTATTAAATCATCCTGAACCACTGGTCCAACAAATTGGATATCATTTAGTGACTTATCTGTAGAAGTTTTACAAGAAGCATCAAAGACTACCTAAGGTCACCCATTCACGGACCAACCCCGGCAATGGATCGACCCGTGCGGCTGTTATTACTTAGCCACAAGCTCCACGAGCAGAATGATTGCATTTATATTGGTACGGTTTTTTATCGTTAAAAGAATTTTTCTATCGTATCTAATTAGCTTTATGTTTTCAACACACTATCAACTAGCATATATCCTGAAGAAGATTATATACTTTTAGGCATTATAAATTTTGCGAATAGGTACTGCAGTCCCCTGTTTTTGGGGTTCCGTACTCAACAAGAAACCCTTATAGTTTCGCTATGTCCGTCCGTCTGTCCGTCCGCACCTTAGCTCAGAGACTCTTAATACTAGAAAGCTATAATTTGGCATGGATATACATATTCATCACGCCGACAAAGTGGTAAAATAAAATCATGAAAAAAAATAGTTTTGGATGGGTGAAAAAATTCACGGTAGTAGTATACAACGAAATTAAAAAGAAAACTATCACAGCTAAGTAGGCTTTTCAAGTTAACGAGTACCTAATAGTCAAATATTCATGAAAAAACAAAGAGCCCTCTTCTTAGTCCGCATTATTGTGCAACTGCGGAACCCTATTACCGTGCGTGGCCTGACACGCACTTGTTTTTATTATTTTTAATATTCTACCTACCCTAACTCAATTTTTGTTTATCATAAAGCAAAATGATGTTATTTTCATGGCTGTGGTAAACTATATGCCCAAATTGGGAATTTTACACAATTAAAATTCATCAGGATAATATCTAACTTAGGTATTAATGAATCATATACATTATTACAATATCCTTGTTCCTTTTGATTAGATAGGTAAATACAGTTTATTATATTTATTATTTGGAAATATTTCCTCAATTACATATACAGGGTTACTGGTAATTGGGCACGCCACAATTGCGGCGATAAGTCCCCTCTTTGAGGAGTGGTTGGAGAGGCGCCCCGGCGTCCTCACCTTCCGCCTGACGCAGGTCCTCACCGGACACGGTTGTTTCGGGAGGTTCCTGTTTCGGATAAGGCGGGAGGAAACGCCCGGGTGTCACCATTGTGTGGATCGCCCGGAGGACACGGTGGAGCATACAGTGGAGGTCTGCCCGGCTTGGGCGGAGCACCGCCGTGTTCTCATGGAGGCGATCGGCGACGGCGATCTCTCGCGTCCAAACCTGGTCCAGGCCATGGTGCGGAGCGAGAGTGCATGGGAAGCCGTCACCTCCTTCTGTGAAGCAGTAATGCTCGCAAAGGAGGAAGCGGAACGCGTGAGGGAGAGGCAACAGCCGCGCCCTCGCGCCCCTAGCCGCCGTAGGAGACGCCCTGGGCGGCGGGAATCGATTGCCGATTCCCGGCCACCGTAGGCGCGGGCTTGCGGACGACGAGTAATGGGCAGCTCGCCGTCCGGTAAGGACCAGGCCCGGGTCGACGGCGCGTTGTGTTCCACGCGCGCCTCAAAGAGATGTCAGCAGTGACGGGGTCAATTGGGCCGATGCCGCTGGGGTCGCGGTAGCCCTGGCACGGGCAGCTGAAGGAACATGGGTGGGTTTTAGTCAGTAAAAGTCTGACACGCCCTCCCGCTCTGCCAGAGCGGGAGAAGTCATTTGATGATTTCCCATCCACAAAAAAAAAAAAAAAAAAAAGGGTTACTGGTAATTCGACGTATATCCGTCAGGGGCTGATAAGGGGGCCAAAATGCAACAAATTGAACCCCCCATATGTATGGCCGAAATTCAATAGTTTTCGAGATATTTGAATTTTAAGACTTTTTTTTTAAGAATTTTAAGCAAAACTCAAATTATGCACTTTGGCCATAGAAAATCCAGTACAAAAATGGATGTAAAATTCCAAAACAATGTTATTAATGACGTGGACAGCGCTACATTCCTAGGTCTTATAGTAGATAGACAGCTTAACTGGAAGAATCATATTGAAACATTATGCAAGAAAATAAGTTGCTCATCCTATGCCCTATTTAAACTTGCTCCAACCGTTAACACTGATGCACTACTTACAGCCTATCATGGTCTTGTTGCATCTGTGTTAAGATACGGTATCATATTTTGGGGTAACTCTTCAAATAGGGAAACTGCGTTTAAAGCGCAAAAGCGCTGCATAAGATCTATGTTCGGGCTTAGGGTTACGGATAGCTGTGGATATATATGAAACTGCCCTATTTGTGAGATTAAATCCAAATTTGTTTTCTTGCCTGTCTGATACTGTACAACGTAACAGGCGTAACGACATGCTACGAGGTCGAAGAGCCAAGACAGCTCTCATGCGGAAAAGCATATTCTGCAGAGCCCCGCAAATTTATAATAAAATTAATAAATCAATTAGAGAATTAGATTTGGCTAGTTTTAAGAAGCAATTTAAAGAATTTTTATGTAATAAATGCTATTATAATTTGAATGACTACATAAATGACACTGACATATTAATTTAATTCAATTACCTACTATTTATATTATTTAATTTTTAATATGACATCCTTATTTGAATTTGAACTTAATTTATTATAATCTTTCTTTTTTCTTTTCGGTTTGAAATTTGTTCGCCCATGTGGTAGAATGTGTTGAGACAATATATGTTAACATAAGACCATGTAATATACATACCGACCATGTTCTGACAAATAAATGATTATGATTATGATTATGATTATGAAGAGTTTTTCGATATTTACCCAAAATTTGACATTTAATTCCAAATAAAAAAAAAATACATATTTGAATGGGTACCATTAAAAATGATGTTGTAGCTGGCACTTTAAAAGCTATTGACATAATTAAAACTACTTAATTTAACAAAATAATGAGCGATTTAAGAATAATATCTTATTAATATTTTCATTTTACGCTTCAAAAATGTTGTCTCGTCACAAAAATTACTATGACATTAATCGTACAAATAACTAAAACAACTTTCCTATTCTGTAAGCTTTCCATAAAGGTATAAAAGTTAATTTTAAAATACATAATTCGTGGCATGGCATGTGTTTGAACCGGCGCGGCGGTGCGCGGTGCGGGGAGATAAATCATCTGTGTTTTAGTTTACTACCTATGAAGTTCTTCTTTTAAAAAATGTGCAACATTCGATTATCAACTTTCAGTTGTTTTTTTTATTCAGCTTAGACAAGAAAGAAGGATACTTCGAAAATTCGAGTTATTTTTGAATACGAGTTCCGACGCGGAACTAACGCGGCAGAAACAGCTCGCAATATCAATGTTGCGTTTGGAAAGAGGACTGCTAATGAACGCACCGTGCGATTTTGGTTTAATCGCTAACGTGATGGAAACTTTGATTTGAAGAACGAATCACGTGGAAGACCGCCCACACAGGTGAATAACAATGAATTGAACGAGATGGTGGAAGCTGATCCGAGCCAAACTACCCAGGAATTAGCGGCATGGCTTAACGTTACACCTTACCAACAATATTGACTCATTTGCGTCAAATCAATAAAATAAAAAAATATGAGAAATGGGTGACTCATGGACTGATCTGCAGAAAGAAACGCGTGTTGAAACTTGTGTTGCCTTGTTGAATCGATACAGAAATGAAGGAATATTGAACCGAATTGTGACATGTGATGAAAAGTGGATTCTTTACGATAACCGTAAGCGAAAAATGCAATGGTTGACCCCAGGTCAAATGCCGCAACAGTGTCCTAAAGCAAAGCTTACCAATAAAAAGGTAATGGTAACTGTTTGGTGGTCTCAGCATGGTGTTATTCACTATAGCTTTCACCGATCTGGTCAAGCAATAACGGCAGATGTCTACTGTGCCGAACTCCGAACAATGATAGCAAAACTAGCAGTGAAACAGCCCCGACTCATGAAGCGATCTTCACCATTATTGCTCCATGATAACGCGAGACCTCATACAGCACGAGAAACCGTTTTAACTCTACAAGAACCGCAATTAGAAACCATTCGTCACCCTCCGTATTCGCCAGACCTTGCTCCAACGGATTACAATTTTTTTCGTGATTTGGACAATTTTCTACGTGATAAAAAGTTTTCTTAAGTTTTAAACTGTGCGAAACACACAGTTTGTCGAATCTAGATCACGAGAGTTCTATCGCAAAGAATGACAATATGACCTTCCTATTAGATGGCAGCAATGTATAGATAATAATGGTAATTATTTTGATTAAATAAATATTTTAAATTAAAAAAAAAACGAATTTCAATTTTTCAGTACAAATCGGCAATTTCATAGTTGAACCCCTAATATAAATAGAAATAAAAATTAAACATTTAAAAAAAAAACAGCAACAAACAATAATTAGTCTTAGAGTTCAAGTGGCTCATACAAAAGGCTACGAAACCTTTTAAAAGAACATGCAAATATACTCGTATGTATATGTTCGAATGCTTCATTGTAGGTTGCTGCCATTCGCCGAACTGGTGAACTTATATCTTTATATACTTAAAATGTTCGTAATAGTCTGAATAAGGTTTTTAGTGAATGACAAATTGGAAAAGTTGCCTGGAAAATTATAAATTATGGAAAAACTTAAAGTGCTTTTTTTATGGGATTTTTGTATGAATTAATGAAATTTGGACGGCGACAACGTCTGGCGGGTCAGCTATATTATAATAAAAGCTGAAGTAACTTTATCTCTCTGTCTGTTTGTTACCTTTCACGGCTCAGCCACTGAGCCGGGTAGCCTGGAATCAGGATACTCCTACTCTGCATAACCTATTTTTCATCCAGGATCGCAGACGCAGTACCTAGTGGGCAAAACATCGACCTACTGGTAATCAAAATCTAGCAGAGGCAAACAAAATTTTACAAAAAACAGTAGCTCATTTGTTACTAAACCTGGTGGCGTCGCGGTCGGTGACTTAGGAGCAACAACTTTAAGCTTCGAGTTATATCTCTACCACATTAAGGGCCTTAGCACATATCCGCCGCGAAACCGCGAAACAGCGAAATCGTATGCACACGAGTGCTACTCGAGAAGCGGAAAATCATGCGAGTCAGTTGAAATGTGGAAAACTAGTGCGGCTTCGCTGCTATGCTTTCGCGGTGAAGGTGAGCTAAGGGCCTTAAGGAACTACATCGAAGCTTGGTTTAGCTCGGTGTGTAAGTGAAATGGCGTTATGGCTGTCTAGTTTGACGCGCGAGATAGAAGACTCTCACGCTCACCGGAATTATGACGTAAAAGTAAAATCGTATAAAATTAGAAGTTAACTATTTAATAATAAATAATAATCCATCACTGGATGCGGTTTGGCATTTGAAATTTGGCTTTTAATGATTATTAAGAGGTATGTTTTAAGATTTTTTTGGTGCATTGAAGAATGTTTAATTATGTTTTGAGTTCCATAGCTGTACGCGAAAAAGACTTAAAAATATCATATTTTTTTAATTTGACAAAATTATTTACGGTTTATGAGATAAACTGCTTTAAAAAACCACCTTTTTGACCATTTTCAAAAAATCTCTGCCTTAAGGAACTAGGCCTAGTTGGAGCCGATTTTCATAATTAGACCTTCGAGTTTTGAACGAAGTTGTAAACTCCGTTAAAAACATGCGGAAGCAGATGGAGACGCGGAGGTACGATTTCTTTCTGAAGGTACACATTTACAGTGCCGGAGGCGAAACAGCCCTTGTTAGTTGTAAAAAATATGATAATTTTTCGTGTTATAAAAAACCCAGCATTTCTAAGCTATAAGAAATCATAATCAGTGACTGCCTCGTTGGTCTAGTGGTCGCAAGCGCTACTGCTAAGCATGTTATGGGTTCGATTCCCGGGTCGGGCAAAGTATTTTTGGGTTTTTCAAAACGATAATAAACTTTATGAGTGTTAAGGCTTATAGTCAAGTTATATGCAATCGTGGCCACTTGAGCGAAGTGTTTTTGTTCCTAATTCTTAATCTAGTGCTACGAGTATTGCTGATCGAAGGCCGTCTTTATACTGTCACCACGCAGCTAACAACTCACTTTATTGGGTTGTCAGAATGTTTGACTGTCGTTTGTCAATAACTAACAATATTGTCAATAGTACACATACCTAACAGTTAAATTATGGCCAATTCTGGCCAGAAGTTGGCTCTGAAGTATTTTAGAAGACTTTTACCCGCTTACAAACGAAGGTTAATGAACCTGTAGCAGAAACATCTAATGACACAAGATTTTTTTGGTTTTGTAGAAATATTTTGTAAGTACCTACTGGGCATTAAAATAACAACTCTTAATTAAACCCGAAACGGTTAATTATTATCCTAACCTAATATAAATCAAAGGAAAAATTATTTAGCAAACATAATTTTTCCTTATATATAATATATATGTATAAACTGCAAACATTGGCGGTATGAATATACCTACCTTAAAAGGTAATTTTATGCAAAAACCTATAAATAAATAAAATGCAAGCGAATAATTTAAATACAGTAATTATTTTAAAAGTGCATCATCCAGTTAAATATAAATACCAATCCGCATGACATTAGTTCACGTGTTTATAGAGTTGACGATTATTAGGACGTTACACAATCGGTAATTGTTGAAAAATTATGATGTCCTCCGTGATATCTAATATGTTTGCTGTGACGCTGTTTGTCTGTATATCTGTTAAATATGGTGAGTTTTTTTTAAATACCTATTATCTGTTGCTCTAGTGAATTAATGATCACGATTTTTGCAAGGGGCATAAATACTTTGCTGTTTTGTGAGTTCCGCACCGTAAAGGTGCAAATGGAACCCTATTATTAAGCCAACGCCACCTGTCTATCTGTATATCACAGGGCAGTATCTACTTAATCATAATAGGTAACCTGGGCCTGCAGTCTCGACATTAGTAGCTATTGCTTTACGACTGAAATCGATCGCTAACTCCTAGATGGTCAAAATTGCTTGAAAAACACGAAAAAATCATTTTCAATTTCAAACCAGTTGCATCGAGAACCGTTTTGACGACTAATTTTCGTTCTAAGCAAAACGGTTGCGTTTCGTCATTAAAATAAATTGACAACGATTCACCACAAAAATCACGTGTTTGTCGCAAAGTTCTAACGATCCGGATGTAACGATCTCGATACTTAAAGTTATCGATTGCCATCGGTATTTTATCGAAACTTACAATTTTCGTAATGTGTACGAATATAGTTAGGGACCAATTTTGTTAAGAGGAGCTCGTGGCTAAGTAATAACAGCCGCACGGGTCGATCCATCAGGTTAGGCTACGCTTGTTGGGGTTGTCCGTGGATGTGTGACCATCTTTAGTAGCTACGTACAATTAGGGGAATTGCCCCTCTGATCGCATTGTGTGTTTGCACAGTGCGAGTTGCTGACTAACTATCGCTCGCACTGTGTACTCGCATGTCAATAGCTTGGCTTGCCTTGGTTGTTTATACAGTGCGAGTTGCTGCACTGCAGCTGCTAGTGGACTGTAAATGTGTGGGGCCCTTAAAAAGGTAGAAACAAGACATCATAGACAGACAAATTAAAAATCCGGAGTTACACTCATTTTTTTGAAAATTTATTCATTTTTTTTTTCAATGAAAATGAAAAAATGTTTATTAGTTTTAACAAGTTTTTTTACATTACTAGGTAGTGATTGGAGCCTCCTTTTAAGCTAATAAAGCCTGTATTAGGAGACTCCGCTCTTCCATACATTGTTGGTATTAACTATAAACTTGTTTATTTAAAACAATAATAAAAAAATATATAATAAAGGAATCTAATCTACGAAAACTATAGATAATTTATAAGTTAGGCTAATAAGTGCTTTCAGAATTCAAATTGTTAGTAATAGTGTAGTTGTGTGTGATAGTGTGGTTGTGTGTAGTTGTGATTGGGTTGTTGTAATCAGTGTTGTGTTTGAATGTGTGGTATGTGTGTGGGTGGGAGTACCTACCTATATCATGAGCGAATGAGATTGAGCCTTAGGATACTGTTAGCATATTATTATTCTCGTATTTTTAACAATATTCGCAATCTCATCTCAGTCTCAATTTGTCAAAACTTTTTTAGCGTTTACCTACATTTATGACATTTGATTGTCGCTGACATGAGATTGCGACTCAAAATTGAAAGTTTTTTGGTACGAGAATTGACCTTCTGATTACGAGTGACTTCAGATTTTGAATTTGTCTGTCTATGATGTCTTGTAACCTTTTTATTAGTTGTCGTTTTTGTCGTAGTTGGGTTTTAGTTTTTATTAACTTTTATTTTACATACATCTTTATATTTCTTCGGATTCGTTGGCCTCGTAGTGACTATCGTAGCGGCGGCAGGTCACGTGGGGCCAGATAAAAGCTCGAACAAAAAAAAATCATAGCATATCTACCTATGTCCGGAGTTGGCGGTGGCTTTCCAAGACAGTAGGTGTCACAACACGCCCGTGCCTCGGAAAACAATTAAAACCGTTGGTCCTTCATCTGCTTTGCTTTTTTTGCTTTGTTGCTTGATCTCTCCCTGGTCGTGTCCGAAAGCCGTCCCATCGGACGTGAGAGTTGAGGGAGTAATAGCGTCTAGAGATGTACCGAATATCTGCCGAGTAGTCGGGAAAGTTGATTATCCGGCCATATTTATAGTAAGCGATTAGTGGCAAATAAAGCGCCGACTAGCGCTGTTTACTATATTCATATTTCTGTATTCAAAAATAGGCTTATTGAAATGAAATCGTGAATTCTTAATATTTTTATTTTAGAATTCTTTTATTGGATTCTAAACGAGACCTCTGAATAAAGAAATGTATTGTTTGTTATATTTTAGAATCACAGTTTCGGTTATGTTCACCCGAACTCCACCGAAGCAATGATCGGCTGGCCGACCAGTCGGACTTTTTGCAACCCAACTAGTCGGCCAGTTGGTCAAAGAAAAAACTCCTCAATGTGTGTCGGCGCACACTTGTATCTATCTCCTGAATACATGGTACGGTGGTCGGTGGTGGTGGTGGTGGTGGTCATGGTATGGTGGTGGTCCTGACTATTTGGCGGAGGTGGTGGTGGTGGTGGTATGGTGGTGGTATGGTGGTATGGTATGGTGGTTAACACTTGCAGTTTTTTAATCTTAATTATTAAGCGAAATATTTAATTCAAATCGGAACAGAAGTACTTAAAATTTTAAGAAAATTTTAACTCTTAACAGTTAAACGAAAAAAAGCAGTTTAACGAATCATTTTGTATTAATTTAGATGATGTCAAAAAGTAGCAGTGTTAACCGACTTCTGTTGCTGACTGTACTACCATTGCAATTAACCGCCGTCGCCGCTGTGATCGAAATTCAGTCGGGAGGATATATACGAGTATATTATATTACTTTTAGTTCAGTTTATCGATTTGATTTTCTAAATAAATTCCCTCTTTCCAGTTTCTTCTCTTGAATGCTACGAATGTACAAGCTAAGAGTAGCTTGTACATGTGTGTTGAGTCAGAGGACTCAGCATGCAGGTTTGACTCATATTCCGGCAAGACCACTGAATGTGATTCCGTATGCAGTACTATCACGAAATTTGAATATTTTAGCGGTGAGTATCATTATTGTAGGTATATCGATCCTGATAAGAAAAGGGTAGTATTTAAACGCACATCAAAAATTACCAACTTTTCCCAATAGAATACGTACATCAAAAATACTGTTTGCACATCAAAATTTGCACGTTTAAATAAATTAAACTTAACGTCAGGTCGACTGAGCCCCGCTGCGCGGGGCTCCTATTTCTGTCTGCAGGGTTTACAGGAACCTAACCAAACCTAACCTCGGGGTGCCCAATAATTATTATTTGTACAATTTTTGATATTCAGTTAGTTAACTAGTAGTGAAATAATAAGTTTTTTAGATGCGCATTTATTATTTTTGATGAACAGTTAGTATTTTTGATATGTAATTAATATTTTTGTTGTAACTTTGGACAAAAATTGATGAATGATTATTAATTGTAGAAGTTTTGATATTCAATTAGTTAATTAGTAGTGCAATCATTGATTTGGTGTGCATGTAGATTATTACAAGTAAAGCATTTGACGTATGAATATTTTTCTGGTGTGCAATTAATAATTTCCCATAAGAAAATGACAGTATTCATAAAAGCAAAATCTGTACTTCGACAAAAAACACTTCATAATAGGTTTCTTTTTTGCATTCAGATTCATTTACAATTCGCTCATGCGGGAAAAAGAAATATAATCAACTTAGTGACAAGACAAACATAGCTATACAAACTTGTAATAATGATCTGTGTAACGGGCTGCGCCAATTACGCCAAGATACTGGTAACCAAAAAGAAACGTCGAAAGTCAAAATAGAAAATGGTGGATCTTCGTACGAGTATTCCAGTGAAATAACCCACTCCCAGTCCAGCGATTCAACAGGATTCTCATTCTCACTCGGCAACAATGATGTTGTTTATAAGTACAATGTCTTCTTTACCTTTTACATCGTTTTGTTTGGTATGTTGTTAAGGTAATCAAGATGTAATCGATTTGCGTAATGTTTAATTATGTCCGTTTTTATACCTGCATATTTTACCCATTATATTCTATAAGTTATATTTTTTTCATGGAGAGCACCCCGACTTACAAGCATATAGGTCATGGGTTCGAACCCAGACAGGAACTTTATTTTGTGTAATTTATTTTATGACGGTGTCAGAAACATCGTGTCCTAGAGCCGAAAATTTAGAGGCATGAGACATCTGCCGAACCTCACTGGGCTTGCGTGGTGGATTATGGTTCACTCACAGAGTGTCCCAGCAGTGGGAATAATGCTCATTGTGTAATGTATAGTTTTTTTATTTTTTATTAAATAGGTTTTCGCTTAGTTTCTTTATATTTCAAAAACACCCCCTAGTAGACATTATAAACAAAACTAAGAACGGGTCTTCTCGCGATATAAAAACGTCGGGAAACAATTAGTTACCTGTTTACCTCGTAAAAAGGAATGTACGGTCTACGTACATTGACCTTACTTTTAGCTGACAAGGCAAATCAATAAGTTCACTTGTCACAACAAATACTGCTACTTACTCAGTGTGCAATTAACCAACTCGCGGAATAGACATACATGTAATGATCACCAACCTTTACGGTGTACGACACTAGTGATAAATAAACTTTTGGGTTACTATGTGAAGTGTTTTACATGTTGGACACACTCGCTACTAAACAAACTACACAAACAGTACAGTGTACAGTTCAGGAACTAATCTGGACCGCACAAGGAATATCGCGAGAAGAGCCGTTCTTAGTTTTGTTTATACGAGTAATGTGTGCAAATCGCGAAAGTTTAAAATGTTTACACCCTAGTAGAGACCGACTTAATTTCGTTTTTGGTTTTCGGCCGAAATATCCATTTTCGGCAATTCAAATTTGAACGGTAAAATAAAATTTTTAAAAGATTGACAGTGCGTTTCTACTTTTACAAAAAAAAAAAAACACAACGACAAACGAATAAATCATTATTTCGTTTTTCGGCCGATAAAAAGGTTCAGGTTTTCGGTCGGATTCTACCCCGTCACGCTATGCGTACCAAAATGTATGATAAAATCTATTTCTATAGTCATACATCTAGAACCGACATCGTACGCGATGTATGATGATATGCCAGACTCATGTTTCTGAATACGAATTTTGATGACGCGCTAAACTCTTGGCTAAGATCTGTCTTGGACTACATTGGATACAATGACTCTAACTAAGGCTGTAAGATCGTCCCTTGTAAACATGTATTTCTTGCAAATAAACGATTTGAATTAGATCAAATTGTTTTATCAACCTATCACAACAACAAAAAAAATTAATTGCTCTCATATTAATTAGTCTGTACGCTTTTTCCCTTTGCCTAGCCATATTATTTTAAGCTTTCTTTGATATAAATAAATATTATACTCAATATTTGTATTATTTCTTAATAAACCTTGCGTTCCTTTCTCGTTTAGTGTTAAAAAAAAATATTATGCCTCTATCCCCCAAAGTGCAGCCAGTTGTGCAACAATTTAATTTATTTGTTTGTTCATGTTTTTTCTTTGTATTATACATATTAACTAACATACCATGTTCTTTACTTTTTAGTTAGTTATTTGACAGAGTAGTCGTGCTTTTATTTTTTTCAACTTATTTATTTTGATTTTATACATTTATTTTGATTTGCAGTTTTACCAAAGCCTGTTTAAATCGTATGCAGCCAAAGATTAAATGTTAGTTTTGAATGTATGCCTATGTAAAATTTATGCCAATAAATTATAATAGTATAATTTTTTGTAATGTGCTCATCAAGATTTTAAATTTAATGCCCGTAGATATATCCGCTTGAGTGCGTGAAGTTTTTTTCACATTTAAAAATGTGAAGAAAAACTTCAATGGCTCCCATTGCCGCAACATTGAAAAAAAGAAAGAAAAGCCAGTGCCACTCAGCATGATGTAAGGATTCTAACAATATCCAGATACATCCAAATCTGTTCAGGCATTTAATTTTTTTTTTATTCTTAATTTTTATAAGAGGCTTTTATCCACAGTGGCAAGTCAGCCTCATCATAACTTAAACTATTCTAAACTACAAATACAAAAAAAAAAAAAAATATTAATTCCTAAAAAAAAAAATGTAAGTAGGTCTGCTATCTCAGGCGAAGGCTGCGCTAAAACTTTTACGTATGGACCAATATCATATTTATGTACTTTAACCATACTCAACAGTGTCTCTCTTTCCTTCTTTGTGTTAGTACACTCCATAAGTATATGGTGAACATCTTCAACCATTCCGCATGTTTCACAATTGGGCGAATTAACTTTATTCATCAAATAACCAAACTTGCGGGATGGGTAGTGACCAGAGCGTAATCTATGAAGCAGAACAATATGATACCTACTCATTTCTGTGATAGCAAACCATGGTATTCGAGGAGGCTGATATTGTATAGTTTTATACCAGATACCTTTTTCCCTACTCCGTTCGTCAAAGTAATCTCTTTAAATTTATCATAGCAAACTGTTTTGCATTAAAAGTTATGGTGGAACAAACGACTCCGAGAAACTCACATACATACATACAGGGTGTCCCGTAATTAATGGATAACCCCTTACGGGGTCATTGTACTCATCATTATGAACAACTTTTACTATGGGACCAAACCTGAAATCACGAAAAAAAAATCAGCAGTTCCCTACATTTTGACGAGTTATGCGAAAATAAATGTAGGGAACAGTTGATTTTTTTTTCGCTATTTCATGTTTGGTCCTATAGTAAAAGATGTTCATAATGATGAGTACAATGACTCCTTAAGAGGTTATCTATTAATTACGGGACACCCTGTACATTATATGAAGCCTCAAAACATTACACACCTTTATGGGCAGTCGTATAAAAATATGCACATAAGGTGCGTTAAATGTACAACATGCAATCCAAACCTACACTCGACATGTGTTTCATCCCTTCCACACAATAGGAGATGTAGACTCATCGACAGCTGCCTCGGCTATGTACGATGCTGACTCTTTGGTTTAGTGATTGCAAGTGCTACTGCTGAGTATGAGGTCATGGGTTGGATTCCCAGGTCGGGTAAATTGTTATTCAGTTTTTCCATCGGGAATTTCTCAGTAGCAGCCTGGAATATGGATTTGTGACCGATCAATGGACATATAGCCTCACCTTCACATTGGAGTCAAACATAACCTATGAAATGAGGGTATACTGTATTAAATAAATAAATAATGATGTTAGGTACATAGGCGGAGAGGTAACAGCCGCGCCCTCGCGCCCCTAGCCGCCGTAGGAGACGCCCTGGGCGGCGGGAATCGATTGCCGATTCCCGGCCACCGTAGGCGCGGGCTTGCGGACGACGAGTAATGGGCTCGCCGTCCGGTAAGGAACAGGCCCGGGTCGACGGCGCGTTGTGTTCCACGCGCGTCTCAAAGAGATGTCAGCAGTGACGGGGTCAATTGGGCCGATGCCGCCGGGGTCGCGGGTAGTTCGAAAGAGATACCGTGGCCCTGGCACGGGCAACTGAAGGAACACGGGTGGGTTTTAGTCAGTAAAAGTCTGACACGCCCTCCCGCTCTGCCCGGAGCGGGAGAAGTCATTTGTTGATTTCCCATCCACAAAAAAAAAAAAAAAAAAAAAAAAGGTACATAGGCGGACTAAATGCCACAAGACATTCTTTACCAGTGAACCTTTGCGACCTTTATTATTCGGAATCATGGTGATTTTGAGAAGGTTCTCAAACACACCAGGTGCTTGCTCTACGCTGATGATCTCAAGTTAATATATGGTGTTGAGGAGATGGCTGATACATTAACTCTTCAGGAGAACATTAACTCAGTGTTCCAATGGAACATTGAAAACAAGCTCCTATTCAACACGGCTAAATATGTTTTGTCCTTTAGTCGCGCTAAAAACCCTCGGCATGTGCAATACTTCCTTGGAACCGATGCGATTGCCCGTGTTAATTCGGTAAAGGATCTAGGAGTTTTATTTGACCTACGACTAACCTTCCACGAACATAATATGCGGTCTCTTTCCACTGATTCATACCGAAAACTAGGTTTTACTATTTGGAATATGCGAGAATTTAACAACCCTCTTCCATTAAATTGGTTCATATGGCTTTAGTAACAAGGAAACTAGAGTCAGCTTCAATTATTTGGAACCCCTATAAAAGTACTTACGCCTTGCTTCTTGAGAAGGTCCAAAAAACATTGCTTGGATTTCTATTTAAAATTTTTGCTTGGAATGTTCTTGAAGTTAGGCGTAATTACTTTTTACTCATGTCCTTCGGGGGGAGTCTGATTGCCCGGAACTAGTAGCTTAACTTGTGAAACTTTTTGTTTCTCCTGTACCCAAATACCAACATGTACATACGTTGGCCGTTCCGTCAGCATGCACAGTTTTGCATTCTAACTCACCCTTGGTTCGCGCGCTCGCAATGCTGAATGCTCTACTGGCATCGACACAGGAGTGTGATTTGTTTGCCGCGAGATGGATAGACGTATGTCGTGCTTTTTTGCGATTCTGCGAAATGATGGACGAAACATGTTTTTTTTTATTGGCATTTGTTAGTTTTTTTGTGTATTCTTTCTTATTGTTATTCCTTCCATATTGTGAATATGTCTGCTATGCAATAACTTGGATCTGGGTGTGTAATGTTGTGGATATTTTTTAACCAAATAAATAATAAAAAGGACAAAATTGTGATAGAAGTACAAAAAAAAAACCTACCACACTACCACTCACCCTACGCAGAATACAAGCATGATAGTATGATAAACTCATGTGTAGGATTCATTCTCAAAAACCTAGTGTAATATCTTGCTCGTCCTAGTCACGAGCGATCAAGCGATTCCTTGCTGTTGAAATTGGACAAGACACGACAAGACAAGACGTCTTTGTTCAGACTTTTGTAATGCGGACACTAAGAGAGTTGTTGTCATGGTGCATTTAAGGAGTTTCGGTGTAGCATGAAATAAATACAAAGTTCTGCACACTTCCGTGCCAGTATTACATATAATATTTTCCCTAATTTGGACAGAGAACCTGTATTGATTGATCAATCAATAGATTGATCAAGGTAAAATAAGCAATTGGAACGGCAACCAAAATGAAATGATGTTTATTTCGGTAAGTAGATCTTTTTTACTCGTACATTTTTTCGTTAATATTTTAAAACAAGATGGCACCGGCATTTCCTAGCTGACTGATCCCTGAGAAGAAATGCCGAAACAAACTCAGAGTACAGTGTCGTTTAAAGTATTTTTTGGAGTATGAGGAGTGAAATAATACGAGCGTTAACTCAAAAGCGTTTCGTTTTTCTGCACAACGTAAAACAAAACAAAAGCCTTTACACCTTAAAGTTGCTTTTTGTGTAGCACTGATTCAATGAAGTCCTTTGTTTTCGTCCAACAATAGAAGGTAGAAACGACACAACAAAACAGGAGTAAACTCCAGTCGTGCGTCGGTGCTGACACACACCAGTTTTTTTTCTTCTAGCCGCTCACGCGCCCAATTGCCCGAAATGCACCGGCCGGGTGGTGAAACCTTGAAGTGCCCCGTTGGACGAAACGTTAAAGAGAAGTGGAGCGAGTGCAATCCGCGTCTTAGTTTTTTTTTTGGAATTTTGTGTATGGATCCATCCCTTGCGTTCCAAGTTCTTTGGAAAGGTGGTTAGGTCTCTCAGGCAAAAAATAAAATCCATCCATGCTGTAATATTGAAATAAATAGTTACGAAAAAGCCCCCAATTTACTATCATATCGCATGGTATACTACGAGTAACAACCTGAACCATCTCAGCTACCTCACCCCTCCATAAACCGCAGCAACACAAAAAGCGCGAAATCTCTAGCGCTGACAAGATTTTTTCTTTTGGTAGTGTACACAGTTCGTGTGTAGAAACGACACGTATTCTTGCGTAGGCTCGGTGACTTTTCTTAGCGTGTACAAGGGCCCTCACAGTACTATTTTTACATTTAAACTTACCCCAAAAAACAAAAGAAACCATTTGATACACAAAGAAAAGACTATACAATAACACAAACATATTACATTTCAAATCTAAATTACAGGAAATAAATTGGAAATATAATACAATGACAAGGATAAAAACATTGATGACAATTATAAAGTGCTGAACGATATACTCATTAAAATCCTAAACCAATGTATGCCATTACAAAAAATTAAATTAAATTCAAAGTACGTATAAAAATATTGGCTCACCGTCACCGTAGGTATAAAAAAAAATAATAAAAAATAAAATAAAAGGAAAAATAATACAATCAAAGATTTATAATGAAAATAATAACAACAAAAACTAATAATCCAATTCTAACACGATTTAAAAATAAAAGATAAAATCAAATAACAAAGTTAAAAACATGGTTTTCATGTTAAACGAGGAAACATACAAATTAGAATAACACTTAGATATAAAAACAGACTAAACATACCAACTTCACGACTAAAATGCATTCTTCCAGTACCACAACAACAATATGTATGAACAATAGGAATAACTAACTAAAACTATAATAAGTAATTATATAATAAAAAAGACTTACTTAGTGCCCGATTTCTGAAGAATTCATAAACAGAGTTAAACTCACAATAGCTATTGATTCGACAAAATTATCTATTTAAGCGAATTCCTTCCTTACGCACGGTTTTTGAGGTCCACAGATAAACACTCGATAGTAATTCACTCGATAGACAATTTTAAATTATTAGGAGGCACCAACCGACGATTATTCCTGTATGCACTGTGCAAGTGTACCCTTGGGGGTTGTTCTTGAACAACCCCCGGTTGGTGAAGGACTATTGCAGAACATGGAAACAAAGCATATTGGGCTATGGGTTTGGGTGGCTGTGGACTGGTTACATAGAATTATGGAACGCCTACGGCCTTTTATATACAATAGATAAAATGGCAGGGGGTGACATGCACACTCAATAATGGGCCCCCGAAAACGGTTGCTAGCACATAGTGTCGTAGCGACAAGGGGGCAACATGTCCTGAGGAGTGGAAAGGTATTTTACGGCTATCAGGACAATCACGGAGGTACGGTCAAGATCCCTACCAGCATCTTACTGGAATACTTGTTTCCTCCGAACACGTTTGCTCTTGCGAATGTCCACTCAAGCCGGCCAATAAAGACAAGCCAGAGGTGAGGAATAGGATTTCTCCCGGGAGATAAGGTCCGTGGGGTCGCTACTACCCAAAAGCTCGCCACATGCTGCCCTGCGGGTTCATATATCTCTCTTGGTCTGGCTCCTCACCCTAGACCTGTTTTGGAAAGTAAACTCTACCGACACAGAACTAGAGTTCAGGAGCACGCAAACCCCACCACGACGTCAGCGTAGAGATACGGCGGTTATTATTATAATTTTTATAACAGTGTTTTGGAAGACTTTAAACGCCCAATGAACGAAGGTTAATGAACCTATATTTGTAGTAGTTTAGAGGCATGAGGAACAGGGTGTAAAGTTCACTCATCCTCTATTGAAAAGGGAGGATCCTCCGACTAGACGGGTGTTGTGTCTCGTGGGCAACTGCCCGACGGTTGATGTCGGGACGTTGTATACATGCTAATCGCGCGGTAAACTCTGATTGCACGATGCAGGATTGCGTAACGTCAGTGTGACGCGTAGTTCGTATGTAGCGATGTAGATTCCGCCACATCACTCCCCTCCGGAGACCGGAGGTCGATAGTGGGCTGAGTCGTGTATCTTGCGATGCTTGCCAGTGTCAGTTGTGGTTCCAGTGAGTCGGAACTGTCTGCGGTGATACCCCAGTGAGTCGGGGTGGCGCTGCGTTATGCTCCAGTGAGCCGGAGTGTACAGCGCTGGGTTGAGGTTGAGGCTGAAGGTGATGACCAGGAATGCGCGTCCGCTGCATGCTCGTGGTCAGGATACCTGTCGAAGCCGTGGATGCTGGCTGGCTGTGTGACTCGCCGCTCGAAAGCTTGAGGAAGTGATGCTGATGACGTCACGCTGAAGGAGTTGCACGAAGGCTGCGCTGACGTTCATACTCGGGGTCACCAGTAGAGGCATGAGGAACAGGGTGTAAAGTTCACTCATCCTCCATAGAAAAGGGAGGATCCTCCGACCAGACGGGTGTTGTGTCTGGTGGGCAACTGCCCGACGGTTGATGTCGGGACGTTGTATATATGCTAATCACGCGATAAACTCTGATTGCGCAATGCAGGATTGCGTAACGTCAGTGTGACGCGTAGTTCGTATGTAAAAATTATTGCTTTATCAATTTTGAGACAAGATGTAGATTCCGCCACAGTAGAAACAAAGTAGTTTTGAAACAAAAAAAAAAAAAAACCATGTTCCATACAAAAGCGACCTAATTTAGAAATATTTTGTAGGCACTGGGCGTTGATTTTTTTGACGGTCAAAATTGTACAAAAATCACTAAATTATTACTTTTAAACCTAAAACGGGTTTTTATCCAACCGTCATTAGAGCTTAATCTAATCAAAGGGAAAATCGTGTTTCCAAACATTGCGGTCGAAATGGGTCATTAAATGCTATTAAAATGTAAACAGAATAGTTTTAACACAATAATTAACTAGGAAGTGCATAATCCTGCTAAATATAAATACACTTCCGCATAACATTGAGTTTATATTTAGAATTCAAGTGCTTGTAGAGTTGACAATAACTAGGACAATATAATTGTAGAAAAATTATGAAGTCCTCCATATTATATCATTTGTTTGTATATGTTGAGTTTTGAGAATATTATGTTGCTCTGGTGAACTACTGATCTCGTTTTTTGCAAAGGGCACAGTATAAATACTTCGTGGTAACGTCAGAAGCTAGGTGCACGGTTCCAATTGTTCGTTTCCTATGGAGAAGAGCCGGCAAGTAACTCCACGGTTACTCTTTTAAAAATAATTGGCTTTTACAATGTTTTCAAATTAAAATGTAATAGCTATAGGAGGACTCGGACAGAGTAGGCCTGTCAACAAGTACCAGGTACTCAAAAAGTGAAAAAATAAAAACTTTTTTTACAAAAAAATACAATTGACTTCCAAAAACAACACTACAAAGTGAAAAATAACTTTAATTTCGGAAGTCGGTGTCTAGTTAAATGTATTTTCGTTTTTTGCCACCGACTTCCAAAATTAAAGTTATTTTTCACTTTGTAGTGTTGTTTTTGGAAGTTGGTTGTATTTTTTTGTAAAAAAGTTTTTATTTTTCACTTTTTAGTTGTGTACCTACCCCAAACACAAATTCGAATACCACTACCTGCAAAACAAACTATAACATCATCCATATAAAGTGGGGAAAAAATACGTATTATTGAAGCTAACTCAAAAACTACAGAAGCAAAGTTTATCAATTTTATATGGGACCAACTGTGATGTATACCCTCTCGAATAAAACAAAAAAAAAATCCAAGTCGGTCCAGCCATCTTCGAGTAATCGGGGAACATACATAAAAAAAATAAAATAAAAAAAAGGTTCCGACGAATTAAGAACCTCCTCCTTTTTGAAGTCGGTTAACAAAATAGGTAATGGTCTACAAAATCAACAGTCTATTAAGCCTACAACGTTCTCACATTCACAAATATAAAAGAATCTAGCAATATATATATAACATATAAGTAAAATAATAAAAATAAAAACCTATTTAAACCAAAGCACATGATTGCCATTACAACTGTAAGGGCCACTTGCGCGTTCATGGGTTATCATAAATAACTTGGAGTTAACAGCTAAATCAGGGTTAATCAAATAATTCATTTTGTGCCACCAAAAGTAAGAGGTAAACCTAGAGTTAAACTTCTAAACATTTAACCCACCGATGTGGGAGAGTTAAGTCGGTGAACTCTGGGTAATGTCAAAATAATATGATGTTACGAGGTACCTGATATCTTATTTTGTATTTTCTATTGTTCTACGTAAGTGAAAATTCGGTACCCTATATCAGCAGACAATGTATTCATGAACTCATCTAGAAATAAATACAAATTATAAAAACCTTAAATATATTTTTCAATACACTTCCTCGAAAACTGGTTCATATTGCACTACGATTAGGTTCCAATATATTTCACATACGTGCGATTTTTCAGTTTCCAATACGTATGCGGGAATAAAAATTGCCACAGATAACTTATACCTATACTGAGTCCAAATTGGTTCAATGCTATTCACACCGTCACTATTCGGAGGTGAATGTTTTTTTTTAATCTCGGCAAAGAGTTATGCGTCTTTACGGCGTTAATATTTTTTTAATATTTAAATAATGTTTATAAATAGAATATCATCAAAAAACATGATTATTACAATAAAAAAAACGTTTATGAACAAATTAACATTTATTTGTGTTCTAAACTCAAAAATATTTGAATTTTCTATTTTTCATATTAGGCTGTTTATCGGCTTTATACCTTTGCCTCTGCTTCAACCTGACGAAAGAAAAGCGCGGAAAAAAAAATTAAATCATAATTTCCTAATAATTCATGACAAAAATATTTTTCGTTGGTTTACTTGATTTCTTCAAAAGTGTATTGAAAAACGTCGTTTGATACACGTGGACATTTGTTATTGCAGTTCTCGGCTCAAAAACAACCTCGCCTATGGCTCGGGTGTTAATTCCGCCTCGAATGCAATAACAAAAATTCTCCACTTGTATCAAAATATACTATTTCCTTCTGACGTTTTCGTCAATCAAGAAACTAAATTTAAAGATTTATTACAATACGATTAAAATGAAATATCCTGTTATAATATTCAAAGACAAGAAAGAGATGGGGAATACTTGTACAATTTCCGTTCATTCATTTTTCATTCTCTTTTGTGTTTCGTCTATTGAACAGAAATGTTCCCAACTCAAAAAACACTAGAGCCAAATTAACTAAGCCGGTGTTACTTTTTAGTGACGCAACGCGTAATAAAAGTTAAAATGTTATTTACATGTTATGTAAATAACATTTTAACTTTGAATAATCATTTAACCCGACTAAACATGCAAGTGGACCTAACAACCACTAAAGCCAGTAATAAATATTTAAAATTAGAATTGTAGCATATACAATGTAATAATAGGTCTTTACCTATGAAATTGCCGTTTTGTATGAAAAAATTTAAACGAATTTTTTTCATGCATTTTTTATTTGTATTAATCGAAGTAATCACCCATGCAATCAATGCATCTTTGCCAACGCAGTGGCAGTTTATTGATGCCCTTCTTAAAGAAATCAGCTGGACGGGAGGCAACAAATTCTTCAAAGGCATTTTGTACTGCCTCTCGGGTATTGAATTTTTTTCCCGCCAAGAAGTAATCCAAATTCTGGAAAAAGTAGTAGTCTGTAGGCGCAAGGTCTGGTGAGTAGGGCGGATGACGGAGAGCTTCCAACCCCAGTTCTTGCAACTTGGAGACCGTCTGCTGTGCAGTATGAGGTCGCGCGTTGTCGTGCAGGAGCAGCGAAGACGAGCGATTGACCAATGCTGGTTGGAGATGTGCCAGCTTCTCCATCATTGTGTTCAGTTCTTCACAGTACACATCTGAAGTAATGCTCACCCCGTTTGGTAAGAAGCTGTGATGAATCACACCGGCGCTAGACCACCAAACAGTGACCATCACTTTTCTAGGGGTAAGTTTTCGTTTAGGGCATTGTTTAGGTGCTGAACCATTATCCAACCAACTTGCTGAGCGCTTGCGGTTATCGAACAGAATCCATTTTTCATTGCAGGTAACAATGCGGTTCAAAATTCCTTCAATTGTGTGTCTGTTGAGCAGTGCAAGGCACGTCTCGACGCGTACTTCGCGCTGGCGATCATTGAGTTCGTGGGGCACCCATTTGTCAAGCTTTTTTACCTTGCCAATTTGACGCAAATGGACCAGTATTGTTTTGACGCTAACGTCGAAAGCTGCTGCTAATTCAGCCGTAGATTGTGTATCATCAGCTTCCACAATCGCCTTTAATTCGTCATTGTCGATCATAGTTTTCGGACGACCGCGAGGTTCATTTTTCAGGTCGAAATTTCCAGAACGGAAGCGAGCAAACCAACAAGTGGTGCGTTGGTTTGTAGTGTTAGCTCCGTAAACGTCGTTGATGTTGCGTGCCGCTTGTGCCGCGTTGCTGCCACGACGGTACTCATATTCCATAATTACTCGAATTTTTAACGTATCCATGATGACGAAAAAGATTGAAATGCGATGAAAATGTAACACTAATCAATAAACAAATGACTACTTTTGAAAAAAAATCCATGTTTTTAAAATAAAATTAATTTGAAATTAGAATTCTTAGCCAAACAAAACTTATTTTGATTTGAAATGGCCAGTACTGCAGAACGGCAATTTCATAGGTAATGTTAGGTATTTCATAGGTAAAGACCTAATATTAGGTAAAGACCTAATATTAGGTCTTTACCTATGAAATTGCCGTTCTGCAGTACTGGCCATTTCAAATCAAAATAAGTTTTGTTTGATGGACGATTGTAAGATAACCAACTTGTTAATTTTGTAATGTGTGTAAAACTTTTCTACCAATGTAATTGTTTTCAATCCATAAGTACTTTCTGAGTTTTTTTTCGCTCCATATGTAAAATACTGGTATTCAGCTGCATCCGGTTAGACTGAAAGCCGACCCCAACATAGTTGGGAAAAGGCTAGGCAGATTGATTTATTTTCTGAGTTTATCTTGGACATCATTAACACTGGTGAAGTAAAACATCGTGAGGAAACCTGAACTTATAGTTAATATAAGTCTGTCATCGCCAACCCGTCTTGAGCAAGCGTGGTGATCAATGCTCGTGCCTTCTCTGTATGAGAAGAGGCTTTTGCCCAGCAGTGGGACAAAAAATAGGCTGGTGTTACTTTTACTACTTTTTGTTTGTTTTCAAAATTATAGTTACTTGTAGCATGATCAAATTGTTTTATCAACCTATCACAACAGCAAAAACAATCAGTCACAAGGGTTTTCTCTTTGCCTAGCCATATTCATGTAAGCTTTCCTTGTTATAAATAAATATTGTCCTAAATGTATTATTTCTTGACAAACTTTGCGTTCTTTTCTCGTTTAGTGTTCCACAAAACATAACATCACGCCTTTTCCCCCAAAAGGGATAGACAGTGGTGCCGACAGCATAAGACACCTGTCCCACTAACGCCGGCAATTACGATTAACTTCTCAAACGTCGGATGTACACCAAGTGTACGTAAGAGAAAGCTTTATATTATAATAGGTTGGGGAAAAAGTCTTTTCGCATTACAGTATGTATGAACTTAAAATAAAATCTCTTTGGCTATACTATTTGTATCTGGCTGGTTTTGGTATCATTGAAAGTTTCAATTTTAAAGAACATAATTCCAAATTCAAATTAGGAAAATGTATGATTTTCATTTGTTTTTCGTACTGTCAAGATGAATGAATCTAATGAAGAAATTCGATACATTTTAAAGTTTTACTACAAAAAAGGTAAAAATGCAATGCAAGCCGCGAAAAAAATTTGCGATGTTTATGGACCCAGTGCAGTGTCTGTGAGAGTAGCACAAATTTGGTTTAAGCGTTTTCAATCCGGAAATTTTGATGTCAAAGATGCACGTCGCTCTGGTCGCCCTATTACGGATAAAATGGATGCCATTTTTGAAAAAGTGGAGCAAGATCGGCATATCAGTAGTTACGACGTAGCTGAAGAACTGGGAATTGATCACAAAACAGTTTTGGCGCATTTGAAAAAAACTGGGTCCACAAAAAAGCTCAATATTTGGGTACCTCTCGAGCTCACTGAAAGAAATCTAATGAACCGTGTACTCATTTGTGATTCTTTATTACGACGTAATGAAACCGAACCATTTTTGAAGAAGCTGATAACTGGTGATGAAAAGTGGATCACGTACGACAAGAACGTGCGAAAAAGGTCGTGGTCAAAGGTCGGTCAGGCTTCACAGACTGTGGCGAATCCCGGGTTAACTCGCAACAAGGTGATGCTGTGTGTGTGGTGGGATTGGAAGGGCATTATTCATTATGAGCTGTTACCACCAGGCAGACCCATCGATTCTGAACTCTACTGCGAACAACTGATGAGCTTAAAGCAAGAAGTTGAGAGAAAGCGGCCGGAATTAATCAACAGAAGGGGTGTGGTTTTTCATCATGATAACGCTAGACCTCACACAACTTTAGCCACTCAGCAAAAATTAAGAGAGTTTGGCTGGGAGGTGTTAATGCATCCGCCGTATAGTCCTGACCTTGCACCTTCAGATTTCCACCTGTTTCGGTCTCTTCAGAATTCTTTAGGCAGTGTCAGGTTAACATCACGAGAGGACTGCCAAAACCACTTGTCGCGGTATTTCGATCAGAAGTCCCAAAATTTATATAGCAATGGGATCATGTCCCTACCTACAAGATGGCAAAAAGTTATCGAACCAAATGGTACCTACATACTTTAGATAAATGTAAATAATGTATATTAAAAAATGTTTTGAAGTTTCTTAAAAAATGCGAAGAAACTTTTTCCCCAACCTAATATAATATGTACATAAACGTAATTGTTAATTTGTTATTTTATTACCTAAAAAATTTTTTCAATTCTGTCAGTCAAGTTGAAATTAATATCAAATACGTAAATAGATAGTCGTAGTTAACGTCTATAGTCCCTTGGAGCTCTACAAAAATCAAGCTTCTAAGTCAAGCAATAAAAAAATACGGCCATTTATACAACTTTTTGATATTCGCAAATAAATTAAAACCTATAGGGTACTTCCCATTGAACTAGAATCATGAAATATGGCAAAAAGCAAGGTCTCACAGCACAAGTACCTAAAGAAAGAAGTCTGAAAATTTTTAATTTCTACTTATATCACATAAAAAAATGTGATTACAAACTAACATTTGCAGTTGGAGAATTCACCGTGACGTATATCGATATATGGGAGAACATTATTTCAATTACAATGTTACGTTTGTTTTTGGGATAAATTCATCCCAACTACGGAACCCTTCATTGTGCGTGGTTCTACACGCACTTGGCCGGTTTTTTTATATTACTATTGTCAATTCAATATGATTGTCAATTCAACAATACCTCCAGCATATGTTTTTAATACCAGCTACCGACATCAAAATCTCGAAGACGTGCGGAAGGCACGTTTGCACACGTTGGAAATCTGAGATTATCCCCAACTCGTGGTTTTCGATCAGTATACTTATTCATGGTAGATTTACTGTTTCCTTCGAAATAATATAAAATGCAGTGGCTTCGAAACTGTAGGATTTTATTTTACTTTATTGGGGCATGTCAGTTCAACACACAATTGAAGTATAACAGAATAAGATGATAGTTATAGATGAATTTCGATTAAATCATATCTTGTAGGTTTACTACAATACTTGCCTATACCGGGTAAAATTAAATAATGGGCATCCTTTTAATGTACGTATCATTATGAACAACTTTAACTATGGGAACAAAGCTGAAATCGCGAAAAAAAAGTCATATGTTCCCTACATTTAGGATCGCATAACTCGTCAAAATGTAAGGAACAGCTGAATTTTTTTTCGCGTTTTCAGCTTTGGTCCTTTAGTAAAAGTTGGTCATAGTGATGAGTACAGTGACCCCTAAAAGGATGCCCATGAATTAAATTTCATCTAGTAGAAAATAATTAATATTCAACAATGGTGACAATACTGAAACGGTTAGTACCGCTACGCAAGCTACGCTCTCTACGCTGTCGTAGCAATTTGCTACGGCGTAGCTGTGTGCTCCGTACCGACAAACAACGAGCGATTTTCTATTGATTTGGTCAATTGTTACTAGCAATTGTTATTCGAATGGTATAGTCAGTCTACTCCTAAAAGATCGGGTCCCTGAAAGTTTGTTTAAAACTAATACATTAATTACACTAATTTTAAATAAAAAAAACTGCCAAGTGCATGTTCGACCACACACAATGAAGGGTTCCGCAGTTGATAATAATTTATCTTAAAAACAAACTTAACATTGTAGTTGAAAAACTAGAAATCCCAAAAAATACTTTTTTTTGCGATAATATTATAAATTAACGATTTTCGGAGTTTTTCTTTACTTGTGCTGTTCTTGATCTTGCTTCTTGCCAAATTTCATGATTCTAAGTCACCGGGAAGTACGCTTTTGATTTACTTATCAAAATGTCGCGTAAATGGCCGTATTTTTTTACTGCCTTGATTTAGAAGCTTGATCTTTTAGGGCTCCAAGGAACTATACGACTTACGTATTTGATATTAATTTCAACATGATACCTCTACCCATTTCTGAGGAAAATGGTCTTGACAGACTGACAGACGGACAACGAAGTGATCCTATAAGGGTGCCGTTTTTTCCTCTTTAGGTACGGAACCCTAAAAAGTACATATGTTGTATTGTACAGCAAAAACCGTTGTTAAAGGTATATTTATATGCTTATTTACTTAAAGAATCGACCATCAATTGTTTAGTATTTCGAAATTTTGTATCTAGAAGTTTCCGTGAAATATACACGTAAAAGTTTACAAGTTGAAAACTTCTGGGTTGTTGTTTCGAAGGAATTTATGTTTTACCTTTATCTTAGGAATAAATAATTATTGTCTTATATGTAATGTATGTATGATTGATTGTCTTGTATGTTATGTATGTGTGTGTATTATTGTCTTATGTGCAAGACAATAATTATTTATTCCTACCATCAGAATTTTAGTAATATACTGAGGAGGATTCGTCAAGGCAGCCCGCTTTCGAAATTCAAAACTGTATTACATTGTATTTTGATCATTATTTAATACGCGGCAATTATTTAAAAAAATATTAAAAAATTATAATCATTAATTAAAGTCATCAACTCTTACAATTATATTTAATGGAATTTTAAGACTGGTTCGGGAAAATATGTCGATTTAACGTTTTTGACGAATTTTTTGGTACGTTGTATTTATTATAATAAATAATTTATTTAGTTTCGTTGGAAACGGCAACTCTCGTCAGCAATCGCCTTCATCATCAGTATTTGTGTGCTACTGCAGGACGAAGGCTTCCCTCTTCCCACTTATCTTTGAACTATTACTGCGCGTGGTCACGAGTTCATCCGGGTTAGTGGCTGAGGGCCCCAATCCCGCAGGTACACGTGTACCTGTGGGATTGGGGCCGGCGACGCGGGGCGGGGGCGGGACGTCCCGGAGAGCAACGATTTCAATAAATTTGATAAAAATAAAACGTTTTTTTTTTCTATTGTTTTCAGCTTGTTTGTGATACCTACAATTTTATAGGTATCTCGAAATATTTTCACTTTAACTCAAAGAATGCTGAATCTCTTCAATAATAAAATTGTGCTATAGAACTTTTTACTTTGCATATTGCAGTGAAGGAAGACTAGAATATTATATTTGTATTCATAATTTTCTTTGACCAATATACCTTTGCGAATCACTACTTATAAAATTAATACTTTCTGAATTGTTCGACTTATAAATGTTCCAGGAAAGCCATCCTTCAAACCATGTTGATTCTAGATGGAGGAAAAATATTGAATACATTTTAGCTTGAGTCCTTGCGGGTTGTTTAAATACTCTTTATATGTTGGAGTGACTAAACATTTGTTGAGTCAAATGGGAGTTCAGATGGAGTGTGTTTTTTTCCGCAGAATCGCGTTTAGATTGAATTATTGCAGACATTATTATCAATCCGTGAACCCGCCAAGACAAGTCGACCATGTCGTTTTATTACGTGCAAGTGATATTTAGCCTTAGGGTGATAAAGAATTTACGAGGTTAATATAGGTTCTGTGGAAAGACACTGAACCTAATCGGATGTAGCTGAATACCAGTATTTTATATGGAGCGACTGCCTATCTGACCTCCACAACCCAGTAACTGGGTAATAGGATACCCCTTGGTAAGACTGGTTGTCAGACTTTCGGGCTTCTGACGACCCCTCGTCACTGTCAAAGAACCACGAATAACAGCCGAGACCAACGGCTTAACGTGCTTTCCGAGGCACGGAAGAGTCTCGGTATGTAAAGATTGTCACCCATCCACGAATCAACTCCGGCAAGCGTAGCTTAACCTGATAGATCGACCCGTGCGGCTGTTATTATTTAACCACGAGCTCTTCCGAAGTGCGTCAATTATCTATAGGATTTACTTTTAAACTGATTAATGAAAATGATTACTGTTCCTTTTCCATAAAACAGCAATTAGGCTAATGACAAAACAATACACACCGTCCTTTTAACCTTTTCACCCACGGAATAGCCTCAACATTTACACAACAACAGATAAGTATCAGCCAATATTTTCTCTCTAAAAGCTCATTTACACTAGGCGAGTTTCCCGTCCGCCAAGAGACGAAAATATAGATAAATAGATAGAATTAGCTATAATGTACACTACAAAATACATTAAAAACACGAAACATCTAAGTGAGTTTCGTATAGGCGAGAGTCGTCAGGCAATAATCGCACTCATGAGTTGACGCTAAAGGCTTGCGCAGACAGGCGCGATGCGACTCTCAGGCAGAACTATTTCTATTGAAACTTCATGGAAAATTTTCTGCTAGAGTCGCGTCGCACCTCACGCTCCTTTAGGTAAGGTAGGTTTCGCAAAAAGCTTACTATAGTATCTCCGAATTTCTAGGTGAAAAAGTTTTTAATTGAATAATTTTATTTTTTTCCTGGCACTAATATTATTATATAATTTTTATGACATAATTTTGTTGTAAAGTTGTAATTTTTGACATAAATCGTGTAATTTTTGACATTAATCTTGTAATTTTGACATCAATCCAGTAAATTTGACATAAATATTTTAAATTTGACATAATTATATATAGTAACTTTGACATTATTCTTGTATTTGATTGACATTATAATTTTTTGATTTATTTTGAAGTTGACATTATAGTAAAAGTAAATTCTAATAGAAACAGTTTGCTTGCTTTAATTTTAAGAGCAGAACATGTATGATCTCATATTATACAATAACACCTATATATACCATGTTTTACGCAAATAAAAAAAATTACTTAGATACTTAATTACTTACTTACTTAAGCAAAAATCAAATACTCGCCTACGATGATCAAATACTGAGACACGTCCGGCGATGCTATGGAACTTTAATAAATTTGAAAAACTCGAAACACGTTTACAAACCCTCCCTTTGGCATTTATTAATGTCACCTTTCATATCGCCTATTTACCGCGAGAAACTGTCCCCGTGTAAACGAGCCATAACAGCACCGTACGGGTTAACTAGTATTTCCGAAGGATTACAGCACAATACGGGTTGAGGGCGTAAGTTTTTGATTAATGGGAGCCTTGTCCGACACACGGGCCATTATCAGTTGTTCATTTATCGACGATGGGCTCTGATGGGCCATCGAACACAGCCCATAGACGATCATGGCAATACTTTCTTTGTTAAAGGATTATGTTGGATAGAGTTGGGCGTGGTTTTTAATTTGCTGTGAATAGGAAAGTTTGTTTAAATAATAATAGGTCTTTACCTATGAAATTGCCGTTTTGTATGGAAAAATTTAAACGAATTTTTTTCAATCAATCATTTCCAGATCATACGTTATCATCAATTACAAATATTATATAAAAATAATTAATGAAATAATATAAATAAATAAAATTAAAATTTTAAATTCAAATCAAAATCACAAAACCAAATCAAAATCATAAAATTAAATTAATATAATAAAATTAAATTCAAATCACAAAATCAACATTATTAATAATACGCCTACCCCTGAGTCATTTGTTTGTTTGTCATTACATTAACCATATAACAATGGTTAATGTACTGACAATCAAACCTGTTCGCAAATACGCTCAGGATGGTGCTGGAAGTGGTCCGGAGCCTGCGCCCCAGAGATGTGCACCGCTTTCGCATCGTCGTGTAGAAACAGTCAACACGGGCGTCGGCGAACATCCCCGACGCGCTGCAGTGCCGGGGCAGCCCCAACAACACCCTGAACGCATTATTGTACTGAACACGGAGAGCGTTGTACTGCTTCTGGGTATATGACGCCCACAGGCTGGCTGTGTACAGGGACGTGCAAAACGCTCTGAAAAGAGTTATCTTGACGGCATCATGCATTTTTTATTTGTATTATTCGAAGTAATTACCCATGCAATCAATGCATCTTTGCCAACGCAGTGGCAGTTTATTGATGCCCTTCTTAAAGAAATCAGCTGGACGGGAGGCAACAAATTCTTCAAAGGCATTTTGTACTGCCTCTCGGGTATTGAATTTTTTTCCCGCCAAGAAGTTATCCAAATTCTGGAAAAGTAGTAGTCTGTAGGCGCAAGGTCTGGTGAGTAGGGCGGATGACGGAGAGCTTCCAACCCCAGTTCTTGCAACTTGGAGACCGTCTGCTGTGCAATATGAGAGACGAGCGATTGACCAATGCTGGTTGGAGATGTGCCAGCTTCTCCATCATTGTGTTCAGTTCTTCACAGTACACATCTGAAGTAATGCTCACCCCGTTTGGTAAGAAGCTGTGATGAATCACACCGGCGCTAGACCACCAAACAGTGACCATCACTTTTCTAGGGGTAAGTTTTCGTTTAGGGCATTGTTTAGGTGCTGAACCAGGATCCAACCAACTTGCTGAGCGCTTGCGGTTATCAATCAGAATCCATTTTTCATTGCAGGTAACAATGCGGTTCAAAATTCCTTCATTTGTGTGTCTGTTGAGCAGTGCAAGGCACGTCTCGACGCGTACTTCGCGCTGGCGATCATTGAGTTCGTGGGGCACCCATTTGTCAAGCTTTTTTACCTTGCCAATTTGACGCAAATGGACCAATATTGTTTTGACGCTAACGTCGAAAGCTGCTGCTAATTCAGCCGTAGATTGTGTATCATCAGCTTCCACAATCGCCTTTAATTCGTCATTGTCGACCAAAGTCTTCGGACGACCGCGAGGTTCATTTTTCAGGTCGACATTTCCAGAACGGGAGCGAGCAAACCAAGAACAAGTGGTGCGTTGGTTTGTAGTGTTAGCTCCGTAAACGTCGTTGATGTTGCGTGCCGCTTGTGCCGCGTTGCTGCCACGACGGTACTCATATTCCATAATTACTCGAATTTTTAACGTATCCATGATGACGAAAAAGATTGAAATGCGATGAAAATGTAACACTAATCAATAAACAAATGACTACTTTTGGAAAAAAAAATCCATGTTTTTAAAATAAAATTAATTTGAAATTATTATTAGTTTTATTATTATTTAACGGCAATTTCATAGGTAAAGACCTAATAAGTAAGTTCTTTTGATCTCTACAAGTCACATACACCTACTTGCCAATATTTTGTGACTGGTACGCGGGACTTACACAAAAAATCGGCCAAGTGTGTGTGAGACCACGCACAATGATGAGTTCCGTAGTTGAAAAGAATTTATCCCAAAAACAATCTTAACGTTGTAGTTGAAAAATATGTTCCCCCAATTGTATTGATACGTCACGGTCAATTCTCCAATTGCAAATTTGAGTTTGTAATAGTATTTTTTTTTGTATGTGATAGATAACTACTACAAATTAATTAGTTTAGGACTTGCTTTTAGCCAAATTTCATGATTCTAGGTCAACGACACCCTTTATGTATCATTATAATATATGAAACTATAAGTAAGATAACGTAATTTTTTGCGAGTTTTAGAGCGTCTGGCGGCAAAACCGCCGACTGGAAGTGTCTGACAGTATTGATTGTTAACAATATTCTGTAAAACATACATAAAAATCAGCAGCCAGAATTTAATAAAAACTTTTTTACAAAAAAATACAACCGACTTCCAAAAGCAACACTACAAAGTGAAAAATAACTTTAATTTCGGAAGTCGGTGTCTAGTTAAATGTATTTTCGTTTTTTGCCACCGACTTCCGAAATTAAAGTTATTTTTCACTTTGTAGTGTTGCTTTTGGAAGTCGGTGGTATTTTTTTGTAAAAAAGTTTTTATTTTTCACTTTTTAGTTGTGTACCTACCCCACACAAATTCTAATACCACTACCTGCAAAACAAACAAGAACATCATCCATATAAAAATGTGGAAAAAATACGTATTATTGAAGCTAACTCAAAAACTACCAAAGCAAAGTTAATCAATTTTATATGGGACCAACTGTGATGTATACCCTCTCGAATAAAATAAAAAAAAATCAAATCGGTCCAGCCATCTTCGAGTAATCGGGGAACATACATAAAAAAAAAGTAAAAAAAAAAGGTTCCGACGAATTGAGAACCTCCTCCTTTTTGAAATCGGTTAAAAAGTGAGTAACATTTTTACGTAAATTTGGTACTTGATACCTAAAAATTGGCTGCCGGCCGAAGCTAGCAGATACGTGTACGTTCAAAGTACATAAACACTACTTTATGCCATACATTTTGTTAATCAGAAAATAAGTAAAGTCTGGCGGCCATGGGATCTTGCTCTATAACAAAAGGGCTTTAAAAAAATGTTTAGCTATATTTTTACACAACTTTTGATCTCCGACTACGCAGGTACTTACAAATACATACACACGTCTATCAAATACTTGTAACATTAGCTACTTGACCTTTTTATAGTATCAATTTCACGTACGAATTAATCAGAATGAAATCGCTTTACCTCCTAGTAAGTACCTACAATAATACCGCACAGACGATCGAATTGAGCTAATGTAAATATTGAATGCTAAGGAACCACTCAAGGTGCCAGGAGGTAGGAATGGGTAGGAAAATGTTTATTTACACTCTATTTAGATTAGGTCCAACGATCAGGACAGGTTTTTGTCGATGACCGATTTTTGACTAACAATGGCTGACTTCGGTCACCGACATAACACGGTTGTCTTATGCCTATCTCATACGTTGGCGTGTGTTTTCTCTCATCAACTCTTGTCTCTTACATAATCAATGATGAAGCGGAGTCGATCATACTTGTAGCCAAAAGGCGTCCGCTATGTAGTCGTCGGCCGCATCCAGAAGATTCCCACCACCGTAAGTCTTCGTTCTGACTGTCTATTTATGCTGCGCTTTCGAGAATGCAATTATCTACGACTTGGCAACTCTTTGATCCCATCGACCAATCACCGACCATCCTATGAGCAAAACCGGCCAAGTGCGCGTCTGACCACGCACAATGAAGGGTTCCGTAATTCAAAATAATTTATCCCGAAAACAAACTTAACATTATGGTTAAAAAACTTGAAAACCCATTTTTTATGGTATGAAATTACAAATTAACAATTTATTTATTTATTTATTTAAATAATATGGGAGACTTACAGCTAAAACAAACAGATCAAGGACAGTACATTAATCAGAAAGCCAATAACAGGTCTCCACTTTTAAAAAACAGAAAAAAAAGAACCTAAATTCTAAGGACATTCACACCCAGTTACTAAGTAAACAGCATAATTGCTATGCTGCTCGCACTGCATAACAACCATCATAACATTTTTTAGTTAAAAAAGTTACGGCTTAAGCACTTCCTGGCTGACGACACACTAGTCAGGAACGGATCTATATCATACTGTTTACAAAGCATATTCAAATTTTTGCTTGCACGCACAACGCACGAATTCTGCCTATAATTAGTTGAAGCAAACGGCAATTAAACGGACTTTTTTCTTTACTCGTACTGTAATACTTTGCTTCTTGGTAAATTTCAAGATTCTAGGTCAACGATAAGTATCCTATAGGTTTTGATTTACTTGCGAGTATGAAAATATGTCGCTTGGCCGTATTTTTTTTACTGCGTTGACTTAGAAGCCTGATTTTTTTGCAGCTCCTAGGGACCGTAGATACCGACCGACCTAATTTGATATTAATTTCAACTTGACACCTCCAGGCGTTCCTGACAAAAACGATCTTTGCAGACCGACAGACAGACGGACAACGAAGTGATCTTATAAGGGTTCCATTTTTTCTTTTTGAGGTACGGAACCATAAAAACATAATAGTAATACCAGCCTAATAACCGCCATTATCCACAGCAGGGATGGCCTCCTCTCATGCAGAGAAGGCACGAGCATTGATCACCACGCTTGCTCAGCCCATAATTTCAGAAACTTCAGGTTTCTTCACCATGTTTTGCTTTCACCTATGTTATTAATCATCATTCTCCTGCCCTTATCCCAATCTATTTGGGGTCGGCGCAACATGTCCTTTTTTCCATACTTCTCTATTATTCGTCATCTCGGTAATCACCCCCTTTCTAGCCATTTCATCTTTCGCAGAATCCATCCATCGTTTCTTTGGTCTTCCCCTACTCTTATAGCCATCGACATTCATACTCAAAACTTTCCTCACGACATTTTCCTCACTCCTCCGCATCACATGCCCATACCATGACAACCGATTTCCGCACATCTTTTCAGACTTCCTCTTATGTACTCATTTCTATCCAGTCGTGTAACACCACACATCCCTCTTAGCATTCTCATCTCAGCTGCATGCAATTGCTTTTCATTCATCCCTTTTGTGGCCCAACATTCTGATCCATACAAGACAGCAGATCTAACCATTGTTTTATATATCTTCCCCTTAAGTTTAAGGGGAATGCGGGAGATTGTTCCCGTGACCTGGTGCCATTTCATGCATCCAGTGTTAATCCTATGCTTAACCGTCCGATCTACTTCGCCATCGCTTTGCACGAGTGAACCGAGACACCTATGTTATCTATGTTAGTAATATCCAAGATAAACTGAGAATACTTGTACTTTACTTTTTATTTTACTTTTACTTGTTATTTACTTTTCTTTTTTACTTTTTTTTTCACACGAGTAGAATCACATTGGTAATTGGCGGATTTGAAACTACAACCTCATGCATGAGAGACGGGACATAAAAAAATCAGGATAAAATAATAGACCCATTCCACAAATATTCGTACATCTACAGGGCAACGCTACTTACATACTAACCCTGTCTGAGTAAAATAAACATTCACCAACCTTTCTCGAATCCTCGGCAAACATCAATTTGACCTTCCTTCAGTTCGTATTTAAATAACATTACCGTTAGTCCACTACTCGACGAGGGACTATAAGAATAAGAATAATAATTATATACAACTTGCACTGAAATACAACCTTGCGGAATCGGAAGTGCCGTACTATAGGTATGTGCCCGACCCAGTTCTCGAAAATGGAAATATCACATTGTACTGGGATCGATCCATCATCACTGACAGGACTATTGTTGCCAATAAGCCTGATATAGTGGTGGTGGATCGAACAGAGCGGCGCACAATGATTATTGACATAACGGTCCCGCATGACGGGAACCTCGTGAAAGCCGAGAAAGATAAGCAAATCAAGTATCTTGACTTGGCTCGCGAGGTTGTCGACATGTGGGATGTGGACTCAGCGATCATTGTGCCGATAGTCGTATCAGCCAATGGCTTAATTGCCAAGAGCCTCGACCAACATCTAAGGAGGCTCTCGTTGGGTAGCTGGATTAAGGGCCTGATTCAGAGAGCGGTACTTCTGGACACGGCGCGCATTGTTAGGAGGTTCCTCTCTCTGGAGCCCTGACCGCCGGTAGCTTGGACCCTGTTCCCGATACCGGTGGGCTACTATGTTTTATATTTTTAAATGTTTTTATATTTTTATATTCTAATATTTAAAAATGTAATTTGTATGTATATATTAACGAAATAAAAGAATAATAATATTTATTATTACACACACAAGATTCATGATACACAAGAGCAGATGTACAAAACAACAAAACACGGAAATCTACATAAATCTGTACTTAGATTTAGTGCATTCGAGGTGACACGCAACGATGAATACAGCGTTTTTTCAAGCAGCGAAAAATGATAAAAGACCGCCTTCCCGATATTTCCATCTAAGATAATAAGTTATATTATGTACATTATCCTGTCTTCGTCTTTCGAGATTTAAATGTTGACCTGCTTCTACGCCTTGACTCACTCGCACATAGTTTAGCGCCATAGGAAAGAAAGAGATATCACTATCTCCATAGGCACCTTGATCACCCCACCACAATATTCTTCATTCGTTACCGTGCGCGCGCGGCTACCGCACATAGTGAAAAGAGTTTTTTAGTTTTTCGGCAATTTCATAGGTAAAGACCTAATATTAAAAACACATTTCTATTGTTTTATATTAGGTCTTTACCTATGAAATTGCCGTTCTGCAGTACTGGCCATTTCAAATCAAAATAATTTTTGTTTGGCTAAGAATTCTAATTTCAAATTAATTTTATTTTAAAAACATGGATTTTTTTTTCAAAAGTAGTCATTTGTTTATTGATTAGTGTTACATTTTCATCGCATTTCAATCTTTTTCGTCATCATGGATACGTTAAAAATTCGAGTAATTATGGAATATGAGTACCGTCGTGGCAGCAACGCGGCACAAGCGGCACGCAACTTCAACGACGTTTACGGAGCTAACACTACAAACCAACGCACCACTTGTTATTGGTTTGCTCGCTTCCGTTCTGGAAATTTCGACCTGAAAAATGAACCTCGCGGTCGTCCGAAGACTTTGGTCGACAATGACGAATTAAAGGCGATTGTGGAAGCTGATGATACA
Source organism: Cosmia pyralina (assembly GCA_946251885.1). Classification (NCBI taxonomy): domain Eukaryota; kingdom Metazoa; phylum Arthropoda; class Insecta; order Lepidoptera; family Noctuidae; genus Cosmia; species Cosmia pyralina. The sequence goes on along the minus strand of OX276347.1, from coordinate 6,656,483 downwards.
CAATCTACGGCTGAATTAGCAGCAGCTTTCGACGTTAGCGTCAAAACAATATTGGTCCATTTGCGTCAAATTGGCAAGGTAAAAAAGCTTGACAAATGGGTGCCCCACGAACTCAATGATCGCCAGCGCGAAGTACGCGTCGAGACGTGCCTTGCACTGCTCAACAGACACACAAATGAAGGAATTTTGAACCGCATTGTTACCTGCGATGAAAAATGGATTCTGTTTGATAACTGCAAGCGCTCAGCAAGTTGGTTGGATCCTGGTTCAGCACCTAAACAATGCCCTAAACGAAAACTTACCCCTAGAAAAGGGATGGTCACTGTTTGGTGGTCTAGCGCCGATGTGATTCATCACAGCTTCTTACCAAACGGGGTGAGCATTACTTCAGATGTGTACTGTGAAGAACTGAACACAATAATGGAGAAGCTGGCACATCTCCAACCAGCATTGGTCAATCGCTCGTCTCCGCTGCTCCTGCACGACAACACGCGACCTCATACTGCACAGCAGACGGTCTCCAAGTTGCAAGAACTGGGGTTGGAAGCTCTCCGTCATCCGTCCTACTCACCAGACCTTGCGCCTACAGACTACTACTTTTTCCACAATTTGGATAACTTCTTGGCGGGAAAAAAATTCAATACCCGAGAGGCAGTACAAAATGCCTTTGAAGAATTTGTTGCCTCCCGTCCAGCTGATTTCTTTAAGAAGGGCATCAATAAACTGCCACTGCGTTGGCAAAGATGCATTGATTGCATGGGTGATTACTTCGATTAATACAAATAAAAAATGCATGAAAAAAATTCTTTTAAATTTTTTCATACAAAACGGCAATTTCATAGGTAAAGACCTATTACACTTCTGGACACATCTATTGGCCCACCTTAGAGTTTAGGTTTCGATGGCCCCTACCGAAATATGATTGCTAGATTGAACAAAAACTGTTGATGCAGTTTTAAACCTGATACATTTTACCATCTTTTTCGATCGTATTGTTTTAAATTTGAATTCAGAATACCATACGACATGGAGCTACGCCTAACAAGTCGGATATGCGCCTTGTTAAAGGCAATTGATTTTTGAATAAAAAACATGTTTTATCAAATAAAGGTTTAATTTAATAACGCGTGTTGCCTCCATTGGCATCTACCACAGCTCTCATACGATTAGGCATAGAGTTTATCAACCGCTCTATGAAATTTTGAGGGATCATCTCCCATTCCTCTTCTATGGCAGTTTTCAACTCCTGCATCGTCTGGGCAACTGGCTGACGAGCCCTAACACGTCTTTTTAGCTCGTCCCACATGTGCTCAATGGGGTTCATGTCTGGGCTTCTGGCTGGCCAGTCCATAACTGTGATGTTCACATCCCGAAGATATTCCCTGACGATGCCGGCCGCATGGGCTCTTGCATTATCATGCATAAAAAGGAAATTTGGGCCCACATAGTCCGCGTATGGTATCACGTGAGGTTCTAAGCACTCACGAATGTACCTTTCAGCATTTAATGTTGGCAGCCGTGGTCCTGTAACAACCTCAAGTTGAGTTTTGCCGCTCGCGGATATACCGCCCCAGACAGTCCATGAGCCACCGCCATAAGCAACCCTCTCTTCAAAGCAGCATTGTGCGAAACGCTCTCCCTTACGTCGGTAGACCTTCTTCCTTCCATCATTGCCATGTAACACAATTTTAGACTCATCAGAAAAGAGTACACGGCTCCAATCTTGCTGTGTCCAATTTAAATGACTGCGTGCGAAATGAAGGCGCGCTGTTCGGTGGGCTCGCGTTAGTTTGGGGCCATTAGCTGGCTTGTGTGGTACCATATCGCGTTCTTTTAACCTTCTCCGAACAGTTCGAGCGCTCACAGATACTCCGTGGAAGTTGCGAAGTTGGTTTTGTATCTCAATGGAGGTAAGGTGACGATTTCTCAAGCTGGTCGTCACGATGAATCGATCCTGCCTTTCAGTTGTGACCCGAGATCGTGGCCTTCCTTGGCGACGAACAAAGCCGCCAGTCTCTAGGTACCTCCGATAAACATTTCGGACCGCAGATCGACTTAAATTAAGTTGAGCACTCACGTTTCTTTGGCTGTGTCCGGCCTGAATAAGTGCCACAGCTTGGGCGGCGACTTCAGGTGAAGTAACCATAGATTATTGATAGAACCTCACCTTAATGTTAAGAATAAGTAATGTTTGTTGCAAAACCAAAGATATCAATCACTTTTTCAAGAATTAAATCCAAGTAAACCAATAAAACCAAGTTTTCTTAGTATTCGATTGTTTGATATCAACAAACAGGCTCCAAATTGTCTTTTGTTTCTTTAAATTCTGTGTTCGAAATTCAAAAAAAGACTATTGAATGAAATTGTGAATGTGCCAGGTTCAAAACTGCATAAAAACTTTTTGCTCGACCTAATATAAAATTTTAGCTAGGACCAAACGAAACTGAAAATACAAGGTGGGCCAAAAGATGTGTCCAGAAGTGTATAAACTTAGCTCAATAAGTATTACGAGTATGATCTGTGTTTTTGAGATGAGTTAAATAAACGCGGTCCATTAATAATGTGTTTTTAATAATTACTTAATAAATTAATATTATATATTAGTTCGTTACGTTTTTCAAAAAAGCATCTTTTCATTTAACATTCTCAAAAATTTGGTCCCGTATAAGCGAGAGAGGTGACAAAACGCGACACCCTTGAGCAAATCATTAAAATTCGGAACAAGAACAAAATTAAAAGAAAGCTTTTCATTATTGAAATGCTGAAAACTTTGATTATGTGTCAACAATCAGCGATAATAGACTTATTATTATTAAAGCTTTCTTTTAATTTTGTTCTTGTTCCGAATTTTGGGCGAATTTTGGGGCAAACTTTGGTATTTGGTAGGTACAGTTAGTCAACTGTACCTACCAAATACCAAAGTTTGCCCCATTTTAGAAATAGACCTTTGCTTCAAGATACAAGAGCAAATTCATCTTCCAAGTCGTAAAAACGTCTTCGCCACTTGTTAAGTAACAACCATCTTGTTAAGTAAAGGTCGGAAGGACTTTATCAGGCAAAAGGTTTAACTTGGGTGCTCCGTACGTCGCTTAATAGCGTGTGGTTGGTTTATAAGCTTGGAGATAGGAGACTACTTTGAAGTATTGATATTAAATCTTACAACCACAGAAAATATGTGTTGATATTGGAATCTTTGTTGGTTGAACCTTTCTTGAAGGCAAGTTTACTTCGAACATAAATCAATCAAATTATAAAAAAATCTAATCTTATCTCAGTCTTTGATTTTAAATTCATATTTATTACATATGAAATAACGTAGTAATAGCTAGTAGTAGATAGTAGATACTAACGCCTATTGTGGGTCAAAATAGTTGTCTGATAAATAAATTCAGGGTGTAAGGGACAGCCCTCCGCAAACTAACAGGGTGCATTCAGCTCCCTATTTTCAATCATATTCCAACGAAAAAATTCTCAGGAAAATTTTAATTTTTTTATATATTTTTTTTCAGTTACTTATTTATTTCAATGTAAAAATACATTCCCTGCACGCAGCACTCCATTTAAGTAAATAAAACAGCTAAAATAAAATGGATCATTAAGTTCCCTTCAAAATGGTTGAGCTAAAGGTGCTGAGCAGTTTAGACTGGTCGTCTCTTAGCTGCCACGGCTTATTTTTAATTTAGTTGTTTTAGTTTTTATCTTTTTATTACGGACGCTTTTTAATGTGCACGTCTTTCTACATTGTTCTCCCATGTATATTTTCAACATGAACGATGTAACCAATAGTAAACATATTTTGATTTAAAAGAGTTCCATGGAGTTTCTTGCCCGTTCTTCTCCATAGGTACCTACTACGCTTTGGAATGGGCAACTAGCAAGCAACTAGCTTCATATTTCTGACTAACCGACCCATTGACAATTCAAAAGTACCTGTAATTGGTTTATTTGAAATAAATGCTTTGAGTTTGAGTTTGAAAAAAATCTGCAATGGATGTTGAAATAAGTACGACGCACTGCGCTGCCGCCATGCCGTGCGCTAGCTGCATTTTGCCACGGTAACGATACATTGCGTGTGCGGTAATAAAACAAATCAGGTTTATTGGATACTGGTAACGTTCCTGAAAAAATTTAATGTACCAGTCATCTTAGTATTATATACTGAATTCACCCCATCAGTCTGCGGAGGGCTGTCCCTTACACCCTGTATATTATTACTATTTTATTATATTGGCTTTTGCAAATGCTGTTATGTTTGAAGTCCTATAAAATTACCACCAACGGACCCTTGTGGAAAACCCCAATAACATCGACGGCCCTGGTATCAACTTAGACACTTTAGTACAATAACCAAATATCAATAGTTTAAACATATTGGTACTGGAACAACAGGAATAACTAATTAAACAATATAGGTATACCTAACATTAAAAAGACTTACTTACTTAAGCAGGTATTATTTATATCTTACTAGCAAAGAAACAAAGGCTAAACATTATTAAACTACTTAAATAAATTAAATAATAAATTAAATAGAAGCGCTCTTCCTCCTCTCTCCTACTATGCTGTGCCCGACAGGGTCCATAATTGTGTCATTAATTTTAAGCTTACCAACTGTTTTACATTATGGAATGCAATAAAGAATTGAGAATTGAGACTCCAGCAGCCTAATTATTCTGTACTAAAAATGTCGGTCTGTTCATTTCAAACTTAACATTGAGCCTAAAAACACTGGATTCGTTTATCTATAGTAGCAGTGAATCGTAAATTGTAATATTGTCGACACGTATCGAAATTACTTGTAGGATCGTTTGTTCGTTTCGGTTTTGCGAACGTGCTCGTTACGTAACGAGAAATTTCTTTGCGAATACGTGAAACGTGTCCACATCTGTATATTCAATTCAACATTATAAATTAATGTCGCTTTCCTTGTCTGTCTGTGTGACGACTTTGTTTTTCTATGGCTACAAAAGTGTTGTTTCTATAGTAATAAGAAATAAGAACATTCACAATATAATTAATTAAATAACTCCTTAAAAAATCTGAAATCCCTACAGAACTCCTTAAAAAATCTGCAGACCCAAAGACAGCCGCAAATGATGTGTGCAACTTCTTTGCTAACATAGGTAAAAAGCTAGCAGCAAAAATTCAATCTCCAACTACTTCTTTACCAAACTCCTCTCCTTCATCCGCACCTAACCTCCCACCCCTCAACGGCCCAGTAAATTCATTTGGTATGCCTGATGTTACTGAATCAGATGTTGATCTTATTATACTGCAGTTGCGCACTGATTGTGCTATTGGCTGGGATGGTATCTCATCGCAAATCATTAGACAGTGTCGGCACATACTAGTTCCTCCAATAACACATATCTGCAATCTCGCTCTTAAAACAGGCGCGTTCCCAGAAGCCTTCAAAAAAGCGATAGTTCACCCAATTTATAAGGGCGGGGACAGAGACTGTGTCAACAACTATCGCCCCATAGCAGTGTTATCTACACTTTCAAAGATTTTGGAAAAGGTGTTAGACCGGGCGCTCAAAAAATTCTTAGACAAATTCAGGATCTTAGCCGAGAACCAGTATGGCTTTCGTTCTGGGTTCTCGACTGAAGATGCTGTACTGGACCTTACAAACACTGTTGTGAAGAACTTGGATGATAAGAAAAAAATGCCTATGCATGTTTCTTGATCTTTCCAAAGCTTTTGACACCGTCTCTGTCCCTATTCTTCTCGCCAAGTTGGAAAGGCTGGGTGTAAGGGGAATAACTCATGCAATTTTCAGAGATTATCTTACAAATAGGAAACAGCAAGTTAGAATAGCAGACTACTTAAGTGACGAGGACACTATATCCTATGGCGTACCTCAAGGAAGTATTCTTGGACCGACCCTTTTCCAACTCTATATTAATGATCTGTGTCAAATCTCCCTTCCAAACACGACCATTTTCACGTACGCGGACGACACAGCAATTTTGATATCAGGACCTAACTGGAGGGCGGTCAAAGAGAGTGCGGAATACTCCCTTCGCATAGTTATGAACTGGCTAACGAAGAACCTTCTAACTTTAAACGTTACGAAGACGCAATACGTCACCTTTTCCATCAGAAAATCTGACCATCCAACACCTGACTTTACTATTAAAGCCCATAACTGCTCATCCAGGCACACTTGCAAATGCCAGGCAATTGCTCGCACTGAAAGCGTAAAATACCTGGGCGTACATATGGACGGTGGCCTGAGATGGGACAGGCATATAGAAGCAGTTACCACTAGGGTAAGACGACTGATACACCTCTTTAAAACGCTTAGGAATTCTGCTACCTTTGACAAGTTAAAACTGGTTTACTTGGCCCTCTGCCAATCCATCATCCAGTATTGCATACCAGTTTGGGGAGGGGCCGCCAAAACTCTTCTAATCGGATTGGAGAGAGCACAAAGAGCTGTCCTAAAAGTAATAAGCAAAAAGCCTTTTAGATATCCCACCACAGAACTTTACTCAGAATTTAAAGTGTTAACAGTAAGACAGCTTTTTGTGCTCAAATCTACGCTGAGAAAGCATAGTAATGTCCCCTTACCTGACCCAAGAAGACGCAAAAAAACTTTCGTTTGCCGTGGAGTCCCCTGTAAGACGTCTTTTGCAAGTAGACACTATAATGCATTAAGCTGTAAGCTGTACAATATAATAAACAAGGATCTGCAAATTATAGGACTAACTAAAAATAAAATTAAACCTCTAGTGACGGATTGGCTTCTGAAACTAGACTACCACAAAACTGAGGATTTATTAATATACAACACGTAAACTTTTTCAGACACGCATAAAACTACGGATGCATACTCACAAACTAAACACACAGTACGTAGTGGTAATGAAACCGATCCCAAGATTTACATCGTAGGGCTGCGTACACCCACACACACGGACACTCACCCATACACACGGACACTCACTCATACACTCGGACACTCATCCATCCACACACACTCACCCATCCACACACACTCACCCATAATTATTACTGATAAAAACATACATACGTAGATACATGCACGCACTTTACACCGTAATATACAGGGTGTTTGGTGCATCGTTTGCCAAATTGAATTGGCCGAAAGAAGAGGTCATTTGCTATCGCTTCAGGCTCAAGTACTCATTTTTGGCCACACCGGTTTTTTTATTACAACTTTCTAATTTTTATTTTGAAAAAATCCAAAACTCAGCATTAAAGCTTAAATTAAAAAAAAGTTTTAAGTGTAGTCGTCAAATTTCATTTTTATTTACATATGTACTGTTGTATGGCTCTATCAAATTTAAAATTACTTGCCAGTTACATCTAGTTTTTTTTTAATAAATCACAAAGTTTTTGGAAAAATAAAAAATGAACTTAAAACTCAACTTTAAATAGCTATAAAAAAAAAACTAAAAGCGATCGGGATCTTCGAATTATTTTAAAAAGTTCTCTAGTCTATCCCCTTTCCAACGGTATGCAATGTGTTAAAAAACTCTTTTAATATCTTTAATAATTAGCTAAATGTGTAGTCGAGACACATCAGGCTGATATTGGATATTACGTTTAAAACACTAGTTTTCGCATAAATTACATGCTATTAGTAGATAGATACTGTTATCTCACGTCTTACGTAGTCTCTTATCTCGTTCTTACATAGGGAACTTTCCTCGAAATTGAAAAAAAAATACATTATTACAAAAATAATCATTTATTAATAAGTAATTTAATTACATACTAATCTTACAAGTCTTGTTCAAACTGTCTACCACTATTGCGTATGCACGCGCGACATCTTCGTCTTATCTCAACTGTAGTGGTGCGTAAACGCATTTCTGCTTTGATCGTCATGAAAGCCGCCTCAATGCGTTGGACTAAATCATCTCTTGTCTCAACTTCCGTGGCGTAGACGAGTTCTTTGGCCCGTCCCCAGACGTAAAAATCCAACGGAGTTAAGTCTGGAGAACGTGGAGGCCAAGGAATAGGGCCATCCCTCCCAATCCATGAGTCCGGGAATGCATCATTCAAGTACTCCCTGACGGTTATTCTCCAATGAGCGGGACAACCGTCATGTTGGAAAACAAAAGACCTGTCTTCACTGAAAATTGGCAAATCAGCTAATAATAAGGGCAACTCTGTTTGCAGAAATTCTAATTCTTGTAAGATTAGTATGTAATTAAATTACTTATTAATAAATGATTATTTTTGTAATAATGTATTTTTTTTTTCAATTTCGAGGAAAGTTCCCTATGTAAGAACGAGATAAGAGACTACGTAAGACGTGAGATAACAGTATCTATCTACTAATAGCATGTAATTTATGCGAAAACTAGTGTTTTAAACGTAATATCCAATATCAGCCTGATGTGTCTCGACTACACATTTAGCTAATTATTAAAGATATTAAAAGAGTTTTTTAACACATACATACCGTTGGAAAGGGGATAGACTAGAGAACTTTTTAAAATAATTCGAAGATCCCGATCGCTTTTAGTTTTTTTTTTATAGCTATTTAAAGTTGAGTTTTAAGTTCATTTTTTATTTTTCCAAAAACTTTGTGATTTATTAAAAAAAAACTAGATGTAACTGGCAAGTAATTTTAAATTTGATAGAGCCATACAACAGTACATATGTAAATAAAAATGAAATTTGACGACTACACTTAAAACTTTTTTTTAATTTAAGCTTTAATGCTGAGTTTTGGATTTTTTCAAAATAAAAATTAGAAAGTTGTAATAAAAAAACCGGTGTGGCCAAAAATGAGTACTTGAGCCTGAAGCGATAGCAAATGACCTCTTCTTTCGGCCAATTCAATTTGGCAAACGATGCACCAAACACCCTGTATAATGATTTAATAATTAGGAAGAATTATTTTGTAACTATATGCACCGTGCAGCGACAAATTTTTCACCTTTGTCCTCGAGCATCAGTCAATGTACGAGTATATTGTATGTCATCACTATGACTGAACATTGTTTCCCAAAATACAAGCTCTAGCTTAGTTTGGGAATCAATATCAGCATGGTATTGTACTATACATTTTCAATTGTTACCCGCTTTAGCCTGCAAATTGGTGTATGTATTTAGTATCAATAAACAATTTTTATTTTTTTATTTTTATTTATTTTTTAAATAAATAATAAATAAATGCATGGAAATACAATATAATAATATAGTAATATCTTAAGAATTAAGTATATTATTTTAAGTATCTTGACCTGGTTCGCGTGGTTGTCGACATGTGGGATGTGGATACAGCAATCGTTGTGCCAATAGTCGTGACGGACAATGGCATAATAGCCAAGAGCTTCGATCAACACCTGAGGAGGATCTCGTTAGGCAGGACACGGCGCGTATCGTTAGGAGGTTCCCCTCTCAGCAGCCCTGACCACCGGTGCTTGGAGTCTGTTCTCAATACCGGTGGGCTACTATTTTTTTATATTTTTAAATGTTTTTATATTCTAATTTTTAAAAATGTTATTATATGTATACAGGGCGTCCCACGGATATGCCACATGGAGGGAAAGTACTCGTACCTTGAATATTGTAGATGGAACATTTTACTGAAAGAAGACATTATTTGAATTAACAAAACAATTTAAATTTTATTCATAGATATTTAAATAATTACATGGTTGAACCGGAAATTGAACCCGTTACATGAGAAAAATAATCACCCTGTAGCTTTATCATACCGATCGAAAGGCTTCATCATAAGGATTATTTTTTTCTACATAACATAGTTTCACAAATAAAAGGAAGACCATTAATTTTCTAATTTCATGTCTAAACCTTCTAGTAATACAGGCGTGATGTTATGTGACTTCACAGTCGTGATGGGTACCTACCGATATCTAAACATGATGAAAATCTTAACGCCCTCACTTCCAGGATTCATTCTCTTAGAGAATTGGCTAACCCTCGTGCTCGTGGCTAAGTAATAACAGCCGCACGGGTCGATCCATCACGTTAAGCTATGCTTGCCGGGGTCGGTCCGTGGATGGGGGACCGCCTTTACATACCGAGACTCCTCCGTGCCTCGGATAACACGTTAAGCCGTTGGTCGCGGCTGTCATTCATGGATCTTTGACAGTCGTTACGGGTCGTCAGAAGCCCGAAAGTCTGACAACCAGCCTTACCAAGGGGTATCGCATTACCCAGTTAGTGGGTTGTTGAGGTCAGATAGGCAGTCGCTCCATGTAAAATACTGGTATTCAGCTGCATCTGGTTAGACTGCAAGCCGACCACAACATAATTGGGAAAAAGCTAGGCAGATTGATTGAGTTGGCTAACCCTGATACTGCGAGAATGGTTTTCTATACGCTATGCCGATTCGTCTTTCATCCGAAGCTAATCGCTCGTCGCTGACGCACAGTCGCTGCTCGTTGCTCGCCAACTCGTTTATAGTTGCAAGCCCTACACGCTTCTCATCGATCTTTGTGTCTTATGCTGTCGGCACCACTGTCTACCCCTTTTGGGGGTTAGAGACGTGATGTTATGTTTTGTGGAACACTAAACGAGAAAGGAACGCAAAGTTTGTCAAGAAATAATACAAACATTTAGGACAATATTTATTTATATCAAGGAAAGCTTACAAGAGTATGGGCTAGGCAAAGAGAAAAACCTTACAGACTTATTATATAGAGTGTGATTAAATGTTTTTCCTGTTGTGATGGTTGATAAAACAATTTGATCATGATACAAGCAAATACATTAAATATTACTTAACAATAGATGGGACATAGCGAACAAAATTGTAATCCGATACATATGTCCTAGTGGTCAAAAGTCGCTCAGTCTTGTGTGGTACGCCTGCATGACAAGTCACATTCTTGTCCACCAAAATAAAATTATTTTCAAAGAAAATATGTCGAATTGTACATTGTGGTATTGCAAACCTCGTAGATATGTATATATATATATTATATATATATATATATAAGAAAATTCAAAACATTTTTAATATACATTATTTACATTTATCTAAAGTGTGTAGGTACCATTTTGTTCAATAACTTTTTGCCATCTTGTAAGTAGGGACATGATCCCATTGCTATAGAAATTTTGGGACTTCTGATCAAAATACCGCGACAAGGGGTTTTGGCAGTCCTCTCGTGATGTTAACCTGACACTGCTTAAAGTATTCTGAAGAGACCGAAACAGGTGGAAATCTGAAGGTGTAAGGTCAGGACTATACGGCGGATGCATTAACACCTCCCAGCCAAACTCTCTTAATTTTTGCTGAGTGGCTAAAGATGTGTGAGGTCAGGCGTTATCATGATGAAAAACCACACCCCTTCTGTTGATTAATTCCGGCCGCTTTCTCTCAACTTCTTGCTTTAATCTCATCAGTTGTTCGCAGTAGAGTTCAGAATCGATGGTCCTGCCTGGTGGTAACAGCTCATAATGAATAATGCCCTTCCAATCCAACCACACACACAGCATCACCTTGTTGCGAGTTAACCCGGGTTTCGCCACAGTCTGTGAAGTCTGACCGGCCTTTGACCACGACCTTTTTCGCACGTTCTTGTCGTACGTGATCCATTTTTCATCACCAGTTATCAGCTTCTTCCAAAATGGTTCGGTTTCATTACGTCGTAATACAGAATCACAAATGAGTACACTGTTCAATAAGTTTCTTTCGGTGAGCTCGTGAGGTACCCAAATATCGAGCTTTTTTGTGTACCCAATTTTTTTCAAATGCGCCAAAACTGTTTTGTGGTCAATTCCCAGTTCTTCAGCTACGTCGTAACTACTGATATGCCGATCTTGCTCCACTTTTTCAAAAATGGCATCCAGTTTATCCGTAATAGGGCGACCAGAGCGACGTGCATCTTTGACATCAAAATTTCCGGATTGAAAACGCTTAATCCAAATTTGTGCTACTCTCACAGACACCACTAGGTCCATAAACATCGTAAATTTTTTTCGCGGCTTGCGTTGCATTTTTACCTTTTGTATAGTAAAATGTTAAAATGTATCGAATTTCTTCATTAGATTCACTCATCTTGACAGTACGAAAATCAAATGAAAATCACACATTTTCCTAATTTGAATTTGGAATTATGTTTTTTAAAATTTAAACTTTCAATGATACCAAAACCAGCCAGATACAAATAGTATAGCCAAAGAGATTTTACTTCAAGTTCATACATACTATAATGCGAAAAGACTTTTTCCGCAACCTAATATATATATAATAGGTTGGGGAAAAAGTTTCTTCGCATTTTTTAGGAAAATTCAAAACATTTTTTAATATACATTATTTACATTTATCTAAAGTATGTAGGTACCATTTTGTTCGATAACTTTTTGCCATCTTGTAGGTAGGGACATGATCCCCTTGCTATAGAAATTTTGGGACTTCTGATCAAAATACCGCGACAAGTGGTATAGGCAGTCCTCTCGTGATGTTAACCTGACACTGCCTAAAGAATTCTGAAGAGACCGAAACAGGTAGAAATCTGAAGGTGCAAGGTCAGGACTATACGGCGGATGCATTAACACCTCCCAGCCAAACTCTCTTAATTTTTGCTGAGTGGCTAAATATGTGTGAGGTCTAGCGTTATCATGATGAAAAACCACACCCCTGCTGTTGATTAATTCCGGCCGCTTTCTCTCAACATCTTGCTTTAATCTCATCAGTTGTTCGCAGTAGAGTTCAAAATCGATGGTCCTGCCTGGTGGTAACAGCTCATAATGAATAATGCCCTTCCAATCCCACCACACACACAGCATCACCTTGTTGCGAGTTAAACCGGGTTTCGCCATAGTGTGTGAAGCCTGACCGGCCTTTGACCACGACCTTTTTTGCACGTTCTTGTCGTACGTGATCCACTTTTCATCACCAGTTATTAGCTTCTTCAAAAATGGTTCGGTTTCATTACGTCGTAATAAAGAATCACGAATGAGTACACGGTTCATTAGATTTCTTTCAGTGAGCTCGTGAGGTACCCAAATATCGAGCTTTTTTGTGTACCCAGTTTTTTTCAAATGCTCCGAAACTGTTTTGTGGTCAATTCCCAGTTCTTCAGCTACGTTGTAACTACTGATATGCCGATCTTGCTCCAACTTTTCAACAATGGCATCCATTTTATCCGTAATAGGGCGACCAGAGCGACGTGCATCTTTGACATCAAAATTTCCGGATTGAAAATGCTTAAACCAAAGGACATTGCCCGTTTTGTAAGGGAAGTTGGGTCCCAGTGGAAAATGCTTGTGCCCTGAAGATTTTTATTTTACCTAATAGTAAAAACATAGCATTTTCATAATCGGAAACCTTTTTTCACTTTATCATCCTGGTTCAGGAGATATCATTATTTTTCTGTTTTAAAAATCTAGGTTATAATTACAAATTGACAGACTATACATCACCATGAGCATAAGAATTATGTCTCTATTACTTTATGCATAAAGTAATAGAGACATAATTCCATTAGTTTATGCATATTTCTACACTATAAGCATATTTATACTTACATAAAGTAATAAAGACATAATTCCATTGTACTGCTTCAACTCCTCAACTGTATACCGGCGTAAATTAGGTGCTAACAAAATCGAACAGTTAATACAGCGTTGGGAAGGCAGACGGCGTGCCCGACTTCTGGCTGGGGTAGACATAGTTCTGATAAAAACTGTTCTGGAGTCCAATATCTCACCAAAGATAGCACTTAGAGTCAAATATCTCACAAAGAACAGCACAAACAAGAGTCAATTATCTCACAAAACATAAAGTACTCGAGGAACTTATTAGCTCAACTCGGTGGTCGGTCGCAGAAAAAGCACGTATCGTAAATAATAACTATGTAAATACGGAATTCAAAACTCAACGTATTTAAACAAAGCAATCACGAACGTAACGAATCTCTCACAGAGCCAAAGAGCTGTGACAAGCGCCAGTAAATGTTGCCAGATCGATTATTTTTAATCGTTACTAAATCGATTTCAGTTTTTTTTTCCAATTTATCGATTAAAACTGTTTTGTTAATACGGCGTTTCCAAAATACGTAATGCTTTTTTGTTTGTGTAAATCACTTTTATAAACATCTAATCAACAATATAAGCTAATTATGAAAATAAGCAATCTATTGTTGTTATCGTTCCATCGATATTACCGCATAGACTATAATACTAAAACATAATGCTAAAACATTATATTTGAAGTTGCCAAATGTTGAAAGACCTAAACTAGTTATAATAATTAAAAAAAAAATTTTTTTATTGTTAAATGTCGTTTTGTTTTGATATCGATTATTCCATTATTATACGCATTTTCATTATTAATTGATTTCTGGCAACTTTTTTTTGTATCTTATCAAAAGGATGTCGACGTAATGTTTAACTATTAATTATCTTTAATTTTATTCCCAAGGTAAAAAAAATTGTATAAAAAATAATTTGCACACAAAAAAATAAATAATATTTTTAGGTTATTATTCCAAACAGGCACACGACAGCACAAAAGGGACCTGTCCCGTGGCAATGTCCTTTGTGCTACTCTCACAGACACTGCTCTGGGTCCATAAACATCTCAAATTTTTTTCGCGGCTTGCTTTGCATTTTTACCTTTTTTGTAGTAAAATTTTAAAATGTATCAAATTTCTTCATTAGATTCACTCATCTTGACACTACGAAAAACAAATGAAAATCACACATTTTCCTAATTTGAATTTGGAATTAAGTTCTTTAAAATTTAAACTTTCAATGATACCAAAACCAGCCAGATACAAATAGTATAGCCAAAGAGATTTTTTTTAAGTTCATACATACTAGAATGCGAAAAGACTTTTTCCCCAACCTAATATATATATATATATATATATATATATATATATATATATATATATATATATATATATATATATATATATAATATATATATATATATATAATAATATATATATTACTTAGATATGTCAAAATATGTGACGGTTGCTAAATCAAAGGTTGGTGTCGGTAAAAGTGTATCGGGTATTCACGTAGACAGAGAATTCTTCTGTGTCTACGGGTATTCAGGTCAATCTTGGCTATTATGTAATTTTGCTATATAATTCTAGATGGCGTCACTGAGACATAGGATAACGGTTTTATATGACATTTCTTCTGATAGCCTCTCTATAGTATCTTAAATCTCTTTGGATACAAGTAACTACAATTTTTAAAACAAACAGAAAGTAGTTTATATTACACCCGCCTATTTTTATCCCACTGCAGAACAAAGGCATCTTCTCATACAGAGAAGGCACGAGCACTGATCAAGACGGGTTGGCGATTTTAGATTTATATTAACTATAAGTCCAGGTTTCCTCACGATGTTTTCCTTCACCGGTGTTAGTGATGTCCAAGATAAATTCAGAAAGAAATAATTACATTGGTAGAAGAAATTGGTAGAAAACTACAAAGTGAAAATTAACTTTAATATCGGAAGTCGGTGTCTCGTTAAATGTATTTTGTTTTTTGCCACCGACTTCCGAAATTAAAGTTATTTTTCACTTTGTGTTGTTTTTGGAAGTCGGTTGTATATTTTTGTAAAAAAGTTTTTATTTTTTTAAAGAAAAAAAAAAGAAAGAAAATACGTTTATTTGCGGTAAACATGACGCAAAGGACAAAAAAAATAAAATAAGCAATGTAAAAAGCAAGTTTTGGGGAAAATATGCGTCACATCTACGCAAAACGGCTACCGCTCAGCATAATGCCGCGACCCCATGCGAAACGGAGTCCCAGCGCTGGTTTTCAGCGATAGCCGGCGTTGACGCGATGACGTCGACCGGTGCAGCATATAATAAGTATTATGCAATTAAAAAATAAATAAAATATAAAGTTAATTCTATAGGTATAGATAAAAAATACAGAAAATGACAATATTCCCGCATTCCGCTCCGCGACAGCACCGACTCTCACGCCGCAGAATGCGTTATCTGTGCGCGCAGCTGTCAGCGGCCGGAAACATTAGACATTACATAATATTTTAAACATGGCGTAGCAATTATGCAATTAACATTTTGATTGTGATGAAATTGTGTAACAGAGAACAGAGTATTTTTCACTTTTTAGTAGTGGTATTAGAATTTATGTGGTATTGTGATAGGTACTTTAGGGGTTTGATGCTTTGGTCAAGCCTCGACAATGTTATACTGGCTGACATTCAATCATTCAAATATTGAATGTGTTCTAGTAGGAAAAACGAACCTCGTTTTTCTTGGTAGGTTGACAGATAGATTCTGGTAGTGCTCCGCGTAGAGCCATTTTTAGTTAAGGAGTGTGAATTACAATTTATCCGAAGCTTATAAAATATAGCGGCCATCATCCCCATTCAACTAAAGTCCCTCTCTTTTAATTATTAATATAGTAAATCTCCCACTGTGAAGTTCGAGCCCTCACAGCACCTACCCCACACAAATTCTAATACCACTACCTACTACCTGCAAGAGAAACTAGAACATCATCCACATAAAAAATGGGGAAAAAATACGTATTATTAAGAAGCTAACTCAAAAACTACCCAAGCAAAGTTAATAAAATTTCTATGAGACCAACTTTGAGGTATAACCTCTCGAATAAAACATTTTGTTTTTCAAATCGGACGGTGTCGATATCTTGTCTTATGACGGCGTGGACATACATAAAAAAAAATATACGTGTTCAATTGAGAACCTCCTCCTTTTATATCGTCGGTTAAAAACACACATTACAAAAATTAAACAAGTTGGTTATCTCACAATGGACGACGGCCTGCTCACAGATAGATCCGTCCATCTCGTGATGATTCGTGATTATGTTTCCGACGTATTATGTACCACAGAACATATAAAGAGACCTCTTTATCTTTTCTGTGTTAGGTATAGTCCTACCAACTTATCTGTGAACTAAAAGAGGCGGCACCGTCGATGCGTCGACACAATCGAATGACATGCGTCGGCAAAATCGAATGAAAGAGTTTTTCTGAGGATCTCAACAACCGGGCATAAGTCCTCGGTAGAGGCCGACAGAAATAAGTTTTTCGGCCAAAATGAAAACGAAATTCTGCCTGATTAGCATTTTCGGCCGAAAACCGAAAAGAAAAAAATATTTTAGAAATAAGTAAAATGAATGCAGTGTCAATATTTTAAACATTATATTTAACCGTTCAAACTTAAATTGCCGAAAATGGATATTTCGGCCGAAAACAGAAAATTAAATTCGCTTGGACTCTACAAGGGTTGAGTTTTTTAAATAGGACTATACTAAGCGAGAGCCTGTTTCATTAAAAAAAAAGTATATTTAACTTAACATCAGCCTATAATGTTCCTGCTGGCTGGCACACATTTCGAGAGTAGTTGTGATATAATAAATTTCACAAAGTAAAATGCACTACGTATACAGTTGGGGTTACCGTTACCTCTGGACCACCACAGCTCTCCACGAAAAAAATATAACTTAAAGAATAATATGGCTAAAATAAGTAAAGTAAAATTGTAAAGTTTATTGTGTCCATTTCCTATACCTACTTATTTCTTTTGGTTACATTATCAACATACTAAACATAACCGTGTAAAAGATAAAGACGACATTGTACTTATAAACAACATCATTGTTGGTGAATGAGTGTAAACTCATTCACCAACAATGATACTAACCAAAAGCAATGAAACTATCCAAAAGCAGCCAATACTCAACATTGTAAAATGTTGAGTATTGGCTGCTTTTGGATAGTTTTGGATAACGTTTGTTTTATGTCTTTCGACGAATAACTCTTCTCGTCGTCGTCATCGTCTTTGTCTTCGCCTTTGTTTTCATATGATCTGCCCCCCCCCTATACTTGAGTAAAATACTAGTACATTTGAAACTTCGGCTCTTTTTCCATTCAACAGTTGCACGTATTCCTCTTGCTCGCACTCAATTCTAGTGAAAGCTGGATGCAAAAAGAAACATATTATGTAGGATTTCTTGTCGAAGTACCTCAATATTTGGCTTTCATGAATGCTGCTATTTTCTTATGGAGACTGGATCGATATATGGGCGTTTCAGTAAGAACTTGAATTTTAATAAACTTAGAAATAAAGATAATTAATTGGATTGCATGAATTTGGCCTACAATTTTTTCTTTGACTTTCAGATTTGTTTTGGAAAGAATTGGACGGAAAACAGTGTGGCACCACCAGTCACACTGCACGCGAAACATGCAAACAAAGTTTCCAGGTCGTGTCATCTTTCGTTTTGGAAACCAAAACTGGCCGCCAAGAAGTTGCGATTTAACTTCTTTTATTTTTTTTTTATTTCGGTATTTTGTTTCATGTGTAAATGACATTACTTCCTCCGTACATATTAAGTAGATAATGTAAATAAAACATATATTTTAATCAATAAATATTTTTAAGTTTTTAAAATTCAAGTTCTAACTGAGACACCCTTTACAATAATTGATACTCACGGAACAACTTCGTATTGCATTCGGCATCTGAGTAGCTTCTACATTCTTCACATTCAAGAGAATAAACTGGAAAGAGGGCACTTATTTAAGAATTGCACCGATAAACAAAACTAGTAATGTAATAATGTCCTCCCGACCGAATTTCGGTCACGGCGGCGACGCGCGACGTGGCGGTCAATGGCAATTCTAGTACACTCCTACCAACTTATCTGTGAAATGGCGAAAATTGGAACTACGGCCGTCATGTTGAAATGTCTTCGATTGTGCCGACGCATGTCATTCGATTGCGTCGACGCATCGACGGTGGTTCAGTTCACAGATAAGTTGGTAGGCTACAGATCAAGCTATACCTACATTTCCAGTATAAGCTGATCTCGCATTGTATATGATTTCCTTACAATGAGAGGTCAGTGAAAACTAGAAATGTATAGTTTGATGTTTAGCCGTGTGTACCATCATGAATGTACGCAGGAGACAGATACAAGTGTGTGCGCCGACACTCATTGAGTTGGAGTTTTGTCTTTGGCTGACTAGCCAACTGACCAACTAGTCGGTTGCAAAAAGACCGACTAGTCGGTCAAACCGATCACTGCTTCGGTGGAGTTCGGGTCTACATAACCGAAACTTTGATTCTAAAATGTTCAATACGTTTCTATAATCAGAGTTGTAGAAGCTTTCGATTAGTATTTTTTTATTATTACAATTTTTGTTTTTTTGATTTGAGTATGAAGAGTTTGAGTAGGAGTTTGAGTTG
Source organism: Cosmia pyralina (assembly GCA_946251885.1). Lineage (NCBI taxonomy): Eukaryota > Metazoa > Arthropoda > Insecta > Lepidoptera > Noctuidae > Cosmia > Cosmia pyralina. The sequence goes on along the minus strand of OX276347.1, from coordinate 6,637,311 downwards.
GGATTTCTAGATTATATATAAAAATTGTAAGGCTAATTCTAAAATAAAAATTGTTAAAAATAAAGGTCAAGATATCATTTCAATCACCCTATGAATATAGTAAACAGCCGGCGCTAAATAATTCGGCGCATTTTACCGACAAAGCACCGACTGTACCTAAATATGGGCGGATAGTCGGTTTTCCCGACTACTCGGCAACTAATCGGTACATCTCTAGTCGCTATTAGCCAACGGCCAGACAGAAAAGACGCAAGACCGTCTTACGTCTTTTCCCCCCCGCCCTCGTCTTGCCAAGACGAGGGCGGGGCGCGGACCCGTCGCAGACAGGGCGCCGTCACGACTTTTTAACATATTATATAGAAAAGACACGGACCCGTCGCAGACAGGGCGCCGTCACGACTTTTTATGGCGCGCACTAGAAGCTTTTCCCGGCATTCAACCGTTCGACGCAAGATGCACAATGGCGAGCGGGCGAGCGCTGTGAGAACCTGTATTGTTTTCCAATAGGGCGCCGGCGAGTTAACGTCGTGACGGCGTCCCGTCTTTTCTGTATGTTTTACGTCGCGACGGCTGTATACATTTTATATGCAAGTAGATTAATCGGGCGCCGCGACTGCGACGGGTCCGTGCCTTGCGTCTGTTCTGTGTGGCCGGTGCTTCTCTCTAAGCCAACGGCCAGACAGAAAAGACGCAAGACGAGGGCGGGGCGCGGACCCGTCGCAGACAGGGCGCCGTCACGACTTTTTAACATATTATATAGAAAAGACACGGACCCGTCGCAGACAGGGCGCCGTCACGACTTTTTATGGCGCGCACTAGAAGCTTTTCCTGGCATTCAACCGTTCGACGCAAGATGCACAATGGCGAGCGGGCGAGCGCTGTGAGAACCTGCCCTCCGCGCCCTTTCCGCTCCCCCGCTTGCGCCCGTGCAGGCCCGCGCCCTGCCCGCGCCCTGTCCTTTCTGTATGTTTTCCAATAAGGCGCCGACGAGTTAACGTCGTGACGGCGTCCCGTCTTTTCTGTATGTTTTACGTCGCGACGGCTGTATACATTTTATATGCAAGTAGATTAAACGGGCGCCGCGACGACGACGGGTCCGTGCCTTGCGGTTGTTCTGTGTGGCCGGTGCTTAACTCTCACAGTCCGATGGGACGGAATTCGGACACGAACGGGGAGAGATCAGGCGAAGGACCAACGGTTTTAGGTGCTTTCCGAGGCATGGTTGTAACACCCCCGTGCTTTGGAAATGGAAAGTCAGCGCCAACTCTGGGCTGCTACTGAGAATTTCTAGATAGAAAAACCCAATAACTTTTTATATTATCCCACGTGACCTGCAGCCGCTTAGGTAGCCAATACTAGACCAACGAATCAGTAGAACTAAAAGTATTGCTTAAGTACGCACGGCTACAGATCAAGCTATACATTTCCAGTTTAAGCTGATCTCGCATTGTATAGTATGTCCTTACAATGAGAGGTCAGTGTAAACTGGAAATTTATAGCAATATGTGTAGCCGTGTGAAGGATATTTATTTATTTATTTATTTATTTATATATACTTTATTGTACACCACAAAAATACATAACAAAAAAAAAAGACACAAACTACAAAATATACAATGGGCGGCCTTATCGCTTTCTGCAATCTCTTCCAGGCAACCATAGAATGGACAGTGATTAAAAGTGGACAGTGGATAAAATAAGTTTAATTACGTTTTTCTCTATTCCGTAATTTCAAATGGTTACTTAGTACGGTTAAATAGATACTACCCTGTAAAATACAGAACGACAAACGGCGTTGGCTTAATAATAGGGTTCTGTTGGCACCACAGAAAAGATAAAGAGGTTAGAAGGGCCTTGTGGGCGGGGCGGGCGCGCCACACGTACTCGTATGTGTAGACGCACATAGTTAGCCGAAATTTGTTTTACCGGCCAGTAATCGCGCTCTCACTGTGGCAACGTACGACGCTCCGCGAAAAACAAGAATTATGCCTCGTTGCGCTGTTGTAACGTGTCGGAAAAGTAGCAAGTGGTGTAGTGTAGCCCGACAAGGGATTTCTTTTCACCGGTAAGTCCAAAAACCTTAAAATACCAGTGATATTTGTAATTATTGCAATAGTATTATGTAGTTTGTAGATAAAAGCGATACAATCGCAAACAGATGCACAATTATACATTTCTTGCAATGCATGGGTACCGTCTTGTACTACGTGAGCGATCGCGCAATATGTTGCGTTCACTGCGAAAGTCACGTGCGCCGAGTCGAGCTTGAATTCTGCGAAATCCATGCGTATCGATAGGGTTGTACCAAGTTGTAATCAATGTCGATATTAAGTTTGTTTGTTTGTACACAAATTATGTTTTTATTTATAAAAATATACGTCTAATGGAAAACATTCATCAACATCTCTTTATCTGTTCTGTGGTTGGCACCCTCTGGGTGCGGAACCCAACATTTATTTATTATATCTTAAAAGTATTTTGTATGTAGGTACGCAAAAACTTAAGACTTTTCAAAATAAGAAGTGATTTTCATAATACAATGACACTTAGGGCCGATTTTTCAATAAGTCTACTCAGAGAACTTATGACTGAACAATAAATATGACAGTTTGACATATTTTCAATACAAAAGCTGTCAAACCACCATGTTTATTCCATAAATAAAAGTATCTGACGATTGAAAAATTTGCCCCTATTTAAAGGGCCGATTTTTCAATACCCCGATAACTTTTATCTGAGGAATACAAATTGCGGTTTGACAGATTTCTTATGGAAATTATGTCAAACCGCGACATTTATTTTTCAGATACACACACAGAGAGTTATCAATATCCGCTTTTCTAACAAGTTGCCAAAGTCGGTTTCACAACTTAGCGATGGAAAGTTCAAAACCCACATCAAACGTGTCCTTATCAAAAAAGCATAATTTTATAAGATTAAACTCAAACTCAAACTCAAAGCATTTATTTCAAATAAACCAATTACAGGCACTTTTGAATTGTCAATGGGTCGGTCAGTCGGAAAGATGAAGCTAGTTGCCCATTCCGAAGCGTAGTAGATCCCTATGGAGAAGAACGGGCAAGAAACTCCACGGACACTCTTTTAAATCATAATATTTTTACAAAATATTGGTTACATCGTTCATGTTGAAAATATACATGTGAGAACAATGTAGAAAGACGTGCACGTTAAAAAGCGTCCGTAATAAAAAGATAAAAACTAAAACAACTAAATTAAATATTAAAAATAAAAATAAGCCATGGCAGCTAAGAGACGACCAGTCCCAACTGACGGCGCCCGGTCACGAACATGACGCATGGATCATGGAAGACTGCATTTAAGACAAGGAAGATTGGCAATAATTCCTTTTGCACATGTGGCTTCCCTGGTACCTCATTAACAGCATAACTATGTAAATATGTATTAACTGCTCCCAAATTACGATGTTTTTTTTTACCTATTTTCTTGACATAATCTTTTCTTTATTTTACATTGTTTATCTACATTCTAATTTTAACTATTTATTAGTGGCTTTTTTGGACAGAATATAAATGCAATCATGTCATTTGGTTTAAATAAGTTTATATTTTATTATTTTCTTTATCTTTTATATAAGTTATGTAGATTGTTTTATTAATAGACTTGATATTTAGACCATTTTCTATTTCGTTGAGCACCTGGTAGACAGGCCTACACTGTTCTCCCATACCTACGAGTATTAAGGCGCGGTATTAGCTTAATATTCACAAAAATTGGTTTCTTGAATTGTCGAGTATGCCGTAACGCAATAAAACTATCCGACGCAAAAAATACAGTGCACATAGAAGGGTTTAAAGAAAAATTTTAACCGAATAGAATAGTAAAAAAATAGTTTGATATTCCCAATAAAAAATTTGGAAGTTGCTCCACAAAACTAAACTGGCGTCGAACATCTCTGTATTTTCAGTGATAACGACATTCTTTTTTAGTTGAGCAGCTCGTGGCTAAGTAATAACAGCCGTACGGGTCGATCCATCAGGTTAAGCTACGCTTGCCGGGGTTGGTCCGTGGATGGGTGACCATCTTTACATACCGAGACTCCTCCGTGCCTCGGAAAGCACGGTAAACCGTTGTTCCCAGCTGTCATTCGTGGATCTTTGACAGTCGTTACGGGTCGTCAGAAGCCCGAAAGTCTAACAACCCGTCTTACCAAGGGATATCATATTACCCAGTAATTGGGTTGTGAAGGTCAGATGGACAATCGCTCCATATAAAAGTCTGGTATTCAGCTGCATCCGTATAGACTGGAAGCCGACCCCAACATAGTCGGGAAAAGGCTAGGGAGATTGAACGACATTCTTTTTTTATTAATTTAATACAATTAGCATTTTTTAAAAACTTTAACTGGACAATCATTTAATTTATTGTGTATATTCTGAATAATGTAAAGAAAACCCGGAAAATCAATGCACATTCGCAGCTTAGTCACATCCCTGCAACACAAATATTATTTTCAATTTTCAATCTTACTTCAAGCCAGCTAATGGTGACAATAGATTACGCGGTTGTGGGCCATTTAAAATCGTAGTCAGTGCGCGCCATAACACGGTACTCTATTAATTTGAAAAACATTGTAGAAGCCAATAAGAGTAACCGTGGAGTGTCTTGCCGGCGCATCCTCAAACTAGCAGATGCCCGCGGCTTCGCCTGCGTGGATGTCGGAAATTATCCCACGGGAACCTACTACCGGGATAAAAAGTATCCTATGTGGTAATCTAGGTTATAAAATATCTGTGTGCCAAATTTCATCCAAATCCGTTCAGCCGTTTTTGCGTGATTGAGTAATAAACATCCAAACATTTTCACAAACTTTCATGTTTATAATACGAGTATTAGTAGGATATCAAACAATGCCAATTGTTTATCAAACAAAACACAACCATAACGAAGCTAGAGAAAATACCTCACCTCCATTGAAACAGTATTTTTAGGGTTCCGTTCGACGGAACCCTAATCACTGGAGTGTCTGTCTGTCTGTCTGGCTGGCTATCTGTCTGGTTGGTTGGCTGTCTGTCTGTCCATCTGTGACAACTGATTTGCTCCGAATCTACGGACCTGATTAAGTTGAAAGGTTCACTTACGAATTTTTGTGACCGAAACACAAAATTTGTGAATTTAAATGAATCTTGCATATGAGGTTTCACATTTGAGGGAAAAATTAAAAGAAAAAAGTTGTGCGGATTGTACCGGTGACATTATATCAAACGAAAAAACTTGTTGTGACAATTTCAAACATATATTTTTTTGGTATTTTAAAATGAACAGTTTTAAAGTTATCAAAGCAAGTTTATGAAAGTTGGCCTCCCCCCCCCTCCCCTTATCCACAAAACTGCTGAGCCTGAAATTTTGAAAAAAATACTGGAGAATATTTCTATACTTAGGGATTACAAAAAAAAAATATATAGGTATATAGGTCTTTACCTATGAAATTGCCGTTCTGCAGTACTGGCCATTTCAAATCAAAATAATTTTTGTTTCGCTAAGAATTCTAATTTCAAATTAATTTTATTTTAAAAACATGGATTTTTTTTTCAAAAGTAGTCATTTGTTTATTGATTAGTATAGCATTTCAATATTTATCGTCATCATGGATACGTTAAAAAATCGAGTAATTATGGAATATGAGTACCGTCGTGGCAGCAACGCGGCACAAGCGGCACGCAACATCAACGACGTTTACGGAGCTAACACTACAAACCAACGCACCACTTGTATTGGTTTGCTCGCTTCCGTTCTGGAAATTTCGACCTGAAAAATGAACCTCGCGGTCGTCCGAAGACTTTGGTCGACAATGACGAATTAAAGGCGATTGTGGAAGCTGATGATACACAATCTACGGCTGAATTAGCAGCAGCTTTCGACGTTAGCGTCAAAACAATATTGGTCCATTTGCGTCAAATTGGCAAGGTAAAAAAGCTTGACAAATGGGTGCCCCACGAACTCAATGATCGCCAGCGCGAAGTACGCGTCGAGACGTGCCTTGCACTGCTCAACAGACACACAAATGAAGGAATTTTGAACCGCATTGTTACCTGCGATGAAAAATGGATTCTGTTTGATAACCGCAAGCGCGCAACAAGTTGGTTGGATCCTGGTTCAGCACCTAAACAATGCCCTAAACGAAAACTTACCTCGAGAAATGTGATGGTCACTGTTTGGTGGTCTAGCGCCGGTGTGATTCATCACAGCTTCTTACCAAACGGGGTGAGCATTACTTCAGATGTGTACTGTGAAGAACTGAACACAATGATGGAGAAGCTGGCACATCTCCAACCAGCATTGGTCAATCGCTCGTCTCCGCTGCTCCTGCACGACAACGCGCGACCTCATACTGCACAGCAGACGGTCTCCAAGTTGCAAGAACTGGGGTTGGAAGCTCTCCGTCATCCGCCCTACTCACCAGACCTTGCGCCTACAGACTACTACTTTTTCCAGAATTTGGATAACTTCTTGGCGGGAAAAAAATTCAATACCCGAGAGGCAGTACAAAATGCCTTTGAAGAATTTGTTGCCTCCCGTCCAGCTGATTTCTTTAAGAAGGGCATCAATAAACTGCCACTGCGTTGGCAAAGATGCATTGATTGCATGGGTGATTACTTCGATTAATACAAATAAAAAATGCATGAAAAAAATTCGTTTAAATTTTTTCATACAAAACGGCAATTTCATAGGTAAAGACCTATTATAAAAAGTGTATGGTCTTAAAATAACATGGTACATCACTCAATATTGTGCGTACAAACTTATTACCCGACTGCGGCGAAGCCCAAAAGGAGGGTTATGTGTTTGGCCTGTATATATGTAAGTATATATGTATGTATGTGTGTCCGTTTCTTTGTTCCCTCGTAACTTCTAAACGAATGAACGGATTATTGGTAGCGCGAGTGTCACTGGTTACATTAAAATAAAAAAAAAAGTAAAATGGCGGATTTGGAGTGCCATATTGTGGAGATCGAATTTTTGTTTTTTCTTCTAATACCATCGAGTGGGATATCAAAATGAAAAATTTTAAAAGGTGATTACCGAAATATATGCAACTTATTTGGTTAAAAGTAATTCAAAGTGACAAATCGTAAAAAACACAAAAAAAAGGCTTGGCTATTTTTGACACACTTACACTTGATCCAAAAAAATACTCTCACGACCAAAACTACTTGCAAGAACTAAATCGTCTGCGAAATCTTTCACATTTGTAAACTAAAAAGCTGGAAATAAAAAAAGTAATTAAAAAAACTAAAAAACCCGACTGTCGACAGTCAGGTTTTTGGTTTTTTTAATTACTTTTTTTATATATACAGTTGGGATGTATCGGGGAACATGTTTTTCAACTACAATGTTTAGTTTGTTCTTGTGATAAATTCATCCCAACTACAGAACCCTTCATTGTGCGTGGTCACATTCACTTGGCCGGTTTTGAAATATTGTAGGTATCGTATCGCAGTGTGGCCCTGCACCTCAATTGTGTAACACACTTTCAATCACAATAAGGATATTGAAGGAAGTCCCTAATCCAAAGCTCCTAAGTTTGAAAAATTCATCTGCTGGACCATATAAATAACACAATGAATGTTGTCGAACTGTCGAAATAAAAGGCAATGCAATTATGATTGTATTAGGCAATCGCCCCGCTGCCGCTGATTGGATATCCCAGTCGATTGCGTTAGGCAGACGGACGATGACGTGTATCCTATAACTTTGAATCGGAATAGATAACCTGGCCTTTGACAAAGCTAGCAATGGATACAGACCTCTTGGTACGTAAACCAGCATAAATTGAGTAGGTACTGTAGAGGTTTGATGCTTTGATCAAGCCTTGACAATATTATACTGGCTGAGATTAAATCATTCAAATATGGAATGTATTCTAGAAAGTCTAGGAAGGCAGATAGATTCTGGTGAGGGCTCCATGTAGAACCAATTTAGTTAAGGAGTGTGAATTATAATTTATCTGAAGCTTAAAATACAGAGGGCATCAGCCCCATCTAACTAGAGTCCCTCTCGTTTTATTTGTAATTCAGTAAATCCCCTACTGTGAGGTTCGAGCTCTCACAGTACCTACCTGATAGGTTGACTAGTAAGTACTACAAGTAGGTACTGTAGAGGTTTGTTGCTTTATGGCCGATTCCTATAATTTACGGACCGTTATCGGTTAAAATTAAGACTCTTGTATCTTTACCAATATAATAAAGGAAAGACCTCAACGCCTTGCACAGTAGACCCTCCCCTATGGAAGTAGCTATCACACGTAAAATTAGCTTACGAATCTATTTTTGTAGTTTGGCAATAAAAAATGCTACCATTGGTAAGCAAAACGGTTCATTTTTGTTTGTAGGAACCGAGCATTAGTCAACGTTAGTATGTTACTGGCAGACATACTCAACGGACGACGAGTAATGGGCAGCTCGCCGTCCGGTAAGGACCAGGCCCGGGTCGACGGCGCGTTGTGTTCCACGCGCGCCTCAAAGAGATGTCAGCAGTGACGGGGTCAATTGGGCCGATGCCGCCGGGGTCGCGGGTAGTTCGAAAGAGATACCGTGGCCCTGGCACGGGCAACTGAAGGATCATGGGTGGGTTTTAGTCAGTAAAAGTCTGACACGCCCTCCCGCTCTGCCCAGAGCGGGAGAAGTCATTTGATGATTTCCCATCCACAAAAAAAAAAAAAAGACATACTCAACAACCGCCTCGCAGCGTAACACGACGCCGCCGTCACTTCGTGTGCAGTAGTTTTTAAATTAGTTAATGTTTTTAATATATATTATTTTGTTGTAACAATAATTTGTGTATTTTATTTATGGGCCTCAGTTGCCTGAAAATAAAGGAATTATTATCATTATTATTATACTATCATTCAAACAACGAATTACTATTGAAGAAAATCGAATCTTGCTTTTGTTCAATAGTAGCAATCAGATTCTTTCTAGGGTTCCGCAAGGCATTGTTATATTTTAAGTTGAAACTGAGTAATAGCGGCCCTCGGCCCTCTCACCTCCCGTCTACCTCTTTCATTATAGTGTAGCTACACCCTGTGAGGTTCGACTCCTCACCTATGGTGGTAGCGCCGGGTATCATTTACTCAATCTCTGTCACTAAGTTTCATGCAAAAGGGTTTTTAATTTTACACGTAACACTTAACATCACGCTTGTAATCCCCGAAGGGTTCGGCAGCGGTGTAAGTACGAAAGACGAGGGAATTTTAACATCAAGTAAAACATCACCAGTGGCAAGAAACGAAAAAAACAAAACCTAAGACACGGACTACCGAAATTAAGTTATTTTTCACTTTGCAGTTTTTTTTGGGAGTAATTTTTTTTTTTTTTTTTTTTGTAAAAACGTTTAGTTTAGTTGTGCCACGCCACATAAACTTGTATGTATTTGTACCTCCTTGCAATGTAAATAACAGTGACAGTAAACTAACATCATCAACATTATTCTAAGTGGAAAAATACGAAATCAAAAACGAACTGAATGGCGAACCTTTTTTTGAAGTCGGTTAAAAAAGGAAGTTGTAAGAATAGTTTTTGAAAAAAAAAGTACAACCGAATTGAGAACCGCTGTTATTACTTAGCCACAAGCTCCTCCATAATCTTGATAGTAATGTTATCAATAATAAATAATATCGTATTTTATTCAATTAGCTATGTTAAAATTATATCTGTTCTATTAAAAGTATTGTATTGACTAGTTTAGTACCGACTGAGTTTGTAGATCAGATACCACGACTAACCAATCACAGCGTATGAAAAAAGGCGGGAATAATAATGGCGGGAAAACGCCATCTTGGTTGTCGTGCCCATCCTGCAAACTTAGTCGTGCATAAGTCGTCGAAAAACGAGTGCTAATCTCTAGCTGTGTTTCAAGGATACCGAGTGGTGATTGTAAAAGTATATTTGATTTTGTGTGTTTGGGAAATACACTAAGTAAGTACATTAACATGTGTCTATTATTTCTAAAACCTTATTTTTAAAAGTAATGTCTGCAAAAACCTATTCTATCTGAATACAATTCTGCGGAAAAAAGCACACACTCCACCTGAACTTCCATTTCACTCGACAAATGTTTAGTCACTCCAACATCTAAAGTGTATTTAAAATTCTCACAAGGGCTCAAGCTAAAATGTGTTCAATATTTCCTCCATCTTGAATCAACATGGTTTGAAGGATGGCTTTCCTGGAACATTTAAAAGTCGAACAATCCAGAAAGCATAAATTTTATAAGAATTTGCAAAGGAATATTGGTCAAAGAAGATTGTGAATACAAAATAATATAATATTCTTCGTTTCCTTGATTGAAAATGGCCGAGTAAAAAGTTCTATACTTATTAGAATTTCATTATTGAAGAGATTCAGTGTTCTTTGAGTTATAGTGAAAAGATTTCGAGATACCTATAGAATTGTAGATTGCATAAGTTTTACTTTGACGCCTTTACGTTCAATTTAAGTTTACTTAAGTAAAAAATCTAAAATCCTTCGTAGTTATCGAAAACTTACTTACTTACTCAAGAAGCTCGTGGCTAAGTAATAACAGCCGCACGGGTCGATCCATCAGGTTAAGCTACGCTTGCCGCGGTTGGTCCATGGATGGGTGACCATCTTTACATACCGAGACTCCTCCGTGCATCGGAAAGCACGTTAAGCCATTGGTCCCGGCTGTCATTCGTGGATCTTTTACAGTCGTTACGGGTCGTCAGAAGCCCGAAAGTCTGACAACCAGTCTTACCAAGGGGTATCGAATTATCCAGTAACTGGGTTGTGGAGGTCAGATAGGCAGTCGCTCCATGTAAAATGTATTCAGTTGCATCTGGTTAGACTGGAAGTCGATCCCAACATAGTTGGGAAAAGGCTAGGCAGATTGAGTTATCGAAAACTTGTGTTAATTTTGAAAATAATTAGGTAGGTATAACCAATTTAGATGTATTTCGAATAAAAATAAAATGTCTGTGGTTTAATGAGCACTTTCCAACGTTGTCAAGACGTGGCCATTAGAGGAATAAATAGCCTTGCGCCCATACCGAATTTTGGAAATTGAAAATTTGAATTTAGTTATTCATGGCTTCAACTGCCGACAAATTGTTTTACAGTTGTTTTGAGATGTTAAATAAAGTAAAATAGCTCTGAAATATTATGAATTAAATAAATTTAAAAAACCGGCCAAGTGCGTGTTGGACCACGAACAATAAGGGTTCCGTAGTTGAAAAGAATTTATCCCAAAAAAAAAGTTTTATATGATGAAACTACAAAAATAACAATTTTCGAACTGTTTCCTTTACTTGTGCTGTGAGACCTTGCTTCATGCCAAATTTCATGATTCTAGGTCAACGGGAAGTACCCTATATAGGTTTTGATTTACTTGCGAGTATCAAAATATGTCGCATAAATGGTCGTATTTTTTTACTGCGTGTGACTTAGAAGCTTGATTTTTACAGCTCCAAAGGACCATAGACCTACGTATTTAATATTAATTTCAACTTGATACCTCCACGCGTTCCTGAGAAAAAGGGTCTTGACAGACTGACAGACAGACAGCCGAACAACGAAGTGATCCTATAAGGGTTCCATTTTTTATTTAGAGGTACGGAACCTTTAATAATATATACTCGGCTAAAATAACCATAAGCTGGGTCCCAAATAGCAGCAAATGGCAACGCGGAAGTCCCTGGACTCCGCCAGGGTCTTCCGCAGGAAGAACTCTACTTTTTTCTTAAAGGCCATAGATGTGATAAGGGGAAAGGAGGATGATGCCTTTTAATTGCAGTGAAACACAAAAGGCTGATAAATATTGTCAAAGTGGCAGTGGTGGTGGTGGCGTGGTGTGGTGGGTGGTGGTATGGTGAATGCAGACGATAGTTGCCATTTCCAGCTAAAATAAATAAATCATAGCCATTAATACAACTTGATACATCTGTATACCGCTACATATCTTCCGATATCGCATGTCTTTGGTAAATAAACGTATTATCGTTTGCTTACATTTTATTTCGTGTTACTTCCACTGAGAAAACAGGGATAGACATCAAAAGAATGCGCTAAAATATGATTGCCCACCCTCGCACTGAGCTCCATGAGTCAAGATTATTATGAGAAATTCCTAAAACTAAACAACGGTTTATAAAATGAACAGTGGGATAATATCAAAAAAATAAATTACAATGCGTGCCGCGAAAGATGAGCGCAGTATCGCGCCCCCCGCACTCTTTCCGCCGCCCCGATGACGCCCGGTCCTTTCCCGTCTCAGGCCGCATACCGCTAAAGAGACCTATGAATCAGAATAATTAGAATCAGAGAATTATAATCTACTGCGCAAGTCAAACTACGTGGTGTGTGAAGTCTCATCTTTCGTGGCACGCATTGTATGTACAAAGGTGATACATACCGGTCTATTCTGTTAAAATCTCACCGTGAGAACTTGGGTGAAGTGAGCTTGAAGTGAGCTACTCGTATCAATAGTATCAATCCCTAGCATCAGATGAAATGTCAACTCACTTCATCATCAGATTTCTACAGAATATATCGGCTGTATTAAGAGGGGCAGTTCCCGTATTTGTAACAACGTTCACAATCTCATCGGTCTCAATCTGTCAAAAATTGTATAGCGCTTACCTACATTTTGACATTTGATTGTCGCTGGCATGAGATTGCGAATTGAATTTGAACGTTATTAGGTACGAGAATTGACTTTCTCAAAGCATTACTAACTGCAAAATTATCATTCTGCAGTAATTTTTAGGTGATTTTTTGTGACAGTCCTCCTTCATTAACCGACTTCCAAAAAAGGAGGAGGTCCTCAATTCGGTTGTATTTTTTTTTTAAAGAATTATTCAACCTAAAAATGTGCTGGCTGTGGTTCAATTAATAAAGGAAAAATAAAATTAACAAATGTTTTCCTGGCAAGATATGTATAATTTAAATATATTTCCTAAATTCCATGGAAATCCTAGCCACCGTACTCTCACCGCTTTGGTGACACGATTATATTCGGAAGAAGAATTCTCTTTGATGCTAACACAAATCTTTTTATAAATGATAGAATACTCTCTTCATGTCCTCTTACGCGTAAAAATTGGTCTCCTAAGAAAACGTTTTTGGCAGTCGAAATCTAACCGATCTTACGGCTTCTGAAGCCTGCTAAATGGCGCTTTGTAAGTTAATTGGACACCGGTTTTGTTGTAATTGGTCCGCGCCATCTTTCACTCTTGTTTTGACAGTCGGATAATGAGGCGACAGTTGGTTTTTAGGTTTTTTTAATGATCAATCAATCTGCCTACCCTTTTTCCAACAATATTGGGGTCGGCTTCCAGTCTAACCGCGGATGCAGCTGAATACCGGTAGTTTACATGAAGCGACTGCCTATCTGACCTCCACAACCCATTTACTGGGTAATACGATACACTTTGGTAAGACTGGTTGTCAGACTTTTGGTCTTCTGACTACCCGTAACTACTTTCAACGATCTAAGAATGACAGCCGGGACCAACGGCTTAAAACGTGCTTTCCCAGGCACGGAAGGGTCTCTATATTGTAATGGACGGTCACCCATCCACGAACCGATAGTGGCAAGCGTAGCTTATTAACCTTCGATTGACTCGTGCGGCTGCTATCATTTATCTATGAGCTCCATGACGTTACTGCGTCATGGAGTGTTGGGTGTTGTCTAAAGGATTTATAAAACGGGAAATACATGAAATCATAATTAATTACTTTTAAGTAGTAAAACTGCCGCTTATGCCACTGCTTTCTTTATTTCATTAACCTACCCTACATGTACAATATATATACAGGGTGTTTGGCAGAACGTTGAACATACGAAAATGGTGGATAGGTGGGGTCATCTGCTACTTACTCAGCCCTAATTTATTTGGCCCTGGCCCTCCGGATATTTAAATTTTTTTTTTTTTTGCTTTTTTCTAGTTTCACCACTTTCTTAACTTTAAAGTGTAATTTTTATTAAAAATGGGTAAAACAGGCAATACTTTGTTTTTTTTTTTAAATCTTTAATGTTGGCAGATTCTTATAAAATTATTGTTTTATTCAGATGTTAGCTAGAAAAAAAGTTATGAGTCCTCAAACTTACAGAAAGGTGTAAAAAATTACTTAAATCTTAATTTCAACTTGCATTTAAAAAAAAACAAAAAATGATTGAGGAGTTCCAATTCTAGCAAAACATCCCTAGTGTGTGACCTTTCTAATGGTATGTAATTTGCTTTTATAAAAAAAAAACTTTAAGAGTTATTTCATAATTTTATCAAGTAGGAAATTTTTGACGAAACTCTACCTTTACGGAAAGTGAAATGTTTTGCGAAATTTAACACTGCAAGGTTCGTAAAATTTAAATGATCGACGGCTTGCCAGTAGCAGTGGTGCAAATTGACATTCACTATTCCCTTGGGATGGTTACACAAAGCAGGTGGAAATTTTATTTCACTCTTGTGCAGTCAAAGCTTATTCTTTCTCTCTTTCACTCTCGTGGCACCGTGACGCCTCAGAATGAATTCTTTTCTTTTATTCAGTCCAGACTTAACTGCCTCTGCGATCTCACGTGCCCGTTACGCTTACGTTTGTTTTTGTTCACTTCGTTTTGTTTTATTGTTATCACTAGTTTTGTAACCTGTTAGTTAAGTTTTTTGTTATTACTGTTACCTGTTGTTATTGGTAAAGAAATGGCTGCTTTTACCAGTGAGGAATACGCGGACATGTTGTTAGCGTATGGAAGCGCTAATGCTAATTCGCGTGAAGCACGAAGGATTTATCAAGAGCGTTATCCCAACCGCCGAGTACCTAGTCATCAGACTTTTGCGAGTCTATGGTCTTTCAACACGATGGCTGCCCAGCTCACTGGAGTCTGATTGTACGTGAACATTTGGATAATTGTTTCCCAAATTCGTGGATTGGCAGGGAGGACCAATTCCCTGGCCTCCGCGATCGCCCGACCTCACTCCGCTCGATTTTTACGTGTGGGGAAGAGCAAAGGAACTAGTTTACACTACAGAAGTAGAAAGTCGAGAAGATTTGATAAATCGAATTAATGCTGCTTTCGAAGTTATGCGACAGGAGATGCTGCTGCGCACAACAACTGTAGAAATCAGACGTAGATGCCGCGCCTGTATTGTAAATGAAGGGCGTCAATTCGAACATCTGTAATTTATTAATTAAATAAATTATTTAAAATTATTTAATTGTTTCATTAACGCTCCTAACTGGTACAGCTATTTTCTTTGTACTTAATTCAAGAACTTACATAATTTTAATCGATCATTTAAATTTTACGAACCTTGCAGTGTTAAATTTCGCAAAACATTTCACTTTCCGTAAAGGTAGAGTTTCGTCAAAAATTTCCTACTTGATAAAATTATGAAATAACTCTTAAAGTTTTTTTTTTATAAAAGCAAATTACATACCATTAGAAAGGTCACACACTAGGGATGTTTTGCTAGAATTGGAACTCCTCAATCATTTTTTGTTTTTTTGTAAATGCAAGTTGAAATTAAGATTTAAGTAATTTTTACATCTTTCTGTAAGTTTGAGGACTCATAACTTTTTTTCTAGCTAACATCTGAATAAAACAATAATTTTATAAGAATCTGCCAACATTAAAGATTAAAAAAAAAAAAACAAAGTATTGCCTGTTTTACCCATTTTTTATAAAAATTACACTTTAAAGTTAAGAAAGTGGTGAAACTAGAAAAAAGCAAAAAAAATAAAATTTAAAATATCCAGAGGGCCAGGGCCAAATAAATTAGGGCTGAGTAAGTAGCAGATGACCCCACCTATCCACCATTTTCGTATGTTCAACGTTCTGCCAAACACCCTGTATATATAAACTTTATGTATCTACTAGTCATTATTGCATGAGCACTAATGAGCAGTGATGGCCCAGTTTACTTTGTGTAAATAATATCATTGCCACTGTTCTCAAAACAGTGAAGGAAACATCGTGAGGAAACTGACATGTCTTAGAACCAAAAACTCGAAGACATGTGACATGTACTAACTCATACTGGGAACATTATTACGTTGATTACGTATTATTGCACTGGAAAAAGCTGTCAGCTATCGTAATAATTGATTTTACTGACGTTTGAATGACCACTAAACTCGTTACGTACTTGCTCACACGGCTCAAGTAGCAGTACAGTAACTACACTCAAACCCAATCTACCAAACACTGGAAAGGTGTAAAAAAGCCGTTACATAAAAATAAAAAAACAAATAATTTCAGTTTCAATTCACAGCAGAAAACCGACGGCACCTATTACTTCTGCAACGTTACCATAAAAAGACGATAACTGCACATTTTCAGTCTACCTTTCATACGTATTGACAAGCACAATACAAATAATATTCAAACGGGTGCTTCTATTATATTCGCTCTGAATTCAGAATGTACTTTTATTCGGTCGTTCACATTCAGTCGTTCAGTCGATGTGAACAGGTGAACTACTTACGAGTACGTCAGTAAGATTTTTGCCTTTATATGTTTGAGTTCTTGCTTGGAAATGCTTGAATTTTATTGCGAGCTGAAATACCGTGTAACAAGAGAAGAGATTAGTTTTAAGTTTTTTTACTTAGCTTTTGTAATAAAGTTACCCCAAATGGTTCTTGAAGTCGTTATCACAATATCACAAACTAAAAACTATCTATTTTAACTATTTACGATATTTCAGGGATAAGGTAAACAATATGAAACAACAAGGTATTTTGTCATTCATTAATTTCATTCATTCATGCTTTTCTTTTTATTTTATTTTTTCGGGTCATTCATTTATACTTATATTTATGTCGTCTTCCAGCCTAACTGGGTACACCTGAATACCAGTATTTTACATGAAGCGACTGCCTATCTGACCTCCACAACCCAGTTACTGGGTAACACGATATCCCTTGGTAAGATCGGTTGTCAAAGTTGATTTGATTGATAGAGAAAGTTGTTTGTTATCATAATCATGTGTTTAAGTATCGGTTACTAATTACCAGTCATCCTATGTATTTTTAGTAAAAATGGTTAAAGACAAGCAAGCATTTGAAAATATCAAAATAATAACATTCGGTTTTTTGTGCAATGTTTCGAAAAAACACGTGCAGGAGACACGGCTTTAAACAAACAAAAAACAAACGCCCAATGTTTTCCCAATTTCTTGCTAAGGACATTAATCATCGTATATTTTTACGTTTTCGATGTTAAGTAAGGTAATAAATATTGTAACATTTGGCATTTAAACTAGTACAAAGCTCAGTATTCCCAGCCTGGGTTTATTGAATGGTACAAAAAGTGCAGGAAACACACTCAGATAACCATTGTGTGGACGTCGAGTCGGTGACTTATGGCTGTTGCAAAGAGCTTTATTTCAAATTCGGAACGACTTATAAAATATTACTTTTTGAAAACAAAAAAATGTTATGTGAAATATAAGGACTTTTCTCGCGAAGGGTATTTTGAACCATAAATTTCGAACGGTGTTGACAAATTTAAAAAAAGAGATTTGTTTTTGACTTGTCTTTCAGTGCGACGTCTTTTTATCGTCAAGGAAGGTTCAACTACGCTTGCCGCAGTCCGTTCGTGGATGGTTGACCACTGACCATCCATTAAATATTGAGACCTCTCCGTACCGCGAAAAGCACGCTAAGCTGTCCACCAAGCACCCGGCTGTCATTCGTAGATTTGATAGTCGTTACAGATGCCTAATACACAGACAACCAGTTTTACCAACGGGTATCGTGTTACCCAGTTACTGGGCTGTGGAGGCCAAATAGGCAGTCGCTCCATGTAAAATATTGGTATTCAGCTGCATCCGGTTAAACTGGAAGCCGACACCAAAATAGTTCGGAAAAGGCTAGTTATATTGATTTTACATACATACATACATTATGTACACATACATTAGGTACATTATGTACACATTACTCTATTTCAATTTTTTTTTCTTGTTCACCTTTTTACTCCTTTAAGGGCAGGCCACACTGGGAACGAAGCGAAGTTCGTTTAGCTCCGTTCATGTAGCTACCGCCTCTTTTCATACTTCGACTCATAGTTTGTGTGAACCGAAGTGAGAAAAGTCACGGTGGCTGCATGAGCGAAAACGAACTTAGCTTCGTTCCCAGTGTGGCGTGCGCTTAACGGTTGACGTCAGAAATAATGAATAAGTAGAAGATAAATTATTGATAAGCTAGAAATGCTAATTAGAGACTCACGTGTAAGAAATCTTATTACGTGAAGCAGACACTCTCGCCAGAATTGCTCTTGCATAAATAATTATATACTTGTAGGTACAACCCATACGACTTAACTGTGCACTTCGCTGGAATGCAATTTTTTTTTTGTTTGTTTATTTGTAGCTTCTGCCCGTGACTTCGTCCGCGTGAAATTTCTTATACCCCCGACCAACCCCACCCGTCGCATCGCATCGCCTGCCCGCGCTATTACTTCGTTTTTGCTTAGCGTTCTTTCTATTTTTTTCTTTTTGCTTGGCTCCTAAGGGTTATATCGTGATGTTAAATAGCCTATAGTCTTCCTCAAAAATTAAGCTATCAAATGCAAAAACAATTTTTCAAATCTGACTGGTAGTAGCGCGTTCAAATATACAATCAAACAGAAAAACAAACTCTTCAGCTTTATTATTATAGTATAGTTAAAATCTCGCTGCAGACTCGGTCATAAATCATTCGAGTGTTTCGCTCTCTTTCCCACTCACGGGCCTTCTGGGCAGGCCATGCCCACACGTAGTCCTTTGCATTACTGCAGTCGATGAGTGATATCGATAGTTTTATATATTTATAAATGGGTGATAGAAATAAATACACATTTTTTTTTTTATTTTATTACCAAATTTACTACAAAGCATATTAAATATATAAACAAAAGAACGTATATATAAAACTAAAAATAGAAAATTAAAATTCTTCGTCTGAGTCATCGTCATCATCATCCACATGACAACAGGTAAAACGTTACTTTGAAAAGCCATTGTGTCACTCTTGTAATCCAAAATAGGAATGATATAATTTATTTTTGTAGCGATTTATATATACTTAATAGCACGGCGCAACTAGCGGGTAGCAAAGGAGACAAAAACATATTTGTTAATTACCCTCTTTTTATGTAATTAAGAACGTAAAAACATATTAGTTTTTATATCTATATCTACCTTCTGTTTATAGAATTAACTAATGGATACTAATGTGTTCTTACGAGAAGGAAGTCTCGTAAAAACACATTAGTACTCATTAGTTACCCTGCATACTTAATGAATGCGGTATGTTTACGTGATAACCTTAATGATTCTGTTATCGATAATGGCCTTGAGCGCGCGCAACTAGCGCACATCCCTACTCCGATTATGATTTATGACCAAGTCTGCAGCGAGATTTTAACTATACTATAGAAACAAACACAAACCAAACCAAACAAACACATACAAACAAACAAAAAAAATCAAAGCAAACAAACAAACAAACACACACACACACAACTACACGATACCAAACTTTCCTAAGCATGTTGAAAAATAAATTTCATAAAAATATTTTGACGAAATAAACTTTTTTTGCAAATAGTACCGCCAGAGTTACGTCACAGCGCGAGGTACACAGTTAAGTCGCACGGGTTCTACATCTGTATGTAGAACCCGTACGACTTAACTGTGCAGGCCTGTGCCTGATAGAATTATAAGTTTTGTATTCACCTGACGCCTACGCATTTCTTTTGTCTACCTACCCACTTATTATTTAGACTTACTTATTATTGCCTCATGGTCTAGTGTTTGCAAGCGCTACTGCTGAGCACGAGGTCCTGGGTTCGATTCCCGGGTCGGGCAAAATGTTATTGGGTTTTTCCATCTACATTTTCTCAGTGGCAGCCCGGTGTATGGGTTTATGCCCGATTGTTGGCAATAGGCTTGCCTCCTATTACCAACTGGCGAAATATGGGTGTACTATAGGTACATCTGCCTAACTCTTCGGGGATTACAGGCTGTAATTACTTAGAATAAAAACTTTTTTACAAAAAAAATACAACCGACTTCCAAAAACAACTACAAAGTGAAAAATAACTTTAATTTTGGAAGTCGGTGTCTAGTTAAATGTATTTTCGTTTTTTGCCACCGACTTCCAAAATTAAAGTTATTTTTCACTTTGTAGTTGTTTTTGGAAGTCGGTTGTATTTTTTTTGTAAAAAAGTTTTTATTTTTCACTTTTTAGTTGTGGAACCTACCCCACACAAATTCTAATACCACTACCTGCAAAACAAACTAGAACATCATCCATATAAAAGTGGGGAAAAAATACGTATTATTGAAGCTAACTCAAAAACTACCGAAGCAAAGTTAATCAATTTTATATGGGACCAACTGTGATGTATACCCTCTCGAATAAAACAAAAACAATTCAAATCGGTCCAGCCATCTTCGAGTAATCGGGGAACATACATAAAAAAAAAAAAAAAAAAAAAAGGTTCCGACGAATTGATAACCTCCTCCTTTTTGAAGTCGGTTAAAAAGCGTGGAAATAAGCAGATATACGTTAAGTTGCACGAAACCAACATTAGTTTAACTTCATGCCATCCATATGCCATTCATTTTGTATCAAAAAGAATTATCAATTTAAAACTCCATTAAACTAATGTTGGTTTTTATACATATGCAATGTTCTTTAAGCTTACGCTTTATATTTTTAATATTCATTGATTTGATTGTTTTTTTTTTTTTTTTGATTTTTAATATTTATTCATTTTTTTTCGTGCAACTCACCGTTTAACTACGATTCAATTAAGAATCAGCAGAAGAGAGAATTGTTTATTCACACACACATACACCCTACTCAAGAGCATGCATACACGAAATTCCCTTCGTTTTATGATATATTATATTTTAATTTTAATTTTGTTGCATAAATTGTTAATGTTCCAAAATCGGGTGAAGATGCAATGTTCTTTAAGCTTACGCTTTATATTTTTAATATTCATTGATTTGATTGATTTTTTTTTTTTTTTGATTTTTAATATTTATTCATTTTTTTTCGTGCAACTCACCGTTTAACTACGATTCAATTAAGAATCAGCAGAAGAGAGAATTGTTTATTCACACACACATACACCCTACTCAAGAGCATGCATGCACTAAATTCCCTTCGTTTTATGATATATTTTAATTTTGTTGCATAAATTGTTAGTGTTCCAAAATCGGGTGAATAAACTGACTCCTGTAACACAGATACCACCTAGCTCAGGAGTTATGGCTTCAATTGAAAATGTTACTCCATTTTTTATGGCAGTAAAAAATGCGTGACGACATTTTGTTTATGGAAGCATAGACAAAATGACACACTGCCATGCTTAGATGCGTAGAAATATTTCTACAATCAGTAATTTTGTCTATTCTTCCGTCGACAAAACCTGTGTCTATGGTGGTGATGTTATTACGCGTGCAGGTGTACCAACGTAAATGAAATATGTAGGCAAAAGGAATATGTAAGGATCGTAGCAGGTGACGTTCTGGAGTTTCTGCCTACCCCTATGGGAAGAAGGCGTTAGTCATGCGTTAGTATATGTATGTAAACTTCCGCGCGCGCAACAAAACATAAACTTCAATCGTGAACGTAAGTAAGACCGTTTACGTTTTGAATTTCTTGTTCCTAAAGCTTTGGTCTCATAAAAAAACAGTGAACGGTCATACAATATCGGCTGACCAAATACAGAGAGTTTTGTGACACCTTAAGGTCAAATATTGGGGAAAATGACTGATTTTATAAAATTACTAACTTTTGCCCGCGGCTTCGCCCGCGTGAATGTCGAAAAATATCCCACGGGAACGAAAATCCTTCCTTATTTCTTGTCTACATTATAAAGGGAATTTCTGTGCAAAATTTCAGCTTTCTAGGTCCAAGGGTTTGGGCTGGGCGTTGATGAGTCAGTCAGTCAGTCAGTCAGTCAGGACTTCTCTTTTTATATAAATAGATTAAGATTATAACAAATTGGAACAACCTACTCTTTCACTAGGATTTGGACGCTGGTAGCTTCGCCACAGTTTTAACTAAGTATTGCAGCTGTCAACGTTTAACATTGTTTTTCTTTGAATGTATTTGTATTTTGTTCCCGATAAACGATTATTACTACTAAAGAATCTTTTTATCGAATCCACTTATAACAATCTCTTCATAACAACAATCAACGTCCCCACAAAATTAAATGAGCATAAAATTAAATATCATAAAACGGCACACACAAGTAGTAATTTTAATTACTGCTAAATTAATTGCTCCACGCATTTTGTTAACACCAAATTGCAGCGGGACTAATGAGGGGTAATTCAACAAACAGGGTAATTTACCCTCTCGCAGTACACAACTGAAGGGTAAACAAGGGTAAGCAGAGCTTTAGCGTGCGCTCGTTCATTAGTACTCGATTGTTTAAATAAACATGGTTTGAATACATATCATGTTGCTGGAATTGTACTGGTTTGGGTGTATTCGGAGAATTCTGAAATTATTGTTTTTAGACATTTCTGTCTGTTTTTAGACACACAGACAGAGGAGCTCGTGGCTAAGTAATAACAGCCGTATGAGTCGAACCATCAGGTTAAGCTACGCTTGCCGGGGTTGGTCCGTGGATGGGTGACCATCTTTACATACCGAGACTCCTCCGTGCCTCGGAAAGCACGTTAAGCCGTTGGTCCCGGCTGTCATTCGTGGATCTTTGACAGTCGTTACAGGTCGTCAGAAGCCCGAAATTCTGACAACCAGTCTTACCAAGGGGTATCGATCGTATTACCCAGTCACAGGGTTGTGGAGGTTAGATAGGCAGTCGCTCCATATAAAATACTGGTATTCAGCTGCATCCCGTTAGACTGGAAGCCGACCCCAACATGGGAAAAGGCTAGGCAGATTGATATATTGTTTTTACGTAACGTTTAGACGTAACGTAAATAACGTAATGAATGTTGCTGAGCTATCAAAATCAAACCGTTTTCGATTGATAGTGTGTAAATTGAAATGTATATGATAAATCACACAATCAATAATCAATAATATGTGTATGATAATGTATGTGTATGATGTATGTGATGTATATGATGTTGATCATGGGTATGTATATGATGAATATGATGAATCTTAAATGTTCTTCTGTATTTAAAGTATCGTCGCTTGTCGCTGTACTAATTATAAAATGTTTTTGTAAAAATACAAAAAGCTGTTATTCAGCATGTCGAATTTGAACTTTTGTTTATGTCTTTTGTGTCTGTGTGGGGTAGGTACCTAGTTGGTGAAGTGCTGTGTGTAAACATAGCAGTTCAAGTTACTACAAACTGTCAAATTTTCTCATTACATTTTGAACTTATCCGACAACATTTTAAGGTTTAAAATCATTTGTAGAAATTCGACAGTTTGGGAACCTGATGTTCTGTTGTCTGTACTTAATTATTGTTTTACCACGGCAATGATTAAACTTCTAGTCCGTCAAATGAATTGTAGTCAGGTTTTGAATCTGGAGGCAAAATTCCCGTATTTTCTGCAGAATTCAATCCTGCATTATTTATATTTTTTTAAGTTGTAGATTTCAATCATAGTACCGGTAATTAGTATGACTTTATTCATATTCCTGCAAGCTTGGAAACTTGCCAAAAAACAAACACAGTAATAATATTCTGTAATGGAAACGACGTTCTGCCATGCCAAAATGCTCATAATATTATTGTAGTTACCATTCTTTACATACCGAGACTCCTCCGTGCCTCGGAAAGCACGTTAAGCCGTTGGTCCCGGCTGTCATTCGTGGATCTTTGACAGTCGTTACGGGTCGTCAGAAGCCCGAAAGTCTGACAACCAGTCTTACCAAGGGGTATCGTATTACCCAGTAACTGGGTTGTGGAGGTCAGATAGGCAGTCGCTCCATGTAAAATACTGGTATTCAGCTGCATCCGGTTAGACTGGAAGCCGACCCCAACATAGTTGGGAAAAGGCTAAGCAGATGATGATGATTATTGTAGTTACCACAAAGGGTTAGGCCGAAGCGTACCTAAGTACAACCACATCTCGCCAGTTATGATTAAGTCCCATGTAATAGGGGGCGCGCCTATTGTCATCAACCGGACACAAATCCAGACTCCGGGCTGCTACTGTTTAATCCCAGATGGAAAATCCAATAACACTTTATTAATTATGTACACACAGTAACCTACATAGAGAACAACATATAACTATTAGCTGACCCGCCAGACGTTGTCTTGTCAATCAAAAATTTATCAAATCGCTCAATCCGTTTTTGTGTTTTACCGAGACTAACAAACAGTACTTTATTGATTTTTATTTATAAGAAAATATACTGTACTAGCTTTTGCCCGCGCTTTCGCTCGCGTTAATTTATAATTTGACGATCAATTTGAGTTGTACTCTGCTTGTAATAATACACTACTATTTTTTAATTAGTACAAAAAAAATGGGGCTCTCCGTACCCGTTACTGATCATATTTGTGTAGTCAAAAGTAAAAAAAAATTGATCCCAAAATTGCTTATGAAAATTTGTCATAATTGGTAAATTCATAATTGAATCAATCATTCATAACAATTGGTACTAGAAATTAATACGCGCAGTGCTTTTCCATGATTAATGAATACCACTACGTAGCCTGTACAATATTTCCATAAACTGAGTGACATTTTGGGATATAAACAAACGCTAATAACTTTGCTGTTTATGAATATTATTTATTGAGACTTTTTTTTTTTAAGACCTTCTCTAATAAGCTCTTTAAATATTTGTACTAATTAAGAATTAGTGGTGTATAGTTCAAACATGATTCGAAAGACATATGGCGCCATCTATTATCATAAGAACGTTATTGTTGTTTTCCTCGGGAACAGTATTTTTTTTTCGGGATGAAAGGTACCATGTGTCCGTTTCTATACACCTGACAACGTATATGTTCAGTGGTTTAGGCGTAAAAAGGTAACAAAAAAACTAACAAACCTACTTTCGCATTTATAATGTTAGTTAGAATGTGGTTAGGATTAGGATTTATTGTATTGCTTAGATAAGATAATATTTGGACTCAAAGCAGTGGTAGTTTTTAACTACATATACTTATTTACTTAAGTTATTAATTAAAACATTATGCACAAGTTAAAATAATACCGTACAAAGACGGACTTAATGCCTGCGGCATTTTCTACCAGTCAACCTTAGGCGTGATGCAGAGAGAAGACATGGCAACATAAGGGATAGGTAAAACGAAAATAACTATAAAATACAAGAATAAATACATAGATACTACATACATACATATAAACAGAATAAACTTTGTAAGGAGGAACAACGATCAGTAGAGGAGAAAATGAATCCAGCAAACCAGCGCTGGGATGTTTCTGCCAACTTCTTACGTCATTAAGCTCACGTGTCTTCACTTTAAAGCAACCAATTTGGTTGCCTTCCTGATGTTCAGAGGGAGCGCGTTCCAAAGAAAGACCACCTGGACAAAGATAATACAACGACGAAGGAAAATACCCAACACCTACATACTAAGTCGACGTACGCACGGGCAAAAAAATATCGCGGCGATTTTTTTTCGCGCACTGGATTTTCAACACTCTGCTTAGCGCCGAAAGTTCAAAATCCAACAGTGTGTTTTTTCGACGCACTAGAATGTACTCTGTTATTGTTAAGTTGGATTCGCAACGCTCGGCTCAACAACGAGAGTTAAAAATCCAGTGCGCGATAAAATGCCGCCGCGATATTTTTACGTCCGTGCAAACGTTGGCTAATAGGACCTACATATCAATGTAGGTAATATCTTGAACCTTTGGCGGCAGAATGTACAACACACTGTGGCGCGAACGGTCACAATCTAAGAACGCTATAGAAATTAGAATTTTGGAGCAGTGTTCAGAACCTATCACTATCACCAATACGCTGGTCAAGAATGGTGAATATGACCATGTTTCCTATCTACCTACAGACCTACCGTCTAACTTATTATCAGTCATTCCATGTTTAAATAAATATATGAAAGAAAGAAAGAAGAAAGAAAGAAAGAAAATACGTTTATTTATTTTTTTTTATATATATATATATAAAAAAAAAAGTAAATAAAAAATATTGGATTACTCTCTGCAAGTCACGAAACACTTTTAGAAGCAAATTGTAATAAATTCAACATGTTATGTGATATGTTATGTGTGAGGGTGTGTATGTGTGTCATGGTGTGTGTGTCTGTCTCGTATTATCGTACATAACATTTCGAAATAAAACTTGGTTCACATCTCTTTAAAAAATATTAAATTCAGAGTATTTTAAAAAATTCTTGCCAACCATGGCAGTAAGCCAAATCTCGCGGCGCGATTACGACATATTTTACTGCCTTATTATAATTGCCCCACTCCACTTGTCGCCTGCACGCCTGGGAATTTCTTTAGGTGTCTGAATTCCGTATATTACAGCCACATTGCAAGTGTCGTGAAAGTTCTAATTTATGATGCATAGAAATTACAAAGTAAGGGACTTACTAGAAACTAACGTAACGTAGTAGTACTTATGTAGTAGTAAGTTACTTAGTAGTACTAGTAGTACTACTAAGTAGTACTACTGCTAGTAGTTACTAGTAGTACTAGTAGTAATTAGTAGTTTTTAGTAGGTAGGGGTACTTATAATGACCACATCATTTTTTTTTCTTTGTTTTCGGGGGGGAACCTTCAAAAGGTGCCCGGGCTTTGGAGACCACATCATACCTACTGTTTATTTACCTTATATTAGGTAAGAGATATTTTAGAGCACCAAGACTAGGTTTCTCAATGTTGTTTCTACCCTTCGTATTCCGGAACACAGATCTACGTGAGACACGGTCTGCACTCGCAGCTAACTTCCGAGCCGCCATTAAGTTTGAATCGAACTATAGACTCACCAGTGAGTTATCACTCGTCGCGGTCGCACTCCTCGCCAACTCGTTTTTAGCTGCTAACTCTACTCGCTTGAGACCTCATGGCTAAGTAATAACAGCCGGTAAGCTAAGCTACGCTTGCCGGGGTTGGTCCGTGGATGGGTGACCATCTTTACATACCAATAATTCTCTGTGCCTCGGAAAGTACGTTAAGCCGTTGGTCCCGGCTGTCATTCGTGGATCTTTGACAATCGTTACGGGTCGTCAGAAGCCCGAAAGTCTGACAACCACTCTTACCAAGGGATATCGTATTACCCAGTTACTGGGTTGTGGAGGTCAGATAGGCAGTCGCTCCATATAAAATACTGGTATTCTGGCTGCATCTGGTTAGACTGGAAGCCGACCCCAACGTAGTTGGGAAAAGGCTAGGCAGATCGAACTCTTCTCGCTTGTCGTAAATCGCTGGCGGTGGGGCCTTAAAACAGCAGATTTTTTTTCCCTTGTCTTTTGCATACATACAGTGATCTTATTTATGGTTAACTATTATTTTATTAATTAGTTTGTTTGATTTTTTTTTAATAACAAATTAAATTTTACTTATTCATATTATAATTAAATTCAAAAACCTAACACAGTTATTCAAAAGTTTTAAATTTTCACTTCTGTCGGCCGTCCAACCAATCGCCGACTGCCAATTTTTTAAAAAAATTTTGTCACAACTACCCACCTACAGACAACAGCACATCAGACCAAACATCTTTCTCCAAATGATTTTAAGCCTTGAAATGTTGATGGTCAAGTTCAAAATCGAATGAGAAAGTTTGACAGTTGTAAGAAATCAACTAACCTAATGAAATGAAAGGGAAAATAGACTCGAAAACAAAATATAATTTAAAAGAAAAAGTTAAAAAAAACAGAATTGATTTTAAAAAAACACCTTCCTACCTAACACACTCAGATTAATAATAAAAAAGGAAATTTGAATTGGCACCAGGCCAGGCCAGATGTCAGGCCTCGTCAGCTCCAAGGCCTGATAATCCCAAACAGCACGGACGTATATCTTCTGAGTACGGGTCACTCCGGCAGTGATTTAATTATGATACGAGTAGTAAGCACAGACCCCATCTCAATAAATACTTGACGCAGAGATGTCCCTTTCTTAGAAACCAGATTCGAAAAGCCAGGGAATGAGTCAGTCATCGCTTTTATAGCGTCTCCACCACGTTTTACTCAACATCTGTTGTTTTTCTCTGTTCTTTCCAGAGTTGAAGTTTCGTTCTTCAAAAAATGCGACTTGTCAGTGATCGAAACGGCCAGAAATACGAGTATTCGTTCAAAAACCTTGTCGATGAATTCTGAGAGCGTGTCAATTATTTTTATAAATCTATGTTAGGATACAGTTATTCAGTAAACAATCATTTACCATACATTTGTTATTTAAATAAAATCTGACAATAAACAATGAAAAAAAAAAAAAAATCATAATTATCTATGAAATACAATATTTGAGCTAAAACATTGATAAAAATAATTTAAATTATAAGTAATGACAGCTTGACAGCCTGAAATAAGTGTCATAACATTGGAAAATAATTAAATTAAATACAACAAATCGTTTTAGAGTGATTCGCAAAATACAAATGCAAAATCAATAAAGGAGTATGATACATACATATATTAATGAATGCAAAGTGTAAGTATATTATGTAAAATGTCTGTAGTACGTAGATACTTTACAGTTTATACCTAGTAACTTGCAGACCAGCTGCTGTGTGTACCTAAATACCAAAAGTGCTCCAAACAATTTACAAACAATGTAAATGACAGTAAAAGACTTGTGAGCGCTAAAAACATTTTATTACCTACCATTCTACAATGTATTTCAAGAGATAGTTACGATAACGAGACAGAATTTAAATGTAATTGCATTCTGCAAGAAAACAACTTAGCAATGCTGGGTTTTTATGCCCTAGTGTTTTATTCCAAGCATCAACTCACGTTTAACTTTAAACCCAGCTTCGTCTTCGTATCGATGATTCAATTATGCAGGGTGTGTCGATAATAATGAAATTGCGAAAAAAACTCATCTGTTCCCTACATTTTGACGAGTTATGCGAACATAAATGTAGGGAACAGCAGATTTTTTTTTTCGCGATTTCAGGTTTGGTCCCATACCTAGTAAAAATTGTTCATATTGATGAGTACAATGACCCCTTAAGAAGTTATCCCATTAATTAGGACACACTCTGTATATTTTAAAATAGCTTCTGCCCGCGACTTTGTCCGCGTGAAATGTCTTGTTCCCCCAACCCTACCGCGCCCCGTCGCATTACGTCGCCTGCCTCGCTAACTTCGTTTTCGCTTAGCGTTCTTTCTGACTTTTTTTCATTTTTGCTCGGCTTCTATAGGTCGCAGCGTGATGTTAAAAAAACATATAGCATTCCTCAACAATTTAGCTATCAAATTTTAAAAGATTTTTTTAAATCCGACTGGTAGTTCTGGAACTACCGACTGGTCCGACTGGATTTAAAAAAATCTTTAGCGCGTTCAAACAAACAAACTCTTCAGCTTTATTATTAGTACAGAATACAGGTAAGCTTCGACCAGAATTCGGGCACATCGATTACCTCACAAAGGCCTTCCATGATACTGCAGGTGTTGTTAGACAGAGAGCAGAACAAGAGGTGAGGCGTCGCGTCGTGTGCGATGGGGCTCCACAGTCGCATACGCAACTAAGCAATATGATCTACAATCAGATGAGACAGCTGTAAGACGCGAGACTATTAAATAATCCGCACACACAGAAAGCACAAGATGATGATAATATTGCATGCATACATAATGTTATTTATTTATTTAACATGTGGAAAACCAACAGCTTAACTTATAAACAATAAATATACTGAAATAAGAAACATGAAGCCAATTACAGGTTTTCACGGCTAGCTATACAGTAATTATAATAAGAGATCTTACACACGATTAGACATCAAGAAAAGATGAGCACCAATCGTCAAATCGGTACCGCCAAACATAAGGATTACAAAAAAATAAAATAAAGTAAGAAACAGAACTATTATTAACACTAAGAATTATAAATAATATCCCCACCGCCGTATCTCTACGTTGACGTCGTGGTGGGGCTTGCGCGCTCCGAACTCTGGGTCTGTGCCGGTGGAGTTTACTTTGCCGAAACAGGTTTAGGGTGAGGAGCCAGACCAAGAGAGATACGTGAACTCGCAGGGCAGCATGTGGCGAGCTGTTGGGCAGTAGCGACCCCACGGACCCTATTTCCCGGGAGAAGTCTTGTTCTTCACCTCTGGCTTGCCTTTATTGGCCGGCTGGAGTGAACACTGACGGGAACAGAGCTCCCACCTCATTCTTGCCTTTATTGGCCGGCTTGAGTGGAGATTCGCAAGAGCAAATGTGCTCGGAGGAAGGAAGTATTCCAGTAAGTGCTTGTAGGGATCTTGACCATCTTCCGGGCTCTGGGATTGTTCTGAGAGCCGTGGAATACCTCTCCACTCCTCAAGCACCTCAGGATATGTTGCCCCTTGCCGCTACATCACTATGTGCTAGCGACCGTTTCCGGGGGCCCATTATTGAGTGTGCAAGTCACCCCCTGCCAATTTATCTGTGTATATTATATAACATTGGTCAGGCAGGGGACATAGTTCTTCCATAGTTCAAGGTACCCAATCCATGTAGCCACCCAAACCCATATGCCTGTGTTTTGTTTCCATGTTCTGCAATAGTCCTGCACCAACCGGGGGTTGTCCTTGGGTGCACTTGCATAGTGCATACAGGGATAATCGTCGGCTGGTGCCTCCTCGTCATTTAAAATGGTCTAAGGGGCCTCTGCGAGTTGGCTTCGGCCCCTCGTACGCCTTCCAAAGGTCCGGGACCCCAGGGTCCCGAGATAAGCCAAAGATAAATAATATTAAGGAGTTTGTGGCTCAGTTAAAACAGCCGCTCGGGTCGATCCGTCAGCTTAAGCTACGCTTGCCGAGTTGGTCTGTGGATGGGTGACAATCTTTACATACCAACACTCCTCCGTGCCTCGGATAGTAAGATAAGGCTTGTCCTTCGTAAAATACGGCGAACCTAAGTAATTTTGTGTCCATCTTTTCCAGTAACAAAAAAAATGGCCAAGTGCGTGTCGGACCACGTAGTAGTTGAAAAGAATTGATCTCAATACAAACTTAACATTGTAATCCCAAAGAAAATTTTTTTATGTGATAAAATTAAAAATTAACAATTTTCGGAATTTTACCTTTACTTGTGCTGTGAGACCTTGCTTCTTGCCAAATTTCATTATTCTAGGTCAACGGGAAGTATAGGTTTTGATTTACTTGCGAGTACCTATCAAAATATTATGTCGCTTATATGGCCGTATTTTTTTATTGCGTTGACTTGAAAGTTTGATTTTTTAGGACTCCAATAGACCATAGACCTACGTATTTGATATTAATTTCAACTTGATACCTCCACGCGTTCCTGAGAAAAAAGGTCTTGACAGACTGACAAAGACGTGATCCTATAAGGGTTTCGTTTTTTCCTTTTGAGTTACGGAACCCTACATACACCACTAATTTTTAAGTAGAACAAATACTTGAAGGACTTATTAGAGAAGGTCTTGTTATTATACTTTACATATCTTCTTATATAATATATAAAATTCTCGTGTCACAATGTTCGTTCCCGTACTCCTTCGAAACGGCTTGACCGATTCTCATGAAATTTTGTGAGCATATTGAGTAAGTCTGAGAATCGGCTAACATCTATTTTTCATACCGCTACTTTTTATCCCGGTCTACGCGGGTGAAACCGCGGGGCGCAGCTAGTAAAATGTAAAGTCTATACACAGTAATCTACAATACTTATGTAGTGATGTTCATTTGTCAATATATTTTAGTTTATAGAACTAAAGAAAAAATAAATACTCGTAAATCCAGATCTATTTTACTAGTTTTTTACTAGTTTTTACCGTATTATTCCTACAATTTCCATTAAAAGTGTTTATCAATTTCTACAATTCTCTACAAAATAATAAGGAATGATTTCATGTCATTACTTTTTAGTCCAAACAATAGATTTTTTATAACTAAATAATTGTTTCATATTTTGCAATAAATTACCAGCATTGTGTCATCGCGCTTCTCTTTCTTTTCTATGCAGTCCGACAGTGACCACGAAAAATCGTGGTCACTGTCGAAGGTAAAAACCTTAGCGTGCTTTCCGAGCCACGGAAGGGTCAATATGGATCACCCATCCACGGACCGCGTACGGCAAGCGTAGCTTAACCTTCGATCGACCAGTGCAGCTATTATCACTAATGCCCGGTTTCTGGGGTATTTAAACGGAGTTTAACCATTCGATAGTGATTATTGATTCGATATCGTGTTTCTGAACAAGTGAATTACTATCGGGGGTTCATCTGAGGACCTCAAAAACCGAGCGTAAGGAAGGAATTAGCCTATATAGATAATTTTGTCGAATCAATAGTTATTGAGAGTTTAAACTCCGTTTAACAATTCTCCAGAATCCGGGCATTAGCCACGAGCCGCCAATAAAAAGCATGTTAAATACATTTTAAATCACTCAATTGCACTCATTAACCGACTTCAAAAAGGAGGAGGTTCTCAATTCGTCGGAACCTTTTTTTTTTTTATGTATGTTCCCCGATTACTTGAAGATGGCTGGACCGATTTGGATTTTTTTAATTTTATTCGAGAGGGTATACATTACAGTTGGTCCCATATAAAATTGATTAACTTTGCTTCGGTAGTTTTTGAGTTAGCTTCAATAATACGTATTTTTCCCCACTTTTATATGGATGATGTTCTAGTTTGTTTTGCAGATAGTGGTATTAGAATTTGTGTGGGGTAGGTACACAACTAAAAAGTGAAAAATAAAAACGTTTTTATAAAAAAATACAACCGACTTCCAAAAACAACACTACAAAGTGAAAAATAACTTTAATTTCGGAAGTCGGTGGCAAAAAACGAAAATACATTTAACTAGACACCGACTTCCGAAATTAAAGTTATTTTTCACATTGTAGTGTTGTTTTCGGAAGTCGGTTGTATTTTTTTGTAAAAAAGTTTTTTTTTATCAACAAGAGCATTTGACATAAAAGATAGATAAGCCCTAAATGAGACAATTCAGTCTATCACTCGGTTTATAAGAGTGTGTAGCTATCACCCTATGAAGTGTAAAGCGACCGTTATTGGCTTTTTAAATGAGGGCCTGCCTAGCCTGTTCCCAATTATGTTGGGGTCGGTTTCCAGTCTAACCGGATGCAACTCCAGTATTTTACATGGAGCGACTGTCTATCTGACCTCCACAACCCAATAAATGGGTAATACGATATCCCTTGATAAGACTGGTTGTCAGACTCGGGCTTCTGACGAGCCGTAACGACTGTCAAAGATCCACGAATGACAGTCGGGACCAACGGCTTAGCGTGCTTTCCGACGCACGGAGGGATCTTGGTAAGTAAGATGGTCACCCATTCCACTCTGAATTCTCCAAAAAATAAACAGACCTCGTAAAGGTAAGTTTGTCACTTGTACCAAACATTTTAATCACAAGCTGGGGGGCTAAATATTTTATTACTCACAAATAGCGAAATAAAATCACAATGAGAATTCTTACATTTGATTGTTCCTTTGTCTCCTTAATCTGGTATTTCATTTAAATGTCACTTCTATTTTTATTCTTCATTATCTGTACTTATTAAAAAATAAAGTTGCTTTTCGTGTATGTCTGTGTAGCAGCTTTGGTCTAAACTACGCAACGGATTTTGATGCGGTTTTCACCACCATTAGGGGTGGTCGCACATCTGACGGAAGATGCGTCGGCTGTAACTTCGGCCGCGTCTATTTATTCGCTCGACGCACTAACGCATCATCGGTTTGTTTGTAAGGTTGTTTTTTTTATTATCTGCTTCTCCATCCTGGCGTTACGCGACGCGTCTTTCGTCTGATGTGCGACCACTCTTACGGGTGGGTCTCCGAAACTATCAATTGCCATCAATTTGTATTGTAGTAATATTGTCAATCACATAAAAATTGACAATTGCAATTGATCGTTTCGTGGACCCTTAAGGGCCAGTGCACATCTGGCGAGGCGCAGCGCAGCGCATTCGTCACTGCCAAACTAATATTGACCTTGCACAGGTTGAATTAAAGTTGAAAATAAATAAACCTAAGCGCGCGCGTCTAAGCGGAAAGAGCAAAGAAAGAGAAAGTTTATTTTTAAGCACGCAACGTTGATAATATTTTGACAGTGAAAAATGTTCTGCTCTGCGCTCCGCCATAATGTACGCTGGCCCTTAGAGAATTTATTCCAGAAGGTTTAAGTGAAAAAAAGAAAAAGACACTTATATTAAATTTACACTTCTTAAAGAATTCTTGATATTTTGTAAATTAGTATAACCGTGCGAAGCAGGGGCGTGTCCCTAGTCTATTCTAATTAAAGAAAACTAGTAAAACCTACTTCGGCGTAGCTGTTAGCTAATACCTATTCAAGGTCTTTACTATCTAGCCTATTTTTATTAAATGTGACATTATATTCTTCAAGAGAACCTCGTGGCTAAGTAATAACAGCCGCACAGCTCGATCCATCAGGTTAAGCTACGCTTGCCGCGGTTGGTCCGTGTATGGATGACCATCTTTACATTATCGAGACTCCTCCGTGCCTCGGAAAGCACATTAAACCGTTGGTCCCGGCTGTAGTTCGTGGATCTTTGGCAGTCGTTACGGGTCGTCAGAAGCCCGAAAGTCTGACAACCAGTCTTACCAAGGGGTATCGTATTACCCAGTTACTGGGTTGTGGAGATCAAATAGGCAGTCGCTCCATATAAAAAACTGGTATTCAGCTGCATCCGGTTAGATTGGAAGCCGACCCCAACATAATTGGGAAAAGGCTAGGCAGATTGATTGTGACATTATATTCTTCTGAGAAAACATACACACATAAACTCACGCATTCTTCCCACCGGGGTAGGCAGAAACTGCAGAACGCCACCTGCTACGATCCTTACATACTCCTTTTGTTTCGTTTACGTTCATAAATCTCAGGGCTGATTCTCGTATATAAAAACGTTCGAATTCAATTCGCAATCTCATGCCGACAATAAAATGTCAAAAATTTAGGTAAACACTATATAATTTTTGACAGATTGAGACGAGATTGCGAACGTTCTTAAAAATACGAGAATTACCCCCCTGGTCATACACGCACGCCGGTTGCGAGTACTACGTACGCACCTGACCTTTCTGAAGAACATCGAATCAAATCAAATCAAAATATTTAATTTCACATAAACCTACATGAAACGTCAGAAGCTACGTGCACGGTTCCAATTGGTCGTTTCCTATGAAGAAGAGCCGGCAAGAAACTCCATGGTTACTCATCACCAATAAAGTCACTATATGTCTTCCGAGGGCGTCTCCTCCCAGCGTTTACCTTTTGTTAGTCAGTGTGACTAACTAACGTATATTATGTAGGTATTTTTATTTCAACTGCCTTTTTGAATTATAATTTTGAAGTTATTTAAAGTTGTAAAATGATCTTTATTTAAAACTAGCTTTTACCTTTGCCTACGCGGTCATGGTCTATCCAACAGAAACTGATTTTGTTTCGGCGTAAGAGTATTTATATTCATAGTCAGTGCCACTCTACAGCTTATAAGTAAACTTTGTAGGTGTACAAGGTGTAACTTAAATAACGCAAAACCTCTAAAGGGATCTTTGTACTCATCATTATGAACAGCCATGTATGCAATCCTAACTTTGAACCAGAGTATTAAAGCCGCATTTCAAATTATTGATTTCTAGAAGTCACGTTAGTATGGATTCTCTTAATAATTAATTATTTGCATAGACCTCAAGTAGAGACAATAGACTACAAGGCATAGACTGTTAACTCCGATCCATGCAACACATAAGTCAATTATGGTTTGATTGCGCAATCAATTGGCACATTCAATCCGACTAACCACTATAATTTCAGTGGTAATTGGCGCAAGCCAATATATTGACAGCCAGAAATTGCCTTACTGATTTTTTAACTGTATCTGAATGATTAAATAAATAACGCTGATTCTGCTCATAAACGGTTTTCAATTGTAGGTTTTACTGGTCAGCGAATGCCAATCAATCTGCCTAGCCTTTTCCCAACTATGTTGGGGTCGGCTTCCAGTCTAACCGGATGCAGCTGAATACCAGTATTTTACATGGAGCGACTGCATATCTGACCTCCACAACCCATTAACTGGGTAATACGATACCCCTTGGTAAGACTGCTTGTCAGACTTTCGGGCTTCTGACGACCCGTAACGACTGTTAAAGATCCACGAATGACAGCCGGGACCAAGCAACGGCTTAACGTACTTTCCGCGGCACGGAGGAGTCTCGGTATGTAAAGATGGTCATCCATCCACGGACCGATCCCGGCAAGCGTAGCTTAACCTGATGGATCGACCCGTGTGGCTGTTATTGCTCCGAGCGAATGCCAATGATTTTTGGAATTAAAATGAAATTAATTTTATTATTCTGTTAACAACTGTAATTTTGTTTAATTTTATCACATAAAAAAATTTTTTTTTGGGATTACAAACTTAAATTTGCAGTTGGAGAATTGACCTTGACGTATATCATTGTACGGCAGAATATGCTTTTCAACTATAATGTTAAGGTTGATTTTGGGATGTGTCACTTGGCCGGTTTTTTTAAAAGACTGCCTCGTTGGTATATTGCTCGCAAGCCTTAGTATTGAGTATGAGGTCCTGGGTTCGATTCCAGGGTCGGGCAAAGTGTTATTGGGTTTTCATTTGCAATTTCTCAGTAGCAGTCTGGATTTGTGCCCGGTTGATAGCAATAGGCTCACCACCTGCTACATGGGGACTTGAATGCCAAAATTACTAATTAATATCATGACATTAAATTCATTAACAATTTTCACGTGTAAACTTCTAATTTCATGATGCATGCGTTATTTCATGAAAACAAAATACTTTCGCGTCAAGTGCGTTAAAAGATACAAGTAATGTCGCGCAACTATTTTCACTATCAAATGCGACGCGAAACTTGTGTCGCGAACGCATATTTACGTTAATATTGTTTTGTGCATTGCAAAATAAAGCTTTGATGCTGACGGGGCCATGATTTCGGTGATACTGTAGATTTTACGATACTAATTATTTTACGAAACAAGTAATTAGTATTGTTATTGAATGTAGTTTCGTGAAATTAATTTTACCATGTGTTAAAATTTAGTTAATAATAGGTCTTTACCTATGAAATTGCCGTTTTGTATGAAAAAATTTAAACGAATTTTTTTCATGCATTTTTTATTTGTATTAATCGAAGTAATCACCCATGCAATCAATGCATCTTTGCCAACGCAGTGGCAGTTTATTGATGCCCTTCTTCAAGAAATCAGCTGGACGGGAGGCAACAAATTCTTCAAAGGCATTTTGTACTGCCTCTCGGGTATTGAATTTTTTTCCCGCCAAGAAGTTATCCAAATTCTGGAAAAAGTAGTAGTCTGTAGGCGCAAGGTCTGGTGAGTAGGGCGGATGACGGAGAGCTTCCAACCCCAGTTCTTGCAACTTGGAGACCGTCTGCTGTGCAGTATGAGGTCGCGCGTTGTCGTGCAGGAGCAGCGGAGACGAGCGATTGACCAATGCTGGTTGGAGATGTGCCAGCTTCTCCATCATTGTGTTCAGTTCTTCACAGTACACATCTGAAGTAATGCTCACCCCGTTTGGTAAGAAGCTGTGATGAATCACACCAGCGCTAGACCACCAAACAGTGACCATCACTTTCCTAGGGGTAAGTTTTCGTTTAGGGCATTGTTTAGGTGCTGAACCAGGATCCAACCAACTTGCCGAGCGCTTGCGGTTATCAAACAGAATCCATTTTTCATCGCAGGTAACAATGCGGTTCAAAATTCCTTCATTTGTGTGTCTGTTGAGCAGTGCAAGGCACGTCTCGACGCGTACTTCGCGCTGGCGATCATTGAGTTCGTGGGGCACCCATTTGTCAAGCTTTTTTACCTTGCCAATTTGACGCAAATGGACCAATATTGTTTTGACGCTAACGTCGAAAGCTGCTGCTATTTCAGCCGTAGATTGTGTATCATCAGCTTCCACAATCGCCTTTAATTCGTCATTGTTGACCAAAGTCTTCGGACGACCGCGAAGTTCATTTTTCAGGTCGAAATTTCCAGAACGGAAGCGAGCAAACCAATAACAAGTGGTGCGTTGGTTTGTAGTGTTAGCTCCGTAAACGTCGTTGATGTTGCGTGCCGCTTGTGCCGCGTTGCTGCCACGACGGTACTCATATTCCATAATTACTCGAATTTTTAACGTATCCATGATGACGAAAAAGATTGAAATGCGATGAAAATGTAACACTAATCAATAAACAAATGACTACTTTTGGAAAAAAAAATCCATGTTTTTAAAATAAAATTAATTTGAAATTAGAATTCTTAGCTAAACAAAAATTATTTTGATTTTAATGGCCAGTACTGCAGAACGGCAATTTCATAGGTAAAGACCTAATATAAGATCTGTTAGCTATTGTTGTGCGGTCATTATACAGGGTTACTGGTAACTCGACGTATTCCTTGCAGGACGTCATAGTAGGGTTAAAATGCAGCAAATTAGGCCACCAAATGTTCTACCGAAATTCAGTAGTTTTTGAGTTAATTCGATTTTTAGCTTTTTTATGAAAAATCCCAGATTAAATCATTTGGAGCCAATTTAAAAATGATTTACGGCGCGACTGTACTGAAATTTAAGTTAACATCATAGCTGACGCCGTAGCAGATCCTTGTTAATAATTCAAAGTTCAAAAATGCCAAAAACTTTGGCAAATATCACTAAAGAAACATTTAGTTTTTTGTGAATTTTGCTATTACTTCATACAAAATGTTGTCTAGTGAAAATAAAAATTACTACGCCTGATGTACAAATTACTAGGAAAATATCCTTGTCTTATCAGCTATTCAGAAAGGTATGATTGTCAATACTTTTGCATGTGTGACAGGGAAAGAATGAGTTTTATGAGGAGCAGGTAAAATTGCGAGACGGTCAACCTATTGTTTCATATTCGTATTATTCGTAGTTTTTACCTGCGCTTGAACCCCAAACACTCGGCAAGCTTTGTGATTGGTCACTATTGTTCTCCCGGCATGACACGGGGTGCGACTTTACAAAATATGGTCGTCAGAGTCAGTTAGTTTCAACTCTACGTCGCGCAAGCTCGTGTTTTGTTATCTGGCTATTTCCTTAACTGATACTGCGTATCTTGCTCTTGTGCTGTGCTGTGCCTTCATAAGTGCTGACTATGGCTGCATATTCTAACCTTGAATACGCTGACATAATGTACTGTTACGGACTTAGTGACGGTAACGCTGCTCAGGCGCGGAGAGAATATCAACTTCGTTTTCCCAACCGCCGACTCCCACACGTTAGTGTTTTTGGATAGACTTATCGGCGATTATCTGAAACTGGCAGCGTCCAAAGAAGCAGGCAAATTGACACTGGTCGTTCTCGGAGATACACGGCTGAGGACGAAGAGCTGATTCTTCAACGTTTTATTGACGACCCCAACATATCGACAAACATCGTAGCGCGTGAGCTTGCTATGTCACAGTGGAAAGTCTGGTCTGTAGTTCACTTATCAGGCCGACATCCATACCACTATCAACCTGTCCAGTCATTAGAAGAGGGAGATCCGCCAAGACGGCTTGAATTTTGTCGTTTTATGCTAAATGCCGACGCCGAAAGCGAAAACTTTTTAAAAAACATTCTGTGGACCGATGAGTCATGTTTTGACCGTGATGGTATCACAAATTACCACAACTTACATTACTGGGCACCGAAGGCAGAAGCAAATCCTAAGAAACTGAAACCAACCGCATCCCAGCGTAGATTCTCGCTTAATGTTTGGATGGGTATTATCGACGACAAATTAATTGGCCCACATTTTTTACCCCAAACATTAAATGGGGAACTTTATGAAGATTTCCTAAGAAATCATTTAACACCACTGCTCACGGATGTACCGGAAGACAGAAGAGCAAACATGATGTATCAACATGACGGATGTCCAGCCCACTTCCGAATCACAATTCGACAATTGCTGGATGAAACCTACCCAAACCGATGGATAGGGCGCGGTGGGCCAATTCCGTGGCCTGCACGTAGCCCTGATCTTACGCCACTAGACTTTTACGTCTGGGGTCATATGAAAGACCTAGTTTATGTGACCCCAGTAAATTCAATTGAAGAACTAAGGGAGAGAATAAGAGATGCAGCGGACCAGATGAGGGCAACAATCACATCAAGAATCACAAAAACTGAAGTGAGGAAGCGAATAAGAACGTGTATTAGAAACCGAGGGCAGCACATCGAACAAGACGTGTGAAAGTGTAGTAAAAGTTTTTAAACTGATATTTTATTATTAAAAATAATGCTAATATTCACGAAATAGTTTTATTGATTTTCCGAATAATCACCTTTTTGTGAGACGCACATAATGTAGTCCTTAACTTTGTATTAACTTTCATACCTTTCTGAATAGCTGATAAGACAAGGATATTTTCCTAGTAATTTGTACATCAGACGTAGTAATTTTTTTTTTCACTAGACAACATTTTGTATGAAGTAATAGCAAAATTCACAAAAAAACTAAATGTTTCTTTAGTGATATTTGCCAAAGTTTTTGGCATTTTTGAACTTTGAATTATTAACAAGGATCTGCTACGGCGTCAGCTATGATGTTAACTTAAATTTCAGTACAGTCGCGCCGTAAATCATTTTTAAATTGGCTCCAAATGATTTAATCTGGGTGTTAACGCCATTACTTTCTTTATTTTATATTTCATGCCTAATTACTGGCAACTCTAATTAATTAGTATCTGTGTAACATAAAGTTCCTTCCGCTTTCCTTCTCCCTTCCACAACCCTTATAATGCCTAAGTGAGAGCGAGAAGGAAGATCCGCAATGGCGCGCATACGCTGCCGCCAAAAAGATCCGTCAGTTCTCAATCAACATCGACGCCTGTTGGGTAAAATTAATCCCAAGTCGAAAAAGGACTCATATTTTCACCGCGAAGAACGAAGATTGCTATTGAACAGTGCAAGTGCGTGTATGTGTGTTGTGGAAAGTGCAGATTCTCGTCCGTACGTGATATCCTGGACGCGCCAGCCACGTGGCTAAGGAAACCCTTCTCGTCGTGTCGCCATAGCTCACCAGGCAGGTACCATCATCATTTTCCCACACCACCAAAACACCTACTTGTGTCACCGAACCGCCCCTCATACAGTCCACTAAAAAAATTTCGATTTTCACCCCAAGGCTTTAGGCCGCCGCAACATTTTTTGGTCCTTCGAGCCGGATATCCAACATTTTTTGGTCCTACGATCACGGATATCCAACAGTTTTTGGTCCTACGATCACAGATATCCAACAGTTTTGGTCCCATGATCACGGATACCTATTTTTCTTTATTCTCTTGATAACGGATATCAATATTATATCCGTATATCATCATCCCGCAACTATATTTCATTTCAATCTTCGTTCCTTATACTCTTATACTAAACCGCTTTAATTTATTCATTTATTACAATACCTACTTGTCATTGCGTACATTCACAGGTATTTCGCATCCCGCTCAACTTAATATTTTAATATACGTAGGTAGAAGCAAATCTACCGCTCGCTCGCTTCGCTATCGTTCGGTACTAATTCGTAGGTACCACCTACCAATCCCGCACCGCGCGCAACTCGTTGAAGTTTGCGATTTATTTTAGCTATTATAAAAACCAACAAAAATATCGAAAATGCCTAAGAAAGTGACCATTGATTCGGATGATCAGATAGAAATTGATAACGCATCAAATTAAATACATAGAATTCGATATTAGTACTTAATAGTGATGGAACAACGTTAATAATAAAAAAATATTTTCTTGGTATAGAACTCATACCACGTACAATATTATATAAAATAATCCACGGACCCGATTCACACCACGTTCGTGTGAGCGGATAAGCAAACAGTTCGCTTGCCTCCCATTGAAATTATGTCATTCGATGGCGATATTCGTAA
Source organism: Cosmia pyralina (assembly GCA_946251885.1). Classification (NCBI taxonomy): domain Eukaryota; kingdom Metazoa; phylum Arthropoda; class Insecta; order Lepidoptera; family Noctuidae; genus Cosmia; species Cosmia pyralina. Next base: position 6,595,286 of record OX276347.1, on the reverse strand, counting down.
CTGGCCCCTGTTCTATGCTAATTTTAAAAGTACGGTACACGAAAATAATACATTGACTGATTCGGAGAAATTATATTATTTGATGGGGAAATTGAAAGATAAGGCTCAAACCGCGTTCTCAGGAGTTTGCCCTAATGGCGATAACTACCAATTAATTTTTAATTCACTCATAAACAAGTACGAAGACAAACGTATGTTAGCTTCTAGTTACCTTAATCGGATGTTTGAACATAAATCTTTTAATACCGCATCTATTCAAAATTTCGAATCCTTTTCTGATAATTTTGTTTCCGCCGCAAACGCATTAAAAAACCTTAAAATAAATGATTTATCAGATTTGATTTTTTTCCATGTCGCTATAAAAAAGGTTGATTCTGAAACCGCTCGACTTTTTGAAATGAACTCAAAGGACGAAATTCCTAAATTCGACAATTTAGTACAGTTCATTAAAAATCAATCTCGCATTTTACAAAATACTAAAGCTTTAAACAGCTCGAGTTTCACTCAGTCTAACAACAATCCTGTAAATAAAAAAACGTCCAAAACTCCGCAACCGCAATCTTACACTGTAATTGATAAATCCGCAAAATGTTTGTGTGATAGCTTTGTTCATGAACATTTATTTAAATGTCCTGCCTTTTCTAAAATGACACCAAGTGATCGTTTCAAATCGGTGAAGCAAAACGATGCATGTACTAACTGTTTAAGTATTAAACATAAGGCCAGAGTCTGTCAGTCTGAATCTAGATGTAAATCTTGTAAAAATAAACATCATACGCTTTTACACTTTAATCGCGAATCGCACGCGACTGTATTATCGAACGGTGTTGATGATACCGCACGTACACAATCGGGTTCAAACTCCACGGCTTCGAGCGAGCAAGATGCTCACGCCGCCGCCGCCGTGCCGCTCGCCGCCACCGCTCAGAGCGCCCCGCAATGTAATGCATCCATTGCTGCGTCGATCTTTTACGACTCGAACTCCCGCGTATCAAAGCCGCAATGTAATACGAATACTACTATTTTGTTGTCAACCGCTACTGTAATAGTTCGAGATTCATTTGGTAAGGAGCAATTTATTCGCTGTCTATTAGACAGTGGCTCACAAACTAATTTTATTACCGCAGAATGTTGCAAACGATTAGGTTTGACTAGACATTCATCTGATACGCCTTCCGTTAAGGGTATCGGTGGTACGGAAAAATCCGTTAAGGGTTCCGTACAATTCGCTTTCTTTTCCCGTTTTAATCCGAACGTTACTTTTAACGTTAATTCGCTAGTTGTCGATGCAATCACCGATAATTTACCTACCGCTCCCGTAGATACTTCCGCCTTGCCTTACTTAAAAGGTTTACCGCTCGCCGACGAATCGTTTGGCAAACCCGGTCGCATCGATGTGTTGATCGGGGCTTGGCTTTTCCCGCATCTTATGCTGCCCCGCGTAGTTAGCAGCAACTCCTCCGCGCCGCCCGCCATGCAGACGGTACTCGGTTACGTCATCATGGGCACTGTGCCCGCGCTGCCTGTACGTCGTAATAAGCCTCCACAGTCTTGTTACTCACATATTTCGCAACCATCCGACAAAGACTCGTTAGAATCGGCGTTGAAAAAATTCTGGCAGGTCGATGAAGCGCCCGTCACTCTTTCGACGAGCAAATCGCTCGACGAACTTGAGTGCGAGTACTTTTATAATTCGACCACGGAACGCGATGGGGACACAGGTAGATACTCTGTAGCCCTACCGTTTCGCAGCGATGTGTTCTCATTGGGGAACTCACTCGATATCGCGAAAAAACGTTTTTTCTGCCTAGAAAAGAAATTAGAATCCGCACCCGAGTTACGTACTGCGTATGATGACGTCATTCGCGAATATATTGATAATGGATATTTATCTCCTGCTCCGCTCGATAGTTCAGACAGTAGTTGTCCTGACTATGTAATTCCGCATCACGCAGTTGTACGTTTAGATAAGACAACAACAAAACTACGCTCCGTGTTAGACGCTAGTGCTAAAACGAGTACTGGATTATCTCTCAACGATATTTTACACAGTGGCCCAAATTTACAGGGTGACTTGTTTACTATAATTCTGAATTTTCGATTGTTCGCATTCGCGCTCTCGGCTGATTGCCGACAAATGTTCTTACAGATTGAAGTAAGAGAAAGCGATCGTCGCTTTCAACGCATCTTATATCGTTTTAGTCCAAACGATCCTCTGGTTCTATATCAGTTTAACCGTGTCTGTTTTGGTCTCAAGTCAAGTCCCTACCATGCGATCCGCACGGTACAACAGTTGGTTCAAGACGATGGTCATCACTTCCCGCGCGCCAGCGCTATCATCGCGGATTCGCTGTATATGGATGACGTAGTCTACAGCGTAAGCTCCGAATCACGTGCAGTCCAGGTTTCGCACGAACTGATTAAACTCTTTAGAGGAGGTCAGTTCGAGTTGGTCAAGTGGACCAGTAACTCTCAAACTGTACTAAACAGTGTTCCCGCGTCGCATAGGTTGACCGAACAACTAGAATTCGACAAGTCGGTAGAACAAAAGGTTCTCGGCTTGCGCTGGTGTAGGTCAAATGATTGTTTTGAATTTCTTATTTCCGCACCGCCAGACACGTGTACTAAACGTGCTATTCTGTCGGCCGTAGCTAGACTGTGGGACATCATGGGGCTTGTCGCGCCTGTAGTTCTCTATGCTAAACTACTTATCAAAGAATTGTGGTTACTGAAGCTCGATTGGGATGACACTCCCCCGTGTCACATCATAAATATTTGGCAAACTTTTCGCTCTGCCCTGCCGCTTTTAAATGATTTTAAAATCCCGCGCCATTTAGGTATTTTTGAAAATTGTATTCTTCGCCTCATTGGATTTTCCGACGCCAGTGAAAGCGCCTACGGCGCTGTCATCTATGCGCACGTCACTCGCAACGATGACGTAGTCGTTTAGCTGGTTTGTGCCAAGTCGAAGGTATCGCCGGTTAAACCATTGACTATTGCTCGACTGGAGCTCTGTGGTGCCGAACTCCTCGCTAAACTTCTTCGCCGTGTTCATGACACTTATAATCCGCGTTATAATGTTACCGCTATTTACGCATTCACCGATTCAAAGGTGACTCTTTGCTGGATAAATTCTTCTCCGCATCGTTGGCACACGTTTGTGGCCAATCGTGTCGTTCGCATCGTAGACAACGTCCCCGCGGAACATTTCTACCACGTAGCTGGTACTGAAAACCCAGCGGACTGTTTGTCACGTGGTTTAACACCTGACAAATTCATTGAGCACCCATTATGGTTGCACGGACCCGCTTGGGCTAAGCTCGACCCTTCCGAATGGCCCATACATAAGGTTACAGACTTGAATTCGGAACCCATTCCGGAAGAAAAGGTCCACGCGCATCCCATAGTCGCGGATTCAAGTTCGGAAAATTCGCTTCTACTCGCACTCGCAGAACGTACGTCGTCGTGGACTAAACTGCTGCGTATTGTTGTTTTCATATACCGCTTCATGAAAAAACTCCCGCGTCGGACTGACACCGTTACCGCTAGCGACCTCGAGTTCGCTGAAACCATTTTGTGGCGTCATGTTCAAAGAAAACACTTCATGGATGATTATTCCGAGTTAAAAAATAATAAAATTTGTTCACCCGCTCTTATTAAACTCAAGCCATTTGTAGATGGTGATGATTTAATCCGCGTTGGGGGTCGATTAACTCATTCGGCTGAGGCCTATAGTACTAAACACCCGGTAGTGTTACCCCGTCATGATCGCATAGTTGAAATCCTCGTAGACTATTATCATATAAAATATTTACATGCAGGTCCAGAACTCACTATGTCGTTATTGCGCCATAAGTATTGGATTTTGTCCGCTAGACGCATTATTCGTCATAGAATCCACAAGTGTAACGCATGTCACAGGTGGAGACCGCGACCTCATGGTCCGCCGATTATGGGCGATCTCCCTAAATCTAGAGTAAATGTTGCAACCAAAGCTTTTTCTCATACAGGGTGTGATTACGCTGGCCCTATACAGTATGTGCCCGTACGCACTCGAGGTGCGAAGAGTCGCAAGGGTTATTTATGTATATTTACCTGTATGACTACTCGCGCTGTTCATATTGAATTAGCTACAGATCTTACGACTGCGTCGTTCATAGCCGCGTTGAAACGGTTTTTATCCCGCCGTGGACCGGTACAATGCTTGTATTCGGACAACGCGACCAATTTTCGAGGAGCTAATTCGTTTTTACGCGACTTGTATAATTTCATAAATAAAGAATACCGCCCGCGCTTTGAAGAGGAGCTCGCTGAGCATCGCATTAATTGGCATTTTATTCCGCCCGCGTCACCGCACTTTGGTGGATGTTGGGAGTCCATGGTGAAGGCCGTGAAGACTCACCTTTTCAAGACAATAGGTCAACAACTCCTATCTTATGAAGAATTAGTTACAATTCTCTCTCAAATAGAGTGCCTGTTGAACTCCAGACCTCTTACTGTTCTTAGCGCTGATCCGGAAGAGCCTAAAGCTCTTACCCCTTCGCATTTTTTACATACTGTACCGCTTAACTCATTACCCGCCGCGGAAGTAGGTTTACTGTCTGATCACCTGCTTCAAAGACACTCTCTTATGGATAAATTAGTCCAGTCGTACTGGAAAAGATGGCGAAGCGAGTATCTTCATAGTTTACAATCACGCTTAAAATGGAATAAACCTGATGGAGACATGATTAAGGAAGGCACTGTAGTAGTGATAGTTAATGATAATGCGCCTCCTCTATCCTGGCCTCTAGGTGTTATTGAGAAGTTGCATACGTCTATAGACGGTAGCACGCGAGTCGTTTCAGTACGCACTTCTAATGGGATTCTTGTGCGACCTGTGGTCCGCTTATGCCCCATTCCTACTCAGTAATATCTTATTCAGTCCATTCCCTCTTTAGTTAGATTTAAGTGTAATTTCACTGTATATATTATTATATTATTCTCTTTAAAGGTGACCCTATAAGGCCGCGAGGAATGTTAACGCCATTACTTTCTTTATTTTATATTTCATGCCTAATTACTGGCAACTCTAATTAATTAGTATCTATGTAACATAAAGTTCCTTCCGCTTTCCTTCTCCCTTCCACAACCCTTATAATGCCTAAGTGAGAGCGAGAAGGAAGATCCGCAATGGCGCGCATACGCTGCCGCCAAGAAGATCCGTCAGTTCTCAATCAACATCGACGCCTGTTGGGTAAAATTAATCCCAAGTCGAAAAAGGACTCATATTTTCACCGCGAAGAACGAAGATTGCTATTGAACAGTGCAAGTGCGTGTATGTGTGTTGTGGAAAGTGCAGATTCTCGTCCGTACGTGATATCCTGGACGCGCCAGCCACGTGGCTAAGGAAACCCTTCTCGTCGTGTCGCCATAGTTCACCAGGCAGGTACCATCATCATTTTCCCACACCACCAAAACACCTACTTGTGTCACCGAACCGCCCCTCATACAGTCCACTAAGAAAATTTCGATTTTCACCCCAAGGCTTTAGGCCGCCGCAACACTGGGATTTTTCATAGAAAAGCTAAAAATCGAATTAACTCAAAAACTACTGAATTTCGGTAGAACATTTGGTGGCCTAATTTGCTGCATTTTAACCCTACTATGACGTCCTGCAAGGAATACGTCGAGTTACCAGTAACCCTGTATACCACTAGATGGCGTTGCTTTTGTTATGGCTACGATCCATTTATTTTGTTAAACATTGATTTTACATTTAAAGTTATGCATTCATTAATTCCTGTATTTTATGTAACGTTAAATCGAATATTTAAAAGAATTTTAGATTTGTTTTGGTTTGTATTCAAATTCAAATATTTTATTTCAGATAAATCCATATAATGTTAGTAGTAGTATAGCTTAGCCTAATGTTAGTATTAAATTAAATTAATAATAAAAGTAAACCACACCTGACCAAATAAACCAGTGTACCATTGAACGAATAGTTCAATGGTACACCAGCCTACCCGGACAAGAGTGTCTGAACTCTTACCCACCTTCGTAAGAGGGGAGAGTCCCACCGGTCTGAAAAATTAATCGGTATTTAAGATTTCAATTAATGATTAGTGCATCCGTTCCCCACTGTTGATGGTTGCCGGCGTATCGCGTTAGCTTATGGGTTAGTCTATTACTAGCTGTGTTGCAAGGAAGTGAAATAATTTAAGTATTAGGTGTACCTAAAAGTGAGTTTTATTGGAGTGCACTCAACACATGCATACAATTAATATTATAATGTAAATTCGGCTTTCCATAACTGGCGAATTATGGATGTTACTATAGGGTACCTCCGCCTAACCTTCGAGAGTTACAGGCGTGATGTTTAATAAAATTAATTGCATCAACATTGAATGTGCGGCTGTTACTCAAACATAATGGCGGCGCAACAAACGCCCCGTCTGTTGCGAGCAAACCGTTAACTTTGTTCCGCTCATATATTCACTCGTCTCTACTGCTCTGTGGTTCCGCTGTTGACCTTTCAGTGCAGTAGGAAGTGCTTTATTATAAAGTTGCAACTAGCTACTGCAGCGGAAACTGAGGTTGTTAATGTATTGAGTTTATTGTGTAACTTTGTCAGAAGTAAGAACTGTTCCTGTAATGTATGTAGATATCAATATATCGCGCTACGAGCCGATGGCAGTATTGAGACGTTGCCTCAGGCGCACACGTCGCTTGGCTATACCGGTTCGAGCGGTGGGGCGATCAGACTTAACCCGATGACCCTATCACCCTCCTCCAGGAAAGTAGTAGGGCAACTAGTACAGTATATAATAAATTCTCTCCCCCCCCCCTCCCCCTTGATCGGTGAAATCGAGCCAGCTGGTGGCGTAGCTGAGCTCGTAGCTTTAAATTCTACTGATAATAATAATTACCCTGATTTGATCCAGCCTGTCCCTCCTTGCTGTCCTCCCCCCAGAGACGCCCTAAGCCGAGGTCCGTACCCCACAGGGGGCGCCCTCATCGTGCAGTCGCTTAGTTTATAAGTTAGTTAGTACACATGCCCCTGGCTGGCGGCTTTGAGCTTGCTTAAGGCACCCACAGGAATGTCCGGTTAAGTAGTCAAGACCTCTCATGGTCAAACCATGGAAATGCCATTATCAAAAAAAGAAAAAAAAATGGGGCGATCAGTCGCGGCCGGACTGTCCGCCTCTGCGGTGGTGCGTTGGTGAGTCAACTTGGAGCTTTGAAAGGCTTACGAAATAAGACTGCTCCCAGAGCCCTTTTGAGAATTCAAATCTAAAAGCGAAGATTACTTCTTAGAATATGACCTTCTTGGTGATGTTGTTCAGAAAGATCAGGTGCGTAGTACTGGCAACCGGTGTGCGTGTATGACCAGATGTATGAACGTAAACGAAGCAAAAGGAGTATGTTAGGATCGTAGCAGGTGGCGTGCTGTAGATTCCGCCTACCCACATCGGAATAAGGCGTGAGTTTAAATGTACATTATTTAAATTGAAAAGTAAAGGGGCCGTCCTTTGCTGCACTCATTTGAGTCATAGATTGTTCTGGATAATCGTAAGTCAATTATTATACCAGAAGTATGAAACATTATTATTTTTATCGAAATTAACGCCTAAAAACCTCTTACAAGATTGAAAACATAACATCAGAAATAAATAAAATTACAATGTCATTAAAGAGTCGTTAAAATAATTACCACCTAGGTACATAAAATAGGTAAAGTGAGCAAATAATTAATTCAAACCATGTGTTCACCAATAGACCACGTTGTCGATGACAGCGATGAGCGGAACGGAAGGGGCGAGCTTTCAGGATTATTAATTTACATTGCGACGGAAGAAAAGGGAAGGAAAGCAAATCGATGTATACACATATTATTTGAATCTTCATTGAGTAATACACAATTAGACATGATTCTAATAATGGATAACAATGTCAGCTTCGTAAAGAGAATCCACAAGAAGTGATACAAAGAGAGGCACAGTTGTATGTACTGATAATCAGCGAATATTTTCACGCATTCTCGACACTTTACGTGTGTTCTTGCTCATCGAAGCGAAACTGGCGCTTCCCCTCCCTTCTTTTCCACCGTAATGCAAATCATAAAATGACCTCAAACTCAAACTGAAAGTAGAAACATTTATTTGAAATAAACCAATTATAAGCACTTTTGAATTGTCAAGGGGAGAGGCGATCGGCGGCGGCAATCTCTCGCGTCCATACCTGGTCCAGGCCATGGTGCGGAGCGACAGTGCATGGGAGGCCGTCACCTCCTTCTGCGAAGCAGTAATGCTCGCAAAGGAGGAAGCGGAACGCGTGAGGGAGAGGCAACAGCCGCGCCCTCGCGCCCCTAGCCGCCGTAGGAGACGCCCTGGGCGGCGGGAATCTATCGCCGATTCCCGGCCACCGTAGGCGCGGGCTTGCGGACGACGAGTAATGGGCAGCTCGCCGTCCTGTAAGGATCAGGCCCGGGTCGACAGCGCGTTGTGTTCCACGCGCGCCTCAAAGAGATGTCAGTAGTGACGGGGTCAATTGGGCCGATGCCACCGGGATCGCGGGTAGTTCGAAAGAGATACCGTGGCCCTGGCACGGGCAACTGAAGGAACATGGGTGGGTTTTAGACAGTAAAAGTCTGACACGCCCTCCCGCTCTGCCCAGAGCGGGAGAAGTCATTTAATGATTTCCCATCCACGAAAAAAAATTTTAAAAAAAAGGGGGTCGGTCAGTCAGAAAGATGAAGCTAGCTAAGATATGATCAGCCTCCATTGACAGCGTCCGTTCCTGAACTTTTTTTTTTTTTTTTTTTGTGGATGTGAAATCATCAAATGACTTCTCCCGCTCTGGGCAGAGCGGGAGGGCGTGTCAGACTTTTACTGACTAAAACCTACGCGTGTTCCTTCAGTTGCCTGTGCCAGGGCCACGGTATCTCTTTCGAACTACCCGCGACCCCGGCGGCATCGGCCCAGTGGACCCCGTCACTGCTGACATCTCTTTGAGGCGCGCGTGGAACACAACGCGCCGTCGACCCGGGCCTGGTCCTTACCGGACGGCGAGCTGCCCATTACTCGTCGTCCGCAAGCCCGCGCCTACGGTGGCCGGGAATCGGCAATCGATTCCCGCCGCCCAGGGCGTCTCCTACGGCGGCTAGGGGCGCGAGGGCGCGGCTGTTGCCTCTCCCTCACGCGTTCCGCTTCCTCCTTCGCGAGCATTACTGCTTCGCAAAAGGAGGTGACGGCTTCCCATGCACTCTCGCTCCGCACCATGGCCTGGACCAGGTTTGGACGCGAGAGATCGCCGCCGCCGATCGCCTTCGTGAGAACACGGCGGTGCTCCGCCCAAGCCGGGCAGACCTCCACTGTATGCTCCACCGTGTCCTCCGGGCGATCCACACAATGGTGACACCTGGGCGTTTCCTCCCGCCTTATCCGAAACAGGAACCTCCCGAAACAACCGTGTCCGGTGAGGACCTGCGTCAGGCGGAAGGTGAGGACGCCGTGACGCCTCTCCAACCACTCCTCAAAGAGGGGACTTATCGCCGCAATTGTGGCGTGCCCAGTACGTTCCTGACCTGATGCATGGATTAGCTAAATGATCCAACACTCACGCCACCATCAGCGAGAATTTAGAGTGAGCATGACATACTCTCAGCCACAGAACATAATCTGTTCTGTGCTCTCAGCCACCAGGGCACATTCAAGTCAAATAAAGACGTACCCAGTAAATGGTAGCTTTAGAGTAGGTATATTTTGGGACCAGCCATCCACGTTGCCGCTCCCGCTTTGCTCACCGCTCTCATCGAGGACAACGCCGTAGGGTCGTGACTAATGTCGTGGTAAGGACACACCCAGATTCAAAGCATAGGGAACTTTTGAGTGAGGTCCGTACGACAAGGTAATGTGGACGTGTCGCTTTGCAACCCAAACCTAATGGTGGAGACAAAATAGAAATGAAAGGTAAACTGTAAGCTGTGGTTTTGTTTCGTTGCCTAAGGCTGGTTTTCCACCAGAGATTTGTGAGGTAACTGGGTGGTGCGAGGATGCCTAGCGAGGCTGTGAAACGGTGTGAGTGTTTCCACCAGAAATGTATGTAACGGTGAACGGTGTGCAAATGTGTTGTGCGAGGATGCGTTGCTAAGCTCGAAACAGTGAGCAAATGTGTGGCGCGAGGATGTGTAGCGGGCTCTTTTCAGATGCGAGCGAGGTGAGGTGTGATGGGAGCAGAGCGCGCGCGCCACTGCCGTCCCTGGCGCACATCCCTCGCACACATCCTTCCCTTGTTTTGAACGTGCAAAAACCTCGCTTCGCCGAGTCGTTTCCACTAGAACTTCGCCGAGCGAGGCTAGGTAAATGAAGTGATTCTATTAGTATAAGTACATCCCTCGCTACGCATTCTCGCACATCCCTGGTGGAAAGGCAGCCTTATTGCGTTGAGAAGACTAATGAACTGTGTTTTGTTTTGTTAAATGTGTTTTGATCTATTGTACGAACTGTGCGATCTCTCCGAGTTTGTTTTCATTTCATCTAAGTCCATTTGAAAGTAGACCGTCGTCTTTATTCTCATATCGATAGTATACCAGAAGTCATTGAAAGCTCTGATAAACAGGTTTAAAAAATAAACTTAATTTTGGACCTTGATCCATATGAGACTAGTAATACACACTACTTATAAACTGTGTTAGTAACAAATGTAATAAAAAAATTAAATCATATTGTACCGGTTGCACTCATCTGACGCACCGGGTCCATGCACATGTACACGTACAGTCAACAAAAAAGATATCTAGATAGAGTATACTGACATATTTATATGTGTTTGTATACACAAAACCTACCCAATGCGTCATAATGGCGCAACACGGCCTCTCACTAATGAACTTCAGAATGCTGTTGACGCTCACACGAACTATGTGCATCACGGACGCAATATTTTTTCGCAGGATGGTATTGAAACCATCAAAAACCGGCCAAGTGCGTGTCGGACCACGCACAATGAAGGGTTCCGTAGTTGGTTGACTATTACTCGTAAATTTGAAAAGCCTACTTAGCTGTGATAGTTTTCCTTTATACTTCGTTATAAATACTATTACCGTGAATTTTTTCACCCCATCCAAAACTAACCGTTTAGCTAGCAGGGGGGAGGGACACTTACTTGGCTCGAACAAAAATTTGCACTTTAAAACTTAATATTTCAGAAACATCCCTAAATAGAAAAATTGTTTCCTCAAGCCCGCAATATTTTTGAAAGACCCATCCAACAACACCCCATACCATGGGGTAGACGTCAAAAAAAAACATCCCCACTTTACGTATACAGAAGGTACCATAAAAAAATTTTTTTTCATGATTTTATTTTGCCACTATGTCGGCGTGATGAATATGTATATCCATGCCAAATTATAGCTTTCTAGTACCTAAGAGTCTCTGAGCTAAGCTGCGGACGGACAGACGGACATAGCGAAACTATAAGGGTTCCTTGATGACTGACTACGAAACCCTAACAACCATCAAAAGTAGGGGAAGATTGAACTAAGCCGGCAACTAATTTCTTTGCATTCAGAAGGAGACACCTATTTGTGTTTAACTGTAAACGGTTTAAATGACTTCAACTCCTGAAAACACCATCATAGCCTTATTCCCAACTATGTTGGGGTCAGCTTCCAGTCTAACTGGATGCAGCTGAATACCAGTTTTATTAAGTCACGAGCCACATCATCAGCATCAATTCAACCCAAAAAAAATCCATTGCTGGGACCTTTCGAAAGTTCCTCCATTGTCTAACCAACATTAATACACTTCTGGACACATCTATTGGCCCACCTTAGAGTTTAGATTTCGATGGCCCCTACCGAAATATGATTGCTAGATTGAACAAAAACTGGTGATGCAGTTTTATACCTGATACATTTTACCATCTTTTTCGATCGTATTGTTTTAAATTTGAATTCAGAATACCATACGACATGGAGCTACGCCTAACAAGTCAGATATGCGCCTTGTTAAAGGCAATTGATTTTTGAATAAAAAACATGTTTTATCAAATAAAGGTTTAATTTAATAACGCGTGTTGCCTCCATGGGCATCTACCACAGCTCTCATACGATTAGGCATAGAGTTTATCAACCGCTCTATGAAATTTTGAGGGATCATCTCCCATTCCTCTTCTATGGCAGTTTTCAACTCCTGCATCGTCTGGGCAACTGGCTGACGAGCCCTTACACGTCTTTTTAGCTCGTCCCACATGTGCTCAATGGGGTTCATGTCTGGGCTTCTGGCTGGCCAGTCCATAACTGTGATGTTCACATCCCGAAGATATTCCCTGACGATGCCGGCCGCATGGGCTCTTGCATTATCATGCATAAAAAGGAAATTTGGGCCCACATAGTCCGCGTATGGTATCACGTGAGGTTCTAAGCACTCACGAATGTACCTTTCAGCATTTAATATTGGCAGCCGTGGTCCTGTAACAACCTCAAGTTGAGTTTTGCCGCTCGCGGATATACCGCCCCAGACAGTCCATGAGCCACCGCCATAAGCAACCCTCTCTTCAAAGCAGCATTGTGCGAAACGCTCTCCCTTACGTCGGTAGACCTTCTTCCTTCCATCATTGCCATGTAACACAATTTTAGACTCATCAGAAAAGAGTACACGGCTCCAATCTTGCTGTGTCCAATTTAAATGACTGCGTGCGAAATGAAGGCGCGCTGTTCGGTGGGCTCGCGTTAGTTTGGGGCCATTAGCTGGCTTGTGTGGTACCATATCGCGTTCTTTTAACCTTCTCCGAACAGTTCGAGCGCTCACAGATACTCCGTGGAAGTCGCGAAGTTGGTTTTGTATCTCAATGGAGGTAAGGTGACGATTTCTCAAGCTGGTCGTCACGATGAATCGATCCTGCCTTTCAGTTGTGACCCGAGATCGTGGCCTTCCTTGGCGACGAACAAAGCCGCCAGTCTCTAGGTACCTCCGATAAACATTTCGGACCGCAGATCGACTTAAATTAAGTTGAGCACTCACGTTTCTTTGGCTGTGTCCGGCCTGAATAAGTGCCACAGCTTGGGCGGCGACTTCAGGTGAAGTATCCATAGATTATTGATAGAACCTCACCTTAATGTTAAGAATAAGTAATGTTTGTTGCAAAACCAAAGATATCAATCACTTTTTCAAGAATTAAATCCAAGTAAACCAATAAAACCAAGTTTTCTTAGTATTCGATTGTTTGATATCAACAAACAGGCTCCAAATTGTCTTTTGTTTTTTTAAATTCTGTGTTCGAAATTCAAAAAAAGACAATTGAATGAAATTGTGAATGTGCCAGGTTCAAAACTGCATAAAAACTTTTTGCTCGACCTAATATAAAATTTTAGCTAGGACCAAACGAAACTGAAAATACAAGGTGGGCCAAAAGATGTGTCCAGAAGTGTATATTATTAGGTCTTTACCTATGAAATTGCCGTTCTGCAGTACTGGCCATTTCAAATCAAAATAATTTTTGTTTGGCTAAGAATTCTAATTTCAAATTAATTTTATTTTAAAAACATGGATTTATTTTCCAAAAGTAGTCATTTGTTTATTGATTAGTGTTACATTTTCATCGCATTTCAATCTTTTTCGTCATCATGGATACGTTAAAAATTCGAGTAATTATGGAATATGAGTACCGTCGTGGCAGCAACGCGGCACAAGCGGCACGCAACATCAACGACGTTTACGGAGCTAACACTACAAACCAACGCACCACTTGTTATTAGTTTGCTCGCTTCAGTTCTGGAAATTTCGACCTGAAAAATGAACCTCGCGGTCGTCCGAAGACTTTGGTCGACAATGACGAATTAAAGGCGATTGTGGAAGCTGATGATACACAATCTACGGCTGAATTAGCAGCAGCTTTCGACGTTAGCGTCAAAACAATAGTGGTCCATTTGCGTCAAATTGGCAAGGTAAAAAAGCTTGACAAATGGGTGCCCCACGAACTCAATGATCGCCAGCGCGAAGTACGCGTCGAGACGTGCCTTGCACTGCTCAACAGACACACAAATGAAGGAATTTTGAACCGCATTGTTACCTGAGATGAAAAATGGATTCTGTTTGATAACCGCAAGTGCTCAGCAAGTTGGTTGGATGCTGGTTCAGCACCTAAACAATGCCCTAAACGAAAACTTACCCCTAGAAAAGTGATGGTCACTGTTTGGTGGTCTAGCGCCGGCTGGTGTGATTCATCACAGCTTCTTACCAAACGGGGTGAGCATTACTTCAGATGTGTACTGTGAAGAACTGAACACAATGATGGAGAAGCTGGCACATCTCCAACCAGCATTGGTCAATCGCTCGTCTCCGCTGCTCCTGCACGACAACGCGCGACCTCATACTGCACAGCAGACGGTCTCCAAGTTGCAAGAACTGGGGTTGGAAGCTCTCCGTCATCCGCCCTACTCACCAGACCTTGCGCCTACAGACTACTACTTTTTCCAGAATTTCGATAACTTCTTGGCGGGAAATAAATTCAATACCCGAGAGGCAGTACAAAATGCCTTTGAAGAATTTGTTGCCTCCCGTCCAGCTGATTTCTTTAAGAAGGGCATCAATAAACTGCCACTGCGTTGGCAAAGATGCATTGATTGCAGGGGTGATTACTTCGATTAATACAAATAAAAAATGCATGAAAAAAATTCGTTTAAATTTTTTTATACTAAACGGCAATTTCATAGGTAAAGACCTATTATTTCTGTAATTAGCAAAAAAATAAAATGATAATTGCCCTAACATGAAAACTTGACATGAACTCCCATTTTTACAGCCTTCACACTGTGACATGCACTTATCCTATTGTTCCGTACCGTTCCAATGAATGTGCTGTCGTCATTATAAATTATTCCAATTTTCCGTTAGTATTTTCCACCTCACAACAGTTTATTTTATAACAATATGTATGGGTTGCTAAGGATTTACTGTCTACTACCTGTCTTCATCAAACATTTTATTCCTGCACTCTGATTGGCCACCGCCAGATTACTGCGGTACCGATGCGCTAGCGCTGCGTTTCTTCAATCAATCTGCCTAGCCTTTTCCCAACTAGGTTGGGGTCGGCTTCCAGTCTAACCGGATGCAGCTGAATACCAGTATTTTACATGGAGCGATTGTTTATGTAACCTCCACAACCCAGTAACTGGGTAATACGATACCCCTTGGTAAGACTGGTTGTCAGACTTTCGGACTTCTGACGACCCGTAACGACTGTCAAAGATCCACGAATGACAGCCGGGACCAACGGCTTAACGTGCTTTCCGAGGTACGGAGGAGTCTCGATATGTAAAGATGGTCACCCATCCACTGACCAACCCCGGCAAGCGTAGCTTAACCTGATGGATCGACCTGTGCGGATGTTATTACTTAGCCACGAGCTCCTCTTTACGAGCAACACATTATTCTTCCTAATACACACCCATTCATACCTCACATGTTAGCAAACTATTTATGTAACCCTACATTGGGTTGTCCTTATTTTTAGGATTCAAATAAGTTCCGGCAGTGTCCATTGACTGTGTGACGAGGGTAAACTGACCTGTTGGAGTTAAAGTTTTTAACGTCGCTGGCTGTAGACCCAAATATGTGGGGGTTTTTATGTCAGAAGCGTTAGCGATTAGTTGGTAGGTATTGTTCCCCTCCATAGCGACGATTCTCATCAGATTCACGCTTTTGACTTGTGATTTGAAAACACTTTTTTATCAATGCGTTGCAATTCAGCATCCATGCGTCATGTTCGTGAACGGGCGCCGTCAGTTGGGACTGGTCGTCTCTTAGCTGCCATGGCTTATTTTTAATTTTAATATTTAATTTAGATGTTTTAGTTTTTATCTTTTTATTACGGACGCTTTTTAACGTGCACGTCTTTCTACATTGTTCTCACATGTATATTTTCAACATGAACGATGTAACCAATATTTTGTAAAAATATTATGATTTGAAAGAGTGTCCGTGGAGTTTCTTGCCCGTTCTTCTCCATAGGGATCTACTACGCTTTGGAATGGGCAACTAGCTTCATCTTTCTGACTGACCGACCCATTGACAATTCAAAAGTGCCTGTAATAAATTGGTTTATTTGAAATAAATGCTTTGAGTTTGAGTTTGAGTTTCGAGTTTGAGCATCAAGATATTTAACTATTTGAAAATGGAAACGATGACCTGGACGCGTACCACAAGCGCTGGTTCGATGTGGCGCGGGAAAAGAGTTCCTCAAAAGGATGGACTCAACAATATCAAAAGAAGCTTATAATAAGCCTCTGCACATGTTCCGCTGAACCTGAAGTTACATTGAAGCACCCACTTCTTGAAATCCACCTCACAGCAAAAATATTTCTTGTGTTTATTTCATTAACGGAAGCCGTTGTGAATCCTTTTTTTTTTTGCGGAGCGGTTTTCCTCACCGCAATATGACGAGACGTAGGTGGCTAGGCTTCACAGCCTGGTTCATCGGCGTAATGTTGCTAACCTGTCGGTCTTCTACAGACTGTACTTCAGAGAGTGTGCGCAGGAGCTCCTCGACCTGATCCTATCATCACTATTTCACTACAGGACTACCAGACTTGGTTGATATCCCGACCAGACATTCTCAGCGCTTTTCCTCCACATTTATTATGCGCACAGCCAATCAATCTGCCTAGCCTTTTCCCAATTATGTTGGGGTCGGCTTCCAGTCTAACCAGATGCAGCTGAATACCAGTATTTTACATGGAGCGACTGCCTATCTGGCCTCCACGACCCATTAACTGGGTAATACGATACCCCTGGTAAGGCTGGTTGTCAGACTTTCAGGCTTTTAACGACCCGTAACGACTGTCAAAGATCCACGAATGACAGCCGGGACCAACGGCTTAACGTGCTTTCCGAGGCAGGGAGGAGTCTCGGTATCTAAAGATGGTCATCCATCCACGGACCGATCCCGGCAAGCGTAGCTTAACCTGATGGATCGACCCGTGCGGCTGTTATTACTTAGCCACGAACTCCTCGCAGATTATGCGCACAGCCAAAGTGTGGAAATCTCTGCCAGCGTCTGTGTTCCCTTCCACTTAAAACCCGTCTGCCTTCAAAGCGAGAATGAACTGTAGGCGTCTTTGGGGCACGCTCGTTCCATCATAGATCTCATCCATCGCTTTCCATCAGGCGTGATCGCGGTCAAGAGCAGGCCCTGTCAGTAACAAAATAACTAAAAAAAGTAAGTACCTAAGTATTAGGTCTTTACCTATGAAATTGCCGTTTTGTATGAAAAAAATTAAACGAATTTTTTTCATGCATTTTTTATTTGTATTAATCGAAGTAATCACCCATGCAATCAATGCATCTTTGCCAACGCAGTGGCAGTTTATTGATGCCCTTCTTAAAGAAATCAGCTGGACGGGAGGCAACAAATTCTTCAAAGGCATTTTGTACTGCCTCTCGGGTATTGAATTTTTTTCCCGCCAAGAAGTTATCCAAATTCTGGAAAAAGTAGTAGTCTGTAGGCGCAAGGTCTGGTGAGTAGGGCGGATGACGGAGAGCTTCCAACCCCAGTTCTTGCAACTTGGAGACCGTCTGCTGTGCAGTGTGAGGTCGCGCGTTGTCGTGCAGGAGCAGCGGAGACGAGCGATTGACCAATGCTGGTTGGAGATGTGCCAGCTTCTCCATCATTGTGTTCAGTTCTTCACAGTACACATCTGAAGTAATGCTCACCCCGTTTGGTAAGAAGCTGTGATGAATCACACCGGCGCTAGACCACCAAACAGTGACGTTTTCGTTTAGGGCATTGTTTAGGTGCTGAACCAGGATCCAACCAACTTGTTGCGC
The DNA here is from genome assembly GCA_946251885.1 of Cosmia pyralina. Classification (NCBI taxonomy): domain Eukaryota; kingdom Metazoa; phylum Arthropoda; class Insecta; order Lepidoptera; family Noctuidae; genus Cosmia; species Cosmia pyralina. The sequence goes on along the minus strand of OX276347.1, from coordinate 6,577,473 downwards.
GCTTGCGGTTATCAAACAGAATCCATTTTTCATCGCAGGTAACAATGCGGTTCAAAATTCCTTCATTTGTGTGTCTGTTGAGCAGTGCAATTCACGTCTCGACGCGTACTTCGCGCTGGCGATCATTGAGTTCGTGGGGCACCCATTTGTCAAGCTTTTTACCTTGCCAATATGACGCAAATGGACCAATATTGTTTTGACGCTAACGTCGAAAGCTGCTGCTAATTCAGCCGTAGATTGTGTATCATCAGCTTCCACAATTGCCTTTAATTCGTCATTGTCGACCAAAGTCTTCGGACGACCGCGAGGTTCATTTTTCAGGTCGAAATTTCCAGAACGGAAGCGAGCAAACCAATAACACGTGGTGCGTTGGTTTGTAGTGTTAGCTCCGTAAACGTCGTTGATGTTGCGTGCCGCTTGTGCCGCGTTGCTGCCACGACGGTACTCATATTCCATAATTACTCGAATTTTTAACGTATCCATGATGACGAAAAAGATTGAAATGCGATGAAAATGTAACACTAATCAATAAACAAATGACTTCTTTTGGAAAAAAAACCATGTTTTTAAAATAAAATTAATTTGAAATTAGAATTCTTAGCCAAACAAAAATTATTTTGATTTGAAATGGCCAGTACTGCAGAACGGCAATTTCATAGGTAAAGACCTAATATTTAATTACCAGTTTTAATTTAATTTTTTTCTAAATGTAATGTAAACATAACCTAAAAATAACAAAATTATATCCTAACATAACTAAAACTATTAAAAAACTAAAATACGGCTTCCGCATCGTGGTCGACTAGTAAAGTACCCAAGAGACTGGCGGCATTGCCACGTTGTATGGCAATGCTAAGCCTCTGGCCAAGGTAAAAGCCAGCCGTTGGGTCACAGGAAGTGTCAACCAGCCGCTTGGAGATTTCGTTGAATAAACCATGAGCACTCGGACCCCACGGCCCAAGGGTTTCAACCCCAAACGGCTCGAAAATATACACTTCTGGACACATCTTTTGGCCCACCTTGTATTTTCAGTTTCGTTTGGTCCTAGCTAAAATTTTATATTAGGTCGAGCAAAAAGTTTTTATGCAGTTTTGAACCTGGCACATTCACAATTTCATTCAATAGTCTTTTTTTGAATTTCGAACACAGAATTTAAAGAAACAAAAGAAAATTTGGAGCCTGTTTGTTGATATCAAACAATCGAATACTAAGAAAACTTGGTTTTATTGGATTACTTGGATTTAATTCTTGAAAAAGTGATTGATATCTTTGGTTTTGCAACAAACATTACTTATTCTTAACATTAAGGTGAGGTTCTATCAATAATCTATGGATACTTCACCTGAAGTCGCCGCCCAAGCTGTGGCACTTATTCAGGCCGGACACAGCCAAAGAAACGTGAGTTCTCAACTTAATTTAAGTCGATCTGCGGTCCGAAATGTTTATCGGAGGTACCTAGAGACTGGCGGCTTTGTTCGTCGCCAAGGAAGGCCACGATCTCGGGTCACAACTGAAAGACAGGATCGATTCATCGTGACGACCAGCTTGAGAAATCGTCACCTTACCTCCATTGAGATACAAAACCAACTTCACGACTTCCACGGAGTATCTGTGAGCGCTCGAACTGTTCGAAGAAGGTTAAAAGAACGCGATATGGTACCACACAAGCCAGCTAATGGCCCCAAACTAACGCGAGCCCACCGAACAGCGCGCCTTCATTTCGCACGCAGTCATTTAAATTGGACACAGCAAGATTGGAGCCGTGTACTCTTTTCTGATGAGTCTAAAATTGTGTTACATGGCAATGATGGAAGGAAGAAGGTCTACCGACGTAAGGGAGAGCGTTTCGCACAATGCTGCTTTGATGAGAGGGTTGCTTATGGCGGTGGCTCATGGACTGTCTGGGGCGGTATATCCGCGAGCGGCAAAACTCAACTTGAGGTTGTTACAGGACCACGGCTGCCAACATTAAATGCTGAAAGGTACATTCGTGAGTGCTTAGAACCTCACGTGATACTGCGTGATACCATACGCGGACTATGTGGGCCCAAATTTCCTTTTTATGCATGATAATGCAAGAGCCCATGCGGCCGGCATCGTCAGGGAATATCTTCGGGATGTCAACATCACAGTTATGGACTGGCCAGCCAGAAGCCCAGACATGAACCCTATTGAGCACATGTGGGACGAGCTAAAAAGACGTGTTAGGGCTCGTCAGCCAGTTGCCCAGACGATGCAGGAGTTGAAAACTGCCATAGAAGAGGAATGGGAGATGATCCCTCAAAATTTCATAGAGCGGTTGATAAACTCTATGCCTAATCGTATGAGAGCTGTGGTAGATGCCCATGGAGGCAACACGCGTTATTAAATTAAACCTTTATTTGATAAAACATGTTTTTTATTCAAAAATCAATTGCCTTTAACAAGGCGCATATCCGACTTGTTAGGCGTAGCTCCATGTCGTATGGTATTCTGAATTCAAATTTAAAACAATACGATCGAAAAAGATGGTAAAATGTATCAGGTTTAAAACTGCATCAACAGTTTTTGTTCAATCTAGCAATCATATTTCGGTAGGGGCCATCGAAACCTAAACTCTAAGGTGGGCCAATAGATGTGTCCAGAAGTGTAATTACCGATAAGCTTATTATACTTTCGCCGCTTGAGGTTTTCCGCAGCCGCAGCCTAGGTATTTCATTTACCAAACTAATTATCATCCAAAGATAATTTTATAGAAGCAACTTGAAGAATAACTAACTATTGTACTTATCAGCAGATTCTTTTTTGTAAAGAAAAAGTTACGAGAAGGAATGTTTAACATTTTTTTAATTAAATATTTTAAGCCTCAGTTTTCCTGTTGTAGTATGAAATTACAAACTGTAGTGTCTGCAGGTATGCCCCGAGATTACTCGTAAAATATAATGAGCAGAAATATTTTAAAAGAAACAAACATAGGACTAATTTGGTATGTTTTTTTTTTGCTTACTCCATTTGCACAAAAAATACAGAAAAAAAAATTCATACTAGTAAGTAAGTGCTCACAGTTTGTTCAACGAAATCTCCAAGCGGCTGGTTGACACTTCCCGTGACCCAAGGGCTGGCTTTTATCTTGGCCAGAGGCTTAGCATTGCCATACAACGTGGCAATGCCGCCAGTTTCTTGGATACTTTACCAGTCGACAGCGATGCGTAGGAATTTTTCGACGCCATATTTTAGTTCTTTTACATAGTTTTAGTTATGTTAGTATATAATTTTCGACGCCATATTTTAGTTCTTTTTCATAGTTTTAGTTATGTTAGTATATAATTTTGTTATTTTTAGGTTATGTTTATACCACCACCAAGGAAGTACCACCACCATTTCAAAGTAGGTATTGCTATGTTACTTAAGAAGACTCCTCCGTACTTCGGAAAGCACGTTAAGCCGTTGTTCCGGCTGTCATTCGTGGATCTTTGACAAACGTTACGGACCCTCCAGAAGCCTGAAAGTCTGACAACCAGTCTTACCAACGGGTATCGTATTACCCAGTTACTGGGTTGTGGATACGGATATAGATAGTTGTGAAGGTCAGATAGGCAGTCAGTCTATGTAAAATACTAGTATTCCGCTGCAACCGGTTAGACTGGAAGCCGACCCCAACATATTTGGGCAATTGCTGTTTTCCGGTTTGAAGGGTATGTGCCTGATGTACACACGGCTACACATCAAGCTATACAATTCCAGTTTACACTGACCTCTCATTGTAAGGAAATCCTATACAATGCGAGATCAGCTTGTGCCTACAACTAGTATTTGTGAATACTCGAAATATTCGAGTATAGCTTGATCTGTAGCCGTGAAAATCCATAACTACTTACATACTACTAATATTATAAAAACATATGTATTTAATCGAACTTCAATTATTTCTCATTTTGTATTTCTAAAATAAAAATATTACTAAACACTCTAATTTAATGAATTCACCTCTTTTTGTGAATGTCAAATAATTCCTATATTAGGGTCCTAAAAACGCTAAATAGAAACCCGTTTGGTCTACTAAACTAATTCTAGCTTAGTTACTGCGAACAACTGTGAAAAAAAAAACCGAGCGACCGGGTTTATTTATAAAAATATAAATTTCGAGGGTAAATATGTGGCTTAACACTGTTTTAGTTAAAAAAACCTGCCAAGTGCGTGTCGGACAATGCACAATGAAGGGTTCCTTAATTGGGATGAATTTATCCCAAGAACAAACTTAACATTGTAATTGAAAAACATGTTCTCACATACATTCCAACTGTGAATGTAAGTTTTTACTCACAATATTGAGAGATTTACTATGTTATTTTAAGACCACAGACTTCTTATAGGTTTTCCTGTAATCTACAAACTATTTTCTGTATTTTTTTCAAAATTTTAGGTTCAGTAGTTTCGGAGATAACGGGGAATGGTCAATTTTCGTCTATTTTCTTATATAACTTTAAAACAATTAATTTAAAAATTATAAAAAAATATATTTGAGACACTCATAGTAAGCCCTTTCATTTGATATGTAACACGGTAAAGTTTGCAAAACTTTTTTTTTTAATTTTCTTATTTGCCCCCCAAAAGTGACCCCCATATTCAAAATTCATTTATTTACTTTACCCATCCGTGTTTGGGTCACAGAAATTCAAACTCGTATGTGCACCAAATTTTAACTTATTCGATCCATAAGGCCTCTGCCTCGAATTTCGCGGGCAGCGGGGCGGCGGCGGCGGCGGCGCGTCTCGCATTGTCCCGCCCCGCTAACGCGCCGCTGTTTTCGAGGTCCGGTCCATTTGTTTTTACGCATAAAATCCTGCCGCTCCCGCGCCGCCGCCGCTGCCGTCCCGCTGCCCGCAAAATTCGAGGCAGAGGCCTTAGAATCGGAGCAAATTGGCTGTTACAAACGGACAGACAGACAGACAGACACACGAGTGACCCTATAAGGGTTCCGTTTTTTCCTTTTGAGGTACGGAACCCTAAAGATGGCCAAAAAGTTCAAAAGCGGCTGATTTAATTAAAAAAAAGTGAGTATGATTCCAAAATGTTTTTACAGGTTCATTCGTTTAAAAATTGCAAGAAGGTTAAGTTACTCGTATAAGTTTTTGTGGATCAGCTACATATTTCCCTAAGTACTATAAATTCCAAAAATAACTATCTGTCTGTCCGTTACCTTTTCTCGCCTTAACGAATGAACGGATTTGGACGAAAATTGGTTCACGTATATACTATGATCTGGATCTTAGGACATAGAATACTTTTTATTTCGGTGGTACAGTCACCAACAAAAGTTGATTAACACTTGCAGGTTTTTTTAATCTTAAACATTAAGCGAAATATTTAATTCAAATCGGAACAGAAGTACTTAAAATTTTAAGAACAATAACTCTTAACAGTTAAACGAAAAAAAAAACAGTTTATCGAATCATTTTGTGTTAATTTAGATGATGGCAAAAAGTAGCAATGTTAACTGTAATGTAAACTTCTATTGCTGACCGTACCACAGGATAAGCATTACAGTCTGATGTTTTTCAATTGTTTTTTAGGGTCTCGTATCTCAAAAGGAAAAAAACGCAATCCTTAATTTATAGGATCACTTCGTTGTCTGTATGTCTGTCTGTCAAGACCTTTTTTCTCAGGAACGCGTGGAGGTACCAAATTGAAATTAATAGTAAATACGTAGGTCTACGGTCCCTTGGAGTTCTTAAAAAAAGCTTCTAAGTCAATAAAAAAATAAGGCGATTTATGCGACATATTTTGATACTCGCAAATAAATCAAAACCTGCTTAGAAGGTAGTTCCCGCTGACCTAGAATTATGAAATTTAGCAAGAAGCAAGGTCTTAAAGCACAAGGAAAAAAGTCCTAAATAATCTTAATTGTTAATAACCACGTAAAAAATATTGTTTTGTGATTTACAAACTTACATTTGCAGTTGGAGAATTGACCGTGATGTACTTACATATCGATGGATCGGAGAATTTTTTTTCAACAACAAAGTTGAGTTACTTCTTTTTGTATAAATTCATCCTAAGTACGAACCCCTTCATTGTACGTAGTCCGAGGCGCACCTGGCCGGTATTTTGTTATTTATCTATCACTAGCTGCGCCCCGCGGTTTCATCCGCATAGACCGGGATAGAAAGTAGCCTATGTGTTAATCCAGGGTATAAGCTAACTACATACCAAATTTTATCCTAATCGGTCTAGCCGTTTGAGCGTGAAGAAGTAACAAACATTCAAACACACACTCACAAACTTTCAACTTTATAATATCCTATCAGTGTGATGTGATAAGCAATTTTATTTATTTATTTATTGACACACCAACGACTTATTCACTAAATCATAACATTAAATTATTTTCTATAACAACAGCAATAAGCAATCAACAACAACAAAATAAAAAGCAATTAAAAAAAAAAAAGAAAAAAAAAAGCAATTTATTTCGTGTAAATTCAATTACTTTTTGTTAGTGAATCAAAATATGACGAGGCACAGCCAGAGTGCTGTTCCTCGATTATTTGGCGCAAACACGTGTTTTAGGAATAGTACTGGAAGACCAAACAAACGTTTTATGGACTGTGTGAAAGATGATTTGGCTAGAATGGGAGTGGCTACGGAGATGGCGATTAAAGCTGAGTCAGAGCGTCCACTGGTCCGCGCCGGCCGCGACACACGCACGGCACGCAAATTTTGGTTTGTTTGTATGAAGAAATGAAAATGCGGGCGGTACCAGTAGTGGACGCATTGCTTTAATATGAATTCATGTAAAGCAAACCGAAATCCGTTGCATGCTGTGCGTGTGTTGTGGCCGCCGCGGACCAGTGAACGCTCACCTTTAATGTAAAACTGTTACTTTTCAGAGCCTTCTGTCAGTCATTCTACACGTGCAGTCTGTGGATCAACTATACGCGGCGGGCTTTCAATGCCCTGCGTGTTCAGTACAATGACGCTCTGAGGGCAGTGTTGAGGAAACCCAGGTACTGCAGTGCCTCAGAAATGTTTGCGGCAGCTTCCGTCGATGATTTCTTCTCCATTATTAGGAAAAGAACCGCATCGATGATGAGCAGGGTCCGTGGTAGCACCAACACTGTCCTCAGAACGTTAGCGTGCAAAATAAATGGTCCGTTTACTGTTTACTGGGCGAGTGTTCACTTGCTCAGAAATAGGAAATAGATTATAGTAAAATACTCGTTCCACCTACTGATTTTGATTCTGTACTAACAAATTACTAACACCTTGTTATTTGTATTTTTATGTGTTCTACTAACAACCTTACTAACGTTTCATTTGTTAAAAATGTATGGATGTATGTCTGAAATAAAGATATATTATTATTATTTAAGCTGAAAATAAGAAACGTGTTTTTTTTAAACATAAGTTTTTTTTTAATATGTAGTATTAAATAATAGCTTCCACCCACGGCTTCGCCCGCGTGGTGGTTTCGATAAAAAGTAGGCTAAGACCTTTTCCAGATCGTGGTCTACTCGTGCGCTAAATTTCATCCAAATCCGATCAGCCGTTTTTGCGTGAAAGCCTTACAAACAGACAAACCAACAAACAAACTCACTTTCACATTTATAATATTAGTTAGGATTGTACGGTGGTACGGAACCCTTCGTGTGCGAGAGTCCGAGTGGCACTTGGCCGGTTTAAAAAAAAAAAAAAAAAAAAACATTTATTTGGACCAAACACATACAAACATTTTAAAACCTGCCAAACTGCAAGACAGTTTGTCGGTTTCTTCTACTGTATAAAAACTTTTCACTTGACTTTGCCTCTTGACCTTCACATTCTTAAAGCTAGCTTTTAGCAAAGGGTCTTTAGATTTATAGGGTTTATGTGAAGTCCAGACGACCTCGTCAGACGATAATGTTTATTCAATCGACTGCTCCAAATACCTTCGGATCTTGCGTAAATAAATATTGTAAGTCACGATTTCAGTACACATTGCTTTTTATTAACACTTTCAAAGTAAATGTTTGTACTTAAGCCGCTGACAGATTTGAGCATTCCCTTCTAATAGAACATCGGGCATTCGCCGCTTTTAAATTCGTCGAACTGAACAACGAACAGAGCCAAGCATAGAGCCAAACATCGCTACGAATATTTTCACGAACGCTCTAATAAATACTCGTTAAAAATGTATTCTACACGAAGATGTCAGACTTGACTTGTAAATTGATCGGCTCGGCAAAAAGCTCGAAGCAAACGATTGTTTCGCTAGAACGCTCGCTAAAACGCTCCATTTTAACATTCGCTAGAATGCTCATTACAAGTGAATGCCCAAGTCTATCAGCGGCTTTAGCTACAGGTATTTTTATTGAGGCCCTTTTGTTTTTTGGTTATGTATTTTTTGGTATGCCTGTCTATCGGTGGAGCGAGCGACGATCTCGAAGAGTGGTAGAGCTGGATGAGAGTTGCCGAAAATCGAGTTGAATGACTAGCAATAGGAGAAGCCTATGTCTAGCAGTAGACTCCTGTGGGCGGATCACGATGATGTGCGTGTCTATTTATAGATAGAGGCCGAACACACACGACGTTTTTCATATGCACCGCCTACGCGCGTTCCCTGTAACACTCGTCGACAGCGCGTTTTTTTCCTTACTAAACTTGAGAAATCTGCAAGAGTTGCGTTGCAAACGCGCGTCGACGGCGCCTGAAAAAAACATGGTGTGTAAGAGCCCCAAAGAATTTTGTAACACGGTGTCAGTGACATTATTGATCTGATTTTCTTAACATCAATATCTTCCTGCCCATGTCCCAAAAAAAAATGGTGGTGTTTTGGTTAAATGTAAGTAAAAGTTAAATGTTAGTAGATTTATCCAGTATCAAAGCTTATTGCAGGGAGAATGGATGTGGATTGCTCCTTAATGCAGCATTGGACAACACTACATCTGCGAGTAATGCGGTCCTGATTCAATGTTTTTATTGTTTTGTGTCTATGTCTGTTTCTTGTGTTCGTATTATATTTTTTTTAATGTATGGATGTTTACAACAACTGTGATGTACTTGTAATTTATCTGAAATAAAATTAATTGAATTGAATTGAAAAGCATTTTTTTGCGTTCCGTGTCCGAAGGTTCCAAATGGAGGCTTATTGCTGTCACTCACATGTCCGTCAGTCACACAGGTTTTACAACCAACCGGTTGGAGCTGCAGTCTTCAAATCACAGTATAAGCATCTTGTTGACCCAAAGCCATACAAATTGTCAAAAGATATTTTTAAATGTTGCTGCGCGAAAAAAAAAAAATTGGACCTACCCCATCGAGTGGGGTATCGTGCTTTAGAATTCGTAGAGAGGAGATAAATACTACATTTTTTGTTTTAATAAATATTGGAAAACTGGAAAACAAACAAATTTTTTTTTACAAAATTTTGTTCCGAAGAATTTTTTAACTTCCTATTGACCTAATCTTGTGGTGATAATGTTTATTATTACGCTTATTTTACTAACAAATACCAATATATTGATAAATCAGATTTGGTAATGAACCCTAAATGTGCGAAGTCCGACACGCACTTGGCCGGTTTCTTCAGAATAGAGTTTTTCACATTTTGCATATTTCTCAACTCGCCCTCTTGAAAGTTTGTTTTCTTGAATGGCGTTTGACTGAAGTACGTCTTTATAAAAACAAGTTGTGCTTGAATATAAGTGATAAGGTTTGTCGAAACTAAAGAGAAAAAATAGATTTTTTGTATGTTTGTTTGTTACTCTTTCACGGCGGAACCGATTTTGATGAAATTTGGAATGGGGATACTTTGAACCCTGGAAAAGGACAAAGACTACTTTTTATTGACATACTATGCGTGTGAAGCCGTGGGCGGAAGCTATTAGATAAAATACTAATAGTAAAACACAACTGGCGTAATGTGGGTATACTGTACGTATACCACTGCCTAACCCTTCGCGGAATTCAGGCGTAATGTTATGTTATGTTACTAATATATTAACTACAAAGTTATAAAAAGCCTAGAACCCACTTCAAATGTTAGACAAACACATTGCACGTCAATCAATCTGCCTAGCCTTTTCCCAACTATGTTATGGTTGGGACCCAGGGAGGATCTTTTTAATGTTCCGGCTACCCGTACAAACTTATTAAAGTTTGCACCGGTGATTCGTGCATTAAGAATACTCAATAGTGTCTCTTGGCGTTTGGACTTATTTTCTTGCTCTTTGGCGGAATTCCAGAGGGTGACACTTAGTATGTTGTTCGCTGTGTAACTTGTGCTTCTACCCAGACCCGTTACTTGGGATTGGGCATGGAGCAAATCATGACTACTTTTGTTAGCTTGGGTATTGACTGTTAAAACAAATGTGTGTGTTAATTAATAATAAATTAAATGTTGGGGTCGGCTTCCAGTCTAACCGGGAGCATCTGTATACCAGTATTAAACATGGAGCGACTGCCTATCTGACCTCCACAACCCAGTAACTGGGTAATACGATACCCCTTGGTAAGACTGGTTGTCAGACTTTCGGGCTTCTGACGACCCGTAACGACTGTCAAAGATCCACGAATGACAGCCGGGACCAACGGCTAACGTGCTTTCCGAGGCACGGAGGAGTCTCGGTATGTAAAGATTGTCACCCATCTACGGACCAACCCTGGAAAGCATTGCGTAACCTGATGGATGGATCCGTGTGGCTGTTATTACTTAGCCACGAGCTCCTCCTAAACACATTGCACGTAGTCAGAGGAATTAGAGTTTAATACAAACTTAAAATTTTTTCAACGCTCAACAAAAAAATATTTACAACAATAAATTGAAAATCGAATAAGTTAGAAATATTCCAGCTTCAAACTCGATTTATTCTCATAAATTTTACAGAATAATATTGAGCCGTGATAAGACTCGCTTATCTTATTGACTGAGCGCTGCATTTTTATTAACTTGCAGATCTAATAAACGCTCGAGTCACGTAATCAAATTCAATATTTTGAATATTGCAGATTTTTTCTTCAATGTACATTATCATTTAACTAGCTGTGGTCCGCGTTTTCACCCACGTAGCCCTGGATAAAAAGTAGCCTACTCGTATGTGTTAATCCAGGGTATAAGGTATCTGCATACCAAATTTCATCCAAATCTGTCCAGGTGTTTGAGCGTGAAGAAGTAACAAACATACAAATACACACACTCACAAACTTTCGCCTTTAGTGTATAAGTATCATTAAAATAAATATTATTCTTGTCTACTTTGTCTGGTCTCTTATAAACCTACTTTTACTCCATTTACAATAACATTAGACATTTAAACAAACCTTTTTTACAGTCCGTTCAACCGATTTTGACTTCTATTCAGTTGGTGCTATGACAAATGGTAGCTGCAGTAAACAGTTGGTATTGTAACCACTTTTTTGCCTATAATGCCATCCTTAATGCCTGTGGATTAGAAGTCAAAATCGATTGAACAGACTTTAAAAAGGGTTTGTTTATATGTAATGGATTCTTATTGCAAATGGAGTATAGATTCTGCATTCCTATTCCTTTAATATTATCTATTCGTGAGTACAAAGCCTAATAGTAACTAGAACGCAAAAGCTATAAAACTACCAACCACTACGAGTACTACTAAAATACAAGATTTGCAGATGATATCGTCATACTGGCCGAATCCCTTGCAGCAGATGCTGGACGGCCTAATTGATTCTTTTATACGCATTGGTCTCCGGATGAACCTGGACAAAACCCAGGTTATGTTCAACAAAAACGTCACCCTGGGACCAATGGCTGTTAATGGCGGTGCTCTCAGGCTAGGTGGAGCGACGACCTTTGTAGTGTGGCTGGTAGCAGCTGGATGAGAGTTGCCAAGAATCGAATTGAATGGCGTGCAATTGGAGAGGTCTATGTCCAGCAGTGGACTGCTGTAAGCTGATGATGATGATGATGATGATGAACCATTAAAACGTATAAGTAAGTACTTACTACAGTTTCTCGATCTCTATTGTATAATATTTAAAAAAAACCGGCCAAGTGCGTGTCGGAACACGTACAATAAAGGGTTCCGTAGTTGGGATGAATTTATCTTAAGAACAAACTTAACATTGTAGTTGAAAAAGATGTTCTCCCATACATTCCAACTGTAAATGTAAGTTTGTACTCACAATATTGATAGATTTACCATGTCATTTTAAGACCACAGACTTCTTATAGGTTTTCCTGTAATCTACAGGTAAAGATCTATTTTCTGTATTTATTTCAAAATTTTAGGCTTGGTAGTTTCGGAGATAAGGGGGGGGAATGGTCAATTTTCGTCTATTTTCTTAAATAACTTTAAAACAATTTACTTTAAAATTATAAAAAAAAATATATTTGAGACCCTCATAGTAAGCCCTTTCATTTGACATGCCACATGGTGTAGTTTGCAAAACTCTTTTTTTTTTAATTTTCTTATTTGCCCCCCAAAAGTGACCTCTATATTCAAAATTAATTTATTTACCCGTCCGTGTTTGGGTCACAGAAATTCATATGTGTAAAATATGTCGCATAAATGGCCGTCTTTTTTTACTACGTTGATTTAGAAGCTTGATTTTTTTAGAGCTCCAAGGAACCATAGACCTACGTATTTGACCTTAATTTCAACTTGATATCACCACCCGTTCCTGAGAAAAAGGGTCTTGACAGACTGACAGACAGACAGACAGACGGACATGAAGTGATCCTATAAGGATTCCGTATTTCTTTTTGAGGTACGGAACCCTAAAAAAATTCAATCATAAACAAAATACAAATAAATAACAACCACAAGCTTTTTTATTAAATTTCCAATATAATAAACCGGTTTGATTAATTCAAGATAGGTATATTGATTGATATTTCAAAAGTATTTCATCAATATATTCTATTTATTATTTACTGAAGTTATTTGAATAATTTTGAATGTGTTTCTTATTGGTTAAGCCCTATTGAATCATATTTTGTTAGCTTTCAATAAATCTAAATGCAATCATCGATACTAGAAATAAGTATAAATCTACTATGTATGTATTACTTTATTCTCAGTCAGTAACTCCCAAAGTATTGGTATTTTTTAGGTTTCCATACCTCAAAAGGAAAACTGGAACCCTTATAGGATCAATTCTTTGGCCGTCTGTCTGTCAGTCTGCCAAGACCCGTTTTTTCAGGAACGCGTGGAGGTATCAAGCTGAAATTATTACCAAATACATAAGTCACCGGTCTCTTGAAGCTCTAAAAAAATCACATTGGGACTTACCAGTTTTCAACGAAGCAAATCCCTTAAACTTCGAGTCACACCTACCTAACAACCATCATGAGTGCATGATGTATAAAAATAATTTATTCACATTTTTTTTTAACGTAAAATATAACATAACATCACGCCTGTTATCCCTGAAGGGTTAGGCAGGGGTGTACCTATAATACAACCACATTTCGCCAGCTATGTTAAAGTCCCATGTAATAGTAGATATGAGCGCCGATGGCCAATTCCACGGCGGCGGCTTGGCCTGTTAATTTCCACAGCGGCGGCGGCGGCGTCGCGGCGGCGTGGCGTGGCCGGTCGTGGGCCTGAGTTTTTTTTTTTTATCAGGGAGAGTTTTCTTAAAAATAACATAAAGAAAACCATATTGTTATTACCAAAAAAAGCTTTATAAAGGAACGTATTTATTAATTACAATTTTACAGTCTTCTATAATTGGAGATCACGTTTACTGAAAAATAATCATTTCAGTATTTGAGTTAAAGAGAAACCCAGTTTTTTTTAACCAGAGTACTATCTATCTATATAATAAAAACTATAAAAACAAACAGAAAATATTAATCAACATGACATTGTCAAAATATGTATTTATGTAAATTCGAAATAGTCGAAGTTGCTGCCATCGTTAACACAACACAAAAATACACGTTTACTCGGTAAAATATTGAACTCGACTGCGTAAGCGACGAGTGTGCCGAAACGACTAGGCGAACTAACGCGGTCGGGCCGCGCGTGCGAGCGAGAAAGCAAGTTGTGAGTAGCCGCGACGGCGCGCCGCGTGCTGCACAGGCTGCACTCGGCGGCGACGCGTCGACATGAACTCACGGCGACGGCGGCGCGCCGGCGGGCGCGGCGCTCATATCTATGTAATAGGGGGCGAGCCTATTACCATCATCATTCTCCTGCCCTTATCCCAATCTATTTGGAGTCGGCGCAACATGTCCTTTTTTTCCATACTTATCTAATAGTCGTCATCTCGGTAGTGACCCCTTTTCTAGCCATATCATCTTTCACACAATCCATCCATCGTTTCTTTGGTCTTCCCCTACTCTTATAGCCATCGACATTCATACTCAAAACTTTCCTCACGACATTTTCCTCATACCATGACAGCCGATTTCCGCACAACTTTTCAGTCACCGGTGCCACTTTCAAACTTCCTCTTATGTACTCATTTCTTATTCTATCCATTCGTGTAACACCGCACATCCTTCTTAGCATTCTTATCTCAGCTGCATGCAATTGCTTTTCATTTATCCCTTTTGTGGCCCAACATTCTGATCCATACAAGACAGCAGATCTAACCATTGTGTTATATATCTTTCCCTTAAGTTTAAGGGGAATGCGGGAGTCGCAAATTGTCCCCGTGACCTGCCGCCATTTCATCCATCCAGTGTTAATCCTGTGCTTAACCATCCGATCTACTTCGCCATCACTTTGCACGAGTGAGCCGAGATACCGAAAGTCGGAGCAGACTGGGAGAAGCGCGCCATCAAGCGCCATGGCTCCAGAACAGGAGATACCACCGAAATCGCAGAATATATATTCAGTTTTGGTTCTTCTGATTTTCACCATATTACCATCAACCGGGCACAAATCCAGACTCCGGACTGCTACTGAGAAATTCCTAATGAAAAAACCCAATAAACAACATTTTTCCCGATCTGGGAATTGAACCTAGGACCTCACCATCAGCAGTAGCGCTTACGACCATTAGACCCGGTAATAATTTTCTTATAAGGGAAAAGCAATATTGATATCAGCTGTTTATCTTCCCACGATAGTTATAAAGTCGACGAACGGGAATTTTGTTACTTTGGGGTTCACAATGGGACTTATTTACGACATTATTTACAATCGTCTATGGGCTACGATAAAAAGCGTGTAGGTAGCAGCTGTTTTCTTTTATACTTTAGGGCTGATTGTTCAATAGGCAGATAACTTTTACCTGAAGAATAAATGTGACAGTTTGACGTATTTTCAATACAAAAGCTGTCAAACCGCCATATTTATTCCTCAAATAAAAATTATCTGACTATTGAACAACCAGCCCTTAGAAGAATATAAAGTAAACAAGTGAATAGCTATTTGTCAGATACTAATAGTAGTAGGGATTATATCTTCGTATTTGATTATTAATTAGCGACCCGCCCCTGCTTCGTCCGGTTGCAATATACTGTTGTGTCGACATGTCAATACATCGGGATTTCTGAAACATAATTATAAAGAAAGAAAGAAAGAAAAAGTATTTTGTGACTCGCACAGGAAGGTCACCAACTAAACTAAAAAACACAATAATAAAAGTTTAAAAACAAAAATAAATATTAAAAAAAAATAACTTAAAAAAAACAGAAAGTCCTGTACGAGGCCAAAAGGCACCTATCTCAGCATGATGTTGCGACATTTACAATAAGTGTCACAGCGCTGGTATTCTGATAGGGCCCGCTGTGATGTCACGGGCACATATACTAAAATACATAAATAATTGTCAATAATAAAATAGATAAATATAAAACGTTACAAATAAATTAAATAACTTATTTCAAACCGCATGTGAGCGGCCAGCGTTACCACATATTAATTAAATTATATTAATTAAACCTTCCGAAATAAATTCTCTAAAGGATGGTGAAAACCGCATTAAAAAATCCATTATGTAGTTTAGAAGAAATAAGCGGTCACACAGATCTAGACACGAATATCGACTTTGTTTTATTCTATGAAGTTGAAATGTATTTTCGGTTGTAATTTCTGTATACAACCGAAAATACATTCCACCAGCAGATCTGCCGGTCGGGCGTGATCGCTGGACGCGAAGGATGAAAGGAGGGTGTGTGGTAGGGTAGGCCTCCCAGTCCAGGCGGCGCTGACGCCCTGCACCTATAGATTCATAATATCTTCAGGCCAACGGCCGGTGGCTATATCTTGAAGTCTAGACGGGGAAGGGTTTCTTGAAGTTGAAAATAACAACACCAATAACATACGATAATTCTTCATGAGATTTCAGGAAGCGACTTGCGGGACTCTTCAGGAGCACTAGGTGAAGAATTATTGAAGAAAAAAGTTACAATCAGAGACTATACTCAAAAAAGAAATGACCATGAATTTTGTTCTTAGATTAAGACTAGCAGTTTTCCTTCTCCATTTTTAGAGCAGTTATTTTAAAACATTAGACAAAAAAAATATTCCCTCCATTCTGTCCAGTCCAGTCAGTCATATCACCACATTCTGCGATTGTACGACATACTATTCCGAGACAACTTAGCCCTAGGACAACTCGACCCCGTGACAACTCAACCCTGTTTTTTTTTGTTCCAGGTTGGAAAATCCTCGTGGATGTCCTCCGCCCTGGGGCAGGCGGAGGGGTCTGTCAGACTCTTACTGACTAAAAACCACCCCGGTGTTCCCTTCCCACACTTGGACCGTTGTCACGGGAACTTGTGCGCCTTCCACGATCCCCGGTTGGTCGGCCGGCACGCCTTTGTGTGCTACCTTAGGCCCACGTGGGCCCAGCTGTAAGACTCCCCCCGCGACATCCAATAGGGGCGCGCGTAAAGCACTACGCTCCACCACCACGAATCCTGCTGGATGAGGGGCGGCGGATGTCCCCGAGCAAACTCACCCCTAAGTCATCTCGACCTGGATAATTTGACCCTGACAACTCGATTCCGTGACAACTCAACCCTAGGTCATCTCGATCTTCGACCCCGACAACTTGACCCCGTGACAACTCAAATGTCACTCAAATGTCTCGCTGGTGGTGGCGTGTATGTTGGATCATTAAGTTCCCTTCAAAATGGTTGAGCTAATTGGTGCTGATCCATACGTCATATTCGTGAACGGGCGCCGTCAGTTGGAACTGGTCGTCTCTTAGCTGCCATGGCTTATTTTTAGTTCATAGTTCATAGTCATTTATTTTTGCTGAAAACACTGTTACAATGGTGTTTTAGAAATTTACAGGTTAATTTAATTTAATTTTTAATTTTTAATTTAGTTGTTGTGTTGTTGTTGTTGTTGTTGTTGTGTTTTATATTTTTATTACGGACGCATTGTAACGTGCACGTCTTTCTACATTGTTCTCACATGTATATTTTCAACATGAACGATGTAACCAATATTTTGTAAAAATATTTTGATTGAAAAGAGTGTCCGTGGAGTTTCTTGCCCGTTCTTCTCCATAGGGATCTACTACGCTTTGGAATGGGCAACTAGCTTCATCTTTCTGACTGACCAACCCATTGACAATTCAAAAGTGCCTGTAATTGGTTTATTTGAAACAAATGCTTTGAGTTTGAGTTTGACTCAAGACAACTCTAGCCCGTGATAACTCAAACCTAGAACAACGCGACCCCGACAACTTGCTGACTTTGTGTGACACTGGTTATCACACAAATAAAACTTAGTTACAATACTGGTTCCGTGCGTCATACACTATTACTTTATATGACTCAGGGAACCAAGTCTGATTATTTTGTATTGCCCTATTCAGGTACCAAGCGTGATTCCAAGTAGTAAGTTTTTCCACCATTTTATGTAGCATCTACGTTTTACGTTATACTACCATTATTTTATAGACTAAAGTAACGGAACAAGCAAGACTTTTGTTTGCCCCGTAACACGCGATGTAGCGTGATAGAACGGCTATCAAAATGAAAGTAAACTTTTGTTTTATTGATATGTAAAAATGGTTCTGTCAATAACTTCATTGGGCTTTTAGATTATGTCTGATTGATCTTCGCTTTGGTTTTGACTGATGTTTGCTTTTAATTAATTTATTATTTATTTCCTTTGGAAGACTTACAGCTAAACAAAACAGACTAAGATATCTAAAATGTGACTGACAGCCAATTACAAGTCTTCCCTTAAAAATATCTGAATAATAATTTAAGAAAAAAATAATAATAACACTAGCTGTTGCTCGCGGCTTTGTCTGCAATCCAGGATGAAAAGTAGTCTAAGTCCTTCTCCAGGACATGGTCTGTCTACCCATGTGCCAAATTTCATCTAAATCCGTTTAGCCGTTTTAGCGTGAAAGCGTAATAAACAAGCTCTCTTTCGCATTTATAATATTAGGTAAGATTGAGTAGACCAGCCATACTCAAAGTGTGCTCCGTGGAGCCCTAGGAGGAGCCTTGTGTGTAAGGGCTCCGCGAAAATAGCCGCGAAATTAGCCTATGGCCTCTGTCCAGCAGTGACGTTTTTGCTTTTGGTATTTTAGGTGCTTTAGAATCATCCTAATCTAGTACGAATAGTTTTTTTTTTATTATTAAAACTTAGGTTAAGGTTTTATTTTCGCCATAATATGTTATTAAATCCTATAGCGCCAACCCTAGTGCGAAAAAGTGAACTCAAAGTTTATACGACTGTTATATTTATTTGCCCCACCAAAATCAATTAGTAGGACACAGTGGACGACAAAACTGTGAACAATTTCCCACTGCTGGGACAGATTGCTGCGGCAAAGTGAAATAATCCTTACAACGCAGTTTTTGATTATTTTAAGGCTCCGTCAAATATTTCGTTTTCCAAAAGGGTTCCCGCGGCAAAAAAGTTTGAGAACCGCTGGTGTAGACAACAGGTAGGTAGCTAGATCCTGTGTCATTCACAAACATATCACTCCAAAAATTCAATTAGAACTTTTAATAAAGGTTCAGTAACATATAGCTCGACAGATTCGTTAGCCAATCATCATAGAAATAGAACCAGAGTTTAGCTAAAATAAACTAGATACCGCAATAAATTAGGTTGTAAAATGTTTACATTAAACCGATTTTCATTCTGTTGTAGTGTCCGCTGAATAATGCAATTACAATAAAACAATTCGGTTAGTTAGGTACCTATTTACTTTTCTTTTTCATTCAAGCTTCTTTTGTGACGAAAAAACTCTATGGTACAATGCAAGTTGTCCCAAGCCGCACCGCCATGTAATTGGCACAATAATGGTGGATGCCACAAGGCGCGGCAAAATTAAATTCCGCCCGTCTTATTACATTACTGTAAGAGTGTCGTTATCTCGAATAGACGCAGTGTAAACACAATATTTTTCCTTTCTACAATGTTACTAGGAACTGGATGTATTTATTTATTTGTTTAATACTTCAAACATACAGAAGGGAATTAAACTTAATGCCATTGGCAATTTTGTAGCTGTCAAGCTTTGGGTGATGCAGAGACAAACAGTTCCCCCCCTCATCTCCGAAGTTTGCATAGAGAAAATTCTGAAAGTATTCTATGTGATAGAAGTTTATGTAGATTACAAGAAAAATAAAACGATGTCTCTAAATAGCACACTCTTTCAGAAATCATCAACAAAAAATTACGCTACCCTCAGTGCACGTGTCCGACTCGCTCTTGACCGGGTTTTTTTACAGGCCTGGGATTATTTCGTTTTTTTCATTTTAGACAGTCTTTAGAAGTTATTCTGAGAAAAAGTAATCTACAATCATTCTAGGCTACTTCGCTCCAATATTGAATATAGTTAAGTACCCCATAATTGGATTGCCAGTTCTCTTCAAAGTCTAGATTTTTATTATTTATTTATCTTTTAGAAAACTCTATTTATTATTATTATTCTTTAGAGGTAATGAGGAACAGGGTGTAAAGTTCACTCATCCTCCATAGAAAAGGGAGGATCCTCCGACCAGACGGGTGTTGTGTCTGGTGGGCGACTGCCCAACGGTTGATGTCGGGACGTTGTATATATGCTAATCGCGCGGTAAACTCTGATTGCGCGATGCAGGATTGCGTGACGTCAGTGTGACGCGTAGTTCGTATGTGGCGATGTAGATTCCGCTACAATTCTCTTTATTTATTCAAGCAACAAAGGTCCAAAATGTTTCTATAACTAGGTAACGAGCTTCTTTAGTAGTGCCAAAATTGAGAACAGATACTTCGACAGTTCGACGATATTTTCCATATATATGAATATCTACAGCGTGTATCGGAAATGTGTGGTCATATTTACAGTCCATTAAACTGAACAACTTTCTCCATGGGACCAACATCAAAATCGCGAAAAAATAATACGCTTATGGCTTTTAAGGGTGTGGTACAGCCACACCACAAACCAGGTGTTGTTGTTGTTGTTATTGTTCTTTTTGTTTGTCCCTCATAATTTTCGTCAAGCGACTTTCTATTTTTGGATTTGTTAATTTGTTTGGTTGTTTGTCTCTCGTCTTTTTCGTCTCGTCGTTTTCGTTTTCATCCCTCGTCGTTTTCTGTGTTTTCGTCGGGCGATTTTCTGTTGTTGGACAAAAACAAAATCCCTCATTGTCGTCGTCGTTGGTCAGGACGGCCGGTTCCGGCTTTCTATTGTTGCTGTTGTTGTTGTCGGTCCTTTGTTTATTTTTTTTTTTTGGTTGTTTGTCCCTCGATTTTGCGTCTCGTCGTTTTCGTCGTTCTCGTTTTTTTAAAACAAAGGACCTACGGTTCTTTGTTGTCATCAAAACGATATGGTAACTAATGATAAGATCCTTTGTTTTCGTCGGGCGACTTTCTATTGTTGGACAACAATTTAGGTGTTAAACTAACCTATAGACATGCGGCTTCAGTGACTTTTCACTAAAAATGGGGTTCGTAGTTCGCTCTGTAGTCGCGCGTATGCACGTAAAAGTTTCGCATAGTAGACGCTCTCCCGGTTTGAGTCCCGCGTCCCGCTACTTGATGCGCAGGTCTGGCCGTAGCACAATGCACACGAAATACCGTTATTGGACATCTTTTACACATTGTACTTAAAATGGAAATATATTAGCTGTAAGCTTTCCTAAAATTAATAAAATAAAATAAATAAACCACTCCCTACTTCCAGCCAAATACCATAATGACTTTAAAATCACCTTAAATCTTCAACAATCAATCAAACAAACCAATCAATCAAAACAAAACAATCAATCATTTTTCCTTTTTCGCTTCCGCGGACAAGTACCACAGGACAGCACAGTCAAGCTAGTGCAGTGTTACTAACAAATCTTAAGCCGTATTTATTAACACAAGTTTTGTTTGTATTCAATTAAGGTATTTATCTATGGACCCGTGTCCCTGAAATAAATGCTTTATTATTATTATCAAAATCTTTTTTCATTTCAGCATAAACATGATAAACACTACGACTTACCACGTAGAGGTAGGTAGGTAGGCATATATCGTAGATCCACACTTCGTAAATTTTGTTGTGAATCTTTTATTTATTCTTATTAAAGACGTCATTACAATAACTATACCATTAAACTCCCACAAACCTTTGTATCAAATACTTATCATAAAAATAAATGTATCCCACAACCGAGTCGGTTGTAAATAAAAATTCTTTTCAGATCTCTTTGAAGGCTTCAAGGTATTCAAACGCCTGAAAGCTACGTCAATTAGATGTTTTCGTTCATGTATGTAGGTACTCGTATCAGCGCTATTCGGAATTTAGATTTTTATTTTTCTAGGGATTTTTGTAATTGGAAAAGTAATTCTGTGATAATCTCGGAAAGGTGCTGCTAAGTATATCGCATTGCTGGCAGCCAAAACATCCATACTATAATATTATAAATACGAAAGTAACTCTATGTCACGCGCACCTCAAAAAGTTGTCAGCAGTGATGGGGTCCAACACGGCCGATGCCGCCGGAATCGCGGGTTGGTCGAAAGAGATACCGTGGCCCTGGCACAGGCAACTGAAGGAACACGGGTGGGTTTTAGTCAGTAAAAGTCTGACACGCCCTCCCGCTCCACCCAGAGCAGGAGAAGTCATTTGATGATTTCCTATCCACAAAAAAAAAAAGGTAGACCTAGGTCAGGACGTAAGATACTTTTTATCCCAGCAATACGTTCCGTGGGATCATTTTCGACCTCCACGCGGGCTACGCCGCGGGCAAAAGCTATATAAGTTCCTATAAAATTTACTTTAAAGAAGTAAAAACCGACTTTAAAGCCAAAAACGAATAAAATAATTTCATATAACTCTTAACAGCTTGTGAAGTCGGTGTCAAGCTAAAGTGCATTGAAGAATTGAAGACACCGACTTCAGAAGCTGTTAAGTGTTTTATGAAATTATTTTATTAGTTTTTGGCTTTAAAGTCGGTTTTTACTTTTATAAAGTAAATTTATTTTTACATTTTTAGTTGAATATACTTAATATATATTACATTTATATTACTTAATATATAATATTTATTACAAGACGAACGAAAAGAAGAATCATCAAAATCGGCTTAGAAATGCCGGAGATACAGTACATTTATGCGTATAACTTCGTACATAAGAATAATTACATAATACAAACTTCCTGAAAGTATGTAGATCACGATAGTGAAAGAGTCATCAAAATTGGTTCATTGGTTTTTGAGAAAATCTTGGACAAACAAACATACATACATACATACTTACATACATACATACATACGGGTCGAATACAGAACCTCTTTTTTGAAGTCGGTTAATAACTCGTAGAGCTTCCTTTAAACCCCACTTATTAAACAATGAAAACAACTGTAGCTTCGTCCTCTACATCGTATAAATATCTAGGTAAATACTATAAAAATATTTATCATAATTTAAACATTTTATAACTAAAAAAGAAAAATTACCCTTACAACATTGCGTACCTAAACATAAGCAACCATAGGCTATTTAGGCCGTAGGAAAATATTACAAACATAATATTATGTAATATTTTCCTGAACGGCCTAAATAGCTCACAGAATGGTATACTAAAAATATATTTCTTGAAGAGAAGTTGTGCAAACTTGAAAGCATTTAAGGGATTTATATTTATCATGATTTCTAGCCATTGGTACAGATTTGAGAGTTTAAAATCCGGGAGTAGCTTTATCTGAAAGTGCGAGATTAAACAGTTAAATTGCTCAACCAAGAGATTTACTGAGTTGAGCTTGTTTATTTCTTGATCTGTTGTGATTCGCAGTTCTAAGTGAATAAATAAAACAGTTGGTCTGCAATATGAAAATATTTTTACTGTGAATCACTTTAATCTATGTAATCAGATGCTCCAAGAACTCAGTAATGCCTTGAGGTTGGACTGAAGATGAATATGTCGAAGACCAAAGTTATGTGCAACGAAACACTTAAAAGCATAAAAGTAGACGAGGAGACAATACAACATGTCCAGGAATAGATACCAAGCCAAAGGCCAAGCAGTTTTTTCCAGGCGAGACAAGACAAAGAAGAACGGAAAACGCCTGGAAGAGCTACAGGTCCATGAAGGAACTTTTCAAGGGAGTATAAAGGTATGAGGAACAGAGTTTAAAGTTCACTCATTCTCCATAGAAAAGGGAGGATCCTCCGACCAGATGAGTGTTGTGTCTGGTGGTCAACTGCCCGACGGTTGATGTCGGATGATGTTGTATATATGCTATATATATGCCAGTCGGTTGTTGTATATATGTTGTTGGTTGATGTTGTTTAAATGCCAGTCGCGCAGTAAACTCTGCTTGCACGATGCAGGATTTGTGTGACGTTAGGTCATTGAAGCGTTGTTCGCATGTGGCGTTGTAGATTCCGCCACAGGAGACTCAAGCGCAAGCTCATGTGCGTATTCTTCCCATCTTAACCTATGGTGCACAGACTTGGTCTTTGACTAACAACCAGAAAACCAAACTCGAGGTCTGCCAACGAGCAATGGAGCGCATGCATGCATGAAATAAACTAGGTGTTAAATTAACGGATCGTATCCGAAACACAATTCTTCGCTCCAAAACAAAGAAAGTTGATGTGGCTCAAAAGGCTGCCCAACTTAAATAGGACTGGGCAGGACAAACTGTGGGTCCAGATAGCACAGAACTGGTGCTCTGAGACAGGTGGGCCGCGGCAGGCCACGTGAGAGATGGCGGGATGAACTGGACAGATTCCGCCAAAACTGGAAGGAGGACGCGCGGGCTTGCAAATGGTGGAAGGAGTGAAGGGAGGCCTTTACCCAGGAGTGGAACAGAGCAAGCTAACAAAAGAAAAAGTATAAATAAACGTAAATAGGTAAACGAAGCAAAACTTTTCGTTTTCATAACAGAAAAAATGTCAGAAATTGTTGTATGATAGACATTCGATAATCTTTTTCCTCGTTCCACCGCCAAGGTAGTCTGTTATCAAAGACTTATTTTAACTTAAATACTCGTATCTCTTGGGTTATTATATCTCATGAAGCTTTACTAAAAAAAAACTGTGGTGGTGCTCGTGGCTAAGTAATAACAGCCGCACGGGTCGATCCATCAGGTTAAGCTACGCTTGCTGGGATTGGTCGGTGGATGGGTGACCATCTTTACATAGCGAGACTCCTCCGTGCCTCGGAAAGCACGTTAAGCCGTTGGTCCCGGCTGTCATTCGTGGATCTTTGACAGTCGTTACGGGTCGTCAGAAGCCCGAAAGTCTGACTACCAGTGCTACCAAGGCGTATCGTATTACCCAGTTAAAGGGTTGTGGAGGTAAGATAGGCAATCGCTCCATGTAAAATACTGGTATTTAGCTGCATCCGGTTAGACTGGAAGCCGACCCCAACATGGCTGGGAAAAGGCTAGACAGATTCGATTGCTTTACCTACTAAATAAAAAAAACTAGCAACTCTGCTTCACACGGTTTTTATAACTTGACAAATCATCGAGATTTATTATTATGTAAGGTAGGACTTTACCTATGAAACTGCCGTTTTACATAGAAAAAAATCAAACAATTTTTTTTAAAGGAAACCTCGGTGCACTTTGACCATTTTAATGAAAGTTCGTTGATGCCTCTTGCAATAGTAATCCTGGGGACGGGAATTGATGAATTCTTTAAAAGTGTTTTTACTTTTTCGTTGGACTTGAAATTATTCCCCCGGAGCTCATTTTTGAGATCAAAATTTCCAGAACGGAAGCGATCAAACCAAAAACGCACCGTGCGTTAACTTGCAGTACCTTGTCCATACACGTCGTTAATATTGCGTGCTGTCTGTGCTGCGTTGGGGCCACGACAGAACTCGTATTCGGAAATAGCGCGCTATTTCGATTTTTCCATGGTTACAGAAACATCGATATCAAAGAAAAATCGAACGGCGGGAAAACAAATGAACAACTGATTTTTTTTTTAAATATCATGCTTTTATAAAATTAATTTGAATTTGGAATTCTAAATAGAATGAAAGATACTGATCTTCACACTAGCCGGTATCAAAAATCGGTAATTTCATAGGTATTACTAATGTACGTTCCGGAATAAATTCTCTAATAGATGTTCAAAATCGCACCACAAAACATTGCGTAGTTTAAAAGATCAAGGCGGTCACACAGACAGACACGAAAAACGACTTTAATTTATAAAATGTATAGGATGTACAGTGGGCTACATCAATTGGGTACCCCAGTTGTATTAAAATTTTAATGCAACTGGGGTACCCAATGGATGCAGCCCCACTGTGCCTACATAGTTATAGAAGGGCATGTCATTGTGTGTTCAGAGAAAACAAGACGGAAATATTAGAACGAGAAAGAAAGCCTAAAATGTAAAAAACCCTACCAAATGTTAAATAAAATCCATTTATTGACCCCATTGTTATCTCATCGCCCACAAATACAATGTAAACAAATCCTAATAAAATTTTACCAAATTCGTAGCCATCTTGTATTATGATAAGAATGCTTATTTTTCTTTCGTAGATATCGGTAGGTACGCAACCTTTTTAGGCAATATTCTGAAGAAGCTGTTACCGCATCCGGCCATACTTATCTTTATGACTCAAAGTCTGAAAATATTTAGGTATTACATTTTGCCTTGAACGTAAGTAAATCGATTATAATATTGTTTGGGTTTCATACAAAAATGTAAGTTAGCATAACAATATTTTGTAGATAGTTTGTTTATAATTATTTATTTATTAAAACTATATAAGTAAAAAAAATAATACTGCACAAAGGCAGACTTAACGTCTGAGGCATTTTCTACCAGCCAACCTTAGGGTGATGTAGAGATAAAACATGGCAGGTGCAACATACGAGATAGAACTTTCGGCTTTATAATATTAGTGTGATAGTAGAGTAATAATCACATCATACTAATATTATAAAGGCGAAAGTTTGTGTGTGTGTGTTTGTATGTTTGTTACTTCTTCACGCTCAAACGGTTAGACCGATTTGGATGAAATTTTGTATGTAGATAGCTTATAACCTGGATTAACTCATAGGCTACTTTTATCCTGATCTACGCGGGTGAAACCGCGGGGCGCAGGTAGTAATAAAAAAAATGTTTATTGCAATTTTAGGAATAATTCATAATTATAATTATGGGAATCTGCTGGAGGTAGCCAGCGCAAAACCGGTCATAGTGGTGAAACCTAGGAGAAATCTATTAATTAATTCACTGTAGGGTTCTTCTTAAGGTACAAGCATTTATAACCTTAGTTGCCAGTGTTTTCAGACAACTAAGTATAAGTATCGTCACGATATTTTCCTTCAACGCAAAGCAGTGACGTCATCGAATATTACAGACATTTTGGCATTAAAAAAAGTCGCAAATTCATACTTCAAACCGAAGGGTTCACCCATCAACACACTTGACATCACATTCATTCACACGCACGATAAAGCCTTCTACAACATACCGTAAAACGACACTGGGCCATCAAGGGCCATCAATCACCAACCTTTTGATGGATGTAATTCTTTAAGGGTGAGGAAGTGTTGTCGCCGAAGTGTTGACTGACGGTGATACGTCAAAGTTCACCGAGAGGGAATGCTGTGTTTGAGTGGATGGAGAAAGTTGGAAGAAAATAGGTCATCATGGGTTTTGTTGAGTGGACTGGGAGATCTTAAAATATTGTTTTGTTTAATAACATAACATAACGCTTGCATTCCTTGAAAGGTTAGGCAGAAGTGTAGGGGGTGAGCCTATTGCTATCATCCTGGCACAAATCCAGACTCAGGGCTGCTACAAAGAAATCCCACATGGAAAAATACCATTGGCACTTTGACCGTTCCAGCAGTAGCGCTTGCGACCACTAGACCAGCGAGGCAGTATAATGGCAATTGTACCTCAATCAATTTGCCTAGCCTTTTCCCAACTATATCGGGGTCGGCTTCCAGTCTAACCGGATGCAGCTGAATACCAGTATTTTACATGGAGCGACTGCCTATCTGACCTCCACAACCTAGTAACTGTGTAATATGATACCCTTTGGTAAGACTGGTTGTTAGACTTTCGGGCTTCTGACGACTAGTAACGACTGTCAAAGCTCCACAAATGACAGCCGGGATCAACAGCTTAACGTGCTTTCCGAGGCACGGAGGAGTCTCGGTATGTAAAGATCCACGGACCAACCGCGGCAAGCGTAGCCTAACCTGATGGATCGACCCGTGCGGCTGTCATTACTTAGCCACGAGCTCCTCAATGATAATTTATTTATTTATTTATTTAACCATCTATGTACACACAAATAAACAGACAAACAGAAAGGAACAGAAAAATACGTACAAAGGTGATGCTTATTTCAAAAGAAATCTCTTCCAGCATACCTGCGATAGGACAGAGGATAAAAAGAGATGTAGACAACGTGAGTAAGAGTAGAAGAGAAAATAAAATACATAAAATCCAAAACAATTAACTCATTAAATAAAACATATAATAAATACCTAAATACATACATACACATACTACTAAAATAAATACACTAAAATAACTAACAACTATGACGAAGTGGAAAGATAGTGTTCTTTCACTCTTCTTTTAAATACTGCAATTGTTTGGCAGTCCCTAATGTTAGGCGGAAGTGAATTCCACAACCGAACCGCGTGAACAGTGAAGGAGTAGGAATAGAAGTCAGTGGAGTGGGAAGAAGATTTAAGGAGGTTTCTAAGATGCGACCTGCAAGGCACATCAAAAGGACGGGCGTAGGAAAAGCGTTCCCGCAGATAGGAAGGCGTTTTAGGGTTGTGAAGGATGTTAAATAAAAGACATTATATCCGAGAGTTCCTGCGAAGTCGAATAGGGAGCCACTTGAGTATCTTGCGGAAGTTAGAAACATGATCATACTTTTTAAGGTTAAAAACAAAACGAATACAGATATTTTGCAAACGCTCAAGTTTATTCAAAAGCTCCTCAGTGGCATCCAAATAACAGGCATCAGCGTAGTCAATAATGGGCTGAATGAGAGTTTGAGCAAGGGAGATTTTGGTTTTCAAGGGCAAGAAGCACTGGAGGCATTTCAAGGAATGGAACGTGTAGTGCACTTTGCGACTGACTTGAGCAACATGGGCAGTCCACGATAAGTAGGAGTCCATGGTTACCCCCAGGTTGTTAACAGTATTTGCGTATTCAATCTGAACTCCATTCAGACAGAGTGGAGACAGCGACGCAACATCAAGCCTATTCCGCATATACCTGCCGCCAATAATTATAGCCTGGGATTTCCTAGGGTTGATTTGCAGTCCAAAGGACCGCGACCACTCACTAATCAAATCCAGGTCTCTGTTCATGGCACACACGGCAGCTTCCGCATCTTCTCTCAGGAAATGGTTGTAAAGCTGCAGATCGTCGGCATAGAGATGGAAGAAAGAAGAGATGACATTGGTGACACAGTTAATGAAAATGGAAAAGAGAAGAGGAGAGAGAACGCCACCCTGAGGCACCCCCGCAGTAAGAGAGCACCAGTCAGAAGAAGTCTCGTCGAGACGAACCCGCTGCGACCGGCCTTTGAGATAGGAGTCAAACCAACTAATGGTACTAGAAGAGAAATTGAGAGATTTAAGGATCCCTACAAGGATGTCGAAATCAACAGAGTTAAAGGCACTGCTAAAGTCCAGAAGTACAAGTAAGGTAAGAGATTTGTGGTCCATAGCCCTGCGGATGTCATCAGTAACCTTCAAGAGAGCGGTGACTGTACTATGACCAGGTCGAAAACCAGATTGGAAAGTACTAAGAAGGTCATTCGCATCTAAAAAGGCAGAAAGTTGCTGGTGAACAATGTGCTCAAGAACTTTAGAGAGATAAGGGAGGATAGAAATGGGTCGGAAATCGGACGGTGAGACAGGGCTAGGAATTTTGGGTAAGGGGATGATATGGGCTTGTTTCCAGGCCTCAGGAACAGTACAAGAAAACAAGGAGAAATTGAAAATGTGGGTCAAGATGGGAAGCAATGTGGGGAGAATAGGAGAAATCATTCTAGAGCAAATATTATCATTACCAACTGCAGAGGAGGAGATAGCAGAAATAGATTCTTTGACCTCATTTTCACTCACAGGACTAAATTCGAAAGAAGAACACTGCGGCACTGGCAAACAGGAAAGTTTATTTAAAGAAGCTGATTTGACGTGCGGATCTAAAGTAACAGGTGGATGTGAGAAATGTTTGTTAAGAGCACACACGTCAACGTCATTACTGGAAACAACTGGAGACTTACCAATGCCGACAGTTTTCAGAAACTTCCAGACTTCAGCAGACTTACGGTTGTCAAGAGAATTATGGAAGTATCGTCTCTTTGCATCTCTGCACATACGACTGCAGCGATTACGCAACACCTTGTACGCAATCAGGTTGCGCTCGGAAGGACAGCGTTTTAACCTCCTTTTGGATCTGTCCCTACTCGCCATCGCGTCTTTAATAGCAGATGTAAGCCAAGGAGCCGGAACGTATTTGACTTTGACTCGACGGATAGGGGCATGACGCGCGTATAAGCTAAGTATTGTGCTGTTAAAAATGTGAACCATATCGTTGATACAAGAGCTCTCCAAAACGTCAGTCCAATCGATGCTACCAGCATCAAGCAGCAATGCCTCCAGGTCTATGCCCTTATAGTCCCTAAGAAAAATATAACGCGGCTTACGCTTGGGAGGGCGAATCCTGTAAGACATAACGATGAAGTCATGGTAAGAAAAACAAGCAGCGAGCTGTCCGTGGACAGAAACATTATTAGAATTAGAAACAATCATCAGGTCCAAAAGAGAAGGGGTGCAGTTAGGGAAATGATGAGTAGCAGAAAGAGGCAGAATACTAAGGTTAAAAGAAGATAAGAGAGATTGAAGTTTGTGAGTCCGACTATCATTTTTAAGAAGGCAAGTATTAAAATCGCCCATCAAGACTACGTGGTCATAAGAGGGACAGAAATCATTTAAAAGCGAATCAAACGAGTCAAAGTAATCAATAGTGAGGTTAGGACTGTACATCACCCCCAGAAGCATTTTAACATGATGCAAGGAAATTTCGAGAAATAGATGCTCCGCAGACCCCGAGTAGGAAGATGGTGAAGTGCTGATAATCTTGAAGGGGATATCAGTACGCAAGTAAATGGCAACACCACCACCACCCTTCCCAGTTCTATCATTACGGATAAGAACAAAGCCAGGAAGAGCATAATTAACAGATAAAAGAGAGGGCTTGAGGAAGGACTCGGAGATCAGCAAAGCGTCTATATGAGCACAATTAATGGAAGCCAGAAGATCAGAGTAATGGCTAGGGACACTCTGGGCATTGATGTGGGCTATGTTAAGATTGTTGGGGAGGTGGGAAAGCAAAGTGGAAATTTGATCACCAAGAGTAAGTGGAGAGGAAGAACCACTTGCCGCACTAAGGAAACTGCTAGAAGAGGAAGAACAAGAGAAAAAATCATCATCAACGTCTACATCGATCATAGTTTTCAAAAATAATAATATATAAATATATGTCGGAGATGGTTGTCAACTACAATATTGCGATTGCGGGTAGACGCAGAATTTGTTATGATTTGTTTCTTTTTTTCTCTTAATAATAACTTAATTTAAGTAAAATCGGAACATAATTTATTGAGTTCTCAGTATATACTCAGTATACGCACTAATTGATTTTTGGCAACTGATTTCGATAGTTGTAACCGATAGTTTTGTTCAAAACAATTGATGAGATGTTAATGTGATTTTAAAATGTTATTCTGGTATTATTTAATTACTTTAGTAAGTAAGTCTTATTAGTTTTAAGCCCATTTTAGTGTTTTGTATCAAGTAAACACGAGACGTACCGCAATGCGCCATCGGGCAGCGTTGTTGTGGAGAGGTTGCAAAGTGGGGACATCGTCCTATAAAACAGCGCGTTCTCGGCGTTACAAGGCAGTCGGTCCTCGGATTCGACTCGATACAGAGCTCCTGCTCCCGACAAAACTGTCGGTTTACTTGGTACAGCGCTGCTGTATATTGACATAGTTGTATTGCCTTACTGATAGCGATAGACTTTGTATTCGGGTGGCTTATGCCGCTATACGAACTGTAACCATATGGGTTTGTTCGCCTAACTGTATCATTACTGATCATTTGTATTGTGTTTTTTTATAAAGTGTACTTGTGTTAATTATAATTCTGAAATTGTTCATACCGTCTTGTTTATCCCAATAAAATGGGAACTACAAACCCTGACGATATACCGCTCGGCACTCCTGATCCTACATATATATATGACTAAAAAAAAAAAAAAAAAACAAACAAAAATAAGTAAATAATAATAATTATATCAAAACTACTTAACTACTTAAGTAAACTACTCAAGTGCATGCAAAAAAAAAAATAATAATAACTAAATACGCTCAACTAATAAAAGCACCTATTCGCTGTTGTTGGAAGAGATTTTAACACAACTTTTATAAACTAAGTAGGTACTAAAGAATTATAGGAAGTAAAACAATAAGTTATCACAAGACATAAAAAACAAAATATGAAAAAAAAAAAAATATTTAAGTTAACTAACGAGAATGTCAGCCACAACGATAATAGTACCTAATTACGTAAATATAATTCTTAGTCCTAACTTTTACAGTGAAAAACTGCCTCGTACGCACGGCTCTGTAGCCGTGCTTGATCTGTATCAAGCTATACATTTCCAGTATAAGCTGACCTCGCATTGTATAGGATTTCCTTACAATGAGAGAACAGTGTAAAGTGTAAATTATAGCTTGATGTGTAGCCGTGTGTACGAAAGGACAAGTATAAAAAAGTTAATAAATTACTTACTCCCCCTCCCTTACTCCCCCCTCGCCTCCCCCCCCTCTCCTCCAGTCCAAACAAAAATCAGTTGTTCCCTACATTTATGTTCGCGTAACTCGTCTAAATGTAGGGAACAGCAGATTTTTTTCGCGATTTCAGGTTTGTCCTAAAGTAAAAGTTGTTTATAATGATGAGTACAACAACCCCTTAAAAGGTTATCCTTTATTTACGGGACACCCTGTATACACAATAACACTGATTTTTTTATGCAAACGGTACCTACCCGACTTGCCCAAACGTAAAACAGTCGGATTCGTCGGCCAACTAGTGTATAAATGACACGAACGCGCGACAGAGCGAACGTGTCGTTCCATACAAAACGCATGCTCCCCGCCGTACAATGTTGTTACCTGGACTGATCGCACGATTGATCTCTAACGGTACGCGTACACCAAACCCGTTATCGGCCGATCTTGACTTGGACGTCTTCGACCGAACTCGGCCGATCAAATCAAACGTATGTAAATGAAAGGGAGCGCTTAAACTAATACAACCGCCATCGTTCGATGACGCCCGAAAACGGCCGATCAATCCGAACTTGTTGGGATGTCTCGCCAGTCTGCCGGCGGCGTCTAAAGCGTAAATTGAGTGTATATAAACTGCCGCCGGCGTCGCGGGTAGTTCGAAAGAGATACCGTGGCCCTGGCACGGGCAACTGAAGGAACACGGGTAGGTTTTAGTCAGTAAAAGTCTGACACGCCCTCCCGCTCCGCTCAGAGCGGGAGAAGTCATTTGATTATTTCCCATCCACAAAAAAAACAAGAGACCATAGACTTACGTATTTGATATTAATTTCAACTTGAGACCTCCACGCGTTCCTGAGAAAAAGGGTCTTGACAGACTGACAAACAGACAGACAGACGGACAACGAAGTGATCCTATAAGGGTTCCGTTTTTTCCTTTTGAGGTACGGAACCCTAAAAAAAGAAAAAAATATATCTATACTCGTAGTTTAATTTAGTCATTCTGTCTTTATTCTGTTGTGCTTCTGTCAGTGTTGGTATCTACCTAAACGACTACTTATGGATATTGAAAAATTCCGGTACGAAACGGACGGTATGAATTTTTTAAAAGATACATTTCTTCGAATTCCGCCATTTTAAAAACGCATCTACACTCTGTTAAGTCGTTGACTGTGCGACTTCACTTATGCCGCACAGTCAACTACAGAAGACCGGCAACGACCAATGTCAGCACAACAGCATTGTTGTATTGCACCCGCAGGGCTTGAAACGTTTGAAGCCCTGCGGGTGCAATACAACAATGCTTTTAGGATACTGCTGTCGCTGCCACGTTTCTGTAGCGCATCTGGGATGTTCGCAGCAGCGCATACAGATGACTTCTTTGCGGTCATGCGTAAAAGAACCGCGTCACTGCTGCGTAGGATGCGAGACAGCGACAGCAGTCTCCTGAGCATTGTTGCCAGTAAGACTGAAGGCCATCTGATGGGGCACCTGTACCTGTACCTGTACGTCTGCTTATTCCCGCGGGGATAACAGAATAATGGCATGTAACAAAATACCTACAAAGTTTTTAAAACAATACAATTAAACATCTCAACAATAAATACCGAATTCCTGTGACTACGGAAGAAATTCTTTTTAAATTAGATTTTGTTCAAAATCCAACTTCGTCCGTCAATAAGTCTTCCTTGTACTAATTAATAATTAATTTGAAAGGTTTGCTTCAAGTCTTTGAATCTTGCGAAAGTATCAACTTTTACCCCTTCATCCATTAGACTATTTCATTCATCCATCAATTTTGAGTAATCTTTTATTTTCATTATTCTTAGATGAATAGACGTACTTGAATTAATTTTATTTGACTTGTGATTCCTTGGAAGCTGATTAAGGAAGCAATTAAGAGATTCACGGCTAAGCTTTCTTAACATAGTAATAATATAATTTATTTATTTATTTATTTATTTACATAACACAACTATTATTACAGGTCTTAAATTAACCTAATGCAATAGTTAGTTTAAGTACTTATATCTAATGTAGGTAATAACAACTTCAACAACTTATTTCTAATATTATCCAATATCTATCGAACAGTCAGTATTATTAATTTTTGGAAGTAATACAATATGCAGTTCGTGTAAATTCACTCAGTGTGCAGCTAAATAGATCGACCTGTTGTGATATCGCGTTGAGCGCCCGCAAAGCGCGCGTGAGGGGCGCCTGCTGCAGCAAGTTGGTCCGCGCCACCGGCACACGCAGCAGCGGCGGCCGCCGCCGGCGCGACACATACTCATCCGGGACACACAACCTGACTATCCCTAGAACGACAGGATTGTGTATCCCACCACGCATAACTTTAAATACATAAGTGGCGAGAGCTACCTCCCTTCTCACCTCAAGTTTAAAATAGCCAATAGTACCTAATAGAAATAGGGTAGGATACAGCAGTGGATATCCAGGGTATACCCCATACTGTTTAAAATACATATATCTTAGAAATTTGTTTTGTATACGTTCCAACATTAATTTGTACTTAATTTCATGAGGTGTCCAGACTATTGCATTGAACATAAAATTGAACGTCTCTCTTTGTGCTTATAATCTGTGTGTTTTTGTTTTGTAATTCAGATATACACGGTATAATTATAATCACCGTTTAACCTCTTATGGGGGAAGCGCCAGGACAGCCCGCGAAATTCAAATTTTCTTACGTTTTTGCAATTTGTAAGTCAGTCTTAGATTGTATGTTGATTAAAGTATGATTCGCTACCGTAACAAGTATGTATTTACAGAATTATAATCATTAGAATCAGTAATGCAACTCTTTAAGTTAGTACAATCCTCAAATGTCAAGATTTCATGAAATAGTCATTCAATAGGATTACCTGGTCTTAAAGAGTTGTATTGATGACTTTAATGATTATAATTCTGTAAATACATAACTTAATATATACTTGATAAGGTCGCGAATCAAATTTTGATCAACATTAAACCTAATACTGACTCGCAAATTGCAAAAAACGTAAGAAATTTTGAATTTCGCGGGCTAGCCTGGCGCTTTCGCCTTAAGGAGTGTACTCATCATTATGAACAACTTTTACTATGGAACCAAACCTGAAATCGCAAAAAAAATCTGCTGTTCATTACATTTTGACGAGTTACGCGAACATAAATGTAGGGAACAGCTGTTTTTTTCGCGATTTCACGTTTAGTCCCATAATAAAAGTTGTTCATATTGATGAGTACAACGACCACTTAAGTGGTTGACGGTGATTAAAATTATACTCTGTATATGTTTTTCGGCTAGTAATTATTGTATCAGAGGAGCTCGTGGCTAAGTAATAACAGCCACACGGGTCGATCCATCAGGTTAAGCTACGCTTGCCGGGGTTGGTCAATGGATGGGTGACCATCTTTACACACCGAGACTCCTCCGTGTCTCGGAAAGCATGATAAACCGTTGGTTCCGGCTGTCATTCGTGGTTTTTTGACAGTCGTTACGGGTCGTCAGAAGCCCGAAAGTCTGACAACCAGTCTTACCAAGGGGTATCGTTATACCCAGCTACTGGGTTGTGGAGCTCAGATAGGCAGTCGCTCCATGTAAAATACTGGTATTCAGCTGCATCTGGTTAGACTGGAAGCCGACCCCAACATAGTTGGGAAAAGGCTAGGGCAGATTGAATTATTCTGTATCACATATTCACATAACACAAATAACATAACGCCTGTGTTTTATGAAGGGTTAGGCAGAGGTGTAGGGTTAGGAGGTGGTGGTATGTGTAGTGCACCCACTCACTCACCACAGTGAATGAGATGGTGAATGAATGAGTAGGAGGGTGCACCTATACTCATTCATTCACTGATTAACCTGGCATAATGCCAGGTTAATTGAAATGCCAGTGGCATTTCAAATGAAAGCTGCGATTAATGATCAAAGAGAAATGCCATAATCACTACGCTTAGAGACGGGCTGGTGATCAATTGTAAACAGACAGAAAAACGGAGTAGGTAACAAATAAATAAATAAATAAATGCATTCATTCATTCAAATATGTATAACGTAAATTCTAACGATTTTTGAATCGAAACCCACCACCACACTCCCTGTTAACATTTTGGTTAGTTTTTTGCGACAATCTTAAACTAAGTAAATATTGTCTAAGAAATGAGTATTTACAATTTCGTCGAATTTACCTTAAATTTTCCCTGCGCCTTCATGCCCATTAAGGTAACATGTTTTTAAGTATTAAAAACCTCTCAAACACTCACAAAGGTATAGAACACAAGAGAACTTTGAATAAACGCTTTTGCATTTGACTTTCCAAACACAGAACAACTTCGGATACCGAACACATTCTTCCCTCACATATCGCGAAAACTTTACTTCCAAAGAAAACGTAACTTTACATGATATTCCGCGTTCACTCTTATCTAATGTCCATTTATCATTCATACCCTATTTACTCATCTAGACGTCGACTAACATCATAAGTTCGGGCACAGCTTGCCTCAAGATCGATCTCTCAAAGAAAAACAAAATTCCCAAAACAAACAACTCGATTTCAACTTTAACCACAACGTCATAAAGTTTGTAATAGCTTGGGAGTTTGCACATGACATGTAGTACCAGGTATAACAGAATTCGCCGAGAAATTTGCAAGCCAGATAATGTTAAAAGTTCTTTAGTAAACAAACGCTACTATGAGAGTTTTGAAGTCCATTAATAAATATGATGTTTTTCCGAACAAAATGAGCTATTTTTTCAGAAACAAGTTTGGACTTTGTCAGAGTATATTGCCTTGAAACTTGTTCACAATATATATTCTAAAATTCAAAAAGTTTTGTAACGGTTATTTATAATAAAAAGACTGGTCAAGAGCGAGTCGGACTCGCGCAACGAGGGTTCCGTTCCGATTTCTGAAAAAGTGTGCTATATAGAGACATCACTTTATTTTTCCTTTAATTTTTACATAAACTTCTGTCACATATAACAATTTCAGATTTCACTCTATGCAAACTTCGTAGATAAGGGGGGCAACGATATTTTTTTTACATTTTTCATCAAAAGTCGAAAACTATGCCGCCTAAAAAAAAGAAAAAAATGTTTGAGAATGTGTAAACAGCGCGCGTTTAACAGCCCCAATTCGAATTTTTAAGACCCCCTTTTAGTCCCTGTTGCAAAAAAAAAAAAATTTCTTTCTTAATTGTAAAATAGGAACTCGTGGCTAAGTAATAACAGCTGCACGGGTCGATCGACCAGGTGAAGCTACGCTGGCCGGGGTTGGTCCGTGTATGGGTGACCATCTTTATACATACCGAGACTCCTCCGTGCCTCGGAAAGCACGTTAAGCCGTTGGTCCCGGCTGTCATTCGTGGATCTTTGACAGTCGTTACGGGTCGTTAGAAGCCCGAAAGTCAAACAACCAGTCTTACCAAGGGGTATCGTATTGCCCAGTTGCTGGGTTGTGGAGGTCAGATAGGCAGTCACTCCATTTAAGTACTGATATTCAGCTGCATCCGGTTAGACTGGAAGCCGACCCCAACATAGTTGGGAAAAGGCTAGGCAGATGATGATTAATTGTAAAATAGTTGGGCAAACGTTATCTAAAACTGTTCCAAATTTCAAGTTGATAGCATTGGTATAGTTCTTGAGATATCCAGCTGTGACAGACGGACTGGGTTGTGGAGGTCAGATAGGTAGTCACGCACAAAAATATAAAATGTCAAATTATTCGAAAATGGTTGACATTTACATGGGGGTTATAAGGGGTCACTTGGTGGCAAATGACCTCTCCTACATCTCCTTATTGGAATGCCGACTTATTATGAATAATCCTGTGTATTGTGAGTAATATTGTTATATTTAACATAGCTACAACCTCTAAAATGAAGCTTACTAATAAAAGCGCCTCTATTTTCACAACTCCACTATAACTTTCAGGCAATACCTTCATAAAATGGTTTATTGGGTTTTCGGGCCCTTTGCCGCATCCTTGTTGAGATGAAACTAATTTTCAGACGCCATCGGTAGCTCGGTTTCGTTGAAAATTTTATGAGCAAATGTGTATATATCTAGAGTGTAATATATGCTAAGCCACCTGCTCTACCGTTGTGCTTCAATCATAAAATATGTAGGTATCTACATAGATTTGTATATGGTATGCGAGAATTAATGGGCCAAGCATCTCCATAGGTGTCATAATAGACCGAGTTTCGGCCATGGCGGCCAATCTCAGCGGACACTAGCCATTAGCGTGGAAGATGTAAAAGTGCACAAGCGTGTGCGCAGATACAGGTGCACTCTTTCTACTGTCATTCTCATAGCCACCGGAACGCACAAAGGCTTAGTGCAACTAAGTGATACCCAATCAATCTGCCTAGTCTTTTCCCAACTATGTTAGGGTCGGCTTCCAGTGTAACCGGATGCAGCTGAATACCTACCAATATTTTACATGCAGTGACTGCCTATCTGACCTCCACAACCCAGTTCCTGGGTAATACGATACCCATTGGTAAGACTGGTTGTCAGGCTTTCGGGCTTCTGACGACCCGTAACGATTGCCAAAGATCCACGAATGACAGCCGGGACCAGCGACTTAGCGTGCTTTCCGAGGCACGGAGGAATCTCGGTATGTAAAGATGGTCACCCATCCACTGACCAACTCCGGCAAGCGGAACTAACATAGTTATTGAGTTTTATTTACTAAATTTACTAACTCCCCTCACACGAGTTCGGTGTGAATCGGGTCCGAGTAATTTTACCTAAAATTGTACGTAGTATGAGTTCTATACCAAGAAAATATTTTTTTATTATTACTTAATAGTGATGGAACAACGTTAATAATAAAAAAATATTTTCTTGGTATAGAACTCATACTACGTACAATATTAGGTAAAATTACTTCACACCGAACTCGTGCTATGTGATACTAACATAGTTATTAAGTTTTATTTACTAACAAAATGGTTACTAAATTATTATGTATACTTAGGTTAAGGTATGTATCTATAGGTCTTTGTTAATCAATCAATTAATCAGTTTATTCGCATAATATGGGTTTACAAAGATGTTACACAGGTACGGTTTCACCATATTCGGCTTTTGTTAGCATGCAAATTATAATATAGTGTCATAATATTTAAAAAATTAGATCATATCTTTAAAAATCTGAATAGTCAATCCATTACAAATAGTCATCATGATATTAAAATAAAAGGTAGTAATTTAATAAGCGTAAAATTATTTAGATTAAATTAATAATAATTAATTAATAATTGATTAATATTAATTAATTATTTATTATCAATGATTTCATTATATTTTGTCTTCGAAGTACTCTTTAACTGAATAATAAGCCTTATCTATAAGTAAAGCTTGAAGTCTCTTTTTAAATAGATTTACATTACTGTTACCTGAAATTAAATGGTTTATTTATTTATAGCCCGATGGGACGGCAATCCGACACAACCGGAGAGAAATCAGGCGCAGGAAGAACGGCTTAACGTGCTTTTCGAAGCACGGGGGTCCACCTACTTCCAAACTCCCGGCTGCTACTGAAAAATGAAAAATAATGAAAAACCCAATAACACTTGTTCCCGACCTGGGAATCGAACCCAGGATCCCACGTGGCAGGTGCTCAGATGACATAGAAAGCGATTGAAAGTCACTAGACGTAAAGGAGAATGCTGCTCTCTTTTCCATTTGAAGATGGATTCAGAACCTTCAAATTATTCGAAGATGGATCTCGCAACGGTTGCCACAATCAACGGTCAAAGAATCATTATCATTCTCCTGCCTGCCTTTATCCCAATTTATTTAGGGTCGGTGCAACATGTCTTTTTACCCGACTGACTAAATGTATGTATGTTTGTATGTCCGTTCCATTGTGACCTCCTGTAGCCTAAACGGCTTGACCGATTTTGAAGAGTGATAATTATGTCGTTAGATTCGTTTTTATTGCGCGAGTGTCACGGGGTACATGAAAATTATAAAAATTCTGAATGGTGGATTTTTGGCGCCAAAATGGAAGTCTTCAAAAAAAAATTTTTTCCAAACGTAACGAGTGGGAAATCAAACTGAATGGTTTTAAAAGGTGGTTACAAAAATAGTGAAAAGTTATGTTTAAATGTAATTTGGAATGAGAAATGATAAAAAAACAATCCCGAACTTTTGGGGTAAATAAGAAAGAGGCTGTTATCACCCGATTATAAAATGGGTATTGTACGCTAAAGTGTAAAATAAAAAAAGTCAATTTAAAAAATCAAAAACCCAACTGCGTCAAAAGTGAACTTCAAAAAATAAGAAAAATACTTCAAAATAAGAAAATAAGAAAAAAACTTCAAAAAATAAGAAAACAAGATGACCTATTTTGGCTCCAAACAATCTCATGCTCATTCTTTACAATAAAGAAATCAACTCCAATCTGTAAGTTATAATCAAGTAATCCCTTTCATAATATTCAAATAACTATATAATAGTGACTTACAACGCATTTTCCATGCAATGTCAGGGCGTGTCGGCCACATCTATAAAGCTTATAAATTATGACGACGCTAATAAAGCACGAGGGCGCTGTCATCGCGATGACGTCACGCAAACATTAATATTTTAAAACGTAATGAGCTGTCGTTATCTCGATGTTATGATGTAAGGTTAGGAGATGATTTATATTCTAGATAGGAATGAGAAGGTACCTAATTATTTTGTCATCTATATTATAATGCTGGAGAGTTCGTTTGTTTGAACGCGCTAATCTCTGGAACCACCAGTCAGATTTGAATTTTCTATGACCTTTAGAGGCCGAGCAAAAAAAAAAAAGTCAGAAAGAACGCTAAGCGAAAAAGAAGTAATAGCGCGGACAGGTGGTGCGATGCATTGGGGTGAGTCGGGGGAACAAGAACTTTTACGCGGACGAAGTCGCGGGCAGAAGCTAGTATAACATATCAGTACTCGTGTAGGAGCTCGTTCCTAAATGATAACAGCACAGCACCTTAAGCCGTCGCCGTCGGTCCCGGTTGTCATTCGTGGATCTTTGACAGTCGTTACGAGTCGTCAGAAGCCCGAAAGTCTGACAACCAGTCTTACCAAGAGGTATCGTATTACCCCGTAATTGGGTTGTGCAGGTCAGATAGCCAGTCGCTCCATGTAAAATACTGGTATTCAGCTGCATCTGGTTAGACTGGAAGCCGACCTCTACATAGTTGGGAAAAGGCTAGGCAGACTGAATGTTATCATATCGGTAGATACTTGTACATAATGTAGGCTGTCGTTCTGAGGTAGGAAGAGGTCATATTAGTAAAGTTTTAAGTTATGTAAACTGCCTCTGCTGGGCAAATGCCTCCCTCAATGTTTTTTCCACGTTTTTCTTTTTTTTTTTAATTTTTATTACAAGACTTACTGATAAATGTAAGCCTTCAAAATTATCAATATAAAATGAATGAACAAAGAAGAAAATTTTACTAAAATTAAGCCCGGTTTGCGTATTGGCATCTAACCGTTGTTTGACTAAAGTCAAAATACACGATGTACCTAAGTTTCTTGCCTTGTCGCTTAAAGTTAAGGTATGCCAGGCCACAGGCAATTAAATAGCACTGTGTAAATCCGACTTCAGGTGCAACCAAAAATTTATTGATTAACTATCCTCTTAAGACGAAGACCTCGACGTCGCCTATGACCATCCTATGACGAATACTATAATAATAATAGTCGGTTGGTGCTTCATTGGATTTGAGGTGCCTGTAAGTAGGCTTCGGCCCCTCGTACGCCTTCCAAATGACCTTATCACCCTATGGTCTCAAGATTTGTAAACGCAAAAAAAAATATAATAATAAACTTTATTTATTCAGACTAATACTGCTATCGGAGAGAAGTCGTATCTCTTAGAAAGAGATCATGTGACCCTTAAAATAAAATGAGCTCAGTTAAGTAAAATATCAGAGTATCGAAATCCCAAATAATGATTCATGTTACTTGAACATTTTACCTTAATTTCCATTTTAAAAACTTCGACGAAACGATCAATTTGTAGTCACAAATTACTTATTTATTATTGAAAGGTCCTGCTCAACTTTTGGCTATTAAAATTAAAGTTGAACAATACTTACCTACAATCTAAGAGGCCGAGAAGTATGTTTTTTGTTTCATTTCATATTTTCACAACTTTTGGAGTAGTTCTGTTGAAAGGTGCCATTGATTTAGTCAAAATTATTCGTACTTAGTGTAAGAGTTTTCAATACAACAAAATCACACTG
This sequence comes from Cosmia pyralina, assembly GCA_946251885.1. Taxonomy (NCBI): domain Eukaryota; kingdom Metazoa; phylum Arthropoda; class Insecta; order Lepidoptera; family Noctuidae; genus Cosmia; species Cosmia pyralina. Next base: position 6,535,062 of record OX276347.1, on the reverse strand, counting down.
AAAACTCATTTAATAGTGAATCTTTTAAAACTGTTATTAATCTTAGCCGTAATTGCCATTTTAGAAAATTAGAATTGTTATAGGTAATTTTGTAATGCAGAAAAAGCCAACGTAAATCATGTAAACAAGCAATACATTTTATGTTTGCAGCAAAATAAATGAATGCAGTGGTTTTAATAAACAAAATGTAGTGTCCCATATTGCGCGCAGAAGTGCATAATTGCCCGCAGCTAATTTAATTTCCCGCTACGAGCTGCGTAGGCATGTGCTACGCCGTACCATTTGCTACGTGATTATTAATAAGTTAATAATCACGTAGCAAATGTTACAGCAAATAATATTATCATTTAAGCGAAATATTCACTTCATACAATGAATTAAAAAGGTCTGGAAAGTTGCTGTTAGGTGATGATGTAGGTACCAAGTATTTTATATTTGTCAATTAATCTGCCTAGCCATGTAGGCGGCGTTCAGTATGACAGGATGCAGCTGAATAACAGTATTTTACATGAAGATACTGCCTACCTGACCTCAAAACCCAGTACTGGGTAGCACGGTACCCCTTGGTAAGACTGGATGTCAGACTTTTTAGACTTCTGACTACCCGTAACGACTGTCAAAGATCCACGAATGACAGCCGGGACCAACGGCTTAACGTGCTTTCCGAGACACGGCGGAGTCTCGGTATGTAATGGACAGTCACCCATCAACGAACTGACCGCGGCAAGCGTAGCTTAACCATCCATCGACCCATGCTGCTGCTATAATTTAACCGCGAGCACCTCACAATGCTGTATTAAGTAAATCCAATTAAATTGCTATTAATAACATGACAGTAATAATTTTGCTGTTAGAGACAATTCGAATAAATTAAATCGATATAAGTTAATTGCAAAATCAGGCTTTTACGAACGGTGGTCGTGACATAATTAGTTTTAGTATTAATTTCTATTGAAATGTGTTATTACAAAATTATTTTGATTAGCAATGAAAATGTTATTTCGTGTTTTTGTTTGATAATAATTAATAGTGAAATGAAATCCGGATTATTTCAGCGTAATGATTTTGTAAATTAGTCATTATCGTTTGTGATGTTTTGCTAGCATAAATGTGTCATCGCTGTCTACTGTTGGAGTAGTTTATGCGCTGACGAAAACATTAGCTAATCTGGAGACGACGTCAGACAATAAATGCAAACACTGGCAATATATATGATATTTATATGATTATTTTGAAACTAATAAACTCAAACTCAAAGCATTTATTTCAATTAAACCAATTACAGGCAATTTTGAATTGTCAAAGAGTCGGCCAATTAGTCAGAAAGTTGAAGCTAGTTGCCTATTCCAAAACGTAGATTTCTATGGAGAAGGACGGCCAAGAAACTCCACGGACAATCTTTTAAATCAAGATAAATATTACAAATTCCTGGGTACATTATTCTCGGTTGCTTTTTGCTATATGTGTGAATAATGTAAAAAAAAATATTTAAAAACAATTCAAAGAATAAAAATTAAGTTAAGAGATGACCGTTTCCTTCGTGCGTTTCCACTGAAGCGGAGTTGGGTGGAGTGGAGAGGCGTGGACCGTGAACTGAACAATCTCAGTGGTTGAAATCTCCACTCCGCTCCGCTTCAGTGGAAACACTTGCCACCTTTCACTGCTCTTCTCCGCTCCGTTCCGCACAACTCCGCGTCAGTGGAAACGCACCCTTATCCTGCCCTCTATACCCCAATGCAGCCATAGTGACCTTTGCGCTGTCAACGGTGATATACCGTGGAAGTGCCAAAGTTTTGGGTCAACAAAATCCAATTTAATTTTTAAATGAAAATGTTTTAGTAAATAATATAAGTCTAAAATCACCACAATTTATGACACTTTCTTCATGAACAATACCAAAGCATTCCGTCCCACTATGCCACATGCTATATTCCGTAAAAATGTTTTATATAAAAATAGTTTTGTATTACAAGAGGAAATGGACGCACGGTCCCATTTACTACAGTGATAAATTATGCTACCATCATTAAGTAGAAAGTATTTATGTCGCAGCGAAATAGAGAAAGATGACATTTGAATGAAAACTGAATAGTTCATATTATTGTTTGCTCCATAGAGCACGGAAACTGTATAGCGTCTAGATACGGCAGTACTAATGAAATTAGTGGCGTCAAAAGGGCGTTGAGCGTATAACTTTTATCACTGATTGCCTTCAAAGCCTAGTTTCTATACGTCATTTATGTCGTAGTGTGAGTAAGGCTTGCCGCACATTGCCCACACGCTACAGCCACAAAACGCCGCCATCTGTAGCTGGTAGCGGCTATTAAGTAGCGAAAGTGCGTGACAGACACAATCAATCTGCCTAGCCTTTTCCCAACTATTTTGGGGTCGGCTTCCAGTCTAACCGGATGCAGCTGAATACCAATATTTTACATAGAGCGACTGCCTATCTGACCTGCACAACCCAATTACTGGGTAATACGATACCCCCTGGTACCCCTGTCGGTCTTCTACAGACTGTACTTCAGAGAGTGTGCGCAGGAGCTCCTCGACCTGATCCTATCTTCGCCATTTCACTACAGGACTACCAGACTTGGTTGATATCCCGACCAGACATTCTCAGCGCTTTTCTTCCACATTTATTATGCGCACAGCCAATCAATCTACCTAGCCTTTTCTCAATTATGTTGGGGTCGGCTTCCAGTCTAACCAGATGCAGCTGAATAGCAGTATTTTACACGGAGCGACTGCCTATCTGACCTCCACAACCCAGTGACTGGGTAATACGATACCCCTTGGTAAGACTGGTTGTCAGACTTTCGCGCTTCTGACGACACGTAACGACTGTCAAAGATCCACGAATGACAGCCGGGACCAACGGCTTCACGTGCTTTCACCCATTCACGGACCAATCCCGGCAAGCGTAGCTTAACCTGGTGGATCGTCCCGTGTTATTACTTAGCCACGAGCTCCTTGTGTGCGTGACAGACACAAGTGGTGGTTTTATTAAGCCAGTGCAAGCGTTTAGTTTAGTGATCGGTGGCGGCCACAAGAAGCGAGAAGTGGTATATCGTGGCGTGTAGCGACCACCGGCGTTATCCGTATGTGAGTGATGTAAGTTCATATAAAATATACAAAAACTGTAGTCCGCAGCTCGGTGGTGGCGTTTTGTGGCTGTAGCGTGGCCCGTGTGTGGCAAGGCTAAACGGTGACGCTATAGATTTTATGGAAAGTGTTGACAGCGCTGTCCCTAGCAATGGCCGCCGAGACGTTTTCTTACTCTTTGATTTAGTCTTTTTGTTCTTTCTCAGTTTATAAATAAGCACTAGTGATTTATGGTAAAGGATAGTAAAAGTTTCTCTTGAATCGCCGTCTGCTGTGATAGCATGGTTATTAATTGTCGTTTCTTCTCTGTATCAGGAGAGTCTTTACCCATGCAGTGAGACAGTTACAGGCTCATAATAAAACTAAAACTTTCGCCCTTTTAGATTTCCTACGCAGCAGTTCTACTTAGCATGTAATGTACTAACAGTACGACAATTATTTATTCTGAGCATAAGTACTACATCAGCACACTGCACTTCCTTTTGACCCGGTACCTACCGACAAGAGAAGGAAGGACTTGGTTTGTATAAACCCTCAAACAAAACATGCGTTTGCCAACCGATTCTATGTATTTTTAGGACCTTTTCTGTATAATAGGCTCAACAAGGTGCTAAGCCTCTATAGGGTAAGCTATACAAAATGTAGTATTATGTTATCAGAATATTTAGCGATACTCAATTACACAGACACAGAAAAACTTCTAGAAATTTTGTCATGATGATAATTTTATTCCCTTGTCAGTGTGAGTTCACTTTTGTGTATTTACATAATTATGCTATAGTTTTAGGTATTTATGTATCAAATATGCTTTTCTCATAGTTGTTAATAGATTATTATCGGTTTTACTTAAAATTTTAATGTCCAATGTAATGTAACTGTAAAGTGATGGCCTGAAACACAGGTTTGTTTAAACCTAGATCGGGCGGGTCGCTACCTATTGTTCTAACTCCGAATCATCATTACTTGCACCAGAAATAAAAAATATTTTAGCTTTAGTTTATTTTTAGGAACTTTATTTGTATAGGAAAATGTTATTACTGTTTGGCTAAATGTACACTTATTTGTAAACATTTTATTATTAAATATTTTTTTTTTTTTTAACAAATTTGTTACTATGATAACGTGTGCGTAAGACTAACTCCCTTTCTCTAAAAGCCCATTGAATTATAATGTTAGCTTCCAAATATACTAATACTAACCGCAAACAAATGTAGTTTTTTGGCCACATGTCGTATTTTACATTGTCACCGCGACAAATACATTTATGTAAAGGTAAGTGCTAAGTGAAATGTAAAGTGGGGAAAGTGACGTCTTAAGACGTTAGTGACATTAAATGTATGTACGAAAAGCCTGGCTGATTAAATGTATGTATGTATGTATGAAGCAGCATGGGTAAAGAGTAGCCCATCTTGGGCGTATGTACCTACTATAATCGTGGTACTGATCTTTGAGCAGTTAGAGTTCTAGCAAAAAAACTCGTATTCAAAATTGCGGCAACCCGCTCCTTATAAAAATAATCGGCCAAGTGCGTGTCGGACCACGCACAATGAAGGGTTCCGTGGTTGAAAAGAATTTATTCCAAAAATAAACTTAACGTTGTAACCCAAAATAATATTTTTTTATATGATAAAATTACAAATTAACAAGTTTCGAACTTTTTACTTTACTTTTGCTGTAAGACCTTGCTTCTTGCTAAATTTGTGATTCTAGGATAACCGGAGGTACCCTATAGGTTTTGATTTACTTGCGAGTATCAAAATATGTCGCATAAATGGCCGTATTTTTTTATTGCGTTGACTTAACAGCTTGATTTTTTAGAACTATTTGATATTCATTTCAACTTGATACCTCCACGCGTTCCTGAGAAAAAGGGTCTTGACAGACTGACAGACAGACAGACAGACAGATAGATGGACAACGAAGTGATCCTATAAGGGTACAATTTTCCCCTTTTGAGGTACGGAACCCTAAAAACTATTGAAAGTTTATAATAGTCTAAAACTATTCAACATTCCAAATCAGATTCGACCTCCAGACACGCTTTCAACAAACATTTTACGTGTCGGAAAATATATGGAAAACTTTTTCAGACACCAGTAAAAATTATTACAAAAAAATACAATTTTATCGCAACTCGTGTAAAAACCGCAGCTAATCTCGTTACGTGGCGTAATTTTTTTGAAATATTACCGCCATCTTGTCACGAGAGCATTCATTTTGTTGACTTATGTCAGCCATTTTGTTATTTATATCCAAGGAAAATTCTACTCTATGTCCGTTATGTTAAGGTAGGTTTTCATTTGCGAAGTGCTCCAGGAGAATAGAGCTCTCATGTGCACGAAGTTACTGTCGTTATATGAAGTGCAATTGTGTTTAAATAAGTGAGAATTTCATCTCAGTAAATATATAAAATATACTTGCGTTGATGTATGTTTTTAGAAGATGATTATGCGAGGTGAAATATTACGCGTAGGTTATGATTAGATTATTATTTTGTGGAGAAGGTTGATGAAGCGGTGACATAGGACTACCTTGAGATTTGAAACCACAGGGACATTAATCTATAGGGCTTCCCGAGGGTCTAGACAAATGACAATCGCTTTCAAAGCGCTTCGTCTTCTACAATGATTTTTAACAGAGTTGACATAAGCTGTTCGGTAGCTTATTATAGTAATTTTTGACATTTCCGGCAACGCTATCGCTGATAGTACGTTGAAACGTTCTATCGGTGATGAAAAGTGAATCGTGAATGAAAAGTTCACTTCCGTTCAGTTCCGTTCATTGGAGAAACGAATGTAGGAGAACTGTTTCAAAATCCCTTGTCCCTCTGATTATATTTAGACAAAGATTTATCTAAGTGGTTGGAGCAATAAAAAATCTGACTATTATAAAACTCGTAAGGGTGTATTCATTTAGAATGCTGGATTGCTGGTATGCCAGCGCTTCTCGGCGCCAACAAAAACTGGTCAGCGCAGGCAGTCTTCTTAATGTTTGCCAAATCAGCGCAAACCGGCGACGATTAATCAGATATGAACTTATCGGCGCTTATCGGCGATGGTTCGCGCTTATTTGGCGCCGTTTACCAGCGTTATACATGAATACCTTTAAATTGATATGGTTTATGAAAATTATCTTCCTCTTTCACGATTGTGTATTAGATGGGTGACCGTTTGTTTTTTTAGACTAACCCTTTGAATAAACGGCCTTCAGTTTGTCATTTAGGTCGTGTTAATCCGGTTTTACTCGTTTTTTTATACAGAATGTTCATTCTTCGTTACACCGTACATAGCGCATACTCTGCGACTGCGACAATTCGGCAACTAGTCGCAACGACAGGCTGCGGCAGACAATTTTCTTATAGCTCCGCACACTTAGCGTCGAGTTGCAGAGTCATAACGAGAGGCTATGGGGGAGTCGCACGCTCCAGCTACTTGTCGCAGCGACTAGACGCACGGTGTATGCGCACACCCGACGACTGTTGCATGCGACTGGTCAGCGTCAGTCTCTGCAACAAGACACAGATGCATACGACAACTCTGAGTTTTGTTGCAGCGAAAGCAGTTTGCGTTGGCATTAAAGTCTGGCAATCGACTTTAGAAATTCAGTTGAGGCCGTTGCATATAGACACTGTTATGAAGCACACTTGATTAGATTCAAAAGCGCCCCTAACATAGTCAGGAGAGGACACGTCTAATGTAATTACTTGTTTCAATAGAAATATTTCCGAAGTAATTATCACAAAGTTGCGAGAAGTAGTATCGTTCGGCTAATTACATTAGTTGTACCTGATATAAAGTAACGAAACCATGTAACTGTTATCTATTTACTTACTAGCTGTGCCCCGCGGTTTCACCCGCGTAGACTGGAATAAAAAGTAGCCTATGTGTTAATCCAGGGTATAAGCTATCTACATAGCATATTTTGGTTGACTGGGAGCTTGAATTTTTTAAGTGAACTGCAACAAATATCAATTCCTTCATCACGATTAATTATTGTTCATACAGAAACTTAGATCTCTATACTTGCTGACTGCGTGTCATGTTTATTTCTTTAACCCTAATAACCATATTAATTTGTGAATATAGTTAATGAATATTCATGGTGGCAATACGGTATTTTACTCTAGATGAGAAAAAAACTAAAAATATATTATTTAGATAGCTTAGGCAAAAAGCAGTCGGAAAATGTTAGTTTTAGTTCATAAAATAACAATATACTCGTAAATTCTATAATTCAATTCAAAGTTTTCATTTATTTGACGACACGGTTGGCGCAGTGGTTGAGCGATTGACTGCTGCGCAGCATGTCGCGGGTTCGATTCCCGCACGGAACAAATATTTGTACGACCTACAAGTATTTGTTCCGAGTCTGGGTGTTTTTCTATCTATAATATGTATGTATTTACAAAAAAAAAAAATGTATATAAGTAGTTTATTAGCCATCTCGTTACCATAACACAAGCATTAGGTTGCTTAGCTTGGGGCTAGATGGCGTTGTGTGATATGTCCAAACATATTTATATTTATTTATTTATTTATTTAATCTGTTTTCTAACACCGTGAAAGTAGCCGCCATGTTATTACGTCATACAGCTGTTTAAATTAAAAAGTGTCAATGTCAACTGATCAGCTTAAATAAAGTTTTGTTTATTAGCGGACTGACGTCATGACCACAGAGCAATATGGCGTCCACTACGTCCAGCGTTTTCGCGCGAAATTTGAAAATGTAAAATTTAAATGCATTTATATGGCACTTATCGATTGAATAAAAATTTTGTATTTTTTTGGTGGCTTATTAGCACTATACAATTATATTGAGACACTTTTCAAAAAATGGGTGTAATACCCTATTATGTAATTTTGCTATATTATTCTAGATGGCGTCACTGAGACATGGGATAACAGTTTTATATGACATTTCTTCTGATAGCCTCTCTATAGTATCTTAAATCTCTTTGCATACAAGTAACTACAATTTTGAAAACAAACAGAAAGTAGTTTATATAATACCAGCCTATTTTTATCCCACTGCAGAACAAAGGCATCTTCTCATACAGAGAAGGCACGAGCACTGATCAAGACGGGTTGGCGATTTTAGACTTATATTAACTAGAAGTCCAGGTTTCGTCACGATGTTTTCCTTCACCGGTGTTAGTGATGTCCAAGATAAATTCAGAAAGAAAATAATTACATTGGTAGAAGAAATTGGTAGAAAACTACAAAGTGAAAAATAACTTTAATTTCGGAAGTCGGTGTCTCGATAAATGTATTTTTGTTTTTGCCACCGACTTCTAAAATTAAAGTTATTTTTCACTTCGTAGTGTTGTTTTGGGAAGTCGGTTGTATTTTTTTGCAAAAAAAAATTATTTTTCACTTTTTAGTTGTGGTACCTACCCCACACAAATTCTAATACCACTCACTACCTGCAAAACAAACTAGAACATCATCCATATAAAAGTGGGAAAAAAATACGTATTATTGAAGCTAACTCAAAAACTACCCAAGCAAAGTTAATCAATTTTATATGGGACCAACTTTGATGTCATACCCTCTTGAATAAAACAAATTTTTTTCAAATCGGACGACTCTGTAAAAAAAAACATACTTGTCGAATTGAGAACCTCCTCCTTTTTTTTCGTCGGCTAAAAAGGCGCTGTGAGGCTGAATAGTCGATAGTACTGTACCAGTATTCCTATCAATTCCTCCAACCTCTTTTATATTACGTTTTTAATGGTCACATCAATAGTCCGCCAGGTGAACTCCAAATTAGCGACCTCGCCAGTAATACAACTTACGGCTGTTGCCGCTTACACGTACTATAGTAATAATATATGCATGACATATAACAAACACGTACATATTATGTAACTATAATACCTATGGTTCTCTGAGCATGTACCACCATCTGTCACTCCGCATCAGGTACGTACGTGGCGTGTACTTGTGTAAACTTGTGTTATATTCAATTACAGAAGTAGGTCACCGTATTTCGGTAAGGCGATGGACGAGTTGTCACTATGTAACCGTCTTTATGAAATTCTGGTAGGTACAGTGAACCGCAGATCAGTGATGCCAATTTGTCATTGACAGCGCCTTTATATCGTAACAGTAAGGGCAGTATTCGTAGTACAAATGTTACCACTGCTCAATCTGCCTACCCTTTTTAACCGACTTCCGAAAGGAGGAGGTTATCAATTCGACTGTATGTTCTTTTTTTTTTGTGTGTTTGTTTGGCGATTTCTGCGTCAATTGTGGACCGATTTTGAAACTTCTTTTTTTGTTTGAAAGGATACCCTTTCTCGAGACTCTCGAGGTGATCCTACTATCACCAAGTCAGTATATCAGTCTGATGAGGGGATCTCAAGAAAATCGAAGAAAACCCTGGAATTTTATAGGCACACCTATAGCGAGTTGCGTATTTTTTATAGTAACTCCTGCATTTGCTCTCGGAAAGCATCATTTGGTGAAGTGGAACTGATTATGAAGACCACACAGACCACACAGATGGCCAGCGGAACTACTCAATTAATTAAGTAAAGTAACTACTTAATTTCGGAAGTCGGTGGCAAAAAACTAAAATACAGATGCAAAGACACCGACTTCCGAAATCAAAGTTATTTTTCACTTTGTAGAGTTTTTTCCGAAGTACGTTGGGGTCGGCTCCCAATCTAACTGGATGCAGTAGAATACTTGTATTTTAAATGGAGCGAAGTACCTATCTGACCTTCACAATCCAGTAACTGGGTATTAAGATACACCTTGGAGACTGGTTGTCACACTTTCGGGCTTGCGACGACCCGTAACGACTGTCGAAGATCCACGAATGACAGCCGGGACCAACGGCCAGCATGCTTTCCGAAGCGTGAAGGAGTCTCGGTATTCACGGACCAACTCCGGCAAGCGTAGCTTAACCTGATGGATCGACCCGTGCGGCTGTTATTACTTAACCTACGCACTGATGTGCGGTAAAATTCTCTTTATCCAAAAATAATTAGCAAAACCTATAAAAAATATTGAGATGCATAAACCCTTTATTTTGTATTGTATGCTGCACACTTTTTTAAAACGCTATGCACTTTTACTATTAGAGCAAAGTTATTCTTATCATCACAACAATCAATTAATTATATCCAGCAGTGAGGGGCTTTCGGCTAAAAATTATGAATCAATATTCATTTAATATACAGGGTCAAATTAAATTACTTAGCAAAACTCCACAGACGTGATACGTATACCCACGACAAAATAAAAATAAAACATTTGATGATATTTTTTTTGGGTCAGTGACCGCTGGTAGTCTTGTTATTTTGAAGTGTGAGTTGATAAAATCTGTTCTATCGTGTTGAGATATAAAAACTCATCACGTCTGTGAAGTTTACACAAAAAAAAAAAAGATTGTTTAACTAATATTTTAAGTGACCTGTGACTAACGGCGATTGATGACCCAAAAAAAAAAATCAACAAATTAATTTCTTTTGTGTTTTTATCATGTAGGTATATATATTATTAATTTACTCATCACGTCTGCGGAGTTTCGCTAGCTAATTTAATTTGACCCTGTATAATACATATAAAAATCAACTACTCTACATAGTTTTCCTTAACTGATTCATAAGATATTCATCTTGTTTGTACTCGTATTATATGATCAGGCGTTCCATCTCAGGTGCCTCTTCCAGATCATAAGACTCAGGTTTTCAAATCAAGACTCTTAATAACATCAATTTTATTAACTTAAATAAATAGAAAATAAGTTAACACCCATGCATTCAATCTCTTAAACCTAAGCATAAGGAAAAAACAAAGGGCCCCACCTAAACGTAATAATCCTAATAACAAATATCCACAAAATCTTCCCATATATTATCATAAAGTACTCTCCTATCTCCCTCGCACTAACGCCATTTCCCCCTGTCAAGTGAGATAAAAGATACCACAAGGGAAAAAGGATTACCAAATATTACTAAAAGCTTCACGTAACCCCGGTTTTATGCAAAAAATCTGCAAAATGCAAGGATTGTGTAAACGCGTTGAATTTTCATTCAAAAATGGTATGTTTTTATTTGAGTTATTATATTTGCATTGCAATGAATAACAGTAATTGTATGAATAAAAGTTTTTGAATGGGAAATTCTCAGTTTTTTGTGAATATAATTTTTGTAATATGAAGCGATAGTTTGTAAATAAAGTGTGAAGTAAATACATTTTTGTGTAGCTATTGTTAGAGAGACTAGATTTTGGTCTACAAATATTTTACTACCTCCATATGTCCAAAATATGGACGTACTTCGCTGCCTAGCGCCTACCCCTTTGAGTTACATAGACGTTATGGTACTCATTATTTATCTACAGAAAGAGACAATACCTAAATATGCCAAAAATAGGGATGATTCCTAAAAAAATTGTTTTGTCCATCATGATGTAGATTATTAAAAAATATTGGTCATCTATCTTTTCTTTTTTTACGTAATCAAAAGATTACGGCGATACATTGAGTTACAATATGGCATGACGTCACTCCTTGCTAGTATACGTAATTTTTTATAGTTGTGACGTAGCGAGCTCCCACTCCCAACTTTAATGTGTTTTATCTAAGTCATTTTTTATTAATATGATAAAGCAAAAAATACGGGTCTAATATTTTTTTATTATCTGACAGACGGACTAAATAGAATTTCTTTTTTTTTTACCCAGGCATCATCCCTACTGTAAGTGCGACATTTTTTGGCGACATATTGTTATGCTAGGAACAGCTTTAGAGAACTAATAAATAAATAAACCATTTATTTCAGGCGACACGGCCCATAGATAAATACCTTAACCTAAACATACATATTTGAATATAAACAAAAGTTGTGTTAATAAAATAGGCTTAAGACTATGTTAGTAGCACTCCTCTTTGCACTAGCTTGACTTTAAGTGCTGCCCTGTGGAACTTGTCCGCGGAAGCGACGGAACACCACGTCCTGCGGCCAAAAGTCTTCCTCCATGACGAGGGGCAGGTAACAGTTCGGTACACGCACCACAAACGCCTTGAAGTTGACGTTGCGGCGCGACTCCAGTAACTGCACCCTCGGCGTGTACCTACCTTAGTGGTGTAGTGCAGGCGGGAGATATACACCGGTGTATTCGGCTTTGCGGCACGCAGGCTCACTAACAACACTCACTAATAGAGGCAACTTTGTACAACTGGAGATTTCATAACGAAAAACCTTGTTTTTACAGGCAGACTAACCGTGTGCTCGGATAAGATAGTTAAATAAATGTGTAACCATAAAAATATAAAAAAATTCAACAACACACAACCAACATAACCCATCACTTTTCACGTTAACCAGAAATCTATAAAGTGCAACTACACAAACACGAATGACTTTCACTCGAACGCGTTTTTCGACTCACTGAATACTCACTAAATTATGTGTGAAGTAAGAATGTTGTTGACAAGAGTTGGACTAAATTAATTTATGTTTTAAAGTTGAAAGCTTAAAGTTTATTAACATTTGTATGTGCGTTGTTTTCAGGAGTTACATAATGTATTGTATTTATTTATTTCAATCAACTTTGGATGATAGGTACAATTAAACAGAATTAAGAAATTATAAAATCAACATCACAATTAAAATTAAAATTATTAACAAAATTAGATCAAATTAAAACCAAATCAAATTAATTCAACATTAGAATTAAAATTAAAATTATTTTATAATTAAATCAAATTAAAAATAAATCAAAACAATATCTTAACATTACTGACGTACGTGAACCATACAGCAGTGGTTCACGTTACGTGGAAGTCGAAATACAAATTCTTTTTAATAAGCACAAGTCCCATCGCTGGCGATTAACAAGAAGCGTGTACTAGCAACTAAAAACGAGTTGGTGATTACTCGCTCGCTCGCGTTTCTACCAATCGTGAGTCTAAGGGGTGCTGTGCACGCCAAGCGAGCGTCGATGAGCGATTACTTTCTTTGATATCTCTTGTCGCTGCGACTGCGCTGTGGTGTGAACAGTCAGCGATCAACTGACCCTTTGAACCCCGAGGTCGCGATATCGGGCGAGAAACAATAGATAATCAATTGTGTCACTACTCGGGATATATTTACCTCTTTTACGTACACGGAACCTATAATCTTTGTACGTTTCCTGAGCGAAAAAGTCATTGATAGCTAGTCGCTTCCTCGTCGGCGCATGTCTCACAGGTGCCTAAAGATGACAAATTGACTGACAAGCAGAAAGGCGAATCCCTCACGTTCCACTATGCCGTAAATTCAGTTGAGTTTTATAAAGTACAGTCTTATTTAAACTCAGCTTAGTAAGGTTGGTAAATACAATTCTAACATCTTTAATAAATTACAGCAAAAAGAATTGCCCACCTTTGAATCATATCATCATCTGCCTAGCCTTTTCCCAAATATCTTGGAATCGGTTTCCAGTCTAACCGTATGGAGCTTATTACCTGTATTTTACATGGAGAGACTGCCTATCTGACCTCCACAACCCAGCTACCTACTTGGACTGTCAAAGATCCTCGAATGATAGCCAGTACCAACGGCTTAGCGTGCTTTCTCAGTCACCCATCCACGGACCAACCGCAGCAAGCGTAGCTAAACCTGGTCGATCATCCCGTGCGGCTGTTATTACTTAGCCACGAGCCCCATATTGTAACAATTTGAGTATTTCAATTTGTTAGGTTTTGGATGACTGTAGATATTATAGCTTTGTGCAACCTCTAGCCAAAATTTATTATATTATAAAGACTTTAGAATACTTCAAATTTAATAAGGTTCTATTCGTATACAGCGTGAATCAGAAATGTGAGGTCATATTTAAGAATGATACACTTGGGTCGAATAACAGCCACATCGATCAGGTTAAGCTACGCTTGCCGCAGTTGGTTCGTGGATGGTTGACCATCTTTATATACCGAGAACCCTCCGTGCCTCGGAAACTACGTTAAGTCGTTGGTCCCGGCTGTCATTCGTGGATAAAGATCCACGAATGACAGCCGGGACCAACGACTTACAGACTTGACAGTTGTGACGGGTCATCAGAAACCCGAAAATCTGACAACCAGTCTTACCAAGGGGTATCGTATTACCCAGTAACTGGGTTGTGGAGGTTAGATAGGCAGTCGCTCCATGTAAAATACTGGTATTCAGCTGCATCCGATAAGACTGGAATCCGTCCCCAACATAGTTGGGAAAAGGCTAGGTAGATGATTACATTTGGGTCGAGTAGATGCTTACGGAAAACTTTGTATGGGACAGCTGATATTATTTTTTCGAGATTACGATGTTGTTCCCATGGAGAAAATTGTTCAGTTTGATGGTCTGTGCCATACCCTTATATAAGACCACACCTTTCTGATAAACGCTGTATCTCCAATGTAAAATCCAAATGAATTTCTCCCATATTAGAAACCAACGTTTTACGAAATAAATTTGTGTGTTAACTCAATCCCTGTGCTACGGAAAACAAAGGGTTCAAACTAAATTAGTTTTGAACCTTTGCGGCCGGTGATTTTGCACGCATTGTGATTTTAGACGTAAACATAGTTAAATTATTTATAGCTTGTTTTTGTTGGAAAGGCGTTAATGGCGGCAGTCAAAATTATTGAGTTGTTTTAAAGGAGTTTTGTTTTTTAAGTGCTCTGTGGCAAAATCGGTCATTCGTCTGACTGTGAGAGTCGACTTTCTTAGAAGCTGCTTGACTTAAAAGGTCTTAAAAGGTTTTTCTTCCGTCATGATTTAAACCATCGAGCCCGTTTTTGTAATAAGAACCTAGCTGTGATAGAAATACAGTTCTTTATACGAAACTGACAACTTAGTCTGGTACTAAGTTGTCAGTTTTGGAAAACTAAATATTAATAAATCAATCAAATTAAAAAGTAAAACAGTAAATACAAATTTGCTTAAATGTATGTCGAGTTCACTAGTGTTAACTGCCTGAACTAGGACATCCTGTGTTTCAGGCGAGAAAAGGTAAAAACATTATGAAATAATCATTGTAATTATATAAAATATACTAATAACTGATAACTTAATGTGTCGGAATAAAGTTCGAAATTCAAAAAAGGGTCCATGGTTTAAACCTGTGTTTGAAATTGAACCTTGTTTTGTTAACCGACTTCAAAAAGGAGGAGGTTCTCAATTCGTCGGAACCTTTTTTTTTTTTTTTTTTTTTTTATGTATGTTCCCCGATTACTCGAAGATGGCTGGACCGATTTGGATTTTTTTTGTTTTGTTCGAAAGTGTATACATCACAGTTGGTCCCATATAAAATTGATTAACTTTGCTTTGGTAGTTTTTGAGTTAGCTTCAATAATACGTATTTTTTCCCCACTTTTATATGGATGATGTTCTAGTTTGTTTTGCAGGTAGTGGTATTAGAATTTGTGTGGGGTAGGTACACAACTAAAAAGTGAAAAATAAAAACTTTTTTACAAAAAAATACAACCGACTTCCAAAAACAACACTACAAAGTGAAAAATAACTTTAATTTCGGAAGTCGGTGGCAAAAAACGAAAATACATTTAACTAGACACCGACTTTCGAAATTAAAGTTATTTTTCACTTTGTAGTGTTGTTTTTGGAAGTCGGTTGTATTTTTTTGTAAAAAAGTTTTTTAATAAGACGGAAAGAGTATAAGGTCCTAGTACAGAAGTTGAATGTTTATTCTTGCATATTGTATGAGGGTTATAAAATATACATTTTGACGAGAAGGAAAGATAGGTCATTCTCAGGGTGTTTATACGAAAATATGCTTACAGCATTTTTCTATAACATAATGTATTTCGTGTTGAGTCTATTATACTACTACAGAGGCCTTAGTGCGAGGTTTATACTTACTCAATCACGTTAATGTAAACTTCAATTTGTACTAAAACTGAATAAGCGCCGTCTGGTGGCTTTAATGGCAAACACAATTATTCCATACAAATTGACGTAAGGTAACGTTAACGTAAACGCGAATTGAGTTCACAAATACTAGTTGTACGCACAAGCTGATCTCGCATTGTATAGGATTTCCTTACACTGAGAGGTCAGTATAAACTGGTAATGTATAGCTTGATGTGTAGCCGTGTGTACCAACTTTGTTGCAACTTCCCAACAGGGAAGACCTGGATGAGAGTCGCACAGACCAGGGAAGCATGGCATAAAAAGGAGGAGCCCTATACTCAGCAGTGGGTAGAACATGGCTGCCAATGATGATGATGACTTGAAGGTACAGACAACAGCACATCATGTTATACCAAACTGTCAAATTTCTCCAAATGATTTTAAACCATAAAATTTTGATGGTTAAGTTCAAAATCAAATGAGAAAATTTGACAGTTTGTGGTAACTTGACCTGCTACAGTGAGTACCTACTTGGCTAGTTTTTAACTTACCATTTAACTTAGAATAATAAAGCACTTTTTGTAAGGCTTTTATAACAAGGCTTCCAACTTACGCTTTACCTTCAAAGGTGTAGTTACAACAGTTCACTTTATGATCAAATAATTAAAAAGTTTTAGTATACAGTTTAGTTTTTTCTAACGCTGCACGCTGTAGTTTAGACAATAAAAAATAATCAGAAGTTTTACGCAACTCTTAACACTTTCCGTGTCACTAAACTCTTATAGACATTACTGTAAAACTTAAACTGTGTCTCGTGCAGTGCCCCGTAAAGTGTTAATATGTAGGTAAGTCCATATAGATGTAGGAAATCAGTAGGAAACTTTATTTTGGTATCTGGCGAGTGGGATGCTTTACTTTTTTGATTTTAGAATATTTAGCAGGATTTGCTTGTTTGTTTTTTTTTTTTTTGACAGAACCAAGGTGAAACTCAATTGTATTTTTTCCTTCTACATTTTTTATACACTTCTGGACACATCTTTTGGCCCACCTTGTATTTTCAGTTTCGTTTGGTCCTAGCTAAAATTTTATATTAGGTCGAGCAAAAAGTTTTTATGCAGTTTTGAACCTGGCACGTTCACAATTTCATTCAATAGTCTTTTTTTGAATTTCGAACACAGAATTTAAAGAAACAAAAGACAATTTGGAGCCTGTTTGTTGATATCAAACAATCGAATACTAAGAAAACTTGGTTTTATTGGTTTACTTGGATTTAATTCTTGAAAAAGTGATTGATATCTTTGGTTTTGCAACAAACATTACTTATTCTTAACATTCAAGGTGAGGTTCTATCAATAATCTATGGATACTTCACCTGAAGTCGCCGCCCAAGCTGTGGCACTTATTCAGGCCGGACACAGCCAAAGAAACGTGAGTGCTCAACTTAATTTAAGTCGATCTGCGGTCCGAAATGTTTATCGGAGGTACCTAGGGACTGGCGGCTTTGTTCGTCGCCAAGGAAGGCCACGATCTCGGGTCACAACTGAAAGGCAGGATCGATTCATCGTGACGACCAGCTTGAGAAATCGTCACCTAACCTCCATTGAGATACAAAACCAACTTCGCGACTTCCACGGAGTATCTGTGAGCGCTCGAACTGTTCGGAGAAGGTTAAAAGAACACGATATGGTACCACACAAGCCAGCTAATGGCCCCAAACTAACGCGAGCCCACCGAACAGCGCGCCTTCATTTCGCACGCAGTCATTTAAATTGGACACAGCAAGATTGGAGCCGTGTACTCTTTTCTGATGAGTCTAAAATTGTGTTACATGGCAATGATGGAAGGAAGAAGGTCTACCGACGTAAGGGAGAGCGTTTCGCACAATGCTGCTTTGAAGAGAGGGTTGCTTATGGCGGTGGCTCATGGACTGTCTGGGGCGGTATATCCGCGAGCGGCAAAACTCAACTTGAGGTTGTTACAGGACCACGGCTGCCAACATTAAATGCTGAAAGGTACATTCGTGAGTGCTTAGAACCTCACGTGATACCATACGCGGACTATGTGGGCCCAAATTTCCTTTTTATGCATGATAATGCAAGAGCCCATGCGGCCGGCATCGTCAGGGAATATCTTCGGGATGTGAACATCACAGTTATGGACTGACCAGCCAGAAGCCCAGACATGAACCCCATTGAGCACATGTGGGACGAGCTAAAAAGACGTGTTAGGGCTCGTCAGCCAGTTGCCCAGACGATGCAGGAGTTGAAAACTGCCATAGAAGAGGAATGGGAGATGATCCCTCAAAATTTCATAGAGCGGTTGATAAACTCTATGCCTAATCGTATGAGAGCTGTGGTAGATGCCCATGGAGGCAACACGCGTTATTAAATTAAACCTTTATTTGATAAAACATGTTTTTTATTCAAAAATCAATTGCCTTTAACAAGGCGCATATCCGACTTGTTAGGCGTAGCTCCATGTTGCATGGGATTCTGAATTCAAATTTAAAACAATACGATCGAAAAAGATGGTAAAATGTATCAGGTTTAAAACTGCATCAACAGTTTTTGTTCAATCTAGCAATCATATTTCGGTAGGGGCCATCGAAACCTAAACTCTAAGGTGGGCCAATAGATGTGTCCAGAAGTGTATATTTTAAATAGTCTTTACCTATGAAATTGCCGTTCTGCAGTACTGGCCATTTCAAATCAAAATAATTTTTGTTTGGCTGAGAATTCTAATTTAAAATTAATTTTATTTTAAAAACATGGATATTTTTTTCCAAAAGTAGTCATTTGTTTATTGATTAGTGTTACATTTTCATCGCATTTCAATCTTTTTCGTCATCATGGATACGTTAAAAATTCGAGTAATTATGGAATATGAGTACCGTCGTGGCTGCAACGCGGCACAAGCGGCACGCAACATCAATGACGTTTACGGAGCTAACACTACAAACCAACGCACCACTTGTTATTGGTTTGCTCGCTTCCGTTCTGGAAATTTCGACCTGAAAAATGAACCTCGCGGTCGTCCGAAGACTTTGGTCGACAATGACGAATTAAAGGCGATTGTGGAAGCTGATGATACACAATCTACGGCTGAATTAGCAGCAGCTTTCGACGTTAGCGTCAAAACAATATTGGTCCATTTGCGTCAAATTGGCAAGGTAAAAAGCTTGACAAATGGGTGCCCCACGAACTCAATCGCCAGCGCGAAGTACGCGTCGAGACGTGCCTTGTACTGCTCAACAGACCCACAAATGAAGGAATTTTGAACCGCATTGTTGTCAAAAAAAAAAAAGAAAAAAAAAAAGTTGTCAGTTTTGTCTATAGAACTGTATTTCTATCACAGCTAGGTTCTTATTACAAAAACTGACTCGATGGTTTAAACCACGACAGAAGAAAAACCTCGTTTTGTAATAAGACCGACATTGTTTGAAAATCTTCATGATCGTCTGGGAATGCAAACGGGTATTATCGAACTTCTATAAAAAAAACGGACTCTTCAGGTTTTAGTCATAGTAACTGCCTCATTGGTCTAGTGGTAGCAAGCACTACTGCTGCGCATGGGGTCCTGAGTTCGGTTCCCGGGTCGGTCAAAGTGTTATTGGAATTTCTGAACAGCAGCCCGGAGTCTAGATTTGTGCCCGGTTGATGGCAACCGGAGTCTAGATTTGTATCCGGTTGATGGCAATAGAGGCGCTCGTGGCTAAGTAATAACAGCCGCACGGGTCGATCCATTAGGTTAAGCTACGCTTGCCGGAGTTGTCCGTGGATGGGTGACCATCTTTACATATCGAGACTCCTCCGTGCCTCGGAAAGCACGTTAAGCCGTTGGTCCCGGCTGTCATTCGTGGATCTTTGACAGTCGTTACTGGTCGTCAGAAGCCCGAAAGTCTGACAACCAGTCTTACCAAGAGGTATCGTATTACCCAGTTAATGGGTTGTGGAGGTCAGATAGGCAGTCGCTCCATGTAAAATACTGGTATTCAGCTGCATCCGGTTAGACTGGAAGCCGACCCCAACATAGTTGGGAAAAGGCTAGGCAGATTGATTGATGGCAATACGTTCACCCCCTATTACATATGACTGGCGAAATATGGGTGTACGAGTACTATAGGAACACTTTTGTCTATGTCTGACCTCAATTACTGTGTTAACTGGTACTTCTAAACTTATTTCTCTAATGGCGTCATTATTAGTTCCACAAAAGAAATTCTTAACTATGTCCAAACTCCTATTATTCTTGCACAATAGATATCTATGTGGAGACGTATAGGTCTCCCTTAATTTGGACAATGAGATTTCAACTTTTTTTCCTGTCAGTATTTACTTTTGTCTGGCCGAATAGGGTAGGAAACTACATAGAAAAATTAGTTCTACATAGAGCATAATTATGCTCTTAATTCTATAGTTAGAGCCAAATGGGGTATGAAAAATAGATTTGTATATTAATGCTCTTAAACGAAGTAGGAATATTAAATAAGTAGGAACTTAAATCTGCACTCACGGTCAGTCCACCGCGCCAAATGGCGTAATGTAAATACATCCATTTGATCGTGAGTATCGATTCTTCAATCCATATTTTGATACGACGTCAATCCACAGACTTTCTTATTGAAGTTTTGTATGGGACCACCTGATTATTTTTTCGAGATTATGATGTTGGTCCCATGGAGAAAGTTGTTCAGTTTGATGGTCTGTGCCACATCCTTAAATATGACCAGACCTTTCTGTTAAACGCTCCTCGTTTTCTGGAAAAGGCTAGGCAGATTGATAGTTTAATGGTTTACTATGACTTCTTTTTATCTTTACTCGTATCAGCACGAGATATCGTCAAACATATGATTAGAGTACCTACTTACCATCTTTCTTCAAAAATAATGTTAGTATTCCAAAATAACCCATTATTTATTTACGTCAAAATACAAATCCTTCACAGCCGCCATCTTTATTCCCTACTATCACGGAAAACAAAAAACCGGGGAAAGAAAATTCGCCTAAAAATTTCCCGTCACTCTTTCCTCGTCCCGTATAACTGAATCACAAAGCCTGTCACCCCTTTTGTTCGCGTAGGGTAGTTTTACACTTGTTCCAAACTATAATCTCATTCAAGGACACGTCCCCACACTCTTAATTACCAAATTCTATAGACATGCCTCTAGAAAGTTCCGTGGCCGTGGTTTGTGTTGTAATAATTATAGTTTCAATTTAATTTTGATGGGGTGATGGTTGTTAGTTTGTTTGGTATCTTGTTTTGGTGTGATGTAGCATAATCAGCTTATAGCTTTCCCACTGCTGAGACACAGGCCTCCTTTCAGTGTGAGGGAGCGGGCCGTAATCCATCACGCGGGCCCAGTGCGGGTTGGTAGATGGCACATGTCTTCGAATTTTTTTTTGGTTCTGTAAAAAAATAAATAAAAAAAAAACAAAAAAAATTATATCTTCTAATACATGGATAATAAAATTACGCCTTTTTCTTGTGGATAGGCAGAGTGTGTTACGATCTTAACATCCTTTCATCGTTATCATCAGCAACCACCCTTTTGCTGCATGCCAATTTTATAAACATACATGGACAAACGGCAGTTGCGAGTACCTGCTTCACACTTAAGTTTTTTGAAGAAAATCATATCTACTCATAATATATAGGGTGACTGGTAATTAGTGACAGATACCTAAACACATGATTGTGCTCATGATAACAAACAACTTTTACTATGGGACCAAACCTGAAATCGCAAAAAGAAAATCAGCTGCTCCCTACATTTTGACGAGTTATGCGAACATGAATGTACGGGACAGCTGAATTTTTTTTCGCGATTTCAGGTTTGGTCCCATAGTAAAAGTTGTTTGTTATCATGAGTATAATCATGTGTTTAAGTATCGGTCACTAATGACCAGTCACCCTATATATTGTATAGAGGTAATGTTGCTTGTTTGTATGTTTGCAAAAAACTCTAAAAATACTGATCCTATTACAAAAATCTTTCACTGATAGCAAGGCACTGTCACCGAGTGACATAGAATAAGTTTTATTAGATAACAGTTATGCTCTTTTCCGACTTCCACGCGGACACGCGGAATGCTTATATACAGCAATCAATCAGCCTAGCCTTTTCCCAACTATGTTGGGGTCGACTTCCAGTCTAACCGGATGCAGCTGAATACCAGTATTTTACATGGAGCGACTGCCTTTTTTTTTTTTTTTGACGCTGAGAAATGCTTTATGCATCCCCGCTCGTGGGGGACGAGACGGGGTATGTGGGACTCCTGTCGGAATGACAGTATACCCACTAAAACTCAGCAGTGTTCCCACATCGCCGTGGTGGGAGGGCCATGGGAAACCGGCTCAGCCTTTACGTCCACAACCCTCCCGGCGCATGCCCGCCTAGTTGGCGGGCCCCGCATGCCCCCCCGGATGGGAGGCTACGGGAATGACCGGGAACACCTGGCCATTCCCGTCCGACACTGGTGGGGGCCTGTGCAATACAGGCAAGGATAAAAAAAAATACAAATTAACCACACCCGTTGCCTGCTGGCCCCCACCTGGGAGGAGTCGTCTGCTTCGACCCCTCCTCCGCCTTCGGAGCGGCGCCGCGTGAGGGTCGTCCTCCCGCGCGCGCTCCGCCGCCATTTCGGCCGCAGAGGATAGGGAGAGCGGCCGACGTCATACCGACACTCCTCTTCCCCTGCGGCCCCACCGCGTCCGCCATCAAACGGTGGCGGCCCCGTCAAGGCCGCGGAAGGTAGGGAGAGCGGCGCACCGCAATACCGGCACTCCTCTCCCGCCGCGGCCTCCAATCCTCAGCCGCGATGCCTCCCATAAGACACCGCGGCCCGCCTCAGTTGCGGTGTCGCCCATACGGCCACCGCAACCTACCCGCTGGCCGCTACGTCGTCGGCTTATCGGCAAAAGCCCTGACGAGCGGCCCCCGCTCAGGTTCCTCTTCGCTTCACCGTGGGTGACCAAGCCACGGCTACTGAGCCCCCCTTCCTCGACAATGCGGGAACCCTTCGGGGGGGATGGAGCGACTGCCTATCTAACCTCCACAACCCAGTAACTGGGTAATACGATACCTTTTGGTAAGACTGGTTGTCAGACTTTCGGGCTTCTGACGACCAGTAACGACTGTCAAAGCTCCACAAATGACAGCCGGGACCAACAGCTTAACGTGCTTTCCGAGGCACGGAGGAGTCTCGGTATGTAAAGATCCACGGACCAACCGCGGCAAGCGTAGCTTAACCTGATGGATCGACCCGTGCGGCTGTCATTACTTAGCCACGAGCTCCTCTCCGAATGCCTATATACAGACGCAAAACTAAATAAAGCTAAAGATAATTAAGATGACGATGACGTTACAATAATGGCTCGTAACAGCAAGTGTCAGACAGAGGAGCTCGTGGCTAAGTAATAACAGCCGCACGGGTCGATCCATCAGGGTAAGCTACGCTTGCCGGGGTTGGTCCGTGGATGGGTGACCATCTTTACATACCGAGACTCCTCCGTGCCTCGGAAAGCACGTTAAGCCGTTGGTCCCGGCTGTCATTCATGGATCTTTGACAGTCGTTACGGGTCGTCAGAAGCCCGAAAGTCTGACAACCAGTCTTAGCAAGCGGTATCGTATTACCCAGTTAATGGGTTGTGGAGGTCAGATAGGCAGTCGCTCAATGTAAAATAATGGTATTCAGCTGCATCCGGTTAGACTGGAAGCCGACCCCAACATAGTTGGGAAAAGGCTAGGCAGATTGAACAGCAAGTGTCAGATTCACGGTCTTAAATAAATTAATAAGCAATACTTGATAACAGGACGCCTATAACTTTGCGAAGTTTCCCTTGATAGATTTTCTCAGATCTCCTTTATTAAACAAGATGGCCTCCATCTTAAGACGATATTGGAGCTGATCTTACTCAATACTCAATACTCAATATCTTTATTGCTTTACCATAATGTGTACTTAGGTGGTATAGTATATAATTGAGATCATTATGGACCCTGTAGGGCACAGCAAAAGGGTAGGAGAGAGGAAGCCCTGTTTTAGGAGATCATGAATAACTATTATTGCTATATTATTTAATAAAATAAATAAAAAAAAAATAAAATAGGTAGCATCATTGCTATAATATTAATACTATAGATTTTGCTTGCTGTTGTTTGATAGTATCTTCTTATCTTATCTTACATATTATAAATTAACTAGCGAGCCGGCCCTGCTTCACACGGTGTTTACAACTTGACAAAACATAAAGGTTTCTATATAAGTTAAATATTAATGTATTATACATATAAACCTTCCGGAATAAATTCTCTAAATGATAGTGAAAACCGCATGAAAATCCGTTGCGTACTTTAGAAGAACAATGCGGCCACACAGACAGACACGAAATGCGACTTTATTTTATAATATGTTTATAAGTTGTTTTCACCATCATTTAGAGAATTTATTACGGAAGGTATTTTGTGTATAATACATTAAACTAACATATAATAAGAATCTTGATGTTTTGTGAATTCGTAAAGACCTTGCAGAGCCGGGGGAGGGTCGCTAGTAATCTTAATATATAAAACAAAGTCGGGTTTGTTCGAACACTTATAACTCGAGAACGGCTGGACCGATTGTCATGGTTTCTGATTTGTTGTATTTGTTTCCATCCCGAATAGCAGAATAACTATTAAAAACATTGGAAAATTGACGAAAAAAAAACATGAAGAGAATTCATTTTCTCATACATGAAAGTTGGGCATGTCAACCGCGTCTGTCGGGAATCTTTCATTCTATTTAGAATTTCAAATTTAAATTATTTTATAATCAGTTGTTCATTTGTTTTCCCGCCGTTCGATTTATTGAAATTTTGACAGGACAACGTCTGTCGTGTCAGCTAGTAATACATATACAGTCCTACCAACTTATCTGTGAACTGAAAGAGGACGGCACCGTGGATGCGTCGACACAATCGAATGACATGCGTTGGCACAGTCGAATGAAATTTCAACATGACGGCCGTAGTTCCAATTTTCGCCATTTCACAGATAAGTTGGTAGGAGTGTAATCGTGTATAGCTTCGTGGTGAATATCACGTGTTATTTAAACTTTCGCGATTTGTACACATTATAAAACAATATCCAGAACGGGTCTTCTCGCGATATTCCTTTTTACGAGGTAAACAGATACCTACTTGTTTCCCGACGTGTGATTTAGTCAAATGATATTGTATTTTCAGACAAAAAAAAAAGAACTGCCTAGCCATTTCCCAACTATGTTGATTTCGGTTTCCAGCCTAACCGGATTAGATCTTTGACAGTTGTAAGGGTTGTCAGAAGCCCAATAAAAGTCTGACAACGAGTCTGATCGGAAGATCATAAAAACACTTTTATAATGTTAAAATAAATTTATTACAACGTGCACAGCGCTGCATAATGGCGAAGAGAAAGAACATAGATAAAATATTTTTCACTGTGAAATCCACAGATAATTAAACTTAGATAATTTTACATGCTACATACAAATACCTTGTGTTTAATTTTTAATTGAACAAGTCTTACCAAGGGATTTCGGAACCAACGGCTTACCGTGCTTCCCGAGGCATGGAGGGGTCTCGGTATGGAAAGATGGTCACCCATCCACGGACTAACTCCGGCAAGCGTAGCTTAACCTGATGGATCGACCCGTGCAGCTGTTATTACTTAGCCTCCAAATTCTTGTATCATCAGACGAAGCAACAAAAACGAAATGTAGTCTTAAATAGGCTAACGGCCTATTTCACGATGTCCGAATAGCCACTACTTACCGAATAAATTCAAAAATGGAACGGAATTTGTATGAAATTTTCTGCCAAGTAAGTTAATAGGAACTTAATCGTAGGTGGTGTAACAGGCCGCCGGGGACGTGGGTAGTTCGAAAGTGATACCGTGGCCCTGGCACGGGCAGCTGAAGGAACATGGGTGGGTTTTAGTCAGTAAAAGTCTGACACACCCTCCCGCTCTGCCCAGAACGGGAGAAGTCATTTGATGATTTCCCATCCAAAAAAAAAAAAAGGTGGTGAAACAGGCCTTTTATATATTATAGATCCACTAAATAAACAAACAACAGAAATAAATACAGCGTCTGCTTTATTTTGAAACGTCTAATTCCTAAAATAATTATTCTTTAATCCTGTTTTACCAAAGCAAAGCGTTGATTACACCAATATAAACTACAGTACGTTTTGATGTTACCGAACCCGAATAAAGACTATTTGTATATGAAAATACAATTTTCATAAGGTTGTTTATATTTCATTATCGTTTCTTAGTAATCGTTCAAGAGTTAATATTTGCTAACACTTGCGAAAACAAATATTTGTGTTTGTATTATACCTTGTTTATTTATTTATTACTAGCTTTTACCAGCGGCTTCGCCCGCGTAGACATCGAAAAATATCCGACTTTCCGGGAAATCCTTCCTTATTCCTATTCTACATTATAAAGGCGACCTTTGTGCAAAATTTCAGCTTTCTAGGTTCAAGGATTTGGGCTAATGAGTCAGTCAGACAAGACTTTTCTTTTTATTTATATAGATATAAATTTAATAACATTTGGATGTGTCTAGGGTTTAAAGAGGTTGAAGTGTCTTTTATTATTTTGTTCTAAAAATTATTATATAGGGTTTTGCCCGCGGCTTCCTACGCGTGGAGGTCAAAAATTATCCCAAAATCAGATAGGCAGTCACTCCATGTAAAATACTCAGCTGCATCCGGTTAGATTGGAAGCCAACCCCAAAACAGTTGGGAAAAGGCTAGGCAATGAACATACTGAATACAGCGCGCCAGATAAAAAACCGGCCAATTGCGTGTCGGACCACGCACAATGAAGGGTTCCGTAGTTGGGATGAATTTGTCCCAAAAACAAACTTAACATTGTAATTAGAAAACGTGTTCTCCTATACATCGATATACATCACGACCAAAACTCCAACTGCAAATATAAGTTTGTAATGACAAAAAAAAGATAAAACTACAAATTTAACGATTTTCGGACTTTTTCTTTTACTTGTGCTGTACCTTACTTCTTGTCAAATTTCATGATTCTAAGTCAACGGGAACTGACAGACAGATAAGGGTTCCCTTTTATCCTTTTGAGGTACGGAACCCTGAAAAGATCACATCCTACCATCTTCCTCTAAATTGTTGTCACAAATAAATGATATTTCCGTGTGTTTCTTCTAGTGTGAATAGAGTGAAATAAATTGCAACATGGCGTGCACTTATGTCGCAATTTGTGTCGCAGTCGAAACGTAAAATGTCTCCACTTTGTAACATCTCACATATTCTCGGCTCTCAAATAGTTTGCTATTGCTATCAGTATTAGATTTATACGTGTGCTAGGATTATTTTGTAAATGACAAATAATTTTGTATACAGGGTGTAAGCGTAAACAGTGGCAACCTTTTAAGGGGTCATTGTACTCATCATTATGAACAACTTTTACTATGAAAACAAACCTAAAACTTTGACGAATTATGCGAACATAAATGTACTGAACAGCTGATTTTTTTTCGCGATTTCAGGTTTGATCCCATAGTAAAAGTTGTTCATAACGACACTTCCAGCATACACAAAGTTGGTCGTATTTTATTTAATTACTACATGTGCTAGTTATTCATATATCACTAACAGAGAATAGTTCATTAATTTTAATTGGCGCATAACATATTTCATTCACCCTGACATACACCATGTATTTTCTCTTACACAAAAGAATTCATCATTCCGGAACCAATTTTTGAAGAAGCTTTTTTTATCCTCAAAAGGGAGTGAATCGTTGGAAAAATGTTTTTTGAAGCACCTTTCCTCTTGGTATAAAAAAGTGCCACAGGACAAAGAGGTGACAATTTTTCGCAAAACCCCGAGATTTGGTGTCGTTGCTATTTTTCAGAATGCAATAAACTTGTCGGAGACAGACTGTTTTTGGTGCTTTATCATTTCTGTTTCACGTACTTCAACCTATGTAGTCAGTAAATCACTGCAATAAAGCAAAGGCCATCACGTGGACTTGATTTTGGGAAACAAGAATGCTACGGCGTAGCTGATGTAAAATCACCGCTACGGCTACGCTTGCTACGGCGTAGCAGATAGCTAAATCCCGCTACGAATCTACGTAACTATGAGCTTTGTTACGAATCGCGCGTATATTTTCTCTGTGACCAATTTCATAATTCAAGAAACAAAATCTGCATAAAATAATTTTATTGAGGAATCGTATGAAATAAATGATATTCAAAAATTAAAAACGTAGTTTTTCATAGCTTTCTTAATGATTAAAAAAACACAGCATACTTTTTAACACAAAGTTTCTATCCGAGTAACTTGTCATAACATCACGCCTTGTTTCCCCGATGGGTAGAGCAGAGGTGTTATAGAACACCTACATTTCACCAGTTATGTTCAATTGTTTAAGTCCCATGTAATAGGGAGCGAGCCTATTGCCATCAACCGGGCACAAATCCAGATTCCGGGCTGCTTCTGAGAGATTCCAGATGGAAAACTTAATAACACTTTGCCTGACCTGGAAATCGAAGCCAAGTCCTCATGCTCAGGAGTAGCTAGCAACTACTAGACCAACAAGGCAGTCAAGTCTATCCGAGTAAAGGGAACAATAAGGCAATCTGTAGAACTAACAATGGTAGCAACTTAATTACGTCTCTCAGACATGCTACTGTAGGCGTGTGGGCATTGTTACAGTATATTCTATTAGGCTTTACAGTACTATGTCTTTATAGGTGTACTATGTCGGGATGTGTTGTGGTGGGCCTTGAAAGAGAAAGGTTTGCCCGGGAAGTATGTAGAGTTAATTCGTGCTATGTACAGTCAATCTCGTACCTACGTCTGGTCGGCTGCTGGGAATACCAACGAGTTCAATGTGCCTGTTAGCTTGCACCAAAGGTCGGCTTTAAGTCCTTACCTCTTCCTGTTGATTATGGATGCTCTGACGTCGAATCTACAGGAAGAGGCACCCTGGTGCATGCCGTTTGCCGATGACATTGTTCTTGTCGGTGAAGATTTACCTGAGATTCGGAGCAGATTGGAGAAATGGCAACAGAAACTGGAGAAGGTTGGCTTGAAAATCAGCAGAACCAAAACTGAATATATGTTCTGCGATTTCGGCGGTATCTCCAGTTCTGGAGGCTTAGCGCTTGATGGCGCGCTTCTCCCAGTCTGCTCCGACTTTCGGTATCTCGGTTCACTCGTGCAAAGCGATGGCGAAGTAGATCGGACGGTTAAGCATAGGATTAACACTGGATGGATGAAATGGCGGCAGGTCACGGGGACAATCTGCGACTCCCGCATTCCCCTTAAACTTAAGGGGAAGATATATAAAACAATGGTTAGACCTGCTGTCTTGTATGGATCAGAATGTTGGGCCACAAAAGGGATGAATGAAAAGCAGTTGCATGCAGCTGAGATGAGAATGCTAAGAGGGATGTGTGGTGTTACACGAATGGATAGAATAAGAAATGAGTACACAAGAGGAAGTCTAAAAGTGGCACCGGTGACTGAAAAGTTGTGCGGAAATCGGCTGTCATGGTATGGGCATGTGATGCGGAGGAGTGAGGAAAATGTTTGAGGAAAGTTTTGAGTATGAACGTCGATGGCTATAAGAATAGGGGAAGACCAAAGAAACGATGGATGGATTGTGTGAAAGATGACATGGCTAGAAAGGGGGTGACTACCGAGATGACGAATAATAGAGAAGTATGGAAAAAAAGGACATGTTGCGCCGACCCCAAATAGATTGGGATAAGGGCAGGAGAATGATGATGCTTTACAGGTGTACTATATCTTGGTAAACCGACAAAATCAATAAATCTGCCTAGCCTTTTCCTAACTATGTTGGGGTCGGCTTCCAGTCTAACCGGATGCAGCTGATTATCAGTATTTTACATGGAACGACTGCCTATCTGACCTCTACAACCCAGTAACTGGGTAATACGATACCTCTTGGTAAGACTGGTTGTCAGACTTTCGGGCTTCTGACGACCTGTAACGACTGTCAAAGATACACGAATGACAGCCGAGACCAACGGCTTAACGTGCTTTCCGAGGCACGGAGGAGCCTCGGTATGTATAGATGGTCACCCATCCACTGACCAACCTCGGCAAGCGTAACTTAACCTGGTGGATCGACCCGTGCGGCTGTTATTACTTAGCCACGAGCTCCTCATATCTTGGTAAACCGACATGCATTAAAATGTAGTTACTAAGACCAGTTGCAATACGGGTTTTCTGAAATGACGTTCACCAGGTGGCAGCACTGAGACGTCAGGTCTAGGCACCTGTCAAAAGTGTCAAAGTGCCTATATTTTCTTTAGTCGTGACCAGTCGTGACTGATTTATGAACGAATGAATAAAACGAATGATAAACGTCATCATAATATATTTTATATTCATTGTCGAAATGGAAAACCTCTAGTCAAAGTGGAGCCAACTGGTGTCGGGAATTTTCATAAAAACTATCATTCCTATCCCAAAAGGAACCGTATCCGTTCCGTATCTCAAAAGGAAAAAACGGAACCCTTATAAGATCACTCGTGTGTCTGCCTGTCTGTCTGTCACAGCCAATTTGCTCCAAATCTAATGGGCCGATTAAGTACACATATGAATTTCGTTGACCCAAACATGGACGGGTAAAGAAATTAAATGCACTTTGAATATGGGGGGTCACTTTTTGGGGGCAAACAAGAAAATAAAAAAAAAGTTTTGCAAACTATACCGTGTGATATATCAAATGAAAGGGCGTACCATGAGGGTCTCAAATATATTTTATTTATGATTTTAAAATAAATTGTTTTAAAGTTATTTAAGAAAATAGACGAAAATTTACCATTCCCCCTTAATCTCCGAAACTACTGAGTCTAAAATTTTGAAAAAATACATAAATTAGTTCTTTACCTGTAGATTACAGGAAAACCTGAAAGAAGTCTGAAGAAGAAGATGGTCTTAAAATAACATAAATCTCTCAATATTATGAGTACAAACTTACATTTACAGTTGGAATGTATGGGAGAACATGTTTTTCAACTACAATGTTAGGTTTGTTCTTGGGATAAATTCATCCCAACTACGGAACCCTTCATTGTGCGTGGTCCGACACGCACTTGGCCGGTTTTTGCAATCTCGCGTTTGCCAAAGTTGCAAGCCTTGAAAGCCAATATTGAACAAGTAAGTAATTACCAAATTTGAGCCAGATTAATTCAAAATGCCGTAAAACGAGAACAAATATCCATCAACTCAAGGGGTGGTCATTTGACCGATACAATTTTTTCGGCGTTAACGTCTAATCTTTCGGTGAGAACAGAATCCATCTTTTTTCATTTTCAACAAAATGGCAGCCAATGCAATTTATGACATTATTTTTGCCCAACCTTGTAAAATTTATTCTAGTCGCCAAAGAACTTTATACCCTGTTCCTCATAACTCTATATTATAACTGTTTACTTATGACCTTAGAAATAGTTCAATTACAGATCGCCAGATATGCCCTGAAACTGTAATCTCATTTAAAATGTATTTAAAATAGCTACGATATCATCTTAGGTAATAAATTTCGTAACTGGTTTAATTATTAATAAATATTCATCTGTCTAGCACAACAATTTGTAAAGTCTGTCGTTGAATTTACATAACAATAAACTTATTTATTAGAAATACCTAAGGGAGTGAATACAATGATTAAAATTAGAATTCGTATTTCATACTAGCAATGTACTTTTTAATTAGGTGTGTATTTCTTTCTGATGTTTATAATTTACATTATTTTCATTAAAATGTTACTTAAATGTGTGTTGTACTTGTTCTTTCTTTTACATGTTAAATTTTGTTTGGAATAAGAATACATCAAAATTAAATTAAATTAAACGAGTCCAGTCATGGGTAGTTTCTGACTTAAAAAAGGTCAAGGAGAGTTCTAATTTGGCAGAGTGTTACAGTTCAGCATCCGAATATTCCGAATTTGCGACCTTGAGCGACCGCTGACAGCGGAGATCGTATATCTCACATTTTACAAAAAAGCATTTACGCATTTTTTCATGAGGTTTGCTACAAACATAGCTATGGACACATTGAGAGATGATGATTTTGTAGATCTTTTGTAAGTTGGTCGTTTGTCTTGACGTACGATATCACTATGTACCTTCTTGTGCGCTTACCAAAGTTGTTTGTTACTTTTGGAACAGCAATCTTCTTCTTAGTTATACGAGTTGGGTATATAAAATTATGCTCAATTTCCACTTTGTGGTATTGATTTTTAAATTTGAACAATTTAACAATCAATACCACAAAGTGGTAATTTAAAAGTAATTTAAAGTCCGTATATTTTACTTACTTTTAAGATAGATCGGGAGTACTTTACACATTTTGAACAGTTCTTTTATCTATTAAGCATTGATATATTAGAGGAAGATAAGTTACGCGCTAACATCGCAATCACTAAACCTGGACTCGGCGCACGACTACATGCACCGAAACTCGCACATCTGTGAGCACAGTCGCAAACCTACAGTTACTATTTTTTGCGTAGATGTGACGCATATTTTCCCCAAAACTTGCTTTTTACATTGTTATTTTATTTTGTTGTCCTTTGTGTCATGTTTACCGCAAATAAACGTATTTTCTTTATTTCTTTCTTACTGATAGACAAGGATAGACATAGGTGCCGGCGCTGATGTGCAAGCGAAATCGCGTAAAGCCGCCGAATGTTTACGATTGTGAATGACATTGCAAGTCTATCTCGCTCTCACAAACATGGCGAAGCAAACATTAAATATTAATAAAATGTTCAACAAATTAACATTTTTGGCTGTACTTACGAGTGAAAGTAATCCCGTGGAACTTGTTTTTGGTTTTTGAACTATTTGTGAAGATTTTGAAAACACAGGAAGGCATTTTTGCTGACTGTTTAGACGATTATGGTAATTTTACTTAACGTGCTACACAAACGCCAGTTCGATTGTGACTAAGGTCAATTGTGTGCGTTAACATAATTTATGCGGTCCATGTCGAGGAGCGCGAACCATAATTATCTTCTTAATTTGTACATCAATGTCTATAAGTAGTTTTAGTAGCGTTATCTGCAAGATGTAAATAATATTTAAGTGTGTAGGGAATGTAAGACCATATCCACCCATGGCATAACCAATATTTGAATCAGCCAGTACGTAATATACAGTACTTTCCTACTGACAACATAATTACCCAAAATGGAGCGTAGCCTAAATAAAAACGTTATTTCTATTAGGCTACGCTCCATTTTTAGTTAGTTCTAGGTACTTAAAACATAGACACTGACAAAATTGTTGTTGCTATGCAGACATTCGTACGAATTACCTTTTACTTGTACTGACAAACTATTTTAATATTTATGATTCGGCGAGTAAGTAAGCATGCACTTAGTTTTACTTATATGTCTTGGATTCTGAACGGATCGTCAAGTTGAACCGACCGAGGTGTGTTCGGAAATGGAGGTTGGCATCACAGTGCAAGCTGTCAATGTCATTTTGAGTTTGCGGGGGAATATAACGATGACAGATGACGGCTGTCATTCAAGGTTCCTGTACTTAACCCTTTGACTGTAAATTATGTACTAATTTATGAACCCAAAACCCCAGGGGAGGGGGGGGGGGGGTTAGTTGCGAACCCCATAGGTTCACAACTACTGATGATGATTTTATTCCATCGCATGATGTTTTTTTACGTTTACATATATATGATATAAGCTTATATACGTATTATATAAAGGATGTTTCCTTATGCACACCCAGGTGTTCATGCGACGTTCAAAGGGTAATGGGACTTTGTGATTAGACACCGAACTGAACGGACGTGCTCTACCAACCTCGCCTCGACCTCGCCGCGTTCCGATAAGAATCCAGTTCCATCCGATTCGTGTGTGCTACTTTCTAACTGATTATTTGTTAAATCGATCTAATTAAAACTAAAGTGCATATTGAGTCTTATTTCGGCTACAACAATGGACGACGAGCAGTCAGGCAACGAACGCCGACATTCTGCTCCGACATATATTTATTATACCTGTACCACATTGTCAAAATTGGTTTGCATAGCTTGCTGTATTATGAGATCGATATTATTATGGCTTTCATTCAGGCATGTATCATCAGCGTACATAAATGCCTTACATTTTTTTAATACATTAGATATGCTATTGACGGGCATTGGAGGAGGGGGGTGTATTAATGGGCCATAAACTGAATCGGTCGGCACTCCAAATTTAATGTCACTGCGTACACTTTTTGTTCTACTGACACAGTGATCTGTTAGCCTGCAACAAGCCCTTGTCAAGCAGATAGCAGACCCGCCATGGGTCTTTTGTATTGGCCCCAACCGAAACAATTTTGACCTGCTCTGTTCTGAAGTCCTCTCCGCTAATATTCGGTTAGTCCTAAGAGATGTATATAATGTAAAAGTTCTGTAAATACCGTCAATTTGCTATGCGGAAATGAGTAAACAACGGTATTACGTATTAAGTAATCGATATTTACTAAAATTCTGAGAAAAAATGTAGTGATTTAGCGAATTGCTGAACTTGACTTCACTGTAACTCGTGAAGTATTTATCTGATTAAAATATGTTTTTCGCAAAAGTTGCAGGAAATTGTATGCTCTTAAATATTTTTCATTCGTATTTTTAACCTCGGTGGCGTTGGAGGGAAGGTATTCTCGAAAAACTGGTTTTTGGTAACGTTTTTCCAATATGGTGGCGCGAGTGAATGAATTTGTGAGTGAATTTGGGATATTAATTAGCACACCAAACTGAACACTTTGCCAAATTAGAACTCTCCTTGACCTTTTGTAGCAAAAGCCGGGCCTTTTATGTTTTCGATGACTGGACTACTAAAGTCAACTGTAAAATAATTAATGAGTGCCGAAGCTAAGAAAAAATACTGCTGGCTGTACCCAACTTCTTGACAAAAGCCATTGACAACAAGAAGAAAAGTACATTTTAAATTCAAACATTCCGCCAAAAATCATATCTCTATATTTTCATTCAATTCAATCTACAGTCCTCTCGAAAGAAAACCTTACAATGCACCAAGTGAGATGTTATCGAGAGCCCAAATTAAAACTGGATCGGGTCCCAATCAGTCACGTAGATACTCAGCCGAGAACACATTGTTTGTGCAGCAGGACCAATCTTTTGTCAACTGAAGGACACGTCTTTTGTGCGCCAATCTTTTGTGAACCAAAGGACAAATCTTTTGTATGTTTAGTCCTATAAGGATTGTTTAGAGAAAATAATTGGATTGAATTTCAATCAATTATTGTTAATTTTTAATTTATATGGTAATTGGGAGTGGAACACATGGCGTCGCTGGATGGGGAGATAGATTATGGAGATAGTACTCGTATTGTCTATGATTATTAGTAAGGCGACTAGAGGCTGCGATCGATTCGTTGTTCAAGATTTTGTTCTATGAATTTAATTCATGGATTTTTTTTTCTGGATGGAATTCTTCCATAAAATAATCTTGCTTGTTGTTCCTAAGACATGCATAAAAAGTGGTAGTTGTCTCGTCACTTTTTTCGAGACTTGTCGCTCAGTTCGGTTTTGTGGTGGCTGGCGGTGGCTACAAATCACATGCAGGCACCACGTTTTTATCATGTACTTTCCCAATAGCCTTTCATAATATGAATTCATTAAATACAATGAACCATTCCAATACTCCTTATTCATAAAACTTGTCATCCGCAAATGCTTGTCAAATTATACCGTCACATTCATTTCAATACCGAGACACACTATTCGGAAGCATTTCAGTTATAGTTAAATAGAGTAGGGACATAATACACAAAGTTATCGATAATAGAGTGGGGATATACGGAGTTACCGATAATAATTCATACGATATCGTCAGTGGAGCGCGATGAGGATTGTTCGACTAATCAATATTAGTTGGATTCGATGCTGAATACCAATGGAATCCTATTTGTAGGCCGTACCATTGTCACGTATTAATGACAGGAGATTTCTGAGATATGTCTTCGATTTAATTATGTTGAAACGAGAAAATTGTGTGTTTGTTGTCATGTTATTGTTAGAAAGTAAATTAGGTAATGGTATTTCTTGTAATATGACGTTCGATTATGTGTTTTTAGGGTTCCGTACCTCAAAACGTAAAATCGGAACCCTTATAGGATCACTTCGTTGTCCGTCTGTCTGTCTGTCAGTCTGTCAAGACTCTTTTTCTCAGGAACGCGTGCAGGTATCAAGTTGAAATTAATATCAAATACGTAGGTCTATGGTTCCTTGGAGCTCTAAAAAATCGAGCTTCAAAGTCAACGCAATAAAAAAATTCGCCATTTTATCCGATATATTTTGATACTCGCTAGTAAATCAAAACCTATAGGGTACTTCCCGTTGACCTAGAATCATGAAATTTGGCAAGAAGTATAGTCTCACAACACAAGTAAAGGAAAAAGTGCGAAAATCGTTAATTTTACTTTTTATCTTTAAGATTACAAACTGACATTTGCAGTTAGAGAATTGACAGTGACGTATATCGATGTATGGGAGAACATGTTTTTCAACTACAATGTTAAGTTTGTTCTTGGGATAATTTCATCCCAACTACGGAACCTTTCATTGTTTGTGGTCTGACATACACATGGCCGGTCTAGTATCATAAGAATGTAATTTGTGGAGACAAATAAACGTAAGTTTATTTATTTATTGATTCGATACATAATGCAAAACTATAAAATCAAAAAATTGACGACACGGTTGGCGCAGTGGTTGAGCGATTGACTGCTGCGCAGCATGTCGCGGGTTCGATTCCCGCACGGAACAAATATTTGTACGACCTACAAGTATTTGTTCCGAGTCTGGGTGTTTTTCTATCTATAATATGTATGTATTTACAAAAAAAAAAAAATGTATATAAGTAGTTTATCAGCCATCTCGTTACCATAACACAAGCATTAGGTTGCTTAGCTTGGGGCTAGATGGCGTTGTGTGATATGTCCAAACATATTTATTATTTATTATTTATTATTATAAAATAAGTCTTGGTGATTGCGCATGTGTCAGCTGTCTGCAAACGCGAACGATACAAATACTATAAAAAAACTACTATTAGAAAATAGAATTTAACCCACTAACTAACCCATAACCAACCAATAATATAATAAGGGCGGGTTGTTTCACGTCCACTTAACGCACGCGTTTATGTCAAAAATGGCGTTAACTATCGTCAAACCAAAAGAAGCGTTGTTTCACAGACAATCGGTTTTTTTGCAGTGGAACAACGCTTTGTATTTTAAACATCTTACGTCGTCATTATTTCACGTACGTATGTTACGTTAACCAACCGTTTGAAACAACCGGCCCTAAGTATGTGTGTGCATAACACACATACTTATAAACAGTCAAGA
Source organism: Cosmia pyralina (assembly GCA_946251885.1). NCBI lineage: Eukaryota > Metazoa > Arthropoda > Insecta > Lepidoptera > Noctuidae > Cosmia > Cosmia pyralina. The sequence continues at coordinate 6,497,688 of OX276347.1, read as the reverse complement.
AGAAAAGTACAGAAAAATACGTACTAAGAACCAACAAAATACATAACATAAATTCACGCCCTCTTCCCATGGGGGTAGGCAGAAACTACAGAACGCCACCTGCTAAGATATTACATACTCCTTTTGCTTCGTTTACGTTCATACATGGTCAAACAAACGCACGCCGGTTGCGACAGCAAAATAAAATCAATTTAATATATTTAAATAAAACATTACTCTTTCCCTCCAGGGAGAACTGATAGTTGTATCAGTTAAATAATACTGCATGAACTGACGTCAGGAGCTGACTTTGCAGTAGAAAATCCAATATAATTCCGTCGTGTGCAAATTAGTTCAATTCAATTAAATTCTCACTAATATATACCGCTCAGTTAATTTAGTTTGTAGTGATTCTTGAGGTTACTGGGATTGAGAAAGGTATTATGTAGATTTTAGCGTTCATTATAATACCAGCAGAGTTGTTATTTGACTTCATCATTCATCATCATTCTCCTGCCCTTATCACAATCTATTTGGGGTCGGCGCAACATGTCCTTTTTTTCAATACTTCTCTATTATTCGTCATCTCGGTAGTCACCCCCTTTCTAGCCATGTCATCTTTCACATAATCCATCCATCGTTTCTTTGGTCTTCCCTACTTTTATAGTCATCGACATTTATACTCAAAACTTTCCTCACGACATTTTCCTCATTCCTCCGCATCACATGCCGATTTCCGCACAACTTTTCAGTCACCGGTGCCACTTTCAAACTTCCTCTTATGTACTCATTTCTTATTCTATCCATTCGTGTAACACCGCACATCCTTCTTAGCATTCTCATCTCAGCTGCATGCAACTGCTTTTCATTCATCCCTTTTGTGGCCCAACATTCTGATTCATAGAAGACAGCAGGTCTAATCATTGTTTTATATATCTTCCCCTTAAGTTTGTTGGAAATGCGGGAGTCGCAGATTGCTCCCGTGTCCTGCCGCCATTTCATCCATCCAGTGTTAATTCTTAAGGTGTTATTAGACCTAAAGTGTTAATAAATATGTTGCAGCCAACTGGTTTAATTTGCCGTGTTTGACCGCCTAGCCTTTGGAAGTAGTGCTCACCAGCCGCCTGCCGTGCGCTTCGCTCGCTCGGCTCGCACGTGATTGGTCACAGTAGCCTTTTTACTAATTCGAAATTAATTAGTATTAGCGCGTGGTTAGTCACAGTTGCAACCTAACCTATAATTAAATATCATATTATCATATTCAGGCCGCTAGTTGAACAGCTGCCGTTCAGTTACAAGGCTAGGCGATTATCTAAACGACTAATTAAACCAGTTGGCTGCGATAAAATGTTAGTTTTAAACATACAGCCTTCTTATTATGTACGCACGGCTACAGATCGAACTATAATTTCCAGTATAAGCTGATCTCGCATTGTATAGGATTTCTTTACAGTGAGCGGTCAGTGTAAACTGGAAATGTAGCTTGATGTGTAGCCGTGTGTACAGTGGGCTGCATCAATTGGGTACCCCAGTTGTATTAAAATTTTAATATAACTGGGGTACCCAATTGTACATAATTGGTACAAAATACTTTTTCATCACTGATGCTCTGAAAGTACCCAGTATTTAACTCAAAATGCGGGTTGTAAATTCGATTTACCTCACATGGGAGGTAGTAAATTTGAAAATCGAACGAGGCATCCTGACATTCATGAACTCATTTTTTTCAGTCCGCCATTTGAAGAAATCGTCATATGTTTTTAAATTCATCTCTTTTTTGATATTGAAGGTTTTCTGCTATTGCTTTAGCCTCTAGTTTTACTGGTTCCGGCCTCAAATCCAAATCGTCATCACTTGAACAAATCATATTTTAATTTTAATTACTTTTGCAACAACGTTTCTAACAAAAAAATCTGCTTGGCGCCAAATGTTTTTCTTTCGATTTTTATTTGTGCGGTTGTCTTGCTGGCCAGTTCGTTTTTATAATAACACCAATTCATGCTGTTTTATACCATTTTAAAAGAGTTTAGTACTCACTAATTATAAGAAATGCACATTATATAATATTTCATAGATATTGCTAGTAGAAATAAAATACAGACCAACAACACAAAAAGTTATTAGGCAGAACAGGTAGTTTTCGTTGACATTCCATTTAGCTAGACGAATATTTTTTTTTTTATAATATACAATTTTTTTGATATGTATCTCTTTTACTTACACGGGACCTACAATCTTTTGTTCGTTTCTTGAGCGAGAAAATCGTTGTTAATTAGTCGCTTCCTCGTCGGCAGTGGAACAGCGGGCCTTATTGTCTAATTTCTAATAAATCGAGGCCACCGCCTTAAGTATAAAAATATTCAATCCAATATTACAAACGCGAAAGTTTTTGAGAATGGATGGATGTTTGTTACTCTTTCACGCAAAAACTACTGAACGGATTTTGATTAAATCTGGCAAACAGATAGTTTATAACCTGGATTAACACATAGGATACTTTTTCCCGATATTCCCCCGGGTTCGAGACTTACACGGGTGAAAACGCGAGGTGCTGCTAGTATAATATATTTCCTGTAACAGTGACATTCACAGTTGTTTTGAGATCAACGTTGGTTTCTTCTCTTGGTAAACTTCCTGCTGTAGGAAAATTAAGGTTTATTAATGTACTGACATGGGTTAAGAAGCTGATCCAATGAGTAGGGAATGCATTCTGCTCTCAAAGAGGGCATGAACGTAAAGATACATATGAATACATCAAATGCTTTAATTGAAATGTCGTACGGGAGCTCTCAAAGGGAATCGTTACAAAATATCTTTGAAATTATTCGCTCTCATCCATTTCATATTCTTGAAATGATTTTTATAATTCTCGACGTCGACATTTCAAATTTCTAAGATAGTCTTTATTTTTTAATTTAATTTATGCTAATATTTTAACGTGACAAGTTAGTTTTTCTTTCAGTACACTTTCCTTAACCTTCATTAGTTTTAGTTAATTAATGTCACGCGTTATTTCTTTGAAAAAACAATCATATGTTTATTGCCAGGGGCATTTTACCTATGCTTAGTTATACATAGAATAGCAACAGCCTGCAGTATATAGTAAATTTAAATATAGTCACATCTTTGAAAAGGTAGGATTAAAAATACTCGTTACTTAAAGAAACGTACACCACGGTTTCAAAACAAGTAAATCAGCATTCAAAAACAATATTACTGTCAGAAAAGCTCACGGATCACCATGATTCAAATAGTACAATTTAATAACCCGTGTTCTGCTGTAGCGTCTCGTCCATTTTGGATCGCAAATTATCGTAAATAAAACGCAATAACAATGCTAGTTCGCGTTCAGGGTTGTCAAAAAGGTTTTACAATTTTTCGTGGAAATATTTTTTGTTGTCTTTTTGTGGTAAAGCATCATCATCTTCCTGCCCTTATCCCATATTACTTGGGGTCGGCGCACCACGATTTCTTCTTCCATTCTCCCCTGTCAACCGTCACGCTATCATTCACTCCCTTCTCTTTCATATCATTCCTCACACAATCCATCCATCTTTTCTTTGGCCTTCCTCTGCCTCTCCATCCATCAACATGTATATTCATCACTCTTTTAGTCACATGCGTTTCGTCTCTCCTCATGTGACTAAAACTTTTGTGGTAAAGCAATTTTCATATTTAACTAGCTGACCCGACATAAGTTGTCCTATCCAAATTTCAATAATTCATATAAAATTCCTATAGAAAATGTACTTGCAGTTTTCCCGAATTTTCCAACTTTCCCGGAAACAATTTTTTTTCTTTCCGTAAATTCGGACTATTACGAACATTTTAAAATTAAATAAATTTTAATTTAAAATAAAAAACAGCCAAATCGATCCAGCCGTTCTCAAGTGATGCGCTTACCAACGAACAGCATTTCATTTAAGTACCAGCACCCTAATTGCGTAACACATTATCAATCGGAGTTGGTTTCATTTTGAAACAAATTGCTAAACCATTGCTTCATATGTTCGAAAAATTTGTCTGCTCGACAACGTCTCTATACTCGTATACGTTGTCGAGCAGTCAAATGAAACAATGATTGTTGTTTAACTGTCAAAGTGAAACCAACTCCGATTGATAATGTGTTATGTAATTAGGGTGCTGGTCGACCGAGCTCTGCCCGGGTGAAAATTTATAAAACATGATAATAATGAAAATAATGTTTGATATAATCAATTTTAGAGTGGTGTAATGTGTAAATTTATTCAACTAAAAACAATGATTTTCATGGTGGCGCATGAAAAATAATAAGTTACAAGACATTATCAGATTTGCACAAAAACCCTTTACCATAGACATCGCTAAAAATAAACCAAGTAAATTCTTTAGTTTTTTTTTTTTTTGCAAAATTTAAACTATAATACCTTCCACACAGTTCCATTTAAAGTAACTCTTACATTCGAACGAATGTCAGCATTTCTTGGTCTAACAAACTTATCTTGCATCCCATCTTTCATCCCTCATTTTTTCCTGATTACAATCACCGCTGGCTTTGTTACAAGGCTGAATGCGGTAAATCCTTGGGCTATGATAAATGTAGTGACGTCAGGAGCCCGTTTCCGTTTCCTACTTTATTTTTACTGGCGCCACCAGGATTTTTTGTAATATATTTCGGTAGTTGACAACCCTAGTTTGTATAATGACTTGGATTAGGTATGAAGCTTTTAACTTTTTGTGTAAGTAGGTAAATTAATACAAGCAATAGAGCCTAGAAATACAGTTTATTTGCGAAAAAAAAAACATCTTCAAATTAAATGAATTTTGTTTCATTCCCAAGTCGTACGTAGTTTAAAATGTTTCCAAAGAAGCTACAAATAATATATGTCTAATTAGGTACTTCTACGAAATCACGTTCAGTATCTCGAAAAGAAATCCTACTGAAATCTTTGCATAATCACTTTTTCCTCCATCCTTTAATAGTTGGCCGATTGCCAAGACTAACATTGGGAGCCAGTCGTCGCCTTCATTAGTAAGAGGGAATAATTAGATCATGATTACGTACGTATAGGGATTTTCCGATAGGAATTAAATGCAACGTAGAGCAAGCAGGTAGTATATAAAACGAAGCCTACATCTATATCCATATCTACATTTTACAGAGGACGAGGAAAACTGTTCCACCGTAATACAGTTTATACTAGTACGGGGAACAGAGTGAGTCAGTTCCGATCTAACAACCATAATAAGTACCGAAACATACTAATAAAAAAATTACATAATTTTACTGCTTATTTGTAACTAAACCGAATTGTGTAAGGTTGTTTGATATATTTTATTCGGCAAATAAAGTTTTATAAAAAAAAAAAAAAAATACTAATAAAAAAAATATTATAAAAGTCGCTTTTCTGATGTGGTTTTCACCATAATTTTGAACTTACGTAATTATTATAAAGCGATCTCGATGTTTTTTTACGACTCGCTAGTTGAAAATAATTATACACTTTTGTGAACACCTGTATATTGTCAACTAGAGAACAGGGGGCTTACTATGATGTGTTAAAGCTATCATTGTTCCAGTGTGAGAGAGAAACGGATATATACGACCGATAGCACCATCCTTTTTTCACAACGGAATCATAATGACATTAATAACCTGTCACGGCCCCAGCAACTGCAGACCGCTCATAGTTATTTTACCTGTGACAGCTCTGACAGCAGCAACCCAATAGCATAACTTTATTGTAACGAAAATAAGATCACTGTGATTTTGACAGACTTAGGTGGCAACCCAAAAACAACCTTATGGCAACGACAATAAATATCACTGCGAATTTGACAATGACGCAAAATCAGAGGTAAAATAAATTTACTTTGAAAAAGTAAAACCGACTTCAAAACCTAAAACGAAAAAAATAACTTTCATAGAAAACTTAACAGCTTCTGAAGTCGGTGTCAAGCTAAGGTGCATTGAAGAATGGAAGACACCGACTTCAGAAGCTGTTATGTTTTTTATGAAAGTTATTTTATTCGTTTTAGGTTTTGAAGTCGGTTTTTCTTTTTTTTAAGTAAATTTATTTTTCAATTTTTAGTTGAATATATAATTAGGACAATTACATGAGCCCAAGACGAACGAAAAGAAGAATCATCACAAAATCCGCTTAGAAATGTCGGAGATACAGTACATTTATGCATATAACTTCGTACATAAGAATAACTACCTAATGCATTATATACGAAAACCTTCCTAAAAGTATGTAAAATACGGAAGTGAAAGAATCATCAAAATTGGTGCATTCGTTTTTGAGAAAATCGCGGACAAACAAACATACATACATACATACGGGTCGAATACAGAACCTCCTTATTTGAAGTCGGTTAATAACTGTGAACGGCCTGTGGTACACTATGGCAATATTTAAGGAAAATTAACATTTAAAAATGTTCAAAATCAAGTCGCAATCACATCTTAGCGGAATGAATGAATGACCCCAGCACGATTTGACCAGACTTGAATAATCGAATGAACCCAAAGATTTGCAATAGCCCCTAGAGCCTCATGTTTCATGGGGCTAAGGAGACCATTGCATTTTAAAGAAATCAATATCCAAAATGTATGAAAATTACAGATATTTTTGAGAGACGAGACGGGGATTAGAATTTGAACGTTCTTAAAAAATCCTTTGGTTTTTGCGATATATTATTAGTCAGTCATTCTGCAAGTATTACGTTGTATAGTTAGAGTTATGTCCGTCAGCGGAGATATGTGTACGTCACCGTAAATTACAAACTAATCCCCACGTGGCCGTAAGTCATCAACTGTGACTTGAGAATTATGTAGGAGGATGGACAACTGCCGTCTGCTCAGTAATGTTTAACGTGAAAAAGCAATCTTTATTTTGGTGTCTTTGTGGTCATTATAAATACATTTTTCAATTACGGATGTTTTTAGGAATATAAAGCAAAACCGAGGAGTAACCTTGAAAAAAAGGGGATTGATTTAACATTATAAAGATAAAACTAGTTAGACATAATTTAGTCTACGAGGGTCTCAGGGCTAAATGATAACAGCCGCACGGGTCAATCAAAGGTAAGCTATGCTTGCCGCGGTCGGTTCGTGGATGCGCGATCATTCATTACGTATCGAGACCCCTCCGTAGTCCTCATAATCTAGTCTATGACAGCAGAAAGTTTATAAAACCACAAACCGCATAATAGCAATTTTACTTATCACTAAACTAAATCGAAGTATTTACCGGAAATTGGTTCAAGTTCCATCTAACTTTAATATAACTACGCGTACTTGTAACTAAAGTACCTACGAGTAGTTACGTGAACTTCAGAGCAGTAGTTTTGGAGTTGTGAACTATTAGATAAGTCAACATTAAGTGTAATGAGTATGGAAGACACGGAATCAATTTGAATATTGGAAATTGACTAATTTCCAAATTCAAATTGCATGTGGTACTTTGTAATTGTACGTTGTACTCGTACGTGCACAATCACTAAATATGAATTTGACGGTGCAGCAAGTGGCGCCATCTTGTTTTGTTACGAAGGTACTAGAATCCCCTAAAAAGTCGGATATTGATGACACTGGCTGGTGACAGTCACTAGCACAGCGTCGCATCGATGGCTGCGTGGCGACTGTGTTCTGGTGTCGGATGATGGCAGGCAGCGGCTCTTCTCTGACTTATTTACAGGGTGAAATTGAATTCATGGGCATACTTTTAAAGGGTCATTGTACTCATTATTATAAACAATTTTTACTATGAGCCAAATAATAATTTTACACTGACCAAACCTGAAATCACAAAAAAAAACCAGCCTTTCCCTACATTTTGACGATTTATGCGAACATACTCGTAAATGTATGAACAGCAGCAGACTTTTTCGCGATTTCAGGTTTGGTCCCATAGTAAAATTTGTTCATAATGTTGAGTACAATGACCCCTTCACAGAATGCCCATGAATTCAATTTCACCCTATTTTTTTTATCTGTGCCGCTGTCGTACTTATCACGTCCAAGACGAACTGCTACATTTCGGCACAATCCTGATGATATTCAAGCTGTTGAACCACTAATACGATGACCACTTCTGGAAAAGGCTATCCTGCGCCGTTAAAAACTATGACCATCGAACAATAAAATGGTCGAATTCAATAACATACAGGAGGTGCCGCAAACTTTTGTCTTACCCACTATACCACCACCACCCCCCACCACCACCATACCCACCACCCATATACCCACTTGTGTTTGCTTTTAAATAAAAAACCATTTTATGTATGTGCGTCACTTTCACGTGAGTAGTTTTTTTTAACAGTTTTTCTTTCTTTTCTGTCTTTCTTTCTTTACATTAGTCCTTTCACCAATACCACCAACATCAGCTTGGTAACGTCCACAACTGGACAAGGACTTTCTCCATTTTGAAGTTGTCATCTAGGTATTTCTGGTATTCAGGTTAGGAAAATACACCGCCCCGTCAAGGCAGTTCGAAAATTGATTACAGGTTAATCCCATCGATATTCTGGGGTCATATTTCGGCTGATATGATAATGATACTGAGCGATATTTTACTAAGTGATTAGTATCATCATCATCTGTCTAGCCTTATCCCAACTATGTTGGGCTCGGCTTCCAGTCTAACCGGATGCAGCTGAATACCAGTATTTTACATGAAGTGATTGCCTGTCTGAACTCTACAACCCAGTGACTGGATAAGACGATGCCCTTTGGTAAAACAAGTTGTCAGACTTTTGGGCTTTTGACTACCCGTAACGACTGTCAAAGATCTAAGAATGACAGCTGGAACCAATGGCTTAACGTGCTTTCCGAGGCATTGAGCGTTTTCGATATGTAGGTAATGGATGGTAACCCATCCACGAACCGACCCGTGCGGCTATTATTATTTAGCCACGAGCCCCTCTTTACTGAACAATATACTCTTAAAAAAAACTAAATCTAAAAACTCCGTGCTAACCCTAGATTGAGTCTAACAGATGGTATTCGGGCCACAAAGCTGCGCTATCCTGCATGCAGGGGTACAATAGACCGACAGCGCTCGCGAGATAATGTTTTTCATAACGTTGCCTGGCTTAATGGAGGATTCGGCGTAAGCTATGAGTGTTGGTTAAGCTATGCGATTTGTGGAAGATATGCGGCGCGATATGAAACTACAATGGGAATACTATTAATTATTAGCATGGCACAAAAAGGAGGAGATCTATAGTCAATAGAGGAACAACAATGGTGAACAAGGGTGAACTAGTCGACATTTAACTGTAAGCGAGAGGAATTTGATCATTCAAGCGTGATTTAAGAGGTGTTGGATCATTAAGCTCTCTTCAAAATGGTTGAGCTAATTGGTGCTGATCCATGCGTCATGTTCGTGAACGGGCGCCGTCAGTTGGGACTGGTCGTCTCTTAGCTGCCATGGCTTATTTTTAATTTTAATTTAGTTGTTTTAGTTTTTATCTTTTTATTACGGACGCTTTTTAACGTGCACGTCTTTCTACATTGTTCTCACATGTATATTTTCAACATGAACGATGTAACCAATATTTTGTAAAAATGTTATGATTTAAAAGAGTGTCCGTGGCGTTTCTTGCCCGTTCTTCTCCATAGGGATCTACTACGCTTTGGAATGGGCAACTAGCTTCATCTTTCTGACTGACCGACCCATTGACAATTCAAAAGGGCCTGTAATTGGTTTATTTCAAATAAATGCTTTGAGTTTGAGTTTATCACAAAATTACATTCTGACAGATTAAGTATATTGAAACGACACATCGCATTATGTGGCGATTTGGCAGTTGTAATTACGTTTATTTTGAGTTTTATAATTTATTTAAGTATTTTCGTTTGAAGTATGAAATTTTATTTCTTATGAAATTATATTTACATAATAATATTAATGTAGTAAGGAGAAATTTACAGTTTATTCTGAGCGTTTTCAGTAGTTTTATGGTTTTGAATGGGATTTTTTTATAGGTATTCCGTAGTATTTTTTAAAATTCTGAGGCCACTATGAACTTAACTACTACTTAAGAGATGTTATTATATATTTTTCATTTCATTTGCTTTTCAGTAGTTTAATCCACGAGCTCAAAAAAGTGCCGTCACGCATTTTATGGTTTCGGAATTTTGGCTTTATAAATTAGTTAAGAAAAAATTGCAAAAAGCGAGACCGCTATCAACTATACTAATAACTATTCTGCACCACTCAATAAGTAAAAGTTGTCGAAGTCTTTCAGTTTCTCAGAATAAGAACGCCAAAGTTGGCCATTTTACGCAAATATCAAGGTCGTGTTAACTCACTTTAATCAGCAGTGTGACTATGAGGTCTGAAGAAGCGTCATGAGGATCAAAGAAATCTAATAAATTATCTACATAAATAATATCTTTTCTGGTTTCAGTACGAGCAGAAAGGGGAATAACAGATCTCGTGATAAAAAGACGCATAAGTCTGTCAGCAAAGTTTGCAACGAGGGTTTAGTTCAAAACTCTTATTATAATGTCATCAAGCAAATAAGAATAAAAGCAATTGGAACATCCTGTAACGATTACAATCCAAAACAGGAATGACGGATGCACTGATTCATTTTTAGGGTTCCGTAGTCAATAAGGAACCCCTATAGTTTCGCCATGTCCCGACTTGCAATTGTGCCGACATTTAAAAACCTATAACTCACAATTCCTTGGTTTGATATTTTCGCGCTGCCGCAATCTAAATTTAAAAGACTGGTTTCACAATCTCTTGCAAGTCGCCAATAAGACAACCCACCACCCATCATCATCATCCGCTTTCTTCGATTCGTCGGTAAAATTGTAGTGGTTTTCTTCTAAATATGTACTTTTTATTATTTTCTTCTTATTTAGCATGCGTTCGTTGTCATACTTCGATGTTATTTCATGGACAATAGCGTGGGTTATACGTTTTTTCGACTGTATAATAACTACTTTGTTAATGCTGTAATGTATAACTGTTTTTTGTCCCAAATAAATAAAATAAAATAAAGTGTCCTTTTGTTTTGTGTTTATTTGTAGTTCGTTAGTAATTTACTTTAGTATCTAGTGTAAATAGTGTTAACTTGTATAATGTTTATAAACCACAAAAATAAAATTTATAACTTATGTTTTTAAAAAATTCTAATAAATAAAATATCAGTCTGTTTGTCTGTCTGTGTGTCTGCGGCTTAGCTCAGAGACTCTTAGTACTAGTAAGCTGTAATTTGGCATGGATATACATATAAATCATGCTGAGAAAGTGGTAAAATAAAATCTTGAAAAAAAAATAATTTGTAGGGTTGCACGTAAAGTGGGAATGATATTTTTTTCTGTTTTTCCTATGGTGTAATATTGCGGATCTGTGAAAATAATTTTTCGATTCAAGGATCCGTTTGTGTAATATTAAGCTTTAAATTGCAAATTGTTATAGTCAAGTATTGTCGTCGTCGTCGTACCCCGCCAGATAAACGTTTGTTTTTAACCGACTTCAAAAAGGAGGAGGTTCTCAATTCGTCGGAACCTTCGAAGATGGCTGGACCGATTTGGATTTTTTTTTGTTTTATTCGAGAGGGTTGTCATCACTGTTGGTCCCATATAAAATTGATTAACTTTGCTTCGGTAGTTTTTGAGTTAGCTTCAATAACACGTATTTTTTCCCCACTTTTATATGGATGATGTTCTAGTTTGTTTTGCAGGTAGTGGTATTAGAATTTGTGTGGGGTAGGTACCACACAGACTTATATCTATAATTACACACGCCAGCAAAGTACTCCTTCATATTATCAATACCAGACTACGAGCTTTTCTGAATCCCGAAATAGCTATTGAGCAGGCGGGATTCGTCAAGGGTCGAGGAACACGAGAGCAGATCCTAATTGTTCGACAAATAATTGAAAAGTCTAGAGAGTTTAACATCCCACTCTACATCTGCTTTGTTGACTTTCGCAAAGCCTTTGATACCGTAAAATGGCATAAGTTATGGGACGTACTCATTCAAATGGGAGTACCTATCCACCTAGTTCGTCTCATACGCCGACTTTACGAGGTCGGAACTGCGACTGTTCGGATAGACGACGTTGACTCGAAAAGTTTTCATACACACGCTGGTGTCCGACAGGGGTGCATACTCTCTCCACTCCTTTTCAACATCTACACGGAATGTATTATGAGAATCGTTTTGGATCAATGGGACAAAGGTATTTCAGTGGGAGGTCGGAAGGTATCTAACTTAAGATATGCCGACGACACTACTCTTCTCACACAAACAAGAGAAGACATGGAACACCTGCTGAACCGTCTAGAGACAACAAGCCTCTCCTTCGGACTAACGGTCAACAGAGACAAGACCAAGATGATGATCGTGGACCGAGCTGAACTAAACCATCCTGACATCTCTATGGTTGGCAACTGCGAGGTTGTTAAATCTTATGTGTACCTCGGTTCCACCATCACAAACACTGGAGGATGTGAAGACGAGATTCGAAGGAGATGTGCTATCACACGATCTGCCGTTGACAAGCTTAAAAGAGTCTGGTGCAACCGTAATATCACCAAAGCCACAAAAGTCCGCCTAATGAGAAGCCTAGTCTTCCCGATTTTCCTATACGGCGCAGAAACGTGGACGGTTCGCCTCAAAGACCGACGCAAAATCGATGCACTGGAGATGTGGTGCTGGCGGCGACTGCTGCGGATTCCCTGGACAGCGTTTCGGACCAATGTTTCGATCCTGGAGGAACTAAAGGTCAAAGAGAGATTATCGTCGACTGTGCAAACACGAATTATCAAATATTTCGGCCACGTGGTTCGTAACGAACACTCCATGGAACGACTCATTGTCCAGGGACAAGTGGAGGGCAAGCGGTCACGCGGTCGGTCACCTACGCGTTGGACAGACCTTATCAAAGCGTCAACACAAACCTCCATAGTTCAGAACTTTCGAGACGCGGCAGACCGGAATAAGTGGAGGAGCATCGCGAGGGCTGCTTTGGCCAAAGAAAATGCAGAGTCATCAACCACGACCACTCTGTCAAGAGTGAACGACTAAGGAGGAGGAGGTACCACAACTAAAAAGTGAAAAATAAAAACTGTTTTACAAAAAAATACAACCGACTTCCAAAAACAACACTACAAAGTGAAAAATAACTTTAATTTCGGAAGTCGGTGGCAAAAAACGAAAATACATTTAACCAGACACCGACTTCCGAAATTAAAGTTATTTTTCACTTTGTAGTGTTGTTTTTGGAAGTCGGTTGTATTTTTTTTTTCACATAATTATGTAAGAAAATTTTAATTTCGCGGGCTACCGTGGCGTTTCCCCCTTAAAAATGAATTCTTTTTTATTTTCCATCGCCACGCATCGCTTTCACTGACCTCAAGCCTCAATGTTTTCAGTGACTCTCATTTTATGCAATGAGTCAACACTTATCCGGCTCACAATGGAACTTTCAGCCGGATAACGGTTTTTAGTTTTGATTTCTAAACCTTCTTTTGTCGGATGTTAAACGAGGACAATGCGTGTTCCTAACAAATGTAATGGTTCTCATAGAGTAGGGATAATGGGTATTCTTTGATATTACGGGTTTGGAAATGTGGGTATTATTGAATTAAGGAGAGGGACTTTCGTTTTCGTACTATCACATAATATTTGAATGGATCGTTGCATAGTTTGGCGGCAATAGTCTGTTTACTCCTGTGGTAAATAATTAGTGAAGTGATGACAATAAAATAGTCCAGTTTAGAATAATCGTCATCTTCTTATAAATAAAAATAAATGGCTAAATGTGTTGCTAAGCGCAAAACTCGTGAACGGCTGGACCAAATCGGTAATTTTTTTTTGTCTATATTCGTTGAAGTCCGAGCAAGGTTCTTATGAAGATAAAAATTGGAAAAGTTCCCGGGAAAATTGGAAAAGTCGGGAAAAACTGAAAGTGCATTTCAAAGGAATTTTGTATGAATTATTGAAATTAGGAGAGCAGTGGTGGTCCAGTGGTAACGGCCGCGACTTTCAAGTTGTCGTTTAGGTCATAGGTTCAAACCCAGACAGGTGCTTTACTTTGTGTAAATAATTTAATCACCACTGCTCTTAAAATGGTGAAGGGAAACATCGTGAGGAAACCGCCATGTCCTAGAACCAAAAATTCGAAGACGTGTGACATCTACCATCCCGCACTGGGCCCGCGTTGTGGATTTCGACCCACTCCCTCTCACCGAGAAGAGGCCTGTGTCCCAGCAGTGGAACATATAGGCTGATTATGATGATGATGACTGAAATTTAGTCTATTGAGTCAGGTAATTATCAAACAATTAACATCCAAAACTCGTAGTATTTCGGGGGACTGATTAACTAATTTCTATATTCATCTTCAATGAGTATTATTAATCGTTACAAAGCTTACTAAATGTCGTGTTTGATATAAATACTCCAGATGGAATAAAAACTTTTTACCAAAAAAAAAACGACTTCCAAATACTACAAAGTAAAAAATAACTTTAATTTCAGAAGTCGGTGGGAAAAAACGTAAATACAACTCTATTTGTAAAAAAAAAATATTTTTTACTTTTTAGTTGTGATACCTACACACAAATTCTAATACCACTGCACCTGCAAAAGAAATGAGAACATCATCGACATAAAAAGTAGGAAAAAAATACGTATTATTGAAGCTAACTCAAACTACCCTCACAAAGTAAATATATTTTACATGGGACCAACTTCGAGGTATACCCTCCCAAATAAAACAAGAATCTTTCAAATCAGACAACTCTGTAAAAAGTTATGAGTGGTCATTTTAAAAAAATACGTGTCGACTTGAGAACCTCCTTTTTTTCCGTCGGTTAAAAAATATGTAGGCAGGTGATTCTCCTCGAAACTCAATTCAACTCAACTTATTTTAACTTTTTCTATTGTTAAATCACAATAAACAAGTTTCGGTACAAAAAGTACTTAGGACATATTTTTTGTTTTCACCCAAAATATATTATCAAATTCGGTCAGGCAATCTCCATATCCAATTTTAACCCATTCGCCGCCGCGGACTTTTTAATAATTCGCGTCGCGTCGGTAAAAGTTTTTCAGTGTAAAAATAACTACTCGCCGTTACCATATCAATCAGAGGTTTTAATTAATAGGTACTACATACTGATGAACCCTGATAGGAAAAGAAAAACGTAGATGGTTTTGGGAATCTTGCATCATAAAATAGTGAAGTTTTCGTTGAGGTTTTTTAACTGACATACGTTGGCATGCTGTAAAATGGTGGAGAAGATTTTAATGGAGTTCAATTCTTAATTCGCAAATCAGAAACTGGTTTTGGGCGTCAACCGTCACGTCATACTTCACACTAATATTATTTAAGGCGAAAGTTTGTGAGTGTGTGTGTGTTTGTTTGTTTGTTACTTCTTCACGCTCAAACGGCAGAACCGATTTGGATGAAATTTGATAAATAGATAGCTTATACCCTGGATTAACACATAAGCTACTTTTTATCCCAGTTATACGTTCCCATGGGATAATTTCCGACAACCACGTGGGTGAAAGCTAAAGCATGAAGGTTCTATGTCAAATCGAAGTTCCTAATACAATAAACGGCTATTTCATACTTTAACCCTATTATTATGATGTCATTTGATTATTTGACACATGGGCAATATTTTAGGTAAAAAAAATAGGGTTAGCGCTTTAGATTTTGAAATAATTTTTGAATTGTGTTTTATTGGCGATAATATAAACAAATTGTTTTTTTTTTTGGATATTGAAAAAAATACTAAGTTATGTATTGTTCTAAAACAAAATTCATAAATATTAACAGACAGTAAACGACACTGTACTTACTACAGTGAATAAATAGAGAAAATAACTCTATAGCTTCAACCCTAAACTGCTACCGTTTAGCCGCTGGCGCGTGTCGACTTCCTTTATTTTATACGTTGCTCGTAAATGAAAGTCCTAAAAGGTTGTGCCTGACAATAGTATACGAGTGTTCTCGAAATTCTGTACTGATATTATCTGACAGGATTCATTTTATACCTACTGATACAATCTGAGAAAATTTTCTTTAAGGTGCGGTATTAGCTCACATTCACAAAAACTGGTTTCTTGGATTGTCGAGTATGACGTAACGCAATGAAACTATCCGACGCAAAAAATACAGTAGACAGAGAAAGGTTTAAAGAAAGATTTTAACTGAATAGAATAGTAAAAAATAGTTTGATATTCCCAATAAAAAAATTGGAAGTTGCTCCACAAAAATAAACTTTGGCGTCGAACATCTCTGTGTTTTCAGCGATAACGACTTTTTTTTATGAATTTAATAGAATTAGCAATTTTTTAAACTTTAACCGGACAATTCTTTAATTTATTGTATATATTCTGAATAATCTAAAGAAAACCCAGAAAATTTTCAACCTTATTTCATGCCAGCTAATGGTGACAATAGATTACGCGGTTGTATGCCGTTTAAAATCGTAGTCAGTCCGCGCCTTAAGTAACATGCAGGATTCGTGCCTGGTTTTGTGGATTTGTTTTTTTTTTTTTTTTTTTTTGTAAAAGCATTTAGAGAATTTTTTTTATTGTAAAAAATCTGTAACTACTACAAGTCATACTAGAGTTTTACAGATGCGAAAGCTATAATGCATAATCGCAATAGGCTCGTTACATGGGGCTTAAATATAACTGGTGAACCTCTGCCTATCCCTTAGGGGCTACAGCCGTAATGTTATTTTATGTTATGTGTTAATGCTGAATCGAAAGTTGGGATTTATTCATTATTTTGAAAAACTAAAGATATTGCTACAATCACCTATATGCTGTTTTTTTAACAAACGAGTACCGAGAAATTTGACTGCGTTGCTATTGGTCCACGTACCTAATCAACATAAATTCCGTTCCGCACAAACCAAACGTTGTAGTTACATGTAAATTCAGTTGAGTCATCGACTACCTGCGCGTCGCACGTGTTTTAGTCAGTGAACCAGATGATATTGTTTGTGCATGAGTCATGAAGGACATGTCTCCTGTACAGTAAATTTCAATTTAGAAGTATTCAATATGAACGGGCCTTAACTTAAGAAAACTTACCTATTTTCACAGATATTCTGAGTGAAATCAGTTCAATTGAAGAAGGTAGTTATGTTCAAACTGTTATTATTTTAGGAGACTTAAATGCGCAACCTGGACAATTATTCTTTAGTGAGCTTAACAGCTTTTGCACGGACAGATCTTGGGTGTGCGCAGACATTGAATTTTTGGGGACTGAGTCGAACACGTTTACTTATTTTGACACGTTTCATCGTAGGGGCAGTTGGTTGGACCATTGTATTGTCTCACAAGCGGCCTGGCAATCAACAGTTAACGTTGGAATAATTGAGGATATTTTTGTTTCTGATCATCTGCCTATATTTATAGAGTGCAATTTGGGTTCAATTAGTCCTAGTGTCGCGATCCAAAATACATCGCGTTGTGATGTAATCTGGGGGGAAAGAGATGAGGCACAAGTGAGTAAATATCGAGATTTGTGTAATAAGGGCCTGCGAGACATTGACTTCCCCTCAGAATTTGAAACTTGTAGTTTTGGGTCTTGTAATTTATATGACCATAAGTTAGTTGTAGATAAAATGTATAAGGCATTCGTTGACGTGTTAAGTGATGCGTCTGTAAAATCAAAAAACAATGTGAGACGTAAACGACATAACAAGCGTGTGTGTGGCTGGAATGAGCATGTGAGGGAAGCGCATCAGGAGGCTAGGCTAAAATACCAAAACTGGATAGTTCTGGGTAGACCAAGTACTGGTCCCACTTACGACCAGATGTGCGTGTCCCGTAAAATTTTTAAAGGACGGCTAAAGTGGTGTCAGAAACACCAGGACCAAATTAGAATGGACGTAATAGCTAAACAAAGAGCCGATAAAGATTTCACAAAATTTTGGAAGTCCACTGGTAAGCTTGATGTTAAGCCTGGCCTCCCTGCGAATGTTGATGGCCGAAATGACCCAGAGGAGATAGCTAATTTGTTCATGGAGCACTTTACAGTACGCTCTCCTCTGGGTCCTTCAACCAATATGCCAGATGGTGGGCCCACCGTGGCGGGAGAGGAACATTTACTTAAATTTACAGCGAAACAACTTAAAAAAGTGATAAACAGTATGCGTAAAGGTAAATCTCCTGGCCACGATGGGCTCAGTATTGAGCACCTAAAATATGCTGGCGTACACGTGCCGAGGATCCTGTCCATGTTCTTCAATATGTGCGTGAGTCATTCTTACTTACCGAAGGATTTGATGAAAACTACAGTGGTGCCCATAGTGAAGAACAAGACAGGGGACATAGCGGACAGGGAAAACTATCGCCCGATCTCTCTCGCGACAACTGTAGCAAAAGTGTTGGATAGTGTGCTTGAGTCTTGCCTGGATAAGTACATAAACATACATGACGCACAGTTCGGGTTTAGACCTGGACTGTCAACTGAAAGCGCGATTCTAGTTCTTAAGCACACTGTCCAATACTACACTGAACGGAAGACTCCGGTATACGCCTGTTTTTTGGATCTCTCCAAAGCCTTTGATCTCGTTTCGTATGAAGTGCTTTGGAGAAAGATGGAGGACAGGGGTATACCGGCGGAACTATTGAAAATATTTCAATACTGGTACTCCAATCAGACTAATTGTGTCAGGTGGTCAAACTGCCTATCAGAGTCATACAGGTTGGAGTGCGGAGTGAGACAGGGGGGGCTGTCCTCTCCAAAGCTGTTTAACTTTTATATTAATGACCTCTTAGTCGAGCTCAGCAGCATGCGTGTCGGTTGCCGGGTGGGGGGTGTTTGTGTGAACAGCGTCAGCTACGCGGACGATATGGTGTTGCTGGGCCCGACTGCGAGGTCAATCAGGGAAATGATTAAGGTTTGTGAAAGATACGCCGCATCACATGGTCTTATATATAATGTACGAAAAACTGAGTTCATGGTCTTCAAGGCCGCCGGCAAGTGCCCAGACACCATTCCCTCAATTACATTGAACGGCGCTAATATAAAGCAGGTGACCAAATTTAAATATCTGGGCCATATACTTGTCGACGACCTTAAAGATGATGATGACGTGGAGAGGGAGCGCAGGGCGTTGGCGGTCCGCGGGAACATGTTGGCGCGCAGATTTTCTCGTTGTACTGATCAGGTCAAAATAACCTTGTTTAAAGCGTACTGTCAAGGCCTGTACACGGGAAGTCTGTGGTTCAGCTGTTCTCGTGGGACGCTAAATGCACTGCGCGTCCAATATAATAATGTTTTCAGGATGATGTTGAAACTCCCTCGTTTCTGTAGTGCCTCGGGGATGTTCGCCCAATCGAGTACAGATGGTTTCCATGCTGTCATCAGGAAAAAGGTGGCATCGCTTGTGGGGAGGATTCGAGGGAGTAGCAATAGCATCCTGAAAGTCGTGGCTGAGGACCCGAGAGCTCCTGTGCTGAGGCATCTCATGCGGATTCACTGTCCGCATGAAGTGCCTCCAAGGTACATGACTCAGTAACTTGGTTTTTATTTATTTATAAGTTTGTTACTAATCCTAGTGTATAAGTTGTTTACTAACAAAAATGGTTCCTATGTTGTCCCAAATAAAAGAATTTTGAAATTTTGAATTTTAACAATTTCAAAACAAAACAAAGGCGTTGGCCCCACCCCGACCAATGACCCATCTCACTCTGTCAATATCGGAAATGTGCGAGAGACATAACTCAGCACTCATTTGTTAAAAAAAACAGACTATAGCGTGGTCGACTGTGTGGTGATGAAAATACACCTTTGGGAAAAAAGCATCACTTCTGCAATTTTTTGCAAAAACGCCATAGATATGCAGAAAAAACCGCGATAATCTACTTTATGTACAGATGCCAGCAAGTCAAGCCACCCGAAACTGTCAAATTTTCCCAATCAACCTTGAACCTAATGTTAAAGATGAAAATCTATAAAAGAAATTTGACAGATTGTAGTAGCTTGATGTGCTGGCGTCTGTATACAGTAAAAATAAGACTGTGAGAATCGCCTCAATACTCTAAAACAGTAGGTACAGAGTTATTAAAAAAATACGTCAGAAAAAATTTAAAATGCTCTTCCTGTAAAGTTGGAAAACATGCAAAAGTGCCCCTTTGTTCCCAAAGGTGCGATATAGTTTTTAAAATTTTAGTCCGTTTGTCTGTTTATCTGGATGTATGTTCAGGATTGGCGCAAAAACGGCTGAACTGATTTGGAAGAAATTTGGCGCACAGATAGTTTATAACCTGGATTAACACATTACTTTTAATCCCGGTAGTACGTTCCCGTGGGACACTTTCAACATCCACGCGGGCGAAGCCGCGGGCAAAAGCTAGTATAATGTTATAAAGGTGCTCTGTAATTTTCATTTACTTGCTTCTACGTTTGTCTAAATCTAGCGTTTCTGTGATTTCAGGAATATAATTTAATTTTCTTGTGAAGTAGGCTAGAAATAAAATTTAATAATGTTCTTGTATTATGCTATGTACTTATTTCTGTGTATTTTACGGAACTTAGGAGCAACTGAGGGGAGAATTATGTGATAATTGACTGAGCGAGCGTAGCGAGCGAAGCGTCTCTGTTTAAAGTCTGGCAAAATTTGCTTTCGTCTGTCAGTTTGTTGCTAGTCCTCTACAGGTCGAATTTTACAACCGATCTGGACGAAAGTTAGTATACAGGTTTTACGACTTTATATAATTTTTTACCGTCGGGGATTTTTGATTGGAGGGGTACTTCCTCCAAAAAGGGGCAAAAAATGGATTTCTGGATATCTCCACCTTATGAGATTTAATTTAGATGATCCTTTTTTATTTTAATGGTTCTTAAGTTCAGATCAAAATGTAGCCTTTATGCTTTGGAAGACCTTAAAAGAATCCAAAAAAATGAACCAAAATTTTTTTTATGAATGGAGCCCTATTTACCTAGTCTCTTGTTAAAGAATAATTAACCCCGCTAAAGTAGCCCGCGAAATTCAAATTTTCTTACCATCTTTGCAATTTGTAGCTCAGTGTCTGGGTGTATGTTGATTAATGTATGATTCGCGACCGTAGTAAATATGTATTTACAGGATTATAATCATTAGAATCAGTAATACAACTCCTTAAGTTAGTATAATTCTCAAATGTCAAGATTTCATGAAATACTCATTCGATAGGGTAATATGAAATTAGAGAGTTGATTCTATAAATACAGATTTGTTACGGTCGCGAATCATATTAAGATCAACATAATTATAACCTGATACTGACCTGAAAATTGCAAAAAAACTGAAAGTTCGAATATCGCGGGCTAGTCTAGCGCCTTAAGGTAAATTTTGACTTGTGGGTTTATTATTTTTGCGACTACGAACAACATTTTGAATGTAAGTGACAGTTCGAAAAGGTGACATGGGCCCGACCTTCAACTGTCATGCTATGAGACACTATTAAACTATTGTTATGGCGTCTAGGAGGCCAATCAACAGTTAGAAGGATAAATTTGTTTGAAAATTGTCTAACAATCAATCTGCCTAGCCTTTTCCCAACTATGTTGGGGTCGGCTTCCAGTCTAACCGGATGCAGCTGAATACCAGAATTTTACATGGAGTGACTGCCTATCTGACCTACACAACACAGTTACTGGGTAATACGATACCGCTTGGTAAGACTGGTTGTCAGACTTTCGGGCTTCTGACGACCCGTAACGACTGTCAAAGATCCACGAATGACAGCCAGGACCAACGGCTTAACGTGCTTTTCGAGGCACGGAGGAGTCTTGGTATGTAAAGATGGTCACCCATCCACGGACAACCCAGGTAAGCGTAACTTAACCTGATGGATCGACCCGTGCAACTGTTATTACTTAGCCACAAGCTCCTCCTGAAAATTACCTAACATTTTCGCTTATTACGAGTACGTATACAAAGTTACGCAAACAATATTCACAACAAATAACACAAACAGAACTAACTTCTCAACAGACTGATGTGTCGATTTACGGTATATGACTTCGTTTACCTTACAAATCGGGTGCGGTTGTACAATAAACGACTTCGGCGACGTCCCGTTAGATAGGTCGACGGGACAAATCGACCCGCCCCGGGAGTGTAAAGTATGCCTTCACTTAGCGGTTAGGCTTCCGATTTGAAGTCGATTTTGTATGTTTATGTTTTAGTTTAAAGAAGAACTCGTGGCTAAGTAATAATAGTCGCACGGATCGATCCGTCAGGTTAAGCTACGCTTGCCGGGGTTGGTCCGTGGATGGGTGACCATCTTTTCATACCGAGACTCCTCCGTGCCTTGGAAAGCACACTAAGCCGTTGATCCCGGCAGTCATTCGTGGAAGCCTGAAAATCTGACAACCAGTCTTACCAAGGGGTATCGTTATACCCAGTTACTAGGTTGTGGTGGTCAGATAGGCAGTCGCTCCATGTAAAATACTGGTATTCAGCTGCATCTGGTTAGACTGAAAGCCGACCCCAACATAATAGGTTGGGGAAAAAGTTTCTTCGCATTTTTTAAGAAAATTCAAAACATTTTTTAATATACATTATTTACATTTATCTAAATTATGTAGGTACCATTTTGTTCGATAACTTTTTGCCATCTTGTAGGTAGGGACATGATCCCGTTGCTATAGAAATTTTGGGACTTCTGATCAAAATACCGCGACAAGTGGTTTTGGCAGTCCTCTCATGATGTTAACCTGACACTGCCTAAAGAATTCTGAAGAGACCGAAACAGGTGGAAATCTGAAGGTGCAAGGTCAGGACTATACGGCGGATGCATTAACACCTCCCAGCCAAACTCTCTTAATTTTTGCTGAGTGGCTAAAGATGTGTGAGGTCTAGCGTTATCATGATGAAAAACCACACCCCTTCTGTTGATTAATTCCGGCCGCTTTCTCTCAACTTCTTGCTTTAATCTCATCAGTTGTTCGCAGTAAAGTTCAGAATCGATGGTCCTGCCTGGTGGTAACAGCTCATAATGAATAATGCCCTTCCAATCCCACCACACACACAGCATCACCTTGTTGCGAGTTAACCCGGGTTTCGCCACAGTCTGTGAAGCCTGACCGGCCTTTGACCACGACCTTTTTCGCACGTTCTTGTCGTACGTGATCCACTTTTCATCACCAGTTATCAGCTTCTTCAAAAATGGTTTGGTTTCATTACGTCGTAATAAAGAATCACAAATGAGTACACGGTTCATTAGGTTTCTTTCAGTGAGCTCGTGAGGTACCCAAATATCGAGCTTTTTCGTGTACCCAGTTTTTTCAAATGCGCCAAAACTGTTTTGTGGTCAATTCCCAGTTCTTCAGCTACGTCGTAACTACTGATATGCCGATCTTGCCCCACTTTTTCAAAAATGGCATCCATTTTATCCGTAATAGGGCGACCAGAGCGAAGTGCATCTTTGACATCAAAATTTCCGGATTGAAAACGCTAAAACCAAATTTGTGCTACTCTCACAGATACTGCACTGGGTCCATAAACAGCGCAAATTTTTTTCACGGCTTTCGTTGCATTTTTACCTTTTTTGTAGTAAAATTTTAAAATGTATCGAATTTCTTCATTAGATTCACTCATCTTGACAGTACGAAAAACAAATGAAAATCACACATTTTCCTAATTTGAATTTGGAATTATGTTCTTTAAAATTTAAAATTTCAATGATACTAAAACCAGCCAGATACAAATAGTATAGCCAAAGAGATTTTATTTTAAGTTCATACATAATAAAATGCGAAAAGACTTTTTCCCCAACCTAATAGTTGGGAAAAGGCTAGGCAGATTGATTGATGCTTTAGTTTAAAACCGATTCGAAGGGTTAATAATATAGTAAATAAATTAGTTTTAAAGCGGATTAAAAAAATAGAAAACTTCAATCAACTAAGCCTTTCATTGGCATTTTCACTGGCAGTGTATACATACAACACTTCTTATATAATATCTATGTAATATACGAGATTTACTGCGTTCGTAGAAAAATACATTTACGAAGAACGTACAACCAGTATAATTATTCCGTTTTAATAAAAAATGAAGATTTTTAAGCATCGCATTTCAAAGGTTTTCCACGTAGGAATTCAAATTTTCTTTCATTTCAACCCTACAAAACGCGCAGGGTTAAAAAAGACCCCGCTGCAAATTATTATTAATTATTAAAACTGTAATTGGTCGGGCTCCGTCTGCCTTTGCTTTTCTAACCCTTTGACCGCTCACCGTATGTAGCTTTCAAATAAACCCGGGGTAACATTTACCCCTAATTAAGGAATTCGTTATTTTTTTTGTAATATAGTTATCGTTTGGAATTTTATTAATTTACCGGCAAAGTAAATGTGTTTATATTTTGACGACTTTTTTATGTAAGTATGTCTACCGATTTCTCCGTCAATTGTGGACCGATTTTGAAAATTCTTTTTTAATTTGAAAGGCTCTCGCGATGGCTCCACTGTCACCAAGTCAAAATCTGATGAATCCCATTGAAATCGAGGGAAATCCTCAAATTTTATAAGCAATGGCAAACTGACCCACTAAAAAGTGAAAAATAAAAAACTTTTTTACAATAAAAACAAAAACCGACTTCCAAAAAAACCATTTCAAAGTGAAAAATAACTTTAATTTCGGAAGTCGGAGGCACAAAACTAAAATACAAATCCAAAGACACCGAAATTTAAGTTATTTTTAACGGACTTCAAAAAAAGGAGAAGGTTCTCCATCCAGTTGTTTTTTTTTTTTTATGGAAAATTATTTTTTTATTTGAAAGGATATACTTCCAGATTGGTCCCATTTTTATCAAAATCCAGTTCTGATGATGGGATCCATGAGGAATTGAGGGAACTCCTCAAATATTATAGGCATACGTAATAGCGATTTTGGTATTTTCATCAATAAATCAAGCATATCTGCATTCAGAAAGTATCATCTGCTGAAGTTGAACTGATGAAGAAGACCACAGATGGCCACGGGAACTTCTCAACGATAATAAGTATTTCACGGGTGGCGACAACATATCTCGATTAAGATAGTTAAGCGACTATGACGAAGGTTTAAATAAATGGTTCTGATGAAAATGGTACCATCGAACGGATGAAGAAGCCGGAAGGTCCTACCGGAACTCAATAATGAAACAGTGTATTCTAGTCGTGTTTGGGCTTATTGGAATTGTCATGAGTTGCACTCTGTCTATAAATGATTTAAATGGTAATTATATGCCGCCTCAAATTGCGCTACTTGACTTATATGTTATGTGTGGCCTTGATTGTCAGAAGTCAGATTTCGTAGTCTCGTTATCTCCGTCAACATAAAACTACGCCTTCCAAACTTCTGACACGGCTTAGCGCGACATAGTATATTTGCCTTTTTGCAAAGTTTTTATTTGAAATGGTATACTCCTGAGATGATCTTCATGTTCTGATGAGTGGCTTTTGAGTTAGCTTCAATAATTTAATACGTATTTTTCCCACATAGTCTATGTGAATGAGCATCATTCACATAGACTCATGAATTTGTGTGGGTTAGGCACCACTAAAAAGTGAAAAATAAAAACTTTTTCACTACAAAGCGAAAAATAACTTTAATTTCGGAAGTCAGTGGCAAAAAACGAAATTAAAAAACCAAAGACACCGACTTCCGAAATTAAAGTTATTTTTGCTTTGTAGTGTTTTTTTTTTTGGGAGTCGGTTGTTTTTTTTTTTTTTTTTTTTTTTTGTAAAAAGTTTTTATTCACTTAGTAGTGTTTCTTTGGAAGTCGGTTGTTTTTGTGTTTGAAGTACGTAGTGTTTTTTATTTGAAAAATTATAAAATTTTGCTTGCTTCATTGTTTAAGTAGGTAGGTACTAATTTATTGCAAAATAATGCTCTATGTTGGTAGGAGGTTTTAATAATTGGAATGCTTCAATAACATAATGTTTTATTTAGTTGTTTTCATTAGTATTTTGTGATGAAAAAGGTATCATTATCCGACCTCGCCAAAAACCTTCTAGACAACACTAAAATTGATATTGAGTTGTAAAATAAAGTTATTGTAAAACATTATTAATTACTTTTTCTTAGAAATAAAAATTGAAAAAAATTGGAATAAGTATAAATTACTTACTCCAATTTTATTTCTAAGAAAAAGTATATATAAATTAGTTTCTTAAAGTATTTCTAAGCACATTACTTTTTGACTGATTGAAACGGCAAATCTTGTGTGCTATAAAAATGTGGCAGGTACTTATCGCGGTAATTTTTACACAAAACACACTAGTAAATAACGTATTACAACATAATTAATAATTAATTTACGTATAAATATTTCGAAACAATTGATTTCAATAAATTACCCTAAACCATTCCAAAATCTACGTACCTTAATTTATCTAATAACACATTATATACGTAAATACCGCGTAAACAGAAATTCGCAACGTTATCGGAACGTTTGCCTTGATCCTATGGGTTGAAACAACATGGCGTCTACTACCTCGAGCCGAAATTAATGTTGTTCCCCGTCATATTTGACAGCTTGGCCTAAGTAAAAAGCGAGGCGCTTTACTCATTAAATCGCTCGACCTTATAAAATGCGAAGACACTATTTCCCAAGACATTACATTGGACTTTCGACCTCACTTGTACCTTGTATCCAAAATCAATCTGCCTAGCCTTTTCCCAACTATGTTGGGGTCGGCTTCCAGTCTAACCGGATGCAGCTGAATACCATTATTTTACATGGAGCGACTGCCTATCTGACCTCCACAACCCAGTAACTGGGTAATACGATACCCCTTTGGTAAGACTGGTTGTCAGACTTTCGGGCTTCTGACGACCCGTAACGACTGTCAAAGGTCCACGAATGACAGCCGGGACCAACGGCTTAACGTGCTTTCCGAGGCACGGAACCTCTACCTTGTATCCAATCTTTGTATAATTCTACCTACTCATAAA
The DNA here is from genome assembly GCA_946251885.1 of Cosmia pyralina. NCBI lineage: Eukaryota > Metazoa > Arthropoda > Insecta > Lepidoptera > Noctuidae > Cosmia > Cosmia pyralina. The sequence goes on along the minus strand of OX276347.1, from coordinate 6,470,795 downwards.
AGTTAATCTACCTACTTATTTACTTATTGTTAAAGTTTAAGTTTTTGTGAATAAAAAATATAATTATTTTTTTATTTTATTTTTAATATTTAACACGGAAAGAATATTAGCATGATTTTGATATTTTTATTTTGATATAAGTAGTTATGTTACACTTATTAAGTGTTGATGGATGGAGAGGCAGAGGAAGGCCAAAGAAAAGATGGATGGATTGTGTGAGGAATGATATGAAAGAGAAGGGAGTGAATGATAGCGTGACGGTTGACAGGGGAGAATGGAAGAAGAAAACGTGTTGCGCCGACCCCAAGTAATATGGGATAAGGGCAGGAAGATGATGATGTTTCAATAATAAGTAGAAACGTGCTCACAATATTGTTTTCCTACATTCGTATGTAGTTAGCTTTACCCTGCGTCCTAACCGAAAGCGGCTGTCGCGCGAATACGCAATGGTTTACCCGAATAATGACGTATTATCGACAAAACGGACGCCTTTACACCTTAAACTTGCTTTTTGTTTATGTATTCCGTATTCTAACGGTATTTCATTTTGGACAAATTTATACATTCTCTCACGTTGAATCGCATGGAGGGGGCATATAGCTTTTTCATTATGTGAAGATTTCTACCAGTTCACTCCTACCACAAGCACGTCGTTCCTACAAGACGTAAATTCCACCCTAACAAACATTTTCTCACATCTTGGGCCACAATAAAAACAATCGAGCGGCACATACAAACGACTACTGACCCCAATTAAACCACAATGACGCGTCACAGTAAAACACGCGCGTCACGGCACGTGTCGTTTGAACTTAACTCGTACAATTATGAATAATTGAGGATTTAATTTACATCCCTGTACTAGAGATAATTACGGCAAAGTAGTAAGTCTAGCGCAATTAATTAATATCGTACAGTAATTTCCTTGGATTAACTTTAATTAGTTATTGTTTTTAATTAAATCCTTTCATTCCCATGTACGACTCGACTATTATAGATAGGTAAATTATTCTTACAAGTGGAAGGTCTATAAAGATTTTTAGATTTAGTAAAGTTCAACAGCAGGTAGGTACTGTGAGGGCTCGAACCTCACAGTAGGAGATTTACTGAATTACTAATAAAACGAGAGGGACTCTAGTTATATGGGGCTAATGCCCTCTGTATTTTAAGCTTCAAATAAATTATAATTCACACTCCTTAACTAAATTGGTTCTACATGGAGCTCTCACCAGAATCTATCTGCCATCCTAGTCTTTCTAGAATACATTCCATATTTGAATGATTTAATCTCAGCCAGTATAATATTGTCAAGGCTTGATCATAGCATCAAACCTCCACAGTGTCTACCTAGATTATTAGGTAGATATAGGAATTAGAACTCTATTATATTCAGTATTCAGGACTTGAATAAACATTCAGTAATTCTTACTAAAAAACCGGCCAAGTGCATGTCGGATCACGCACAATGAAGGGTTCCGTAGTTGAAAACAATTTATCCCAAAAAAAAAACTTAACATTGAGTTGATTGAATGAAAGGTAAATTGCGGTTTACGATTTATGACGTATTCAAAATAAAACTACTTACTAGATCTCGTTCAAACCAATTTTCGGTGGAAGTTTACATGGAAACCTCAATATCATTTTTGAAGACCTATCCATAGATATCCCACAGGTATGGGTTTGATGAAAAAAATTTTTGAGTTTCAGTTCTAAGTATGGGGAACCCCAAAATTTATTGTTTTTTTTTCTATTTTTGTGTGAAAATCTTAATGCGGTTTACAGAATACATCTACTTACCAAGTTTCAACAGTATAGTTCTTATAGTTTCGGAAAAAAGTGGTTGTGACATACGGACGAACAGACAGACAGACATGACGAATCCTTAAGGGTTCCGTTTTTTGCCATTTGGCTACGGAACCCTAAAAAGTTATCCTTAAATTTTACTGTTATCAAAAACAATTAAATTATTCAATTTAATCCAATTATCCAATTAAAAATCAATTATTAAAATCAGCTTCCCAATAAACAAAACATGTTTACAAAAGAGTCGTGAGCTGAAATTGTCGTACGTTATTCAGTGCCATGAAATATGCATGAGAATGGAATTAGCCGGTATAAGGCGCGGCACAAATGATGGCTGTTTTACATTTTTATTACGACAACAGTTTTCTTTTACGTCAGATTAAACACGCGTTAGCTATAACCGCATGATTACATTCGGCTTAACGGGAGGTTAAGTACGCGTTAGTTGAGGCAGGCGATTATTGGATAACGTTGAGACAAAGACAATAAAATGTTCCAAAATTAAATTGTCAAACAAATAAATCTCTTCAAAGCATTTATTTCAATTAAACCTATTACAAGCTCCTTTGACTTGTCAAAAAGTTTGTCAGTTGTCAGAAAATTAGTTAAAAAGTTATTTTCTCATTGCGTAACGTAGGTTGTTATACGGAAAACGGTTGGAAAACTCCGTGGTTCGAATAATTCTACACATAAAGCACTGGGCCGTAATGTTTACAAACATATCGGATTTTTTTCAGCATTAATTACTCTAATAAGGCAAGGTACTAAACGAAAGTAACTTAACGTAATAATACGTAGTGGTTTACCTATAGTAAACCCACATTTTTAACCGACTTCAAAAAGGAGGAGGTTCTCAATTCGTCGGAACCTTTTTTTTTTTTTTTTATTTTTTTTTTATGTATGTTCCCCGATTACTCGAAGATGGCTGGACCGATTTGGATTTTTTTTCATCACAGTTGGTCCCATATAAAATTGATTAACTTTTCTTCGGTAGTTTTTGAGTTAGCTTCAATAATACGTATTTTTTTCCCACTTTTATATGGATGATGTTCTAGTAGATGATGATAGATGATGTCTGAATTTGTGTGGGGTAGGTACACAACTAAAAAGTGAAAAATAAAAACTTTTTTACAAAAAAATACAACCGACTTCCAAAAACAACACTACAAAGTGAAAAATAACTTTTTCGGAAGTCGGTGTCTAGTTAAATGTATTTTCGTTTTTTGCCACCGACTTCCGAAATTAAAGTTATTTTTCACTTTGTAGTGTTGTTTTTGGAAGTCGGATGTATTTTTTTGTAAAAAAGTTTTTATTTTTCACTTTTTAGTTGTGGTACCTACCCCACATAAATTCTAATACCACTACCTGCAAAACAAACTAGAACATCATCCATATAAAAGTGAGGAAAAAATACGTATTATTGAAGCGAACTCAAAAACTACCCAAGCAAAGTTAATCAATTTTATATGGTTTTGATGTATACCTTTTATATAACTTTGATGTATACCCTCTCGAATAAAACATTTTTTTTTCAAATCGGACTACTCTGTAAAAAGTTATGCGTCATACATAATTTTTTTTTTTTTTTTTTTGTCTTGCGTAAATCGTATAAACATAATTATTACAGTACAGTAGTTTTGACTAAAAATTAATTAATAATGTATTATTGACTTTATAAATTGAATAAACCTTTTGACCTTATACGTGCTGCATTTGACATAGTTATTATAGTTTATTATTACTGTTTTTTTTTTGTTTGCGTCTTGCGTAGGGATATTGTATAAACATAATTATGTATAACAGTATAAACAAAATTTTGACTGAAAATTAATTAATGAATAATTAATATTTGTATTCTAATAATGAAAGAAGACTGTTATTTTGATTTGATTATTGTTACTGATTGTATTGACATTGTAACTTACAATGTCACTTAAAATTTGCACGACTAGGAAGTCGAATATAGTGAAACCATATGTAACTTTACCATGATCAATGTACTTACCTATATTCTGGCAAATAAAGTATTCATTCATTCATTCAAAAAAAAAAATGTATATACATATATACGTGTCGAATTGAGATCCTCCTCCTTTTTTTTCGTCGGTTAAAAATCCACGTATATAACCATCGAAGCACATCTAGTTGGTTGAGCTCTTATGAATATTCGCGTCTAACCGTGTGTACATTTCGCTTTACATTTTAATAAGTTATTAACAATTTTAGGGAAGTATTTATCGGATGTAACGAAGCTTTCGCCTCCAATATGTATAAATATTAAATTAACTGGTACGCACGGCACAAATGATGCCTGTTTTGCATTTTTATTACAACGACACTTTCCTTTTACGTTAGATTAAACTCACGTTATGATTGCCTGATTATTTTCCGAGTATTTTCTGCTTGAAAAAAGGGCATTGTTCTTGCCAAAATATAATATTAGAAAAATTGCATAAGCTTATTAGTGTACTTAGTCGGTGACTAGTCGGGAAAGCCGACTGCCATTTTTGGACAACTAAGTAGTCGGCAAAAAGCAATTTTAGCATCAAAATAAATTCTAAGCGAGCGCTTCTAGAACTCTGAACAAAGAACGTACCTTAAGCCGCGTTTTCACTACCCTGATAAGCGAACATTTTGTTCAGAACAAATATTTGCTGTTCTGCCGATGTTCGCTCATGAACAGAAAACATCTGTTTTCACTACAACGAGAAAACGAATCCTCGCTCGCCGTGACGTCGTTTTCACTGAAAGAATGAGCGAGCGAGCATTCGTTCGCCGAGTTCAACCGACCATCACTGAACAATCATGTTTGCTCGCTCAAGTGTTTTCATTTACCCCGCGAACAAACGCTCAAACGCTTGCTCGCTCAGAACTGTTCAGAACGCTTAATGAAAACGCAGCTTTAGAATCACCATTCCTATTTTGTAAGTAACATAAATAATATTAATATTCCTTAATTGAAATATAATCTAGAAGTAGTCGGAACTTCTTATTTGTAAAGCAATGATCGGATTGGCTGACTAGTGAATCTTTTTGTAACCGCCAAGTCGGCCAGTCGGATTTGTCGGTGTATGTGTCGCAGCCAACTAGTTGAATTAACCGCTTGATCAAACATTCAATCAATCAACGCCATTCAATCAACGGCCTGAATGATATTCAGCCCATACGTCTAATACAACATTTAATGAACTGGCTGGCTGATGCTTAGGCCATTTATACAATAGGGCCATACAGTAGTAGTAGTAGGGTATTTCGGGAGATCATTTAGATATATGTATGTCATTCCAATTTAAAATTAAAGTGTAAAGGTAACGCACCGTTCTTGAGAAAAACAAATTATTGTAACTTAACCTCAAAACCTTCTCAAAACACTTTAAAGTTGCTTCTGCAACATCTCAGGCGCTACGGGAAGCCCTTTGCCCTTACGTAACAAAGCATAGGCACCTATGCTCACCTCCGCAGCTTCGGCTTGCTCGCAGGAGGCGACCAGCCTCAGCCGCTACGGCTCGCACGGGTGCCTATGCATTGTTACAGCGGGCGGGGGCTGCCCTCCCTTCGCGTCTCAGGATTTTTATATACACTCTAGGGGTAGCAGCCAAAAGACTACGTGGAGTTGGGGTTCCCCGATTCGGTTTTGCATAAACGCATTTAAACTGTGAAGAAACGCCAGAAATATTGTGGCTTGTGGACGCCATATTGACAGTATGTATTTCAGCGCTAGGTGTCAGAAAATGGAACTAAATTTGAATTGCCTAAACTTTTACTTGAATGGCTGAATACCATTCGCCACACTCCGTCGTTTCTCCTCCGCTCGTTTTTCGTTCGGGCCACGTTTCATGCATTTATCGCGTGAGTGGTTTTAACGTGGACGACCACGTCCATGTCACGGCATCACGATAACACAGAGAATTAAAATGTATTGAAAATATGAAGATGCTTTGCTTTGATGCTCCATGTGTTGCGAGACCGGTGAGCCTACTGTGCAGGGGTAGACGGTGTGTGTAGTTTAGTTTAGTTTGTTATTTTTAATTTATTACTAACATTAGTTATAAGCAAAATTCTTGATACTAACAACCTTGCCTTGCCTATGGACTTTTTTGTTTGAAATAAATGTTTTTTTTTTTTTTTAATTTCTGTGTACGGTAATGATAAACGTGCACGTATTTCCATACATTTTATAGGTAGACGTGGTGGCAGACAAGTAGCACACAAATTTGTGCACTAAAATAATAAGTAAGTTCGTACCACAATAGGAATAATCAAGGATAGTACCTACTCACTGTTTACTAAAAACACTTAACTACTCCAAAACCTTGCAATAAAATCTTCACTCCTCAAACACGCCAATCCGCCATACATCCTTTACTATACAGGGTGTCCCAAACTTAGTGGTCCAAAGGCAAATGGGGTAAAGCGGAGGTGGCCAATTGGCCACCTATCGTTTAAAAATTTACTAGTTGGGATATTATATACATTTTTATTTCTTTATTTTTCAGACAACAATGACCCAGCGTGTTAGTAAATAATATTTTAACTTATTACTAGTATTGCTAGGTTGGTATATTAAATATTAATATATACCTACGTCGGTATGATATTTAATTAGTTCGTAATTTTTTTTTTAATTTGGGCTTAGAAAGTTTTGCTAAAGTTTAATTAAAAGTTGGAAAAAACAAATAAAAATAAAATCTGAAACGTTGCAGAGCCACACTGAACGTAAAATAGGAACATAATCTTGTACCTACATTATCAAGACATCTTCCAGCCAGATGTGAACACGCTACATCGAAAATTTTGTTTACAGGCACGAAAAATCCAAGTAAAAGTGTAAAATTTCTTGAAAATTATTATATTTGCGAAATTTTCGGAACTGTTGGGAATATCCCAACTTTTAACTTTTTAAATAGGTGACCAACTCCGCTTTACCCCATTTGCGTTTGAGACACCCTGTATACGTCTATAATCTTCAAGCCATGATAACAACGCGTTTCATTGTTATTGTATCCGTTAAGTACTACATTTCTTTGTTATTTTATCTGTGGTCGGTGATCTGTGCTATCATTGGCCGGTTTATCATTGAGTTTTTATGTTTGTTTTCGCTCTAGGTACTTGAGAGGGTAAGGGAATGTTATTTTGATTGTGGTAGAAATGTGTGAGTTATAAAGACAACAAATTGATTGCCTGGCGCATTATAGGGTTAACCTTTAATTGTGGCAGCATCTACATCGCCACATGCAAACTACGCATCACACTGACGTCACGCAAAATCCTGCATCGTGCAATCGGTGTTTACCGTGCGACTAGCATTTATATACAACGTCCTGACAACAACCGTCGCCGTCGGGCAGTTGCCCACCAGACACAACACCTGGTCGGAAGGTCCTCCCTTTTCTATGGAGGATAAATTAACTTTAAACCCTGTTCCTCATGCCTCTATACAATCAATAAATAAATCAATATACACTTCTGGACACATCTATTGGCCCACCTTAGAGTTTAGGTTTCGATGGCCCCTACCGAAATATGATTGCTAGATTGAACAAAAACTGTTGATGCAGTTTTAAACCTGATACATTTTACCATCTTTTTCGATCGTATTGTTTTAAATTTGAATTCAGAATACCATACGACATGGAGCTACGCCTAACAAGTCGGATATGCGCCTTGTTAAAGGCAATTGATTTTTGAATAAAAAACATGTTTTATCAAATAAAGGTTTAATTTAATAACGCGTGTTGCCTCCATGGGCATCTACCACAGCTCTCATACGATTAGGCATAGAGTTTATCAACCGCTCTATGAAATTTTGAGGGATCATCTCCCATTCCTCTTCTATGGCAGTTTTCAACTCCTGCATCGTCTGGGCAACTGGCTGACGTGCCCTAACACGTCTTTTTAGCTCGTCCCACATGTGCTCAATGGGGTTCATGTCTGGGCTTCTGGCTGGCCAGTCCATAACTGTGATGTTCACATCCCGAAGATATTCCCTGACGATGCCGGCCGCATGGGCTCTTGCATTATCATGCATAAAAAGGAAATTTGGGCCCACATAGTCCGCGTATGGTATCACGTGAGGTTCTAAGCACTCACGAATGTACCTTTCAGCATTTAATGTTGGCAGCCGTGGTCCTGTAACAACCTCAAGTTGAGTTTTGCCGCTCGCGGATATACCGCCCCAGACAGTCCATGAGCCACCGCCATAAGCAACCCTCTCTTCAAAGCAGCATTGTGCGAAACGCTCTCCCTTACGACGGTAGACCTTCTTCCTTCCATCATTGCCATGTAACACAATTTTAGACTTATGAGAATAGAGTACACGGCTCCAATCTTGCTGTGTCCAATTTAAATGACTGCGTGCGAAATGAAGGCGCGCTGTTCGGTGGGCTCGCGTTAGTTTGGGGCCATTAGCTGGTTTGTGTGGTACCATATCGCGTTCTTTTAACCTTCTCCGAACAGTTCGAGCGCTCACAGATACTCCGTGGAAGTCACGAAGTTGGTTTTGTATCTCAATGGAGGTAAGGTGACGATTTCTCAAGCTGGTCGTCACGATGAATCGATCCTGCCTTTCAGTTGTGACCTGAGATCGTGGTGTTCCTTGGCGACGAACAAAGCCGCCAGTCTCTAGGTACCTCCGATAAACATTTCGGACCGCAGATCGACTTAAATTAAGTTGAGCACTCACGTTTCTTTGGCTGTGTCCGGCCTGAATAAGTGCCACAGCTTGGGCGGCGACTTCAGGTGAAGTATCCATAGATTATTGATAGAACCTCACCTTAATGTTAAGAATAAGTAATGTTTGTTGCAAAACCAAAGATATCAATCACTTTTTCAAGAATTAAATCCAAGTAAACCAATAAAACCAAGTTTTCTTAGTATTCGATTGTTTGGTATCAACAAACAGGCTCCAAATTGTCTTTTGTTTCTTTAAATTCTGTGTTCGAAATTCAAAAAAAGACTATTGAATGAAATTGTGAATGTGCCAGGTTCAAAACTGCATAAAAACTTTTTGCTCGACCTAATATAAAATTTTAGCTAGGACCAAACGAAACTGAAAATACAAGGTGGGCCAAAAGATGTGTCCAGAAGTGTATATCAGAAATGTACATCTATAAAGGGTGTCTGTAATGAATGGATAACGTTGAAATAGCATATAATAGACATTATGGCCGTTCTAAAAAAAAATATGTACTTATATCCCAAGTAATAGGTACTTAAGTTACGATTTTTTTTTTAAATTATGCGCAAATTCTAGTCACACTATTCTCTGCCTCTCTGTCGGCCGGCATAGTCAGCATACAACATTATAATAACAAATAACTGATGGAATTCATTAATTTGTGGTCGTGGCGGAGAAGAATGTAAAAAAGGTAAAAAGGTTAGTAATAGGGATTAAAGTATGAAATTGCCGTTTATTGTATTAGGAACTTCGAATTGACATAGAACCTTCATGGTTTGAGATTTTTGAGTGAAACTTTTTTCACATGGTACCTATGAAGTTCTTCTTTTAAAAAATGTGCAACATTCGATTATCGACTTTCAGTTGTTTTTTTTATTCAGCTTAGACAAGAAAGATGGATACTTCGAAAATTCGAGTTATTTTTGAATACGAGTTCCAACGCGGAACTAAGGCCTCGGCCTCGAATTTTGCGGGCAGCGGGGCGGCAGCGGCGGCGGCGCGTCTCGCATTGTCCCGCCCCGCTTCCGCGCCGCTGTTTTCGAGGTTCGGTCCATTTGTTTTTACGCATAAAATCCTGCCGCTCCCGCGCCGCCGCCGCTGCCGCACCGCAGGCGAGGCCTTACGCGGCAGAAACAGCTCGCAATATCAATGTTGCGTTTGGAGAGGGGACTGCTAATGAACGCACCGTGCGATTTTGGTTTAAACGCTTTCGTGATGGAAACTTTGATTTGAAGAACGAACCACGTGGAAGACCGCCCACACAGGTGAATACCAATGAATTGAAAGAGATGGTGGAAGCCGATCCGAGCCAAACTACCCAGGAATTAGCGGCATGGTTTAACGTTACCTTACCAACAATATTGACTCATTTGCGCCAAATCAATATAACTAATAATAAAATATGAGAAATGGGTGCCTCATGATTTGACTGATCTGCAGAAAGAAACGCGTGTTGAAACTTGTGTTGCCTTGTTGAATCGATACAGAAATGAAGGAATATTGGATCGAATTGTGACATGTAATGAAAAGTGGATTCTTTACGATAACCGTTAGCGAAAAATGCAATGACTGACCCCAGGTCAAATGCCGCAACAGTGTCCTAAAGCAAAGCTTACCAATAAAAAGGTAATGGTAACTGTTTGGTGGTCTCAGCATGGTGTTATTCACTATAGCTTTCTCCGATCTGGTCAAGCAATAACGGCAGATGTCTACTGTGCCGAACTCCGAACAATGATAAAATCAAACTCAAACTCAAACGGTCTTATTACAAAACGAGGTTTTTCTTCGTCATGGTTTAAACCATCGAGCCAGTTTTTGTAAGATGAACCTAGCTGTTATAGAAATACAGTTCTTTATACAAAACTGACAACTTAGTCCGGTACTAAGTTGTCAGTTTTGTTAAACTGACATCTTAACGTGTTAGAATAACGCTCGAAATTCAAAAAAGGGTCCATGGTTTAAATCTGGGTTTGAAGATGAACCTTGTTTTGTAATAAGACGGAAAGCATTTATTTCAAATAAACCAATTACAGGCACTTTTGAATTGTCAATGGGTCGGTCAGTCAGAAAGATGAAGCTAGTTGCCCATTCCAAAGCGTAGTAGATCCCTATGGAGAAGAACGGGCAAGAAACTCCACGGACACTCTTTTAAATCATAATATTTTTACAAAATATTGGTTACATCGTTCATGTTGTAAATAGCAAAACTAGTAGTGAAACAGCCCCGACTCATGAATCGATCTTCACCATTATTGCTCCATGATAACGCGAGACCTCATACAGCACGAGAAACCGTTTTAACTCTACAGGAACTGCAATTAGAAACCATTCGTCACTCTCAGTATTTGCCAGACCTTACTCCAACGGACTACCATTTTTTTCGTGATTTGGACAATTTTCTACGTGATAAAAAGTTTTCTTCTCAGGAGGCAGTACAAAATGCTTTCACACAGTTTGTCGAATCTAGATCATGAGAGTTCTATCGCAAAGGCTTATATGACCTTCCTATTAGATGGCAGCAATGTGTAGATAATAATGGTAATTATTTAAATTAAATAAATATGTTAAATTTTAAAAAAAAAAAACGAATTTCAATTTTTCAGTACAAATCGGCAATTTCATACTTTAACCCCTAATATTTATTTGTTTAAAAATTTTAGGTATGTACTACTTGGAATGTATTTATTTGTTGTATCTATTCATTATCGGATATTATGTCTTGTACTCATCATTATGGACAATTTTTACTATGCAACCAAACCTGAAAACGCGAAAAAAAAATATGCTGTTCAGTACATTTATATGTATAAATCAAACTCGTCAAAATGTGGGGAGCAGCCGATTTTCTTTTTGGTCACTTTATAAAAGTTGTTCATATGATGAGTACAATGACCCTTTAAGAGGATATATTTAAACAAATATAACGAAAGACGAAGAAAAATAATAATGTAAGTCGATACGTAATCTATACGTCCCATTACATCTCATCCTACCAAAAAACACGTCAAAGAGTAAAAAAACGTAATTTCCTCATAATAACGTGATACAGTACGCGACACGATGTTGTGCCGCATTAGAGGAAGAACAAAGAGAATCAATTTTTCATCTTATTGCTTAAGCGTGACATGTTCCAACGAATGGCGTATGCGGGGACTGGAAAAGAGCGGATAAAAGAGCGATTGCGTAATACCTATACAACATCAGTTTTAGTATAATGCGAAACCCGAAACACGTGTCTAGTATTTTTATGTAAAGAATCTATGTACAAAATTTCAAAACTGTATCATGAAAAATCACAAAGTTATAAGCTTGTTATGTTACCTGGTTGTCCGTACAAAAACATGATCACCACGCGGCGCCCGCTGTGCGCCCGTGCCTAGTACTATAATGACCTGCAGTGACTTGTGTTCGTCGCTCGGTGTCCATATTGTAACCTTTTTTAAAGATTTTTGGGTCAAAATATAACACGGTATAAAAATTATTGGAATCGATTCAGTTATTTATTCTGAACAAACTACAATATTCAGGTTTCGCATATACTAAAAATAATGTTGTATATACCCTTTGACTATCTAAATCTCTGGTAAAGTAATCGCAACCAAGACTTCTGAACTCCTAAAATGTATTCTTGGTTAAATATTTAACCGGAAGGACCAAAACTTAAAACAAAAACCTTCGAAATAAAAAATTCGCAGTTTCGCGGGCACACCTCCGCCGCGGAACCGTAGCAGTGAAACCGCAGTAGTTCAATTCAACTGACTCGCATGATGTTCCAATATTCAAGTAGCGGAACATCATGCGGTTTCGCGGCGTAGGTGTGCTATGGCCCTTAAGGAATCACCTTAACCTATTCCGGGACTCTGAACGAGACACAAAGTTTTATTTTTATTACCCGACTACGACAAAGCCAAAAGGAAGGGTTATGATTTTAGCAGCCTATGTATGTATGAAAGTATGTATGTATATAATTATGTATTTACGTGTGTTCCACCGTAGCGCCTAAATTACTGAACCGATTTTAATGAATGAGGTATCAATAGATTTGTAATAATGTTCCGGGTAACATACGCTATATAAACTCTCCCTTATGGTGGACTTTACACGTAAACTGACTACAACAAAAAAAAAATATTGAGATAATAATTACATGTTTGGTATCAAAAGAAAGGTCTTGACGAGCATATTCTATATATGCTCGTCAAGACAATATAATATATAATATAGTATAATAAATACCTAGTACAGGTATTTATTATACTTAAAAGGAGGCCTCTATGCAAGATTATACAGGGTGTCTGTATTCGGACTGGCGAAAATTAAGGGGGTGGTACAGACGATCAAACTGAACAACTTTCTCCCGGGGACCAACATCGTAATCGTGAAAAAAAAATCAGTCATCCCATACAAAACTTCAATACCTACTCGGCCAAATGTATGGGACGACTGAAAATGTTTTCGCGATTATGATGTTGGTCCCCGGGAGAAAGTTGTTCAGTTTGATCGTCTGTACCACCCCCTTAATTTTCGCCAGTCCGAATACAGACACCCTGTATATTGTAGAAGTTTGTAAAGTTAACTGAAATAAATTTATTTATTTTTTTTTATTTTTTTATATTACAAATATGTATATATGTCATATTGTTGAAGTAAATAAATATGTTTAAATTGTTAAAAAAACTTTTTTACAAAAAAAATACAACCGACTTCCAAAAACAACTACAAAGTGAAAAATAACTTTAATTTTGGAAGTCGGTGTCTAGTTAAATGTATTTTCGTTTTTTGCCACCGACTTCCGAAATTAAAGTTATTTTTCACTTTGTAGTTGTTTTTGGAAGTCGGTTGTATTTTTTTTGTAAAAAAGTTTTTATTTTTCACTTTTTAGTTGTGGAACCTACCCCACACAAATTGTAATACGACTACCTGCAAAACAAACTAGAACATCATCCATATAAAAGTGGGGAAAAAATACGTATTATTGAAGCTAACTCAAAAACTACCGAAGCAAAGTTAATCAATTTTATATGGGACCAACTGTGATGTATACCCTCTCGAATAAAACAAAAACAATCCAAATCGGTCCAGCCATCTTCGAGTAATCGGGGAACATACATAAAAAAAAATTTAAAAAAAAAGGTTCCGACGAATTGATAACCTCCTCCTTTTTGAAGTCGGTTAAAAATAAGTAAAAGTGGAGGTAAATAATTATGAATTTAATTGGTTACAGCAGACCGACCGCGGCGAGTGTGGTTTTTAAGTAGTCGGGTTTTAGTTATGGAACTTACTTTTTATTTTTGTGATGTCTATGACCGTTTAATGTTCAACAAAGGGTTAAGTATGCTAAACTAGAGTTAGCCAAGTACACAACTTAAACTTCTCAATTCAGAAACCAGTTGTACCTAAGTCTTTTTCGTGGCCTCTAACAGTACGATCTCATGTAATATGCATGCTCCTGTCTCCACGGTGAAGATCATACACTTTGACATTGACACTATATTTTATTTGATATATACGATACAATTCAATTTATTTGTAAGTAGCAGATGTCTGGGGTCCATTACCGAGAAACAGGTTTTATATAAAACAGTAGTTCTTTCTCAATGTTTATGTGTATAGAATTGTGCAATAAATTATGGACACGATACAGAACTTATTGGATTAAAATGTTGCTAGAGTTATTTATTAAAGTGATGGTAGGACAAAATTTGTCCTATTGGTATGACTTACAGCACAACTGGTAAAATATCAGTGGGTGTAAGTACTATCGACAAATGCCAGGCCTTTCCAATTTCGAAACAAATTTGTTTGCACGCTGCAATTGTAGGGCAAAAAAACATATCCAATCAAAACTGTAATCTTAGAATGTTGATTCACATCTCCCAACTACTTAGCATAACTAACATAACGTAAGGTAGAAACTATTTCTAGAATGTTCCAGCTTCATCAAATTAGTGCTCAGGTGTTTGTCATGCCGGCGATGTAATCAACTTCGTGCATAACACTCATTTTATAGAGTGGCGGTTGAAGTTTGGTACTGTGAAGCCTCAAGCTTCACAGTAAGAGATCAACTGAACTATCAAATAATACAAGAGGGACTCTTAACTGGGGCTGAAGCCCTTTGTATTTAAGCTCAGAATAAATTATAAAGCACTCCTACCAGGTCCGAGCCCTGACCAGATCCTGTTCTCTGTCATCCTGTCAAGAAAACCAGGATTGTTTTTCTTGACAGAAGATATTCCTTATTTGAATGATTGAATGTCAGCCAGCATTATATCAATGAGGCTTGATCATAGCATCAATCCTTACAGTACATAACAAAACATAGCATAACATCACAATTTGTTTCCCCGAAGGGATTAGGCAGAGGGACATTGCGCTAGTTATTTTTAAGTCCCATGTTATAGGGGACGAGCCTATTGCACAAATCCAGTTCTAGTTGGAGAAACCCAATATCACTGACCGATCTAGGAAACAACCAAGTAAGTTATGGTACACAGACAGCCTCGAAAAGATGTATAGGTACATCAATAAGAACACATTTTATTATGTGACTGACACCGGCATGACCACCATCAGGGATTTTTAGGGTTCCGTACGTCTATTTATAATTAATTAAGATATATTTTTAGTGTTCTTTTTATAAGTATTCCTCTCATACTCTGAGCACCTGCCATCTAATCTCTTCACCACCCTTGGTTGACTGGTAGAGAATGCCTAAGGCATTAAGTCCGCCTTTGTATGTTTTATGTGCGAAAAGGTTAAATAAATAAATAAATAAAAGGAAAAAACAGAACCCTTATAGGATCACTCGTGTGTCTGTCTGTCCGTCTGTCTGTCCGTCAGTCTGTCTGTCTGTCTGTCTGTCTCTGTCTGTCTGTCTGTCTGTCTGTCTGTCTGTCTGTCCGTCTGTCACAGCCAATTTGCTCCGAATTTCTATGACCCAAACACGCCCGTCCGTGTTTGGGTCATAGAAATTCGGAGTAAATAAATGAATTTTGAATATAGAGGTCACTTTTGGGGGGCAAATAAGAAAATTAAAAAAAAAAGTTTTGCAAACTACACCATGTGGCATGTCAAATGAAAGGGCTTACTATGAAGGTCTCAAATATATTTTATTTATAATTTTAAAATAAATTAAGAAAATAGACGAAAATTGACCATTCCCCCCCTTATCTCCGAAACTACTGAGCCTAAAATTTTGAAAAAAATACAGAAAATAGATTGACCTGTAGATTACAGGAAAACCTATAAGAAGTCTGTGGTCTTAAAATAACATGATAAAAATCAATCTGCCTAGCCTTTTCCCAACTATGTTGGGGTCGGCTTCCAGTCTAACCGGATGCAGCTGAATACCAGTATTTTACATGGAGCGACTGCCTATCTGACCTCCACAACCCAGTAACTGGGTAATACGATACCCCTTACTACTTACTTACTTACTGGTTGTCAGACTTTCGGGCTTCTGACAACCCATAACGACTGTCAAAGATCCACGAATGACAGCCGGGACCAACGGCTTAACGTGCTTTCCGAGGCACGGAGGAGTCTCGGTCTCGGTCTCCGACCCCAACATAGTTGGGAAAACCTAGGCAGGTGATAATTTTATGCAAGCTCATTGTGTATAAGCATAATGAATTAGGTTAATTTATACAAGAAAAGCAAGTTGAGCTCAACCAAAAATAGGCAAATAAACTGAACAAATTAGAATTAAATCCAAAAACAATTCCACTAATTCAATTATAAAACAATTGCTAGAATCAAGACCCTAAGCTAATTACTACTAACTAATTCAGACCGCTTCTGAATTTAGATGAAATGAGATTCAGACACGTGCGTGACCTAAGCGAATGATCTTCATTAGGTACGCAACTACGAACTGACTACGTATTAGATACATTTAATTATCTATACATGCAGTATGTGGGTTAGGTATACGCAATATACAGGGTATTTGGCAGAACGTTGAACATACGAAAATGGTGGATAGGTGGGGTCATTTGCTACTTACTCAGCCCTAATTTATTTGGCCCTGGCCCCCTGGATATTTAAAAAAAAAAATTGTTGTTTCATTAACGCACCTAACTAGGTAGTATAGCTATTTTCTTTGTACTTTATTCAAAAACTTACATAATTTCAATCGATCATTTAATTTTTACCAACCTTGCAGTATTAAATTTCGCAAAACATTTCACTTTCCGTAAAGGTAGAGTTTCGTCAAAAATTTCCTACTTAATAAAATTATGAAATAAGTCTTAAAGTTTTTTTTTATAAAAGCAAATTATATACCATTAGAAAAGTCACACACTAGGGATGTTTTGCTAGAATTGGAACACTTCAATAATATTTTGTTTTTTTTTTTTAATGCAAGTTGACATTAAGATTTTAGTATTTTTTACATCTTTCTGTAAATTTGAGGACTCATAACTTTTTTTCTAGCTAACATCTGAATAAAGCAATAATTTTATAAGAATCTGCCAACATTAAAGATTTAAAAAAAAACAAAATATTGCCTGTTTTACTCATTTTTAATAAAAATTACAACTAAGAAAGTGGTGAAACTAGAAGAAAGCAAAAAAAAAATTTTTTTTAATATCCAGGGGGCCAGGGTCATATAAATTAGGGTTGAGTAAGTAGCAGATGACCCCACCTATCTACCATTTTCGTATGTTCAACGTTCTGCCAAACACCCTGTATACAATGCCCTGCGTGTGCAGCGTAACAATGCGTTCAGGATGCTGGCGAGCCTCCCACCCGCCCATACCCGCACTTTACGAAGACGTCGCTGAGCTGTCATCAGTCCTCCCGTGACCAAGATCGCTGCAAGGCGGTCGAAACGTCGAGAAACAAGTAGGTACGGTCAGCAACAGAAATCGGTTAACACTGCTACTTTTTGACATCATATAAATTAACACAAAATGATTCGATAAACTGCTTTTTTTTCGTGTGATTGTTAAGTGTTCCTAAAATTTTAAGTACTTCTGTTCCAATTTGAATTCAAAATTTCGCTTAATAATTAAGATTAAAAACTGCAATTGTAATCGACTTTTGTTGCTGACTGTTCCTGTTTACCTCGTAAAAAGGAATATCGCGATAAGACCCGTTCTCGATGTTGTTTTATAATGTGAGGTTCTCACGTTACACGCCCTCCCGCTCTGCCCAGAGCGGGAGAAGTCATTTGATGATTTCCTATCCACAAAAAAAAAAGGCTCCCACGTTTTTGTAGTGCTTTGCAAGTTAGCTGGGCGAGGATTGATGGCTTTCATGCCATCATCTGAAACCGGTCTGCCTCGATCCTTCGCAGAATGCATACCAGCTCCCACAGCATCCTGAGCACGTTGTGCAGCAGGATTGCCCGATGCTGGGTCACTGGATCGGACTTCATACGTCTACAAGTACTACACTACGAGGATAGTGTGAGGTCTGACTCCAGAATTTAGCATAAGATTATGATTGACATTAGTTTTAGGTTTTCTTTACTACTTTCTTTACTGTATGGATCTCTGAAGTCTGATAATAAAGGTTTTGTTGTTATTATTATACTAACACTAGCGGACCCGACAGACGTTGTTCTGTCTGAACGATCTTAGAACCCGACTACAGCGCCATCTACCGGATCCAATTGTGTTTTCAAACCATCCAGAAACTCATTGAAATATACCCACAAAATTTCATTTTAATCGGTCCAGCCGTCTAGGAGGAATTAGGTGACAAACACGTACAGAAGAATTATATATATTAAGATGTACTGGAGATTAGAATACTCGTAACAACAGCCTGTAATTACAGAACAAAGGCCGCTTCTGAAATAGAGAACTGGCATTGATCACCACTGCTGGACAAAGGCCTCCCCTAAGTGTTGCCACATCGACAGATGCTGTGCTTCTTTCATCCAGTAGATCATCACAAGCTCCACCAGGTAATCGTAACCTTGTGGGAGACCTACACATGCCACGGCCAAAGCATGATTCAGGGGTCTACTCTCTAAGTCCATCAACGAAGATACGGGCCCGTCCAAAAGTAGTTCGATACTTCGGAGTGAACTTACTCCCGAGTTCTCAACTGTCAAATCGTGTTGTCATTCATTCTCAGTTCGGGCCCCAGACTAATCTTATGTCCGTAGTCCGTAGGTGATGCGGAGTAGGAAACGCCCATAACTTCGTCTGAAACTACAGATTTAGTGCTAAGGGTAACTAAAGAGAGAGAGTTTTTATTCTCCCATTTTGAGGCATCTTATGGAGAGGGTGGTCAAATAAGAAACTTGCATCTTACGGGGTCATCTTCCGTGCAAAATTATTCAAACTCTAAAAATTACCTTCTACTCTAATAATATTACTTACTAACACTAGCTATAAGGTTTGCTAACATTATGGATCTTTGTTGTCCTAATAAAAAAAAAATATTCGATTTGATTTGATTAAGAGAACTCAAGGATTCACGAAAAAAATCATGAGCAATCTATATAAATAAAAAGAGAAGTCCTGACTGACTGACTGGCTGGCTGACTGACTGATTGACTGACTCATCAACGCCCAGCCTAAACCCTTGAACCCAGAAAGCTGAAATTTTGCACAGAGGTTCCACTTTTAGTGTAGCCAAGGAATAAAGACGGATTTCCCGGTAGTACGTTCCCGTGGGATATGATCCGACACACACGCGGGTGAAGCCGCGGGCAAAAGCTAGTCAAAAAATAAACATCGTGAGGAGAATTCAAATTGGTAATGCCAGATTTTTATCAACAACTTCGTGACGATGGAAGTTGGGAGTACTAAGTAATACTTATTTCTGTACAGGTTTCTGTAAAAAAAACTATGTAATTCATACACACAAGTGTTTATACTAGTTCTTAATAGGCACCGGTCAAGGTACTTTGTAAGATTCCATTTAGTAGGCCATTTATTTTACCCTCACCAAGTTAAGTCATTGGAATAATTATGTTAAACAAATTAGTTAAGGTCAACATTAGTACTATTAAATCACTCCCTTGGAACCTATTCTGAATTGAGATTTTCAACGATTTGAATATCTAGTAAAGACATTTGAATAGTCTAAAATGGTGAATTTATTTTCAAGTTAACATCGTTAAAGCCGAAATGTCTGCAATAAAGTGGTGAAAAGAATAGAGAATTTAACAATTTCAGATAATTTGTTTTAGCAATAGACGCTTTCATCTAGGTTTATTTGAAACACGTGTTTCAAAATGCAATGACAGGATTAGTTAAACAAAATATCCCTATAACCAACTATTCAAGTATTTTCTTGACAATGTTTTAATTCATAGAGAAAAGCTTTGACAAAACGAGAAATAGTTATAGAAATTTCCCATATTTCCAAAGGTGACTCCTCGCTCTGGGATGTGCAAATAATTATTATAACAAGCCTGTGATCCCCGAAGAGCTAGTTAGAGTGTACCTATAGTATCTACACCTACATTTCGCCATTTCGTAAGTTTAAGAGCGTTGATCGCGAGCGGGCTGGCAACGTAGCATTTCTAGAGGTTTTTCGTAATTATTTCATTAAATTTAAATCAAAGAACAATTTCCTCTGACAAATTCTTAGATCTTTGGTATTTATAAGTATGCATGCTATTTTTTGACAGTTATTTTGGAATTTACTCTTTTACCGAAATAACTGTCAAAAAATAGCATACATACTTATAAATACCAACGATCTAAGAATTTGTCAGAGGAAATAAATTTTCTTTAATTTAAATTTAATGAAATTATCACGACTAACCTCTAGAAATGCGACGTTGCCAACCCGCGCACTATCAGCGCTCTTAAGTCCCATGGGGGCGAGCCTATTGCCATCAACCGGGTGCATCAGGCTACTACTGAGAAATTCCAGAAGGAAAAATTCAATAGTCTTTGTCCTATCTGAGAATCGGATCTGAGAGCTCCGGCGCGATCTCATGGCGACATGGAGAGTGCGATTGTCGCAACCCAGCGCTGGGCACGCCACGCTGGCTTCCGCCTGACGCCTAGCCTCCGTAGGAGACGCCCTGGCCGGCGGGAATCGATCGCCGATTCCCGGCCACCGTAGGCGCGGGCTTGCGGACGACGAGTAATGGGCAGCTCGCCGACCGGTAAGGACCAGGCCCGGGTCGACGGCGCGTTGTGTTCCACGCGCGCCTCAAAGAGATGTCAGCAGTGACGGGGTCAATTGGCCCGATGCCGCCGGGGTCGCGGGTAGTTCGAAAGAGATACCGTGGCCCTGGCACGGGCAACTGAAGGAACATGGGTGGGTTTTACTCAGTAAAAGTCTGACACGCCCTCCCGCTCTGCCCAGAGCGGGAGAAGTCATTTCATGATTTCCCATCCACAAAAAAAAAAGGCCCTCACGCTCAACAGTTATAGTGCTTGGGACCACTAGACCAACGAGGTTTGTTCACAATAGCCTCACAAAGCTTCTAGCATCATCTAAGAGACATTGCGTCTAGAATATTCCGCTGCATATTGTATTCAGGACCTCGTAAATACATAACTTACTGGTATATTCCCTTCGCTCGTCCAAGCACAAATTGATTTCTGCAAATATATACAACACTCCTGTTGCATATTGATAGAAGACTTCCAGATACTTAATAATAATAAATTAATATATCCAGTAAATTTACGCAAGGTGGGTAAAATAATATTCTACTTCTGCACAAGATTGTGGGTGTGCTGCGAGGCCAAATCATAAATAAATTACTGTAACCACAAATTAATGACATTACGAATTAAGATAACCTTTTCTCGATTTTGTTTTACTTACTAAAGCCACCATTTGTATGAAAAATAGTTTTCGTAAAATATCTTTCAAAAACATTTTCGAATCATCATCATCATCATTTCAGCCGAAAGACGTCCACTGCTGGACATAGGCCTTCCCAAAGCACTGCCACTTTTCGATTGATGCTATATAGGGTGACTGGTAATTAGTGACCGCTACTTAAACACATGATTGTGCTCATGATAACAAACAACTTTTACTATGGGACCAAACCTGAAATCTCAAAAAAAAATCAGCTGCTCCCTACATTTTGACGAGTTATGCGAACATACTTATTGGATTGCTGATTTTTTTTTTCGCAATTTCAGGTTTGGTCCCACAGTAAAAGTTGTTTGTTATCATGAGTATAATCATGTGTATAAGTATCGGTCACTAATTACCAGTCACCCTTTCAGTGAAAAACAATTTTTTTTTTACAAAAGTGTGCAGAATTTTTCTCAATATTTTTATTTTACCTAAGCACCTGTTTGTAATAAAATTTTATAGTTTTTCTGTATACCATTTTTATCCATTATTTAAGCCCTGTAATTCTTTATCATAAACCATCCCCTATAATTTTCAACATATAGGTTAAGCACTCACTACGCTCAGTTAATAGGCACTAAGTGTTTGGAGAGCAAATCCAACAATGCTCGTCGAACGATCGATGCAATCTGCAATACAGCTAATGTGTTGTTGAATAGGGTAGCTGTGGTTTTGGGGTTTTGGAGTATTGCTATTTGAATTGAAACTTGTTCATTTTTTAGCTGAAATTAGTTGACGAATTACTTTGATATACTTCATTAGGATAATACACTTCTGGACACATCTTTTGGCCCACCTTGTATTTTCAGTTTCGTTTGGTCCTAGCTAAAATTTTATATTAGGTCGAGCAAAAAGTTTTTATGCAGTTTTGATCCTGGCACATTCACAATTTCATTCAATAGTCTTTTTTTGAATTTCGAACACAGAATTTAAAGAAACAAAAGACAATTTGGAGCCTGTTTGTTGATATCAAACAATCGAATACTAAGAAAACTTGGTTTTATTGGTTTACTTGGATTTAATTCTTGAAAAAGTGATTGATATCTTTGGTTTTGCAACAAACATTACTTATTCTTAACATTAAGGTGAGGTTCTATCAATAATCTATGGATACTTCACCTGAAGTCGCCGCCCAAGCTGTGGCACTTATTCAGGCCGGACACAGCCAAAGAAACGTGAGTGCTCAACTTAATTGAAGTCGATCTGCGGTCCGAAATGTTTATCGGAGGTACCTAGAGACTGGCGGCTTTGTTCGTCGCCAAGGAAGGCCACGATCTCGGGTCACAACTGAAAGGCAGGATCGATTCATCGTGACGACCAGCTTGAGAAATCGTCACCTTACCTCCATTGAGATACAAAACCAACTCCGCGACTTCCACGGAGTATCTGTGAGCGCTCGAACTGTTCGGAGAAGGTTAAAAGAACGCGATATGGTACCACACAAGCCAGCTAATGGCCCCAAACTAACGCGAGCCCACCGAACAGCGCGCCTTCATTTCGCACGCAGTCATTTAAATTGGACACAGCAAGATTGGAGCCGTGTACTCTTTTCTGATGAGTCTAAAATTGTGTTACATGGCAATGATGGAAGGAAGAAGGTCTACCGACGTAAGGGAGAGCGTTTCGCACAGTGCTGCTTTAAAGAGAGGGTTGCTTATGGCGGTGGCTCATGGAATGTCTGGGGCGGTATATCCGCGAGCGGCAAAACTCAACTTGAGGTTGTTACAGGACCACGGCTGCCAACATTAAATGCTGAAAGGTACATTCGTGAGTGCTTAGAACCTCACGTGATACCATACGCGGACTATGTGGGCCCAAATTTCCTTTTTATGCATGATAATGCAAGAGCCCATGCGGCCGGCATCGTCAGGGAATATCTTCGGGATGTGAACATCACAGTTATGGACTGGCCAGCCAGAAGCCCAGACATGAACCCCATTGAGCACATGTGGGACGAGCTAAAAAGACGTGTTAGGGCTCGTCAGCCAGTTGCCCAGACGATGCAGGAGTTGAAAACTGCCATAGAAGAGGAATGGGAGATGATCCCTCAAAATTTCATAGAGCGGTTGATAAACTCTATGCCTTATCGTATGAGAGCTGTGGTAGATGCCCATGGAGGCAACACGCGTTATTAAATTAAACCTTTATTTGATAAAACATGTTTTTATTCAAAAATCAATTGCCTTTAACAAGGCGCATATCCGACTTGTTAGGCGTAGCTCCATGTCGTATGGTATTCTGAATTCAAATTTAAAACAATACGATCGAAAAAGATGGTAAAATGTATCAGGTTTAAAAATGCATCAACAGTTTTTGTTCAATCTAGCAATCATATTTCGGTAGGGGCCATCGAAACCTAAACTCTAAGGTGGGCCAATAGATGTGTCCAGAAGTGTATTACCTTTTGTATCACTCTCTAACTTCAGTACGTCGATTCTGTAAAATTCAAATAATAACTCGCATCTCACATCGCTATTCACTCTCACACGTAAAATAGATGCTTTTTATTTGACACTTTGAATCGGGTTCGAGTGCGAAGTGTGCGTCGAAGTGACGGGGAATTACCTTATTGAATGCCACACTTTATCTGTCAAAATCTTACGGTCAATTTAGTTCAACTCGCTGACACGCTCGCAAGGGTAGCGCTAGTGTAAATTCGAATTATCAACTGAGTTTTTAGAATGCCAATCAAGAAACTCACTGCGGATTCAGATTCGAAGTTTAGAATGTGGTCTTACAGAATGATACGGCAGGTCAAAATAGGTTTTTAAACGACTGTTTGAACTAAATTATTTCTTTAATAATAATATTGTCTTTCTTTGGTGAGTAGGTAACATTAATTACTTAAAAACCAATGGGAATCTGTTATTCTGCTCGTAACATAACCGCATGAAAACCTATTGATTTAAGCCTGTGGTTGAATCGAAAACATGTCAGGGATCCCCAAAAGACGTGCGTAAGCAAACCCCTGTCCTCGTGCGATTAGAGATCTTAGCGAACATGACAGTCAAAAGCTACCTTTGACAGACGACTATTCATCTGTAAGACAGGCCTTAAGCTGAACGTACTAACACTGACTACAAAAGTAAGTTTGAAATTGAGTTTTGCAGAAACATGTAGGTTTGCTGAATAGAGTTAAATCGTTATACCCTATTTACATTCAGCCCATCTCCACGGCAACTTGCAAGGAAATGGGAAATAAAATGAGCAACGCGAATGTGTAGACAGGTCGCTTCCCTTGCCGTTGACGTTGCCGCTTGCCTTGCCTGGCGATCCCCAAATTGGCGGTTTTTTTGGCGGAAATCAAAGGGCCGACAACGCGAGTGCGAATAATAATAATAAGATAATTTATTAATTTCACATCACAAATGTTGTTGTGGACAGGAAGTGCTTAATCTAAAAAATATAGCGTTAAACATTTGTGAGAGACTGGTCACCAGGCCCCTCAATACTTAAATGTGTTCATCTTAAACTAGATTAGTTATAAAAGGATGTGATGAATGCTGATGAGTGTACAATAAATATGAACAAAAATAAACAGCCACACATAAATATATGAAGTAAAAACAAAAAATATTAAATTAAATTAAAATTAATCTAGACTGAACATACATGTGTTTACGTGTGTGAGTGCGTGTGTGTGGGGGTGTGTGTGTTAGTGTGTGATTGTGTGATAGTGTACATTTGTGAAGGAGTCAGAATCAGAAGGCTCTCAGTAGCCAGACAATCAAGAGTTTTTAAGGCACTCACACACGGCTAGTTTAGAAGCTAATCTACACATTGGGTATATTGAGAGTGTTGTATTGATTTTATAATGCAGAAACCCTCCAAGAAAACAGTAAAACCTTTGCGAGAGAACGGTACGAAAGACATTAGTAGGACAGACATTACCCTTCCTTCGTTTATCCAATGAATAAATGTTTATGTAGGTATTGCTCTCTCGCTCACTTGCTATTGAATTTCTACGTTCTCCATTGTTGGAAAGACATGTGACGTGGCAATGTAAACACTCATTTCCCTTGACGTTGCCACAGCAATATTTAGGGAAATATTTCCGGCTGCGCAATAGCAATAGCAATGGCTGAATGTAAACGGGGTATTACGGGATGAGGCTGTCCTCATAAAATGACGTCACCACAACAATTCATAGTGTTTGACTAGTACAGTCAATTGCAAACACACCAGTCATGTTGGACCGCATAATACTCGATGGTACCAAGGCGTTGTGTGCAGAACGGAGCTTTGGAAGTCGGACTTGATAACAGGGGTATGAGCTGCTGGGTATGCTTACATAAATAATCCAAATCTAAACTAATATAATCCTAACTAACATTATGAATGCGAAAGTGAGTTTGTTTGTTTGTTACACTTTCACGCTAAAACGGCTAAACGGATTTGGACGAAATTTGGTATGTGGATACTTTGAACCCTGTGAAAGGACATAGGTTACTTTTTACTGATATACCATGCGGGCGAAACCGCGGTCGGAAGCTAGTGTAACTATAAAAGTAGTAAGTAGAGCTGCGAGAATAAAGATAGGAAACACTACCCCAACACTAAAATTGAATAATATTCTCTTCTACATTTTAACATCCCGTTTTATCCCTTTTTGGGGTACCTAGTTTTGTAAATTAGACCTAATAATTGGTAATGACTACATCTAATCGACACACAGGTACCATCTAAAGAAGAAAAGTTTCAATTAATTTTGGAATCAAAAGCAACAAATATTATGAAAATTATAATATTCTTTTAAAGAAGATTGGTACAGTACAAGTATTTTTTTAATATCCCTCGGCAAATTTCGTGTATCGCAGCTTTCCTCCCATTTTGAAAATAAATTGCATTAAGTTAAAAGAGTATTAACAACTCTATAATATACTTCCAAGTCCGGCCTGCACCAAGTGCAAAAGGCAACTGATAGAAATCCGACGAAGAGGAACATTATGAACATAGATGTACTGTGAACTGTTTTGTCTCTGTCTAAACCTATACCGACACAACCCATAAAAGAGACAAATCTATTATTTAACAACATACTTCAACTTTATGGAGCAGCTAAAAGCTGTTCCTCGGTTCCATCATTATTTCCAGTGATTATTGTTAAAATTCTCCCCTCCAGTTACCCCCCACTGCGAAATATAGTCATAAACCGCTTTTACGCTCGATATAAAGACCGTTTTGTACGACAAAGTATGAAACATTGTGCGTTTTAACAGGGCTGGATTCGAAAGGGAAAACGTCGAAAGGTGAAAAAGTAATGAGCCACATAGTTTCAAACATTTTGTAACCTCTCTCGCTCGAAGATTGTTAAATGAAAAGATGTTTTTTTTGAAAAATGTAATCAATAGAATAGAATACTCTTTATTATGCACACCATTTAAATTACAGGTTACAATGTTACAATGTTGAAATTTTACATAGAGTGGCACAATTAGCGAACTATAGTAATTAATATGAATTTAATAGGCACCTAATTATTTAAAACACATTTCAATTGTTTTATCTAATAAACTCAGCTCAAAAGTATTATCTGATTTGAGATGAGTTAAATAAATGCCATAGTAAAAATGTGATTTTAATAATATAATTACTTACATATTATTTACTAAATACAATTTAAAATTTACGTGGCAATGCTGCGAGTCTTCTGGGCACGTTTCCGGATGACATCAATGCGGACGAGTACTTCGACGCCTAAGTGAAATAAATACAAAAACAAAAGGATTGTTTTTGTATTTATTTGTATAGTTAGTTAGTTAGTCATTTACTTTAGTACCTAGTGTAAATAGTGTTAACTTGTATATTGTTTATAAACAACAAAAATATAAAGAACATTTTGATTTACTAGTTCGCTAAATGATTACATTTTTCAAAAAAGCATATTGGCATTTAACTTTCTTAAAAATTCGGTCCCGTCTGAGCGAGAGAGGTGACAAAATGCTGTTAGCTCTCTTAAGAGACACCATTTTCATTTGTCAATATGAGCTATACTCCATGGATTAGGTAATTAAACAAAGGTAAACAAAAAAAAACCACGTGTTTGGTTAACCGACTATACGTAATACCTGTCACGCTACAACACAGTTGTACTCTTCAATTTAGCAACGTTTTACAACTAAATATAAAGTTGCTAAATTGAAGAGTCAACTGTGTCTAAGCATGAAGACTGAAGTGACAGGTAGGTATTATACTTCTATTCGGTTAACTAGACACGTGTTTTTTTTTGTTTACCTTTATTTAATTACCTAAACCGATGGAGTATACACCCGCTACACTTAAGAGTCTATGTCGTAAAGATATCAGTGAATATATTGGATTTTTTTACATTAATATTCACTCGTGTTACTCGTGGAGACTATGAATGCACTTCATAACAACTACCTACTCTAAATCGGTAATAATGTGTCAAAAAGAAGTGAGCACAGTATACCGAAATCAGTTTATGTAGCTTTCGATTCGTCGACCCGTGACTGTGTGGCCCTCAGAGTAATGTTCCGGGCTAAATTCAAAATAAGATAGTGCCCAATCGAGTTCGTCCCTGTACTTTATCACGTACACAGGTTTACTGCCCATCTTTTCAGTAACAGAATAGTTATAAAATGTTTAACATCTTTGATGTGATATACCATTATCATTTGGACTTTTGGGACTGTTAATTTTTGGGGAATTCAAGAATTCATTTTAATGTAGGTAGGTACTCCATTTTTTAACACTAACGTTTTTAAGGACTTAGGTATTATTTCCTTCTGTGTTGTGACGGCATCTACATCACCATATGCGCAACTACCGGCATCCGGTTAGACTCGAAGCTGACCCCAACATAGTTGGGAAAAGGCTAGGCAGATAGATAGGGTTTGTTGAGATAGCAACTACTAAACAATGACTGTTGTTGTTGACAATGTGTTTTTTCGAAAACATAATAATACCAAGAAGGTATTGTGAAGCAGTGTAGAAACACTGCTTCACAATACCTTCACAATAAACAGCACGATATGCTGTACACATGTAATCAAAATTTTAATAATTCATACTCCCATTCACACACACACACAACACAATAACACAACACAGAGATTAAACCAAAGACATTAAATATAACAGCACACGGTTCGGGGCTGGCCACAAAAACTCGTAATCCTGATACAATATGTATGACCACAAACCATAACCTTTTACTCTGGTATGGCTATGAATAAATAAAACTGTTTAATTTTTCAAGGCGACGTGGGTTAGGATGGTTTTAGAAGGCAGGAAAGTACACAATGTCGCCAGTATTGTGGTCATAATCATTTCGGCCGATAGACGTCCAATATGTTGCCATCCAACCGAGTTTTGGTCACGGCGGCCAGTCTCAACAGTGTGCGCGCTGCTACTAACACAATCATAATGGAAAAGCCAATAACACTTTGCTTACTTAATAAAAAAAAAAACAACCGATTTCCAAAAACGAACACTTCTTACAAAGTCCTCGTCTTCTTAAAAAGGGTGCTCAACCTGCCCTGACTGCGGTCCGTAGCTCCTTACCAAGAACGAGCCAAGTTAAT
Organism: Cosmia pyralina; assembly: GCA_946251885.1. Taxonomy (NCBI): domain Eukaryota; kingdom Metazoa; phylum Arthropoda; class Insecta; order Lepidoptera; family Noctuidae; genus Cosmia; species Cosmia pyralina. The sequence goes on along the minus strand of OX276347.1, from coordinate 6,441,977 downwards.
GAAGAGGGTTTCACTAAAGTTGAAAAGAAGAAGAAGCCCTGTTCTCGTAACCAGTGTCGTACTGCACCGAGTGGATGGGTCCACTCGGTGCACATGCTGCTGCGCCCTGCTGTGCTACGAAGCAGCTGTACATTTGTCGCGTCTGTATCACTCCACAAGGATTGAGGAAGTGGTGCAGTATTTAAAGGTGAAGACCGATTGGACTCTGAGGGTCGAAAGGTTGGAATCGCGCCACAATATAACTTTACGTCGTTCGTAGTACGAGTTCCAACCCACCATCTACAAACCTTCTCAAAAGAGGACTTTTGGTGAAAAGGTGTCATATTTCGACGTTTCCGAGGACGGTTACGGGACACCACGCAACGAAACACGACGCCGACGTTACGTGTATAATTATAGTTATGTTTTCTATGTATATTATATATTTGTTTTTTTTTCTTGTTGTTATTTTTTGTATTTGTGTATTGCACACAACCCAGCCCCTGCCCCCGCCCCCGCCCCCGCCTCCGCCTCCGCCTCCGCTCCCACCCCCTCGACCTCTCGACCTAACCTAACTAACGTAGCTGCGTTGCTACTGTGCCGAACTCCGAACAATGATAGCAAAACTAGCAGTGAAGCAGTCCCGACTCATGAATCGATCTTCACCATTATTGCTCCATGATAAAGCGAGACCTCATACAGCACGAGAAACCGTTTTAACTCTACAGGAACTGCCATTAGAAACCATTCGTCACCCTCCGTATTTGCCAGACCTTGTTCTAATGGACTACAATTTTTTTCGTGATTTGGACAATTTTCTACGTGATAAAAAATTTTCTTCTCAGGAGGCAGTACAAAATGCTTTCACACAGTTTGTCGAATCTAGATCACGAGAGTTCTATCGCAAAGGCTTATATGACCTTCCTATTAGATGGCAGACATATTAAGTAAACTTGTAGATTGGACCTCTGAGTCATTCATACCTTTAAATGGGTGTAAAAACTGTGCAATTTTTCTGAAAAGAGATTTATGTCTATATAGTTTGTTACTATGCCACAAAATACCAAATATAAGGCACCTACTTATTGCTCAAGCATACCCAGAGTTTCAGCAGCTCATTTTGAACATAACAAATGAAGCCATCCATTCAGGAGTCGGAACACTATAATATTTCAAAACATATTTTCTATGTCTTGCCTGAAGTTGAAATATAAAAGCTAGCATAGCAAATAAAATACAAGTGTTTCTGAATATTTTGTTGCAATATAAGTAAGGTGGTTTTGGTTGTCACTAGCAGAAAACCTTTGAAATATTTTAAAACGTTATCTTGATGATTATAACCCCAAATTTTTCTAGTTATATTTAAGTCCCATGTAATAGGGGGCGCGCCTATTGTCATCAACCGAGCTCATGTTCAGACTCCGGACTGCTTCTGAAAAATTCGAGATGGAAAAACCCAATAATACTTTGTCCGACCCGGGAATAGAACCCAGGATCACATGCTCAGTAGTAGTGCTTGCGACCACTAGATCAACGAGGCAGTATTAAAATAATTAAAAGTTTTACATATTGCCGTAACGCAATATTGAATGTTACGACTGTGTTCGGATTGAGGAGATATTAAGTTCTTTTCCCGATAAAATGCAAATTAAGAAATAGATATACAACATTATTTTTAGTATATGCGAAACCTGAATATAGTTCGTTCAATCGAATATGGACACCAAGCGACGAACATCGGGCGCCGCGTGGTGATCATGTTTTTGTACGGACAACCAGGTAACATAACAAGCTTATAACTTTGTGATTTTTCATGATACAGTTTTGAAATATTGTACATAGATTCTTTACATAAAAATACTAGACACGTGTTTCGGGTTTCGCATATACTAAATTCAAATTCAAAATTCTTTTATTTAGGACAACATAGGAACCAATTTTGTTAGTAAACATCATATATACAAACATCAAACATCATATAAACACTAGGATTAGTAACAAACTTATAAATAAAAAAACCAAGTTAGTGAGTCATGTACCTTGGAGGCACTTCATGCGGACAGTGAATCCGCATGAGATGCCTCAGCACAGGAGCTCTCGGGTCCTCAGCCACGACTTTCAGGATGCTATTGCTACTCCCTCGAATCCTCCCCACAAGCGATGCCACCTTTTTCCTGATGATAGCATGGAAACCATCTGTACTCGATTGGGCAAACATCCCCGAGGCACTACAGAAACGAGGGAGTTTCAACATTATCCTGAAAACATTATTATATTGGACGCGCAGTGCATTTAGCATCTCACGAGAACAGCTGAACCACAGACAACAACAGCTAAAACTGATGTTGTATAAAATATCAATTAACTATAGGTACCTTCGACTAGGTAAGTATTCTACGTTATCATTATAAATATGTAGTTAGTATTATTTTATTTCCTTTATTTTATTTACATACATATGAATTATATTTTTAAATATTTTTATAAAAACATAAAATTAAAAAAAAACATTTAAAAATATAAAAAATAGTAGCCCTCCGGTATCGGGAACAGGGTCCAAGCTACCGGTGGTCAGGGCTCTAGAGAGAGGAACCTCCTCACTATGCGTGCCGTGTCCAGGAGTACTGCTTTCTGAATCAAGCCCTTGACCCAGCCGCGCAATGAGAGCCTCCTGAGGTGTTGGTCGAGACTCTCCGCTATTAGGCCATTAACCGTAACGATTATCGGTACAATGATTGCAGAGTCCACGTCCCACATGTCGACAACCTCGTGTGCTAAGTCAAGATACTTGATTTTTTTATCTTTCTCAGCTTTCACGAGATTCTCGTCATGAGGGACAGCGATATCAACAATCATTGCACGGCGCTCTCGTCGATCTATCACCACTATATCAGGCTTATTGGCTACAATAGTCCTGTCAGTGATGATAGATCGATCCCAGTACAATGTGGCGTGACCATTCTCGAGAACTGGGTCGGGCACATATCTGTAATATGGTACTTCGGATTCCACAAGGTTGTACTGCAAGGCAAGTTGCTGGTGGATAATCCTAGCCACTAGATTGTGTCTGTGCAAGTACTCGCCGTTAGCAAGACGAGAACAACCGGAAACAATGTGTCGGATTGATTCACCGGGACGGTGGCATGCCCGACAGATGTCAACCGTACCATCCTTGACAATGTATTTCCGATAATTATTCGTCATGATAACTTCATCCATAATTGCACAGACAAAACCTTCGGTTTCCCCGAAGAGGTCGCCGAAACGTAACCAGGATACAGACGCCAAAAAGTCTACATCAGGCCCATGGAGGGCCCGGAAAAAGCGTCCGTGAAGCTCTTTGCCTTGCCATACTTCCTTACGATCGTTAGTATCAAGTACTGCAGGTTTGCGCCAGTTCTCTTTCGCCAAGGAGAGTGGGGTGAGGCCCTTGTCCACCGCGACCACATCTCGATGCAACCCCACGTCGGCTTCTAGGAAATATTCCCTGAGACTGCATATCTCGCGATTGTGGAGGGTCTTAGCATTTAAAAAGCCTCGACCTCCACACTTTCGCGGGATATACAGTCTCATTACCGATGACCGTGGGTGATGCATTCGATACGCAGTCAGTAGCGTACGGACTCTCCTATCCAGGGCGTCGAGTTCGGTCTGAGTCCATTTGAGTATACCGAAAGAGTACATCAAGACCGGCATGACCCAACCGTTGAAGGCGCGCACCTTGTTTCCGCCTGATAGAAGACTATTAAATACTTTCTTCAGGCGGCCAAAGAAGCGCTCCTTCAACGATTGCTTCATGTCAGTAGCATTGATGCCCAACGCTTCCGACATACCCAAATATTTGTAGGTTTCGGTTGACGAGAGGGATCTAAGATGTATGGAATCCGAGAGTTGGGTTCCCACGGATACCATAATCTTCCCTCGCTTTACATGCATGACTGCACATTTTTCCACACCAAATTCCATCCTGATGGCGCTACTGAAGGTTTCTGTTACCTTCAGTAACTCCATCAGTCGCAAATTGTTGGGGGCAAAAAGTTTTAAATCATCCATGTAAAGGAGGTGAGATATCACTTGACCACCTCTTCTCAACCGGTAGCCTAGACCTGAGTCCTCCAGCAGTGTGCTTAGAGGATTCAAGGCTAAGCAAAACCAAAGCGGACTCAAACTATCGCCCTGAAATATTCCCCGCTCAATCCTGATCGGTTCATCGATCCTTCGGATCTGCTGACATCCTGGATAGAGAAGGACCGTCCTCCATTGCCCCATACACGACATCAAGAAGGTGCGTAGAGTTGCGTCTATTTTGTACAACTCCAGCACCCTAATGAGCCATGTATGTGGCACCGAGTCATAGGCCTTCTTGTAATCTATCCAACATGTCGACAGATCTTTCCGGGATCTACGAACCTGTTGGCTTATGGTCATGTCTATTAGGAGCAGCTCCTTAGTACCGCGGGACCCGTTCTTACATCCATTCTGAGACACAGACATAATTGAATTACTATAAATATGGTGTGCAATTTTTGCTCTAAGAATGGATGTAAGGACTTTATAGACCGTCGGTAAACATGTGATTGGTCTATAGTTTTTAGGTTCCGCTGTACTACCCGATTTATGGAGCAGGTGGGTAACTCCTGTCGTAAAGAACAGTGGTAGCGACCCAGTCTCTAAAGATGACTGGAATTGGGAGGCTAAGCAGGCGTGTGACCTTTGTAGCCATTTAATCCAGAAATTGTGCAGTCCGTCCGGTCCTGGAGATTTCCAGTTAGGTAACGGACGGACTGCACAGGCCACATCCAGAGGACTAATGTTAATAGCCTCCATGTCTGGTATTGAATCACACGCTTGCTCAACAACACGCATCCAATCACCTTCAGTGTGACTGACGGGCACCGACCAAATGCTTCGCCAAAAAGCACTCATGGTCTCATTATCCGGTGGATGCACGTCAGTCACACCTTGAGTGGGAATAGGCCGCTCCCATGTTCTGTATACCCACCTTTCATCACTCTGGAACATGCGGTTCTGAGTGTACCGATCCACTCTTCGCCTATACCGACGAATACGGTTTGCCCATGCATAAACTTTCTGCTTCAGGAAGTCGATGCGCTCTGTGACACAGCATACATATTCACGAGGACTAATACTAGTTCCCGAGAATGCCCGTCTCACAAAGCGCATCACCCTGGGGCGTGTATTGCCCTCCCTGAAGCAGATAAGCTTCCCAATGAGTACCCTGGCCTCATTAATACGACGCTCAATCCTGCACTGCCAGGCTGGTGCGGCGGGTTTTGGCCGTGTAGCTTGGTCAGTGTTTGGAAATTTGACACGAGCTACACGACATGCCGCAACAGCCGTGCAATACAGGATTGAGTGTGTATCGCAAAGATCTGCGCTGCTTTCAATAAAATTTGGTAACAGCGCATCCAGAGCACACACCAGTGCTCTATTTTTTTTATTCATGGGCAAACGTGGAAGCCGTGGTCTAAGGTCAGGTGATGTGAACCGGTACTCACTGATCGCATCCTCCAGAACGCTCCTTAATTCCACATTGCATAGGATATCTGCAGATATAGCTCTGGCGTCCTCCTCCTCATCACGCTGGCTAGCTCGCAGTGGAACCTCAGCAGACACATGCATGACATTCTGGGATGGGGACGGGTTACTAGCAGAACTACTCTGCATTTCCGAGCGCAGCCGATCAAGTGTAGCGTTATCCAATCTATGATTGTGTTGAATGACGCGCACCTGATCCGACAATCGTTGGGCCGAGACGTTGACGGCAGGTTCAAGCACCTGAAACAGAGAGAGCATCCGTCCTCGGTACGCTGTAAGGTTAATTCCTCCCTCTGTAGCCCCATAATATGCGCGCATCACATTTTCATTCATGGACTGAGTCCATCGCATGCGCGACACATTTCCACCGGCAGCGGGGACCCTGTTCGGGGCCGGTTGGCCTCGAGGTCCCAAGCCCGCTGGTGGCCGTCCTCTTCCTTGCCGCCGTGGTGGTGTTGGTGACGACGGCGGGGAGAAATACTCGTCGCTCGAGCTCGACGCAACTGCAGCGACCGGTGACACAGCGCTCACGGTTGAGGCGCGTACCGGCGGTTGTGAGGCGGAGCTGAGCGACGAGTCCGGAGATGGTGGGTGTGCCTGATGTCGTGTTCTGGCTCTTGTTTGCATCGTCTACATCATCACTTTATTTTCTTTAAGCCGAATTTGACAAACGTCATTTTTGGTTTTGCTACAACTATTGTTATATACTTATTATCATTTTGTGGTTCTTTATTTTTTTTTGTGGTATTTTTCTAAAGGTTTTATTGTGATTTTCGTGCTTTCTGATAGTAAAATGGCTGTAGAAATAAATAAATAAGGAAAATATGATATAAGAAAATTTTGACGTGTGTTGACTTGCTAGTTTTGTTTTTTTTACTTTTTTTTTATTTTATTATTATTAGAATTATATAATATATTACGAATTATATTATTAAATAAATAAGATTATAACTAACAGCTCGTCAGCACACAGGTAAACCCTGAGAGGTTTTCGTTGTGTAGCTAAAACAAATGTAAAAAAATATGTTTTGGTAATGTTTTGGTAATAAAAGAATGAATGAATATTATGAAAAGGCTGATCTAAAACCATTAGAAACTTCATTATCTTTAAGCCTTTTTTTACCTTTCTTTTATGTCTTAACTCGACAAAAAACTTACTAGACTATCAACTAAAATTGTAAAGACTGAACAAAAAGAACCTAAGCTAAATATTTCACAGCAAAAACACGACTCAGACTTTTGAAAAAACTCCTCAAATTATTTGAAAAAACACAGCAATAAAATAGCGGCTGGCCCGCCACTCGATAAAATTGTGTTCTCGTAAAGAATCGATTAATAACGTCGCCGGGGTCGCGGTGAGGGATGAAACGTCAACTCGATTACAATAGGGCATTATTTAACAAGCCGTAGATGGTGGGACACACGGGAGAGTATTGTGAGCAGGACTGCTGCGGTTATTGGAACATGATTTTGAGGGTGGATGTGGGTGGCTCCTTAAAAGTGAGTACCCAACAGAAATAAAATCACTGACTATACTGATTTTCTAGCTTTTGTAAAAGCACTGTCAAACGTCTAAAATTTTTCTTTTTACGTCTCAAAATACAGCTGGAGGCTTTTATTGCACTAGACACCTTTTAATATTTCCAATAACATAAATTAAAATAAATAAGAGCTTGGCTTGTGCCTAAGTAATAACAGTCGCACGGGTCGATCCATCAGGTTAAGCTACGCTTGCCGCGGTTGGTCCGAGATGGGTGACCATCTTTACATACCAAGACCCCTCCGTGCCTCAAAAAGCACGTTAAGCCCAGTAACTGGGTTGTGAAGGTCAGATAGGCAGTCGCTCCATGTAAAATACTGGTATTCAGCAGCAACGGTTAGACTGGAAGCCGACCCCAACATAGTTGGGAAAAGGCTAGGCAGATGATGATGACAAATTAAAATAAATGCCTTCTCTGTCGACTAACCTGGGAGGCCACCCATCACTGACTGCGGGATTATGTTTTTTATTGGTCCCATATAAAATTGATTAACTTTGCTTGGGTAGTTTTTGAGTTAGCTTCAATAATACGTATTTTTTCCCACTTTTATATGGATGATGTTCTAGTTTGTTTTGCAGGTAGTGGTATTAGAATTTACACAAATTACCACAACAAAAAAGTGAAAAATAAAAACTTTTTTATAGAAAAATACAACCGACTTCCAAAAACAACAATACAAAGTGAAAAATAACTTTAATTTCGGAAGTCAATACATTTAACCAGACACAGACTTCCGAAATTAAAGTTGTTTTTCACTTTGTAGTGTTGTTTTTGGAAGTCGGTTGTATTTTTTTGTAAAAAAGTTTTTAATCACAACATTTTCTGGTCCTGTTTTTACACAAGTGTTTCTAGTACACATACATAAAGTCACGCACTCTTCCCATGGGGTAGACAGAAACTGAAACAATAACTGCAGAACGCCACCTGCTACGATCCTTACATAATCCGTTTGCTTCGTTCACGTTCCTTCCGGCTGCAAGTACTACGCACCTGACCTTCTAAAGGACATACATCATCATACATCATTAATAGAAAGAAAGAAAGAAAAAGAAAGAAAATACGTTTATTTGCGGTAAACATGACGCAAAGGAGTTAATTAATATTAATTAATTAATTAATCTATATCATTATCATTCTCCTGCCCTTCAGCCCTGTTCCTGTCAGCGCAACAATGTATTTTTCTCCCATACTTCTCTTTTAAACATCATCTCGGTAGTCACCCCTTTTAGCCGTAGCATCTTTCACACAGTCCATCCATCGTTTCTTTGGTCTTCCCCTACTCTTATAGCCACATTCATACTCAAAACATTCCTCACGACATTTTCCTCATTCCTCCGTATCACATGCCCATACCAAGACACCAATACGTACACTAAAAACGCTGCGGTTCTACTCCAAGTCTGTATCCAAATATTTCCAATTCTCAAGTTCCCCGGTGTGGTATTCTTGCGATTTTACGACGCCATTCAGCACTTTCTCAACTCAATTATTCTTTGTCTGATATTCTTTGATGCAACTGATTTTATTTGTGTCTTTAAATTGTCTTCCTTTTAGACCTTAGACCTTTGAAAATATGGAAGCTAATTGTAGTTTCCTTGGTAATAACAGGTGGTTTTACTGTGTTCAGAATATTTTATAGAAAAGCTACGAGACAGGCTGAAACGAAAAATATTTTGGGGAACCTATTTGTGATTTTTACAAGACACAAAATGAAAACAAAAGAATTTAGTTAGTAGAACATACGTTTGATTTGATTGCGTTAATCACGCGCTCAGCTGGCAACGTCGCATTTCGAAAGGTTTTTCGTAATTATTTTAATAACTTTAAATCAAAGGACAATTTCCTCTCTCAAATTCATAAATCGTTGGTATTTATTTTTTGACAGTTATAAAATGAAATATTGTAATTATTTTCTATTTTCTAAGAGTAAATACCAAAATAACTGTCAAAAATAGCAAACGTACTTATAAATACCAACGACCTAAATATTTGACCGAAGAAATTGTCTTTTGATTTAAATTTATTAAAATAATCACGAAAAACCTTTAGAAATGCGACTGTGCCACCCCGCGCGTGATTAACGCTCTTAACTCGAAATTCTAATTTTAAAACATCTTAAAGATATTTTTGGCAATGGGGAGAAAGACTGCCAATGTATCCCGCTAGGAGACGCATCGTCGCTGGTGTTGTTTACCTTTTAAACACCATATTTTATTTAAGGTGAGAGCGTGTTTACTGTTTAGTATCCTTGAAAACCTTCAACAGATAGTCAGCTGATGGTTACCAGCGATAATGACGTCATCTATAATTAGCTTTGCCTGTTCATTTTATAGCCTGAATTTTTGTCGATAATTTTTCAATTACAATAAATTATATTCAGTAGTAATAACATATTCAAACAATATTTGTTTGAAAAAGTGGTGAGATATCATTTAATAAACTTCCAAATATAGATGAATGTGTTACTAATTCTCTTTGATAATAGTGATTGCGTAAGAACTTAATCTGATAAAAATAAATTTACTTTAAAAATAAGTAAAAACCGACTTCAAAACCTAAAACGAATAAAATAACTTTCATCAAAAACTTTAACAGCTTCTGAAGTCGGTGTCAAGCTAACGTGCATTGAAGAATGGAAGACACCGACTTCAGAAGCTGTTAAGTTTTTGATGAAAGTTATTTTATTCGGTTTTGAAGTCGGTTTCTACTTTTTTAAAGTAAATTTATTTTTCCATTTTTAGTTGAATATACAATTAGGACAATTACATGAGCACAACAATCTGCCTAGCCTTTTCCCAACTATGTTAGGGTCGGCTTCCAGTCTAACCGGATGCAGCTGAATACCATTATTTTACATGGAGCGACTGCCTATCTGACCTCCACAACCCAACTGGGTAATACGATACCCCTTGGTAAGACTGATTGTCACTTTCGGGCTTCTGACGACCCGTAACGACTGTCAAAGATCCACGAATGACAGCCGAGACCAACGGCTTAACGTGCTTTCCGAGGCACGGAGGAGTCTCGGTATGTAAAGATGGTCGCCCATCCACGGACCAACCCCGGCAAGCGTAGCTTAACCTGATGGATCGACCCGTGCGGCTGTTATTACATAGCCACGAGCTCCTCACTTAGCCACGAGCTCCACACAAGATGAACAAAAATAAGAATCATCACAAAATCCGCTTCGAAATGTCGGAGATACAGTACATTTATGCATATAACTTCGTACATAAGAACAACTACCTAATATATTATATACTTAAACCTTTCTGAAAATATGTAGATTACGGTAGTGAAAGAATCATCAAGATTGATTCATTCGTTTTTGAGAAAATCGTGGACAAACAAACATACATACATACATTTATACATACGGGTCGAATACAGAACCTCCGTTTTGAAGTCTGTTAAAAAAGTACAAATGTATGTAATAAAAGTGCTAAGTGTATTTACACTTTTAGCAAACAAACGAACAAACAAAAAAAGGAAAAAAAATGATTATTTTGCACAAACAAGACGCACATAAAAAAAAATATAGTCAGCCATGGGGACTGCCGACAGAAGTGATAACTTGACAGCGTGACACGTCACATTAGCAAGTCGCGTGACGTGACGCCAACTCATAACAGTTTTCCCTACCGAAAATCGCTCAACGTGCTTAAAGAAATCATTACTTCAAAAAAAAAAAATACAGAATAGACACAATAACAATCACCAGTAATCGAGGTATAATATAAACATTAACTGTCATACTACAAAAGATTTAAACACATGTTCAACGCGTTTCTTATGTATAGAGTACGACGTAAGTCACGCAAGTACTTATTGTCTATTTATTTTATTTTTATTTATATCTCATTGTAGTCTTACCAAGGGGTATCGTATTACCCAGTAACTAGGTTGTGGAGGTCAGATAGGCAGTCGCTCCATGTAAAATACTGGTATTCAGATGCATCCGGTTAGACTGGAAGCCGACCCCAACATAGTTGGGAAAAGGCTAGGCAGATGATGATCTCATTGAATGCTGCTCAGGTCGACGTCATCATGTGAACGCCCGCGCCGGTTGTCGCTGAAAACTAGCGCTGGGGTCTATCTTCTATCTCGCATACATAGGGTCGCAGGATTTTGCTGAGCGATGACCGTTTTGCGTGGATGTGACGCATATTTTCCCCCAATTTTCTTCTTTTACTTCTTCACTTATGATTTTCCGAAGAATCAAAAGATGTTTCAAGTTCAACAATTAAAAAAAAAAACGTTAGACGCCATAAATTATAAAAAGAAAAACTTTATTCAAAAATAGATTCCATCACGTCCACTCCGAAAAAGTGTTCTATTCTCAAATCTTCGTGGCTTATTATTTACTTTACGCAGCGGGCGTATAGCGCACTGCGCGTGCAGTACAACAATGCTTTCAGGATACTGTTAGGTCATCCGCGGTTTTGTAGTGCTTCGACTATGTTTGCTGAGGCGCGGACTGATGATTTTTTCGCGATCATACGGAAGCGGAGCGCCTCACTATTAAGTCGCCTACGAAGCAGCTCGAACGGTCTCCTGAGGGTATTGTCCGAGCGGTGGGACCTGTCCCTGTTGCAGAGGTGGATGCAGCTTCATGTTAGCGCCTCTCCTCGTATTATTTGACATGTTTAATTATTTATTTAGATTGATGATTTTGTGTTTGTTTAATGTTTAATTTTGTTTTTGATTTAATTTTATTTTATTGTTTTAATTATTGTAATGTATTTTTATGTGGAATTATGGACTTGGTCTGAAATAAATGATTTAATTAATTATTGATCCCGCTCGACATAGATCCGTCACGCTTAACGAGTATCCATCCAATAATGCGCGGATTACGTAAAAGTTGTCTGTTATTACGGAATTTTTCCTTAACATGTGATATGAGAGTTCAGTTCGAGCTTTTGAAGATATCGTGTGTCTAGGGAATTTCGAGATAGGATTTTCTGTAAGTAATATACTTTTCATGTTTGTTGAGCGCGATGTTATTACTTTTTAGAGGGTTTTTTTGTTGTCCTTGCTTTGTGTTACATTGTAAAAAATCAATGTTATTGATCGACATTGCCAATGTGAAGGTGTATCCATACATATAACCGCCGAAACCTCTGCCTTAGTAACAGACCGATGTTTTATGAGACTATTTGCGCACAGCTCTACTTTCCAGCTCAATCAACTCAGCCAATCGCAGTCCACTGCTGGACATAGGCCTCTCCAAGGTTGCGCCACAACACCCTGTCCTCCGCCTTCCGCATCCAGTCTGCCCCAGCCACTTTCTTCAGGTCATCGGTCCATCTAGCTAGGGGGCGTCCCACACTACGCTTACCGATACGCGGTCTCCACTATAGGACTCGTCTGCTCCACCGGCCATCGGTCCTTCGACAAACATGGCCAGCCCACTGCCACTTCAGTTTGCTTACTTTGAAAGCTATGTCTGTTACTCCGGTTCTTTTCCGGATAACTTCATTCCTGATTTTATCCTTCAAAGAAACTCCGAGCATAGCCCGCTCCATAGCGCGCTGAGCGACATTGAATTTGTGGACCAGCCCGACCGTCAGTGTCCACGTTTCAGCACCGTATGTCATAACGAGCAGGACGCACTGGTTGAAAACCTTAGTCTTCAAACATTGCGGGATAGGTGACGAACTTTCCAGCTATTCAGAGACAATTATTGTATTCAACATTCGTTGTCAAAAAGTCACAAAAAGAGGATCTCGGCTTATGGTAATAAGCCGAGATCCTCTTTTTGTGACTTTTTACGAAGAGATTGTTTATGAAAGGTTTACAAATACTCTCACTTTACTTCTACAGATCTTGCTATTATACACGTGAAAGCTTGTGAGGATGGATGGATGGATGGATGGATTGATGTTTGTTACTCTTTCACCTAAAACTACTGAACGGATTTTGATGAGATTTGGCACACATAGTTTATAATCTGGAAAAACACATATAATTATTTTTATCATCCCGATATATAGGGGTTGTTCGAGACTTACGTGAGTGAAACTGCCAGTCTATGATAATAGTAGACAATATAACTTAATACTAACTACATATTTATAACGATAACGTAAAATACTTACCTAGTCGAAGGTACCTATACTTAATAGATATTTTATACAACATCAGTTTTAGTATATGCGAAACCCGAAACACGTGTCTAGTATTTTTATGTAAAGAATCTATGTACAAAATTTCAAAACTGTATCATGAAAAATCACAACGTTATAAGATTGTTATGTTACCTGGTTGTCCGTACAAAAACATGATCACCACGCAGCGCCCGCTGTGCGCCTGTGCCTAGTGCCGCTATGACTTGCCGTGACCTGTGTTCGTCGCTCGGTGTCCATATTGTAAACTTTTTTAAAGATTTTTAGGGCAAAATATAACACGGAATAAAAATTATTGGAATCGATTCAGTTATTTATTCTGAACAAACTTATATTCAGGTTTCGCATATACTAAAAATAATGTTGTATAGACAGAGTAAAATCGTCTTATAACCAGATTTTCCTATTTAATTTCTTTTAACAGATAACCTAATAGTTCTAATTGAGATATTGGACGAACAAAAACTGTAGCTTTGTTAAAGTTTATCTGTTCATTCTGGCAATCCAACGAAAACAACAAATTAAAAATATAAAAAGTTAATAACTAACATCTTGCTTAAAATTACAATAATAACGACTTAGTCGTACCGGTAGGTAGCAGCACATCTGCTTCAAAAGGGTTTCCTCAAATAGCACATAAAAATACCTTTGCCTGTCAACAATAACTTGGCTTTAATTAAAACCTCAGAGCCGTATTCTGGCACAATTCCATTCTTTGACAGTTTTTATACTCAAATCTAATTTTAATTTCGAAATGCAGGCCAAGCACCGTTATATAAAACAAAACCCCCTAGCCTAGCTAGATAGCCTAGTCTAGATATAAAACAATTTTATGTAATGTGCGTCACTTTCATGTGAATAATCAGTTTTTCTTTCTTTCTTTCTTTCTTTCTTTCTTTCTTTATAGAATACAGACATTAAAAAAATTTAAAAAACTTGAACTTTATGCCTCGACAATAGAAATTCTAATGTAGGTAGGTAAGGTAGGTACCTATTCGTTTTATTTTAGAAAAATAACAATTAAAAGGACAATATGAGGCAGTTGCTCCAGCCAAGTGAAGACTTCTAAGTTTTTCTTTATTTTCCGGAATGGAAAGTACCCCATGTAATAATCAAGAGTTTATTCAAACTGTCATAACAAAAAATTATGACTTATTAAGAAAAATAATTACTGTCCTTGTCTTTCGCTACCGGACCATGGAAATATATTCTGTACACAATCGTAAATTTTCATCGTTCAAATTCTCGCGTGCTATCAATTTTCACTGCAGGAAGACTGCCCCATAAAAAGGTAATGTCGAACGCCCATAATAGAATGTTCCACATATGGGACAATAAAGGTAAAATGGCGGTTGCAATTCACAGTATATTAACACACAAAATTAATCGACCTCGGTCATGGTCGCGCCCGGCCCGATTCCCGTACGAAATAAATATTTATAAGAACTACAAACCCGGGTATGGGTCAGGTTTGAATCTATAAACGCGACCCCCATCAATGGAGAAATCCCAGTGTAAATCAACGTTTTTTGTTGGAAATAAAAAAGATCTTACATTTTTAATGAGATAGGTAAAATTAATTTCAGTCACGTATTCGTAAAATATCGAGTGATTCCGCAAATAAGTACCGAACAGCCTTTAAAAGCTCCCGTAAAATAAAATTTTCATTCACGGTCACCAAACACCGAGATTATTAATCAAATTTCTATGCGATGGCGAAGATTAAAGAAATTTTAACGTTACAAAGGAAATTTTACCTTTTATAACGGCTAATACCTGTTTGATTAACGTTTTTTTTACGGTAGACCCAAGTAATTAAAATATTTTGGATTTTTTGGGGTGATATTATTGTACAAACATAGATTTTTATTATGGTTTATGAAAATTGATGCTTTTATGTTTATGGTTTGTCAGAATGATAAGCTCCGTATCCCGGTACAAGAGAGGTATGTAGGTACCAAACTTGCGTGCTTAACTTCAATAAAGTCAGTAAGTACACGTGAGGAGCTCGTGGCTAAGTAATAACAGCCGTACGGGTTGGTCCATCAGGTTAAGCTACGCTTGTCGGGGTTGGTCCGTGGATGGGTGACCATCTTTACATACCGAGACTCCTCCGTACCTCGGAAAGCATGTTAAGCCGTTGGTCCCGGCTGTCATTCGTGGATCTTTGATAGTCGTTACGGGTCGTCAGAAGCCCGAAAGTCTGACAACCAGTCTTACCAAAGGGTATCGTATTACCCAGTTTCTGGGTTGTGGAGGTCAGATATGCAGTCGCTCCATGTAAAATAATGGTATTCAGCTGCATCCGGTTAGACTGGAAGCTGACCCCAACATAGTTGGGAAAAGGCTAGGCAGATTGATTGGTTTGTCAGGATAGGATGATAAGCTTCGTATCCCGGTACAAGATAGGTATGTAGGTACCAGACTTGCGTGCTTAATTTCAATAAAACCAGTAAGTACACAGAATTTCAAAAATCGTCGTCTCTTTTATCGCGTCGACGTTGACGTCGAGTGGACAACGTTTGGGCTGCTTGTCAAAGGATCCAATTCTAACTGCAAACTTGGGATTGGAATCATTGGCGTGAGTATTTATGCTGAACTGGGACTATTTGGCACAGCCGTGAGGCACACAATACCTACTGTTAGAACTTATGTTTATATTGTATCCCTTAAGGTTCGTGTAATAATAGTACATTTTGATACAAGTGGAGAATTTTTGTTATTACATACGAGGCGGAATTAACACCCGAGCCCTAGGCGAGGTTATTTTTGAGCCGAGAACTGCAATAACAAATGTCCACGTGTAACAAACGACGTTTTTCAATACACTTTTGAAGAAGTAAAATAGAATAACGAAAAATATTTTTGTCATGAATTATTAGGAAACTATGATTTAAATTTTCTTTTTTTTCCGCATTTTACTTTCGCCAGGATGAAGGAGAAACAAAGGTATATAGATAAACAGCCTAATATGAAAAATAGAAAATTAAAATAATATTTTGAACACAAATAAATGTTAATTTGTTCATAAACGTTTTTTTTATTGTAATAACCATGGTTTTTAATGATATTCATGAATAGAATATCATTAAAAACCATGGTTATTTATTTTTTGAATATTTAAATAATGTTGAATAAAACATTATTTAAATATTCAAAAAATATTAACGCCGTAAAGAGCTTAACTCTTTGCCGAGATTAAAAAAAAACATTCACCTCCGAATAGAGACGGTGTGAATAGAGGCATTGAACCAATTTGGACTAAGTATAGGTATAAGTTATCTGTGGCAATTTTGATTCCCGCACACGTGTTGAAAATGAAAAATCTCACGCGTGTGAAATATATTGCATTGTGAACCTAATCGTAGTGCGATAGGAACCAGTTTTCGAGGAAGTGTATTGAAAATTTATTTTCTTTCTTTCATTTTTATTTAAATAGGCAAAAGCATAATCAGCCTATAATTTTCCCACTGCTGGGACACAGGCCTCCTTTCAATGTGAGGGAGCTGACATTGTTTTTTCTTTAAATTTAATTTTGATCATAGCATCACTATTTTGTATGCCTGTTGGCGGAACATAGGTTGGACCAAACAATATACATAAGATCACTGTACCCTGTGTTCACAAAATAAATGAATTTTGAATTTTTTTTTTTTTTTTTGGAGCGGGCCGTAATCCACCACGCGGGCCCAATGCGGGTTGGTAGATGTCACATGTCTTCGAATTTTTGATTTTAAGACATGCCGATTTCCTCACGATGTTTTCCTTCATCGTTTTAAATAGGACCAATTCAATATCAATTTTAGAAAAAAAAAACAACAGATATACAACATGTCCAGAATTGAATGCACGACCATTTAAGGGGTCATTGTACTCATCATTATGAACAACTTTTACTATGGGTCCAAACCTGAAATCGCGAAAAAAAAAATCAGCTGCTCCCTACATTTTGACGAGTTATGATGTAAATAGATAAATGTACCGAAGAGCTGATTTTTTTTTTGTTGTTTGGTCCCATAGTAAAAGTTGTTCATAATGATGAGTACAATGACCCCTTAAATAGTCGTGCATTCAATTCTGGACATGTTGTATAGCAGCCAAAATCATACCCATTTTCAAAATCCCAATTAAGAATCCCATATCCAAAGCACCTCGAACACAAGACCTTACATAGACAAAGAGCTACACGACAATACAGACTCATCGAAGTATGAAGCAAGGCGTCTTTGTCTCCTACATCTGTAAGTCACAGCATCTTTCATGTTTGCAAATGACAGCCGTCGTAATAACTCTACTTCGAACTAGCTGGGATGCTTTCTTTGTGACAATGATGAGACAGGGCACAACAGAAATAAATATATGTAGGTACTAGCTTTTGCCCACGGCTTCGCCCGCGTGGATGTCGGGAAATATCCTACGGGAACGTACTACCAGGATTAAAAGTACCTACCCGAACTATGACTATATTGCCAATCCCTTTTACTAAAATTTTAATATTTATTGTGGATTTTAAAATCAACCTCTATTTTACCCCCTTAGGGGATGATTTTTCAAAAACGCTGACCAATATAATTCTTTATTTCCTACCAAAAGCATAAATTTGAATTTTCAGATCCTTAACTTATGAAATGCTGGGTTTCCACAAACTACGCCCCCTGTAGGATTCTCCCCTATATCACCCCCTGTATGATCAGTTTTGAGACAAAAAGTAGCCTATATTTTTTCCCAGGATTCCATCTAGCTCCTTGCCAAATTTTATATAAATCCGTTCAATGGTTTAGGCGTGAAAACGTAACAGACAGACAGACACAATTACTTTCGATTTGTAATATTAGTATGGATGTGAAGACAAATTGCAACACATACCTACCTACCAATTTTTGCAACTAAACCCATGTTTGGTATGAAACAAAATTATATTTTATTTCATGATAAAAAGACCTAGTTGCTGCTTTTCCATTGACCCCGCGTCATATACACGATCGTTCGAACTTTTTGTTCGGCGAACCTGAACGCGTGGTCACGCCGACAGAGGGCGCTTTCCGGTTTTCTGAACAAAAAGTGATATTATACAAGGTTAAATTTAAGTAGTTCTGGACCTCTTAAGGGGTCATTGTACTCATCATTATGAACAACTTTTACTTGGGACCAAACCTGAAATCGCGAAAAAATAATCAGCTGCTCCCTACATTTTGACGAGTTATGAGAACATAAATGTAGGGAACAGCTGATTTTTTTCTGAGTGGATCACTTCGTTGTCCGTCTGTCTGTCAGTCTGTCAAGACTCTTTTTCTCAGGAACGCGTGAAGGTATCAAGTTGAAATTAATAACAAATAGGTACGTAGGTCTATAGTACCTTGGCGTTCTAAAAAAATCAAGCTTCTAAGTCAACGCAACAAAAAAATACGGCCATCTATGCGATATTTTCATACTTGCAAGTAAATCAAAACCTTAGGGTACTTCCCATTGTCCTAGAATCATGAAATTTGGCAAGAAGCAACACAGCACAAGTAAAGGAAAAAGCCCGAAAATTGTTAATTTGTATTATTATCACATAAAAAAAATACGTGTAATACGTGTGTATATGTTGTTTGTTTTTGGGATAAATTCTTTTCAACTACGGAACCCTTCATTGTTCGTGGTCCGACACGCACTTAGCTGGGTTTTTTACTACAAGGGATAATGTCTTCCTGTAAAATATCAAATCCCATACAGAAAGACAATGTGGCATATTAAAAAACAGCATTTTTATAATCTTCCTTTATGTATGTCACAACACATTTTCTATTTGCTAATGACAGACATCGTAATATCTCGGAAGCTTTCTTTGTGACAATGATGAGACAGGACACATTGGGAAATGAATATGCGAAGGGAAATATTTGTAACAAGTCTACAAAACAGCAAAGCGTGACCTATTTACAAGTTATCAGCACAAATTACTTCGAGACGGCTTGGTCCGAAAAAATTGTTCTACATTATCAATTGATGACGATTCCATCCGGAAGCTCGTGGCTAAGCTAACAGCCGCACGGGTCGATCCATCAGGTTAAGCAACGCTTGCCGCGGTTGGTCCGTGGATGGGTGACCATCTTTACATACCTACCGAGACTCATCCTCCGTGCCTCGGAAAGCACGTTAAGCCATCGGTCCCGGTTGTCGTTCGTGGGTCTTTGACAGTCGTTACGAGTCGTCAGAAGCCCGAAAGTCTGACAATCAGTATTACCAAGGCGTATCGTATTATTCAGTTACTGGGTTGTGGAGTCGCGCGAACGTCTTTGTGTTTCGCTGTTGGTTTCTCTATCAAGCTTAGCAAGCAAATTGCCCGATAGTAAAAACTGTGCGTTTCTAACGTTCATAGTGAAATGTAAGATAATGACGCGAATACGTGATGCAACCCTCTCATCCTCGACGATCGCTTATATTAGGACACAACATTTTGACATCGAGCGAATACACGATCACATTCGTGCGACGAAAGGACGTAGCAATAGAATATAGGTAGTGGTTGTATTTAATTTCTTTTTATTTTAATTGTTTTATTTTCTTGGTTTAAGTACCTATACATTTTTTTTAAATATAGAGTCTCTTCTATTTCCTTTTGTTATTATTATAATTTTGCTTTACACAAAGCGGTCAACACTGTCATAAAACAAAAAATATATATTTTTATTATGGGAGGACGCTGGGTCCTGCAACACAGTTATAACTAGCGCAGGAGTCAGAGAATTCAATAAAAAAACTTTTTTACAAAAAAATACAACCGACTTCCAAAAACAACACTACAAAGTTAAAAATAACTTTAATTTCGGAAGTCGGTGTCTAGTTAAATGTATTTTCGTTTTTTGCCACCGACTTCCGAAATTAAAGTTATTTTTCACTTTGTAGTGTTGTTTTTGGAAGTCGGTTGTATTTTTTGTAAAAAAAGTTTTTATTTTTCACTTTTTAGTTGTGTACCTACCCCACACAAATTCTTATACCACTATCTGCAAAACAAACTAGAACATCATCCATATAAAAGTCGGGAAAAAATACGTATTATTGAAGCTAACTCAAAAACTACTGAAGCAAAGTTAATCAATTTTATATGGGACCAACTGTGATGTATACCCTCTCGAATAAAACAAAAAAAATCCAAATCGGTCCAGCCATCTTCGAGTAATCGGGGAACATACATAAAAAAAAAAAAATAAAAAAAAGGTTCCGACGAATTGAGAACCTCCTCCTTTTTGAAGTCGGTTAAAAATGTATGCCAATATAATTTTTGTATTTTATTTTGTATTAGTAGTAGTTAATTTTAATTCCTAAATCCACCTTTGCAGACCTCTAGGTCAATTATCGTTTTATATTTGTCCCCGTTTCCTTTTTCATCTTCTACCCCTACCCTACCCTAAAATTTATGATTATGATTATGACTAGAGTCTCTGGCTATAGTAAAGATCTACTCTTGATGATGATTTCTTAAGATTGTTCTTTATTTTTGTAATTAGGAAAATGTGACGAAAGTTTTGAATATGAATGTCGATGGCTAATAGTAGGAGAAGACCAAAGAAACGATGGATGGACTGTGTGAAAGATGATATGGCTAGAAAGGGAGGTGACTACCGAAATGACGGCTAATGGAGAAGTATGGAAGAAAGGGATATGTTGCGCCGACCCCAAATAAATTGGGATAAGGGCAGGACAATGATGATGTTCTTTATTTTTGGGAAATTAAATAGTGTATTTTGTTCAAAAGCCACACGCGTACTGATTGATTTTGAATACAATTACGAGGGCACCTCGATAAGATTCACCCATTTGTTTGTACAACCTCAGTACGTAAGATTAATTTGATTAAATTACTATTCTCAAGTTAAAACAACAAACAAATTCACTATCTAACAAATGAAGCAAATAACTAACGTTGTTTTTCAATAAGCCAGCCTTATTACTAGCGCAGACTAATAAGCAAGGCATAACAAAACATAATTTGGACCTGACAATCACAAACAACAAATTGGCTCGCTATTTCTCTGACATAAACTTTAGAGTATGAATGTGGAAATAGAGCGCTATTAAATTAAATTACTAGATAAAGGCGCTGTGTGCCACTTTAAAAAAAAAACCGGCCAAGTGCGTGTCGGACCACGCACAATGAAGGGTTCCTTAGTTGAGAAGAATTTATCCCAAAAACAAACTTAACATTGTAATCCCAAAAACAATTTTTTTATGTGATAAAATTACTAATTAACAATTTTCGTACTTTTCCTTTACTTGTGCTGAGAGGCCTTGCTTTTTGCAAAATTTCATGATTCTGGGTCAACGGGAAGTAACCAGGTTTTGATTTACTTGCGAGTATCAAAATATGTCACATAAATGGCCGTATTGTTTATTGCGTCGACTTAGAAGCTTGATTTTTTTAGAGTTCCAAGGGACCATAAACCTAAGTTTTTGATATTAATTTCAACTTGATACCTTCACGCATTCCTGAGAAAAAAATGTCTTGACAGACAGGCAGAAAAACAGACGGACAACGAAGTGACCGTATAAGGGTTCCGTTTTTGCCTTTTTAGGTACGGAACCCTAAAAATATGAAACAGCTAGCTAGAAGGACTTCTAAACTTCTAGATGGCTTTTCATGTAGATTTAGCATCATTGATAACGTTTTTCAACTGGTTATAATTTATAAAATAATAATAATAATTAAATAATAACCAACCCAAAATTTTTCTTCGCCTGTGCGACGGTGGGACGCGCCCCAAATCTACAACTAAACTTTGTTCCTTTCTTTCTTTATTAATTAAATTAAACAGGAACTCATTTCTTTTTTAAACTTTGGTTGTGCTAATTAATTATGTTTCTGGGTAGTCAGACGTCTTTTTGTGTCTTATTTTACTGTGTTACGATCAGAAAGCGCTAAATAGCAATTATTTATTTTATTTTTTTACGTAGTTCTTTGCAAAGTTCAAAGGGCGCTCTATATTCAGCAATTATACTGCATAGCCACAAATGACAGAGTTCCAGTTCCAATCTTGTTGCCGTATTTGCATCTCAAGGGCCCTAGGATCGATTCCCGGGTGAATACAAAGTGGTTTCCGCATTCAGATGCATTGCTTTTGCTACTTTATAAGGCTGCATCTGTCTGTGGCTTTATTTTGGTCCTACTGGGAATCTTTTGTTCTATGCATGGGCTTTGAGTCGGAACTACCTATAGATACATTTATTGGTTTGTCAGACTGAAGTATCGTCTGATTTGTTCAAAAGAGCCTACAAAGGATAGTTTTTTGTGGACGTGTTTGCTGTGTGTAGAACTGTCAGTAGGTATAAACTCATCATTCTCCTGCCCTTATCCCAATCTATTTGGGGTCGGCGCAACATGTCCTTTTTTTCCATACTTCTCTATTATTCGTCATCTCGGTAGTCACCCCCTTTCTAGCCATGTCATCTTTCACACAATCCATCCATCGTTTCTTTGGTCTTCCCCTACTCTTATAGCCATCGACATTCATACTCAAAACTTTCCTCACGACATTTTCCTCACTCCTCCGCATCACATGCCCATACCATGACAGCCGATTTCCGCACAACTTTTCAGTCACCGGTGCCACTTTTAGACTTCCTCTTATGTACTCATTTCTTATTCTATCCATTCGTGTAACACCACACATCCCTCTTAGCATTCTCATCTCAGCTGCATGCAACTGCTTTTCATTCATCCCTTTTGTGGCCCAACATTCTGATCCATACAAGACAGCAGGTCTAACCATTGTTTTATATATTTTCCCCTTAAGTTTAAGGGGAATGCGGGAGTCGCAAATTGTCCCCGTGACCTGCCGCCATTTCATCCATCCAGTGTTAATCCTATGCTTAACCGTCCGATCTACTTCGCCATCACTTTGCACGAGTGAACCGAGATACCGAAAGTCGGAGCAGACTGGGAGAAGCGCGCCATCAAGCGCTATGCCTCCAGAACTAGAGAAACCGCCGAAATCGCAGAACATATATTCAGTTTTGGTTCTGCTGATTTTCAAGCCAACATTCTCCAGTTTCTGTTGCCATTTCTCCAATCTGCTCCGAATCTCAGGTAAATCTTCACCGACAAGAACAATGTCATCGGCAAACAGCATGCACCAGGGTGCCTCTTCCTGTAGATTCGATGTCAGAGCATCCATAATCAACAGGAAGAGGTAAGGACTTAAAGTCAACCCTTGGTGCAAGCCAACAGCCACATTGAACTCGTTGGTATTCCCAGCAGCTGACCGGACGTAGGTACGAGATTGACTGTACATAGCACGAATTAACTCTTCATACTTCCCGGGCAAACCTTTCTCTTTCAAGGCCCACCACAACACATCCCGAGGTACCCTATCATACGCTTTCTCCAGATCAATGAACACCATGTGCAAGTTCTTGTGTGCACGTCTGTACTTCTCGCACAATTGGCGGAGTGCAAAAGTGGCGTCCGTTGTTCCTCGACCTGGCATAAACCCAAACTGGTTCGGGGTAATTTCACTCTCCTCTCGCAGTCTTTTCTCTATTACTTTCTCCCATACCTTCATACTATGTGACATGAGCTTTATTCCTCGATAGTTGTTGCAGTCCTGTACATCACCTTTATTCTTGAAGATGGGCACTAGCGAACTATTGCACCATTCTTGTGGGATCCCTCCTTCATGTAACAACTTATTAAAGAATAAAGTCAGCCACATACATCCATCTTCTTTTAAGCACGTCCATACTTCTACTGGTATATCATCTGGGCCCAATGCCTTTCCATTTTTCATACTTTGAACTGCCTTTCTGACTTCATCCATGCTAATTTCCCTCACCAAACCCATATTTACTTGTACCTCTTTAAGCACACCATTCCATTCATTCTCTTCGTTCATTAGCCTTTCAAAATAAATCTTCCATCGTTCTTTTATTTCGTCATCTTTGGACAGAACCTTACCGGCGTCGTCTTTCATACATTTAATGTGAATAATATCTCTCGTTCTCCTTTCTCTTGCTTTTGTAATCCGGTAGAGCTCTTTCTGGCCTCTAGGGCTGTCCAGTGAGTCATACAACTTCTCCTGCGCCTTAGCCCTCGAAACTGCTACCGCTTTTTTTGCCTTTCTCTTGCACTCTCTAAAAGTGTTCTTCTTATCATCTTTCAAACTATCATTCCCATTTTCTACACCCTGCCATTCTTTAAACGCAATTTTCTTTTCTTTGAACATCTTTTGCACGTAAACTGAGGACATCATAATTATTACTTTTTTCAAAATATGTGTGTTTTGTAGACAACTTTCTAAAATCAAAAATATGTCAGGGTTACTGGTAACTCGTCGTATTCCTAGCAGGACGTCATAGTGGGGTTAAAATGCCACAAATTAAAGTTAAGAAACAAATTAAAATGCAACAAGTTTTTGAACTAGACAACATTTTTTAGGAAGTAATGACAAAAATTACGATTATTAACATGTTTTTGGCATATTTGAACTTTTAATTATTAACAAAAATTTGCTACGGCACCAGCTATGATACTAACTATCCAGTTAAGTCGCGCCGTAAATCATTTTTAAATTGGCAACAAATGATTAACTCAAAAGCTAGGTACTGAACTTTGGTAGAAGATTTGGTGGCTTAATTTATTGCATTTTAACCCTACTATGACGTCCTGCAAGGAATACGTCGATTTATCAGTAACCCTCTATCTATTTAAGTGTTAAGGCCTATTTCACGATGTCCGAGTAGCCACTACTTACCGAATATGGAACAGATTTTGTATGAATATCTGCCAAGTAAATTAATACAAACTTAATCGTAGGTGGTGAAACAGCAGCTCGCCGTCCGGTTAGGACCAGGCCCGGGTCGACGGCGCGTTGCGTTCCACGCGCGCCTCAAAGAGATGTCAGCAGTGACGGGGTCAATTGGGCCGATGCCGCCGGGGTCGCGGGTAGTTCGAAAGAGATACCGTGGCCCTGGCACGGGCAGCTGAAGGAGCATGGGTGGGTTTTAGTCAGTAAAAGTCTGACACGCCCTCCCGCCTCTGCCCAGAGCGGGAGAAGTCATTTGATGATTTCCCATCCACAAAAAGGTCCATCGATCGATCGATCCATCAGGTTAAGCTACGCTTGCCGGGGTTGGTCCGTGGATGGGTGACCATCTTTACATACCGAGACTCCTCCGTGCCTCGGAAAGCACGTTAAGCCGTTGGTCCCGGCTGTCATTCGTGGATCTTTGACAGTCGTTACGGGTCGTCAGAAGCCCGAAAGTCTGACAACTAGTCTTACCAAGGGGTACCGTATTACCCAGCTGATGGGTTGTGGAGGTCAGATAGGCAGTCGCTCCATGTAAAATAATGGTATTCAGCTGCATCCGATTAGACTGGAAGCCGACCCCAATATAGTTGGGAAAAGGCTAGGCAGATTGATTGTGTGCTGGATTATTAATGAAAGTGGATACTTTATAAGGCTTGAAAAAAATGCCCAGAATTTCACCACAAGCCTCGAAGTAAAAAAAGAGGGCACTTAATATTAATGACTACAAATAAAGTAAAGAAGCAAATATATTATGAGTAAATAAATAAATAACTCCTAACTAAGTTATAGTTATATATCTTGTTTGCCGACAATATTTATTTGTTCAAATAAATTACGTTCACGGCAAGAATGACAGGAAAATACGGAAGGCCAGTCAATAGTTAACAAATATACGGATACATATTGTGTACGTGCCCGTGCTAAGAAACTAAAAGCATAATTATCGTTCGCTACCAAAACAATTAGGGTATGTTTACCTAAGATTAAGTTCAACTTACTTGGCAGATAATTTCATACAAATTCTATTCCATTTTTGAATTTATTCGGTAAGTAGTGGCCATTCGGACATCGTGAAATTGGCCCTTAAGGATGCTGCAGTTACAAATGGGTAGTCAAATCATTACTCTTTTACACAAAAGTATGTTTGTTAAATAAAATGCTTCGGATTCTTAAAATGTTTTTTGACCGAATTGTTGATAGATGTGCAAGGTACGATTCTGAACTATAAATATATTTTTTTTATTAAACAATTTCTCAATAATTGTACCGAAGTGAAATTTTTTACTTCGGTACATTTATTGAGAAAATGTACCTATCTAAAATTATATTTACAGTTCAGAATCATACCTTGCATAGCTATCAACAATTTTGTCAAAAAACATTTAAGAATACATAGCATTTTATTTAATAAACATACTTTTGTGTAAAAAAGTAACGATTTGACTACCCATTTGTAACAGCGTCCTTAAGCAACACATTCTACCTTCTTCATTTGAAAAGAAAGAAGAGTCAGCCACTGGAAGTCAACTGTTAAAATATTTCTCGTAGGCAATAATCAAATCCTTTGGCTATCTGAATGGATTGTTGCTGGTCCGATTGCAGTAATTATAATTAGCAGGTTGTAAAACAATGCTTTTTCTGTTCACGAAAGAATAGTAACGGTTTCTTAATCATATCTAATATTATAAATGCAAAAACTTTGTTACAAAAAAATACAACCGACTTCCAAAAACAACACTACAAAGTGAAAAATAACTTTAATTTCGGAAGTCGGTGTCGGTGTTAATTGTATTTTCGTTTTTTGCCACCGACTTCCGAAATTAAAGTTATTTTTCACTTTGTAGTGTTGTTTTTGGAAGTCGGTTGTATTTTTTTGTAAAAAAGTTTTTATTTTTCACTTTTTAGTTGTGTACCTACCCCACACAAATTCTAATAATACCACTATCTGCAAAACAAACTAGAACATCATCCATATAAAAGTGGGGAAAAAATACGTATTATTGAATCTAACTCAAAAACTACCAAAGCAAAGTTAATCAATTTTATATGGGACCAACTGTGATGCCTCGTGAGACCTCTCGAATAAAACAAAAAAAAATCCAAATCGGTTCAGCCATCTTCGAGTAATCGGGGAACATACATAAAAAAAAAATTAAAAAAAAAAAAGGTTCCGACGAATTGAGAACCTCCTCCTTTTTGAAGTCGGTTAAAAAGTGACTTTGTTTGCTTGTTATGCTTTCACGCTAAAATGGCTGAACGGATTTGGATGAAATTTGGTACATGGGTAGGCCATGACCTACGACATAAGCTACTTTTCATCCTGGATCGCAGACCAAGTCACGGGCAACAGCTAGTATTGTTATAAACAGACAGGAGGAAGTAATTTGCTACTGATCGAGCAAGGAAAAGTGACTATTCAGTATGAGAATACACAGGGTGTCACAAAAGTTCTGTACTTATGTATTTCTAGAAAACTGAAGCATTTTTAACGATGGTATCTTATAAAAAACATTTACCTTTGCAATTTTAAACCAAAACCCATCACACCACCTTGTATATTGACGGATTCTCTCCAAATACCTCTCCTTGTGTTTCTAATACTCAGTATATCCAACGATTTTGTATTTATTCGGCAGATTTGAGAGGTGGGCGAAGGAAAATTTATCGTACAAGTTATTAGGTCACACGTGGCGTTTTTATCGTGTGCGTATGTTAGGGAACGGGTCAAGTGTGATTTATGAGCTGTTGTTGTACTTCTTGGTATACTGTTACAAAGCTTTACTCTGTGGCTTTGCTGGTTGGTTAATTAATTTGATACTCTGTTATTTTTAGTCTATGACGTTTTGAAATGTTTGAAAATAAATCTCTGGTTTATGTGATTTTGTATTTAGAAATTAAACATACATATTTAAAGTCATGCCGTCTTCCCATGGGCCTTAATTGGTTCGCGGACGGTTAACGAGACAAAATAGAAGATAAAAACAAATTGAAAGTCGCAAAAGAAGAAGAAAAGAAGAAGTTGAGATTGATCGCGAAAGTTTAAATAGTTTACAATAGAAGTTATATTGTTATGTCGTCTGTAGTGTATGTGAATAATTAAGATGATTGCGGCGTCTCATGCTTACACGCTGCACACTTTGGTGGTGCAAGGAGCGGGGCACATCCCCTCATCCACTTTGCTTATGGCTGCGAGCCGGGAAGGACGTGCTTGCGGTGTGTAAGCAGGGAGCCGATACTTCAGAATAGGTAATATATCTAACAATACAACGTCTATAGACGTCAAGCGCCCGCAAAGACGTTAAACATAACTAGCGAAATGTGGGTGTATTATTTACACTTCTGCCTTACCCCCCCCCCCCCCCCCCATAACAGGTGTGATGTTATGTATATACATGTGTGTATTTTCCATGGGGGTAGGGTGAAACTATAGCCGCCGGGGTCGCGGGTAGTTCGAAAGAGATACCGTGGCCCTGGCACGGGCAGCTGAAGGAGCATGGGTGGGTTTTAGTCAGCAAAAGTCTGACACGCCCTCCCGCTCTGCCCAGAGCGGGAGAAGTCATTTCATGATTTCCCATCCACAAAAAAAAAAAAAAGGTGAAACTATAGAACGCCACCTGCTACGATCCTTACATACTCTTTTTGCTTCGTTTTTGTTCACACATCTGCGTACACGCACGCCGGCTGCGAATTAGAATTTAAAGCTAAGGTAATTAATTGAACACCATATAAAAACATTACCTACTTTGAAAATACAATCAATATTTTAACAATAATAGGTATTTTAAAAGCTTTTCTTTATTTTCACCTGTCTCGGTGTCCGTCTGTTATTTGTTTGTAATCAAATCTTGCAAGTTAAATTTATAATTTTAAATATAGTACTTTAAATTATATTTTCGAGCTGTTTGGGATTGAAACCCTCGGGCTGTGGGGTCCAAGTTCTCATGGTTCTTTAAGGATATCTCGAAACGGCTGGTTGACACTTCCTGTGACCCAAGGGCTGGCTTTACCTTGGCCAGCGGCTTAGCATTGCCATACAACGTGGCAATGCCGCCAGTCTCTTGGGTACTTTACCAGTCGACAGCGATGCGGAGGAATTTTTCGACGCCATACTTTAGTTTTTTAATAGTTTTAGTTAGGTCAGGAGCTCGTGGCTAAGTAATAACAGCCGCACGGGTCGATCCATCAGGATAAGCTACGCTTGCTGGGGTTGGTCAGTGGATGGGTGGACCTTTACATACCGAGACTCCTCCGTGCCTCGGAAAGCACGTTAAGCCGTTGGTCCCAGCTGTCATTCGTGGATCTTTGACAGTCGTTACGGGTCGTCAGAAGCCTGAAAGTCTGA
The DNA here is from genome assembly GCA_946251885.1 of Cosmia pyralina. Lineage (NCBI taxonomy): Eukaryota > Metazoa > Arthropoda > Insecta > Lepidoptera > Noctuidae > Cosmia > Cosmia pyralina. The sequence goes on along the minus strand of OX276347.1, from coordinate 6,412,642 downwards.
CAACCAGTCTTACCAAAGGGTATCTTATTACCCAGTTACTGGGTTGTGGAGGTTAGATAGGCAGTCGCTCCATGTAAAATACTGGTATTCAGCTGCATCCGGTTAGACTGGAAGCCGACCACAACATAGTTGGGAAAAGGCTAGGCAGATTGAATTGATTGAGTTAGGTTAGGATATTATATTTTTTACTTAATTACTCTTTATGTGTACCTACCTATAAATTTAAATATGTATTTACATCTCATATTTAAAAAAAAACGGATATTATACAAGTTTTTGATCCACTTCCCGGTGTCCGATGAGCTGAAAATTTACATGCATAATTATGTAAATCGGATGACAATGCAATATTATTATGACTTGGAGCTGATCTGATGATGGAGCCGGAAGGTGACCATGGGAACTCAGTAATAAAACCAAGCAATCCAATCGAGTTTGGACTCGTTTGATTCGCCTTGACAAGGACTCTGGTTCTAGATGATACCCAGGTTAAAAAAAAGCTTGTTTTTAAAAAAATATATAATAATAATACACTTGTTAATTTCATAGTTACTGGATAAATTCTATGAAAACGATACACTGTTTCATTTTATAATTAACAGGCTGAATTATTTTAATTAAAGTACTATATTAATTTAGTATCTAGAATGTTCTAACTAGTTTCTTAATTAGTTTCAGTTATTTAATTAAAGGTTGTCTGGAAGAAATATATTTCAGCGATAGGAACTCTTAGAAATTCACAAGAACGTATAATTTTTCGTAAATTTTATAGAAATTATTTTAGCACATATTCTATCTATCTATCTATATAAATAAAAAGAGAAGTTCTGATTGACTGACTGATTGACTGACTGACTGACTGACTGATTGACTGACTGACTGACTGATTGACTGATTGACTGACTGACTGACTGACTGACTGACTGACTGACTGACTGACTGACTCATCAACGCCCAGCCCAAACCCCGTTGGACCTAGAAAGTTGAAATTTTGCACAGAGGTTCCCTTTATAATGTAGACAAGGAATTAGGAAGGATTTCCCGGTAAAATACCACACTATGCCGGCTATACACTACCGCTATGCTATGTACTACCGGTATACTATGGTATGTTCCCGTGCGTTATTTTCCGACTTGCACGTGGGCGAAGCCGCTGGCAAAAGCTAGTTATTTATATACTAACTGTTCTCCCGACCCACCCCGTCACATCGCATCGCCTGCCCGAGCTATTACTTCGTTTTTGCTTAGCGTTCTTTCTGAGTTTTTTTTTTCTTTTTGCTCGGCTAAATTAAATAGCATAAAGCCTTCCTCAATAAGTGGGCTATCAAATACAAAAATATTTTTTTTAATCCGACTGGTAGTTCCAGAGGTTAGCGCGTTCAAACATACAAACAAAAAAATAAACTCGTCAGCTTTATATAAAGTATAGATAGATATAGATGTAGAACTGCTACTAAAATATAATCTCAATAGCTATCCATCTTTGTTTGAAACAAAAAACAATAAATCAGCCTAGCCTTTTCCTAACTATGTTGGGGTCGGCTTCCAGTCTAACCGGATACAGCTGAATACCAGTATTTTACATGCCTATCTGGCCTCCACAACCCAGTAAAACTGGGTAATACGATACCCCTTGGTAATACTGGTTGTCAGACTTTCGGGCTTCCGACGACCCGTAACGACTGTCAAAGATCCACGAATGACAGCCGAGACCAACGGCTTAACGTGCTTTCGGAAGCACGGAGGAATCTCGGTATGTAAAGATAGTCACCCATCCACGGTTTTAAACAAAAAACAGTAAATGCATCAAACCATCTTTTAACTTGAATCATTAACTACCTAAATATCTAATGACACTCAAGAGAAGTTAACCATCTTAGCTAACTATGTCATCAATTACTACGGAATAGACGTGAAAATAACACATCCATATTGGATGCAGGCTCCATCCGGCATGATAGATGTGTTTCCCAATATCGGCCTCCTCGGCACGGCCTAATGTCCGGGCGATGCGTCAAATTGTACAATAATGTCAAGTTTTTGTACGTAACACTCGGTTAGGTGCAAGAAAATCTTTCGGTTTTGTTCGGTTATCTGAATGGGCGATAAGTTATATTTATATATAAACAGAAAAACCGGCCAAGTGTGTGTCGGACCACGCACAATGAAGGGTTGCGTAGTTCAAAAAGAATTTATCCTAAAACATTTTAGTTGAAAATCATGTTCTCCCATACATTGATGTCACGGTCGATTCTCCAACTGCAAATTTAAGTTAATATTAACATCAAAAAAAAAATTTTTCATAAGATAAGATAAATGCGGACCTTTTCCTTTACTTGTGCTGTGAAACCTTGCGTCTTGCCAAATTTCATGATTCTATAACAACGGGAAGAACCAACGGTTAACTGTTATTATTAACGGTTTTGATTTACTTGCGAGTATCAAAATGTATCGCATAAATAGCCGTATTTTTACCCGACTGCGGCAAAGCCCAAAAGGAGGGTTATGTGTTTGACCTGTATGTATGTAAGTATGTATGTATGTCCGTTTCCTTGTTCCCTCGTAACTCCTAAACGAATTAATGGATTTTGATAAATTAAACGTCTTTAGATTTGTCTTGGTAGCGCAAATGTTACTGGCTACATTAAAATCAAAAACAAAGTAAAATGGCGGATTTAGGGTGCCATATTGTGGAGTTTGAATTTTTTTTTTTCGTCTAATACCATCGAGTGGGATGTCAAAATGAAGGGTTTCAAAAGGTGATTACAAAAATATATACTACTTACATGGTTAAAAGTAATTCAAAGTGACAAATCGTAAAAAACAATGTTTGTTTCACGACTAAAACTCCTTGCAAGAACTAAATCGTCTGCGAAATCTTTCACATTTGTAAACTAAAAAGCTGGAAATAAAAAAAAAGTAATTAAAAAAACTAAAAAACCCGACTGCGGTAAAAAACGTTAAAAGTTGGAAGCAGGCGGGACCCATTTGAGTTAGAAAATATAAAAATGGAATGGGTCCCGCCTGCTTCCAACTTTTATTTAATTTAAAATGGGCTTGTTTTTAACTTTTCAGTTTTTTACCGCAGTCGGATTTTTTAGTTTTTTTAATTACTTTTTTTATTTATTGCGTTGACTTTGAAGCTTTATTTTTTTTAGAGCTCCAAGGAACCATAGACGTATGTAAAGGCGACAAATCAATAGGACAAATTAAATTAGCTGGCGAAACTTCAAAGGCGTGATGGGTGAACTACTGCTGATTACGGGGTCAACGGCCGCTGGAAGTACAGTATTTTTATCTCAAGAAGCGACGCGCGCTTTACTTGTGGTAACTAAGTGTACAAACACACTGTGAATGTGTGTGTGCTGGAGCTCTCGGTACCCCCACAGAATACATAATATGTAGTACCTACCGCAAAATTATTTAAATAAATAGCGACTCTTGCTACGACTTAATAAAGTGCAATTCAGGTCGCACAGCGTTAATTACCAACAGTTAGGTATATTCACCTAGAAGTTGCCTTTCTTTCTATCGCGTAACTCTACCTTAGGACTCGTTAGGGTTGTCTTCTTTTACGAAGCGGCGTGTGAGTGAGTATCGAGCTAACGTGCGAGCCGGCCGGCGCGCGCCAGCCCACACCGAATTACCGCGACAAGTCTAGCCCGCCACGTATTTGTAACTTCATATATAAATTGCGGAGTGCGCCTGGTCTGGGTACCGTCCGAGACACGGGCGAAGTCGGTAGTGTGCATGTAAGTGTGCATTATGTTCTGACGCCACTCATCTTCACGCACACATTCACAGCGTGTTTGTACATTCAACAAAAGAGATATCTAAGCAGGGCATACTACTAACATATTTGTATGTGAATTGCTTCATGTTCAATTTTATATGTCGGATCCGGTCATTCGCGCCACTGGTGACATCACGTGATCTACCCACACTTACAGCGCGCTTCTTCAGAGTCGTGATGTTTTAACCTCATGGCGAGGAGGACATTCTAGTGTCTGATCGCATCGGAGTTACTACGTCGTGGAACTGTACTCAATTCGTTGTGTTCAGTGCTTGTGTTCATTTTAATTTGGAGTGATTGTGTTTGATTGTTATTTTAAACGCCGTGTATCGCACCCAATGTGTTTTCATTGCACGAAACCCATCTTCTGCCCATTGGTTATCTGAATCTAACTGAGTAAATCCTGACAATCCGACATATATTACTTTGTTTTTGTAATACATTGTAACACACAAACACAAAATAGAATATTTTCACGAAATTGAACATGAAGCAATTCACATACAAATATGTTACTATGGGTATACTAGTAGGCAGGGTTACCTAGATATGAAGGGTACAGGGGTAAAACAAGGAATGTCACTAAAACCGGATTTTGTGTAATTAGTATTTTATTGCAAAGCATAACCTTGGACATTCCCACTTTTGCAACCCAATCCTTGTTACGTTTCGTTACACTACGGACATACCCACTTTTGCATCTGTATAGGGTTTTGAAATATTGAAGATATGAAGGACTATGCTTGTTTTTACGCTTTTTACTTAATGCTACATAAAAATACGCACGAAAACCTAAGTGTTGCCATACTTAACTTATATTTGAATTTCTTAGGACATTCCTTGTTTTGCTCCTGTAGCCTTCATATCTCTTTTGTTGACTGTACACTTAATAAACACAAGTTAAGCGTTCATTCTATCTATTCATTGAATAGCTGTAGCGCCTGCAGCTCTACAACACGTAGTAATAACGAGTTGGGCTTAAAATCACAAAACGTGAATAAAGTTTCTTTGACACGGCTCCACTGGACTGTTCTGTTTATCTTTGTGCGGTAGCCTAGCTATGTATTTGCTTTAGAGAGTTCACGTGTGATGAGGTTATTCGAGCGTAGATTCATGTATGCGGTTCTAAAAATTTGGACTAACATGACATTGTAGCAAGACTTTATAGGTACCATAACCATAGCAGACAGGTGGGATAGCCCCATACTGGGACACTGGATAGGCCTACATGCCAGTGGGGCCTAATTATATAAAAATATTTTTCCGGGTAGCTATAAGTACTAACACTGGTTCTAAGTTTTATTTTGTATACTAACCAATCAATGGACTCTGTCTGAAATAATATAAGATTTTTATTTTTTATTTTTTTTTTATAGGTGATAGACGCTTCATGATAATTTTGTTTTATCTGCGACTAGCGACCAGTACGTCAATTCTGTAAAATTCGAACAAGAACTCGCATCTCACATCGCTATTCACTCTCACTCGTTTAATAGATGCTTTTTATTTGAAACTTTGAATCGGGTTCGAGTGCGAAGTGAGCGTCGAAATGAATGAATGCCACTTCTTACGTCACCTCATACTTTGTCTTGTCAAAATCTTACGGTCAATTTAGTTCAACTTGCTGACACGCTCGCAAGGGTAGCGCTGGTGTAAATTCGAATTATCAACCGAGTTTTTAGAATGCCAATCAAGAAACTCACAGCGGATTCAGATTCGAAGTTTAGAATGAGGTCTTACAGAATCACACGGCAGCCCTTATTTCGTACAGTTTTTATGACTTGATAAAACACCGAGAATTCTTTATTATTAATTTGTAAGTTTAATATTCATCATCATCATCATCATTTCAGCCGAAAGACGTCCACTGCTGGACATAGGCCTCACCAAGCACCGCCACTTCGACCGGTTCTGTGCTTCCCGCATCCAGCGGACTCCTGCGGCCTTTACGAGGTCTATTTAATATTAATATACTAATATACACATAAATCTTTCCGAATAAACTCTCTAAAAGTCTAAATATTGGTGAAAACCGCATCAAAATCCGTTGAGTAGTTTAGAAGAACAACGCGGCCACACAGACAGACACGAAAAGCAAAATAATATATGTACAATAAATATAGAGCTAGGAGCTCGTGGCTAAGTAATAACAGCCGTACGGGTCGATCCATCAAGTTAAACTACGCTTGCCGGGGTTGATCCGTGGATGGGTGACCATTTTTAACATATCGAGACTCATCCGTGCCTCGGAAAGCACGTTAAGCCGTTGGTCCCGGCTGTCATTCGTGGATCTTTGACAGTCGTTACGGGTCGTCAGAAGCCCGAAAGTCTGACAAGTAGTTTTACCAAGGGATATCGTATTACTCAGTCGCTCCATGTAAAATACTGGTATTCAGCTGCATCCGGTTAGACTGGAAGCCGACCCCAACATAGTTGGGAAAAGGCTAGGCAGGTTGAGATATAGAGCATTATACTTCACGCTGGAAACCGATCTTTATAAATTTGAGGAAACAGGAGTCTTCCAAACATCGTGAAAAATGGTACATTCAGCAACAAAAGTCGATTAGCACTTGCAGTTTTTTAATCTTAATTATTAAGCGAAATATTTAATTCAAATCGGAACAGAAGTATTTAAAATTTCAAGAACACTAACTCTTAACAGTTAAACGAAAAAAAAAGCAGTTTATCGAACCATTTTGTGTTAATTTAGATAGATGATGTCAAAAAGTAGCAGTGTTAACCGACTTCTGTTGCTGACCGTACCAACACATTGTTTTGACACACGCAAAAATTCTGTAAAACATTTTTTTTTACAAATTACCCACATACCAGTTTTTTTTATTTTTTAATAAATTTACATACGGTTGCGGAAAGGGACATTTATATTTCACGAACGAATCTACCTGCCAAGGGCTAAACAAGAATGATGGTTTCCCTTGGCCTCTCATTTGTCCGAACAATTTGCACATACTTTTTTGTCACCCTACTGCCCCAGCCCTAAACCTTTCACGAATTTGATAGAGTTGTCTTGAAAATATAATAATGTTACTGTTACAATTTTTATTCAAATGTTGCCTAAAAATAAATCTCTTAGTTTTTACGGTTCCGTAGTCAACAAGGAACCCTTATAGTTTCACTATGTCCGTCCGTCTGTCCGTCTGTCCGTCCGCACCATAGCTCAGAGACTCTTAGTACTAGAAAGCTATAATTTGGCATGGATATACATATTCATGACGCCGACAAAGTGGTGAAATAAAATAATGAGAAAAAAATATTTAGGGTACCTTCTGTACACGTAAAATGGGAAGTTTTTTTTTTCGTCTACCCCATGGTGTGGGGTGTTGTTGGATGGGTCTTTCAAAAATATTGCGGGTTTGTGATAACAATTTTTTGATTTAGGGATCCGTTTCTGAAGTAAAGCTTTAAAGTGCAAATTTTTGTTAGAGTCAAGTGTCTCCCCCCCTGCCAGCTAAACGGTTAATTTTGGATGGATGAAAAAATTCGCGGTAGTAGTATATATAACGAAGTTAAAAGGGAAACTATCACAGCTAAGTAGCCTTTTCAAATTTACGAGTAATAGTCAAATATTCATGAAACAACAAAAAATCCCCTTCTTAATCCGCATTATTGTGCAACTACAGAACCCTATTACTGCGCGTGGCCCGACACGCACTTGGCCGCTTTTTATTTTCTATAGTGATTGATTGATGTTGTGTATCCTCTATTACATATGAAATAATGTTCGTCGTTGCAAAATCCTTGAAACACACTTGACAACTTTTTTAAACTTTTAAAAATGTCACCCAATAGGTACTCATATGTGTGTTATATTAGGTCTTTACCTACGAAATTGCCGTTCTGCAGTACTGGCCATTTCAAATCAAAATAATTTTTGTTTGGCTAAGAATTCTAATTTCAAATTAATTTTATTTTAAAAACATGGATTATTTTTTCCAAAAGTAGTCATTTGTTTATTGATTAGTGTTACATTTTCATCGCAATTCAATCTTCGTCATCATGGATACGTTAAAAATTCGAGTAATTATGGAATATGAGTACCGTCGTGGCAGCAACGCGGCACAAGCGGCACGCAACATCAACGACGTTTACGGAGCTAACACTACAAACCAACGCACCACTTGTTATTGGTTTGCTCGCTTCCGTTCTGGAAATTTCGTCCTGAAAAATGAACCTCGCGGTCGTCCGAAGACTTTGGACAATGACGAATTAAAGGCGATTGTGGAAGCTGATGATACACAATCTACGGCTGAATTAGCAGCAGCTTTCGACGTTAGCGTCAAAACAATACTGGTCCATTTGCGTTAAATTGGCAAGATAAAAAAGCTTGACAAATGGGTGCCCCACGAACTCAATGATCGCCAGCGCGAAGTACGCGTCGAGACGTGCCTTGCACTGCTCAACAGACACACAAATGAAGGAATTTTGAACCGCATTGTTACCTGCGATGAAAAATGGATTCTGTTTGATAACCGCAAGCGCTCAGCAAGTTGGTTGGATCCTGGTTCAGCACCTAAACAATGCCCTAAACAAAAACTTACCCCTAAAAAAGTGATGGTCACTGTTTGGTGGTTTAGCGCCGGTGTGATTCATCACAGCTTCTTACCAAACGGGGTGAGCATTACTTCAGATGTGTACTGTGAAGAACTGAACACAATGATGGAGAAGCTGGCACATCTCAAACCAGCATTGGTCAATCGCTCGTCTCCGCTGCTCCTGCACGACAACGCGCGACCTCATACTGCACAGCAGACGGTCTCCAAGTTGCAAGAACTGGGGTTGGTAGCTCTCCGTCATCCGCCCTACTCACCAGACCTTGCGCCTACAGACTACTACTTTTCCAGAATTTGGATAACTTCTTGGCGGGAAAAAAATTCAATACCCGAGAGGCAGTACAAAATGCCTTTGAAGAATTTGTTGCCTCCCGTCCAGCTGATTTCTTTAAGAAGGGCATCAATAAACTGCCACTGCGTTGGCAAAGATGCATTGATTGCATGGGTGATTACTTCGATTAATACAAATAAAAAATGCATGAAAAAAATTCGTTTAAATTTTTTCATACAAAACGGCAATTTCATAGGTAAAGACCTATTATTTTAAGTTTGAAAAGTTGCATGAATAAGATCACAACATGAGTTAAATTGTAGTAAGATTTAACGAAATAATTCCAGATCACTTATATTTTCTGGAATTATTTCTTTTTTGTTATCTTTAGTATTATGAAAAGAACTTCATTTTATCTATTGTCACCCTACTGTGCGGTCCCTTTAACTAATCCTTTCAGAAAATTTGATAGAATCGTGAAAATATAATCATCTTTCGGAGATAATTTCACTTTCATCTTTTATCAAGCAAATCCCTTTAGGTTTTTGTAATTTAGAATTTTCAAACTTAATTTAACAATCCTATTGGGACTGCCAGACATAGTGGACTGAAATATCTATTAACTAGCGACCCGCCCCTGCTTCGCACGCCGGGTGCAATGGCGACATATCAAAACATCGAGATTTCTATGCTATATATATAGCCTCTTTATTTCTATATGAATGACTTATAAAAACAAATATATCATAGGATTACTAATAGGTATTACATAATAATGTGCATGCATAAAATAACAAAATATTTTAATTCATATTCACATTTTAAGGAAATTTCTCGCCGACTGGTCGAATCTTCACGTGACCAGAGGGCTGGCTCGTTCTTTGGCCAAAGAATTAGCATTGCCATTCAACGTGGCAATGCTGCCAGTCTTCTGGGCACGTTTCCGGATGACATCGATGCGGACGAGTACTTCGACGCCTAAGTGTCCTTTTGTTTTGTATTTATTTGTATAGTTAGTTAGTAAGTCTTATACAATAATAATTGAATTAAATTAAAAATAATTAATTTTAATTAAAAATATTCAAGATCATTAGGTTACAATATAATTCATTTACATATTTCAATATGGACCCCTGAACGGGTAAAGGCCTCCTCCATTTTGCTCCATGTCTGTCTGTTCGTTGCTTTTGTGATCCAATTTTCACCTGCTTTTCTTATTATTTCATCAACCCACTTTTCTTTCGGTCTACCTCCTTTCCTTTTGTTTGCTGGTCCATGCCAGGTGCCACTCTCTATGTCCATTTTTTCCTTGTCCATACTTGCAATATGACCCGCCCATTTCCATTTTACTTTTTGAAAATGTTTCAAGGCATCTATTATTTTGGTTGTTTTTCTATGCTATATCTTAGTTAAATATCAAAGTGTACTCATAAACCTTCCGGAATAAATTCACTAAATGATGGTGAAAACCGCATGAAAAACTGTTGCGCAGTTTAGAATAACAACGCAATCACACAGACAGACATTCAAAAGTAAATTTCATTTATAATAGACTAGCTGACCCGACAGACGTCCTGTCCAAATTTCAATAATTCATACAAAATTCCCATAGAAAATGTACTTTCAGTTTTCCAAAATTTTCCAATTTTCCTGGCAACTTTTCCAATTTTTCTCTTCTTACAAACCTTCTTCTTGAATCACTCTATCTATTGCTGAAAACTGCATTAAAATCCGTTGAGCAGTTTAAAAGATCTAAGCGAACAGACAGCGGAAGCGACTTCATTTTTATACTATGTAAAGACTACCAGTGCCCCGCAGTTTCGCCCGCGTAAGTCCGCGTAAATCAAAATCCGTTCAGTAGTTTTTGCGTGAAAGAGTAACAAACATCCATCCATCCTCACAAAATTTCGCATTTACATACACTCGTAATATTAGTAGGAAGTAGGAATATTATAGTAGGATATAGGTGTTTTGATTTTGACCTTATTCTAATAATGGGAAGTGGTCAACACTGCCTATGGACATGTATAAAAATCTGGGCTTCGCAGATGTGTTGCCACCCCAGATACCTACAAAGTATGTCTCATGTCCCTGTATTTCACGGCCCTTTGAACTGGAAAACAAGAACGCTGCTTGTTGGCTGAAACAAAACAGGTAGGTTTGGATGGTAATAATATTACCTGCTTCTCCGGACGTGCTCTATGTGAAGAAATAGAGTTCCACTTACTATATTTTGACCGATACCACTGTACCGCGCCTTAGGAATGCGCGGCGAGGCGGAGAGTGGGACGCCTTTTTTTTTTTTTTTTTTTGGAATGGCATCTCGTAGTGTGACCATGAGAGGTCTCGACTACTTAACCGGACTTTCCTGTGGGTGCCTTTAAGCGAGCTCAAAAGCCTCCAGCCAGGGGCATAAAATACTAACTAAATTATAAACTAAACGACTGCGCACTAAGGGCACCCCCTGTGGGGTACGGACCTCGGCTTAGGGAGTCGTTGTCATTGACCAATGATAAACAAGGCAAAGCAATAGGCTGGATCAAGTTAGGGGATTTATTATTATCAGGGGAGTTTAAAGCTACAGGCTCAGCTACGCCACCAGCTGGCTCGATTAAACCGATCAAGGGACATGAATTTACATTTACATTTACGTTGGATGGTCTTAAACGCGATGGGCCTCGGCGGCGAGGCCGGAATGTAGATCTGTGTTTGTGTTTGTGGACGGTGCTAGTGTCCCTACTACTTTCCTGGAGGAGGGTGATAGGGTCATCGGGTTCAGTGAGGGCATGTCGCGGACGGCGGATACTACTGATTCTACTGGGGACATAGCTAGCGGACTCGACAACCAAGGGGTTGCGATGTTTCACGGCGGAATCAAAGAAACGCTTGGAAAGGCGTTTCAAGTACTGACGGATGGTCGGGACTTTAAGGTCAAGGTGGAGGTCCGCGTTCCGAACGAACCAGGGGGCTCCCGTTACCTTTCGGAGGAAACGGTTCTGAAGGGTCTGCATCCTATGGATGAGGTGGGGCTTTGCGTGCGCAAAGACTGGGCCCGCATAGGTCATGATAGGTCGAATGCACGCTGTGTAAATACGCAACTTGCACTGGCCCGCGAACGAACCTGCTTTATGTGCTCTGAAAATGTTAAATGACTATCGAGCGTCACACCTAAATATTTGGCTCGCTTTTCCCAAGGGATCTGCTTGCCAAACATGGTGATCGGCCGAGGAGGGGCGGTGAGCCGATTACGCCGTCTCGTAAAGAGAATGGCTTGGCTTTTATCGGGATTGACTTCGATTCTCCACTTTCGAAACCACTTGCCGAGGGCATCGACTGCGGTTTGGAGGGTGCGAGCGATCGAGTCAGGGAGAGTGGGACGCCGCCGCCGTGAGCATTGACAAATGAGCGGCCTGCACTGCCCCCCCCCCCCGTCTCGCCGCGCACATACCTAAGGCGCGGTACAGCGGCATCGGTCAAACTATATAAATAATAAATATTAATAATACTCCACTACGGGTGTTATACCCAATCACCTCCACCATAGCCTTAAAATAATAGACTTGAAAGACTCAATTTACATTACTCTTCAAAAAGCCGCAATCTTAAATACCTGCAGAATAGTGAGAAAGTTCATGCAAATTGAAGAAAACGAAATATCTCCTCATAATACTCATTCTTCGTAATAAAAAATTCACCACACACGCTACAGTGACTTGGCTTGGGCCCGTTAATGTAGCTTAAACTAGCCAAATAGCTAAGAAACAAAACTTGTTTACCAAAAATAATAATAATAAATATATGTATATCAATAATGGTAATATATATAGATCAATAATGATTCGCCATTAGTTGTTGATACAAAGACATTTAACTAACTGGGTTGTGGAGATCAGAAAGGCTGTCGCTCTATGTAAAATACTGATATTCAGCTGTATCCGGTTAAACTGGAATCCGACCAAAGCATAGTTGGGAAAAAGTTAGACATATAAAATAATGTGAATATGACATTCCACAAAAATATTATCTTCATGTCAAAGATCTATGTCTGTCAGTCGGAGTTCGAAGTTCTTTAAGCGTTATTCTTTTGTTTAAATTTGAAATTCAAATTCAAAAATTTTATTTCGAGCAAAGACTCATATAGGGTTAGTAACATTGTTCCTTAAAACTAAGTGTTAGTAAACAACACGAAACGATGGCACATGTAACTGACAGCAGTGGATTATATACGGACAGTCCACTCTGTCAGCAATCATTTTCAGAACCCTGTTAGGGCTAGCCATGACTCGAGCTACCATGGATGCTGCGCGCTTGCGCATTATTGTGTAAAAACAATCTACACGCGCCGCCGCAAACATCCCTGACGCACTACAACGCCATGGCAACCCCAAAAGTTTTCTGAACGCGTTATTAAATTGGACACGAAGGGCTTTTAAAATACCACCTGAAATTCTCGTGATGAGCTATTTTGTGAGAAAATCCTTTATATCTCATTCTATAAATTCATTTGACGGTCGAGGTTGCTTTGCTGGCTACAATCATTCTAGGAATTTCGGAAAAAATGCATTATGAAAGATATATTCCTGTAAGATATAGGAAAATATCTTTCATCTTGTATGATGTTAAATTCAGATGTTTGTAGGCTCTTTATGAGAACTTCAGTGAATTAAGGAGGTATGAAAAATTAGTTTTTCACAAAGATATTCACTAAACAGGCATTAAAACACTATCGACATACAAAATACAGTTAACTAATAAAATTCAATAAGTACCCTTCTAAATGCAATTCCTTTCTTAATAACTTTTAAAAACAATCAGCTTAAAAGACCTATATAAATTAAACCTTTTTTTGCTTACACTGCAAGAGAATGTCTTAGAAGTAATCCGGCCTATAAATATCGAAGTACACCGAACACCGGCTTAACAAAGGACTGGGCAACTTCGTAAAACATTACTTAAGGCTTTCAACTTTTCTAGTTAAGCTAAAGCCTTTGTATAGAAAAAAGTAAGTATATAACTAATGATGTAAGATGCTAGAAGTAGAAGAAAACTTATACTTAACTAATCCTTAAGTTATTATCGTTAAGTCGCAGCCAAGTGGTTTAATTAGCCGTTCAGTCAACCGCCTAGCCTTTTCACTAAACGCCGCCGTTCAACTAGCGAATGAATGACATTCAGCCATTCATTCAAAAAACTATAGGCAAATTACCTGGATCAATAACGTTTAACTACTTGCCTAACCCAGACATTTAAATATAAATTTAATTCCATTTTCTACCACCTGGCGCTGAAATCCACACTGTCAACATGGCGTCGGCAAGCCACAATATTTCTGGTGTTTCAAACAGTTTAAATGCGTTTACGCAAAACCGAATCGGGGCCCGACTCCATGTAGTCTTTTGGCTGCTAGTCCTAGAGTGTATATAAAAATCCGGAGGCGCGAAGGGAGGGCAGCCCCCGCCCGCTTTTTAACAAAGCATCACCTCCGCAGCTTCGGCTTGCTGGTCGCCTCGGGTGACCAGCCTCAGCCGCTACGGCTCGCTCTGGTGCCTATACTTTGTTACGTAAGGGCGATTGCACTTCCCGCAGCGCTGGAGACGTTGCAGAAACATATGTATAAATGGCCTAAGCATCAGCCAGCCAATTCATTTAAAACATTTAAATGTTGTATTAAACATATCGGCTGAATAGGCTAGGCGATTGACCAAATAGCTAACTAAACCAGTTGGCTGGTACAGATATTTGAGGGTATGAAAAAAGGTGCTTTACTCAGTTCATAAAGCCAATCAATGATCTTTTACTCATATGCAAACTGCCATCATCATCTGCCTATCCTTTTCCCAACTATGTTGGGGTCGGCTTCCAGTCTAACTGGATGTAGCTGAATGTATTTTACATGGAGCGACTGCCTATCTGACCTCCACAACCCAGTAACTGGGTAATACGATACCCTTTGGTAAAACTGGTTGCCAGACCCGTAACGACTGTCAAAGATCCACGAAATACAGCCGAGACCAAAGACTTAACATGCTTTCCGAGGCACGGAGGAGTCTCGGTATGTTAAGATGGTCACTCATCCACGGACCAACTGCGGCAAGCGTAGCTTAACCTGATCGATCGATCAGAGCGGCTGTTATTACTTAGCCACAAGCCCCTGTAATGTTTATAAATACTTTGAAAACAGTTTTACCTGGTAAAATTATATCACTGCGAAATAAGGGATAAGAAAAGAACATTTTTTTTATGTCACATGATTTTTTTTTTTAACTGTACTTTTCGTATCCTTAATATGTTTTTGTCTACCTAGTTAGGGCCTCCAGCCAGGGCATAAAACTTAGCGTAAAGTTGCTTAATTTGTAAGAAAAGGACAGTAGCATTATTTCGATTTTTATCTCGTTTTCAATGCAAGATTTTCGGAATTGATCCAATTAGGTATTTTGTTAGAAAAATACCAACGGATAGGTAATAAAAACGAAGTAAATACTTACTACTAAAATCAAAATTACCCATTTTAACTGAGCAGGTATTTTTAAGCCACCAAATATTATAGCGCTTTCAACAGTGCCATAGCAGAACAATGGTGAATTTTGTTAATTTGACAACCCCGTGGAACAATGATTTTCATGTAAAGTGGACGTCTTCGGGTACTGCCAGTCGAGAGGGATAGGTACTAAGAGTCGGGTTATGATTGTGTGTGCTTTTAATAAAAACCGGCCAAATGCGTGTTAGACCACGCACAAAGAATTTATCCCAAGAACCAACTTAACATTGTAGTTGAAAAACATGGTCTCCCATACATTCCAACTGCAAATGTAAGTTTGTACGCACAATATTGAGAGATTTACCATGTTATTTTAAGACCATAGACTTCTTATAGGTTTTCCTGTAATCTATAGGTATAAAACTATTTTCTGAATTTTTTTTTTTAATTTTAGGCTCAGTAGTTTTGGAGATAAGGCCCCTCCTTATCTCCAAAACTACTGAGCCTAAAATTAAACTAGCAAATTTTCGTCTATTTCCTTAAATAACTTAAAAAAAAAATAACTTATAATTATAAATAAAACTCATTTGAGACCCTCACAGAAAGCCCTTTCATTTAACACACGGTTCGCACGGCACGGTTTCGGTTTACACACGGTTAGCAAAATATATTTTTTTTTTAATTTTGATATTTGCCTGCAAAAATGATCCCCATCATCAATTTTCGTTACAGGTCCATGTTTGGGTCACAAAAATTCATATGTGTACCAAATTTCAACTTAATGGGTTCATTAGATTCGGAGCAAATTGGCTGTGACAGACGGACAGACAGACGGAAAGGGTTCCGTTTTTTCCTTAGGTACGGAACCCTAAAAATGGCCATTCTGAGTGTTAGAAAAGGTAACGAAGGAGTAGCAGAATAAATATGGACAGTGCTCATCATCTGCCTAGCCTTTTCCCAACTATTTTAAAGTCCGCTAACACGTCCACACACACACCCCTTGATATGATTGCTGTCATAGTTTTGGGCTGACTAAATTATTTAAACCGTCGCATACGTCGCTCGTGCCAACACGAAACAAAAGTTTACTTGCAGGTATCTATCCGCACCTCAATTACTGTCAGTAAAAAGTCAGGAGGTTTCGTAGGGAACAGGGTTCGTTTAGAACGAAGTTCCTTTCGCTGCATATTATGTATTAATACAGAGCCATCTAATATGGACTCAAGTTTGAAGACACAATAGAACCAAAGCAGAAAACATCCCTTATAGATTTTATTGCTATGAGTTCGGGGAATTCAAAAAAAAAAAATGTATATAAGTAGTTTATCAGCCATCTCGTTACCATAACACAAGCATTAGGTTGCTTAGCTTGGGGCTAGATGGCGTCGTGTGATATGTCAAAAAAAAAAAAAAAAAAAAAAAAAAAAAAAAATTCCAAGTAAGATGTTACCAAATTTAACCAACTTCAACATAAAGAGTCTAGCTTTTTCGAAATTTGAGTTATTTGTTCGAGTTACAAAGTACGAGTGTATTAGTGCGATATACCGCGTATAAGACAATTTTTTCAATTACAACTTAACGAGATTAGAGTTATCGAAAATACACTGAAGTATGAAAATTTGTAAAGATGAACGCTCTTTTTTGTTACGTGACGATTTCTGCCAGTTATCTAACTCCTACCGCATGCCCGCGTTAAAGAACTTCGTTCCAATTCCAATTTCATTACGCCATGAAAGATGCAATTTTGGAGGGGTGATCCCCTAGTCTGATCATAAAGTAGTAGTGCTTGCGCTTTGCGCATAATTACTGTCAAACAAATAAAAAACTTATTTCTTACATTGTCATCATTATCTACCTAGCTTTTCCTGTGGTGAGGGTGTATTCTCCCTAAAATGAACCCCCTACTTCCACCCCCCTATGTATCACGTAACTATGGAGGAGGGAACAATAAAGTTTTTTCATAACATGTCACACTCCGTGACGTGTTCTTATTGCTCCGCTATCAGTTCGCACGTAGCTATCCTTTGATGTGAAGGCTGATGGATAAAGTACTCGTAATGTGAATGAAGTGATGTTTGATTGAGAGATTTTTGTTGAATTTTCACCAAAATATTAGAAAGGTTAGCTTTGCAATTAGCGATTTTGATTTCAAGCGTTCAGATTGTAAGGTAGAAATCTTTAATTTTAATTCCGTCTTGATTTTTAACCGACCTCAAAAAGGAGGAGGTTCTCAGTTCGTCGGAACCTTTTTTTTTTTTTTTCTTTTATGTATGTTCCCCGATTACTCGAAGATGGCTGGACCGATTTGGATTTTTTTTTTTTTGTTTTGTTCGAGAGGGTATACATCACAGTTAGTCCCATATAAAATTAATTAACTTTGCTTCAGTAGTTTTTGAGTTAGCTTCAATAATACGTATTTTTTCCCCACTTTTATATGGATGATGTTCTAGTTTGTTTTGCAGGTAGTGGTATTTGAATTTGTGTGGGGTAGGTACAGAACTAAAAAGTGAAAAATAAAAACTTTTTTACAAAAAAATACAACCGACTTCCAAAAACAACACTACAAAGTGAAAAATAACTTTAATTTCGGAAGTCGGTGGCAAAAAACGAAAATACATTTAACTAGACACCGACTTCCGAAATTAAAGTTATGCACTTTGTAGTGTTGTTTTTGGAAGTCGGTTATATTTTTTGGTAAAAAAGTTTTTATTCTTTTTCGTGTGACTAGTGATTATCCTAGTGTCAGAGTTTTTATGCCGCCCATAGGCCTCCAACTTGGCTTCACATGCCGTCGAAAAACATCTCTCAGACATGCCGATTACCTCACGATTTTTTTTTAAAGCAACTAATAATTATACAATACGCACATGAATCCGAAAAGTCAGAGGTGCGGGCCTTGGATTCGAACTCGAGACCAACTTGGGAGTCCAACGGTCACACCACTAGGCTATCACTGCTGTTCCGTCTTGATAAAGACGGGTTATATCGAACTTCTGCCGACAAAAACCACAGTATAAACGTCCTCAGCATCACAGGGTGTGTTCCGCAGCCACTGCTGATACCGAGATTTCCAGTGGAACGCAGCAGTAACTCTCCTGTGGTGTGTACGAAGACCGCGCATCTTGGAAAAACAGATACCTTAAGTATGTATTGTTCCCGTCTTTCTCTCTCAGTGCACCTTTATTTATTTATTTATATATACTTTATTGTACACCACAAAAATACATAACAAAAAAAAAGACACAAACTACAAAATACAATGGGCGGCCTTATCGCTTTCTGCAATCTCTTCCAGGCAACCATAGAATGGACAGTGATTTGCCTGGATATGAAATGGGGCTGTCTTTGGTGCAAATAATAAGTGCCTGCCTTTAGTTTAAGATACTTACATAAAACAGCTGGTTTCCAAAACAGATCGCTGCAGATTGATATACGGAAATGAACAGTTACAATGTTTTAGTACCTTAGGTTTCTTTATCAGCTCAAATCGAATCAATGATTTTTTTCGGAGATGCATAAGTTGTTAGTAAAAGGTTTGCATTTAAAATAATAAACTAAAGACAAAAAATTAAAACACAAAGACATCAATAGGGTATAAGCACAGAATAATAAGCCAAAGTAGTTTATCGGAGCAGTGACCTTGAATTAATTACCTATGGCTGCTTGAAAGAAAGAAAGACCGATCCGGAACCCCTCTGTGCAATGCCTGCTAGGGCACATCTCTGGGGAGACCGTAAAGGGGTCTCCCTGAAACCTAACTATGTACACACACAAACACACGCACACATACAAGAAAAACAACACACACACACTGCTCTGTACTGCACTGTGCATACTTAGCATAAACTAACATACGTTTGCACCTTATATTATAGTCTTAAACAGTCTCTATTAAAAATTTTGTATTCCTGTGGGAACCTTAATAATACATTTTACCATGTAACCTAGCTAGGACGCCAGATTCAACCTGCCTAGCCTTTCCCCAACTATGTTGGGGTCGGCTTCCAGTCTAACCGGATGCAGCTGAATACCAGTATTTTACATGGAGCGATTGCCTATCTGACCTCCACAACCCAGTAACTGGGTAATTCGATACCCCTTGGTAAGACTGGTTGTCAGACTTTCGGGCTTCTGACGACCCGTAACGACTGTCAAAGATCCACGAATGACAGCCGGGACCAACGGCTTAACGTGCTTTCCGAGGCACGGAGGAGTCTGTATGTAAAGATGGTCACGCATCCACGGACAACCCCGGCAAGCGTAGCTTAACCTGATGGATCGACCCGTGCGGCTGTTAATACTTAACCACGAGCTCCTAGGACGCCAGATTCAATCATGTAAATTGTTACTCTCTTTACGTTTTATCTGTAAATTTTAAAATTATATTTATTGTAACAGACTGTATGCACGGCTACGATCAAGGTATATATATATATATATATATATATATTTCCAGTATAAGCTAATCTCGTATTGGATAGGATTTCCTTACAATGAGAGGTCAGTGTAAACTGGAATTGTATAGCTTGATGTGTAGCCGTGTGTACAGTCAGCAACAAAAGTTGACTAACACTTGCAGTTTTTAATCTTAATTATCAAGCGAAATATTTAAATCAAATCGGAACAGAAGTACTTACACTTTTAAGGACATTAACTCTTAATAGTTAAACGAAAAAAAAAAAGCACTTTTTCGAAAAAATTTTTGTTAATATAGATGTCAAAAAGTAGCAGTGTTAACCGACTTCTGTTGCTGACCGTACCACACTTTTTTTAAATAAATAAATTTTTAATTATTAACGTCAGACTTTCCTTCAGTCTTCTCGATACATAAAATATAAGCAATTTTCAGTTTATTTATACCACATAATTTGCCGCAGTAACGAAATCTACCCGTCTACGAGTTAACTTTTCAAATAACAACCCTTTAAACTTATAATGATCTGTTAGCGATAAACCAGTTAACTTGGACCTTTCTTAACTTCAAGTTTTCATGTTGTTTTGGGATAATTATCAATACGTATTTTATCATGTAATAACAATGAAGAATTTCATTATAATACCCCTCTGTCTCGCTCTTGGCTGTATGAGCTATGCAAGACCACAGAATACATAATTATAGTACAAGTACAGAAGATTCACTCCGCAAAATCATTTAAATAAATAGCAACTCTTGCTACGACACAATAAAGTGCAATTCAGATCGCACAGCGAATTACCTACAGTTATATTCAGTTAGTTATACAGGCTGTTCGGCGCATGGACCGACACAATTTATTGGGAGGTAGGGAGGCTCATTTGCTAGGTTTTACCCAAAGACTCCATGTCCTAAGTATTACAGTAATTGAGATATGGTTTTTTAATTTTTTCTTTGAATTATCCAAAATCTCGCCTTTGAATCGTTATATTTTTTTTGTTTATGGTTGAATAAAACAAAATAATTTTTATTATAGTCTACAATATATCTTTATTCTAAATAAATTAAAAATTAAATTGAAACATAGTTACCGTAATAAGATTGTTCTTAAAACACTCCCTAACTGACTTTTACAAATAGTATTTTGACTACATAATGAATTGTTTTCTATGGCATATAGCATAGCATTACAAAGGGTATAAACTAAAAAACTTTTAAAAATAAAACTAAGTTCTTGATACCTTTTCGTTTTTTTTATAATGAATTTAGAAGTTGTAATTTTTCATATATTTAAACATTTTTAAGACTTTGGAAGCACATAGGTCATTTTCTACAAATCAATTAGAATAAATCATAATTTATTTAAAATAAAAATATAATAAAAGTTATTTTGTTCTATTACAACCATAAACAAAAAAAAAATATAATGATTTAAAGGCGAGATTTCGGGTAATTCAAAGAAAAAAAATATCTCAATTACCGTCATACTTAGGACATTGTATTCTTTGGGTGAAACCTAGCAATTGACCCCCCCAATCTCCCAAAAAATTGTGTCGGTCCATGCGCCGAACAACCTGTATATAGTTATATTTTTGCCGAAGATCAGGATCTGCAGCTAAACGTCATCACACTAGAGCGATACGTAGTAGGTACGTAGTTAGGTAGGTATTGGTAAACAACATTGCAATAATGTGCATCTCAAATAAACAAATGCATCAAACTCTAAATAACTAAACTCATAATTAAGGTCATTGCAGTACGACAACTACCATCTTAAACCCATTACGACGATGTACTGGCGCCATAACATCCGATAAGTACCTCGCGTACTAGCTTAGTGCATTAGCGTGAAACATGATTGCATAGCATGTATGTACCTTATATATACGTGAGTATATACGTAAGTATACTTACACTAATTTAGTTTAGAGGTACATACGAAACTTGAAGGTTTATCGGATTTGATTATGGAAATTAACATCTAACGCAGAACCAAAATGTTAAGGTCGGTTGCAAACCAAATGAATGAATGCATTTTCTATCTCCACTCAACCAAATTATTTTTATGTAAGCAGGAACAGAGCATTCTTTCAAATGTCAAGAATATAAAAAAAAAACTTTTTTACAAAAAAAAACAACCGACTTCCAAAAAAATACTACAAAGTGAAAAATAACTTTAATTTCGTAAGTCGGTGTCTTTGGATCTGTATTTTAGCTTTTTGCCACCGGCTTCAGAAATTAAAGTTATTTTTCACTTTGTAGTATTTTTTTGGAAGTCTGTTGTTTTTTTTTTTTTTTTGTAAAAAAGTTTTTTATTTTTCACTTTTTAGTGGGTCAGTCTGTAATTTATCTAAGTTACAATAGCTAATGTCAACTGCTCATCACCTTTTACAAAATATTGCTCTTCCCGAGACAAGGACGTTAATGGTTGAGAAGTTCTCCCAGTACGGAACCAGGAGAACTGGAACTGATGGTGAAGGCACCATCTGCTCCACTTCAACATATATGTATTGTGACGAGCACAAATTGCTTAGTAATATTCGAATCACAACCCGTGAAATACGTATTATTGAGTAGTTCCGATGGCCATCTGTGGTCTTCCTCATCAGTTTCACTTCACCAAATGGTGCTTTGCGGGAGCAAATGCACCAGTTACTATAAAAAATACCCAAATCGCTATAGGTATGCCTATAAAATTTGAAGGTTCCCCTCAATTTCTCTGGGATGCCATGATCAGGTCCTGGATATGTCCTTTCCAACAAAAAAAAAATGATCAAAATCGGTTCATAAACGACGAAGTTATCCGCGAACACACATAAAAAAATATATAAATATACGGTCGAATTGAGAAACCTCCTTTTTTTGAAGTCGGTTAAAAAAGAAAAGTACTCTTGTTCTTGTTCTGTTCTATGGTCGTTCCGTCTAAACCCACCTTTATTATAATACATTTTTGCAGTGTTCTTCCTCCTGATACGACTATTGTTTCCTGTTGCAGATTGTTAAAGAGCTATGTTTAGCTACACGAATCTGCGCTGAGATACGTGAGACTACACAAGACTACACTTGGCTACGCTTTTTTGTAGCGCTACGCAAGACACGCATGGCTACGCGGTTTTTCGTAGTGCTAAGCAAGATTATGCTTGGCTACTTTTTTTTCGTAGCGCTACGTAAGACTACGCTTCTTTCGTAGCGCTACGCTTTTACAAAATTTTTTCTTACTTAATCCGTAACAAAACTTACTGTCAGTTCAAACAAAACTGTAATAATCCAATATAATATAATACACACATCAAAAGTGTCTAGGGATCAACATATATTTTTGCAATAACTTTTCTCCTGATTGATATTAATTAAAATTTTCTTTAAGGATTCATCAAATAAAGTGTTTTCGTTTGTTACAGTAACGATAAACCAAGTCACCTTTGCATTAATAAAGAAATTTGCCATTTTCCTAATAAAGGGATTTTTGACATTTGAACCACTAACATTAAAGTTCGAAAAAAAGACTGAAATAACAGTTTTCTTTAAAATTTTATTGGGTAACTTAAACAATTAATAATCCGTGTTTCTACCGCGAACACTAACAACACAAGAACATCGGTTTGGCATACTCAAAATGAGTTCATCCAAATCACGCTGTGGAATGGCCGCCCATGTTCGTTGCAACAACAAAAAAAGGTCTTCTTGCGACTGGATACCCTCCATATTCGGCAGAGCTCTTCTCTGTAGCATATCCCATGCATGCTCAATCGGGTTCAAGTCTGGCGACTGAGCAGGCCAGGGCAGGACATTGATGTTAGCTGCGGCGAGAGTCTGTCTTACAACTCTTGCGGTGTGCGGTCGTGCATTATCATGCATTAACTGAAATAAGGGACCGATTTGCACTTGTAGAGGAACGATGACGTCTGATACAATCGTCTCAGCATAAATTTGAGCGTTGAGGTTGCCTCTGATCCAAATCAACTCAGTTCTTCCGCCGATCCAAATACCCGCCCATACCATGATGGTTCCACCACTATAAGGATGGACTTCCTGGCAGGATTTTAATCGCTGTTGGCGTCCAGGGGTTCTCCAGTGTCGTATACGTCTTGTATCCGGTCTCATACCAAAACGAGACTCATCAGAAAAGCACACGAAACGCCATTGTTCTTCTGCCCAATTTCTGTGTTCAAGAGCCCATTAATATCGAATCCTACGATTGTGCATTGCTATAGGTGGTACCCGTAGCGGTCTTCGGGAATGAAGGTTCACTTCATGCAAGCGGTTTCTGACTGTTTGGTCGCTAATTAAGTTCCCTGAAGAGTGATGAAGCCTCACGGCTAACATCATGGCGATTATAGTTGGAGCTCTTCGAGTTAAGATTTGAATGTATCGGTCTTGTCTCCGTGTGGTGCAGCGATACCGTCCTCCATGGCGCTCAGCCACGGTACCAGTGCTTCGGTAACGTGTCCAAAGTCGACTGATAACACTCTGACTTGTATTCAGAGCTAAAGCCACAGTACGTTGCCGGGAACCAGCTTCTATCATTCCCACGGCTCTGAGCATTTCTTCCCTGCTTAAATGACGTCGCCGCTCCATAATAACGTTGGTTTTAATCAGTAGTAGGGAAACAGTAGCACTAATAATGTCTTCAATGCGTTGTATGTTTTTATAGGGAAAATATTGACAGCTGATTTTCATCTTTTACTCGAATTTGATTCACAGTTCCGGATTCAAATTATGAAATGCACCAAAAAGGATCCATATAAATTTATAAAATCATAAATTTATTACAAAGCCACATCTCAATCTCAAGAAATCCGCATAAAAATGCTTGATCCCTAGACACTTTTGATGTGTGTATAAAACCCCAGTGCACAGTAACAACTGATCAATTGATTATTGAACGCCACAGATGCGCAGAACTGAACACTTTGCTAATTAGTTTTTAATGGCCGAAGTTTTGATTCAAGTCTCGTACTCGTGTTTTCATATCATGCGTGTATCTTTAGTAAGAACAATTTGAATGGGTAGCTTTGTACTGCTGTAAAAGGCTGGCTGTACGTCAACTTTCTATGTTGCTAGAAATTTTGATAATGATAATAATGTAAAGTTTGGAGAATAAAATAACGTAAAATTCAATCAAATGTTTAAAACAAATGAAGGCCGCCACCTTTCCATACTCACATGATTCTAGCTGTCCCGACAGACGTTGTCCTGTCCTCAATAATTCATACAAAATTCTCATAGAAAATTCACTTCCAGTTTTCATGAATTTTCCAATTTTCCCGGAAACTTTTCCAATTTTTCTCTTGACTTTACTTGAAAAAAACCTGCCAAATTGGTCCAGCCGTTCTCGAGTTTTGCGCTTAGCAACACAATTAGCCATTAATTTTTATTATATAGATAAATTAAGATGAGGTGTGCTAAAATAAGAACCCCGGGTTATAAATTAAGATGAGGTGTGCTAAAATAAGAACCCCGGGTTATAAATTAAGATGAGGTGTGCTAAAATAAGAACCCCGGGTTATAAATTAAGATGAGGTGTGCTAAAATAAGAACCCCGGGTTATAAAACTCGTTAATTAGGACCACTCTAAACGCTCGTTTTAAACTTGGTAGGTTAGTTTTTTTTATTATTCAGTTTGAACGCAATTTCGCCTGAATTCGTAGGTCCCGGAAGTAAATCACCACATTTGGAAGGACAAAGGCTCCAAGCTGAAATATCTCTTTTACAATTATAGCGGCCTCCATACCCTTCAAACCAAAACAAACCGACTGTTTGGCGTCAGAATTAGGTAAGAAACTGTACAAAGAAATCAATCTGCCTAGCCTTTTCCCAACTATGTTGTGGTCGGCTTCCAGTTTAACCGAATGCAGCTGAATAGCAGTATTTTACATGAAGTGATTATCTATCTGACTTCCAAAACCCAGTTACTGGATAATACGATACCCTTGCTAAGACTGATTGTCAGATTTTTGGGCTTCTTTTTTTTTAGATTTTTTTTTGGCCTTTATTTGCTTCTAATGTAGGTACATAAAAATAAGTTGTTAAATTATATAGGATCCATGTACATTCTGCCTTAATATAGCATGCAAATGTAATACAAAGTAGAGTTCAATAGAGATTACAAAAAATTGTCATTTAATATCATTATCATTTAAATTTACAAAAAAATATCATTCCGAGTACCAATAACGACTCTCAAAGATCTACGTGATTACACAGTGATAATATGCATGATATGAATAATAGGAACAAACACGCCTCATTCAGATGTTAATGTATACGCTTTTATAATAAACTTCCAAGCCCCGTTCAAGATCTAAGCTTTATTAAATTCAATTCACATTAAACGTAAGTTGTACCAGAATGCCTTCTATACCTACCGTTAAAGATTATATTGAGGACAAAAAGGCCTGGGATTGAGCAGCCCCATTTTTTTACATGCTGAATGTTGTTTTTTTTGCTAACTTATTTTTTTTTTTACTTTTTTTTTGTGGTTTCTAGACAATATACAAATTAACACTGTTTACACTAGGTACTAAAGTAAATGACTAACTAACTAACTATACAAATAAATACAAAAACAAAAGGACATTTAGGCGTCGAAGTACTCGTCCCCATCGATGTCATCCGGAAACTTTTTATTTATGTGCACATGAAATTGATGATTTTTTTTATACAATGATCTTAATATTTACTTTGTAAAGTATTATAATTATTTTAATTGAATGTGACTGACTGTGACTGTGAATATGACTATGTGGGTCATTATTTTTTTGTTTGTTTTTTTTTTCCTCAGGGAGTTTTAATCATAATCTGATAGTTTGAGTAATTTATGCGGCCTACTAAATGTTTTACTTTGGTATTGTTCGTCGAATCGTTGAGCTCCTTAAGTTGAGCTATTGAGCTCCTCCACACAATCTGTGTGGTTCTTTCCTCAAAGACGATATTTCAAACACTATGATCTACATGGTCTTCACATGATCTGACCAAGATCATATCTGGACTTCAAAAGAGCTGTGACCTCTGAGTTTGTTTCGACCTATCTTCTCAAAGTAGTCGGACAGGAAACGCCGACCTCATCTAATTTTAAAAAAATATGATTGACGTGTAAAACTTACAGAAATTAAATAATTTATCATTATCATTATTTTCATTTTAGAATGACAGCTGCAAACGTGCTTTCGTAGCTTTACAAAGAGCTTTACGTCTTGTAGAGTTGGTTGGTTTGAGTTACAACACCTTTACTGCTAACATACTTAGATTTAATGTTCTCAAGACAAATTGCAGCAGTGTTGTAGGGTACCTTATTTCCCAAAAAACACCGTAGCTGGAGTCGTAAGAGGAAATTGAGGTCCGTTAGCCCTAATTTACTCTAGCTATTTATTCTCGCAGCTTTTCGGGATGACTGGCACTTACGTTATTGTTTTTTTTTTGTCTTGGAGCCCACACATACGCCGTCATCTCCTCTCAAATGTCGATTGCACACCTTGTGTACACATGAAAAAACTTTATATAATATGTATATAAACGTAGGTATATAATAAATATTGATATATTTATTATATAGGTATATAATAAATATTGATATATTTATTATATACCTCCTTATTTCTCCTGCCCTTATCCCAATCGATTTGGGGTCGGCGCAACTTGTCCTTTTTTTCCATACTTCTCTATTATTCGTCATCTCGGTAGTCACCCCCTTTCTAGCCATGTCATCTTTCACACAATCCATCCATCGTTTCTTTGGTCTTCCCCTACTCTTATAGCCATCGACATTCATACTCAAAACTTTCCTCACGACATTTTCCTCACTCCTCCGCATCACATGCCCCTACCATGACAGCCGATTTCCGCACAACTTTTCAGTCACCGGTGCCACTTTTAGACTTCCTCTTATGTACTCATTTCTTATTCGTATATAATAAATATATATAAACGTAAAATACCATCATCCAATGGCGACCGCGGTCTTACAGTATTTGTGAACCTATGGGGTTCTGTTGACATTCGAGCACACACTGACATGACCTATGCGGTTTTTAATGTATGTAACTGACGGATGACGGGTTGAAAAAGTTTTTTTTCTTGATGGGCTGGTGGGTGTGAAAGTAGTAGGTATTTTGAGTAACAGTATGGTTCAGGACTACGGGTAGCGGCTCTGAAATGGAGGTGGGCAGGACACTTGGCTAGACGTGGTGATGGCAGGTAGGGCAGAGCCCTAACGGAATGGTTGCCGAGAAACGGTAGGAGCGTTGGCAGAACTACAATGGATCACAGGGAAGACCTGGATGAGATTCGCGCAGAGCAGGGAAGCTTGGCACAAAAAGGAAGAGGCTTATACTCAGCAGTGGATGAAAACAGATGCCTTTGCCTCTGCCAAAATAAAAGACTTTCTGTAAATAAAACTTTCACTAATTACCAGTCAACCATCATCATAATGTAGAACCCGACGTTATTAAGTTGAGCCATCAATTTGGATAGGCAGTGATGCGGCCCAACCTTGTATAGGATCAAATTAGTTTTTTCCGAAAACATCCAGGGATCAACTTGCCTCAGGGAATGAGGTTGGGTTTCATATTGAGGTTATTTTCACCTTAATTGCAGAGAATGGGATACCATGATTTTGCAAATAAGACGCAGTTATTTTAACGTTAAAAGTCATGTGGATTTTCATGGGAAGCTTTTAGAGATTGAGTAGTTTGCACATTACTAGCCGTTGCCCGCGGCTTTGCCCGCGTGGATGTCGGAAATTATCCCATGGGAACCTACTACCGGGATAAATATGTTAATCCAGGTTATAAATTACCTGAGTGCCAAATTTCATCCAAAACCGTTCAGTCGTTTTTGCGTGATTTGAGTAACAAACATCAAACATCTTCACAAACATTCACATCCTACTAATATTATAAATGTGAAAGTTTTTGAAGATGTTTTAATTCAATTAAACAATCACGTCAAGATCCTAAGCTCAGCCCAGGATGCGCTAAGCGTACATTTACAAATAACCACCACACGTTGGCTATTTTCATGGAGTTTATTTTCATTCACTTCAGGTAAACAAAAAAAAAACGGTCAAGAGCGAGTCGGACTCGCGCACCGAGGGTCCCGTTCCGATTTTGGAAACAGTGTGCTATTTAGAGACATTGTTTTATTTTTCCTGTAAACTTTACATAAACTGCTATCACATAGAATAATTTCAGATTTTTCTCTATGTAAACTTCGGAGATAAGGAAGGAAACGGTATTTTTTTACATTTTTTATCAAAAGTCGAAAACTATGCGGCCTAAAAAAAACGTTTGAGAATGTGCAAACAGCATTCTTTCATATGATACCCTACATGCTCAGCCCCACTTCGAATTTTTAAGACTCCCTTTCAGTCCCTGTTGCAAATTTTTTCTTTCTTTCTTATTTGCAGAATAGTTGGGCAAACATCATCTAAAACTGTTCTAAATGTCAAGTTGATAGCATTAGTAGTTATTGAGATATCCAGTTGTGATAGACAGACAGACAGACTTAGTCGCACCAGTTCCTGTTTACCATTTCGGTACGGAACCCTAAAAACCGGGCAAGTGCGTGTCGGAGTGTGTGCGGTCTAAATAATAATGGGATGAATTTATCCCAGAAACAAACTTCACATTGTACTCGTAGTTGAAAAACATGTTCTAGGTGGTTCTTGGTCGATGTTCGTCACGGTCAATTCTCTAACTGCGAATGTAAGTTAGTAATCGCAAAAAAACATTTTTATGTGATAAAACTAGAACTTAATGATTTTCAGACTTTTTCCTTTACCTGTACTGTGAGACCTTGCTTCTTGCCAAATTCCATGATTCTAGATCAACGGAAAGTACCCGGTTCTGATTTAATTGCGAGTATCAAAATATGTTGCAAAAATGACCGTATTTTTTTATTGCATTGACTTAGAAGCTACATTATTTTAAAGCTCTAAGGGACTGTAGCCACTAGTACGAAAGCGGCTCTACACAAAAAAACAGTCCATCGTACAGTCATGCGTACACGCACCGTGACGTCAGCCGGCACTTCGCACGTTACAAACAATGCCGAAGCGACGAAGATTCTTGGAATCTTGTAACGCTCGAATGTTTTTATGGATGCCAGAGAACTGGACTCTATCGTAGTGTATGTTTCGTTTGAATGTATGATCGTATAAAATTCACAAAAATAGGTATGTAAAGAGCAAACACAGTTAGTTTCAGATTTCTTTTTTTTTTTTTTTTTTTTTTTTTTTTATTATCCAATACACGTATTAATTATGCACAATTGGTTTTAGCCACACAACGAAAACCTCTCAGGGCTTATCTGTGTGCTGGCAAGCCGCTCATTTAAATTTACAAAAATGTTTATTACTGCAATGATACATGAAATATTTATATAATGATGATAACAATTTATTGGTGCATTAAGAGAAATTTTGTGTAAAAAAACGTTTGGATTTGTACTTAAAACTTTTCGAACCCATCCTGTACAACATTTGCAAGTCCTCTGGAAGTTTATTAAGGAAAAATGGTACCAAATATTCTGCAATCCTCATGCCGTACACGTTATTGAACTTTGGTAGGATGTATTTACTTTTAATTGGTATCGTTCTCAAAAAGTCAGGTCTTGTTTTATCGGTTAGCAGCTCAGGTCTATTGACTTCAGCAAGAGTAAAAAATTCAACTTTATTGAACACATTCATAACATTACAATATTTATAGAGGTCGTCGTCACTGTTTTTGAATTTCTTGTTTATATGTTTTGGTGTAATTACTTTTAATATTCGTAGTTGTAGCTTATAGATATCTGTCAGGTATGTATGATAAGTTCTCCCATAACTGCTTAGTCCATAGTTGATAACCGATTCTGCTAGGGCCATATATAACATTCTAAGCGTTTTGTAAGGCAATTTAT
This sequence comes from Cosmia pyralina, assembly GCA_946251885.1. Taxonomy (NCBI): domain Eukaryota; kingdom Metazoa; phylum Arthropoda; class Insecta; order Lepidoptera; family Noctuidae; genus Cosmia; species Cosmia pyralina. The sequence continues at coordinate 6,382,216 of OX276347.1, read as the reverse complement.
ATTTAAGTATAATAAGCTTACCTAGAATGGACCTTAGTTTGTTGCAAACGTAATCTTTGTGCGGTCCCCAACAGAATCGATTTCTAGATTTTCTACAGAGAAAAAACAAGCGATGACCTATATTTTTTATGGTTTAAAATGCATGTTGTGTTAACTCTTAACGTGAAACATAAATAAAACCACTTACCACAGTACAATATTCATTATTTACAAGCTTCCGAACTTGAGACAAAAACTTGTTATTCTTTACTTTGGATTTTATGACAGTGAAAATAATATTTTTTTAATGTCATAGACTAGTTCAGTGAGTGTTGTCGTATCTCAAAAGATTCGGACACATAATCTATCACAGTAAATTCATGGAATTGAATTTTCCTACTTAATAGTGGTGGAACAAAGTTAAAAGTAAAAAAGATTGTCTTGGGAACTTTGTTCCCACGGACAATCTACTGTTGGGGAACAAACTTGCCGCGGTCGTGCAAGTAGGTAGACCTGCCATATTTGTATTAATTTCAGCTTCATAACTCTTAGATTTCATACCTGTAATTACAATGGTGTGCATAATAAAGAGTATTCTACTTGAAATGAGCCACATAACAATAAACAGATCGAGAGTTACATCTCCACGTATTGCAATCTGGTGTACTCGTTATCAGATTTGCGGTTGGCCTGACTCCAATGCTGCGGAGAGCTTCTGAACGCCTGAGAGAATTCGTTTTAAATATCTGACATACTGATATTGTGGGTATACTACAAGTTTGGAAGTTGCAAAACGTATGAGAGACACAAACACAGAGACAGAAACTGTACTAATTTGACCAAAGTCGGATATCTTTTATCCGTGGAATAAAATTGACAACTGACAGTTTTTGTATGAAGAAAGATTAAGACTAATAAGGAGTATAAAAGTTGGTCGAATTCATCAAATAATATCACAATCAAATCACATCACACTAATATTATAAAGGCGAAAATTTATGCGTGTGTGTGTGTGTGTTTGTATGTTTGTTAGTTCTTCACGCTCAAACGGCTGGACCGATTTGGGTGAAAATTGGTACGTAGATAGCTTAAAGCCTAGATTAACACATAGGCTACTTTTTATCCCGGTATACGCGGGTGAAACCGCGAGGCGCAGCTAGTCAGCCTATAATGTTTCCACAGCAGCTAATAGGACACAGGCCTCCTCTCTGTGAGAGAGGATGGGCCGAAATCCATCACGCGGGGCCAATGCGAGTTGGTGGATATCACATAATTATCTTCAAATTGTTTGGTTCTAGGACATGCCAGTTTAATAACAATAATATTAAAAATTTTATCCAATATTTTTTATTAAACATATAACAAATACCGATCACGCTACCTATATTATAAACAACAACAAACAATCTCACACAACAAAAATCTATAAAAACACTCGTGTACACATAGCCATCCATCACATACAAATCGTGAAAATTAGTGCAAAATTTTAACTTAATAATACTAATAAGACTGTTTGTAAAGTTTTTATACATACTTAAAGAAACATAACATTACGTTGCTCGATATTTATCGTAGAGATATCTCCAATATTTCAGCGTAGGCGCAGAGTGATTGTCTATGGCGATGGTAGGCCGCTCGTTCAGTTCCAGTCTTATAGGTGAGGAGAGAGATGTAGGAGGCCACTGCACCTCGCTTCCTTCAGGAGTAGGCATGCTGCAAACACAAAACTCGTATTAGCAAATTATTTAGTGCTAGCTGTTTCCCTCGACTTTGTCTGCGATTTAGGATGAAAAGTACCCTATATCCTTCTCCAGGTCATGGTGTACCTGCCAAATTTCATCTAAATCCGTTCAGCAGTTTTAGCCTGAAAGCGTAATTAACAAACAAACTCACTTTCGCATTTATAATATTAGTTAAGACTAGCTGTTGCCCGCGACTTCGTCTGCGTGTATTTTCTATTTCAACCATGTTCTTCTTCAGGTCTCAGGCAACCTATCTGTCAAATTCCATAACAATTGATTCACTGGTTCAGGCTTGAAAATATAATAATACAGACAGACAGAGCTAGATAACTTTGCGTAGGTACCTACGCATAGTTATCTTGGGTCATATACCTTTAAACGACATAATTTTCTACAACATACGTAGTCAGCTGTTAGGGCAGATACGTCGTGTTTCAACAAAGAAAAAACTAAAAAATAATCCTGTGACTAAACTATTGCTTCTATTTATCTGATTTTTAGTAAAGAGGCTGAAAATGATACAAAGTATATGTGGTTTAATTTAATGCCTCTCGCTCATATCAACCTTGTATATAATATAGAAACCGTCATGTTTTCTGAAGTCGTAAACACCGCGCGAAGCATTGCCGGGTTGCTAGATAATAAATCAACTTATCATAAGCTCTACACAGTCTAAATCCCATGTTAAGAAAAGAGACAGCTCCTGCCTGCAAAAAAGTATTTAAAAAAGACTAACCCGTATTTAGCGAAATTAATCCACAGCGTTGTCATTATCTTAATCATCTCAGTCTCGAACATTGACGGAATAGGAAACAAATTGAACAAGTAGAACAGTTCGTCTGCATGCGTAGCTCCCGGTGCATTCCAAAATGTACGACCAGATATAAGCTTTGGCAAATTCCTCCGACCATTGTACTGAAACTCATAGTTGTACACAAGCTTATTGGTTTTTAAAATAAGCTCAGCCTCAATATACCTAGGCAGGTCGAAGTACGGTTCTCCATGTAATCTTGACAATTTTAATATCGTTCCCCATGAGATCTCATCGTCACCCATGTAAAGACTCCTTAGAACCTTAGCAGCTTCCTTCCGTTCTAAACCCGACGGAAAATCTAAATCATAATCTTTTAAAATGGTTTCAAAATTTACATTTCTCAATGACTCGTCAGTCTCGAGAGCAGCGAAATAATATCCTTCTTCGTTGTTAGAACCTATTATTACTGGTACTTTGGTATAATCTCCTTTAGTGAGTATATTAAAGGGTGCATCAGTGAGAAAAGCTTCAACGCCGTCTATTGGTCGCTCAGTGCACGGTACGAATGGCAGACCTGCAAATACCAACTGTCCCTTCTTGTTCGGTAACTCGGTACCAACTAAATCAGTCAGAGTCGTGTTCATAAAAATACTGTAAAGCTGGTGAGGGTCTTCAACATTATGTCCCAATTCTTTCGCTAAAGTGGCAGCCTTTGTCATCGGATCCCTCTGACGTGCCCACGGCGCGATAGAGGAGCCACTCTGTATGATAGCTCTATGAAACAGTCCTTTGGACATCGGTGATAGCAGGTGGTAGGAAACTGACGCACCACCAGCACTCTCGCCAAATAACGTGACGTTGTCAGGGTCTCCACCGAATGCTCGGATATTCTTTTGGACCCATTTGAGGGCAGCCACCTGGTCCTTAAGTCCAGCATTTCCGGGAGCTTCCTTTGTACCCAGACAGAGGAAACCATGGACGTTTAGCCTATAGTTCAAGGTGACGAGGATTACTCCTTGAGACACTAGATAATCGGGCCCATAAAGCAAGGCTGACCCAGATCCTTCCTTGAACCCTCCGCCATGGATAAACACCATGACGGGTAGAGGAGCATCATTCCAAGCGTGGTTAGGACTGTACACGTTCAGGGTGAGACAATCTTCAGACCCCACCACTACTGACTTGCTATACAGTTGTGGACACCGTATGTTCTCCCTAATAGCTTCGAAAACTCCTTCCCACTTCGGTGCGGGGCCGGGAGCCTGAAACAATGGTTATTATTTACCTGATACTTCTAGTTATAGTCAGGTCATAAGAATATATAGTAAGCGAGCAAACACCTGGAATCTGTACTTGTATTCCGAGCTGGCGTATGGAATACCGGAGTACCGTTGATGAGTACCATCTGCCGAGTATTGCCCCCGCACTAAGGATCCATCGTGCAGTCGTCGTGTTGGCGTGGGCTGGCGGACGAATCGCGCGGCCCACAGTGACCACAACACTAGCCACTTGACGCGGACGTACATCACTAGTCACTACACTGATTTTATTTACATTCACAACACTAATAAATAATCACTAATAAACCACTAATACGGCTTTGGCAACAACATAACTAAAATTGATACATTCGTGAACGTTACTTACCTTGAATCGTTGTATCATAGGTTGATAAGATACAACTGTGTACCTTGATACTAAGTACCGTCACCTTTTATACTCTAATCATTACCTACTGTTTTTTTTTTTTAAAGAATGTTTGACAATACTTCATTATTTTCAGGGTTCCGTACCTCAAAAGAAAAAAACGGAACCCTTATAGGATTCCTTTTTCTCAGGAAGACATTCTACGGTCCCTTTGAGCTCTACAAAAATCATGCTTCTAAGTAAACGCAATAAAAAAATACGGCCATTTATGCGACATATTTTAATACTCGCAAGCGCAAATAAGTCAAAACCTTACTATGTAGTTTCCATTCCCGGATACTTCCCGTTGTCCTAGAATCATGAAATTTGGCACAATACAAGTAAAGGAAAAAGTCCGAACATCGTCGGTTTAAAGTTTTATCAAATTTGTTTTTGGCAATAACAAACTTACATTTGCAGTTGGAAAATTGACCTTGACGTATATCGATGTATAGGAGAACATGTTTGTCAACCACAATGTAAGTATGTTTTTGGGACGAATTCATCCCAACTACGAAACCCTTCATTGTGCGTGGTCCGACACGCACTTGGCGGGTTTTTTTTATCTTGATAACACTCATTGCACTTGAGTAGATAACATAACAAATTAAATTAATTCACATCAGAATGGTGAACGAAACCATCCACCATGTTTTTTTGAACTAATTTACAGAAATAAATATAATTTAAAGTAATTAACCAACCCTCACTGAGCCCGCGTGGTAGATTTCAAGCCCCCCCCCCCCCCCCCCCTCTCGAATAGAGGAGGCCTGTGTCCCAGTAGTGGGAACATTAGGTATAGGTTGAGTGAGTATGTATGTTACGTATCTAAACATAGCGAAAAAATCGAAGACATTAGTGACATCCACCAACCCAGATTGGACCCGCGTGGTGGATTATGGGAGGATGGCCTCTCATCAGAGACGAGACGTATGTTCCAGCAGGAAACATCATCTTTACAACGTAGAGTACAGCGTTGTAGAGTTGTACAACTTTATCAGGGGTAAATAAACTATTATTTACACTCGACTACGAGTGTAAATATTTCATAATTGGTAAGCTAGTGACATCTCTAAAATCATGAAACAACACTAATTGTCTTGCTAGCAGGAGTTATTTACTGACTCTCTTTATTACCCCGAACTTAGGGTGAGTTCCACATTAATTTTAAATTAATAATTTTAAGTACTACCATAGGTATATTTATTAACAATGTATGGAATGTTTTAATCTGCAATAACAATGATTAATTAATTTAAGGCTGATCATGTATGGTATATATGCTTATGCGATGTGCTATTACATATTACACTACAAGAGAAAATGAAGAAGGAAAGTCAAAAGTCATTAACAAAATGACAATATTGATCAAACCTTAGTAAACTTAACTATAGAATACCTTTCACCAAGTTATGGAGTTGTGAGGAAGAAAGGCATTTGGCAAGACATACTTGAGTTATATTACTGTTGCTTTGTCTCAGAACCGTATCACACTCGGTCTGGGATAAGCCAAGGAACGATTTTGGGACCACTATTTTTCGGAGTTATGGTGAATGACCTTGAGAAGGTTCTGAAACATACCAGGTGCTTACTTTACGCCGATGATCTTAAATTAATATATGGCGTGGAGGTGGATGCTGATTCAACAACACTTCAAGAGGATTTTAACTCGGTCTTTCAATGGAGTGTTGATAACAAGTTGCTTTTTAACACTGATTAATGCAGTATTATGTCTTTCAGTCATTCTCATAAACCCAAGCATATTCAATAGGTACTTCTTAGGAGAGGAACCAATAGTTCGTGTCAACTCTGTCAAAGATCTCGGAGTGCTATTTGACACGAAGCTTACTTTTAATGAACACATGAGCAGCTGATTCGTACCGGAAACTAGGCTTTGTTATTAGGAACATGCGAGACTTTACCAACCCACTGGCCATTAAACTAGTTTACATGGCCTTAGTAAGGAGTAAGCTAGAATCAGCTGCAGTGATTTGGAATCCCCATGAGAGCACTTACGCCTTACTTCTTGAGAAAGTCCAAAAGACCTTTCTTAGATTTCTCTACAAAAAACTCTTAGGATACTACCCTTTTCTTTACCCTACAAAATTTTTACTTGGCATACTAAACTTTAATTCTCTTGAAGTGAGGCGTAACTAGTTCTTGCTTGTCTCAGCTTGCCGTATTATGCGCGGTGAGTCCGATTGTCTAGAACTTGTGGCTCAATTGATGAGGTTGTTTATTCCTGTTGTGTCCAAACACCGACTGAGGCCGCGAAGACACCTGTTATTGGCCGTACCTTCAGCACGCACAGTGTCACGAGCTAACTCGCTCCTCGTTCGGGCGCTTACGATGCTTAATGCCCTTTAGACATCAACACCGGAGTGTGACTTATTTGCCGGGAGATGGATAGATGTGTGTCGTGAATGTTTAAGATTCTGAGAGTTAATGAATGAAAGATAAAGAAGTAATAAGTAGTAATTTTCTGTTTCTTTTCTGTTGATTGCATTTATACCTCGACATTGTTTCCTATTAATTTCTCGTGTTCTATTTGTTATATTGTTTTATTTTTTATTGAGTTTTGTTAAAAAAAAAAATTTGCTGTACAACGCCTTAGATTTATTTAAATCTGTTATGTTGTATGTCTTAAATAAATAAATAAATTACTTTCTCTGTGCATGAGGTTCGATTCTCAGGTCGGGAAAGTGTTATTGGATTTTCCATCTGGAATTTTTGAATAGCAGCCCGGATTCTAAATTTGTGTCCGGTTGATAGCAATAGGCTCGCCCCCTATTGGATATAAACATTACTGGCGAAATCTCGGTGCACCTCTGCCCAACCCTTCGGGGATTACAGCGTTGATAATAGGGGTTAAAGTATGAAATTGCCGATTATTGTATTAGGAACTTCGAATTGACATAGAACCTTCACGGTTTGAGATTTTTGAGTTAAACTTTTTCCACATGGTACCTATGAAGTTCTTCTTTTAAAAAATGTACAACATTCGATTATCGACTTTCAGTTGTTTTTTTTTTATTCAGCTTAGACAAGAAAGATGGATACTTCGAAAATTCGAGTTATTATTGAATACTAGTTCCGACGCGGAACTAACGCGGCAGAAACAGCTCGCAATATCAATGTTACGTTTGGAGAGGGGACTGCTAATGAACGCACCGTGCGATTTTGGTTTAAACGCTTTCGTGATGGAAACTTTGATTTGAAGAACGAACCACGTGGAAGACCGCCCGTACAGGTGAATAACAATGAATTGAAAGAGATGGTAAAAGCCGATCCGAGCCAAACTACCCAGGAATTAGCGGCATGGTTTAACGTTACCTTACCAACAATATTGACTCATTTGCGTCAAATCAATAAAATAAAAAATATGAGAAATGGGTGCCTCATGATTTGACTGATCTGCAGAAAGGAACGCGTGTTGAAACTTATGTTGCCTTGTTGAATCGATACAGAAATTAAGGAATATTGGATCGAATTGTGACATGTAATGAAAAGTGGATTCTTTACGATAACCGTAAGCGAAAAATGCAATGGCTGACCCCAGGTCAAACGCCGCAACAGTGTCCTAAAGCAAAGCTTACCAATAAAAACGTAATGGTAACTGTTTGGTGGTCTCAGTATGGTGTTATTCACTATAGCTTTCTCCGATCTGGTCAAGCAATAACGGCAGATATCTACTGTGCCGAACTCCGAACAATGATAGCAAAACTAGCAGTGAAACAGCCCCGACTCATGAATCGATCTTCACCATTATTGCTCCATGATAACGCGAGACCTCATACAGCACGAGAAACCGTTTTAACTCTACAGGAACCGCAATTAGAAACCATTCGTCACCCTCTGTATTCGCCAGACCTTGCTCCAACGGATTACAATTTTTTTCGTGATTTGGACAATTTTCTACGTGATAAAAAGTTTTCTTAAGTTTTAAACTGTGCGAAACACACAGTTTGTCGAATCTAGATCACGAGAGTTCTATCGCAAAGGCTTATATGACCTTCCTATTAGATGTTAGCAATGTATAGATAATAATGGTAATTATTTTGATTAAATAAATATGTTAAATTAAAAAAAAAACGAATTTCAATTTTTCAGTACAAATCGGCAATTTCATACTTTAACCCCTAATATTATGTGTGCTTGCTGCTTTTGCCAGCAGTGTGTCACAACACTCACAACCACTTAAATGAAATAATTCTGTAGTGGGTGGTTTCATTCAGGACTTTAGGTGGTCCTAGATTTTAAAAGTAGATTGAGTCTTTGTTTTGTTCAACAATAAGCCTTGTTCATAGTTCAAGTGAATTATAGGATAACAAGCTAATTGGACTCGGATCTAGAATTAATGAGAACCCCTCTTAAATTCTGTGTCTGTTATAAAATCTACACACAACTTAAGGCGAGTAGAACTGCTAACTAGGGCCACCAGTGACAAAAAATTATAAGTCTGGAGATATTGAATGCAAAAATTACCGTTTTTCGCGTTAACTCCTCCCGATCCTAGATGGTTTAGGGTTCATTTTTTGATACAAAAAAATCTACCTCATCTGGCAAAAAATGTGAGCATAGGCAATTTCAAAATGTTCCATATCTCCTGACTTATTAATTTTTCTCAATGGGGGCGCTAGTTAACATCTCAGACAATTGTTAATAACAAGCATGCGCCTGCGATCCGGGCACATTCCATTGAATGCGTTCGGGCATCTGATGAAGGTGGTGGCTACCCCAAACTGTCAGGTCTGTAATATGAGGGAGGACACCTACCACGCTTTGGTGGAGTGTGCCCGGGTTGGGGCAGAACGAAGAAATCTAGAATCGGAAGCAAGACTTAGATTAAGGGATGTTGGAATGTGTAATTGGATTTTGTCTACTCCGACATCCCAATTAGCTACTTGATTGTTCAATTAATTAAGTTACGAGCCTAGTCATTACCTGTTTCACATTTGTATTGTTAAATTATGAGGCTGGCATAATCGCTTAGCGATTAAAGCCCTTTTCAAAAAAAGATATAAAAAAAAAAAAAACTCTACTCGCCTTAATTGCGTTACTTTATATTATACTCATATAGCTTCTGCCCGCGACTTCGTCCGCTTTCTAGTTTTAACATAAAATATATCCTATAACCTATTTGTAAGACAACAATTTTGGTCCATACATAGACATGCAGCAGTAGACATGTTTTGGCTGAAATGATGATGATGATATCGGTCCAGCACATATTTCTATGATATTCCTTCTATACACACATTAGCGTAAGAATTTTCTGAATTGGATCAGTAGTTTTGAAGATTACCCCCTACATACAAACTCACAAATTTTACCTCTTTATAATATAGAAGATAGGTCTCCCCCAAGCACCGCCACTTCGTCCGGTTCTATGCTTCTTGCATCCCGCGGATTTCTGCGGCTTTCCAACCTACGTCTTTAGGTACGCGGTCGCCACTCTAGAACCTTTCGGCCCCATCAACCATCTCTTCTGCAAACAGTGTCCCCTGCCCAAAAATAGTATTACGTGCATTAAAACGATGATAAACAGAGTTCCGTACATAAAATGCATATTTTATTTAATCTTTACACTGCTATCGTAGGTAATGCCTGTCGACATATGCATTAGTTCAATTGGATTTTTCTCTATGAGCCTCGGGGATATGAAAATGGTTAAGCCAGAACCGGCTTAAGGTAATTAGTACTGAGCATTTAATATTTCTATGGTGGTATGTAAACGATACATAACCTCACGCCCTCTTCCCATGGGGGTAAGCAGAAACTACAGAAATACGATCCTATACTCATTTTGCTTCGTTTACGTTCATACGTCTGGTCATACACGCACGCCGGTTGCGAGTAACTACTACGCACCTGACCTTTCTGAAGAACATCACCAATAAAGTCACTATATGTCTTCCCAGGGCGTCTCATCCCGGCGTTTCCACTCACATCTGCCTTGTATACCTTGTGTTAGTCGCCTTTCATTCATCAAGCATACTCTTTTCAATTTTTGTTTACTAAGTACTATCTTCTTTTAAACCACCATTGCCTTGTCATTCCTCAGCCTATGAATCCTAGTCACAGTACACATGCTTCGCAAGGAACGCAGGACATTGCATTTTCTTTTTGTGTTAGGCCATGCCCATGGGTGTCATAAATGATGTCAGTTTTCGTCAGGGAGGTCAGCAGTCTCCATGTCACCGCTTAGATAATGTATTGAATATTTTATCTTATATTATTGTTGATTATCTGTGAAGAGGAGCTCGTGGCTAAGTAATATCAGCCGCACGGGTCGATCCATCAGGTTAAGGCTACGCTTGCGGGGGTTGGTCAGTGGATGGGTGACCATCTTGACATACCGAGACTCCTCCGTGCCTCAGAAAGCACGTTAAGCCGTTGGTCCCGACTGCCATTCGTGGATCTTTGACAGTCGTTACGGGTCGTCAGAATCCCGAAAGTCTGATAACCAGTCTTACCAAGGGGTACCCTATTACCCAGTTACTGGGTTGTGAAGGTCAGATAGGCAGTCGCTCCATGTAAAATACTGGTATTCAGCTGCATCCGGTTAGACTGGAAGCCGACCCCAACATAGTTGGGAAAAGGCTAGGCCGGTTGAGTGATTATGTGAATGTATTAATAAATTTTATTTAGAAAATTTATTAAAGTAAGAGATTTTAAAATCATATTAATAGGTACTTACTAGCGACCCGCCCCAGCTTGACAAGGTTTTTATGACTGGACAAAACGTCGAGATTGATTTATTCTTTAAGTTTATTATTAAAGTATAAACCTATATAAACCTTGTGATTATCTAAATGATGGTAAAAACCGCATCAAAATTCATTGTGTAGTTTAGAAGAACAACGTGATCACACAGATAGACAGTACAAGCGACTTTAATTAATTATGTGTGTATAGAAGGAATACCATAGAAATATTAATGAGGTTTATTAATATGCAAACCAATAACAAGTGGTGCGTTGGTTTGTAGTGTTAGCTCCGTAAACGTCGTTGATGTTGCGTGCCGCTTGTGCCGCGTTGCTGCCACGACGGTACTCATATTCCATAATTACTCGAATTTTTAACGTATCCATGATGACGAAAAAGATTGAAATGCGATGAAAATGTAACACTAATCAATAAACAAATGACTACTTTTGGAAAAAAAAATCCATGTTTTTAAAATAAAATTAATTTGAAATTAGAATTCTTAGCCAAACAAAAATTATTTTGATTTGAAATGGCCAGTACTGCAGAACGGCAATTTCATAGGTAAAGACCTATTACATAGGTACTGAAGTTTTCTATGGGACAGTTGAAAATTTTTTCGCGATTACGATGTTGGTCCCATGGAGAAAGTTGTTCGGTTTAATGTTCTGTATCACACCCTGAAATTCGAGGAGGATGCAAAACGACGCGTTGTATAAGTACTAAAATAATCAATCAGCTTTATTAAGTCAGTAGGGTAACTGCTGTAGTAATTATTATTTTGTACAAAAAGCTCTATAGCACATTTAGGAAACCCATACCTAAGTGTCGAACAGTTAACAGAATTATGTTTTCTCAAAAAAAAAAAAACAAACTGCCGATGAACTCCGGTATAAATCAGCTTCGGCTTAACTTTTTTTAAAGTAACTAGCAGTACTTATTTTTTTTACCCGACTGCGGCGAAGCTCAAAAAGAGGGTTATGTGTTTGACCTGTATGTATGTATGTCCGTTTCTTTGTTCCCTCGTAACTCCTAAACGAATGAACGGATTTGGATAAATTATACGTCTTTAGATTTGTCTTGGTAGCGCGAGTGTCACTGGCTACATTAAAATCAAAAACAATGTAAAATGGCGGATTTGGGGTGCCATATTGTGGAGATCAAAAAATTTTTTTTCTTCTAATACCATCGAGTGGGATATCAAAATGAAGGGTTTTAAAAGGTGATTACAAAAATATATGCAACTTATATGGTTAAAAGTAATTCAAAGTTCAAATCGTAAAAAACGCGTAAAAAAAAAAGGCTTGGCTATTTTTGTGTGATCTAAAAAAATTACTCTCATGACCAAAACTCCTTGCTAGAACTAAATCGTCTGCGAAATCTTTCACATTTGTAAACTAAAAAGCAGGATATAAAAAAAGTAATTAAAAAAACTAAAAAAACCCGACTGCGGTAAAAAACTGAAAAGCTAAAAACAAGTCCATTTTAAATTAAATAAAAGTTGGAAGCAGGCGGTACCCATTCCATTTTTTATATTTTCTAACTCAAATGGGTCCCGCCTGCTTCCAACTCTTATTTAATTTAAAATGGGCTTGTTTTTAGCTTTTCAGTTTTTTACCGCAGTCGGGTTTTTTAGTTTTTTACTGTTTATTATGCCCTGTGTCAGAGCATAATAAGCTACTGCATCACGGTGTGGGGTGGGACTCCCAAGACTGTCCTCCTGCCTCTTGAACGCGCACAGAGAGCTGTACTCAAGGTAATGACCTCGAGGCCTTTTAGGTATCCCACTACAGCTCTCTACACCGAATGTCAGGTTCTCACTGTGAGACAGCTCTTTGTCCTTGGCACTATTCTGCGCAAACATCCCTCTGTGGTATATGATCCGAATGCTACCAAAAAGCGTAGACACTTTGAAGTTTGCCCAACTCACGGTTGTAGAACGGCCCATGCTCAGCGTCATTTTGGTGTATTTTCAAACCATTTATATAATAAAATAAATAAACTCTGCTCCATTGCTCCCATGTGTCTAAATGAATGCAAAACCGAGGTTACAAAGTGGCTCTTGACAATGAACTATAGTAAGACTGAAGATTTACTACGTATATCAATCGCTTAACCTAATGTAGTTAATAAAGTAATATGTTTATAGTTATATTTATACAGACTTACATATACACGGGTTTTCATCATATTTATCTCTCCCTCACACTCATACAAACACTCATACATAGGTACAGAAATAGGCCACATCATAGCTGCTTTGGCTAGTTAGTTTAGTATTTTATATTGTAATTTGATTAGGTACTGTGCTCGTCTTACAACTGTTGCTATATGTTCAAATCTTAGGCGAGGACGCTGGCACCCTAAACACAAGTTAAATCTTACTTTGGGTGCCAGAGTTCATCGAAAACACTCTTTTCCATTGTTGAAACGTTGCATAGTTTTAAGATAAGTGTTAGTGTACAACTGAAGTTAATAAAATTTTTTTTTTTTTTTTTTTTTTTTTTAATTACTTTTTTTTATTTATTTGACTACATAGGTTATATAGTATAATCATAAGAAAAATTAGATATTATTGTAACAAACAATCATTAAATGGATCCCAAGCATTTGTTCAATCGATTTACTTGATACATAAGGAGATGTGGTATAAAAAATAAATGGACCAATAAACTTATTCCAGCAACATCCAGAAACATAATCTACAAGCTTTCCTGAGCTTAAGGCGCGGCGGTATCAGCTCAATATTCACAAAAATTGGTTTCTTGGATTGTCGAGTATGACGTAACGCAATGAAACTATCCGACGCAAAAAATACAGTGGACAGAGAAGGGTTTAAAAAAAATTAACCAAGTAGAATAGTAAAAAATACTTTGATATTCCCAATAAAATTTTGGAAGTTGCTCCACAAAAGTAAACTTTGGCGTCGAACATTTCTGTATTTTCAACGATAACGACATTCTTTTTTTAAGAATTTAATAGAATTAGCATTTTTTTTTTAACATTGATCGGACAATTATTAAATGTATTGTGTATAGTCTAAACCCGGAAAATAAATGCACATTCGAAGCTTAGTCACATCTCGGCAACATGAATATTATTTTAGTAGATTTAGTAACTATGCTTGTGCTTTATACATTTTGCCATGTACAACTCGACCAAGCTAAGTATGCACCTCGCTGGAATGCGGCGCCCCGCCCGCTTTCCCGCTCACCTTCCCACGATCGCCCTGTCGCGTCAGTACGGTTAGCTAGCATCTTTGTCACCGACACGCGTCATACGAGTTTTCGAATCCTTTTTTGCAGACCGTACCTAAGCGTCAGTGTGACGTAATCGACGCGAGGTGCAAACTTAGCTTGGTCGAGATATAATCTAGTCCTTAATGAACAATAAACGATTTGATTTGATTTGATTTGAATATATTTAATAATATAATTTTTTTTAATTTTCAACCTTGTTTCAAGCCAGCTAATGGTGACAATAAATTACGCGGTTGTGTGCCGTTAAAAATCGCAGTCAATCCGCGCCTTAAACAACTACATAATATTTGACATAAGCAGTTTTCCGACTGCGTGCGAAGCGGTATTTCCTGTCACCGCTTTCAGGATATTAACACGTCACAAGTTTATTTTGAGCTCACGGGTTACTTACCTTAATTTCCTTTGGGTACCTTCTCAAGGTTCCTGAGATGTCAACTAATTCCAGGCTTATGAAAGTAAACGAAACGAGAATACGTTTAAACGTTCTCGTTGATAGATACTACGAACTATATTCTTATAGTTCGTAGTATCTATCAAAAAAATCCCATTCAAAACCATAAAACCACTAAAAACGCTCAGAATTACTTAACTGTAAATTTCTCCTTACTACAACATGACGTTCTGTATCCTCGTCAAATTTCAGGGCGTGATACAGAATATGAAACCGAACAAGTTTCTCCATGGGACCAACATCGTAATCGCGAAAAAAATTTCAACTGTCCCATAGAAAACTTCCATACCTACTCGACGCAAATGTATGGGACGGCTGATTATTTTTTCGCGATTACGATGTTCGTGTCCTGGAAATGTTGTTCGGTTTCATGGTCTATACCACACCCTTAAATTTGACGAGGATGCAAAACGACACGTTGTATACGTTAAATTTATACCAGAATAAACGTTAGTTCATAAGAAATAGAAATTTAAGACTTTCAACAACAAAAAATATATAGGGTTACTGGTAATTAGTGACCGATACCTAAACACATAATTGTGCTAACGATAACAAACAACTTTTTCTATGGGACCAAACATGAAATCGCGAAGAAAAAAAATGAGCTGCCCCATACATTCATGTTCGCATAACTTGTCAAAATGTAGGGAGCAGCTGATTATTTTTCGCGATTTCAGGATTGGTCCCATAGTAAAAGTTGTTTGTTATCATGAGGACAATCATGTGTTTAGGTATCGGTCACTAATTACTAGTCACCCTATATAAAATCACGGAGTAGAAAAAAAAGAATGACTCCGCGCCACGCATATCGAAAGTGAAGCACAGTAAGTATGCCGGGACCGTTTGTACAAACACGCCTCACACACACATTTACATCATAGTATGCCGAGCGGCCGCCATTACGTGACATGACGGCGTCTATGTCAAATCACGCACACATAGATCGGTACGGTGCTTCACTTTCGATACGCGTAGCGCGGAGTCCTTTTTTTCTAGTCCGTGAATAAAACATAAAATAAACGTAATTACAACAGCCAAATTGCTACATAAAGGTTCTTTGAAACAGGCGCGACACGCGAAGCGAATCTAAGGCGCCGCTCGTCGCGCGACACGCGGTGCTTTGAGTCGCGTGCGATTCGCGTCGCGTGTCGCGCCTATCTGTAGGAGCCTTAATGCGATGCGTCGCCGTGCTTCAATATACCTAATCTGTCAGAATGCTCTTTTATGATAGGCTTCTTAAATAACCGCCTTCGATCAATAATAGCATTAGATACAGGATCAGGAACAAAAATAAGTCGCTGTAGTGGCCACGTTTACACACACATAAACATTTACATTTGTTACTACGAAATATAGAAAAAAGTTTTATAATATTAACAACTTCAATTCATTATAAACCTTAACAATCAAACATAAAGTTTAATTATGATTGCAAAATATTTATATTTAAGTCCTTCTATCATCGGAGAAAGGTAAAAGCAATAAATTAAAAATGTCGCTTGAAAATAAAAAGTAATTTTTATAATAAGTACAAAAATATTTATTCTAAAATGAAACTTAAATCTTGAGCACTAAGGTTAAAAACATTTTGTTGACAATTTCGTGCTTACTCTATTTTGGAACTAGATATAGTTCTTGGTATTTACATTTCAATGCTCAGAACACAGTAAGTATTGACAGACGTAGAGTAGCAGAATAATAATATATCTTTTAGGCCATGGTTCGTTTTATATGGTAGCAAATATTTTTGACCGATTTATAAAAGTAGAAGGACTAAATTAGTACAATAGTCATTTTTTTAAGACATTGCTATTAACTGTTTGCGGGTTGGCTCATTGTAATCAACCCGTATTAAAAAATGGGTGCGTCTACTTTTGTACGCGATTTTGAAGTTATAAAAAATATTTGTATTATATCGTATACTTTTTTAGGGTTCCGTACCCAAAGGGTAAATCGGGACCCTAATACTAAGACTCCGCTGTCCGTCCGTCTGTCAACAGGCTGTATCTCATGAACCGTGATTGTTAGACAGTTAAAAATTTCACAGATGATGTATTTCTGTTGCCGCTATAACAACAAATACTAAAAAACAGAATAAAATAAATATTTAAGGGGGCTCCCATACAACAAACGTGTTTTTTTCTTGCTCGTTTTTGCTGGATATTGGTAACGGCAACAGGTAGACGCTTGAAATATTAACAATATTTTTTTTGTATTGTTTTGCCACCACTCATGCGAAGAAAATTGCGTATAACTCGTTCGGTTTTCATGCATACGTCGAACACGTCGTTTGAAGCATAACATAAACCACCCATGTCTCTTAAATCGATTAATTTATGAAACCATAATTTTTGTTTAGCCCGTAGATCCATTTTACAGTCCTCGCAATTAATTTTCTTAACAAGGCTACTGACTACAAAACCAGAAATGTAACCTACTATTTGCGTAACAATATCTGAAGTTGGATTATGATCTAGTTTTAGCTGAGTTTATATGTTAATAAGAAAGCAAGTATATCACTAGGAAATCTACAAACAAAAATAACATATAAAGTAACAATACTACTCCATGCATTTTCCTGTTCCAGAGCAGTCGATATTTGAAATAAGACCACAAAAGTATTTGTGTTTTTATTTTTCGGGCCGTTTTTGAAGCGCTTATCGGGAATCTAGTACTATTATTGATCGAAGATAACCGCGGAATAACTAGTTATGTGTTGTTTCATACGGTATATAAACTCATGCAATGAAGAGCCCACCTAAATGTAGACTTATACAAATGTACGCACGGCTACAGATCAAGCTATACATTTCCAGTATAACCTGATCTCGCATTGTATAGAATTTCCTTACAATGAGAGGTAAGTGTAAATTGGACATGTATAGCTTGATGTGTAGCCGTGTGTACCTAATAGCAGAATTTTACCTAAATTCTACTAAACAAAGTGATTTCAAACCTATCATCTTCCAAACTATACGCATCACTACCTTCAATAAGTACACATAGCAGCAGGTCAAGCTACCACAAACAGTCAAATTTTCTCATCCCATTTTGAACTTAACCTTCAACATTTTAAGGTTTAAAATCATTAGGAGAAATTTGACAGTTTGGTATTATAACCTGATGAGCTGTTGTCTGTACAACAGAAATCTAATTAGTTCTCAATAAGTTCTTCTATCCCATTTAAACCCAAAGACGTCTAGTCTGGCTTCCTTATAAATACGGAGCGCGTTCCGACACTAAGGATCTCTAAAAATATAATACAGGGTGTTTGGTGCATCGTTTGCCAAATTGAATTGGCCGAAAGAAGAGGTCATTTGCTATCGCTTCAGGCTCAAGTACTCATTTTTGGCCACACCGGTTTTTTTATTACAACTTTCTAATTTTTATTTTGAAAAAATCCAAAACTCAGCATTAAAGCTTAAATTAAAAAAAAGTTTTAAGTGTAGTCGTCAAATTTCATTTTTATTTACATATGTACTGTTGTATGGCTCTATCAAATTTAAAATTACTTGCCAGTTACATCTAGTTTTTTTTTAATAAATCACAAAGTTTTTGGAAAAATAAAAAATGAACTTAAAACTCAACTTTAAATAGCTATAAAAAAAAACTAAAAGCGATCGGGATCTTCGAATTATTTTAAAAAGTTCTCTAGTCTATCCCCTTTCCAACGGTATGTAATGTGTTAAAAAACTCTTTTAATATCTTTAATAATTAGCTAAATGTGTAGTCGAGACACATCAGGCTGATATTGGATATTACGTTTAAAACACTAGTTTTCGCATAAATTACATGCTATTAGTAGATAGATACTGTTATCTCACGTCTTACGTAGTCTCTTATCTCGTTCTTACATAGGGAACTTTCCTCGAAATTGAAAAAAAAATACATTATTACAAAAATAATCATTTATTAATAAGTAATTTAATTACATACTAATCTTACAAGAATTAGAATTTCTGCAAACAGAGTTGCCCTTATTATTAGCTGATTTGCCAATTTTCAGTGAAGACAGGTCTTTTGTTTTCCAACATGACGGTTGTCCCGCTCATTGGAGAATAACCGTCAGGGAGTACTTGAATGATGCATTCCCGGACTCATGGATTGGGAGGGATGGCCCTATTCCTTGGCCTCCACGTTCTCCAGACTTAACTCCGTTGGATTTTTACGTCTGGGGACGGGCCAAAGAACTCGTCTACGCCACGGAAGTTGAGACAAGAGATGATTTAGTCCAACGCATTGAGGCGGCTTTCATGACGATCAAAGCAGAAATGCGTTTACGCACCACTACAGTTGAGATAAGACGAAGATGTCGCGCGTGCATACGCAATAGTGGTAGACAGTTTGAACAAGACTTGTAAGATTAGTATGTAATTAAATTACTTATTAATAAATGATTATTTTTGTAATAATGTATTTTTTTTTCAATTTCGAGGAAAGTTCCCTATGTAAGAACGAGATAAGAGACTACGTAAGACGTGAGATAACAGTATCTATCTACTAATAGCATGTAATTTATGCGAAAACTAGTGTTTTAAACGTAATATCCAATATCAGCCTGATGTGTCTCGACTACACATTTAGCTAATTATTAAAGATATTAAAAGAGTTTTTTAACACATTGCATACCGTTGGAAAGGGGATAGACTAGAGAACTTTTTAAAATAATTCGAAGATCCCGATCGCTTTTAGTTTTTTTTTTATAGCTATTTAAAGTTGAGTTTTAAGTTCATTTTTTATTTTTCCAAAAACTTTGTGATTTATTAAAAAAAAACTAGATGTAACTGGCAAGTAATTTTAAATTTGATAGAGCCATACAACAGTACATATGTAAATAAAAATGAAATTTGACGACTACACTTAAAACTTTTTTTTAATTTAAGCTTTAATGCTGAGTTTTGGATTTTTTCAAAATAAAAATTAGAAAGTTGTAATAAAAAAACCGGTGTGGCCAAAAATGAGTACTTGAGCCTGAAGCGATAGCAAATGACCTCTTCTTTCGGCCAATTCAATTTGGCAAACGATGCACCAAACACCCTGTATATCTACGAGTCGGTGTTTCAATTTAATTAAAAATACTCCTCTGTTGTGCACCCCGTTTAAGGATTACTCATTTTGATTTTAACAGTTTTTAGTACGGTTTTACTGTCGGACTGCCTCGCTGGTGTAGTGGTCGCAAGAGCTACTGCTGAGCATGAGGTCCTGGGTTCGATTCCCGGGTCGGGCAAAGTGTTAGTGAGTTTTTACATCTGAAATTTCACAGTAGCAGCCCGGAGTCTGGATTTGTGCCCGGCTGGTTGCTGCTCGCCCCTAAAATGCAAAATGTGGGTGTACTAAAGCTACACCTCTGCCCAACCCTTCGGGAAAATAAAGCATGATGTTGTGTTAGTAAGGTTTTTTTTAATTTCCGTAAAACCTACCGATAACAAGTAGTAGGTAGGTAATACAGTGTCAATTAAAGATTGCTTTGACATCAAATTCAAATTCATCATTCAATCACAATAATGAAGTACAGTATACAGTACACAGATACACACATACACAGTGTACAGTATATAGTGTGCATAATGATATACATGTTTATGTACCTACTATAAAAACTCCGCGTCCTTAAATTAGTACCGGGATTATCATTGAAATTAAAAGCTTAATTAAGGCTCCCGCAGGCAGGCGCGACGCGACGCGACGGTGCGACGCGATTTTGGTACAACTTCTCCATGAAGTTTTCATAGAAATTGTTCTACTAGGGTTGCGTCGCGCCTGGAGTCTTCGTGTTAAACTCTTAGGTAATTATTTAAATAAAACCAATCTATGTACCTACATCATTTTACATAATGACGCGCACTCTGTCAGCTCTTCAAGCTGCCTCCCCATTATTTAACGGCGCCTCTACACAATTGGCGATTATAAACTTTCATCCCTTAATCGCCCCCTTTATTATTATTTTTGAGACAAAGAGTAGCCTATGTTCTTTCCTAGTATGCCATCTATCTCCATGCCAAATTTAATCGAAATCCATTCAGTTGCTTAGCTGTTTTTCAGGTAATCATCTATGATCGCCGATTGTGAAGAGCAGGCTTTATATCTTCTAAATACGAAGCAGTGTTTGTCTCATAACTTTATGCTATCCACTTATAAAATATTCATAAAGTTTGCATAGTAAACCCAAGCAGTCAGTCCCTACAATGCATAATTTTGCACCTAGATGGCTCTCATATAGGTCTTTGTGAATTAGGTAGTTCGTTCGGAAAGCTTTGCAATGCTTCAGGATGATAGAGCGCTGGTGGAATTGGGTACTATGCTCGGGATGCTCGGACTAGCTACAGTACCTACACTGACACTTCTTATCTGTCATTTCGTTAAAAAATATTCCCATTTTACCATTTTATAACCAAATGACAGTAGAAGTGTCATTTTACTGCAGATAACGCAGATAATTAAAATTCCGACCTTTGTACTAGTAGTAGGCAACGCATCTACCTCTGGGGCTGTACTTAGTACTATGACGTGAAAAAAAACATCATGGATCCGTTGAGAAAAAAGGATGGTGCTAGGTCGTAGGGCTCATAGTAAGCCCCCTGATCTAGAATAGTCTTTCTAGTATTTCAAGGGACAGAAGTTTTTTGTTTTTTTATACAGAACCATCTATGTAGTATGAGTGTAAGTGTGTGTGCGTGTGTGTGTAAGTTTTAAGTTTCCTAAAAACTTATACTAGATGGTAGGACAAGAACAAAAACTTTTGACACTTGCTTTTTCGTTTCGTGACAATTTCTATCAGTTTACTCCAGCCGCAAGCCGGGGTAAAGAACTTCGTTTCAAAAAAATTCTCAGTTCTTTGATCAACTTAACAGCTAGGTAACCATGACTAATTAGTTGGGTTGTTAAAGAAAGATAACAACTTAGAGAAAGAAAGACAACAACAGCAGAAAGGCAGCAAGTGTAGGATCACTCTCCAACCGGGCCTAAAAATGTAGTTCCTGAAACCATAATCTCATAGTCTATACTCTATCGGTTTAGGTAATTAAATAAAGATAAACAAAAAAAACCACGTGTCTGGTTAACCGCCTAAACGTACCTAATACCTGTCACTTGTCATGCTACGACAAAGTTGTACTCTTCAATTAAGCAAACTTTATGATTTGTTGTATAACCGGTACATTAATTAATTTTTTTATTACATTTTAATAATATAACTCATAAGATAGTGTGTATTACTGACATCATACGGATTAAGGTCCAAAATAAAGTTTTTTTTTTATAACGTTGCTAAATTGAAGTATACAACTGTGTCGAAGCATGACGGCTGAAGTGACAGGTATTACGTTTAGTTGGTTAACCCGTGTTTTTTTTTTGTTTACCTTTATTTAATTACCTAAACAGTAAACAGTTAGAATATAAGTCTTATGCCATAAACTTATGTCACACTTTCTATGCTGGTTGCACTTCCAAACTTCAGACACTTTACATACCATTTAAAAGTGCCAAGAAGAAACATAAAAGAACAAACAAGTCAAATCAATAATAATCCTGCACAATTTTTACGATAACAGCCCTGTTTTTACAGGCACCATTTAGTAAGAGCACTTAGCACCTGAGAATCTTTATTCAAAAACGAAAATTAATGTTCTATCCGAGCAAAGAGGTTTTAAGTATTCTATTTTTCAAGACGCGTCTTCTTTTATTCTCTTTCATTGGCTTGCATTTGAAGTGGGTTTAAAGGAACTTCTAATTGTTATTCCTGTCTTTCAGTTGTAATAAAATGTAATGAGTTAAGTATAGCTCAGGTTTCTAATAAGGACAAAATATTTGTGGAGGAAATTCAAGTGATAAATATCATTGTATGGCTCAGTCGCAAATCGTCCACTTTGCATTTCTACCCGACGCAAAACGTCCAATTCTAATTTCTCTTTTTTTCTTATTTTGCGAAAGGTACATTTTGCGAAAGAGACATTTTGAGAAACGGACGTTTTGGGTCCGGTAGATATTTTTCGAAATGGACGTTCTGTGACTAGGTCATGCAAATCCTCAAAGCGTCGAATATAATATGGGGTATTACTCAAACTATTTTTAAGCGCAACCAACTAAGCACAACCATCAGTTGGGTTACCTCAAGGTCAATGATCCTGACGTCAAGGTCAGTGACCTTAGGAGAATCGCGGATCTTGACTTTCAGAATTTTGACCTTGACCTCAAGCTCAATGACCCTGCGGTCAAGGTCAGTGACCTTAGGAGAATCACGGATTTAGTTTGTCGGAATTTTGACCTTGAGGTCAAGGTCAAAATTCCGACAAACTAAATCCGTGATTCCAGATGTCCCATGGTGTTCCCCACTTTATTACTCCCACATCCCACCGGGTCCCGAAGGCTTACGTACACTCCAACCTAACTGATGGTTGCGCTTTGAGGAATAATTTAGTTGCGCTTAGTTGGTTGCGCTTTGAAGAATACCCCGAATATGTTATCTGGATACTATCCCGATTAAACGAATAATACGGATAGTTCCTTTTTTATATTTTTCAAATTTTCAATTTCCATGGTGCTTCAAACATAGTGGTCCAAAGCAAATGGGGTAAAGCGGAAGTGGCCACCTATCAGTTAAAAATTGGGATATTCTTAACAGTTCAGAACGCTAATACACTACTATTTTTGAATTATT
Organism: Cosmia pyralina; assembly: GCA_946251885.1. NCBI lineage: Eukaryota > Metazoa > Arthropoda > Insecta > Lepidoptera > Noctuidae > Cosmia > Cosmia pyralina. Next base: position 6,358,974 of record OX276347.1, on the reverse strand, counting down.
ACAAAAAAAAAATGGGGCTCTATCCGTTACTTGTGTAGTCAAAAGTCAAAAAAATTAAATCCCAAAATTGTCCACGAAAATTTGTCTTAATTGGTAAACTCATAATTGAATCAATCATTCGTAACAATTGCTACTAGAAAATACTACGCGCAGTGCTTTTCCATGATTAATGAATACTACTATGTAGCCTGTATAATATTTCCATAAACTGAGTGACATTTTGGGATATAAACAAACGCTAATAACTTTGCCTTATAAGAATATTATTTATTGAGACTTTACATATATAATAACAAGACCTTCTCTAATAAGCCCTTTAAGTCATCATCTTCCTGCCCTTATCCCATATTACTTGGGGTCGGCGCAACACGTTTTCTTCTTCCATTCTCCCCTGTCAACCGTCACGCTATCATTCACTCCCTTCTCTTTCATATCATTCCTCACACAATCCATCCATCTTTTCTTTGGCTTTCCTCTGTCTCTCCATCCATCAACATGTATATTCATCACTCTTTTAGTCACATGCGTTTCGTCTCTCCTCATTACATGCCCATACCAAGACAAACGATTTCCTTTCAACTTTTCTGTCACTGGCGCCACTTTCAAATTTCCTCTTATATAGGTACTCATTTCTCACTTTATCCATTCTCGTCACTCCACACATCCATCTCAACATTCTCATAATAAGCCCTTTAAGTATTTGTACTAATTAAAAATTAGTGGTGTATAATTTATTTATTATAATTTTTAAGAAATCGACGTAGTGAGTTTAAATCTGGCTGGAAGATGCCTTAATAGTATACAGGGTGTCCCGTAAATAAAGGATAACCTTTTAAGGGGTTGTTGTACTCATCATTATAAACAACTTTTACTTTAGGACAAACCTGAAATCGCGAAAAAAATCTGCTGTTCCCTACATTTAGACGAGTTACGCGAACATAAATGTAGGGAACAACTGATTTTTTTTCGTGATTTCAGGTTTGGTCCCATAGTAAAAGTTGTTCATAATGATGAGTACAATGACTCTTTAAGAGGTTATCCATTATTTACGGGACACCCTGTAGGTACAAGATTATGTTCCTGTTTACCGTTCAGTGTGGCTCTGCAACGCTTCAGATTTTATTTTTACTTGTCTTTTCTAACTTTTTATTAAACTTTAGCAACACTTTCTAGCCCAGATTAAAAAAAAATATTGAGAATATCCCAACTTTAAAATTTTCAAATGATAGCTGGCTACCTCCACTTCACATGATCTGACCAAGATTATGTCTGAACTTTAAAAGAGACTTTGGCCCCTGAGTTTGTTTCGCCAGTTCTTCTCAGGGCAAAAAAATAAAAAAAAATATATGAAAAATGTCGACTTCATCTAGCTTATTTTCTTAAATATTTTTTTTTAAATAATGACGTGTAAAAGTGATTCCGTTAACCTATTTACAGAATAAACAATTTCATTTAATTTACAATTTCATTTCATTTCGTTTACCCCATTTTCCATTGGACCAATATATTTGAAACACCCTGTATATAGATTACATGTACAAAATATCTACTTCATGAAATTAGTTTTTTCTTTAGATGTCACTCATGAAAGACTGAAAAGAGAGGTGAAAAAGTTCAATGTTCTTACATACCTACTTAATTAGTGAAAATAATGAAATAAAATATTACTAAGTTGTAAAATTGCATTTAATTGGTTTTGAAACTTTTTTAAGGTTTTATTATTATGTTAAAGAAAAGAAAAGCTCTGAACATTCCATCATCTGCTTGCCTTTTCCCAACTATGCTGGGGTTGGCTTCAGGTCTTGTTGTTATAAAAACATTTTTTTAAATTTATTTTATGGTTCGTGAACTCAGATCAACAAAAAAAGGAAGATGGAGCCCCGCGAACATCAAAAGTCAAGCCACCTTTTTTATTTATGTGTGAATCGAAGGGTTGCCATTTGAGGATACTTTTATCCCGGTAGTACGTTCCCGTGGGATAATATCCGACATCCACGCGGGCGAAGCCGCGGGAAAAAGCTATAAATACTGAGATTTCGAAGCGCGTCGTTTTGGCCGTTTCCTATAAATATAAATAGTAACTACTGTAACATTATTATACAGTGGTTCTACTATACGTACATAAATTCACGCCTTCTTCCCATGGGGGTATGCAGAAACCACAGAACGCCACCTGCTACGATCCTTACATACTCCTTTTGCTTCATTTACGTTTATACATCAGGGGCCGTATGTACTATGACGTGAAAAAAGATCATGGATCCATCATGATTCCAGTGTGGGAGAGAGACAGAGCTATATACGACTTTATGAATACTGCGTTGGTAGCATATTACGCATATGCCTATGCATGGCTTAAATACGGTGTCATATTATGGGGTAATAGTACAGACGCACCCACACTATTCACCCTACAAAAAAAACTTATTAGAATTCTAGTCAATATTGAACAAAGGGATAGCTGTAAGCCCCACTTCCAGGAACATAAAATTTTAACCCTACCGTGCTTCTACATCTTTGAACTCTGTAAGTTTGTACGTAGATACCCGGAATTCTACACGAAAAGAGAAGACATACAAACAAAATTTACTTTAAGACATAAAAATGGATTAAACATACCTACATCCCGATTAAAAATACACTCCTCAAGTACCTATGTCATGTCAATAAAAATATATAATAAGTTACCAGAAGAAATAAGAAATATAAATAAATACAACATTTTTATTAATAAATTAAAACTATTTCTATTAAACAAAAGCTATTATAATATAAACGAATACTTAAATGAAAGACCATAATTGCAATATACGTAAATATGTGTATATTTATCAAGAAGATTATTTAAACATAACATGACTACTTTATGTAAATTATAAAATGTCAACTACTGAACCTATAAATTGTCTCAAATTGTGATACACGTAAAACTGATCTCTCTATTAATAATTTGATATTTTAAAATATGATCTCATAATAAATGAGTGTATTTTGTAATAATATTACCTATGTAAATATAACTTTATCTAATCGTAATACTTAATAGTATTTTAAGAAAATAGCTACCTACTTACCAATAATAGAAATATTTTGTCATTGATTAACTTTTTATGCGAACGTAATTATTCAGTTTTCATGTATAATTTTATTTTAATTTAGTTTCTACGATTCAGATTTTTTAACTTTAAGTAATAGCTATGTGTCATACAATAATTGTTGCTGTGCCCTGACCGGGTCTACAACGGCTCTTAGCTCTAAGCCTTTTGATAACATCTTAATTTACCTTGTGGAACGCAAATAAATGAATAATGAATATGAATATAACACCATCCTTTTTTACAACGGAAACATGATGGATACATGATCTTTTTTCACATCATAGTAAGCCCAGCATAGGTACACGCACACCGTTTACGAGTAGAGTAGAGAACCTACCTACCTACGAGGTGCGCCGTTGATTCGTGCCTTCGTGCACGGGCCACGGCATTATGCTGAGCGTTAGCCGTTTCGCGCGGAAGTGACGCCAATTTCTGTTTTGTTTTGGTTTTTAATCCTAGATATAAAATAACTCTATGTAATGTGCGTCACCTTCATGTGAATAAACAGTTTTTCTTTCTTTCTTTCAGGTAGGTACCTTTCTGAAGAACATCACCAATAAGGTCATTATATTAGGTCTTTACCTATGAAATTGCCGTTCTGCAGTACTGGCCATTTCAAATCAAAATAATTTTTGTTTGGCTAAGAATTCTAATATCAAATTAATTTTATTTTAAAAACATGGATTTTTTTTTCCAAAAGTAGTCATTTGTTTATTGATTAGTGTTACATTTTCATCGCATTTCAATCTTTTTCGTCATCATGGATACGTTAAAAATTCGAGTAATTATGGAATATGAGTACCGTCGTGGCAGCAACGCGGCACAAGCGGCACGCAACATCAACGACGTTTACGGAGCTAACACTACAAACCAACGCACCACTTGTTATTGGTTTGCTCGCTTCCGTTCCGGAAATTTCGACCTGAAAAATTAACCTCGCGGTCGTCCGAAGACTTTGGTCGACAATGACGAATTAAAGGCGATTGTGGAAGCTGATGATACTCAATCTACGGCTGAATTAGCAGCAGCTTTCGACGTTAGCGTCAAAACAATATTGGTCCATTTGCGTCAAATTGGCAAGGTAAAAAAGCTTGACAAATGGGTGCCCCACGAACTCAATGATCGCCAGCGCGAAGAACGCGTCGAGACGTGCCTTGCACTGCTCAACAGACACACAAATGAAGGAATTTTGAACCGCATTGTTACCTGCGATGAAAAATGGATTCTGTTTGATAACCGCAAGCGCTCAGCAAGTTGGTTGGATCCTGGTTCAGCACCTAAACAATGCCCTAAACGAAAACTTACCCCTAGAAAAGTGATGGTCACTGTTTGGTGGTCTAGCGCCGGTGTGATTCATCACAGCTTCTTACCAAACGGGGTGAGCATTACTTCAGATGTGTACTGTGAAGAACTGAACACAATGATGGAGAAGCTGGCACATCTCCAACCAGCATTGGTCAATCGCTCGTCTCCGCTGCTCCTGCACGACAACGCGCGACCTCATACTGCACAGCAGACGGTCTCCAAGTTGCAAGAACTGGGGTTGGAAGCTCTCCGTCATCCGCCCTACTCACCAGACCTTGCGCCTACAGACTACTACTTTTTCCAGAATTTGGATAACTTCTTGGCGAGAAAAAATTTCAATACCCGAGAGGCAGTACAAAATGCCTTTGAAGAATTTGTTGCCTCCCGTCCAGCTGATTTCTTTAAGAAGGGCATCAATAAACTGCCACTGCGTTGGCAAAGATGCATTGATTGCATGGGTGATTACTTCGATTAATACAAATAAAAAATGCATGAAAAAAATTCGTTTAATTTTTTTCATACAAAACGGCAATTCATAGGTAAAGACCTATTAATTATGTCCTTCTAGCTGGGGCGTCCATATAGGTACCTAGTACCTACCTACCTTACTTAATATTTAATTATTGCCAGTGCGAAAAAAAACCCCGATATATTTACACACACCCAGACGATGAGGCCATGATTGCCAGCATCATCAATCAAAAAACAAAAAGAAATTTTTCGTAACACATCAGCTAAGTGAAAGTGCTTATCAACTCGTGAAATAGCGTGTCTCGCCAAATATTTATGTATGATATTTACATAGGCTTATTTACTTACGAAATGGGAAAGTTTCATTAAACGATGAAAGATGGCACCTCATCAAATAAAGTTTACAAGGAGTTTTTGAGTCTCAGGTCGAGAGGACAAATTCGCAATTGATTTTTTATTGCTGATTTCGTCGGATTTATGTATGGACTTTCGAAGGGATGATTACGTCTAGTTATGTTCACTTAGTTTGGGAACCTTTGTATGTAGTAGTCATAGGCAATCTTCGGTAGAATTTATTTTTTTAAAGACTCAATCAATATGCCTGCCTTTTCCCAACTATGTTGGGGTCGGCTTCCAGTCTAACCGGATGCAGCTGAATACCATTATTTTACATGGAGCGACTGCCTATCTGACCTCCACAACCCATTAGCTGGGTAATACGATACCCCTTGGTAAGACTGATTGTCAGACTTTCGGGCTTCTGACGACCCGTAACGACTGTCAAAGATCCACGAATGACAGCCGGGACCAACGGCTTAACGTGCTTTCCGAGGCACGGAGGAGTCTCGGTATGTAAAGATGGTCACCCATCCACGGACCAACCCCCGGCATGCGTAGCTTAACCTGATGGATAGACCCGTGCGGCTGTTATTACTTAGCAACGAGCTCCTGTTTTTTGTAAAGACTAGCAGGTCATATTAATTTAATATTTTGTGTGTTTGCAGTTAGTAAAGGCACAGAATAAATAAATAGTAGGTACAAGTACAGTTCACTCCGCAAAATCATTTAAATAAATAGCGACTCTTGCAACGACACGATAAAGTGCAATTCAGGTTGCACAGCGATAATTGCAAGTCATATTCATTCCTTTAACGACGCAGCGCCTGAGTGAGTATCGAACAAACATGCGAGCCGGCCGGTCTAATTCAATGTGGGCCAGTGTGGGCACACTGAATTAGCCCGACAAGTCGATCCCGCCGCGTACTTGTTGAGTTGTAGCTTCATACCTAAAATGCATAGTGCGCCGGCCTGGTAAAGGCGGGAATAGTATGGCACTTTAAAATGAGGCCGACAGAGCCATCTGTTGAAGAGAGTTAGTATTCTAAAGTAACCAGTGCTGCCACCTAGCAGTCGTTAGGACGAACTTTAACAAATCAAATGTAATATCTTTGTAGTTCTAAACATTACTGACAGATGGCGTTATTTGAAGTTTCAGCTTTCAAGTAAATAATAACGAAAAGTAATATTACAACATATTTTAATATTAGTTTAGTTTCCAATAAACTTAGAAGTACTTTTCAAGCGGCTCTCCCAATATTTGTTCGAGCTTCCTAATGGCATCTTTTGTAGATGTTTCTATTCTAGAGTCACCATCTTCAAGCAGTTCGGCGAGGAATGGAACGCTTTCAGCCAGGAGTGGTAACCAGCTGCTGCCCAACTGCGTTGCCATGGCGACGAGGCAGTCCAGAGCTGTCAATCTGCAAATAGCAAATTAATTTTGTTTTAGAATAAGCCACACAGACTTGTAATTGAAACTTACAGTATTTCTCATCATGTTTTCTTTTTGTACATAAAATCAAATTAAATAAATACATAGACTACTAAAACATAACCCTTCCTTTTGGCTTTGCCATAGTCGAGTAAAAGAGACTTTTGAATAACACTAACCTTATTTCCGCATCATTATGTCTTGTCTTCAACAGAATCTGATAGTTCAACAGCTTCCACAACGAATCGTCTGCAGTTGCAACAGCGAACTGAGACACACACGGGATTATGTACTCTGTAGCCCTAGCTTTAAGGTTCTGAATACCACCCATCGTGTTCTCAAGCTGGTCTACCACAGGCTGCATTAGTGTTTCGAACCTATCTTTGTTCAGGAAACTCTGGCTGTCGTAAAGGAACACTGTATGGAGTGTTTTGATGATGTACTTGATCAGCATCAAGCATTTGTCTTCGGAATCAAAGTATAGGTCTTCAGTTTTGCTGTTGTTGCAAGAGTCGAGGAGATCTGAGGCGTTCTTGATGAAGTGACCAGCGAAGAGAACGAATAAGCCTTTCAACTTGTCAGCGATAGCACTGCTTAGTCTGCAAAAAAATAAAAAATATATTACATTTTTTTAGCTTATCTATCTATATATATAAAAATGAATCCCTATTTCCCTTAGTCATCGCATCACGCGTGAACGGATGGAACAATTTCGCAAGAAAATTTCGCAGAAAATTGGAAAATTTCAGAAAAAACATTTTAACTTCACGCGTTTACATTAGAATATTCATAGCCAAGACAGGACAACGTCTGTCGGGTCAGCTAGTACCTTATAGTCTACAAAAGTATTAGAGGAGCTCGTGGCTAAGTAATAACAGCCGCACGGGTCGATCCATCAGGATAAGCTACGCTTACCGGAGACGGTCAGTGGATGGGTGACCAACTTTATATATCGAGACTCATCCGTGCCTCGGAAAGCACGTTAAGCCGTTGGTCCCGGCTGTAATTCGTGGATCTTTGACAGTCATTACGGGTCGTCAGAAGCTCTAAAGTCTGACAACCAGTCTTACCAAGGGGTATCGTATTACCCAGTTACTGGGTTGTGGAGATCAGATAGGCAGGCACTCCATGTAAAATACTGGTATTCAGCTGCATCCGGTTAGACTGGAAGCCGACCCCAACATAATTGGGAAAAGGCAGGCATATTGATTGAGTTTACAAAAGTATTAGTAAATCAATCAACAAAAAAAAAATATAAGGGGTGATGTATCTCATAGCTTTCTCCATCGTCAGATATCTTTTATTTGAGGAATAACTTTGAATTTTCGACAGTTTTTCCATACGAAAACTGTCAGACGTAAACTTTATTTCAGGGACAAAAGATGGCAGTGACGACATGACAGGGGAAAAATCAGCCCTAAAACAAATAAATAAATATTTATTTTACCTGTAGAAAGTAATAGTCCGGTCCTTATGTCCTTCAACATTAGTCCTTATCGCCCAGTCATAGATCTTGAAATAGAACGGCCTAAAGCTGGTCTCAGACAGTTTCAACACCAGACACACCAGTGCATTCACCACTTCATCTTCAGCCCTATCTATAACGTCAGCATGCACATCTTTTTCTACAGCATCACTTCTTAGTTGCAGTGCATTCAAGAAGAATGATGTTAGGTCCTGTTGTAACGCAGTAAAATCTGCTGTCGTGACATTAGCGAAGCTGTCAGCTAAGACCGACATCACAGGACCAACGGCATCAAAGTCTTCTTTCTCCAAAAGCATTTGATGAGTCTGATTCACTACTGGGATCAACACCCTAGGAGGTATAGACCCGGCAATTTTCTTCTTGATAGTCAAAAGCTTTGAGACTATTGCCGACACTTTGCTGCACTCCTGATCTTGGCTCTGCCATTTGGCTAACAAAATAGAGTACTCGTAAAGAATTTTCTGCAAATAAGGACTCAAGAAAAGAGGTAAGCTTTCTACTATTTTCGCGATTGCCGTCACTGTGCTGAGCAATACTAGCTCTTGTGTCTCTGCCTTACGCTGCTTTTTAAGCACCTTGATAAGAGCTGGCATGAATTTTCGAAGGCTAACTAACGCGTGTGCCTTTAAGTTACTGCATAATTCAGCCAAACATAAGACAACTGAAGCCATAACATTACCAGGAATGTTCGGATTGCAAGTATAATCAGTAACCGTTTCGAGAACATTCTTGAAAGGCTCAGGATTCTGTGAAGCGAGCATTTTTGTTAACAACTTCAATGACAGAAGGGCAGTTTGTTGGTTCAACTCCAATTCTTGAGAAGCGATCTCGCTTAATTGTTCGTCTCTGACTTCAATTGTTTTAACAATATCTAATAGAGGAGGCAGTAAAGAAAACAGTAACTCTCTATCGACACCTTCAAACAATTCTGGGCTGAATTGAATTTTGGAGTTGAGTAATTCCATAGACTTCCTTCTGACAGTCTGCAGAGTATGTTTCAAAAGACCTCGGACCACAGACAAGAACATAGGAGCTGATAGTAAGTTATTTGTATGGTCTAGTAAGTCGTAACTATGATGCAACATCACACGCCAATATTTAACAGTCTTGTCATCAGAAACTTTAGATATTGTCTGAATAAAAGTCAGAATATTAATAATGAAGGTCTTATAGTTGGTTTCCATTGCTTTATCATCAGTAGCTTGGCTGCTGTGCTGGATAAATCTGGATGAGGCTAAGCAGGTATTCATAAAGGTGATGATCATGTATTTGTAGTGCCGTAGCTGTAATGGAGTATGTCCTACTACACTAAATATGTCACCAGGATCAACATCAGCATCCATTGTGTTCTCATCCTTTTGTAAGGGTAGGGATTTGATGTAGATAATCAGTTTTATGAAGTTTTCTAGAGCAACTTCTGGTGGGAATTCTAAAACAATGCTTTGTCCAAAATCAATTCTATTGATCGGCGCTTCTTGGTCTGCTAAAGTTCTAGAATTTGGTTTGTCTATTTTCTTGTCTTCAGTGAAGTGTGCAACATGAGTTTCTAAGAGTAAACCTAGGAATACCCAAAGGAACTGACTCGGTCCAAGAGTTTCTATCAGCTTTTTGAATAACGGAAGCCTTCTGTGTTCTGGAACATGTAATACACAGTCAGCAAAGATACGCAAAACTGGAACTACACGATTTTGTAACCGTTGAAGTTCCTTTTCAGTATAATCCTCGATTTTCTTGTCCAGTTTCACCAAAATTGGAATCAAAGTCTCTATAATTTTTATTATTATTTGGAAACTGTATGCATCATCATGTCTTAGAACTGATGTACCCATGAACGTGAAGATTTCCATTGTATGATGAAGGACTTGTTCTGGTAACATGAACGCAGCATGAGACAAGAGGATCAGAGCATGGTGGTGAGTTTGAGGGTTTTGAGTACCCCTGATACATTGGACAGCCAGTTCCACGTCAAAAACGGATTTGAGTGACTTCATTTGATCCTTATCTTTTTCATCAACAAACTTCTTGCAATAATACCACAGAGAAGACAGTATCAGCTGTTTCGTATACTCTACGTAAGACTGCTCTTCGAATCTTAGGCATTTGTTTAAAATTTGGAACAAGAGTGAGACAAAAGTATTGTCCAACTTCATTTTCTTCTTGCTCTGAACGAATTCAAGGAAAGCTACTCCCAATCTCCATTCATCAGTTTCTGTCACTTGATAAGACAACATGGAGACTGTAGATTTCTTTTTCTTGGACATACTCTCATTAGGATCTACTGCATGTAACATTTTCTCTAAAATAGGCTTGAAATGACTGAATTTGAGATGGATCTTCTTCATTATTCTGGATGCAACACTCGATATAGTCGGGTTATTGCTCACGGCACCAGCACAAGCTATCAAGTATACAAGGTCCTTAGATTTCTCTTCAGGAACCTTGATGAAAACATTTTCATCTATCTGCTTCATTATCAAAACCGCAGGACTAACGAACGATTGGTCCTCCTGTAAAATACATTCTCTATACTCCTTCATACCTGCTGCTATACAATTCCAAACTTGTTCCTTCGAGAATGTCGAAATTGTCGATTCATTTATGTGACTGTACACAGTTTTGAACATATTTGACTCGTAAATATCAAATGTGAATCTCGTGTTCAATTCATTTTGTTTCAAGGTTTCTTCTAAAGTTTTCAGAGATTGTACAAAATGCGGGAATGCGACAGCATTGTTAATTTCGCATAAAATCTTCAGGAAACTTGACTTTATGTGAGATGGAGCATCAGAATTCAGTATACCAACTAGTTTTAACAAACAGTTGCGTCTGAAAAGTTTATTCTGGTCTTTCTGTGTCAGTATAGTATTCAACACCTGTTTTACTTGATTTTGGTCTAGTAACAATTCCTGCTTGTGTACCAACAATTCTTCAAACAGTTGGACGTAAATCAGTTTTTTATCTGGTTCTTCTCTTAGTAATTTGCTCACAATATCAACGGCGCATTCACGAATAGATGTGATCGGATTGTTCAGGCAAAATAGAACAGTTAATACAACTACATCAGATTCAAACAACCATTTTTCGGTTTCTTGTACAGCTAAGAAATTGGACAGCAATTTGAGGCTTCTCAGTTGTAGTTCAGGACCTATGACGTCCTTAGGATCGGTAGCATACAGGATATGTCCACAAGCAAAGTTAGCAATAAACTCGAATTTCTCTCTAGCATTTATAAAGAACTTTTCGAGAAGTTTTTGGAGGAGAGCAACATAATTTTCTCCGTAACTTGGGATTGCACATCCTATCACACAAATCTCATACAGTCTTCTGATAAGGATTGTTTCAGGAGTTTTGCACATATCACACCAAGGTTTAGGTATGTTGCTAATGTTCATGTCTTCAATTACTCTGGAGAAAATGTACTCAATGATTTGGAACAGCATTTTGTTCTGGCGACAGAGCTTAATAAATTCAGGCATTATTGGGCTCGAAAATACTTGGCCTTCAGAACTGTGGACTATGGATCTATTCTCAACCGATTCAAGGAGTAGATTTAATATGGCGGAGGCTTCTTCAACTGTGGCGTTTTTGAGTGAGCTGATTTTTAACAGCATATAGAAGCAGACATCCAAAGTATTGTTTTTATTCAATAGATGTTCATCAAGTATCTCGTCCAAGTTTATTGTTCTATCAACAAACAGTGCTTTGAAAATAACTTCGCAAAGTTTTGCAGGATTTTCTTTTATGGACCCTTTAAGTTCTTTTGTTTTATTCGCAAGTCCGAATTTCTTCCCCCAATCCGAACTAAGTATCTGCCAGGTTAGTTTAGCTGACTCTTCATCATTCGGGAAAAGGTACGGGACTAAAGCTAAAACTGTTTCTTGGTTAACAGGTAGGATTTTGATAGAACAAAACTTTGTTATTGCTTTTTTGACAATGTTTCTCCATTTCTTAGAACCCTTTCCGATAATAGCAACAAAAGTGTTGGTAGTATCGGTTTCATTTAGAACTTCTTTTAAATAGTCAGCAGGGATGTCCAAAGCTGCATTAACCACTTCAGGGGCGTCATCATTCAGCCTGTTTACCATAGACTCTTTAACAAAATCAGCATTCTCAGTTTTCAATGCTTCAAATTCTTTTGCAATATACTTGATAGCTTCTACACGCAATTTTGCATTGACATGGTTAAGGTTTTCAAAGAGATATGTGCCACCGACCTTATGTGCGATTGCAGGTTTAAACCCTAACAATTTTGACAGATGACTCCTTCTTTTGGGAGAATTCTTGCTGTTGGAACTCATTTCTTCTTTGACAACTTTATCAAATGCGTCGGGGTACTGACGCTCTAGGTTCTTCAAGAATAGTGCATACCAGTTGAGGGTTTTGCTGGAGGCATCATCTTCGTCGATTATCTCTACGTCACTCTCATTACCATCATCACCCTCATCCATTGTGTTTGAGCTTTCAGGCTGGAAGGAGTCAAGGACACACCTGAAAGTTTAAAAAATCTTTATGTTAGCAAAAGTATTAAATAAAGCCAGCTAAAAATAATGCATGGCTAGCTAGTGTATGTGTATGAACTGTATAATTTATTTAAAAACAATACTATAATTTTTTAGTACCTACTTATTTGTGTTCCTAGCAAAGTATAAACAAGTTAAACATTCAGCCACGGATAATTAAAAAGAAACATGCGAGTATCAGAAATAGATTCGATTCTTGCTGACATGAGTGCTGAATTTGCGACTATGCAAATACTTACACCCAATAACAGAAATTCATTGAATCAAACCCTACTATCCTACTAATATTAAAAACGCAAAAGTTTGTGAGGATGGATGGATGGATGTTCGTTATACTTTCACACAGATTTGGATGAAACTTGGCACACAGATAGTTTGTAACCTCGATTAACACATAGCATACTTTTTATCCGGGTAGTATGTTCCCGTGGGATAATTTCCGACCTCCACGCGAGCGAAGCCGCAGACAAAAGCTAGTTAGCAATAAACATTAAAATGTCTTGTAAAAAATTCTTACAGGGCAGGAGTATGAACAGCGTATTACAATTACAAACTTACTTGATTATCAATTCAGGCTTCTGCTGCTTCAAATCTACTTCACCAATCAGTATTTCTGGCAGTTTACAGTATCTCCAGAAATCTTCGCCCTGTATCAATGGCAAGACACTTGACAAGAACGCCATCAAAAAAGCCCTGATGTTGTTACCCCTTTCAGCTAACTTCTTAATATGACCACATAATGCATTCATTATGTCTACAGACATATCATTCAGTATGTCCTCAGACATTCTTGTCACATGGTCTTGATTCTCATACATCATAGTAATCAGAATAGCTACATCAAATGAAATATCAAATTCTGTGGTCAATAGTTTAAGAACTATTTCATTCAAAGTATCCTCTTTTAGACTTGTCTTTGTGAACAAATATCCAAGTGCAATATATGCAGCCGCTCTGAAGTCTGGGATTGGTGACTCTATTGCTTTTATTATGGTTGGCAACAAAGCATTGATGATTCCTTCGGTCACTTTCTTGCTAGTATCAATGACACCAATAGCAGTTTGGCAGAAGAATGCAAAGACAGTATTAAGCTGTGTTGCCCTTTCACCAAACTCTTTCACATATTTCAAAGTTGTTTTTGCAATGAACTGCAAAGTGCCTGAATTAGACACACATTGGTTGAACAAAACCTGATTGGCTAACGCAATGCCGTGTTTGTGAATAGGCATAAGCCAATTCCATCTATTATTGTTTGATTTGATGTCCATCAGCTGAACAAAACGGATAAATATCTTAGTACCGTGATACGGCAAGATAAGCGCCATGACAGCATCTTGATTGTACTCATGAATATGGTAACGGTTGATCAACCATTCCAGGGCTTTGTGCGATGATTGTAAAAGAAGATAAGGTGACAACTGTAGCAGAAACTTCTCTATGGTCTGATCAAGGTTTTGATTTACCTCCTTGGATTGCACTGCTCTTTCAAAGTCCTTTGAGGATAAGCTGAATAATGAATCTTCAAAAAGACGAAATCCTTCATAAAGGGCTATTAGTTCTTTCAACCCACTGATACCGATTTCATAGAACGTGTCGCGATCCTTGTTGGCGGCTTCTTTCGGATCGAAGAGCAATGAAACAGTTTTGCTGTCATCTTTATAAACTGTTGATTGGGGTACTGTTAGCTTTTTGAGCTGCTCTGCTAAAGATGTAGCAGCCATGATTTGCCTTTTTTGGTTTTATCTGTAAGCGGCCACAAAAATAAAGTCAGTAAGTAGTAGTATCATGCCGAGACAAAATAAAGGTTATGTTATAATGTTGACAATACATACGTGCCAATTTATAATTCACGGAGGGGTGATATCGATTAATAATGTTTCACTTATATCCTATAATGGCATATTCACATAGAATTATAATAAAGTCCGATGAGCACGTGGAAATTCGAGAGCAAAATGTTTACAACTTGCTTGTCAAATGTAAATGTCAAACTTGGTTGACATTGACAGTTTGCGATTACTTTACGTTTAGTTTACAAATTCGTAAAGAATCGTTTCACAGTTCTTCATATTTAATATTAAAGAATTTTTAAAATTAAATTCGAATTCACTTTCATACATACTATTTCTGTACTTAACTAAATTATAAATTATTCGACAAAAACATAAATTAATTACGAACATACATACGAGTGTTACCAGACCACCTCTAAAAAGACAGCCCGACGACGCACGCTTCGCCGCGCGCCGCGCCGCGCGCCGGCCCCGTCCTATCAAACCCTTCAAACCTCATGATTATCCATAATTCACAATTTTTATAAAATTTATTTTTATTTGTTGAAACATCTGCTGTTATTAGTAGCAATATTTACCCGACTGCCAAGGAAGGGTTATGTTTTTTCGCGTGTATCTGCTTTTTATTTATTTATTTATAATTATAATTAATTACAACGGCTTGCGCCAATGACAGTAATTAATACTTACGTCGTCGTGTATAAATCATCATGAACGCTCTATTTATTTCTAATAGTAGATGTAGAGCATCTCTACAACTTTTTTTTAAAGCTTATTTTTAACTTTATTGTTTAGTCATGATTGCTGCTTAGATACAAAACTGGAGGAATAACCTTCTTTTTTAATCCAAGAGTAAAAATCCACCTGTGTACAGTATTTTTTTCACACGCATGAAGTTTTATTGAATAAATAAATTAATAATCCTATTTTGGAAACTACCTAAGTAGTGGATATTTACAAAAACAGCTGTTTTCAGGTTGGCATATTAATTGGGTGACGGAGTCACAGAGCTCATGGCTAAGGAATAACAGCCGTACGGGTCGATCCACCAGGTTAAGCTACGCTTGCCGGGGTTGGTCCGTGGACGGGTGGCCATCTTTACATACGGAAACTCCTCCGTGCCTCGGAAAGCACGTTAAGCCGTTGGTCCTGGCTGTCATTCGTGGATCTTTGACAGTCGTTACGGGTCGTCAGTAGCCCGAAAGTCTGACAACCAGTCTTACCAAGGGGTATCGTATTACCCATTCACTGGGTTGTGGAGGTCAGATAGGCAGTCGCTCCATATAAAATACTGGTATTCAGCTGCATCCGGTTAGACTGGAAGCCGACCCCAATATAGTCACAGAGCTCACTCAATCTGGCAACACTAACAATGACACTGGCTCTGTGGACTGGCTGTTTGACTTTTGCAGTTTCGCTTATTACTTTAGATAGTGTATTATCTATGGTTTCGCCAGATGATTTTGTTTACAAATCGGGATTTTGCGTGGAATTTACGTAAATAATGTTATTGAGTTTTATCAATTACTTATTAATTAATTAATTATTTGTAAGCGATGACGTACACGTATTGTAATTTTAAATGCGTGTGTTGTATGTTCGTACTCAGTAATCATTGAATAATTTAAGAGTAAAGTTCTTTGTTCTCGTGTTTTATAAACATGGCATTGAAAATTGTATTTTGTGCTGTTTTATTATTTATTCCTCCTATTTTAACTTATAAGCCTGTGGTATTAATACATGGGGTTATGACTGGGAGTGCTAGTATGGAAGTTATAAAATTAAGGATTGAAGAGGTAAGTTTTTTTTGTGAGTTCTTTGTTTACTGACTGAATGTAATGATCCATACAATGCAATTTTTAGGGGGAATACCCATAATTTAACAACTTTGCACGCTATTTGTTCGCCCTACAATAATTTTAATTTATATCTAAATTATTAACGCTGAGCACAATAAAAAACCCTGTTTAAATTGTTTTTGCGGTCATTTGGCTCTTATGGATAGCTATGTGGATGGCCACATCAACATGCATATGCATACATTCTATAAAACACTAGTAATGCCCTGTGGTTTGACCCGCCATGTAATTTAAAAGTTCAAATCTAATAAATTACTTTGTTTTCACTTAGCATTCTTTCTGACTTTTTTCTTTTGGCTTGGCTCTAAGGGTAGTAGAATGATGTTATATAGCGTCCTTCCTGAAGAAGTGGGCTATTAATGAATTACCCAGAACCCCTCATTACCTATGCAACAGTTTCATAAACTATTACTTACTTCATTATCATCTGCCTAGCCTTTTCCCAACTTTGAGGAACCTTATCCTTTTGAACTCGTTGAACTTTGATGAGATATTAAAAACTTATGTAAGTACCTATTCCTGCTGTTCCTATTTTTTAATTTCCTTCTTGTCCTTATTCTTGCAAATAAATATCATTAATTCATTCATTCATTTGTTGGGGTCGGCTTCCAGTCTAACCGGATGCAGCTGAATATCAGTATGGAGCAACTGCCTATCTGACCTCCACAACCCAGTAACTGGGTAATACAAACCCCTTGGTAAGACTGGTTGTCAGACATTCGGGCTTCTAACCACCCTTAACAACTGTCACAGATCCACAAATGACAGCCGGGAACAATGGCTTAACGTGCTTTCTGAGGCACGGAGGAGTCTCGGTATGTAAAGATGGTCACCCATCCACGGACCAACCCCAACAAGCGTAGCTTAACCTGATGGATTGACCCGTGCGGCTGTAATTACTTAGCCACA
The DNA here is from genome assembly GCA_946251885.1 of Cosmia pyralina. NCBI lineage: Eukaryota > Metazoa > Arthropoda > Insecta > Lepidoptera > Noctuidae > Cosmia > Cosmia pyralina. The sequence goes on along the minus strand of OX276347.1, from coordinate 6,341,765 downwards.
AGCTCCTCATTATAAGATGATGAGTAGGTATTTCATTTGGCTTGCGGCATTGTGTCAATACCCTGAGCTGAGTCCCTGATGGACAATGAATACAGAAACAAGTATTGGACAATGGATTGTTGTTTTAATTTCCTGCCTGTTATAGAAGGATGCTTTTGTTTATTATCAGTACCACATTCATAATAAGTACTCGTATTAATGTAATAAGTTTGAAAGATAATGAATACAAAGTTAATAGTTTGTTCTTAACCGTATTTACTATTTAAATTAAATATTTTTATGGGCTGTTCTAACAGCATCTTATGACACCTTAATAACACCTTTATGAGAATTATGACCAAACCCAACCAAACCAACACAAACCATTGACCAATGTTTTGTGAAACACAAATCACATAGCTAACTCCTGTTTCGGTAATCAGCATCACTAATTAACACTTAAATTATTTCAATTCACAGCAACATCCAGGCACAATAATCTACAATGTGAACAGATTCGAGAGCTGGTCCAGTTTGGAGACCATGTGGCACCAGGTGTTGGAGATTGGAATGGACATTGCCAACATATCTGCTAAGCATCCTGAAGGCATTAATCTTATTGGTAAGCACAAGAACAAAAAGTATGAATTCGTGAGTGTGTGTGTGTTTGTTACTTCTTCACGGCCAAACGGCTGGACCAATTTTGATAAAATTTGGTATGGAGGTAGCTGAAACCCTGAATTGCCCGGGGCGCAGCTAGCTAGCGGGGTGCATCTATATTTTGGTACCAGTTTGATGTCCAAATTGAATCATTGCTGTGGCCTGTGGCTGTGATTCTCTGGGAGCCAAAGCTTTGGCAAGGACTGGTTCCAATCCTTACTATGCTATGCTAGCCATGGAAGTGGAAAATTCTTACCCTCGTAATTATATAACAATAAACAAGATCAGATACTTACAGCAGAGTAGTCATGGTAAAAAAATGTGGACACTCAATAGGGATGATCACCAAAAATTTTTTTTTTCCGTTATGGAGATTATTAAAAAATATTGGACACGAATTATAACGTGCTTAGTCAAAAGATTACGGCGATACATTGAGTTAAAATATGGCATGACATCACTCCTTGACTCCTTGTTAGATTTTATATGTAGTTTGTTATTTATTTATTTATTTATTTATTTATTTATTTATTCAATTGGTCTTACAAGCTAACAGACATAACATCCAAAACGCTCATAAGATTAACCAACAATTCAATAGTGGCTACATACACTCGTCTCCTTATACAATAAATTTACTTAAAATAGCAATAATGCCCATGTCTATAAATAATAATAAAAATTAGATTACAACGAAGAATTAATATAGCAGCAGAATATAATGTCAGTTTAGTGTCAATTAATAGTGATTATAATATGTCATTTAAAATAATACGAAATTTATTATACAAATGTCCTAATCCATCGGCAAATAAGTCCAGTTCGTAGTGCTGAGCAAGTATGTCCCCGATAGTGCGGAGTACGCGGTTGGTGGGCGCGTGTCGCCCGCGCTCGGTGCGCGCGGCGGGCAGCTCCAGCAGCCGCGGGCGGCGGCGCGGCGCTATCTGGCCCTCCAAGTCCATTGGTATGTTCCGGGGGACCAAAATACGGACTCGCTCTAGTATTTGGGGACTATCGACTTTGTGACGAATTATCGACAAATATTGCGCAACTTGAGACATAGCCCTTCTAAATTTTAACGTTTCTATGTCCACCATTCCCAAGACAAATAAAGAAGGATATAGGTAGGGATAGTATCCGTACTGTTTCTTGTAAATCCATCTAGCAAATTTACGTTGTATTTTTTCAACCATTAGAGCATACTTTTCCTCATAAGGATTCCAAACAACAGCACCATACTCAAGTTTACTACGCACATAAGCATTGTATAATACTTTTGCAACCCCTATGTTATCGAACTGTGATGCAGTCCTTATAACAAACCCTAACGTTTTGTGTGCGGACTTGCAAATTTTGGTAACGTGCGTGTGGAAGTCTAATTTACAATCTAATTCTAATCCTAAATCCCTAATCTCATAAACTCTGTCCAAAGGAGCGTCAGCTAAATTATAATCAATAATCATCGGCTGTGATTTTCGTGAAAACGTTATCATTTTACATTTGAGATTATTGAATGGAAGGTGGTTGTCATGACTCCATTTAGATACCGCGTCAATATCTCTCTGTAATGCCACCGCGTCAGCCTCGGTGTCGACACCCAAACTTAACTTTAGATCATCCGCAAATAGGAGACACTCGGAGGTCAAAACAACATCCGGCAAGTCATTTATAAATATCACAAATAGCAAGGGTCCCACCGTACTACCCTGACTCACTCCCGACCTAGTGAAGTAGATTCTTGAATCATATCCTTTTAATCGCACATATTGACTACGATTACTTAGGTAACAGGAAAAGAATTTGAGGAGCTTTGGTGTGAATCCAATAATAGCCAATTTTTCCAGCAGTATATCATTGTCCACCAAGTCGAAGGCTTTTTGGAAGTCAAAGTAAGCCGCATCGACCTGCTTACGCCTATCCATTTGCGAGCAGACATAGTCTACATGCGCGACCAAGTTGGTAGTGGTGGAGCGAGCGCTACGAAACCCATGCTGACTGCTATGTAGTTGGTGACCGATTTGGCTATTAATGCGAACACTTAGAATAGCCTCAAAGATCTTAGCAAAAACAGATAGTACTGCAATTGGTCTGTATGAAGAAACATTCATGTTATAGTTGTTTATTGATTAATGCGTTTAATCTAAGTATTTTTTTATTAATATGATAAAGCATAAAATATTTACGTGTCTAATATTTTTTTTTATTTGACTGACGGACGAAATAGCTGGATAATTTTTTTTTTTTACCCAGGCATCATCCATAATGATATGAGAGCTGACTGCAATTTCCAGCTTATACAGAATATAAAACATACAAAGAATTAATTAATTAAACTTTTAATTGGTATATCAAAAACCTCCCAAGACATGGACCAATTTTTTTTACGAAGTTTGATATCTTTTATAAAAAGATATCAAACTTTTAATATTTTAATAACTAACATTTATAATTTTTTTATTCACATTCCAGGATATTCCCAAGGAGGTCTGATAGCGCGCGGTATTGTGGAGACGTTTCCCAACGTGTCAGTGAGCACGTTCATATCTCTGAGCTCACCACAAGCTGGACAATATGGAGGTAAATATACTATATACTATATAAACTATACTTATTTATTACAATAATAAATCATCATAAGTATTTAAAATGAAGCCAAAGCAAAAAGAAAAACATCAGCAATACTATGACTCAAGCGAGAATTGATTGACATGTAATTTACATCATGTCAATGACATGTAGGTACATGTCATTGACATGTTGTAAATGTTTGTTGTGATAGAAAATACTGATAGAGCATACCTATCCCAAGCAGAAATTTTCAGAACAAAATATTAAAAGGGAGTGTAAAGCACCATTCAGAGGTCTTCTTAGTGTGTCGATGGCAATCTATGAGCTATGAGCTTGGCACCTTCAGTAGCGTCCATCAGCCCCCCCTCTCCCCTACGTGAGATTGGGTTCGACTCGATTGGGTGGGCATTCGGCTCCCCCCCCGCCTCACCTAAACTCCTCACGTATTAATGAACGCTCCCTAATTTATAACTATAAATAAAAATTTAAAAAAAAAATCTAAAATCAATAAAAATTTGAGTGACCCAGTGGCCCAGTGGCCATGTGGTGACGGCTGCGACTTACGATTTGTAGGTCGTAGGTTCGAGGCCAGATAAGCGCTTTACTTTGTGTAAATTATTTCATCACCACTGCTCTCAAAACGGTGAAGGAAAACATCGTGAGGAAACTGGCATGTGCTAGAACCAAAAATTCGAAGACACTTGACATCTACCAAACCGCACTGGACCCGCGTGGTGGATTACGGCCCACTCCCTCTCACCGAGAGGAGGCCTGTGTCCCAGCAGTGGGAACGTTATAGGCTGATTATGTAATAAAAATTCTATCTTTCGAAACCTGTACGGTATTGTAATTCCGTAGAGGTTTCGATAGATAGACCCCTGCCTAACCCTTTGAAGAAAACATGCATGATGTCCTTGTTAAAACTACAAACAATTTTCTTTCACTTTTCAGCCGGCTTCCTCCACCTAGTATTCCCAGGCCTGGTCAAGGACACAGTCTACGAGCTGTTCTACTCGCGAGTAGGCCAACACACGTCCGTTGGCAACTACTGGAACGATCCGTACCATCAGACCCTCTACGAGTCGTACAGTGTCTACCTCCCGTATATTAATAATCATATCACGTGAGTAGCATTATTTATTTATTTATTTATTTATTCATGGTTTACCAACAGATGTTACAGCTATACATACACAAAAAATATAACAACAGATCTTAGCTATCATTTTATTATATTATTATTATTTTTTTTTTTATTTTTTTTTATTACTTATTATTTTTTTGTTATTATTATTATTGTTTCTTATTATTATTCAATTATTCAACTTAGGCAAGGCCTTAATGGCCTATACTTTATTATGAGCCAACTTGAAGATAGCCCGCAAAATTTTAATATGGCTAGAGAAATATTGAACAGGCTCCCCCACTATTAAGTAAGTGCATGGGACTTAAGGCGCGGACTGACTACGATTTTAAACGGCACACAACCGCGTTATCTATTGTCACCATTAGCTGGCTTGAAATAAGGTTGAAAATTTAAAATAATATTTGTGTTATCGTGAGGAAAGTTTTGAGTATGAATGTCGATGGCTATAAGAGTAGGGGAAGACCAAAGAAACGATGGATGGACTGTGTGAAAGATGACATGGCTAGAAAGGGGGTGACTACCGAGATGACGAATAATAGAGAAGTATGGAATAAAAGGACATGTTGCGCCGACCCCAAATAGATTGGGATAAGGGCAGGAGAATGATGATTTGTGTTATCGAGATGTGACTAAGCTGCGAATGCGTATTTATTTTCAGGGTTTTCTTTAGATTATTCAGAATGTACACAATAAATTAAATAATTGTCCGGTTAAAATTAAAAAAAAAAAATGCTAATTCTATTAATTTCTTAAAAAAAAGAATGTCGTTGTCGCTGAAAATACAAAGATATTCGACGCCAAAGTTTATTTTTGTGGAGCAACTTCCAATTTTTTTATTGGGAATATTAAATTCGGTTAAATTTTTTCTTTAAACCCTTCTCTGTGCACTATATTTTTTGCGTCGGATAGTTTTATTGCGTTACGTCATACTCGACAATCCAAGAAACCAATATTTGTGAATATTGAGCTAATACCGCTCCTTAAACACAACTAGCAAAATGTGGGTTCTACTACAGGTGCACCTCCCGCCCTAACCCATCGGGGAATATGTAATGTTATGTAGGTATTTTAAATACTGATGATTTCTATGATGTTAGTCAGTAATTGATGTAATATCATTACACACTCTTACAACACCAACACAACTGACATAAGTCACAGCAACATACATGTACAGTTTATTTATATCTAGTTTAAGCTTTAAAATGTAAATTTTTAAAAAATGTTAACGGAACAAAGGAACCTGGATCTCACAACACAGGGTGTCTTAGTGTGAGGTCCAGGAATTTAAATTCATCTGAATGTAATTTTAGTGAAATAAATATATTCTTATTCGTAATGTAATGATTTACAAACGTAAAAGTAAGCGAAACCTAAATCAAATGTTGCAAAAAAACTGTGTGGTCTAGTACAACAGCTTGATCAATGAATACCTAAATTTGTTAAATAATAAGGATTATAAGAATTGTGTTATTATATGTTAACTTTAGTGGTGTAAGAGTAGTGATAAGGTACAATAGGGTTGGCGTATCCATGTGAATAAAAACCCTCTATTAACTTTTAAGAAATAAAAAAAAAAAAAAAAAAACGTAAAAGTAAGATAATTTTAATTTCGCGGGCTGCCTCTAACCGAAAGTACATTTACGCAATCGTTTTAGCGTTTACCATTTTTATGTTTACCGTTTTAGAAGAGTCTGCTAAACTGATTAAGGCTCCCGCAGACAGGCGCGACGCGATACTGGTACAACAATTTCCATGAAGTTTTCATAGAAATCGTTCTACTAGAGTCGTGTCGCGCCTGTCTACCAGAGCCTTTGGGCGTACCGTAAATTATATAGTAAGAATTTAAGGCTACCTTCAAACTATGGTACCTACCTATATAAAAAAGTATCGGCACTATTCCAAGGCATTTGTAGTAAGTAATAGAAAGTTAACGCGGGTAAAAGATCACGACCGCGACCGTAAGTGACCGACTTATCGCTCAAGAGCACGACAATATTATTATAATTAAGTATTATCATTTAAGTATTATTGTTTAATTAATAATTTTTCTCATATTATTATGAGGGCGCGAATTAGTCCAAAGGAACGAGTTTTTATTATGATGAAACATTATTAAAGTAGGTAATCATTTTTACAATTTTAATTAAGGAAGTACTTACTTAAGTAAAAAGTTTTGTTGTAATATTTTTTGTTTTGTGATAAACGCAAATTATTATTGAGCAGCGTAGATATTTTATCCTTTAAAAATCGCTTAGTGGTATTTATTGCGGTTATACAAAATTATTTAACTTAATCGATACATACGTGATCGTCACCCAGAATAGAATTATTTATCAACTTTCAATTAAATGTCAGATACACAACGTGAATTTCGCCACTACATTCATCGGTTCCATGGTGTAACGGTTAGCACTCAGGACTCTGAATCCTGCGATCCGAGTTCAAATCTCGGTGGAACCTGAACTTTTTGTGTTTTTTAATAAAATGGCGAAGCAATTTTTTCACTTTTAAATAATTTTTGCTTGCTTTTAATCAATAAAAATCTTATTTTTTTAGTATATACATTTTCTACGTATTCAATTCTCTGAAACCAACTACTTACGAAAACAAAATATTAAAAATAAAATTGAAGTAAGTCATATAGATTTATAGACTTGATTTATACAATAATAATTATCATTTGAAAAAAGTCCTCATTTTTTTGTATGATTCTAACTAAACTGTTTTGCCTACTAGGAAGCAAAAATGTTCTAATACGGAGTAGCAACTAATAATAGCTGCTTGCGTCATACTTCTAAACGAGGTCAAGATTATACAGACCGTCATAAAGTCATAATATAACTCTCGCGAATTATTTATAAGAATGTTTTGATGTCGTTAAATTAATTGTAAATAAGGATGTAGTAACTTTATTATTTAATTGTATGTATCATGTCGAACTTCTGAGAATCAGACCGAGTTGACGTTATTTTATACATTATGTCAATCAGAGAGAGTAGAGTAGTGTTATTTATAACTAAGTATAAGTACTGATATTATTTTTATATTGGGTAAATAATGTAAATATTTGTACAAATACTCCAAATGATGTGGAAGACCGATATAAGGGAATGAGTCTTTTTTAGACCTCAGATAAAGTAAAAAAAGTTTTTTTTTCTTTTTTAACCAACTTCAAAAAAAGGAGGTTTCTGAATTCGACCGTATACCTACATATATTTTTTTTTTTAATGTGTGTTCGCGGATAATTTCTTTTTTTTATTTATTCATTATTTTTTATTCCTATGTTGAGGAATCCGGGACTTTAAATGCAACAATTTGTGCCATTGTTGGTATATCATTTTATTTGCTTTTTTAACCGACTTCAAAAAGGAGGTTACTCAATTCGACCGTATAGTATATATTTTTTTTATGTGTGTTCGCGGATAACTTCGTCGTTTATGAACCGATTTTGATGATTCTTTTTTTGTTGGAAAGGAGATATCCCAAGGGTGGTACCATGATAAGGAAACCAGGATCTGATGATGGCATCCCAGAGAAATCGATGGGAACCTTAAAATTTTATAGGCACACCTATAGCGATTTGGGTATTTTTTATAGTAACTCGTGCATTTGCTCCAGGAAAACACCATTTGGTGAAGTGGAACTGATGAGGAAGACCACAGATGGCCATCGGAACTACACAATAATACGTTTCTACGGGTTGCGATTCCATTATTGCTAAGCAATTTATGCTCATACAATACATAATGTTGAAGTGGAGCTGATGGTGATTTCACAATCAGTTCTAGTTCTCCTGGTTCCTGGGAGAACTCTTCAACAATTAACGTCCTTGTATCGGGAAAAGCAATATTTTGTAAAAGGTGATGAGCAGTTGACATTAGGCTATTGTAACTTAGATAAATTACAGACTGACCCACTAAAAAGTGAAAAATAAAAAACTTTTTTACAAAAAAAAAAAAAAACAACCGTCTTCCAAAAAAATACTACAAAGTGAAAAATCACTTTAATTTCGGAAGTCGGTGGCAAAAACTAAAATACAGATCCAAAGACACCGACTTCCGAAATTAAAGTTATTTTAAAAAAAGCAACCGACTGTTTTTTTTTTTTGTAAAAAACTTTTTTTCATGTAACAATAATATGTTTGAAAAACATAAGTAGGTATTACCTGACAATGCATTTGTTTTCTTTAAAAAAACTGCAGTTTTTAAACATTAAGATTAAAGATAAGAACAATTTACCTACATGCCAAGAAGAATAATTTTACATCTGACGTCTTTCGTTTGTTTTTGCTGATGAAATATGATTATACTTATACAATGTTTTTATTGAATATTTTTTTGCGAAGTTTTCTTTACTTACTGCCTATTTTTGGTTTAACTTAAAGGTCACAATATACTGGTAGCTTTTGTAGAAAATTACAAATTAGTATATTAAGAGAAACATATTGTCTTTTTGTTTTATTCTTGTGTTGTGTATAATAGGGATGTTGACCAAACATTTTTCTTGTGTTCGTCATGTAGATTATTAGAAAATATTGGACACGTATTTTTTCTTTTTTTACAAAATCAAAATATTACGGCGATACATTAAGTTAAAACATCGCGTGACGTCACGTGTAGCTAGATTTTATACAACTACAAGTGACGTAGCGAGCCCCCACTCCCCAACTTTAATGCGTGTTATTTACGTCATTTTCTATTAATATGATAAAGCAAAAAATACGTGTCTAATATTATTTATTATCTGACTGACGGACTAAATAAAATTTCTTTTTTTTTACCCAGGTATCATCCCTATTGGAAGTAAAGTTATTATTTATTTTATTTTATTTACTGCTTGGAGACTAAACATAGAATATATTATTGAAATTGAAAATATTTAATTCAGACCAAGCACACAGTTGTTTATACAAAATCCATATTATGTTAGTGGGTACTTATAGCTATGTTGGTAAAATTTAAAATAATTATTATTTTGGACATGCATGAGTAACCAATGCCTCAAAATTTGACTGTTCACTCTGTCCGACACCACGCTCAGGAGCGTGTTGGTGCTACCCTTTACTCGAGACCACAGGGAGGCCGTTCTTTTACGAAGCACCGCCTGGAAGCCGTCGGTGCTGTGGCTGGCGAACATGCCCGAGGCACTGCACCGCCATGGGAGCCCCAACAAACCCCTGAACGGGTTGTTATACTGGACGCGCAGAGCATGGCAGGCTTTTTTTATAGTAATTGCTCCACAGGTTGCACGTGTATAACGTTTAACAATAGCTTTTGAATAGTGTGACTTTAACGTTACGTGAGCATCGCGCAAATATTAACAACATTCTAAACAGTTTGATATAGTTTCCTTAAATATCATTAGGCCAGAAATTATTGGCGAATGTTTACAATTAAATAGGTATGTTATTATAATATCCTGTTTATCTTTGATTTAGGTCTTAGGATACTTTGTTGCAGGAAGTAGCAGTTTTTTAGACCCTACAGCGGTAGTATATAGTCCCACACTTGTAGTCGTAAACTAGGTCTAGTAATTGGCACAAGGGGAGAAGTAACATATGACTTGTAGTCCCATTACTTTTAGTAGGTGCTTCCAAATAAAACTTATTGTTTTACGTAATTTCAGGTCAGCAAAATCTACAGACTTCAAAAACAATTTGTTGAGATTGAAGAGACTAGTGCTGATCGGTGGTCCCGATGATAATGTCATCACCCCTTGGCAGAGCAGGTAGTTTTTTTTTTTTAATAATGAAGTTTGTGAACTATAGGTACAGTCCGGCCTTTGAGAGAATGCATTCTTGACATCTGTCAGTTTCATACTAATAAATATGTTTTGCGAATTTGATCCTTATCACTAAGTACTAGAAATTGTTTAACTGACAGGTGTCAGAAACGCATTCTCTCGACGGCCGGACTATAAGAACATAATATAAATCCGTATACAATCTTATCAAGCTTAAGGCTATAATTATGTTCAATGTCCATCCATAGCAAAAATCCGGTTCATAAACAACGAAATGTTTAAAGCTACAAACGGATGTTAGTGTGGACTTCAAATATTTAGAAGAACGAGTTTTATAGGACCTATTTGGAAAATCAACTGAGAATTTATTACGACTAGAACTTTTGATTTCAAATACATTTTGCTATAGTTTGACCGATACCGCTGTACCGCGCCTTAGGAATGCGTGACGAGACGGTGGGTGGGACTGATGAATGAGCGGCTGGCACTGCCCCCCCGTCTCGCCGTGCCTACACCTAAGGCCTATACCTAAGGCGCGGTACAGCGGCATCGGTCAAACTATAGTACCTTTTACATCCAACGTGTGCTCAACAAAAATATTCTATTTCCAGTCAATTCGGCTACTACGATGCTAACGAGACGATCGTCGAGATGAAAGGCCAGGACATTTACATGGAAGATAGGATAGGCCTTCGGACCCTGGATGAGAGTGGTCGTTTGCACATAGTGACCGTTCCAGGAGTGAACCATTTTAGTTGGCATATGAACGTTAGTATCGTTGATGATTGTTTGCTACCGTTCTTGGATTAGCAGCTTTGGGAAACGAGGGTAGTTGAAAAATGGAAGGATATTTCTCAATTTTTTTTAACTGAACATGGTTTAGAGACAAAACAGTACTTAGGCTCACTTTCACCACACATCACTAACGCTAAACGAATTTAAAACATTGCTCTGTTCTTTCAATCGTTTGAAGATGACAGAGATAGAATGATGTTTTAACTGTGTTTAGCGTTAAACGCGTTTAGTGATGAGTTGTAAAAGTGAGCCTAGTGAGCTAGTGTGTGTTGTACGAGCATGAGATTCCATTGACAACATCACAGGCAATGATTTTATAGGATTAAATGTGAATACAAATCAGTGAATGTACACGGCTACATGATATCAAGCTATATATTTCCAGTATAAGCTGACCTCTCATTGTATGGAAATCCTGTACAATGCGAGATCAGCTTATAGTGGAAATCTATAACTTGATATGTAGCCGTAGCTACCAACTGATGGTAAATGAAAATCAATTGTATGTCGTTACAGGAAGGGTTAAAATTCTTTAACTATTACATTCGGTAGGTGATTAATCGTTTTGGTGCGTTGATGTAACCTCAAGCTCGTGCTAAGTACCGTACCTACCGATTTGATCTGAAAATTATTGTGTTAAGATATATTGGTAATTGAATCTCTAAGATACCCTTGTGTAACACTTAAAAAAATAATTTTAATGAGGCCAAACGAACTTTGATTAGTTATTGGACATAAGTGATTAGTAGTTTTATAAAAACAAATATATTTTCTAAGTAGCCAAATTTATTAAATTATACATAATGTATATGTAATTTATTTAATTTTATTATTGTAGAAATACAAAGTGAGCTTACTCGAAATATTGTATCTCGATTTGTATAGTTTTTTTTTAATCATGATGGTGATGAGATATAATTAAGACGAAATAGAATTCAATTCAAAATTTTAAATTAGTCTTAATGCGTTTTTGTACTACGTGCGTGTATGCTCAATATTCTCGCATATTTAATACTACAAAACTGTTCCTGTAAATTGCCAAAAGTTCTTAAATTAATAGGTGAGGTATGGCTGCTAACAGCGCCACCATTACGAAAAAAATGTATAAGTCTGGAGTAGGGAATCCAATCCCGGATTTGCGGGATCCCCCACTGTTTTTGCGGGATCAGTAATGCGGGATTACAAATGCGAAATGAGTGACAATATGCAGTCTTTAAAAGCATGCACACCGCGCGACTGTACTCTTGAGCGATACAGTTAGGGATACAAAAAATTATCAATATTTGAGTAGTTTTGAGTAAAATTGAGTATACTCGATACTTTGGTTACGATAGCGATACCGAGAATTTTCGTACTCGATAGTTTTGTTTCGATACTTTGAGAAGTATCGATACTTTTCACTTTACTCGAATACACGAATTGGTTTATCTCTAATTCTGGGATTTACCGGTAAAATAAAATAACTTTAAGAAAAAATTTATGCACCATATTTGGACGATATCTCACGCTGAAGGCAATTTCGTCATTATTCCAATGCAATATAGGTGATTTGTGGTAAATAACTACATATGTGTAATATACATATATTTCATATAACACTTCATAAATTCCCGAATATAACTTCATTCTACATTTTTGGTGTGAACTGCTATAACTTCGAACCTAGGAGGTTTAATGTTGATTTTTTTAATACAAAAAATTCTACCTCATCTGACTAAAAATGTGTGCATAGGAAATTTCAAAATGTTCCATATCTCCTGACTTATTAATTTTTCAATGGTGGTGCTGACGGTTAGCAGCTCTACTCGCCTTTTCAAAATTTTATAGTTAATGAAATAGTGTTAATTGACGACGATGTACAGTCGAAAGTCGTTGTGCCTCACCCTTTTCAAAACATATACCGCACGTTGAAATCGTAGTTTGCAAAGCCCTTTTTTTGTTTGACCAATGAACGAAGAATGTCGCCTAAGAAGGATGAAATGAACAATGTCCCTTTTTTCCAGTTTTTTTTTTCTTAAATTGGTTAGAACCCTTTTTTTTATAACGTGCGCCCAAGCGCTATTGGTGGATGAAAACAATGCAGGTGGGGCTAGCCACTGGCCCGTGCATACGAAAAGCGTCCTTATGGGGGTGAGGGACAAAAATCGTTGACTATACTAAAAAAAGCCTTTATTGCTACTAATTTTAGATAGATTTGTATGTATAGCTTGTCCACTCTGAAATGCCGCGCCCCACTACCATAAATTTGTATACGTACACTACGATAATTGCAGGAGTGGGGCGCGTCATTTCAGAGTAGACTCATAATATTGTCAAATTCAGCTTTTATGTTTATAGGTTTAAAGAATTTATTCTCATAAGAACTTAAATAACAGTTCGCTTAAAATGAGATACAAAGTGCTTACATCTACGTAAAATAAATTATTTATCAGTCTAGTAATATTAATTCATGTAGATATGTGTAGTGTATTGCCAGTGTGACTTTTTTTAATGCATTGAGTGATATGTGATATTTATGAACACACTCATGCATAATAACCCTCAATAATAATTATAAACACTACAAAGAAGTAGGTATTTAACTTTTTAGTAACCAGTACACTACGACACAACTTAGATGAAGCATAGATTTGATAATTTACATTCATTAATTTCAATTTGACGAATGTATTTGGATATATGACTATAAGTTATTGCGTATGGGTAAAGATAATTTTCGCCTAAAGCAGTAATAAAGATTGGCAATTTTGAAGGCGCACTCAGTTCGGATCGAGGAGCTTGTAAGGAGGACCTTGTGGCTAAGTAATAACAGCCGCACGGGTCGATCCATCAGGTTAAGCTACGCTTGCCGGGGTTGTCCGTGGATGGGTGACCATCTTTACATACCAAGACTCCTCCGAGCCTCGGAAAGCACGTTAAGCCGTTGGTCCCGGCTGTCATTCATGGATCTTTGACAGTCGTTACGGGTCGTCAGAAGCCCGAAAGTCTGACAACCAGTCTTACCAAGGGGTATCGTATTACCCAGTTAATGGGTTGTGGAGGTCAGATAGGCAGTCGCTCCATGTAAAATAATGGTATTCAGCTGCATCCGGTTTGACTGGAAGCCGATCCCAACATAGTTGGGAAAAGGCTAGGCAGATTGAATTTCAATTTTACGAATGTATTTGGCTATATGACTATAAGTTATTGCGTACCTATGCGTAAAGATTGGCAATTTTGAAGGCGCACTCAGTTCGGATTGTGATCGGTTTTACGAATTTTGCCGATGCTACATCTAAGTTGTGTCGTACTGTACCTATCTACAGTTTTGTTAATTACAGTTTTCTTACGAGTTTTTAAAAATAGCAAGGTAATTTTACAAACCTTAGTTAACATGGACAAAACCATAGTTTTGTATACAAAGTAATTTACATTTAGATCGTTATAATTTTTACATAACTTTAACTTAGTGCAAACCACGTGTGATTTATTTTACGAAACACCAGTAATTTTTAAGCCTAATAATTATTAAGCGGCTATATTTAACATTTTTAATTTTATACATTTTTGTATGAAAGCAATCATGTCCCGATTCTGTTGATACATTGTAAGACGTAATGTATCGCATAAGCCGGGTCTCCTGCTCGTCTTTTTGCAAAACATTACTCAAAAATATCGAAACAAAGGCGTGGCTTAAATATATTTGAATACGAAGGAGAATAGAATAGAATAGAAGACAGCTTGCCTCAGAAATTAAATGATTATGTTTAAGGTTTTTCTGTGTAATGTTTCGCAAAAAGATGCGCAGGAGACCCGGCTTTAGTTACACAAAAAATGATGACGTGTATCAATTTTTTCCTCTGTATCCCATATTTTGTTCGGACTTATTTTTTAATTTCAATCAAAATACTGTCTGACTGAGGATGAAAGATGATGAGATGAGATGGGTCTTTAGTTCTTCACTTGTGCGCCACGTATACAAGCTGGTCTCGATGGTCATCATGAATCGTCTCGCCAGGAGAATTGACGTGTTCCAGCCGTCAAAACAAGCCGGTTTTCAAGAAGGCTTCACCTACCGTACCTACCGTAGACCATATCCATACTTTTCGGCAATTTGTACATGAAAGAGTGGACTGACTTTTGTGGACTACGAGAAAAGCTTCGACTCCATCGAAATATGGACAGTTCTGGCTTTTCTGCAACGATGTCGAATACATAGAATAGGTACACACATTACATAGAAGTGTTGATGTTTGTATGACTCTGCCACAATGACTGTCCAGATCCAGGGTCAGAAAACCAGTCCCATCCGAATGCTCAGAGGGGTGAGACAGATGTGATATCCCAGAAACTGTTCACCAATGCGTTGGAGGCCTTCAGGACGCTGGACTGGACTGTTCAACGTTAACGGTGAGTACATATCACAATTTATGCCGATGGCATCGTCATAATGGCCAAGACGCTGGAACAGTTAGACCAGATGCTGCATAACCTAAGTGGAGCCTCTCGACGGGTTGGCCTCGGCATGAGTTTGGACAAAACAAATGTCATATACAATTCACAAAAAACAAAGGGTCGCGTCTCGAAGTTGTGAAGGAGTATCTAAGGCAAGTCATCCAGCTCGATAGACACAACTTTACCTAACCTTAAGAAGGTGGCTGGGACAGACAGGATGGGGAAGGTGGAGGACAGGGTGTTGTGGCGCAGCCTGGGACAGGCCTATGTCCAGCAGTAGACTGCGATAGGCCGAATTGATTGCCTGTCTGGCCATCGCAAAAAATTTTGAAAGCTGGACTGCTTTCAATACTTTTTGCTATGGCCAGACAGTATGTTGTTACACGAAAGATTAGGGTAATTATTTTGCAATTTAAATAAGTAATGTGTAATGATCTGGATAAAGTCCTCATTGGTACAATCTCATAATATTTTATGACTCAATTGCAATATGTGTGAAATAATCTTTTGATAACCTGATATTGATGTAATTCATAAACTATTGCCTCATGTTTTGTTTGTGGATTGTTTGAAAGGGTGTCAAGAAAGTATTGATAAAATAAACATCCTGTATTTGTCGCAGAATAATTTTTCACTATTCTTGGGTCGGCCATCCATCATAACTGAACCGAACTAACTAAACCTGGAAATGGATTTCGAGGTAAAAATGTAAACAAAGAAATGTCATTGTCAAAGTGACGCTTCAGGGGTAAGTAGTCAACATTTCCCTAGTCATTTCAATTATTTGATTTTGACATTTTGTAAACGTAAATTACTACAAAGAAAAACTTAACAACAAATAAAAACTTAAAGAGACAATCAAACACTACAAACGTCAAAAACCGAATGACAGTTTACTTTCCTCTATGCCGAATGACCAAAACAAAAATGGCCAACTTGTATCGATTATTAGGATAACGCAATATTATTTACGATTTTTTATCGATTCTCTTATTTAGAAGAAAATACATTTTATAAATAGAAAATAATACATGAAAGTCCAAATGTTTAGAGCCTTATTACCAGTACGTATTATAAAAATAATTAGCACGATTTTATTTCAAACAGTTATATTTTATTTTTGGATCGTAGTTTACGTCACTTTAAAGCTGAAAACTGAGTGCAATATTATATTTTACCTGTATAAATATGTCTACAATTTTAGCACTATATTATACTACTTTTCGACAAACTACACATTTGACACTATTATTTTAAATTGGCAACACCTTTCTTTACATTTTTATCTCGAATTCCATTTCCAGGTATACTTTGATGTACGCCGAAATATGCATCCTACTTAAGCAATATGCATGTATGTATTGTATAAATAAATATATATATATATAACGTAACATAGCTCAAATGAAACTAGTTTGAAAACTAACACCCCAAGATGTCCTAATGTAATGGTAATTTCTATGCTTATTTTGGAAAGCTTTCTTTTTTTTTCTTTCTTTACAAAGGTAAAGAAAGAAAAAAAAAGAAAGAAATCACGTTTATTAAGCGTGTGGTAGATTATAATAGGTATAACAGAATTACAAATTACCTGCGACAATCTACACCAAGTATTTTTTAATAAGTTTTATGTAACTGAAACAGTTCAAAATCATTATAATTTATCATTTTATAATAATTGTGTGAAATAGTTATACCTACTAGTCGTTTGACGTGAGTAATAATAGATTTTATACCTACTCATTTTGTGTTTTATTTTTAGTTTTCCTCGACCATTATGTACCTAGTATATTTGGTATACGGTTTTAATAGCTTTGTTATCATTCAAAGAGTTTATAATAACAGCAGACCTATGACAATTTGCAACAACATGATTGGTAGGGACCAATGGGAACCAATCGTGCAATTTGTTCACGAAACGGATGCAAAACGGTTTTTTTAGGGTCAGTTTCTACCCAATCGAAAAATCCTTGCGAATGCTCGAGCACTTTTATATTTCACTGAATAAGAAACTGTATTAATATTGACTTTAAGTATAAAATTATTTATTTTATTTTATACTTAAAGTTGGTCACTTACTGAACAACAAAAGTCCAAACTCAAGATTTGCCAACGGGCAATGGAGCGCAGCATAATGGGCGTCAAGCGTACAGACCGAGTTAGAAACACCATCCTGCGCTCCATAACTCAAGTAGCAGATGTTGGAGAAAAAACAGCCAGGCTGAAGTGGAAGTGGGCCGGACACGTCGCGCGAATGCACCCGGAGAGATGGGCAAAGATCGTCACCCACTGGACGCCTGAGGGAGGACATCGCCGTCGAGGCAGGCCACGGCAAAGGTGGTGTGACGATCTGATAAGATTTGCAGGGCCAACATGGCCAGAGATCGCACAAGACAGGGAGGTTTGGAAGGAAAAAGGGGAGGCCTTTGCCCAGCAGTGGGACACAATGTAGGCTAATAAAAAAAAAATTAAAAAAAATACTTAAAGTCAATATTAATACAGTTACGACCCTTACGTTTGCTTGCGTAGGTACAACTACAGGTTATTTAAGATTTTCTGTGACGTGAAAAAGTGATACTGGCAGAGCATAAAGGGAGGTAGGTACTTATATTTTTTAATTTAAGAATAGAATAAGAATAATATTTATTACACACACAAGATTCATGATAGGTACACAAAAGCAGATGTACAAAACAACAAAACACAGATATCTACATAAACGTAACGTACGTACGTAAACGTATGTACTTTGTGACCCATCGTCTCAGCAGCTCACCACGATCTTGTAACTCTGTTTCTATTACGCCATGTCTTCAATTAAAAGACTGCCCAAATTGACGCAACCGATGATTCTCCGGTAATGTTTTAGAACCGGACGTAAACCGTCCTTTTATATTCCCCTGGGAAAATTTAACTTTTTGTTGTAGCTAATAAAATATCTGCTTCTCCACAAAAAGGTCAGGTAGAGGACCCTAAAAAGGTGCAGAAGTGGGATTAATCAAAGGCGATCATTAAGTCGTAGTTTTTAATTTTAAATTCACACGCAATCTTAACTGGTTTTTGGGAAAGAACGCACCTAACTACGGATGTAGAATTTAAGGCCGGCTGTACACCTGTTAGTTTTCCTCACGTAGGTAACTCTCTTACGTAATTAACTTACGATAAATTTGCAAATGTAAACTCTTTTAAGTAGCTATAAATATCGTAATTTCTTCAAGGTAAGTCAATTTATGTAAGTTACTTACATACATTTTACGGAAGCAACTTACAAAGTGTATTGGCGGCCTAAATCCAACTATCTACGTCAAATGGGATTACTTTGATATTGATACTACGGGTTTACTTCCATAACAACTTTTGACTTATGAAAATTAATTTTATTCGGTGTGTGAATAAGGTTTTGTTGGTGTACATACCGACTGGGCTTAAGGTAAGAAAAACTTTTGATGCCTCCAAAAATCTATCATATAGATTTTTTCATAAGACGAAAGTTGTTATGAGTATCAAAGTAAACCCGTAGTATCAAAGTAACCCCATTTTACCGTACCAAATTTTTCTTGTGTGTTGTGTTGCAGACTGCCTCGTTGGTCTAGTGGTCGCAAGCGCTACTGCTGAGCATGAGGTCCTGGGTTCGAATCCCGGGTCGGGCAGTGTTATTGGGTTTTTCTGTCAGGAATTTCTCAGTAGCAACCCAGAGTCTGGATTTGTGCCCGGTTGATGGCGATAGACTCGCCGCTATTACATCTGGTGAAATGTAGGTGTACTGTAGGTACGCCTCTGCCTAACGTGATGTTATCAATCAATCTGCCCAGCCTTTTCCTAACTATGTTGGGGTCGGCTTCTAGTCTAACCGGATGTAGCTGAATACCAGTGTTTTGTTTACAGGCGTGATGTTACATAAGTTGTTTTCTATTTCTTACATCTGTACACATTTTCTAGAATATAACACGTGTAGTAAAAGGTAGCTATGTAATGCACATTCTTTCTCAAATTCGTCATCATATCAATTTGTTAATTTATGTAAATAAGCTGTTATTACAATATTAAACATATAAAGTGATGGTAGTTATGTAGATTTTGACCATTTATCTTGATATATCTATCAAATCATTAGACTGATGATCTCATCAAATATTGTAATTAATTATCAATTCGTTAGATTATCTAAAATGATTCCGGAAGCAAACATTAAACCCCCATGCACACGGGCGTATAAAATCGCGGCGGGATTTTATAGCGCACTAGATTTTCAACTCTCGTTGTTGAGCCGAGCGTTGAGAATCTAACTTAACAATAACAGAATACATTCTAGCTCGTCGAAAAAACACTGTTGGATTTTGCACTCTCGGCGCTAAGCAGAGTGTTGAAAATCCAGTGCGCTATAAAATCCCGCTGCGATTTTGTTACGCCCGTGCGTACGGGGGTTAATTACTTTGAAAGTATCTTGACATCATTGATGTAAATATATATTCTACAATGTTTGACCCTCATTTCAGGCGCTAAGTTCTATCGAAGATAAAATATTTAAGCTAGACTCAATAGAGAGAATCAAGAGATAATCTGGAGTGTAATTAGTTATAGGTACTCATCCCCGGATTTACGCCTAGGGCTACAAGGGCCCAGTCTAGGGGACCAGCCAGCCTAGGGGCCCTAGGAGGCCTTGTCTGCCTGACGGCAGGCGGACGGGATCCTAAAATTTTCGAGATCGCAGTCCTCTGCTGGACATTGGCCTCTAACCGCCTCTCCCAGGCTGTCCTCCGCCTTTTTTTTTTTTTTTTTTTTTTTTTTTTTAATAATAATAATAATAATTTTATTCATTTGCAAACATGGGTAAAAATATACATTGATGTTTTGTTTTTAAATGAATAATAAAGTTCTCCATGTTTAACCATCACATGGGTATGCAAATAATGAAAATAGGTACAGGATAAAAATTGACAGTCACAGTTATGAAATTATTATAGTAATATTAAAGTATCAAAATTAAATAAAGAAATCAATACAAAATTAAATGTCAAAAAAAAAAAAAAAAAATCTATAAAAAATTGAATGTCAAATTAAAATAAAATAATCAATAAAAAATTAAATGTCAAAATAAAATAAAAAAGTCCATAAAAATTAAATGTCAAAGTAAAATAAAACTAATACAAATCAAATTGAAAATAATTAATTGATAATTCATAATCTTTATAATTATGAACTGATATATGCTAACGATTTTTCCCTAATATAATAAATCGGATGTAGTAGGCCTAGCATCTTTCATTTAAATAATCATTAATATGATAGTAACATTTTGCAACTAAAAAATCGTGTAGTTTTTTTTTAAATTGATCCAAATTTTTAATTTCAATTATGTGTTCCGGTAGCTTATTATAGATTTTGGGTGCCATACCAAGAAAATTTTTATTAAAAATAGCTTTTTTATGTGGTATTGCGCATATTTTATTTTTGTGGCGTAAACTCTTTGGGTGATTGTATATGTGTATATTTGTCTTAACATAGCTTGCAACTTCGTATATGTAAAGACAGGGAAGTGTAAGTAGCTGGAGCTTTTGGAAATGTGGCTTACAGCTGTCTGTGCTTTGAATGCCACATATTGCCCTTATGCATTTCTTCTGTGCTTTAAACGCCATTTCTCTATCGGGTGAGTTCCCCCAAAATATAAGTCCGTATCGTAATGTAGATGATACATATCCGTGGTACGCCATTAATAATGTTGACTTATTTGAAATTTTCCTTAAGTTATAAAGGGCATATGACCACTGGCTAAGTTTTTTGCATACATTTTCAATATGTACTTTCCAGTTCATCTTTTTATCGATCCAGATACCTAAAAATTTTGTATTATCAGTCTCATGAATATACTTGTCCCCATATCGAACCTCTAATTTTTTATTCTTTGTTCTTTGTTCAAAGGAAATGTAAGTGGTTTTTTCAAGATTTATTTTGAGGTTATTTTTAGTGAGCCAGTTTATTACGTCATTTAGATTATTGTTTATGTCGTTTTCGAGGCTCTCATCAATTTCGCTTCTAAATAGTATTGTGCTATCGTCCGCAAATAAGATCATCGGATTAGAAATAATTGTAGGCATGTCATTAATATATACGATGAAAAATAATGGTGCTAGGACACCGCCCTGCGGTACCCCAAATAAGGATTTGCGATACTCTGACGTATATGTAATTTCTGTTTTAGTGTAGGGGCAGATTTTCTTTACGCATGTACATTGTTGCCGATTCATTAGGTATGATTTAATAAGTTGAAGGACATTACCTCTTATGCCACATTTTTCCAATTTGTTAAGGAGTATTTTGTGGCTAACGTGGTCAAAGGCCTTAGTCATGTCCATAAATAATGCAACAACAGGATTTCTGTTGTCAATATTTGTGAGTACATGTTTGACAAGCGCATATATAGCAGAATTAATGCTTTTACTTTGCCTAAAACCATATTGTTCGCTGATTAAGATTTTATTAGTTTCTAAGAACGAATATATACTTTTGTAAATTATTTTTTCAAATATCTTAGAGAAGACTGGTATAAGGGCAATGGGTCGGTAGTTGCTTGGATCTTGTCTGTCACCTTTTTTAAACATTGGTTTTATTATAGAAATTTTTAGTTTTTCTGGGAATATGCCTTTTTCAATGCAGTCATTGATAATGTGACTAAGTATGGGTGCAATAATGGAAGATGTAGCTTTAATCACTTTGGTGATTATGTCGTCATATCCAGCGCTGTTTGTGTTTTTCAGAGAATTTATTATTTTAATAATATCAGCTGGTACCGTTGGTAACATAAATATTGAATTAGAAATTGTGTCAAATGTCAGCATATTATTATAGTTAATGTCACTTTGAGATTGAATTTGATTAATAAAATATTCATTGAATGATTCCGCTATTTGTTCTGGACTGTTAAAAACTGTATCGTCAATAATTATGTTGTCTATTCCTTCTCTTGGATAATTTAATTTCTGTTTATTAATTATACTCCATGTAGCTTTGCTCTTGTTTTCAGAATTCTGTATAGTATGAGAATTTTGGACTTTTTGCGTTTGTTTAATAATGTGTTTCAATCGATTAGTGTAGGTTTTAAGTTTGTTTTTGTTTTCTGGGTTCGGTGACTTTCGATATTCCCATAGCATGTCCCTTTTCCTTTTTGAACATTTTTTTATTCCTGTTGATATCCATTTAGGTCTCTTAATTACCGAAACTTTTAGTTTATTAATTGGAAAACATAAGTCATAGAATAATTTATATATGTCATGGAATTCATTAAATGCATCATTGGGATCGGAGCACTTATATACATCATGAAAAGTGAGACTTTGAAGACATTCTCTAAACTTTTTGATATTTTCATCGCTATATTCACGTTTCTGAATGTACCAATGAGATAGTGTGCAAGTTTTCTTGACACGACATTTTAGTAGTTGCGCCGTGTGATCCGATAATGCAAATTCTCTAATCTCACATATGCTACCTCTGGTATTATGAATAATGTTGTCAATGCAGGTCCCACTGCGTAAACGTGTTGGTAATCGAGTACCCAGAATTAAATTATGGCTGCGTAATATGTTTTGGAAGGTGAAAGAGGCTTTGCTTTTTTTGCAGATGTCTATGTTGAAGTCTCCACATAGTATGATCTTATTATTTGGTTTCAGACAAATTTCTTTTAAGACCATGTCCAAGTGATCAAAAAACGTAGAGAGTTTATCTTTTTTATTTATTGGCGGTCTATAAATACATATGATTACGATAGGGTGGGACAAAAGCTTAATCGCACAACATTCTATTAGATTGGATATGGCCCATTTCTTTACATTAATAACCTCAAATTTATGTGTGTTTTTGATTAGAATGCATGACCCCCCATTTCTGTCACCTCTAGTGTAGGATGTAGCAAGTGTGTAATTAGCAATATGTAAATGTTGAAGGTCACCCTGTTTCATGTTGTGTTCTGTTATACAGAGAATGTCAATTGACTTACCTTCTTCTGAGAGTTCACTTAGATGTATGCCTAATAGATCCGATTTATTTATTAAACCATTTATGTTTTGGTGCATTATAAATATGTGATTATAGACGAAAAAAGTCACGATTATCTATAACCTTATCTACATGCTTATATGTTATTGGTATTTTGTTTTCCTGTTCAAATAAATCTAGATCATAGAGTATATTGCTTATAATTCGCTCGTGTATGTTTTTCATTCCGTATCTAGTTATTTTACCAGTTCTGTAGGAGAACATTTCAAGGGTCAGATCATAGTTACTATCAAAGAAATATGCGTATTCATTGCTTTGTATATCTGAATATAGGAGATTATTGAACATGTCTACTTTGTAGTTATATATAGGAGCACCTGCCACATAGGTGGCTGCACATACAATTAAATTTGTATGGTTTACTCTTTGCAGGGATGTTCTTATTTTGTTTATTATGTCTTTGTAGTCTCTTTCATCTTTTATATCATTTTCCCCGATGAAAAGTATGCAGTAGTCGTTTTTATTAAACCCTTTTAGTTTAAGTTCAATACCGATGAGAAGGTCAGCTGCGGTGCTGTTAGTCCTGATGTAGCGGCAGTAGTGAGAGTAGTTTGAATAAACTTCCTGTATAGTAGATAATGACCCCTTAACTGTCCCGCTGCTCAATATACACAATTTGTTTTTTTGTCTAGGTTTTATTGCCTTATTAGCCGTCTTCCTGTCATGGTCATTTAATATGTTTCCGTTTAGTGACGAGGTGTTGGGAACTTTCTTCAGTTGACTCGGTGTGATTGTTGTTTGAGTCTCTTTATTGTCCTTGACGCTTGGTGTGAAGGTGGTTTGAGTCTCTTTATTTTGCATGTTGGTCTCAGTTTTTGAGCAGTTGAATTGTGTGCCACTTATAATCGCTTCATTAATGCTTCGCCGGCTTCGTTCTTTATTTTGGTTTGGAGTTTTATTATTATGTATCGGTGACTTAATTTTTCTGCATGGTGTTGAGCATATTTTCTTATATGTGTTAGTGGTTTTGATCATTTTTTGTAGGTCAGTTTTTAGACGAAAGTTTTCAATGTTTAGCATTTCTATTTCATTGTCCGCGCTCGCTAATTGCACCGTGAGTTTTTTTATTTGTTCATTTAAATCGGCTATAATGTAGCTATTATCATGCAGACTATCTGGAATGCTCATCACAGTGGCATCAAAAATAGCTTTCTCACTGCTATTTGTTACGTTGGATAGGTTGGTTAATGAACCCGATCTGTGTGGTTTACGATAAGTGATATTGTCACTCGGTGAAGCCATTTTCCTCGACTATTCAATTATATATTTGTTTTAAAATAACTTTATTGTTATGGTTTTTGACTCCTTCAATTTTACACAAATTTCTACCAAACCCAAATATATTTTTCCTATGTGGTATCACTTTTAATTCTTCTACTTGCCACTGGAGGTCAGAATGGCGCTAGTTGTACTTTTATTTATATAGAATGGTAACACTTTTTTTATAAAATGGTAACACTTTAGTTCTTCTACTTGCCGCTTGCGGTTGTAATGGCACTAGTAGTACTAATAATTAGTTTGTCTATTCACCGCTTGGGGAAATTATGGCGTTAGTTGTTGGATAATATTAGAGATCAAAGTCCAAATTTTAAAATGTTTTTGTTAACTGTCTTTTGTTTTAATAGTTTTTCAATATAGCAGTAAAATATTCGCTAAAACTTATTTATTTCGTCACTGTTTGTAGATGAAACGTTATTGTACTGTCATGATCAAAGATTGATTGTTTAGGATATCTTATTGTATTGAAAAACTGAACTTTTCACTGAACATTGTCTTAAATACTTCCGCACTATTCATAAAGTGTCAAAAATAGTATCACAGGTAAATTATCGTAACTGTACTTTGTCACACTACTATTTATACAATTTGGATGATTATTTATATTTTTGCAAAATTAAAAATATGCGGTCAAGTGTCACTCAGCCAGTGTTGCCACCAGCCACCAAGCCTTCCGCATCCAGTCCGCTTTCCATCCGTTCGTATACCTTATTTCTTATATCTATGGTATACATACTAACCTATATCAGAAATTAGTCTCTTGTGGAGGTGCTTTAGCAAATTCAAAACGCATGACAAACTTCAAAACCGACTTCTTTCTGCATCTACCTAGTTTTTTTCAGATTTTACGGCACCAAACAAACGATCATTGAGACATCTTTATTTACATATTATTTTATTCAATTCGCTTTTTGCATGTCTCTGTGACCGCGTTGATCTTCTGAACTACGCAACGGATTTTAATGCGGTTTTCACCAACATTTAGACAATATATTCTGGAAGGTTTATGTATAATAGATTAATATTAAAATTGCGTATAATAAAGAAGCCTCGGATGTTTTTTCAAGTCGTAGAAACCGAGCGAAGTAGCGGGTCGCCCTAAATAATTACCTACGCTTGATGTAATGTGATCGCAAATGATAACAAAATGTCAGTCATTCTCATGACAGCCTAATACTATCTGTAGACGTCATTAACAACTTCCTCAGGAAATGATAAAGTTTTTGGAGTACCTACTTAGATACTTCGTTTACCTGACCATATAAGGTGAGGAGCGAAAACACCATCATGTTTATTTCTGTTATCAGATATTACTCAATATTCTAAGAGCCAGGTATTTACTCATAGTGTACTCAAACTGTCTATTATCTTGTTCCGTATACTGTTATCTTGGTTCGGGCATTCCTTGCGAGCGCCTAACTTTATCAGGACTTATCGTGTAAGTACTTATGTTAATACAGCTGTGTTTCATCATTAATTTCATTATTGGTTTTCGTAATTTGAATATTGTCCTTGAAGGTTTCGAGGAGCTCGTGGCTAAATAATACCTAACAGCCGCACGGGTCGATCCATCAGGTTAAGCTACGCTTGCCGGGGTTGGTCCGTGGATGGGTGACCATCTTTACATACCGAGACTCCTCCGTGCCTCGGAAAGCACGTTAAGCCGATGGTCCCGGCTGTCATTCGTGGATCTTTGACAGTCGTTACGGGTCGTCAGAAGCCCGAAAGTCTGACAATCAGTCTTGCCAAGGGGTATCGTATTACCCAGTTAATGGGTTGTGGAGGTCAAATAGGCAGTCGCTCCATGTAAAATAATGGTATTCAGCTGCATCCGGTTAGACTGGAAGCCGACCCCAACATAGTTGGGAAAAGGCTAGGCTGATTGATTGTATAGGTACATATCAATGTAGGGACTTAACTACAATGTTATGTTTGTTTTTAGTTCAGAAATTCTCTTCAACTATGGAACCCTTCATTGTGCGTGGCAGGCAGGCCGGTTTTTTTAAACAATTAGAATAAAAGCTGAAATAAAAAAAAGTAAGCAGTAGGTATGTTGTACCTTTATCTTTGCTTATAGGAACACGTCGAACGGGGCCCCTGATCAGAACATATGACCAAAATTACAATTTTCTAACTGCAGGGTCAGCTGATACAGTCTACAGAAAACACCCAAGATATTTACTGAAATCAAAGGTCCTTTACACCTGCACGCTTAGCATGATCGCCATAGAAACAGGTTTTGTCGACGGAAACATAGACAAAATGGCAGATAGTAGAAATATTTCTACGCATTCTACGCGTCTAAGTAGGTATGGCAATCTCTCATTTTGTCTATTCTTTCTTCGTCAAAACCCGTTTTTATGGCGGTCCGGTTAATTGTTATTCAAGACATGATACATACATACATAAACTCACGCCTATTTCTCATGGGGGCAGGCAGAAACTACAGAACGCCACCTGCTACGATCCTTACATACTCCTTTTGTGCATGTCCTGTGTCAAGTCAAGGCATGATGTAATACCGCACCGTAATGTCTTTACATCACCAAAAAGGGTAAGCAACGCTGCAGGCTAGCTCAGTCGACCTGCCAGTGACCATTCAACATAACGCAATGACGTCATCGCTATAATGAACCCTATTTAGACTTTTACTTTTTTGAATACTTGATTATTGCCTTTCTTGTGTGACTCATGCGCATGCCGCATCCGTTGCTGTTGCTATGCAGTTTTTTACGCCATAAGAAGCCTTGGAAATAATGGTAGCTGGCCCATGAATCAACTGTGCTGGAATTTATAACACTGGTAAAAAATCCGAGGTAGTTAATTAATAAGAGCCGCGCGGGTTGATCCTATCAGGTTAAGCTACGCTTGCCACAGTCGGTCCGTGGAGGGGTGACCATCTTTACATACCAAGACCCCCCGTGCCTCGAAAAGCACGTTAAGCCGTTGGTCCCGGCTGTCATTCGTGGATCTTTGACAGTTGTTACGGGTCGGCAGAAGCCGGAAAGTCTGACAACCAGTCTTACCAAGGGGTATCGTATCACCCAGTAACTGGGTTGTGGAGGTCAGATATGCAGTCACTCCATGTAAAATACTGGTATTCAGCTGCATCTGGTTAGACTGGAAGCCGACCCCAACATAGTTGGGAAAAGGTATACTGCACCCTAATTGCGTAACACACGTAATCGGTTTCATTTTGACAGTTCAACAATATTCATTGCGTCATTTGCGTTGTCGAGCAGACAAAACTTTCGAACATATGAAGCAATGGATTAGCAATTTCAAATTGCCAATTTGCTTCAAAATGATTCAGTGTGTTACGCAATTAGGGTGCTGGTTGGTTTGGTTTTTCTTTTCCACTGCTTCGGCTGATAACCTTACTTTCCTCCATTTTTAACCGACTTCAAAAAGGAGGAGGTTATCAATTCGTCGGAACCTTTTTTTTTTTATTTTTTTTTTATTTTTTTTTTTATGTATGTTCCCCGATTACTCGAAGATGGCTGGACCGATTTGGATTATTTCTTTTTTGTTTGAAAGGGTATACATCCCAGGTGGTCCCATGATCATCAAATCAGGATCTGATGATGGGATCCTGGAGAAATAGAGAGAACTCTTCCAATTTTATAGGCACACTTGAAGCGATTTGGATAGTTTTTGGAAGAGTACTTTCTTGGAGTGGTCCCATTTCAATTTGGTGAAGATCTGATGAAGAACTTCTGAGATAGGCAACGGAACTCTTCAATAAAAGATAGCAAATGGACTGGGATTGCTGAAATCTCATGTCTGTTTGTTGTTCAGACCAGTTCATAACATAACATCACGCCAGTACGCTGTGAAGGGGTAAGCACATGTGAACCACTAAAAAGTGAAAAATAAAAACTTTTTTACAAAAAAATACAACCGACTTCCAAAAACAACACTACAAAGTGAAAAATAACTTTAATTTCGGAAGTCGGTGGCAAAAACGAAAATACATTTAATCAGACACCGACTTCCGAAATTAAAGTTATTTTTCACTTTGTAGTGTTGTTTTTGGAAGTCGGTTGTATTTTTTTGTAAAAAAGTTTTTTATTAGGTACCCTCTTAGATATTTTTAACCGACTTCAAAAAGGAGGAGGTTATCAATTCGTCGGAACCTTTTTATGTATGTTCCCCGATTACTCGAAGATGGCTGGACCGATTTCGATTATTTTTTTTTTGTTTGAAAGGGTATACTTCCCAGGTGGTCCCATGATCATCAAGTCAGGATCTGATGATGGGATCCTGGAGAAATAGAGAGAACTCTTCCAATTTTATAGGCACACTTGAAGCGATTTGGATAGTTTTTGGAAGAATACTTTCTTGGAGTGGTCCCATTTCAATTTGGTGAAGATCTGACGAAGAACTTCTGAGATAGGCAACGGAACTCCTCAATAAATGATAGCAAATGGACTGGGATTGCTGAAATCTCATGTCTGTTTGTTGTTCACACCAGTTCATAACATAACATCACGCCAGTACGCTGTGAAGGGGTAAGCACATGTGAACCACTAAAAAGTGAAAAATAAAAACTTTTTTACAAACAAATACAACCGACATCCTAAAACAACACTACAAAGTGAAAAATAACTTTAATTTCGGAAGTCGGTGGCAAAAACGAAAATACATTTAATCAGACACCGACTTCCGAAATTAAAGTTATTTTTCACTTTGTAGTGTTGTTTTAGGAAGTCGGTTGTATTTTTTTGTAAAAAAGTTTTTTGTACACTGAATTTAATTTGTTTACCTACATCTCTGCTGATTGTGGGTAATTAGTCACACAAAGAAGTCGCTCACCCAACAGACGTCAGTAGTTAATTGATGGTTTGCGTAGGTATGTTAGAAATTAATTATATACCTACACTAATCCGGCTCTACACCACATGATGATAAAGTTACGTAACTACATATGGCATAAGGCTGAAGTGGACCCACTTCACCTACAACAGCTATTAAAACTTTTACGTCAATACACGCAAAAAGTCCCGTACCACTCAAGTTTAGTCTTCCGATATGATATTGATCAATCGAGAAACCAGGACATTACGATACGGTGCGATATCTGTATGACATTTTCTATTATACAGGTAAAGTACTGTTATAATCTCACCGTAGTGCTTCTAAATAAAATAACAGAATAAAAAAGTCACAGTAGTTTATCTGGGCAATGACCTTGAATTAGTTACCTACGGCCTCTAGACAATACGCGTCTGTCCGTGCGTAACTATCGCGCACTCGAACTGTTGCATACTGGTATAATACCTACTGAGATTTTTTGAGGGGCTTGTGCCTAAATAATAACAACCGCTCAGGTCGATCAATCAACACTTGCTGCGGTTGGTCCGTGGATGGGTGACCAACTTTACATACCAAAACCCCTCCGTGCCTCGGAAAGCACGTTAAGCCGTTGGTCTGACTCATTCGTGGATCTTTGATAGTCGTTACGGGTCGTCAGAAGCCTGAAAGTCTGACAACCAGTCTTACCATGGGGTATCGTATCACCCAGTAACTGGGTTGTTAAGGTCAGAAGGCAGTCGCTCCATGTAAAATACAGCCGGACTATTCAGTAAAATCTCACCGTGAAAACTTAGGTGAAGTGAGCTGACATTCCACCTGATGCTAGTGTTTGACACTATTGACAGCCCACTTCAAGCTCACTTCACCTGTTTTCACGTTGAGCTTTGTACTGAATAGATCGGCTGGTATTCAGCTGCATCCGGTTAGACTGGAAGCTGACCCCAACATAGTAGGGAAAAGGCTAGGCAGATGATGATATACTGAGATTTCGAAGCGCGTCGTTTCGGCCGTTTTCTATGGAGATAAACTACTGTGACATCATTAGACTGTGTAGATAGGTACGTCTACGTTTGTAAGGGGAACCACCAATTGGTTTGATTAGGTTTTTATTCAATGTAGGTAGGTATACTTAGTGCAGTTTTTGCAACACCGTTTACCGTTTGGATATCCGCATACGGTTTTGTTTGATTTGCTAGACGTAATTGGTCATTTGCAAACGCAGATTTGATTGAGATAGGTAGAGTCGGTCATCTACCAAGATAATAAATATGTTTAATTATTTAGTTAAGCAACTTATGCAGGCAGCTTCAATAACACCTTTTTATCCCATATGCATATGCTTTATTTTATTTACTTATATTTATGACATCTGATAACGATTCATTTTATTCTGCCAACGAATCTAGTGCCTCTTCCAGCAATGAAAGTTTTACTTCTTTTACAGACACCTTGAGTGTTCTTTTACGCCGAAATTTCAGCCTAAATTCTGGCCGGCTATTTAACGTGTGTCACATCAATGCTCAGAGCATTCCCAGTCACTACAACGAACTGTACGACACGTTTTTCGACAACAACGTTCACGCCGTCCTGATTTCCGAGACTTGGCTCAAACCTGACCTACTTTCAACTACTTACCCACTTCCTGGTTTCGTTCTTCTTCGCAATGACCGGATCGGGAAGAGAGGGGGTGGTGTAGCCATCTACCTTCGCGATAATTTCCCTTTTAAAATTCTAGCTTCTTCTTCTTCCAATGAATCCGCAGAGTTTCTTTTCCTCGAGGTTTGTGTCAAAGGAGCCAAAACCGTCCTTGGCGTTGTCTACTGTCCCCCTTCCATTGATTACTTCACTGAATTCGAATCAGTACTTGAATCTTTGGGTTCGGAGTATACACATCACATTGTTATGGGAGATTTTAATACCAACCTCCTTGCCCTTAACTCCCATCGGTCCCATAAACTTCTGCATCTAATCGAGTCAGCCAGTCTGCATGTTTTGCCTCTCCAACCTACTCATCATAATATGGTCAGTGATGATACTTGGCTTGACCTGATCCTCACCTCTAATCCTTCCCTAGTTTCCTCACATGGTCAACACGATGCTCCTGGCTTTTCCCATCATGATCTTATTTTCTTATCTTATGTCCTTAAACCCCCTAAACCTAAACCAACGTTCCAGTACAGGCGTGCCTTTGCGCGTATGAATAGCGAGAGGCTTCAACAAGATGCGTCCAATATTGACTGGTCACCCTTGGAAGCAGCTGCTTCAGTTGACGAAAAAGTCAGATTGTTCAACGATGCTGTGGTCAAGCTATACGACACCCATGCCCCTTACAAGAAAATCAAGTTGAAGCGTCCACCTGCGCCTTGGATGAACAGGGGAGTTCGGATGGCAATGCGACGGAGGGACCGCGCATTTCGGAAATTCAGAAAGGATCGCTCGGAGGACAATTGGGCCTTCTTTAAGGCTGCTAGGAATCGGTGTAATCAGATGATACGCAACGCTAAACGCCGCCACATCCTGAATAATATCACTTCTTCTTCTCCTGCTGATATTTGGAAGTTCCTTGGAACATTGGGCATCGGTAAATCGCGACATTTGGACCTTCCTAGCACAATTGGTTTGGACGATCTAAATCGGCATTTCTCTACTGTTCCCACTCTAGATAGTCTAACCAAATATCAAACCCTTAACTACCTTGCGGGTCTGTCGCGTCCAAACATTAACCCCTTTGTCTTCACCCCAGTCGACCCGGGAGAGATCAAAAAGATTATCCTATCCATTAAATCCAAAGCAGTGGGCTGTGATGATATCAGCCGTCATATGATTGTAGCGGCTCTTGATCATCTTCTCCCTGCAATATCCCACAT
This sequence comes from Cosmia pyralina, assembly GCA_946251885.1. Taxonomy (NCBI): domain Eukaryota; kingdom Metazoa; phylum Arthropoda; class Insecta; order Lepidoptera; family Noctuidae; genus Cosmia; species Cosmia pyralina. The sequence continues at coordinate 6,309,428 of OX276347.1, read as the reverse complement.
CATAAACTTCTCCCTTTACACTGGTGTTTTCCCTTCCCTGTGGCGTAAAGCCCTTGTTCGGCCACTGCCTAAGATACCCAATCCCTCTCTTCCTAGTCACTTTCGTCCAATTTCCATCCTTCCCTTTCTGTCTAAAGTGCTCGAGGCCAGTGTTCATAAACAATTCTCCCACTTTATTCACCGCAACTCCCTTATCAGTGCATTTCAATCCGGTTTCAGGCCCGGGCACAGTACCGTTTCAGCTCTCCTTAAAGTGACTGACGACATTAGGCGGGGAATGGAAGACACTAAAGCTACAGTTTTGGTGTTAGTAGACTTCTCCAATGCTTTTAATACCGTCAGTCACGAAATCCTTTTATCCATCCTTTCCTATCTTATGGTCTCTCCGGAGGTATTGGAATGGTTTGCCTCTTATCTTCAGGGGCGTCAGCAGTCTGTTCGTGCTGGAGACTCTTCGTCGAGTTGGCATGATCTTGCAGCTGGCGTCCCTCAAGGCGGTATATTATCTCCTCTTTTGTTTTCCATTTTTATTAATCTCATTACCACCGAGCTTCGGGCTGCGTATCATCTTTATGCTGACGATTTGCAGCTTTACTGCCAGGCAAGTGTTGACAACATATCCGATGCGATTGACGAGCTGAACCGGGATCTAAGTGTGGTTAAAAGCTGGTCTGATCGATTTGGAGTGGCGGTTAATCCTATCAAGTGTCAGGCTATCATTGTAGGGAGCCCCCACAGTAGGAGAAAGCTGAATGACTTAACTGTGCCACCTGTAATGTTTGACAACGCAGTCATCCCGTTTAGCTCCAATGTTAAGGATCTGGGTCTGCATGTCGACACTTGTCTTGACTGGCGAAAGCAGGTCACGACTAAGTAAGAAAGTCACCGGAACGTTGAGGTCGCTCTATCGGTTGAAAAACCTTCTTCCATCACACATAAAGGCCATGCTTGTACAGTCCCTAATCTTTCCCATAATAGACTATGGTGATGTGTGTTATTATGACCTGAATGCAGATCTCCTCAATAAACTTGATCGCCTTCTAAATAACTGCATTCGATTCGTCTTCAATCTTCGTAAGTATGATCATGTGTCTGCGCACCGATTGCTTTTAAAATGGTTACCCATACGTCAGCGCAGAGAGCTGAGGGCTCTGTCTATGTTGTATTCCATACTAAATAAACCTACTTCTCCTTCTTATCTGACTTCCCATGTTCAATACTTGTGCTCTGCCCATAGTAGAAATCTTCGTTCAACCAACAATCGTCTTCTACGATGTCCTTCTCACCGCTCTGGTTTTATTCATTCTTCTTTCTTTGTCCAGGCGGTATTTCTTTGGAATGCGCTCCCTCTGAACATCAGGATGGCAACCAGTCAGCTATCGTTCAAAATGAAGGCTCGTGAACATATTCGTATAAAGTTGGCAGAATCACTTCAGCGCTGATTCTTGCTGGATTCTTTTTCTCCTCTACCTATCGTTATTTCTCTTGACAAAGTTTATTCTGTTTATATGTATGTATATATGTATTTATTTATTAGTACTTATTCTTTTTCGAGTTATCTATCCTTTATGCTGCACCTGCCATGTTTTCTCTCTGCATCACCCTAAGGTTGACTGGTAGAAAATGCCTCAGGCATTAAGTCCGCCTTTGTACAGTATTTTTTTTACTTGTGCATAAAGTTTTAATAAATAAAATAAAAATATGCTTTGCGATTGAGTTTGAGTTTAAAAAAAAAACCCTTTGGCAGCTCTCGTCCGAGTGTAATATACCAGGTTCACACGGTTCGATTTTAGTTGATCAACTGCTATGTCCAAATCGATTTGAACCGTCTGAACAGACTTTCAATCAAATTGAATTTCAAATTCAAGGTATTTTTAATTGAACAACAAAAGCGGTTGAAAGGAAGAACCCAAAGGAAGAACACATTTTGATACAAGTGGTGAATTTTTGTTATTGCATTCGAGGCGGAATTAACACCCTAGCCGTAGGCGAGGTTGTTTTTGAGCCGAGAACTGCAATAACAAATGTCCACGTGTATCAAACGACGTTTTTCAATACACTTTTGAAGAAATAAAATAAAATAACGAAAAATATTTTTGTCATGAATTATTAGGAAACTATGATTTAATTTTTTTTTTTTTCTATGCTTTGCTTTCGCCAGGTTGAAGGAGAAGCAACGGTTTATAAAGCCGATAAACAGCCTAATATGAAAAATAGAAAATTCAAATATTTTTGAGATTAGAACACAAATAAATGTTGATTTGTTCACAAACGTTTTTTTTTATTGTAATAATCATCGTTTTGAAGACATTCTATTTATAAACATTATTTTAATATGCAAAAAATATTAACGCCGTAAAAGACGCATATCTCTTTGCCGAGATTAAAAAAAAACATTCACCTCCGAATAGAGACGGTGTGAATAGAGGCATTGAACCAATTTGGACTAAGTATAGGTATAAGTTATCTGTGACAATTTTTATTCCCGCACACGTGTTGGAAAATGAAAAATCGCACGCGTGTGAAATACATATTGCATTGTGAACCTAATCGTAGTGCGATATGAACCAGTTTTCGAGGAAGTGTATTGAAAAGTCAATTTTAGATCCATTGTTTTAGTACTTAGCATTTACCTGTGAACTTGTCCAAAACAAAACGCTATCACTATTTTTAACCGACGAAAAAAAGGAGGAGGTTCTCCAGTCGACACGTATATACGTGTATATATTTTTTTTATGACCACGCATGACTTTACAGAGAAGTCCGATTTGAAAAATGTTTGTATTATTCGACAGGGTATACCTCAAAAGTTGGTCCTATAATTAACATTGCTTTGGTAGTTTTTGAGTTAGCTTCAATAATACGTATTTTATTTTGCCCCACTTTTATGTGGATGATAATGTAATTTATTTTGCAGGTAGTGGTATTAGAATTTGTGGGGTAGGTACCACAGCTAAAAAGTGAAAAATAAAAACTTTTTTACAAAAAAATACAACCGACTTCCAAAAACAAAACTACAAAGTGAAAAATAACTTTAATTTCGGAAGTCGGTGGCAAAGTACGAAAATACATTTAACCAGATACCGACTTCCGAAATTAAAGTTATTTTTCACTTTGTAGTGTTGTTTTTGGAAGTCGGTTGTATTTTTTTGTAAAAAAGTTTTGTGTAGTAGATAATGGCTACTTGACAATTATAGTAGATCAGCTTTTGCCAGCGGCTTCGCCCGCGTGGATATCGGAATATATCCCATGGGAACGTACTACCGGGAATTCCTTCCTTATTCCTTGTCTACATTATAAAGGGAACCTCTGTGCAAAATTTCAGCCATCTAGGTCCAAGGATTTGGGCTGGGCGCATTGATGAGTCAGTCAAGCAGTCAGTCAGTCAGGACTTCTTTTTTTATTTATACAGGGTGGGTAAAAATCGTGGATCAAACGAAACATGGCGATAGTTGGGGTTACTTGCAGTAAAAAAAATATTTAAAAATTGGTAAAAATAATTAAATTAAATTAAAAGATAAGTAGGTAACGATAAAAAGATATCGAAAAAAGTGCCAATTCTCATAAATCATAGTACCCACTGTCATAAAAACACTTTTGTAGTGATGATAATTTTATTACACAGGGTTACTGGTAACTCGACGTATTCCTTGCAGAATGTCATAGTAGGGTTAAAATGCAACAAATTAAGCCACCAAATGTTCTACCGAAATTTAGTAGATTTTGAGTTAGTTAGATTTTTAGTTTTTTTATGAAAAATCCAATTTAAAAATTATTTACGGCGCGATTACACTGAAATTGAAGTTATTATCATAGCTGATATATTTGTAAATAATTAGAAGTTAAAAAATGCCTAAAACTTTGACATATATCACTAATTAAATATTTCATTTTTCGTAATTTTTGTCTGTCAAGAATAAAAATTACGAAAAAAAACTGAATTTCGGTAGAACATTTGGTGGTTTAATTTGTTGCATTTTAACCCTACTATGACGTCCTGCAAGGAATACGTCGAGTTACCAGTAACCCTGTAGAAACAACTAAACACCGTGTATTGTTTTAAAATAAGTACCCATTTTACTCATAACTTTTAAGGAGATCAAGTTAGGGCTCTGCCACAAACATATTTTTTAATGCAAATAACTCCAATTATCGCCCTGTTTCGTTTGATCCACAATTTTTGACCCACCCTGTATACCTACATAGATAGATTTTGAACCTGGGCTCGCCCAACCGTTGTGACTATACAAGGAAAGACCTGAAGAATGAATAGAACAATGGATATGAGCTGATGAGGCGTATAGATACGTAATTATAATAGTCATTAATTTTCCCTATATGCGTACCCAACGTACTTTTTGGTACTCAAATAAAAGGTGCTTATCCACAACGTCATGCGATGACGTCACATAGACGGTGTACATGACCTGGAGCACATAACAATAAAATATTAAGGAAAATCAAAATTTCTTCAGTTATTGTTTTCAACGAGTTTCAATAGACATTGAAAAATCATGAAGGGACTTTCATCTGTCTATACGAATAAATAAAATTTAAGTGTCTTTTTGTAATGTCAAAATAACAGCTTTCTACTATCTAGTATGTGCATTATTTGTGTTTGTTGTTGTTATTTATTGTTGTTATGTGTGTGTGTGTTTATTTGTGTATGCATCTGCATAATATGAAAGTTTATACTTACGGTAAGATAAAACAAAAAAAAAAACAATCTTTAAAATTTTTGTCCGTTTCTCCGAAACGGCTTGAACGATTTTGACGGGACTATCACTGGCACATAGCTGATGTTATAAGTAAGTAGTAACTGAGGCTACTTTTAATTTAGAAAAAGAATTAGGGTTCCGCGCAAAAAAATTAAAACCCATGATATTGTGAACAAAATCCAATTCAATTAAGGAACCTATAGACATCCACGCGGGCGAAGCCGCGGGCAACAGCTAGTAAGTATTAAATTTTCTACTATCTTGAGCTCTCAGCCATAGAACTATTATTACGTAGTATTTTATCTCAATGCTCTCAGCATCCAATCTCTTCTTACTATCTTGTCCCGCTTCATAAGTACCTAGGTGCCTAGTTTAGTATCGGTAAAGATTGCTTTGAAACAAATGACAACTGGGATATCCCCTTTCACAGAAAGACAACAGTTGAGTTGTTTTCAATGACAATAGGATCCAAAAGTCGGTCAATGTCACAGGAAAAAAACCGGTCAAGAGCGAGTCGGATTCGCGCACCAAGGGTTCCGTTTCGATTTCTAAAAAGTGTGGTATTTAGAGACATCGTTTTACTTTTCCTGTAATCTTTACATAAACCTTATCACATAGAATTATTTAATATTTTTCTCTATGCAAACTTTGGAGATAAGGGGGAACGGTATTTTTTTTACAATTTTCATAAAAAGTCGAAAATTATGCGGCCTAAAAAAAATAAAAATAAAAAATTGTGAATGTGCAAACAGCGCTCTTTCCTTAGATACTCCACATGTCCTGACAGCCCCACTTCGATTTTATAAGAAAAAAACTTCTTTCTTATTTGCAAAATAGTTGGGCAAACGTCATCTTAAACTGTTCCAAATTTCAAGTTGATAGCATTAGTAGTTCTTGAGATATCCAGCAGGCAGACAGATTGAGTCGGACCATTTGTTACTATTTTGGTACAGAGCCCTAAAAACCCATAAACCATAAACCCATAAACCGTTTTGGTTTGTCTCATTCGGCAACCTCTTGATTATATCAGAAGATTTTGATTGCTACCTACGTAAGAAAATAGCTCAAGCAAAAAAAAAACTAATTCTACTAAAGAAAACACTTTGACAATTCTCTGACTAAAATAGAATACTAATAAAATTACATAAAAAGTCTTAGTTAAAACATTGACATTGGAAAAAAAAACCTCATTCTGGTCCAGAATAACGGTACAGTTTATATTTGTTTTAATTTCTTGGTTTGAGTTATGCGCAGACGCATGATTCATGTTGGTTGAGTTTTCATGGGGGGCGTGTCCCGGCGCGTCGCAATGCAAAATTAGATTACAGCAGTGACCATCCAAAACACCGACATTTTATGGAAAAAAAACTACATATAAAATGGATTATTATAACTTCATTTACAGAACATATACCTACACAGCATTGAAAAAATAGGAAAAAGAGAAATCATAAGTTCTATGAATTGCACGACGACCGACCTAAATTAAATTATCTCAGGAAAAAGTTGCCAAAACATGATTATACGAAGAAAAACAAAATTCATGCGTACATAAAGTCATAACGTCGAAAGAAAAACTCGGCAGCTTTTCTATGAAATCAACACACTGCGATCTAAAATTCTAAACACATCTGAGGGGAAATTTCTGTATTTTTATCAACGTTCGCAATCTCATCTCAGTCTGAATCTGTCAAAATTTGCCTACATTTTTGACATTTGATTGTCGCTGGCATGAGATTGCGACTTGAATTTGAACGTTTTTAGGTACGAGAGTTGGCCTTCTGATCTATAAATATACCTAACTAAATAGATTACCTACAAACAAATGTCAATCGTTATTTTACATAGGAAAACATGCCTAGAATTTAAATCAGTTGGTAAATCCTCTTCCTATTAATATGTCAATCGGCGCGTGCGATGTGAATGTACGCGCATGATTCATAGCAATTTCCTAGTGTCTGCGAATTGACGCAGCGCTCGATAAATTTAGACTAGGTAATAAAAAAGTCTGAAAAACCAAAACAGACGAAAAAGTCATAATATTTACAAAGAAACACAAACTCAGCATTTCTATGAAACAAACGACAAATCGATCTAAATAGATTATTCAACAAAAAAATTGTCCCCAATCGTCATGTTACGAAGAAAAACATGGTAGAATTTATAATAATCCGATTCTTATACAATTTCTGCTAACTGGCGCGTGCTGTGCGTATGCGCATGATTCATAACGTCGAGTTCTCACGGGGCGGGGGCGTGCTCCGGCGCGTCTGGCATCGTTGATACGTTCCTGACATTCGATTCGGCCCTTGACTAGATTAGTAAACAGATGCGACGAATTATTCATCATTGATAGCCTTTATTAGCAGTCCGCTGCTAGACATGTAGGCCTCTGCAATCCAATTACACTATCTGTAGCCAAAATAGTGGTAAGAGCGTTGACAATCTGTAATTTATTAAGAGTAAATTCCAAAATAACTTTCAAAAATAGCATGCATACATATAAATACCAACGAATACCAGTTTGTCAAAGGAAAATTGTCCTTTGATTTAAATTTAATGAAATTATGACAAAAAACCTCGCCGCATTGCCAGCCCGCGCGCGATCTACGCTCCAATATCATTAATTGATTGTAAGTTTTTCATTTGTTTAATTTACTTTTCATAAGGAGCCTATAAAGTATCTTACGTTCTCATTCGTTTGTTAGTCTACGGGTCACAGCGATGAGGAATAATACCCCTCTGTAGTACTTATATACAGTATCAACTAATACGGGGAGAATTGTGACTGTTACTGGCAGCCTAATAAATATATACAATAGTAATGTCAACAGTATACATAAAGTAATAAATTGTGCACAAATACGCATAGCATAATCAGCCAACATGTCTTCAAATTTTTCGTTATAGGACATATCGGTTTCTTCACGATGTTTTCCTTCACAAGTTTTGAGCACAGAACAGATAAATTATCTGTTCTGTGGTTTTGAGAGCATTGGTGATGAAATAATTTACACAAAGTAAAGTGCATGCCGGAGTTCGAACCCACGATCTATATAACTCGTAAGTCGGGGCCGTTACCACTGGGCCACCATTGCAGCTCTCCCTCTCCAGTCACACGCCATTGTTTCAGTCGATCCTCGGCTATTCTCATCCAGCTGCTACGACTGCCACCCTGCGAAGATTGTTGTTACCTCCTAGACTTAAGGCGACCTTCCTTTTTGACCAATACAAACCTTGTAATCAGATATTCAAACTATTAATGATTCAGCACTGCGTGGCACTGCCATCTGGACGTCGCGGTTTGTCCCTCTCTCATCGCGTGGTTGCGGACAAAACTAATTTCAATATTGTCTCGGACGAATAAGCTTATTCTAGTAGTTTTGGAAGAAAAGAAGAGGAATTAGGTAGGTAGTTACTCAAATAATTACTAAAAAGCATAGATAAACTCCTCCTTAAAAGTAAGAATTGTATTGCAAATTATTAAACCACCTGTTGAAAGTCTCAAGATTAAGTAGATAAACACCTAACACGTGTACTCTATATTATTTCTGATTACACAATCTTAAATCTAGATATGCAAAGCAAGCTAAAAATATCGCTATGCATGAGTCAGCGTTCATATTAAGGACTTAAAAAAAATTGTAATCGATAAATTTTGTATTTTTAAAACTCCTAAACCAAATGTATATGGTTAAATAATTTGAATTTTCCTTATGTGTTATTTGGTTATATTGTCTAGTGCTGTACTAAAACCGAAACGTGATTACTTGAAATTTTTTCGATAGGAAAAAATCCAAAGTAGTACCGTATCCAAAGTATTATCTATTTTCTGTTTTATACCTTTATAAAAAGTTCCTTATTGTGCAGTAAAAGCTTTAAATCGAAGGTCTTTAAATATGTTTATTTATTTATTTTATTTTATTTATTTGGCTCACCAACAATTGAATACACTGATACAAAGATATGAGATACATGCAAAATAATTATTGACTAGTGTTCCAACTTCTAACAGATAAGCACAACATGCATTACTTATATGACGATAAATAATGGGCACCTAGGTACACACCGAGCATAAATTATGTTAGAGACCAAATTCTAAATTAAAATCAAAATAAAGCCAAAATTAAGATTACATAAAAACAAGTTAAAATTAAAATCAAGATACAATTAAAAATTAAAATCGGACTGCAATTAAAATCAAAATTAAAAATCAAAATAAAATCAGAATCATAGTCAAAATCAAAAACAAAATCATTATTAAACTTAAAAAATAAATTAAAAAATCAACACTAAAATAAAAATAGAAGATGATAAGAGCTTATTTAGCTAAAATTTGATTTAATTATAGCATTTTGTCATAAATCTACATTTAAACGAAGCGCGTTTGGTTCCGGTGCGCGTGAGAGTCAGGACAAGTCTAAGTATCTCGCACGTCAAACTAGACAGCCATAACGCCATCATTCATCATCTTACACGCCGAGCTAAACCACGATGTATCCTTAACTTTCGACTTTTACAATGGTATCGCATCTGCATAAATTCTTTATCTATATTCCGAGACCGACCGCTGAATATCTCGACTCGAGTTACATTACTATGGATGACTCACTCTTGCCTTACATCAATTTAGTAAGAGTCCAGTCCACAATATGATTCACCTGCGCCTGAGTTTTATTCCATACCTCTCTTTCTCACCAGTCAGAGAGAGACAGTCATACAAACATTAATTTTAGGGAAAATCATGCAACTTCTGTAATACTTAGATAAGAATCAATCAAATCTATCATGATTGTGTTTTATTACGGAGAATGTTATCTTTTAAAAGAAATATATGAACGTAGGGAAGTGAGGAAGTACGTAAGGAAAATCAATAATAAAGTGTTAGTGTTGTCATAAATAATTTCTCAGTAGGTAGTCATTATTCAAATGACACTGTCTTTTGTTTATCGAAATTCGTTGATCAGTCTTCCTCATACATAAACATATAGGGTCGCCCATTTGAGCTTCTATTACATTGAGACAATGGACACGTCAAACATGAACTTTAGAGAAAATCATGCAACTTCTGTAAAACTTATGAATCAATTAAATCTATCAAGATTATGTGTTCTATTACGGAGAGTAACCAGCACCCTAATTGCGTACTAACACATTTCGATCGGAGTTGGTTTCATTATGAAACAAAAAGCTAATCCATTGTTTCATATGTTAGATAAATTTGTTTTCTCCACAACGTAAATAACGCAATGAATGTTGTTGAACTGTCAAAATGAAACCAACTCCGATTGATAATGTGTTACGCAGTTAGGGTGCTGTTATCTTTAAAAAGAAATGTACCAACGTAAGGAAGTGAGGAAGTAAACAAGGAAAATCAATAATAAAGTTTTGGTATTGTCATTAGTTAATAACTAACTAACTAACTAGTTAACTAATGAGTTCAATAATTATTTCTCAGAAGCCATTCAATTGACACAGTCTATTGTTAATCGAATTATATTGCTCGCAGTCTTCCTCATACTTATCATACAGGATCTCCTATTTGAGCATCTATTATATTAGGACGATGGACACCATCACACAATCACACAATGCGCTAAAGTAGCCCGTGAAATTCAAATTAAGTACCCTATTGAATGACTATTTTATGGTATCAGGACATTTGAGGCCAATTCTAACTTAGAGAGTTGTCTGTAAATACATACCTATTTGTTACGATCACGAATCATATAATATTATAACGATAAAAATACAACCTAAAACTGACCTGAAAATTGAAAAAAAAAAGGGAAGAAAATGTTGAATTTCGATGGTTACCCTGGTGCTGAAGATTTTCCCTATCATCAATCATATTAAATAGATTCCCTATCATAATACCAGTGTGACCAGTGATTGAGGAAAAGTTGCCATAATTTTATTTTTAATAGCCACGTGGTTTGAATATTAAGTGTTAACTCACCTGGCTTTATTAACCGACTTCAAAAAGGAGGAGGTTCTCAATTCGTCGGAACTTTTTTTTTTTTTTTTTATGTATGTTCCCCGATTACTCGAAGATGGCTGGACCGATTTGGATTTTTTTTGTTTTATTCGAGAGGGCATACATCACAGTTGGTCCCATATAAAATTGATTAACTTTGCTTCGGTAGTTTTTGAGTTAGCTTCAATAATACATATTTTTTCCCCACTTTTATATGAATGATGTTCTAGTTTGTTTTGCAGGTAGTGGTGTTAGAATTTGTGTGGGGTAGGTACACAACTACAAAATGAAAAATAAAAACTTTTTTACAAAAAAATACAACCGACTTCCAAAAACAACACTACAAAGTGAAAAAGCGGTAGCCGTTTTGCGTAGATGTGACGCATATTTTCCCCAAAACTTGCTTTTTACTTTGTTTATTTTTATTTTGTTGTCCTTTGCGTCATGTTTACCGCAAGTAAACGTATTCTTTCTTTCAAAAATAACTTTAATTTCGGAAGTCGGTGGCAAAAAACGAAAATACATTTAACTAGACACCGACTTCCGAAATTAAAGTTATTTTTCACTTTGTAGTGTTGTTTTTGGAAGTCGGTTGTATTTTTTTGTAAAAAAGTTTTTTAATAAATAATTCTTACTTTATTTCAATGTGGTATTGTTATGCTTATGACATAACAAAACTCACTTTCCACGAATAACGTCACTCTGGGGGCGGAACCGGTAAACTATATTATTATTATTACCTACTACCTATGTACTGAGGCCAGCACATCAAGTTACCCCAATCTGTCAAATTTTCCCAATTGAATATGACCCTTATATCTTTGTGATAAAGTTGAAAATCTATCAAAAAAAATTGACAGATTTTGGTAGCTTGATGTGCTGGACTCTGTACCTACTTGTAAACATGAAAACAAACTCAAAACAAGTATTTAGCTAACTGTAGATATAAATGGATAGAACTGACAGTTCAATGACATTCAAAATAATATCAAAGAATAACTGTTAGAGATCAGAGGGAAATTCCTGTATTTTTAACAAAGTTCGCAATCTCATCTCAGTCTCACTCTGTCAAAAATTGTAACGCATTTTACCTACATTTTTGACATTTGATTGTCGCTGGCATGAGATTGCGACTTGAATTTGAACGTTTTTAGTTACGAGAATTGGCCTTCAGTCTAAACATCTTTGTTCCAATTAAAAATAAAAATTGAATTAATGATATTAACTACTTAGGTATATCATTAATTCAATTTTTGTTTTTACACATAATCAGCCTATAATGTTCCCACTGCTGGGACACAGGCCTCCTCTCGGTGAGAGGGAGTGGGCCGTAATCCACCACGCGGGCCCAGTGCGTGTTGGCAGATGTCACATGTCTTCGAATTTTTGATTCTAGGACATGCCGGTTTCCTCACGATGTTTTCCTTCACCGTTTTGAGAGCAGTGGTGATGAAATAATTTACACAAAGTAAAGCGCCTGTCTGGGTTCGAACCTACGACCTACAACTCGTAAGTCGCGACCGTTACCACTGGGCCACCACTGCTTTTTGTTTTTCATTATTTTAAAATAATTCATCGTTCATCGCTCGAGATATTTTTACAGGAGAAAACGCCTATAATTCCCGCAGGGTTAGGCAAAGGTGTACCTACAGTACACCCACATTTCGCCAGTTATGGTTAAGTCCCATGTAATAGGAGCTGATTCTGTTGCCATCAAACGGGCACAAATCCAGACTCCGGGCTGCTACTGAGAAATCTACAATCCATAGTTAGAACAAACAGCTACAATCTACAATAACAAAATCAATCAATCTGCCTAGCCTTTTCCCAACTATGTTGGGGTCGGCTTCCAGTCTAACCGGATGCAGCTGAATACCAGTATTTTACATGGAGCGACTGCCTATCTGACCTCCACAACCCATTAACTGGGTAATACAATACCCCTTGGTAAGACTGATTGTCAGACTTTGGGGCTTCTGACGACCCGTAACGACTGTCAAAGATTCACGAATGACAGCCGGGACCAACGGCTTAACGTGCATTCCGAGGCACGGATGAGTCTCGGTATGTAAAGATGGTCACCCATACACGGACCAACCCCGGCAAGCGAAGCTTAACCTGATGCATCGACCCGTGCGGCTGTTATTACTTAGCCACGAGCTCCTCTACAATACACAATCTCTACAATAACACTCTTTACTATTTCTTACACATGCTAAACATCTTACTACGTAGGTACCTATTTAAGTAGGTATGTAATTTACCTTAGACATGATCAAGGCCACTGTTACTCCACAAACAAAACTATATAAAGTAAAATACATAATAGAAACAATTAAAATAGAGGAAATACGGCTATGTTATTTCCTGTTAAGTGAACAATTCTTGTTTGGGATACCTAAATAAATAAACACTAGACGCTATAGGATTCCCTGGGACTGGGTGACGTCATTTGCCTAGTAAAAAAATTAAAAATCTATAGGTAGAATGACATGAATGTGTACCTAAACAATCTTTCATTGCATGAGAGGTATCATAGGTAAGATACAATAAATCAGCCTAGTCTTTTCCCAACTATGTTGGGGTTGGCTTCCAGTCTAAACGGATGCAGCTGAATACCAGTATTATTTACATGGAGCGACTGCCTATCTGACCTCCGCACAACCCAATTACTGGGTAATACGATACCCCTTGGTAAGACTGCTTGTCAGACTTTCGGGCTTCTGACGACCCATAACGACTGTCAAAGATCCACGAATGACAGCCGGGACCAACCCGAGGCACGGAGGAGACTCGGTATGTAAAGATGGTCACCCATCCACAGACCAACCCCAGCAAGCGTAGCTTAGCCTGATGTATCGACCAGTAAGGCTGTTATTACTTAGCCACGAGCTCCTCAACTCCTCAGTTATCTCCCAATCAATACATATTTATGCAGAATAAACATCAGTTGATAATAACAATGATTACATAACTCATTATCATTACACTACATAACTCATTTCATCGGGAAGTTACCTTTTTCACCTCATAGCTTGATAATACCGCGTGATCATTATCTCTACTACTTATCTATGTATAAAACTTATTATATTTCTACATACCTAAATGTTTACAAACAAAATCATTGCACTTCAGACTACGTCATTATACCTTTTGGATTATGTAAACGGGTTTTAAATTAGATAATTTGGCCGGTTTTGTCCCGAGCGAAACGATGTCGGCTAAATAAAACAACTATTTGGTGGACTTTAGACTCAGAAGAGCATTGTATCTAGGAGTCTGGGACCTATTACTTTCCGGCTAGTAAGTATCGCACCTCTATACAACGTGTCGTTTTGCATCCTTGTCAAATTTAAAAGATAGACCATCAAACCGAACAAATTTTTCCATGGCACCAACATCGTAATCGCGAAAAAATAATCAGCCGTTCCATACATTTGCGTCGAGTAGGTAAGTATTAAAGTTTTATGGGACAGTGGAAAATTTTTTCGCGATTACGATGTTGGTCCCATGGAGAAAGTTGTTCGATTTGATGTTCTGTACCACACCCTGAAATTTGACGAGGATGCTAAACGACACGTTTTATGTAAGACGTACGAGTACATACATATCTAGGTGTTACGTACTTACTAGAGCACAAAGGTCAATGACTTGAATGGGATTGGCAATATTGGCATAACACCTCTTTACTGCCCATCCCATAAACATAAATTCTATGCTTGGTAACCTAGGCTATAAATTTCAAAGTTTGAATGGATGTGTTACTCAATCACGCCAGAACGGCTGAACGGATCTGGATGAAATTTGGCACAGAGTTAGATTATAGTCTGGAATAGCATATAGGCTACTTTTTATCCCGGTAGTACGTTCCCGTGGGATAATTTCCAACACGCACGCGGGCGAAGCCGCTGGCAAAAGCATGCAGTCCTCAATTGAAAGTGCTTGAGCCTTAATACTTACAAATACTACTTTAATATTAAAAACTCAAATAGGCTTATTAATTACTTATATTAATCTGTAATAAGAACTCAAGTAATAACAGGATATAACATAGGTAAACTCCGAAGTTCAATAGGTAACTAAAAATAGATCAATCAATCTACCTAGCCTTTTCCCAACTATGTTGGGGTCGGCTTCCAGTCTAACCGGCTGCAGCTGAATACCAGTATTTTACATGGAGCGACTGCCTATCTGACCTCCACAACCCATTAATTGGGTAATACGATACCCCTTGGTAAGACTGGTTGTCAGACTTTCGGGATTCTGACGACCCGTAACGACTGTCAACGATCCACGAATGACAGCCGGGACCAACGGCTTAACGTGCTTTCCGAGGCACGGAGGAGTCTCGGTATGTAAAGATGGTCACCCATCCACGGACCGACCCCGGCAAGCGTAGCTTAACGTGATGGAGCTACCCGTGCGGCTGTTATTACTTAGCCACGAGCTCCCTAAAAATAGATTTAGGTAATTAATAATAATACATTCTAGATGTACAGTGTAAAATTATTTGTTTCGTACGTAATCATTATGTACTTACGGGCCTCCCCCCTAATCATTAGAATCTATGTAGGATATTATTTAGATAATGTACTTACCTACCTACTTACCTACCTACACAATTTTAAATTACCTACCTGTGTGCTTACCTAATTATTATTTTACATCTAATGCAAGTAATAACAGCCGCATGGGTCGATTGATCAGGTTAAGCTACGCTTGCTGCGGTTGGTCCGTGGATGGGTGACCATCTTTACCTATCAAGAACCCTCCGTGCCTCGGAAAGCACATTAAGCCGTTGGTCCTGGCTGTCATTCGTAGATCTTTGACAGTCGTGACGGGTCGTCAGAACCCCGAAAGTCTGACCACCAGTCTTACCAAAGGGTACCCGTATTATCCAGTAACTGGGTTGTGGAGGTCAGATAGGCAGTCGCTCCATGTAAAATTCTGTTATTCAGCTGCATCTTTCATTATTATTATTCATTGTTTTAGAATGTTTGGTTTGTTTGTATGAAATAAAAAAAATCTAAAAAGATTCATCTTTAACTTTAGTGTAACCTAAGCATGTCATATGTATAATTACTGATTTTTATCTTACAGTTGCTACAGACAATCACGCGGAAGATAAACATTCGTGATCATAAATGTATATTTCAGGATGTTCAACCAAATATACTTAGACATTACTAGTGTTCTTTTCAATCTGCTGCCTATTCCCCAATTTTTTTTTGTGGATGGGAAATCATCAAATGACTTCTCCCGCTTTGGGCGGAACGGGAGGGCGTGTCAGACTTTTACTGACTAAAACCCACCCGTGTTCCTTCAGTAGCCCGTGCCAGGGCCACGGTATCTCTTTCGAACTACCCACGACCCCGGCGGCCTACCCGCGACCCCTCCAGTCTAATCAGATGCAGCTGAACACCAGTATTTTACATGGAGCGACTGCCTATCTGACCTCCACAACCCACTAACTGGGTAATACGATACCCCTTGGTAACACTGGTTGTCAGACTTTCGGGCTTCTGACGACCCGTAACAACTGTCAAAGATCCACGAATGACAGCCGGGACCAACGGCTTAACGTGCTTTAACCTATGTAAAGATGGGACCAACCCCGGCAAGTGTAGCTTAATCTGATGGTTCGACCCACAGAACAGATAAAGAGGCTTCACTGTTCTCTGGTTCGACCCGTGCGGCTGTTATTACTTAGCCACGAGCCCCTGTATCAACACAATAAAAAATAAAATAAACACGACAACTCCTATTATAGGAGAAAATGTTACTTCGATTAAAAATCAAACAACACCGTGGACCACTTTCAAATCAATTCAATCTCTAAACCGAATGAAATCTCACACCGTTAAAAAAGTATTTAACCCAAATCCCAGTTTGGGGGAAGAACTATAGCTAGGTATACATAGCGGTAGGTCAGGTGAACGATATAACACCGTCCGATTCACGTTACACTGAATCAACTGAATGAGTGACGCATAGGGGACTATCCCTATCACACGACGAAGCTATGCGCGTGCGCTAATAAAAGCGAGCGCGGTACGAATTCATTTTATTCGCACACCGCTAACGGTGAGCAACGGTCGCGAGTGCCACAACTGCCAAATAATAATATCGGAATTTCGTCAGTTAAATTCCAAGTAAAATAATTTCACCAAGTACAAATGTGAATTCTGAAATAGGATTCTCTCATAATTTCTAATTTGAAGAAAGAAAAACAAAACAACATCAACATGAAGAAGTACTCGATCGTCGGTAACAAGAAGAAAGTCACCATGGAAGTGAATCCTACGCAGCTGAGGATTGTGGGCAACAACTGCATCGTGAGGGTTGCTGTCAACCAAGGAGAGATTGAAGTGATCGGCAACGACTGCCGCATTGAAGTGACCGACAATCATGGATCGATTAACTTAGTGGGGAGCAACGGCATGGTGATCATCAGCAAGCGATGGAAAGGGGACAGGGTCCAGCTGCTCGGTACCAACTGCCACCTCATGGTAGCCGGCAAGGAGAGGAAAACAGGAAACTACGAAGCCCAGCTTTCACCTTTCAGCAAGGACCTGGATGACGTGATTGAATCTATCTTCACATTCGTGATGCGGTGATGAAACCATAGTGAATTTTGGACTTAAGTGCTGTGAATAGCTTCTTGTGTCAGTTCGCCTTCTGATTCTAAAAAGTAGAATCGTTATTCGTCATAAGTACGGAGGTAAACGAGTTTTCCGCCATAGACTATGTAGGAATTGTTATATCCTATGTCCTGTGCTGTGCTAAATAAATAAACGTTTTCAATTTTACCTTAATTTTTTTTTTTTTTGTTGTAATTCCAATTGGTTCGATGTTATTCCCCTGAGCTTTGCTCGTTAGAATGGATTTGTTTTTATCTCGCTCTAATGCTTGGAGATGAAAGAGATGGATGACAGCGTCATCTCAATATTATGCCAATAACGCATAATAACTGCTTTTTTTCTATGCAGAATTGCAGACATCAATGTTGTACTGACTATTGAAATGTAAATGGGCATAGTTACGAGTATTTTTGACACACATACATTTACATGTGCTTGAGTTTATCGACTCGAAGATACGATTATCGAAAGAACATAAAAAAGTTTCTTCGTATTCACGGCTGTCGCTCTTCCGACGACAATTGCCTAGCAATAGAATATATCTTTCTCCGTGTAAACAGAACTTTCAAGCGAGAAATTGTGTTTCAAGGTTTTGTGCCAAAGATGATTTTTACTTTCTTTCATTCATGCAAATACTGACTACTCATGTTTTTAATGTTGTATTTCCTTTGGGTAAAATTCCTCAACTCACAATTATCTCTCTTGTAAATGCATTGAGAGCTGCATATCACGATTTTTACAATACTCGTATAATGCTCATTCTCCGTACTCCACAAATACTCGTAGGTAACTTCTATAAAGTTCAATGAACTTAAAACATCAGCAGTTACAAATTTGAAAGATTTTTTGTGTCATTTTGAGAACAATACCTTAGTAATCACTGAACTCGTGACTGTGCGCGCACTCAAAACGGTTCAAACCGATTTGTACGATACTCGTAATTATGAACTTGAAAAAATGTCATAGGTACGTGATTGCGTGTTTAGGTATACAAGTCGAGAACACGAAAGCAAGAATCTTCTTACGATATAATTATTTCACAATGTAAACAGTCGCAGTAGCTTATCGCCTAGCGAATAGCGATATAAGTTACTTGCGAATTGCGAATAAAAAAAAATGTTTATAATAGGTCTTTACCTATGAAATTGCCGTTTTGTATGAAAAAATTTAAACGATTTTTTTTCATGCATTTTTTATTTGTATTAATCGAAGTAATCACCCATGCAATCAATGCATCTTTGCCAACGCAGTGGCAGTTTATTGATGCCCTTCTTAAAAAAATCAGCTGGACGGGAGGCAACAAATTCTTCAAAGGCATTTTGTACTGCCTCTCGGGTATTGATTTTTTTTCCCGCCAAGAAGTTATCCAAATTCTGGAAAAAGTAGTAGTCTGTAGGCGCAAGGTCTGGTGAGTAGGGCGGATGACGGAGAGCTTCCAACCCCAGTTCTTGCAACTTGGAGACCGTCTGCTGTGCAGTATGAGGTCGCACGTTGTCGTGCAGGAGCAGCGGAGACGAGCGATTGACCAATGCTGGTTGGAGATGTGCCAGCTTCTCCATCATTGTGTTCAGTTCTTCACAGTACACATCTGAAGTAATGCTCACCCCGTTTGGTAAGAAGCTGTGATGAATCACACCGGCGCTAGATCACCAAACAGTGTCCATCACTTTTCTAGGGGTAAATTTTCGTTTAGGGCATTGTTTAGGTGCTGAACCAGGATCCAACCAACTTGCTGAGCGTTTGCGGTTATCAAACAGAATCCATTTTTCATCGCAGGTAACAATGCAGTTCAAAATTCCTTCATTTGTGTGTATGTTGAGCAGTGCAAGGCACGTCTCGACGCGTACTTCGCGCTGGCGATCATTGAGTTCGTGGGGCACCCATTTGTCAAGCTTTTTTACCTTGCCAATTTGACGCAAATGGACCAATATTGTTTTGACGCTAACGTCGAAAGCTGCTGCTAATTCAGCCGTAGATTGTGTATCATCAGCTTCCACAATCGCCTTTAATTCGTCATTGTCGACCAAAGTCTTCGGACGACCGCGAGGTTCATTTTTCAGGTCGAAATTTCCAGAACGGAAGCGAGCAAACCAATAACAAGTGGTGCGTTGGTTTGTAGTGTTAGCTCCGTAAACGTCGTTGATGTTGCGTGCCACTTGTGCCGCGTTGCTGCCACGACGGTACTCATATTCCATAATTACTCGAATTTTTAACGTATCCATGATGACGAAAAAGATTGAAATGCGATGAAAATGTAACACTAATCAATAAACAAATGACTACTTTTGGAAAAAAAATCCATGTTTTTAAAATAAAATTAATTTGAAATTAGAATTCTTAGCCAAACAAAAATTATTTTGATTTGAAATGGCCAGTACTGCAGAACGGCAATTTCATAGGTAAAGACCTAATATCATCAACTGTAAATTACATTGTTAAGTTTCCAGTCACCTTTTAAGCAAAGATATGCTTGTATTAGGAGTCGAGCTCTTCCAGTTTACATTTTATTTTATTTTATTTGATAGGAATAACAAACAGCAGTATACACAATAGGCATACAAATAACTTGCAATAAAAGTAACAAATGCACTACTCAAGACGTTATCCACAGATTACCATACAGAATAGCTAGCTGTTAGCAGAGCAAGTTAAAAAAGCACATAAATTACTTATTAACTATATATTAGGGCTATGATCTCTTAAAATAGTCGTAATTTCACTCTTAAATACAGCTTTGCTGAGAAACATAATATCAGTAGAGCCAAACTGTTTAATAAAGGTGTCAACCAAACGATGTAACGGCGAGCGAACGCCTGAGTTAGTTCGACAAAATGAAGTAGCAATTAGGCGTAAATCTGTCAAGACTCTTTTTCTCAGGAACGCGTGGAGGTATCAAGTTGAAATTAATGTCAAATACGTGCATGCATTTAATACGTAAATGTTGGAGCTCTAAAAAATCAAGCTTCTAAGTCAACGCAATAAAAAAATACGGCCATTTGTGCGACATGCTTTGATACTCGCAAATAAATCAAAACCCGGTACTTCCCGTTGACCTAGAAGCATGAAATTTGACAAGAAGCAAGGTACCTCAAAGCACAAGTAAAGAAAAAAGTTCGATAAATGTTAATTTGTAATTTTATGACATAAAAAAAATTCTGATTACAATGTTAAGTTTGTTTTTGGGATAAATTCTTTTCAACTACGGAACCCTTCAGATTTTTTTTCGCGATTTCAGGTTTGGTCCCATAGTAAAAGTTGTTTTTAATGATGAGTGACCCCTTAAAATATTGCCATTGTTTACTTACACCCTGTATATACAGGATGGTAAAAAGTCGTGGATCAAACGAAATACGAAGATAAAGGAGGTCATTTCGGGTATAGTGGTGGGCGGCGGTGCCACTAACCTGACGCGTCGCAGGAGAACCAAGGGTGCCCAGACACGGGGTCGTCTGGCACCCATGTGCTGGTTTGGTCCCTGGGGTGGTCACGGCGTGTAATGTATTTTGGTGCGCCGGTGATGGCGGGTACACCCCGAGGAGGGTCCGGTCTGGTGATGGACAGCCGCGGCGGGTTCGCGGTTGAGTGCTAACGCGTGCCCGTATTCCCGCCATAAGCGGCAGAGGACATCGTGGAGTTTTAGTGGGTTGGAGTCCCACATAACTGTACTATCTCCCCGTCGTAGTGCAGTATGCGTGAGCATTATTGCTCCACGACAAAAAAAAAGAAAAGAAAAGGGTGAACCGGAATGTTTGTTATGTAATTTTTACCCCACAGATGCTAATTCGGACGAAGCTTGGAAACAACTAGTTAGGCATTTATGTACAAGCAACAAACGTTTTAATTGTAATACACATAGGGTGCTTCTAAACGGGCAATATTTTACTGCAACATGTGGCTGCAACATGGTGGTCGACAAAATTGCCAATAATACCAGCCAGAATATGCAATAGTGCAGTAATTATCCGGCTATAAAACCACACATATTTGGTATGGCCAATGCATTTCCATGTGTAGCCGGCCATATTGCCACATTCGAAAATACTGAAATATTGCCGGGTCAGTTATATTGTTATTTCATTTTCCGGTATAAGTGCATCCCTTTCTGACGTGAAGTTGGCCATGCGACATCGCAATTAGTTGATCTATTTTGTACTTTCATTCTTTTTTGTTTTCAATAAACTCTAACTCAACTAACTCTCTCTCTCTCTCTTTTACTCTCTTTAACTTAATCTAATTTGTGATTTATATTTTGTGCACCTGACCTTTCTGAAGAACATCACCAATAAGGTCACTATAAATAAGTCCTCCCGGCGTTTCCTCTCACATCTGCCTTGTAAATACCTATTATAAGTCGCCTTTCATTCATTCTTTCATTATAACCAAACCATCTAAGCATAAACAGATTACCATGGCAACCAAGGATTCTATCAAAGATTTTGGTTAAATTTCGATTTGACTTGCAAATAGAGAAAGAGCTGAGGCCTATCACAAAATTGCGTTTTGACAGCACACGACTCATCGCGTTAGGTACAGTCCTACCAACTTATCTGTGAACTGAAAGAGGACGGCACCGTCGATTCAGTGTTGTTAATTAATATAAGGTGCCCAAAATTGAGTAAGTTTTCAAGAAGGAAATTTCACAATAGATATAATCGTTTATTAAGAATTACAGTTTTTACAAATTAAAAACAATGATAAGTACCTAAAATTAATAAAATAAATAAAAAGAATTTGATAATTTACAGTTACCTAGGTACGCTAACAGTTTAGTCTCTCAGCAATAAACAATGGCTATATCTAAAAAGTAATCCAATGAAGTGGAAATTCAGCAGATAAAATGTTCCACGCGGGGATACAACTTTCATTTAATGCGAAGTTAAGTAGGTACCTACCCTGCAAGAGGTACCTGGATGTCTAGCATTGAGTTATGACCGTACCTAACCCCTAACACCAGATTTGACTAATTATAATTAGCAGTGGCACCTAGTGGTAGTGTAGTGTAATAAAAAAAAAAAAACAAATTGCTTTACAATGATTTATTGAAAACCAGGTTTACAGTAATTCTCATTCATAATCTCTATACAGTTTTAGGCTTGTTTCTCTTAATTATTTCTAAAAGCTGAGGTTTAGTCAAATTCTCTCCGTAGTCAATTTTATTTTGGGTCAACAATAATTGCGTATCTTTTTTTAAGGAATTCGTATTTGGGACTTTATTCACACAAATACGGTGACAAAGGAGCATTAGTCATCACTATTATGGATGGCTCTCGTAAATTAGGCACAAGTTTTTCAATAATCCACTTTTTAAAGTTGGTACTATTCATCTCATCATGATAATCACCACTTTTTGTGTTTGATTTAAACACAAGTAGTGCATTTGTAATCCAGTATCTCCTCCCGCATGAACAATAATATAACTTTGCCCTTTCGATACAGGTTGCCCTCCGTCTTCACCCTCTCCTTGCCAACATTTACCCGATGTATGCGAAGAGTGAATATTGGTCTCATTTAAATAACTTATGGGCCGGGGCTGGGGAGATTTATTATTTTAATCCACTGCATGCAAGTACCTAGCTCTCCAAGCTGATTTTTCATTACGCTCCATAAGAACCTTCCGATTGGATTCAGATTTTTTAAAACGAAATCCCACCTTGTGAAGCAGCTTTCGCAGACTCTCTCGCTGTCGTGTGTAATTTATTTCTGTCTTTAAGACCTCTAGAAGCTTTTTAACAGTAGGGACCTCTTTTCTAGCAGAATAAAATTCATGTATGTAGTGACACAGAGCCAGTCACTTACCTCCAGTACCAGAACCAACCCACCGTACGTAACCCACAGATCATCCGGACACGTCTTTGAATCAACAAGTAATCTATACCTGCTTACCCCTAAATTGGTGACCCCGACGTGATTAAACAAAAGCCGACGTGATACTTAAATATAGAAGAACAGAAAAGATCAAGCAAAATGATGGAACACTTCGAACCAGCATCAGTGGCCGCAATCTCCACAACAACCTCGCCAAGCTGCGGAAGTCATCACTCATCATCAGCCATCACGAATTTGCAAGTGGATTTGCTATCAAAGCAAATCGAAAAGTTATCAGTTGAAATCGCCGAGCTACGCACTAGCCAGCAACGGCGCGCGCGGCGCACGCCCGCCCCCGTTCCCGCTACACATCGTGGTCGCGCCACCGCAGTACTTCGCGCCAAAACGAGTACATTTATGTTCGCATAACTTGTCAAAATGTAGGATTTTGACAAGTTATGCGAACATAAATGTACGGAGCAGCCAAATTTTTTTTGCGATTTTAAGTTTGGTCCCATAGTAAAAGTTGTTCATAATGATGAGTAAAATTACCCCTTAAAAGGATAACGCTGTTTAAACTTACGGCCTGTATATGTTATGTATACCTTACCTTGTTGTGTGTACCTTACCTTATTACGAATACGTTACCATATTACGAATGGTTGACTGATGTGTGGATGTGTGCGTACAACGAGCTGGCTGACTCCGATAGACACAGTTTTTTTTAGCGAGAATCTGTCCGCCTTTTCTTATACGTTTATGCTCTTAGGGTTTTAACCCCAGCAAAGCATATACACTATTGTCACACCGTACGTTTTAAAATACTTAACTATTGTTACTACTCACAATAGTGGTGACTGAAGGCTCTCTATCAGTACACATTCCAAATGACTAATTCCAATGCATGTAGAATTCTCCATTCACAAGTGAATGGAAAATTCTGCATCTATTATCATATCATAGGAACACTAACGACTCAGGTTATTAATATTTTTACCCAACTACGGCGAAGCAAAAGGGAGGGTTATGACTTTGACCGGTACGTATGTATGTATGTTCATCTGTTCCTTCATAACTTCTAAACTTCTTATCATAATTTGACAAATGAGGTATCGTTGGAAGCGTCTTGATTGTCCGCTTGTTATATTATAAATAAGCTATGTGACGTCACTTTAAATTGAATATGGCGCACTCTAGAGGACAAAGACGTGAACTGAAAAAAAAATGAATGATGCCGTGTTGGGTATCAAATTAACTCTTAAAATGTCGATTGCACACCAAGTGTACAGATAACAATAGAATTTCAATTGTGTCTGCTAATTAGCGCGCGACGGGTTAAAGGACTTAATTAGCACATTTCAAATATATGTTATTATTAAATATGTGTTAATATATATGTTAGTATTGCTCGCGGCTTTGCTTGCAAGCATCCGATAATCCTACTTAATATTATAAATGTGAAAGTTTGTGAAGATGTTTGGATGTTTGTTATTCAATCACGCAAAAACGGCTGCACGGATTTGGATGAAATTTGGCACACGTATAGTTTATAACCTGGATTAACACATAGGATACTTTTTATACCGGTAGTAGGTTTCCGTGGGATAATTTCCGACATCCACGCAGGCGAAGCCGCGGGCAACGGCTAGTTGGGAACAATTTCTAAAATCACGCCACAGATGTGAGCCAAACATTTCTCACCAAACCTACCCAACGTATAATATATTAATTAAGTGGCTCTGTAAATACGTTATTACGAAATTATAACCCCAAAATAATTTAAATAAAAAGTAAGTACATAAATTTAAAAACTAAAACCCGGCTACTGAAAAATCACGCTCTAAAAAGTATGAAACAAGAAAATATTCTTATCTGAAATTAGAAAAAGACAAACAAATTAGAAATCCGGAGTCACACGTCATGTTACGGCATAAATCGAACAAATTACGTATGACTCCGGATTTTTTATTTGTCTGTCTTTTTCATATTCAGATTTGAATATTTTCTTGTTTCATACTTTTTAGAGCGTGATTTTTCAGTAGTCGGGTTTTAGTTTTTAAACTTATTTTTTTTCCATTATTACTCAACAGAAGCCAATTAGCCAACACACGGATACTTATTAAGTAATGCATTACCGTGTAAGCTGATCTCGCATTGGATTCTCGGATTTACGTACAATAAGAGGTCAGCTTATACTAGAAACCTCAGATTATAGCTAGAAATGTATAGCTTCATATGTAGCCACATGATGTGTCCCTACTACGTTAGGTACTATACTGTGGTTATTTTCCATTGATACCGTAATTACAGAAACAATTAAAAAGCCATTGTGTTAACAATACGAGCGAGCGAGATAGCTGTAGGTACTCTTCTAAGCTGTGGTAGGTACCTAATTGTTTTGTTTGTTAGCCTTTTCTTACGTTACAGTATTTTTAGGGTTCCGTACCTCAAAACGAAGAAACGGAACCCTTATAGGATCACTTCGTTGTCCGTCTGTCTGTCTGTCAGTCTGTCAAGACCCTTTTTCTCAGGAACGCGTGGAGGTATCCAGTTGAAATTAATATCAAATACCGCTAGATTTTTTTAAGTCTCCAAAGGACCATAGACCTACGTCTATGTTCCCTTGGAGACTGAAAAAATCAACCTTCTAAGTCAGCGCAATAAAAAAAATACGGCCATTTCTGTGACATATTTTGATACTCGCAAGTAAATCAAAACCTGTAGGGTAAGTAATTCCCGTTACCCTAGAATCATGAAATTGGCAAGAAGCAAAATCTCACAGCACAAATAGAGGGAAAAGTCCGAAAATGGTTAATTTGTAATTTTATCAGTCTATCAAGTCTGTCAGTCTATCAAGACCCTTTTTCTCATTAACACGTTGAGGTATCAAGTTGAAATTACTATCAAATACGTAGGTCTATGGTCCCTTACAAGTTCTAAAAAAATCAGGCTTCTAAGTCAACGCAATAAAAAAAATCGGTCATTTATGCGGCATACTTCGATACTCGCAAGTAAATCAAAACCTATAGGGTACTTCCCGTTGTCCTAGAATCATGAAATTTGGCAAGAAGGAAGGCCTCATTGCACAATTAAAGGAAAAAGTTCGAAAATTGTTAATTTGTAATTTTATCACATAAAAAAACTTTAATTGAGATAACAATGTCATGTAAGTTTGTTTTTAGAATAAATTCTTTTAAACTACGGAACCTTCATTGTGCGTGGTCCGACACGCACTAAGCCGGTTTTTTTTTTATTAAGTAGGTACTTCGCTTTTCACGAGAAGTCCAGCAAGAGTCCAAAAGTCCCTAGATTTATCAAGTTCTTAGGGTCGTCTGTATTCTAGAGTTTGTAGTTCACAATATCATTGGTTGCCTCACATTTCGCAGACGGCAATTGGCAATTGCTCGCGGGACGCACTGCATTATCAGTAGATTTTTCGATGGGGCCATTCGCTTATTATAAACAGTAAACCAACAAAAAAAAACCGGGTTCTGGGTTTTCCCATTCCCTTATTATAAACAGTAAACCAACAAAGAAAAAACCGGCCAAGTGCGTGTCGGACCACGCTCAAGAGTTCCAAGACTTTATCCCAAAAACAAACTTACAATATAATTCCAAAAAAAAAAAATTTTATGTGATAAAATTACAAGTCAACAATTTTCGGACTTTTTCCTTTACTTGTGTTGTAAGACCTTGGTTCTTGCTAAATTTTATGATTCTAGGTCAACGGGAAGTACCCTATAGGTTTTGATTTACTTGCGAGTATCAAAACAAGGATAATAGGTATGTGATGTCACATAATTATTGATTTTTAACCTACAGTTGCTTCAGAACATCAGGCGGAAAATAATTCATATTCATATTCAGATCATGAATGTGTATTTCACGATGTTCACTTAGACATAACTTTACTAGATGTTCTTTTATCAACAATTTGCCTAGTCTTTTCCCAACTATGTTGGGGTCGGCTTCCAGTCTAACCGGATGCAGCTGAATACCAGTATTTTACATGGAGCGACTGCCTATCTGACCTCCACAACCCAGTACTGGGTAATACGAGATACTGGTAGACTTTCGGGCTTCTGACGACCCGTAACGACTATCAAAGATCCACGAATAACAGCCGGGACCAACGGCTTAACGTGCTTTCCGAGGCACGGAGGAGTCTCGGTATGTAAAGATGGTCACCCATCCACGGACCAACCCCGGCAAGCGTAGCTTAACCTGATGGATCGACCCGTTCGGCTGTTATATGTTCTTTTATCAACACAATAGAAAATATAAATAAAATAAACACGGCGACTATAATAGTTGTTTTTACCGGAGTTACGTTTTTTCCTATAGTAATTATAGAAGAAAACGTAACTCCGGTAAAAATCAAACAACACCATGGATCACTTTCAAATCAATTCTATCTCTAGAGCGAATCAAATACCACCGTTAAAAAAAGTATCCAGTTTGTGGGAATAATTAGAGCTAGGTAAGAACAGATAGCGGTGGTCAGGTGAACGATAGAACACCGTTCTGTAAACCCCCGTGCGCACGGGCGTAATAAAATCGCGGCGGGATTTTATAGCGCACTGGATTTTCAACTCTCGTTGTTGAGCCGAGCGTTGAGAATCCAACAACAATAACAGAGTACATTCTAGCGCGTCGAAAAACACTGTTGAAATTTGCACTCTCGGCGCTAAGCAGACAATGATATTATAAAATATCATTGTAAGCAGAGCGTTGAAAATCCAGTGCGCTATAAAATCCCGCCGCGATTTTATTACACCCGTGCGGACGGGGGTTTAACGTTACACCGAAATAAGTGACGCTTAGAGATACCAAACTACAACGAAGCTATGCGCGTACGCTTTAAAAGCGGGTGCGGTACAAACAAATCCATTCATTCGTCGCACACCGTTATCAGTGAGCAAGTCGCGAGTAACAAACACAACTGCTAAATCAAAATATCGGAATTTCGTCAAATAAATTCTAAATATAAAACAATTTCATCAAGTACAAATTGAGTTCTGAAATAGAATTCTCTCATCATGTTGATGTTGTTTTGTTTTTCTATGCTTCTTCAGACGTACTCGATCGTCGGTAACAAGGAATACAACATAGACGTGAATCGTACGTACCTGAGGATTGTGGAGAACAACTGCAGCGTGAGGGTTGGTAAAAACCTGGCGGAGATTGAAGTGATCGGCAACAACTGCCGCATTGAAGTGACCCAAAACCACGGAGTGATTAACTTAGTGGGGAACAACTGCAATGTCATCATCAGAAGGCAATGGAAAGGCGCCAGGGTCCATCTGCACGGTAACAACAACGACTTCACTATATCCGACAAGGAGCAGAACACTGGAAACTACGAAGCCTAGCTTTCACCGTTCAGCATGGACCTGGGTGATTGCATCCATCTTAAAATTCGTTATGTAAGTACGTAGTGTGGAACCATGGAAACATTGTGAATTTTGGACTGTGCTGTGACAGCTTCTCGTGACAGTTCGCCTTCTGATTCTAAATTTTGAAGTCTGTTAAAAAGTAGGATCGTCATTCGTCATAAGTAAGGAGGTAAATGTGTTTTTTTGCCATAGAATATGAAGGAATTGTTCTAGTATACGGGTATCCCTGTTGTGCTAAATAAATGCTTTGAATATTACCTTAAGTTTTTTTTTTTCATTGGAATTCTTCGAATTGGTTCGATGTTATTTACCTGAGCTTCGCTCGTTAGGATGGATTTGTTTTTTCTCGCTCTAATGCTTGAAGATGAAAGAAACGGATAACAGGACAGCATCATCTCAATAGGTAACAGGAACGTTGCTTTTTCTTTGCAGATATAAATTGGGCACAGTTTAGAGTTTTATTAAGCTATCGTAGTTATTCTTCACACATACAGCGATACCTTACCGTAACTCCCGTCGCGCTGCACACATCTCATGCATGAAATCTGTTTCAGTTTTATTATATCTTACTAGCTTTTGCCCGCGGCTTCGCCCTCGTGGATGTCGAAAATTATCTGACGGAAATGTACTGCCGGAGTAAAAAGTATCCTATGTCCTAATCCAGGTCATGGTCTACCTATGTGCCAAATTTCATCCAAATCCGTTCAGCCGTTTTAGCGTGAAAGCGTAACAAACAAACAAACAAATTCACTTTCGCACTTATAATAATACTAGCCGCGCCTCGCGGTTTCACCCGCGAAAACCGGGATAAAAAGTAGCCTATGTGTTAATCCAGGGTATAAGCTATCTACATACCAAATTTCATCCAAATTGGTCTTGTCGTTGGAGCGTGAAGAAGTAAGAAACACACACACACACTCACTCACAAACTTTCGCTTTTATAATATTAGTGTGATGTGATACTTAGGAAGTTAGGATTAGGATATTCAATTCGCTATCAATTTGTGTCCATATTCTGTAATACGAGTAAGTACCGAAGTAATTAGAATGACGTAACAGTATACTTATATGTTATAAACTTATAACATACTTCGAAGGTCAAGAGGTAATTAATAATAAATTTAATTAGGTAATTAACAAGCTTTTATTAAACTTGCCTCATTAGTTAGTTAGTATTAATAGGTCAAATCTTGCAAGCTGAATTAAAACCACTTCCTCCTAATCTACGGAGTTGAAATTTTACATATGGATACTGTTTCAAAGACAATGCATTTATGATAAGTATGACCTGGCTGCTGAGCCCAGGATTGGCTCCAGACGAGGAACCTCCTCAACGGTACACAGTACAGACACGAAATTTTATATACGAATTAATTATGATAGTCCGTTCTAAAGTCCACCATGAACTGGCTGCTGCACCCAGGTTTGGCTCCAGACGACAGAATTCCTCAAATAGTCCGTTTTAAAATCCACCATGACCTGCGGAGCAATTGCGTTAATTGCGTAACACACTATCAATCGGAATCGGTTTCATTTTGACAGTTCAACTACATTTATTGTGTTATTTACGTTGTCCAGCAGACAATCAGCCCTATTTATAAAAATCTCGCTAATCACTCATTAGCCACTGTTTAGCTAAGCAATTAAGTACCTAGTTTAGCTTTACGAGCTAACTAGGTAGTTAATTGCTTAAATGATTAACTTTTCTTTAAATATAAACGCTAGTTTAGCAAGTGCTTAGTCGCGAAACGAATTATAGGTGAAATTATGCGGTTGGTACAGATTACAATCAAAATAGTCGAATATAGAACAGAATTTTAAGAAAAAGTTGTCAAAACTGCGATTTTTGTATCTGTCGTGACTTTGACAGACAAAAGTCCAAAATTCCATCGGATTTGAAAATAATTTATTACATATGTTTATTTCATTGTGTTTGCGATGGTAGCAATGAAAATAATAAGCTCCATTATTGGGAGTAAACAGGAAAAGGTATTTATCTCTGAATTTATATCTAGGTACTTAGTAATGTAAACTGACCAAATGAATGTTAAATCAGTAGCCGATAATGCGATTAGCCAAAAGAACGTCCACCTCGCTCTTGTTGCCTTGCCTCGTTGTGACCGAATTATATTAGGGATCGAATAAACCATCTACAAAATTATGAAGTTTCTGGGTACGGATGGTGATGAAGTTTATACTGTGACAATTAGAAAAAATTGCTGTTCTTCTACTATTACAGTCCTACCAACTTATCTGTGAATTGAAAGAGGACGGCATCGTCGATGCGTCGACACAATCGAATGATATGCGTCGGCACAATCGAATGACATTTCAACATGACGGCCGTAGTCACTGAGATAAAGTACTACGTACGTACTACGCTAGTAATAATAGTTCTATGGCTGTAGTTCCAATTTTCGCCAGGTCACAGATAAGTTGGTAGGAGTGTACTGAGTTAGTGTAATTAATTAGGTTTTATGTACCGTATCAATTAAAGTCGTCAATTCCAATGTAGAAAAATAAACGTGAAAACATCCGCCGAGGTCCGTAGTTGGAAACAGAGAGGAATGATTTTACACGGAGTTTTATTAGCTTTTTTAATATAAATAACGAATTAAAATGTAATATTAGCGATACTCCATTTAAAGCTTTTATTTTTTTACTCATTATGAAAAAAAAAATCAAATTATAGGTATAATAAATCCATGGATAAATAGTCTGGATATCTTTTTTACACGAAACTACAGAACGACCCACCCATGACTTTGGATGTTGGAAATCAAATATGTATAATAAATGTATAACATAAATGTAGCTTTATTATATGTATCAAATTAAATTGTTTTCTATATAATGTCTCTTGTTATTTGTGTGTGACCACAACGTGGCATTTCTGTAGTTCTGGGCCTTGAAACTAACGTTATAAAATTGGGGCACATGGGATAACACATTGGATAATCATTCGTCTCCGATGAGATTCCTCACGAACCCAATCTCTTCAAACCTCCTGAGCACCTATTGAGCCTCCTATAAATCCTTTCATAGTGTGTACTTCGAATGAAGAACATAGTAATCATCCGACTTCCCGCCGGCGCCGGCGCCGGCGAGCGTTTCAAAATGATTGAATTCTTCTACGTCGTTCTGAAACCCCTAAAAGATTGTTGAAATTCATAATTACGTGGTTAATTCGTTCATGTTACTAAGATACAACTCCATATATATTAGGAACAAAATAACCTCGAAGGCTTTGAAGCACATAATAATCATATTTGTCTGCGCCAGCGCTTGGTGTTTTTTGTGATACCACCAAGTTGCACATTCAAGTGGTGATTTTATGTTTTGTACGAATATGTAGCAGAACTACAGCAGCGCTCCAAATGGCGTACAACACAATAGCACCATTTGAATGTGCAACTTGGTGGTACCACAAAAACACCAGACGCTGGCGCAGACACTATTGAATCGCCATCTTGCCTCATAACAAGCTAAACAGTGTACAGCAGCTAACATGACAAGCACGAGAACACGAGATATCACGATTTGTCGTCGATTCTGATGATGACGTTATTCTAATGCCTAACATGACCGTTAAACTCGAGTAAATTTGAAAAAGGCACTTTGACACTTCTCTGCCTCGCGACGAGATGTAGCTAGTTATTAAAAACATAACATTTATATTATAGCAACAACATCGGCTTGAGGTTCCGTTTTAACATTCAATCGATTTTTTATTGGATGGTTTTTTGTTTTTTTTTTTTTTAGTATGTACTGGATTTTACGTGTACCTCTTTTAATATTTATGTTTAGTTTTTCATAATTGTTTTTCTTTGGCATGCTGTAATTAAAATACAAAATGACGGAAATGAAAGTTAGTGGCAAATACACATACCTAACATACCTCACTAGTGATCGGATAATCGGATGCATATTTACTTAAAGTTAATATTTGGCTAACAAACTATGGAAGCGGCTTCTTAATATTTTTTTTTCTTAATATAAATACCGGGATTCCAGAAAATGTGGGAATATACAACTAATCGGATACAAGGTATGGAAACGACTTCTTATAAAATGTGGTTTTATATATTTAAAAATACCAGGAAATCGGGATTCCCTTTGTTACACGTGGTCCCCGCGAGAAATACAAAGCTGCCGAATTAAAGTGGATGTCCCTGGAAGGTCCATCAATATATCGGTGGGGTTGTTTTCATGGGTTTCGAGGGTGTTAAAACCGATAATGACGTTAAAATGTAAATCCAAGATGGCGGCTGCGAACATTTTCAAATTTTCGTCATGGGTGACGTTTTCATGGTTTTCGAGAGTGTTAAAGCCGACAGTGACGTTAAAATGTAAATCCAAGATGGCGGCTGCGATTTTTTTTTTAATTTTTCGTCATGGGTGTCATTTCCATGGTTTTCGAGTGTTTTAAAGCCGATAGTGGCATAAAAAGGTAAATCCAAGATGGCGGCTGCAAAATTTTCAAACTTTTCGTCACGGGTGTTGTTTTTATGGTTTTCGAAGGTGTTAAAACCGATAGTAATGTTAAAATGTAAATCCAAGATGGCAGCTGCAAACATTTTCAAATTTTTTATCATGGGTGTCGTTTTTATGGTTTTCGGGGGAGTTTAGGTTTTTCCTGTAGTTATTTGCTTTTCACTGCTAAGGCTTCGTTCTTGTTAAGCAATTCAAACAAAAACTGAAAGGACATTGCCCATTTTCTTACGAGCTTTAGGCCCCCAAAAAAGATTGTCGTGTCACGATAGTTTTAATATATTTTGTAGATAAAGAAATATCTTTGCATATTCTTCAAATGATTTCTATTTATTCACCCTGGTTGAAGAGAAATCTTTTTTTTTAGGTTGACGAAATTGAGGTTATAAAAATTAAATTCTCCAAGATATAACTTCTTCGAAATGAATAATTATTTACACTCCTACCAACTTATCTGTGAAATGGCGAAAATTGGAACTACGGCCGTCATGTTGAAATGTTTTCGACTGTGCCGACGCATGTCATTCGATTGTGTCGACGCATCGACGGTGGCGTCCTCTTTCAGTTCACAGATAAGTTGGTAGGACTATACCATTCTAATTGATATTGTGGTTAATGTTAAAGAGGGGGCGCCTTTGCTATCCAGTGGATATTTTAAGGTTAATATGAGGAGGATGGTTCCTGAGAATAGGCCTCAATACCGCCTTCTCTTGCTAGACAGTAGTGTACTTACTTTTTTTTCTCCTCCAGTGAGCATCGAAAAAAGACGACTAAAAGCTTTGGCAGCAGCCTCTTTACTTCTTTTCAGTGCTCATGACAAATACTGCGATTACCACACCGCTTCCAAATGGTTGGAAAAATCGAAGTCCCATCCCATGTGTAAGAATAGTTTTATATAAAGGGCTGTTTTTGGTAAAATCACATTTTATGTAAACGTATTAAAATTGGTGTCCTAAAAACGCAAAGCAACAATAAATGAAACATATTTTATTCTTCTTCTTGTTTTTTTCCCTTCTTTTTGTCTTTTTTCTTCTTTTTTTTTTGTTCTATATACACGGTTAATTTTAAGTCGTTGTGGAACCGACAGCCATGAACTCGATCATTAAAACTGAATCGATTGGGACCATTATTTTCAAAAAGTAACAATAATAAAAATCACGAAAAATTACATTTATTGTTTTTTTTTTTTTGTGAAATAATGAGAATTCGAAGTAACGCTTCCTTGTGATCAATGCGATCAATATCTGTGTGTAAAACGTATCAACAAACGGCAACACATGCGAACGGCACCCATTGAAAAATTCATTCTCGATCAGACAGCTTGATCCGTAAGCCACGCCCCCGACCCCTTACTCCCCCACCCCACGCATACAGTCTAGCCGTCCTTAGCTAGTCCTTCCTTGTTCCGTACGATCTTGCGTTTATGAATGAAATAGTTGAAGCGCTACTAAAATTTAACTCGAATGACAGAAAAAAGTTATAAATTTCTAACTTCTTTATTAGATGTCTTAAAAAAACAATAACAATGCCAATAGTAACTATTACTCGTCTGTAGTTAGATAGGTAGTAGGTATTTCAATCACACGCAAGACATAACTCAAATTCAAGCATTTATTTAAATTCAAACATTATCTAGCATTTAACAAGCAGTCGGTTCGGTTCATAGTTATTACTGTTATGACGACACGGTTGGCGCAGTGGTTGAGCGATTGACTGCTGCGCAGCATGTCGCGGGTTCGATTCCCGCACGGAACAAATATTTGTACGACCTACAAGTATTTGTTCCGAGTCTGGGTGTTTTTCTATCTATAATATGTATGTATTTACAAAAAAAAAAAAAAAATGTATATAAGTAGTTTATCAGCCATCTCGTTACCATAACACAAGCATTAGGTTGCTTAGCTTGGGGCTAGATGGCGTTGTGTGATATGTCCAAACATATTTATTTATTTATTTATTTATACTGTTCAGTATTAAGTTTGAGTTAAAAATAAAACTAGGCCCAGTTAGCAAACGGAGTAGATCCTTTTATTATGGAGAAGAACGGGCAAGAAACTCCACGGACACTCTTTTTAATTCGAAACATTATGTTACATAGGTTTTCTTGTTCGATGATTACAATTTTAGTCTTTTTTCGTTTACACTTTAATTTTTGATAGCTAAGCTACCCCACGCTGCTCTCCGCGCACCCGTCGCGTTTTTCGTTATCCAATCCGAAATTTCCAATCCGCACCCTAATTGCGTAACACACTATCAATCGGAATCGGTTTTATTTTGACAGATCAATAACATTCATTGCGTTATTTACGAGTGTATGTCATTAGTGCGACAAACATGTGTGCGACATGTCAGTAGTTCGACAGGTCGTTTGTTCGACAGGTCGTTAGTGCGACAGGTCTTTAGTTCGACAAGCAATGTACGTTTAACAAATATGACTTCTAGGTAATGCGGTGCTTGATACCGATGGGGCTACTACTTTTTACAAGCTTTTATTTAGTTTCACCTGTCACAGTGGCTGTCTGTCTGTCGGTAATATAATATTGCTTGACCCACTTCCCGGTTTCCGATTGAGCTGAAATTTTACATGCACATGTAAATCGGATGACAGTGCAATATTATTATGACATGGAGCTGATCTGAAGATAGAGTCTATTTATTTATTATTTAAAGAGTAGAGTCGGAAGGTAGCCCTATGGTACCTTCCTATGAACTCAGTAATAAAACGACGCAACGCGCGACGGCGCGGCGTAGTTTGGGCTCATTTAATTCGTATTGACAAGGACTCTGGTCCTAGATCTGGTCTGGTACGCATGGTGTTGTTTGTAAGTGTTTGATTGTTCAACCATTTTTGTTCAATAAATCATTATTTTATTTATTTGTAGATGACATCCAGACTAATAAAAGCTTGTTTAAAATGTTAAGATAATTATGTAGATATATGTATGTGTAATAGTATGCCCCTCGGGTTAAAGGGGAAAATTCACAAGCCCGTGATAAGGCCTGTCGTACTTTATGGATCGGAATGCTGGGCAGTGAAGAAGACGGATGAAAAAAGATTGCAAGCAGCGGAGATGAGAATGTTGAGATGGATGTGTGGAGTGACGAGAATGGATAAAATAAGAAATGAGTACATACGAGGAAATTTGAAAGTGGCGCCAGTGACAGGAAAGTTGAAAGGAAATCGTTTGTCTTGGTATGGGCATGTGATGAGGAGAGACGAAACGCATGTGACTAAAAGAGTGATGAATATACATGTTGATGGATGGAGAGGCAGAGGAAGGCCAAAGAAAAGATGGATGGATTGTGTAAGGAATGATATGAAAGAGAAGGGAGTGAATGATAGCGTGACGGTTGACAGGGGAGAATAGAATAGATATGGGATAAGGGCAGGATGACTTGTCTTGATAGGAAGAAAATCGTACTTTTAAGGTACGCACGGCTACAGATCAAGCTATATATTTCCAGTAAGCTGATCTCTGATTGTTTATAGTTGCCTCAACTTTTGCAACTGCAATAAAAATAAGTTAAATATCTAAGTCCCATTGTTATTTGGTGGGAATGTCTGGAAATCCGGTTAAACAATAGGACGGCTTAATGCAATGGGCCATACGTTGGCGAAAAAATAACCAAATATTTATAGGTATATTTATTTATTTAATAAGGCACCAAGTCCCGTAATACAAATCACAAACACATACAATTAATTCAATTAATTTATCATTAAAATAAAATACATTAAAAGTCATTAGATCATAAAAATAAATTAAATACATCAAAATCCATATAACATCAAATTAAAATACAATAAAATTCAATACAGTCACAAAATAAAAAACACTAAAACTGACTATACAATAAAATTAAATCACAATAAATAATCAGTATCAAGTAACATCAGTATTAGCAATCAATAATCGATAGATAACTATTGCGATACTCTGCCCCATTGCTACTGATTCAGTAACAATAAAACAAAACACCACAACAATCGTCTACCGACGGTTGGCACTCCGATGGACTCCAAGCCAATACCTGTGGATCGGACTGCTCCAATCCTCACTAACGACCCTCAACAGTTCATTGGTCGATTTTCTTAAGCTGCTGGAAAACGATGCTATACGCGATCGAATAATAGCATAAAAGTCCGGCACTCTCACTGCAGCGAACATGCTCAACGCGCTATAGTACCGCGGAAATTTCATTAAGATGCGGTAGGCATCATTGTACTGCACACGCAGTACTAAGTGTCGATCTTTTGAATATTGTCCACAGCTGGCATGTGTATAAACAGAGGCAATAGGCACGGATAAATGTCTTTTTAACACACGTGCTACAAAAGGAAAATTTGCGCGCAAGCATATTGCACCGTATCGAGAGTACCCGCCTTTCCCGTTCTATGTCGGCGTCATCTGTGAAATCGTCAGTGAGGATGTGGCCTAGATACTTAAACGTTCGCACAACCCTCACTGGTGAACCATAAATAAAAACATCTGGGACGGTTTCTGGACCCTTACCAGCTCTAAAAACTAACATTTCAGTTTTCTTTATATTGTAAACCATACCATGGGAGCTGGCATAACGCTAGCAAATACCCACTAGTTGCCTGAGAGCTCTTATTGAGGGGCTCAAGAGGACCATGTCATCGGTGTAACTTATATTATTAAAGCACACCCCACCTATGTGGCATCCGACACGAGCCCTCTTCAGCTCCTCAATAAGACCATTCACTTATATCCGGAGAAGTCACTCCCCCCTGACGTACGCCACATTTTGACCTGTAATCGCTAGACTGTGCGTCGCCCCACCTAACACTGTTAGTTTGGTTCCCGTACCAGTATTGTAACATACTTACAAAGTCCGAGTGTACGCCTGAGTCGCGCAGTTTGCCCCAGAGAGTATTATAATTCACCAGATTAAATGCGCGACTCAGGTCCAAGAAACAGGCATAAACCGAGGTGTTCCGACTTTGAAATAATTCACCGTATGCTTTAACGACAGTATCGCTAGGTCAGTCGATAAACCAGGACGGACCCCAAACTGAGCATCATCTACCCTAGCACTCTTCAACAGTAAGGGCTGCAAGAGACGCTCCAACACTTTACCCAGGACAGTTCCAAGGGAAATTGGTCGGTAGTTGGTAGCAGAATTGAGATCCCCTGTTTTATTTTTTGTGCTCGGAATAACTATTGTTCTCATTAGGGATTCGGGTAAGTATGAGTACTTAATACATAAATTAAATAGTGTACATAGTTTGACAAGTAAGAATTTCCCTGCATTAATCAAGTGTTCAATGCTCAGGTTATCATGCCCTGCGGATTTACCACGCTTCATACGTGTTATTACGTCAACAATATCCTGCGGTAGAAATTGCAACTGATCACAATCCACACAACTATCTACCTCACCCAACCCCCGAGCACACCCCTCTGCAGCCTGACCAGCCGAATTCACAGGCATGGGCTCCATTTTAAACTTATTAGCAAACATATTTGCGATTTGAGATGGCTCAAGTAGACCGTCTATGGATAACGGTACATTTTGTTAAAAAATTCAACTTTTTTGTGCTTTGCCAAATTTTACGAAGTTCTTGCTTTTACAATGTGTAGCTAATACATCAATTCTGATTGATTCTTCATTACGTTGACACCATTTTAATTTATTTTTAAATATCTTGCGATTGATGTTATCATATAAGTCACAGTTCCAGCCCGTCACTGGTTTACGTGGCTTTTGTGCACCAGAGTCCAACCCATCTTGCTATAGCCCCCCCCCCCCCCCCTGGAGTATATTAACAATATCAAAGTACAACATGTCAATAAATTTGCAATTATCTATAGATTACAAAATACATTACTATCACAGTTTACACATCCTAAGACATCATATACTTTCTCCATATGCAAATCACAAAAGGTAGTATACTTCATTATCTGACTAAAAGATCTATTACCCCACAATACTTTACATTTATTTAGGTTTTTGCTACAATCGGCAGCCAGACCACTGCCAGTCCCTCCTACATCACATACAACGCGCAATGGAAAGTGGTCCGAAGAGAACACATCATAAACAACATTGACTGACCTGACAGTATTCCAAGCGAGTGACTGCAACCGGTGGTTACTCAGTCTGCCACCGAATTTCTCACTTTGTTTGTCAATATCGGATGATTTGTAACTCAAGACCCTCCTACCTCAGACACCGTTCTCTATTAAAGATTGTTCAATTTAATAACTAGTGCCTCAATATAATTTTAAGTTATATAAAGATTTGTGATTATGATTATATCAGACAATTGATTTGAAAAGAACTGGAAATCAATTATTCTCCGTCCCTGAACTACGTAATCTGCTTCCAAAAACAATGATTATTATTTCTATATTAACAGAAGAAAAGAAGAATCACCTATTCTAGTTATCAAAATATATATCTATATATCTAGTTTAAAAAAGTATGATTGATGTGTAAAAATGTTTGTACAAACCTACTTACAGAAATAAATCATTTATTGACTTTATGAAATTCAATAGGCTCTTTCTTACGGTATTGTTCTCTAATTCCATTTATATCGTCATCGTCGTATTTATCTCGTCAAGCATTGGCGGTTCGTCAATTCGGAACATCGCCGAACTAAAATAAAAATAAGTACGTTAATATCATTACAATAATTGCAATTATTAACAACATTTATGTTGTAGCGTCGCGACGTCGGAACTCTTTTGCATGCTGCAGGCACAAAATAAATGTTTGTTCTTTTTTACTTTTTTGTACACTTGACTTTTCATTATATTTTCCTTCTTGTCATTCATGCTAAAATAAATTACTAAATATTTTCTTAGAGGTTTTAATCTTAATATATAAAACAAAGTCGGGTTTGTTCGAACACTTATAACTCGAGAACGGCTGGACCGATTGTCATGATTTCTGATTTGTTGTATTTGTCTCCGTCTGAAATAGCAGAATAACTATTAAAAACATTGGAAAATTGACGAAAAAAAAATATGAAGAAAATTCATTTTCTCATTCCTACATGAAATTTGGGCAGGGCAATGTTTGTCGGGAATCTTTAATTCTATTTAGAATTCCAAATTCAAATTAATTTTATAATCATTTTCATTTGTTCATTTGTTCCTGCCGTTCGATTTATTGAAATTTTGACAGGACGTCTGGCGGGTCAGCTATGTAGTATTCTAAAATAAAAATCAATTGCCGAATGTATGTACTCATACGCGCATCACTTCAGTACGGATGCACCTATTTGGCTAATTCTTTTTTGTTGTATTTGTAATTGTCAGGACAAGGTTTGTATGAAAGAAACTTTTACACAGTTTATTGTTACAGAGTCAATTTACTAACACTACTGTACTAAACCTCACCAGACCTCCGGAGGTGTAGACCTCTTTATACCTTGTTTTTCGCAAATAAATATATTACTATTACTATTAAATATGTCAAGATTTGATACACCATTATCCCAATTCATTTGGGGTCGGCGCAACATGTCCCTTTCTTCCATACTTCTTTATTAGTCGTTATCTCGGTAGTCACTCCCTTTCTAGCCATATCATCTTTCACACAGTCCATCCATCGTTTCTTTGGTCTACCCCTACTCTTATAGTCAACGACATTCATACTGAGAACATTTTTTTTTTAAATTAATTGGATCCAATTGATCTTTTTCATATTTTTGACTTTTTTACTTTAAATTTATTCCGGTATTTTACATTTGAGCAAAAAATCGTAGTTCAATTCTTAAAATATAAATTAAGTTTTCGTACATAATTCAAAATGTTCTCAGCTTGCGCCTTTGGGAACTTCGCGCGTTTACATTAGAATATTCATAGTTTAGACATTACAACGTCTGTCGGGTCAGCTAGTATGTTACGAAAACCCCTAAAATGTTATGTACTAATTAAGTAACGGAGAAGATTTGATACCGCATCCAGCATCCGCATCC
The DNA here is from genome assembly GCA_946251885.1 of Cosmia pyralina. NCBI lineage: Eukaryota > Metazoa > Arthropoda > Insecta > Lepidoptera > Noctuidae > Cosmia > Cosmia pyralina. The sequence continues at coordinate 6,268,437 of OX276347.1, read as the reverse complement.
GCATCCGCATTGTTTGCCGGTTTGTCATCGGTCGATGTTTTCTATATCCTTCGGAGTTGATATTGATTTTTTGGCGGTATTCCGCAAAAAAATCAGTATCAACTATTGTTATTCTTTCTGAAACATTCAAAAAAGAAGGACCACGAGAAAACACCCATTTATGGGTGTTTTCTCGTGGTCCTATTTTTTTGTCCTACCAGTAGGTCCGCGAGGGTATGTTCTGTTGGTCCAGCTGAAGTATTGAATCCAAAATGTACCTTCTGTATATAGAAATTAAACTAGGTTTCTTAGACTCCGTTGTCATACCTACTGCATTCACTGAAAATAATACAAAGAAAAATTACAATACTGCATCAAAACCACAACGGTTTATTTAAAAAAAACTTAATATTTCATTAATATTTTAATATCGACTTATGAAGATAAAACTTACGAGTAAGTTTGTATTAATTTTATTTACTCAGTAATAAAAAAACATCTCAATTACTAAGTCTGAGGACTCATAACTTTTTTTCTAGCTAACATCTGATTAAAGCAATAATTTTGTAAGAATCTGCCAACATTAAAGATTAAAAAAAAAAACAAAATATTGCCTGTTTTACTCTTTTTTAATAAAAATTACACTTTTAAAGTTAAGAAAGTGGTGAAACTAGAAGAAAGCAAAAAAATTTTTTTTTTTCAAATATCCAGGGGGCCAGGGCCAAATAAATTAGGGCTGAGTAAGTAGCAGATTACCCCACCTATCCACCATTTTCGTATGTTCAACGTTCTGCCAAACACCATGTAATAGGGGTTAAAGTATGAAATTGCCGTTTATTGTATTAGGAACTTCGAATTGACATAGAACCTTCATGGTTTGTGATTTTTGAGTGAAACTTTTTTCACATCGTACCTATGAAGTTCTTCTTTTAAAAAATGTGCAACAATCGATTATCGACTTTAGGTTGTTTTTTTTATTCAGCTTAGACAAGAAAGATGGATACTTCGAAAATTTGAGTTATTTTTGAATACGAGTTCCGACGCGGAACTAACGCGGCAGAAACAGCTCGCAATATCAATGTTGCGTTTGGAGAGGGGACTGCTAATGAACGCACCGTGCGATTTTGGTTTAAACGCTTTCGTGATGGAAACTTTGATTTGAAGAACGAACCACGTGGAAGACCGCCCACACAGGTGAATAACAATGAATTGAAAGAGATGGTGGAAGCCGATCCGAGCCAAACTACCCAGGAATTAGCGGCATGGTTTAACGTTACCTTACCAACAATATTGAGTCATTTGAGTGAAATCAATATAAAATAATAAAAACTTTTACAAAAAAATACAACCGGTATTGGTCCGGGTCGGTTGTATTTTTTTGTAAAAAAGTTTTTATTTTTCACTTTTTAGTTGTGTACCTACCCCACACAAATTCTAATACCACTACCGTACCTGCAAAACAAACTAGAACATCGTCCATAAAATACGTATTATTGAAGCAAAGTTAATCAATTTTATTTGGAACCAACTGTGATGTATAACCCCTCGAATAAAACCAAAAAAATCCAAATCGGTCCAGCCATCTTCGAGTAATCGGGAAAAATACATAAAAAAAAAGGTTCCGACGAATTGAAAACCTCCTCCTTTTTGAAGTCGGTTAAAAAAAATATGAGAAATGGGTGCCTCATGATTTGACTGATCTACAGAAAGAAACGCGTGTTGAAACTTGTGTTGCCTTGTTGAATCGATACAGAAATGAAGGAACATTGGATCGAATTGTAACAAGTGATGAAAAGTGGATTCTTTACGATAACCGTAAGCGTATAATGCAACTGCTGACCCCAGGTAAAACGCCGCAACAGGGTCCTAAAGCAAAGCTTACCAATAAAAAGGTAATGGTAACTGTTTGGTGGTCTCAGCATGGTGTTATTCACTATAGCTTTCTCCGATCTGGTCAAGCAATAACGGCAGATGTCTACTGTGCCGAATTCCGAACAATGATAGCAAAACTAGCAGTGAAACAGCCCCGACTCATGAATCGATCTTCACCATTATTGCTCCATGATAGCGCGAGACTTCATACAGCACGAGAAACCGTTTTAACTCTACAGGAACTGCAATTAGAAACCATTCGTCACCCTCCGTATTCGCCAGACCTTGCTTCGAACGGACTACCATTTTTTTTCGTGATTTGGACAATTTTCTACGTGATAAAAAGTTTTCTTCTCAGGAGGCAGTACAAAATGCTTTCACACAGTTTGTCGAATCTACGAGAGTTCTATCGCAAAGGCTTATATGACCTTCACAATAGATGGCAGCAATGTATTTTGTTTTCTTTTTTAAGCTATTTAGTTTGTTAGAAAAAGTCACTTTTTTAATTTCAATGTTAGGATTTATTTGATAATTCCTATGAACTGCTATACATTAGTTTTGATCGTATTTTCATTTATTGTCGTACTGTCGTTTCCACCCTGTATATTATAAGGTGGTTAAATTAAAGTATGAAATTGCCGATTTGTACTGAAAAATTGGAATTTGGTTTTTTTTTTAATTTAACATTTATTTAATCAAAATCATTACCATTATTATCTATACATTGCTGCCATCTAATAGGAAGGGCATATAAGCCTTTGCGATAGAACTCTCATGATCTAGATTCGACAAACTGTGTGAAAGCATTTTGTACTGCCTCCTGAGAAGAAAACTTTTTATCACGTAGAAAATTGTCCAAATCACGAAAAAAATGGTAGTCCGTTGGAGCAAGGTCTGGCGAATACGGAGGGTGACGAATGGTTTCTAATTGCAGTTCCTGTAGAGTTAAAACGGTTTCTCGTGCTGTATGAGGTCTCGCGTTATCATGGAGCAATAGTGGTGAAGATCGATTCATGAGTCGGGGATGTTTCACTGCTAGTTTTGCTATCATTGTTCGGCACAGTAGACATATGCCGTTATTGCTTGACCAGATCGGAGAAAGCTATAGTGAATAATGCCATGCTGAGACCACCAAACAGTTACCATTACCTTTTTATTGGTAAACTCTGGGCTGGCCTATTTTTAGCTTAAAGAAACAGCATTTCCATCCAACGTAGCAATGCTGTCAGCCTTTTGGGCACTTTTCCCATTGAAAGCGATGCGAACGAGTTTTGTGATGCCCTTTTTTATTATTTATTATTTACTTGTAGGTAGTACACAATTATATATATTTTAACGTTAGCTTGTATATTGTAATTTTATTATTATATTTTATAAGATTTATTTTATAACTGAGTAAGTAAAAGTAATACAAAATTAAGTTTTTGTTAGATGTAATTTTACTTTGTATTATTTTCAATGAAAGCAGTATGACAACTGAAACTAAGACACCTAGTTTAATCTCTAGTACCTGGTCGACCGAGCTCTACTCGGGTGAAAATAGAGAAAACGAATTTATATTTTATTTTTTTTTTTAATTTTTTTTTTCCAGATAAGAGATATAGCTAGATTGATTTTTCGCCCCTGTAAACCCTTATATTGCAAGTTTCATCGAATTCGTTAGAGCAGTTTTCGAGAACGTGATTACAAATTTAAATTACAAATATATTAATAGTATAGGATATACAGGAGGTACATTTTGGTTTCCACATTTCAGCAGGACCAACAGAAATAACATACCCTCGTGGACCTACTGGTAGGACTACTAGAAAACAAACACCCTTTGATCTCTCCTTTCGATTTGGTTTGCCAATAGAGAGAGCTGAGGCCTATCACAAAATTGCGTTTGCGTTCAGTAGTCAATCCGTGAGCTCGAAAAATGTAGTAAAAACTTGCTTCGCAATAATTTTTTTTAAAAAATTTAATTTAAAAAATAATTATTTTAAAAAAATGCGCGAGTGTCGTGGAACACTCGGTTGGAACGAAGTTCCTATTAATAATATAATAATATGATGAAAAATAACAATCAATCAATAATTTTATTTTCAGGCAACTGAAAGCCCTTAGAAAAATACACAAAATAATATAAACAACAATTATTATAAACTAATACATATTACTATATAACTAAAATCAAACACGTAATGTTGTCAGTGTCGTAATAATATGGTGTCGTTTCCATGGTTTCCAAGGGAGCTCACAATTTCGATTTCCAGCAAATATGCTATATGCATGTCATATTTGCTGCCTTGGAACGACACCCATGATGGAAAATTTGAAAATTTTCGAAGCAGCCATCTTGGATTTTCATTTTGACTTCATTATCATTTTCAGTGCCCTCGTAAACTACGGAAACGACACCCATGACGAAAACTTTAAAAAATTTCCGCAGCCGCCATCTTGAATTTTAATTTTTTCCTCATTATCGTTTTCAGCGACCTCAAAAACCATGAAAATGACAACCATGACGGAAAATTTAAAAATTTTCGAAGACGCCATAGTGGATTTTCATTTTGACCTCATAATAATTTTCAGCGACCTCAAAAACCATGAAAATGACAAGCATGACGGAAAATTTTAACATTTTCGAAGCCGCCATAGTGGATTTTCATTTTGACCTCATAATCATTTTCAGCGACCTCAAAAACCATGAAAATGACACCCATGACAAAAATTTAGAAAATTTGCGCAGCTGCCATCTTGGATTTTCATTTTGACCTCGTTATCGTTTTCAGCGACCTTAAAAACTATGAAAATGACACCCATGACGAAAAATTTTAAAATTGTTGCAGCCGCCATCTTGGAATTTCATTTTGACCTCATTATCGTCTTCAGCGACCTCTTAAACCATGAAAATGACACCCATGTCATTATTATTATTTCCTCTATTTAATTCTATACATATATTTTTAAATATTAGAATATAAAAACAAAACACACAAGGGTCGTGACGGAATTTCATGACGACGGAGTTTCGTGACGGAAAAATCTTCAATTTTTTTTTCGCCTAGCCTCCATACGCCAAGTTCGTACCGTCCGATAAGAAACTTCGTTCCAAAACTTCGTAACAATAAGAAAAAATTGCGAATACGTAATAACTATTGTCCACCACTCAATAAGTCAAAGTTATCGAAGTCTTTCAGTTTTTCAGAATAAGAACGCCAAAGTTGGCCATTTACGCAAAAATCACGGTCGAAAATAATAACATGACTCTTAAAATAAAAAACCAGCCAAGTGCGTGTCGGACCACGCACAATGAAGGGTTCCGTAGTTGAAAAAAAATTATCCCAAAAACAAACTTAACATTGTATCCCGAAAAAAAATTTTGTATGTGATAAAATTACAAATTTACAATTTTCGGACTTTTTCCTTTACTTGTGCTTCCTGCCAAAGACCTTTTCTTGCCAAACATGATTCTAGGACAACGGGAAGTACCCTATAGGTTTCGATTTACTTGTGAGTATTAAAATAAGTCGCTAATATGGCCGTATTTTTTTATTGCGTTGGCTTAGATGCTTGATTTTTATAGAACTCCAATAGGGACCATAGATTGATATTAATTTCAACATGATACTTCCACGCGTTCTTGCGAAAAAGGGCTTTGACAGACTGACAGACAGACAGACGGACAACGACGTGATCCTATAAGGGTTCTGTTTTTTTTCCATTTGACGTACGGAGCCCTAAAAAGAAACAATATAAATTAAGAGATAATATTGGCACGTGAACAATTATCGTTGTTCGTCATTGATTCTGGAATTTATAATTGATTTACTTAGCTTGAATTTCCGCGAATTATTTGAGAAAAGTACTATTAGCACACGTATGTGTGCTTCGGCCTAATGTACTATAACCCAAATCCCAGATGGGAGAATAACAATAGATATATTATATATAATAGCGGTAGGTCAGGTGAAACAATAGAACAGCGTTCTATTCACGTTAAAATGAATGAGTGACGACTCCCTATCATACAACAAAGCTACGCGCGTGCGCTTATAAAAACGAGCGTGGATACAGATCCATTCATAGTTCATTCGTACACTGCCGCAGTGAGCAACAGTCGCGAGTAACACACAACTGCCAAATAAAAATATTGAATCTTCGTCAGTTAAATTTTGCAATAGAATTCTCTCATCATGTTGATGTTGTTTTGTTTTTCTATACTTCTTCAGACGTACTCGATCGTCGGTATGCTCGATGAAAACAATATAGTCACCCTAATAGTGAATCTTACGCAGCTGAAGATTGAGGGGGACAACTGCTTCTTGAGGGTTGCTGACAACAGAGGGGAGATTGAAGTGTTTGGCAACAACTGCCGCATTGAAGTGACCGACAACCACGGAGTAATTAACTTAGTGGGGAACAACGGCATAGTGATCATCGGCATGCGATGGAGAGGCGACAGGGTCCATCTGCACGGTACCGACAATCAACTCATTGTAGCCAGCAATGAGAAGAACACAGGAAACTACGAAGCTCAGCTTTCACCATTCAGCAAGGACCTGGATGATTGAACCCATCTTCACATTCGTGATGCAGTGATGGAACCATTCTGAATTTTGGACTTAAGTGAAGTGAATAGCTTCTTGTAATAGTTCGCCTTCTGATTCTAAATAGTAGAATCGCCATACGTACGGAGGTAGTTTTCGCTAAAGTCTGATTTAATTCGACGGAATTCTGACAGCTGTAATATTTTGATACTTCAGATATCATAAACCTTAAGTCTTATCCTTTTTATAAGTTACTAGCTTCTGCCCGCGACTTCATCCGTGTGAAATTTCTAGTTCCCCCGATCCACCCCGCCCGTCGCCCGCCTGCCCGCGCTATTTCTTCGTTTTGCTTAGCGTTCTTTCTGACTTTTTATTTTTGCTCGGCTCCTAAGGGTTCTAGCGTTATGTTAAATAGCCTATTTATTGAAATTAAACGATGTAAATAACTTTGTTCGGTTATGGATTAATACCATGTTTAAGAAAACACCTTCGCAAATAATGTATTATTTTGTAAAATATTTGATTACCATTAAAAAAGTTATAGTGAGCCAACTTTAAAAGATAGATATAAGCTATCGCGGATTTTTTTTAGAACTTTTTAAGAGGAATAATTTCGTCATAAGTACATGATTGTTGCGTAACTTACACCGTTTACGCAGCGCACGCAACAGAAGCTCTCAAAAGGAATAAATTTTCCCCGTTTGTGCAATACTTTTCATTGATGCTCCGCTTCTATTAGTCGTAGCGTGATGTTATGTAGTTGAAAGCGTTCCTCGATGAATGGGCTATCTAACACTAAAATATTTTTTCAATTTTAACATATTTTTTTATAATATTAGTGGTATAGATAGTATACATCTAAATGACTAAAATTTTTTATACAGAAAAAAAATATGAACGAGAATGAGATCAAGTAAATAGTGACAATGCAAATAATGTTTGTTCTGAGCATAGAAATATAAAAAACAGGAGAAGTGGCATGGGGGCGTGTTTGTGTCCACGCGTTATGCGCACGCTGTGCCTTTACTCGCCAAATGGCCGTCTCCGCGAACTAGTACGCTTTCGACCGTGGTCACGATAAATTATAAAAATGCCGTGTTCTTCAGTGGTTTCCTGCAAAAACCGAAGTGATATTAAAAACTTCGTATCTCACGGAATCACTTACCATATGTAATTAAAAGTATTTTACTGTATTTATCTTTAAAATCATAAAAAACAACAAATCGTAAAATATTTCTTGCTTTTACTACGTTATTTTTGTTTTCAAATATCGCAGCGGCTGTACTATTTTTGCAGCAAATACATTGCTCCTTAACCACTACCTTAAGTATGTCGCTAAGCGACTGGACAAGCAATGTAAAAATAACAAAACGATACTTTATTTACGCGGAGCGTCGCATAGTACAGCCGCTGTGTCTTGCGGCGAGATAGTGATGAGGTTAAGATCCACTAAAGTAGGCTATCGATAATAATGTCGATTGCCCAGCGAATATTATATTGCTATTATAGTTTATTTTTCAATTTGTCAACCGTTTTAGCCCGGTTGGAACACTTGAAAAGATGACGTTTAAGTACGGTTGGAAAACCTTTGAGAATGTAAAATAATCTTTTTTACTGTTTTTGATTATTTTACCTAGTTGAGAAATGCATAACCAACGGTCGTAAAGTAAGTTTATTAATGTTTAGGTGGAGTGTTTTAGGGTTTAAATTATCGCATCTTCGTGCTATTTCCTTACTTTTTTTTGGTTTTGGTATTTTACTTCCGCTAAAGTCTTTAACTATGCACCACAAGATTCGAATGCGTTGTAGTAATCGGTATGGTTCAGATAAAATATTAGTGATTTTTGCTTAAAATAAGTCAACATATTCATGCTATTTATTTGTTATGCATGAGTATGGCATGTGTTTGTTTTCATATATTTAACTATTTCTTAACTAAGGGTTTTTTTTTAATAACAAAAGCCTATTCGCCTGTTGCCTGCTACCTGCTTACTCATCCTGAGGTTAAGAAGTATAGACCGCGCGGAACTAGTTGATCGCGCCTTAGGTATGTGAGCGGTGGGATGGAGGAGCGGGGGCGCATTACTCAGTACGTGCGTTGCGAACCGCCGCCTCACCCCTGTCTCAGCGGCCAACTAGTTCCTATAGACTATAGCTTAAGATACTTATTATGTAAATGATAAATAAGTTCATAAAGTACCTTTTTAGCTTCCCAAAAGATTCAAATACAAAAAAATAATGGATTGATGCCACAGGAAGGCCACCTAACTGGTTCCCAACAAAATGTAGCACCATATGCTCAATTCACTTTAAGGCAGAAATGTTCCAGCCTCTAAAGAAAACTCGCAGGCTTTTTGAATGGGCAATCCCAAAATTAAGAGTACGTCAAGTACTGAACAAATACCTCCACTTTACAGGTCAGTGAGTAAACACATCATAACAGGGTTCAACAATTCCTATGGTTTCACAGCCTAAACCAACTTAACCGGATTGTTTTAATTTATTGATTCGTGTTTTTTTTTTTAATATACATTTTTTTTTAATTTAAAATATATAATACTTTCTGGACATATCATTTTTTATTTTATTTTCAGGACCCCAAATTTTTCTTGTACAGTAATAAATGGAAGTATCGATAACTTTCCGATTTAGTCAATCACTAGCGTATATGTAAAATAAATTGCTTTTTGCACAACACAATAATAGCGCCAGATGTTTTTGTGGGAGTAAGTTGTACGGTGCATGGTAAATGCACGCTGTGTGTGACGAGTTAAGGTTTATAATTGATTGTGTAGTATGTTCTGATTTATGAATTGCAAGTGTGTGCGCGACTTTGTATCTATTGCTTTTAGTGAACTACATGTGTAGTAGTGGCGCGGTGGTGGGGCCAACCTAGCGACATCGGGTTCTGATACATTTTCAACTACCGGGCATATCTCCTTCTTTCATATATCTATGGTTCTGAGCATTCAATGCACACTCAATAGAATATTAATTTTAAATGGCTACGTAAATGGGAAAAAAGAGTAATATAACATATTTTTTAAATTTAAATATTATCTAAGTATCATTATCACTAATATCAGCATCGTTGTCATCATCATCGACTCGAATTATAAAAGAATCACACACATTGTCCATCAGATCATTGAGAGGGCACATTTTATTCAATTCTTTAATAATGTGGTTTATGCATTCTTGCCATTTTTAAACTGTGATATTGTTTATGCCTTCTAATATTGATTGTTTCATTTCCGCCATCTTAAAAGTTTTATTCTTTTTAGCCACATGCCTTTTTGCTTGAGCCCTTATTATAATGATGCATATATTATTTGTCCCGAAGAACAGCCTAAGGGATCCAGGCCCATACCGCCAAATCTGTAGTTACAAGAAGCGAAGATTTTACAAACAAAAAGGTTTTCCTAAAAAAGGTTTATAACCTATGGATTAGTGGACAGGGATTCCTGTGAAAGAAAAATAATTAATAATTATTGTAACTTAAATAATTTGATAATAAAAAAATCTCATTACCATTTTAAAATTGTTACTAAATTTTTAATGTTTTAGTTTGTCTGATTGAAAGCTTCAATTCAAGAATAACTTTTTTAAATTTCGCTTAAATGTGTTCCGTTTTTAGTAGGACCGTTTTATTATTGGCAACTGTTACAGCTGGAGGCGAAATAAAAATGCAGACTTGTTTTTTGAATCAATTTGGAGGGTGCGGGTGGTTGCACGGCTTCGAGAACTAGCTTCTTGATCCTGTTATTTTAACATGTACGTGCTAGCGGCGCAACGTTCTAGCTCACAGACACAAAAAAAAACAAGGTTGCCAACCACAAAAAATAATTTAAGCCGGGACCACTCGCACCTTGCAACATTTTTATTTATTTTAAATAAGTTTAACGTATTGCCAACAGATGGCACTAAGAGTACCTACTTACTTAATACAAATAGTAAATATAGTTCTTATACCGAGATTGCGTCGTCCACAATCCGCCCCCTAGTGCTGAGCTGAGTTGACTTAAGGAAAATAAGCAAATTATTTAGTAGCTAAATACAGAAATTACATATCTATAAGCGAATATATATGAATTAACAAACAACAAGTTCAGTTCAGCACTAACATTCCGCTGGAAAGAGTAGGGCGACGCGCGTCACCGGACGCCGAACCACGCCAGTGCGTGTGCGCACATCGACCACTCTTATGCGACCATCATCGCCGCCATGAGTCGCACTCACCACTCCGTGGCGCCAAGAACCTCGCTCTAAATTTTGCTCAATTAAAAGAACATAGTCTCCATTTCGCAACGCTCTCTGCTCTTTATTCCACTTATATCTAGGTAGCAAGGTAGGTAAATATTCTTTTATCCACCGCCCCCAGAATGCATCAGTTAAACGTTGCGCTATGCGCCATTGTTTACGTAAACATAGGTCGTCATTATTATAGATACCGAAAGCCGGACCGTTAGACGATGTACCTATTAGAAAATGATTAGGTGTTAGGGCTTCAGGAAAGTTAGGGTCACATGATACATAAGTTATAGGACGACTATTTACCAATGCTTCAACTTCCGCAAACAACGTTGTTAACGTCTCCGCACGTGGAGCGCGTTCCTTAAGTACGACCTTCAATGCTGTCTTTACCGTCCGTATCATTCGTTCCCAGGCGCCTCCCATCTCAGGCGCACCAGGAGGATTGAATCTCCACTCTATACCTCTTACAGTGCCGTCTTCTTGAAGTTTACTCCGATTGAGTTCCAATAAACTACGTTTTAATTCATTATCGGCACCTTTTAAGTTTGTCCCGTTATCAGAGTAAATAACGCTAGGCGTACCGCGACGAGATATCATCCGCCTAAGCGCCATAATGGCCGAGTCAGTAGTTAGGTTATCGGTTAACTCTAAATGAATAGCGCGTATCGTCAAACAAGTAAATATTACACCGTATCTCTTTTCTCTCCTTCGGCCTATTGTAACCTCCATGGGGCCGAAGAAGTCGACTCCCGTAAATGTGAAAGGTCTGCGGTGGTGCTGCAAGCGCGCGGCGGGAAGGTCAGCCATGCGCTGCGGCTGAGGCGCTGCGCGGCGGTACCGGCAGAATAAACAACGCGAAGCTACGGCGCGTACGGTCGGCCGTATTTTTATGATCCAGTATCGCTGCCGTAATTCATTTACGACCAGTTCGTGCGCTCCATGAAGCGCTTTCCTGTGATAGTATTCTACCAACAGTCGTGTGAACTTGTGCTGACCATCAAGTATAGCGGGTCTCATTGTTGACAGTTCCACACCTTGAACCTTGTCAATTCGACCTTGAACACGTAAAATACCTTCTGAGTCAATATAGGGTGTCAGGCATAACAAGCGACTAGAGGGCTTATTACACACATCAAAAGTGTCTAGGGATCAACATATATTTTTGCAATAACTTTTCTCCTGATTGATATTAATTAAAATTTTCTTTAAGGATTCATCAAATAAAGTGTTTTCGTTTGTCACAGTAACGATAAACCAAGTCACCTTTGCATTAATAAAGAAATTTGCCATTTTCCTAATAAAGGGATTTTTGACATTTGAACCACTAACATTAAAGTTCGAAAAAAAGACTGAAATAACAGTTTTCTTTAAAATTTTATTGGGTAACTTAAACAATTAATAATCCGTGTTTCTACCGCGAACACTAACAACACAAGAACATCGGTTTGGCATACTCAAAATGAGTTCATCCAAATCACGCTGTGGAATGGCCGCCCATGTTCGTTGCAACAACAAAAAAAGGTCTTCTTGCGACTGGATACCCTCCATATTCGGCAGAGCTCTTCTCTGTAGCATATCCCATGCATGCTCAATCGGGTTCAAGTCTGGCGACTGAGCAGGCCAGGGCAGGACATTGATGTTAGCTGCGGCGAGAGTCTGTCTTACAACTCTTGCGGTGTGCGGTCGTGCATTATCATGCATTAACTGAAATAAGGGACCGATTTGCACTTGTAGAGGAACGATGACGTCTGATACAATCGTCTCAGCATAAATTTGAGCGTTGAGGTTGCCTCTGATCCAAATCAACTCAGTTCTTCCGCCGATCCAAATACCCGCCCATACCATGATGGTTCCACCACTATAAGGATGGACTTCCTGGCAGGATTTTAATCGCTGTTGGCGTCCAGGGGTTCTCCAGTGTCGTATACGTCTTGTATCCGGTCTCATACCAAAACGAGACTCATCAGAAAAGCACACGAAACGCCATTGTTCTTCTGCCCAATTTCTGTGTTCAAGAGCCCATTGATATCGAATCCTACGATTGTGCATTGCTATAGGTGGTACCCGTAGCGGTCTTCGGGAATGAAGGTTCACTTCATGCAAGCGGTTTCTGACTGTTTGGTCGCTAATTAAGTTCCCTGAAGAGTGATGAAGCCTCACGGCTAACATCATGGCGGTTATAGTTGGAGCTCTTCGAGTTAAGATTTGAATGTATCGGTCTTGTCTCCGTGTGGTGCAGCGATACCGTCCTCCATGGCGCTCAGCCACGGTACCAGTGCTTCGGTAACGTGTCCAAAGTCGACTGATAACACTCTGACTTGTATTCAGAGCTAAAGCCACAGTACGTTGCCGGGAACCAGCTTCTATCATTCCCACGGCTCTGAGCATTTCTTCCCTGCTTAAATGACGTCGCCGCTCCATAATAACGTTGGTTTTAATCAGTAGTAGGGAAACAGTAGCACTAATAATGTCTTCAATGCGTTGTATGTTTTTATAGGGAAAATATTGACAGCTGATTTTCATCTTTTACTCGAATTTGATTCACAGTTCCTGATTCAAATTATGAAATGCACCAAAAAGGATCCATATAAATTTATAAAATCATAAATTTATTACAAAGCCACATCTCAATCTCAAGAAATCTGCATAAAAATGCTTGATCCCTAGACACTTTTGATGTGTGTATTTTGTCTAAGTAGTTCAATGTCTTTTGCAAATGAGTCGTGTTGACACTTTTTAATTAAAAGCTTTTCCGCTTCGTACAATAGTTCAACATTAAGTTGAGTGTCAATACGTCGACAGCGTTTTATAAATAATAATACTCGAGCGGTAACTCGAACGAGTCGCGTCCAAGACGAGAAATCGTCTTCATTAGGTAATGAATTTTGAATAACCTGTGACGTAATTGTCACGTTAATGCTCCGTAACTCACATACCGTGTCATCTGATGACTTTGTAGGACCGAGATCCTTAGGCCATGTATTCTCTGGCTGCCGTAAGAATTCAGGTCCTTGAAACCAAACATTGTCGTACATAAGTGGTGGCGCTTCTTCTTTGGTAGCTATATCAGCTATATTTAGTTTTGTCTGTACGTACCGCCATTCCGTTATCTTAGTTAATTCGTCAATTTCACCCAGACGATGAGCAACGAAGGGTTTATAGTTCCGAGGGTCACTACGAATCCATTGGAGTACCGTGTGCGAATCTGTCCAAAAGAAGCGCTTATTGGCCCTTAAGCTTGAATGTTCTCGCTGAACAATATCAGCAAGACGTGAAGCTATCAGCGCGCCCTGTAGTTCCAATCTAGGTATTGATGTAGGACGGAGTGGGGTCACTCTGCTCTTCGCGGCTACAAAACACACGAGTACGTTCCCGTCTAGCCGAGTCAAACGCCAATAAATAACCGCGGCATAAGCTTTAATGGAAGCGTCACAAAAAATATGCATCTGTGTATCTACAATCGTGTTTACGTCATGTGCACCTACAGTAGTTGAGCAGCACTGAGTCCACATACCTGCATTCAAATACCAACGCGGTATTCGTAACAATTCTAATTGTTTTAATTCATCAAGCCATTTTACCCACTTAATCTGCTCGGCAGGTTGAATCTGGCACTTCCAGTCGACATTAGATCTATGTACGTCTTGTAAAATGATTTTACTTTTTATCAGAAACGGTGATAAAAATCCGTGAATATCATAAACTGACATAATGATGCTAAGCATTTTTGCTTTCGTAGGTGGTACGGTTCCTTCTAAAATATCTTTAGGTATACGGTTCAAATTAATCCTAAAACCGAACGAATCATCCGCGTGATGCCATGTTAATCCTAAAGTGCGCTCAGTTGTATTGTTTACGCCATCTTTGAACTGTATAGCGCTGTGGGCTAACGCATCCGTAGGTATAGAATCTAAAACTCGTTTGCTATTACTTGACCAACCTCTTATCTCAAATCCGCCTTTTTTATGTATGCACGTTATATCGTTCACTAATCTACTCGCGTTATTCTCGTCGCTAGTTGAATGTAAACAATCATCCATGTAGTGATCTTTTATTATTACGTCAGCGGCCTCCGAATTAATATTTTTGTATTTTATCGCGTTCTTATTCCTTACATGCTGCGCAATAAAAGGTGACATTGTTCCGCCAAAAATAAGGCTTTCCATAACACAATGCTTAATCGTACTACCTGTGGACTCTTGCCATAAGAATCTAAATACATGTTGGTCTTCTGGTCGTATCTTGATTCGTAGAAACATATCGCGTATGTCGCCTACGATTACGAACTGATTTTCGCGAAATCTAAGCATAATTCCGAACAAAGAATTGTACAAATCAGGTCCAGTCAATAAATAATCATTTAAACAAACATTATTAACCTTCGCGGCAGCATCCCATACTAGTCTCAGTTTTCCTGGTTTGTTTACATTTTGTACACCGAAGTGCGGCAGATACCAAACGTGATTAGCGCCGAGTAATTCATCGTTCTTTAGTTCTCGTGCATACCCACTTTCAAATAACTTTGAAATTTCCTGTTTATACCTACTCGCGTAGTCACTATCTTTATGAAATTTGCGTAACAACATTTGTTGACGTGATAGAGCATTACTGTACGAGTCGGGCATATCGAAATTGTCTTTTTTAAAAGGTAGACCTACTTCCCACTGAGTACCCACTTGACGTGCACTTTTATCAACAATATCAATAGCTCTGACATGATCTTTATTCTCACGAGATAAGGTCGATATTCCAACGGAATCGATATTAAATGAATTTTTGATAAGGTCATTAAGTTCACTAATTACATGTATGTTATCACTATCAGAAGAGCGAGCGAGATGGAAGACATTAAGTTCACTTACCGAAGAGTGAGTACGACCTTTATGGTAGCCGTGGATGGTCCATCCCAGCCTGCAACGTGATCCATACAGCGAGTTCCTTCCCCCGTCAACAATCTCGAGCGGAGCTATAATAAAATAATTATCCTGACCTAACAATATACGCGGCACAACACTTTGCGCGTCAATTAATGGTTTTATATGAGCTAAGTGGGCACATTCAACTTTGTTTACACGTGACATATTTTGAGCACTTAATTTTAACTTATCACATTTCCGTAAATTAATGTCATAGAAAGCATTGTCCTGTCCAGAAATTTGTAGTTTCACTTTTGGCACTTCCGATTGATAAACTTCTAAGCCGAACGCGTCAGTAAACTTTATAGGGCAAGAATTTTCACTTTGTAAGCCTAAATTGTCCGATAGTTCCGAGTCGATTATTGATACTGCAGCTCCCTCGTCCAATAAAGCGTATGTACTCACTACACCGTTAGGTCCGCGCACTTTTACGGGAATTACTTTTAACAGCGTGAAGTCGTCCGTCGTCGAACTCGTAGAAGCGTGAATGACGTCATCGTCGCGTGCGACGTGCGTTATCGATGTATCGGAAGTAGTAGGTAAATCTTGTTCCGTGCTCTCTCGGCTTATCTGCGCCTGCGCCGCATCAGCTGATTGTGACGTCGTTGTAGCTTTCGTCCAGTGCAGAAGGCGATGATGAGCCATACCACAGCCGTTGACGTCACATACAGGCGCAGGGCACACTTTGCTACTGTGTTGTTTAGTTGATAAACAACAATAACATAGTCTGTGCTTTTTTACGAATCTCCATCTATCTCTTCTCATCGCTCGTTTGAATATACGACATTCTGGTAGGATGTGAATGTCTTTATCACAAAACAAACATTTCGTTTCTTCAACAGCGACGGAAGTAAACACAGAGCGGTGTCGAGTTTTGTCATCAGTTTTTCGATTGATGTCTGTGTCATTTGTTTTCTTTATTTCTCGTGGCAGAGTACATCCGACGACTGATAACATCTCAGCCTCAGTTTTCAAAAATGTAGCTAGCAACTCCAGCTTCGATGTACCTTCACCTAGACGATTATAAGCGAAATCTGTCCATTTACCTATCAGCGTGCTCGGCATTTTTGATACAACGGCTGCAGCGAGCTCAGGGCTTCGTAGGTAGTCATGTTGGTCTAGTGCGCGTATTGTTGCCACGCAATTGTTGACCTTCACAGCGAAGTAGCTTATCTCGTGTTGATAATAATTATGTAACGATGGCAACTTTTTCAGCTGCGTCGTTAAATTGTAAACAATGGTGTCAGCTCGACCGAACCTCAATTCCAGCGCATTTAGTACTGCCGACGGCGGTGTGTTGCCGATCAGCAGGTCAGTTACAGCTTCTTTAGCTTCACCTCGTAGTGCTCGACGTAGTCTGCACAAGTTTTCAGAGTCACTGAACCGACACACACGGGTTGAGTCTTCGTATGCATTTTTAAAATGTAGCCACTCTATACAGTCACCACTAAAAATAGGCAGTTCGCGCGGTGTAGCGAGTCGGCTGAGCAGACGATCCTCGTGCTGGGTGGCTGTCTGTTTCATCATATCTTTTAAAGTGTGTGCCAGCTGCTGAATGCTGTCCTGGGGAGGCTGGGCAGGAGGACAGTCATGGTCCAGCCACTTCTCCACAACATCATGTTTCTGTAGATCCGGTAGGGATACAGAACAGTTCGTGCGTTGGTCTTCATCATTAATTCCCTCGATGTCAGCGTGTTTTTCATCATCGGCGCTAACAAGGGCAAGGTCCGCTTCTAATTTCTTGTCAATTAATTCCAATTGAATCTTCGCTTTTGCTTCAGCAGCCTGCAGTTCAAGCTGTTTACGCCGTGCTATAGAAGAAGCTGTTGATTTCTTAGAACACACTGTAGTTTTCGAAGCGCACGTAGACTGCGTAACGGTAGCACGCGGTGATCGTTTTAATGTCGCCGGCGTCATCGAATAATGAAGTTCCCGTGGCGTTATGGGACAATCGCTGCCATGGGGAAGAGTCCGTTCGTTAATCTTCATAGGTGCACTATCCAATTTGAGACTTTCCATTTGTTCTTTGCGCATACGACGCGTCTGCACTGTCGGTGTTTGTGACCGGTCCGCCATTTTTTTAAACTCACGAGTTGAAGACATCACAATCGGATCCGTGCTCGAAGACCATTTGTTACAGCTGGAGGCGAAATAAAAATGCAGACTTGTTTTTTGAATCAATTTGGAGGGTGCGGGTGGTTGCACGGCTTCGAGAACTAGCTTCTTGATCCTGTTATTTTAACATGTACGTGCTAGCGGCGCAACGTTCTAGCTCACAGACACAAAAAAAAACAAGGTTGCCAACCACAAAAAATAATTTAAGCCGGGACCACTCGCACCTTGCAACATTTTTATTTATTTTAAATAAGTTTAACGTATTGCCAACAGATGGCACTAAGAGTACCTACTTACTTAATACAAATAGTAAATATAGTTCTTATACCGAGATTGCGTCGTCCACAGGCAACACTTCTGAAATGTTAGAATTCCGTCGAATTAAAAATCAGACTATATATAATGTAGGAATTGTTATAATCTATGTCCTGCGCTGTGCTAAATAAATGTTTTGAATATTACCAGTTTTTTCTTTCATTGGTATTCTCCAATTGGTTCGATGTTATTCCCCTGAGATTTGCTTGTTAGAATGATTTTTTTTTATCTTGCTTTAATACTTTGAGATGAAAGAGACGGATGACAGCGCAGCATCTCATCTCAATTAAAGTAATAGTAACGTTGCTTTTTAGGTTTCCGAACGTCCGAATGAAAAACGGAACCCTTATAGTATCACTCGTGTGTCTGTCTGTCACAGCTGATTTGCTCCAAATCTACTGGACCGATTAAGTTGATTTTTAAAACATAACACATTAAGGCTTTTACAAACAGGTGCGACACGCGATGTAATCGCGCGCGACACAAAGGCACCGCTCGATGCGCGACACGCGGTGCCTTTGTGACTCGCGCGATTATATCGCGAGTCGCGCCTGTTTGTAGGAGACTTTAGCCGATACCGACCCGAAGTCGACACGATATCAGTGGTCAGATAATCGCTTACGTTTACGCTACCTAGTAAACGCTTTTTCATTGTGTTGTTACACTGATAACGGCACATATCGAACGGCCAAGACAAGTGCGGGGTGACAGCCGACATTATTTCACTTTAACATCATTTTTTGCACTGCCGACTTCGAGATGTCGGTAGGTAGTGCGCAGTAGGCTGCGATTGTTTGCATCGCGATGGTCATCGATATTCACCAATATCATCGGGCCGATAATAATTATAAATCAATATAGGTCGGGGGAAGTTATGATAAGAAGTTATGAGGGAACAGATGAACATTACATACCGGTCAAAATCATAACCCTCCTTTTTGCTTGGCCGTAGTCGGGTAATTAGATCAAATTGCTAAAACAGTAAACATTTTAGTCAAAAAAATATTATTGAAAAAATAATGAAATGAAGTAATTGATTAATTAGGTACTTACTTAAATTTGTTATGTTTTTACCCGACTACGGCGAAGCAAAAAGGAGGGTTATGATTTTGACCGGTATGTGTGTATGAATGTATGTTCATCTGTTCGGCCCAAAGAGAATTAGGTCTGTTCCCTTATAACTTCGAAACTACTTGATAAGTGAGGTATCGTTGGAAGCGTCTTGATCGTTCGCTGGTTATAGGCTATACGACGTCACATTAAATTGAATATGGCGCCCTCTAGAGGACATAAAGTCATGAACAATTTTTTTTCTATGATGCCGTGTTGGGTTTCAAATGAAATGGCTTAATTAGGTCATTTAAAAAATATGTAAATTGTTAGCTGTTGTTCGCTTGCATACACCCGATAACTGGGAATCATTTCTAAAATCACGCCTCAGATGTGAGCCAAACATATTTTTTCTCCAAACCTGTACCCAAAATACATAATTATATAATAATTATTCTTCTGTAAAAGTGTAATGGCCTTGCAAATACTTTAAAACGAAATTATAACCCCAAAATAATTTAAATAAAAAGTAAGTTCAAAAACTAAAACCCGACTACTGAAAAATCACGCTCTAAAAAGTATGAAACAAGAAAATATTCTCACTTGAAATTATAAAAAGAGACAAATTAAATTATCCGGAGTCAAATATAGCCAGTGACACTCGCGCTACCAAGACAAATCTAAAGACGTATAATTTATCCAAATCTGTTCATTCGTTTAGGAGTTACGAGGGAACAAAGAAACGGACATACACACATACATACTTACATACAGGTCAAACACATAACCCTCCTTCTGGACTTTACCGCAGTTGGGTAATAATCACCTTTTAAAACCCTTCATTTTGATATCCCACTCGATGGTATTAGAAGAAAAAAAAATTATCCAAATCCGTTCATTCGTATAAGAGTTACGAGGGAACAAAGAAACGGACATACACACATACATACTTACATACAGGTCAAACACATAACCCTCCTTTTGTACTTCGCCGCAGTCGGGTAGTAAAAAGTATTAAATAAAGCTTAAACATAAACATTTTCTTAAAAGTTTGAGGCGTGGACGTCCTTCTTACACTTTTAAGAACCTCAAGATCTTAAGAAAATATTAAAATTCTATTTTATTTACTTAATACTTTTTAGTTCATTAACAGATTATTATTAAAAAGGTTTTTACTAGAATTTAACTTAATTTTTGTCAATTACATTATACAATTATGCTATGTAACAGCACACTAGTACCTCTTGAAAAAATAATAGCAGATATGTCGTTTTTGGAGTCGTTTTGATCAGTATTTGATTCTATAAAATGCAATGGTGGTTTTTTAAATTTTAAAATTTATTTTTGTTCTAATAAATATAGTATTTTTTCATTTTAATGGGTAACAATGATTGTCTAATTTGCCAAATAAAATATTAGAAAGTGATAACTTCGAAAACTGTTTGCCAAACTCAAAATGTCTTCGAAGCGGAATGACGTAGGTACCTACCTACCTTTTTTTTTTCGTGGATGGGAAATCATCAAATGACTTCTCCCGCTCTAGGCAGAGCGGGAGGGCGTGTCAGACTTTTACTGACTAAAACCCACCCATGTTCCTTCAGTTGCCCGTGCCGGGGCCGCGGTATCTCTTTCGAACTACCCGCGACCCCGGCGGCATCGGCCCAATTGACCCCGTCACTGCTGACATCTCTTTGAGGCGCGCGTGGAACCCAACGCGCTGTCGACCCGGGCCTGGTCCTTACCGGGCGGCGAGCTGCCCATTACTTGTCGTCCGCAAACCCGCGCCTACGGTGGCCGGGAATCGGCGATCGATTCCCGCCGCCCAGGGCGTCTCCTACGGCGGCTAGGGGCGCGAGGGCGCGGCTGTTGCCTCTCCCTCACGCGTTCCGCTTCCTCCTTCGCGAGCATTACTGCTTCGCAGAAGGAGGTGACGGCCTCCTATGCACTCTCGCTCCGCACCATGGCCTGGACCAGGTTTGGACGCGAGAGATCGCCGCCGCCGATCGCCTCCGTGAGAACACGGTGGTGCTCCGCCCAAGTCGGGCAGACCTCCACTGTATGTTCCACCGTGTCCTCCGGGCGATCCACACAATGGTGACACCCGGGCGATTCGTCCCGCCTTATCCGAAACAGGAACCCCCCAAACAACCGTGTCCGGTGAGGACCTGCGTCAGGTGGAAGGTGAGGACGCCGTGGTGCCTCTCCAACCACTCCTCAAAGAGGGGACTTATCGCCGCAATTGTGGCGTGCCCTGCGACACAGTAAGTTTTTTAAGTTTTTCTTAACATTTTTAGTTGGAACTTCTTGTTTTTAGGCTTTACATTGCTTATGTAATACCACTAAATCGTAACTATAGGTACGTATAAATCGCGTGATCATAATCGTATTAGTTCAAAACTTTGTACCTATGTACTCCGTGAATGCAGTTGCCAAGTAAGCAGT
Organism: Cosmia pyralina; assembly: GCA_946251885.1. NCBI lineage: Eukaryota > Metazoa > Arthropoda > Insecta > Lepidoptera > Noctuidae > Cosmia > Cosmia pyralina. The sequence continues at coordinate 6,246,962 of OX276347.1, read as the reverse complement.
AACGAACACAAAATAGACTTCGGTATTCACCAAGTAGTTACGCAACAAAATGCATATCGGATTCTTTTGTTTATTTTGGTCAAAAATTAAAAGCGGTTGAGGGTGGGTTGAAGTGTGAACTGTATGTTGTTCATCATATTTCTATTATTTTTCTGCAGTGCTTAAATCTGACACGATCGCATAAGCTTTGATCCCTGTTGAAGCAGCTAATTTCAATAGGTTTAAAAGTTATAGCTATGAACACACGTACCTACAGTTTACGTTTCTTTGTAGTAGTGAGTAGCTAGCCGCCGCCGACCGCCGTACAACCCCGGTTAAGAGTTAAGTCTTTCGAAGGGGTAAGCCGTTTATGAGGTTACCTTTATCATGGTGTAACTCCTTGAATGGGTTACAGCCTTGAAACCCAGTAAAAGGTTTTCCCTTCAATATGAATAACCCATTGTTTGGGTTCTATACTTGCAACCCAGTGAAAGGGTTACCCCTTCATTAAGTATAAGGGTTTTGTATGGGTAACCATCATAGATATATGAAAGAAGTTTTTTATATTTCTATGGTAACCATATTAGAAATCTGCAACGTATGCCCATCATCGAGAGATCATATTACATTGCTCCGAGTCGGAATGTTACGCTGTTATCGTTCTTTTGAACGGCTTAATTTAAGCCATTCAAAAGGATTACCTACATCGTATGAGTTTTTGTTTAACTGCTTAAGAAAACCTAAATTCCTTTCAATGGATAACCAAAATGGTCCTTTAGAGCCATTCAAAAGGGTTACCTACATTTTATGGGTTTTTGATTAACTGCTTAGAAAAACCTATCGAAATTCCTTTCAATGGATAACCAAAATGGTCCTTGATTAAATATGATACAGTAAGTTAGTTGCCAATAATTACCATCAAATACAGATGCTTGTTTGCTTGAGTCAACAACTCGTCAAACTAAATAACCTAACCTAAACAACATACCTAATGGTCATAATCGGGCCAGATCATTAGTCAAGTCAATATGGAAGAAACCACATTCTATCAGAGATAAGAAGTCGGCGAGTGAGAGCGTAAACAAAGTAATTAGCAGTAATTATAACAAGAAATAACACGTTGTTGTCATGAAGTTTTGCATCGTATTTAAGTATTTAAACCAGGGACCGTACAACCCCGGTTAAGAGTTAATCTTTCGATGGAATAAGCCGTTTATGAGGTTACCTTTATCATGTGTAACTCCTTGAATGGGTTACAGCCTTGAAACCCAGTAAAAGGGTTTTCCCTTCAATATGAATAACCCATTGATTGGGTTCTATACTTGCAACCCAGTGAAAGGGTTACCCCATAGAAATATAAAAAACAGGAGAAGTGGCATGGAGGCGTGTCTGTGTCCACGCGTTATGCGCTCGCTGCGCCTTTACTCGCCAAATGGCCGTTTCCGCGAACTAGTACGCTTTCGACCGTGGTCACGATAAATTATAAAAATGCCGTGTTGTTCGGTGGTTTGCTGCAAAAACCGAAGTGATAATAAAAACTTCGTATCTCACGGAATCACTTACCATATGTAAGTAAAAGTATTTTACTGTATTTATCTGTAAAATCATAAAAAACAACAAATCGTAAAATATTTCTTTCTTTTACTACGTTATTTTTGTTTTCAAATATCGCAGCGGTTGTACTATTTTTGCAGCAAATACATTGCTCCTTAACCACTGTCTTAAGTATGTCGCTAAGCGACTGGACAAGCAATGTAAAAATAACAAAACGATACTTCATTTACGCGGAGCGTCGCATAGTACAGCCGCTGTGTCTTGCGGCGAGATAGTGATGAGGTTAAGATCCACTAAAGTAGGCTATCGATAATAATGTCGATTGCCCAACGAATATTATATTGCTATTATAGTTTATTTTTCAATTTGTCAACCGTTTTAACCCGGTTGGAACGCTTGAAAAGATGACGTTTAAGTACGGTTGGAAAACCTTTGAGAATGTAAAATAATCTTTTTTACTGTTTTTGATTATTTTACCTAGTTGAGAAATGCATAACCAACGGTCGTAAAGTAAGTTTTTTTTTTTTTTTTAGTTAGTTTAGTTTTTTGGAGTATTTTTGGGTTTAAATTATCGCATCTTCGTGCTATTTCCTTACTTTTTTTTGGTTTTGGTATTTTACTTCCGCTAAAGTCTTTAACTATGCACCACAAGATTCGAATGCGTTGTAGTAATCGGTATGGTTCAGATAAAATATTAGTGATTTTTGCTTAAAATAAGTCAACATATTCATGCTATTTATTTGTTATGCATGAGTATGGCATGTGTTTGTTTTCATATATTTAACTATTTCTTAACTAAGGGTTTTTTTTTAATAACAAAAGCCTATTCGCCTGTTGCCTGCTACATGCTTACTCATCGTGAGGTTAAGAAGTATAGACCGCGTGGAACTAGTTGACCGCGCCTTAGGTATGTGAGCGGTGTGATGGAGGAGCGGGGGCGCATTACTCAGTACGTGCGTTGCGAACCGCCGCCTCACCCCTGTCTCAGCGGCCAACTAGTTCCTAGACTATAGACTATAGCTTAAGATCTTCGATCAATAATAGTACTAGATTCCCGATAAGCGCTTCAAAAACGGCCCGAAAAATAAAAACACAAATACTTTTGTGGTCTTATTTCAAACATCGACTGTTCGGGAACAGGGAAATGCATGGAGTAGTATTGTTACTTTATATGTTGTTTTTGTTTGTAGATTTCCTAGTGACCCATTTCGCAATGCAGAATGGGTATCTATTGTCACGAAAGAAAGAGGAGAAGAAATATATAAACCTTGTAAAAATTCAACAATTTGTTTTAATATTTTTATTAAAATATTTAATTATCAAATTAATAATCAAAATTAAAATAACTATTGTACTAATTTACTCCTTCTACTTTTAAAAATCGGTCAAAAATATTTGCTACCATATAAAACGAACCTTGGCCTAAAAAATATATTATTATTCTGCTACTCTATATCTTTCAATACTTACTGTGTTCTGAGCATTGAAATGTAAATACCAAGAACTATGTCTAGTTCCAAAATAGAGTAAGCACAAAATTTTCAACAAAATGTTTTTAACCTTATTGCTTAAGTTTTAAGTACACTTTAGAATAAATATTTTTGTACTTATTATAAAAATGACCTATTATTTTCAAGCGACATTTTTAATTTATTGCTTTTACCTTTCTCCGATGATAGAAGGACTTAAATATAAATATTTTGCAATCGTAATTAAACTTTATGTTTGATTGTTAAGGTTTATAATGAATTGAAGTTGTAAATATTATAAAACTTTTTTCTATATTTCGTAGTAACAAATGTAAATGTTTATGTGTGTGTAAACGTGGCCACTACAGCGACTTATTTTTGTTCCTGATCCTGTATCTAGTGCTATTATTGATCGAAGCTTAAGATACTTATTATGTAAATGATAAATAAGTTCTTATAGTACCTTTTTAGCTTCCCAAAAGATACAAATACAAAAAAAGAATGGATTGATGCCACAGGAAGGCCACCTAACTGGTTCCCAACAAATTATAGCACCATATGCTCAATTTACTTTAAGAAAACTCGAGCCTCTAAAGAAAACTCGCAGGCTTTTTGAATGGGCAATCCCAAAATTAAGAGTACCTACGTCAAGTACTGAACAAATACCTCCACTTTACAGGTCAGTCAGTAAACACATCATAACAGGGTTCAACAATTCCTATGGTTTCACAGCCTAAACCAACTTAACCGGATTGTTTTAATTTATCGATTCGTGTTTTTTTTTAATATACATTTTTTTTTAATTTAAAATATATAATACTTTCTGGACATATCATTTTTTATTTTATTTTCAGGACCCCAAATTTTTCTTGTACTAATAAATGGAAGTATCGATAACTTTCCGATTTAGTCAATCACTAGCGTATATGTAAAATAAATTGCTTTTTGCACAACACAATAATAGCGCCAGATGTTTTTGTGTGAGTAAGTTGTACGGTGCATGGTAAATGCACGCTGTGTGTGACGAGTTAAGGTTTATAATTGATTGTGTAGTATGTTCTGATTTATGAATTGCAAGTGTGTGCGCGACTTTGTATCTATTGCTTTTATTGAACTACATGTGTAGTAGTGGCGCGGTGGTGGGGCCAACCTAGCGACATCGGGTTCTGATACATTTTCAACTACCGGGCATATCTCCTTATTTCATATATCTATGGGTTACCCCTTCATTAAGTATAAGGGTTTTGTATGGGTAACCATATTAGAAATCTGCAACGTATGCCCATCATCGAGAGATCATATTACATTGCTCCGAGTCGGAATGTTACGCTGTTATCGCTTTAAAGAGAGTTGAAGCTTAACTCTTTTGAATGGCTTAATTTAAGCCGTTAAAAAGGGTTACCCACATCGTATGGATTTTTGTTTAACTGCTTAGAAAAACCCTATCGAAATACCTTTCAATGGATAACCAAAATGGTCATTTAAAGCCATTCAAAAGGGTTACCTACATCGTATGTGTGATTAACTGCTTAGAAAAATCCTATCGAAATACCTTTCAATGGTTAACCAAAATGGTAATTTAAGGCCATTCAAAAAGATTACCTTCATCGTATGGGTGATTAACTGCTTAGAAAAACCCTATCGAAATACCTTTCAATGGATAACCAAAATGGTAATTTAAAGCCATTAACAAGGGTTACCTACATCGTATGGGTGATTAACTGCTTAGAAAAATCCTATCGAAATACCTTTCAATGGTTAACCAAAATGGTAATTTAAAGCCATTCAAAAGGGTTACCTTCATCGTATGGGTGATTAACTGCTTAGAAAAACCCTATCGAAATACCTTTCAATGGATAACCAAAATGGTCATTTAAAGCCATTCAAAAGGGTTACCTTCATCGTATGGGTGATTAACTGCTTAGAAAAACCCTATCGAAATACCTTTCAATGGATAACCAAAATGGTCATTTAAAGCCATTCAAAAGGGTTACCTTCATCTTCATCGTATGGGTGATTAACTGCTTAGAAAAATCCTATCGAAAACCCTTTCAATGGGTTAAAAGCAGCACACAACACAACACAAGCACGCACACAAGCGCTTCAAATCTGGCCTGTTGTTTTTGTTGCGATTGCAGTGCAACACTATAGTCTAGACATGTATATAATCAAAGGTGATAACCTTAATAATTCTGTTATCGATAATGGCCTTGAGCGCGCGCAACTAGCGCACATCCCTACTCCGATTATGATTTATGACCAAGTCTGCAGCGAGATTTTAACTATAGGTACTTATAACATGAATGTGTGCATGTTAACGCATTCATGTTAATAAATAAACTTTAAAAAAAGTAAAAACCGACTTCAAAACCGAAAACGAATAAAATAACTTTCTTAAAACACTTAACAGCTTCTGTAGTCGGTGTCAAGCTAACTTTAGCTTGACACCAACTTCAGAAGCTGTTGTGCTTGTTGTGTTGTTGTTGTGTGTTGTTGTAGCTGTTGTGTGTGTCAATGTAAGTACATTGACGAATTGAAGACTTCACTTTCAGAAGCTGATAAGTGTTTTATGAAAGTTATTTTATTCGTTTTTGGTTTTGAAGTCTGCTTTTACTTTTTTTAAAGTAAATTTATTTTCCCATTTTTAGTTGAAGTGCAATTACTTGTAGGTAAGCCCAAGACGAACGAAAAGAAGAATCATCAAATTCCGCTTAGAAATGCTGGAGATACAGTGCATTTATTCATATAACTTCGTACGCACGGCTACAGATCAAGCTATACATTTCCAATATAAGCTGATCTCGCATTGTATAGGATTTCTTTACAATGAGGGGTTAGTGTAAACTGGAAATGGATACTTGATGATGTGTAGTCACAGTTCATAAGAATAATTACATGATGTACAGGGTGAAATTTAATTCATGGGCAATATTTTAAGGGGTCATTGTATTCATCATTATGAACAACTTTTACTATGGGAACAAACCTGAAATATATTATGCTCGCATAACTCGTCAAAATGTAGGAAACATCTGATTTTTTTTCGCGATTTCAGGTTTGTTGCCATAGCAAAAGTTGTACATAATGATAAGTACAATGAACCCTTAAAATATTGCCCATGAATTCAATTTCACCCTGTAGGTATACTAAAACCTTCCTGAAAGAATGTAGATCGTGTTAGTGAAAGAATCATTAAAATTGGTACATTAGTTTTTGACAAAAACGCGGACAAACTAACATACATACCTACATACATACATACGGGTCGAATACAGAACCTCCTTTTTTGAAGTCGTTTAAAAAAAATTGTAACTAACGGAATTTTGGCAAATACATTTAGCCAGAATTCAACCATGTTTAATCATTGGTTGAGTTAACTACGGATCAAGAAACCGGCCCTTAGTGACGCATAGGGTTATCAAACGACGACGAAGCTATGCGCGTGCGCCTATAAAAGGGAGTGCGGTACAAACAAATCCATTAATTTGCCCACCGCTAAGAGTGAGCAACAGTCGCGAGTAACATATCTGCCAAATAAAAATATCGGAATTTCATCAGCTAAATTCCAAATAAAATAATTTCACCAAAACTTAAAACTTTCTCATCATGTTGATGTTGTTTTGTTTTTCTTTACTTCTTCAGATGTACTCGATCGTCGGTAACAACGAGATATTCACCACGGAAGTGAATCGTACGCAGCTGAGGATTGAGGGAAACAACTGCAACATAAAGGTTGCTGACAACCGAGGGGAGATTGATGTGTTCGGCAACAACTGCCGCATGGAAGTGATCGACAACTTCGGAATGATTCATTTAGTGGGGAACAACGCCGTGGTGATCATCGCCAGGCGATGGAAAGGCGACAAGGTCCAGATGCACGGTAACGACAATCAACTCATTGTAGGCGGCACGATGGTGAACCCGTAAACTACGAAGCCCAGCTTTTACCGTTCAGCAAGGACCTGGATGATTAATCCACCTTCATATTCGTGATGCGGTGATGGAACCGTAGTGAATTTTGAACTTAAGTGCTGTGAATAGTTTCTTGTGTGAGAGTTCGCCTTCTGATTCTAAAATGTAGAATCATCATACATACGCAGGTAAACGAGTTTTTCTCTCCATAAAATATGTAGGAATTTTATATTCAATGTCCTGTAAATAAACGATTTGAAATGTTTTTTTTTTTCATTTGTATTCTTCCAATTGGTTCGATGTTATTCCCCTGATATGCCCCCACAGATTTAATCATAATATTTCACAGTAGCAAACAAATAGCTGAAAAAAGATTTCATGAAATAGATTTTTGTAATATTTGCATGGAACATGTGCAGTATAATGCCTTTAATATCTTTACACACCATGTTTTACACAAATAAATATTATTTCTATTTCTAGTTAGTTAGAGTTAGGGATAACGTAAATTATTTTTAAAAAATGACGCAAGTCGCAACACATTACCTACACTGTTTAGTAGATACAACACAGACAGACACACACACATAAACTTGTACTTACAATATAGGTGGATCCGCTGTGGTAGTCCGCGAAATTCAAATTTTCTTGCGTTTTTTGCAATTTGCAGGTCAGTGTTAATTCGCGACAGTAATCAATATTTATTTATATAATAATAACCATAAGAATCATCAATACACGCGATCAAGAACATTTCTAACTTAGAGAGATTTATTGATGATTCTTATGGTTTTAAAATTATGTAAAAACCGGGTAAATACATATTTGTTATGTTGCGAATCATATTTTGATCAAGATACCTGACACTGACCTGAAAATGGGTAAATGTACAGACACCAGCAGGTCAAGCCACCCGAAACTGTCAAATTTTCCCAATCAACCTTGAACCTAATGCTTTAGCGATAAAGATGAAAATCTATTAAAGAAATTTGACAGATTATAGTAGCTTGATGTGCTAGCGTCTGTACAATCCATAGGTAACGTTTCCACTGATTACTTGTGTACATTATTAATTTGGTACCTAGGTAAGCACAAAAATACACTTAAATACTATCTCATTACTCATTATTTTATTGCACTCCATAATGTGGAAGTATACATTTTATTAATAGTTGGTATGTTATAAATAACATCGAATCGATTATGGACCTGTTGGGAGCTGCAAAGATGGCGCTTTTTGTTACGATAAAAAAAAAATATATTAAAATAGTAGGTATAATTTGCTTTCATGGTTTTTTTTTATAAGTATAAGTATTTATATAATTGGTTTTAAGTTTTATTTTTATATTTTATTTTGGTTGATTTACATTATTAACACTTTCAATTATCCTACTAATATTATAAATGTGTATGTTTGTGAAGATGTTTGGTTGTTTGTTTCTCGATCACGCAAAAACTGCTGAACGGATTTGGATGTTAGTTTGTTTTGTTTTTGTTTGTTTGTTTTTGGTTTATAACCTGGAACACAGATTAATCTGTACCTGGAATAACACATAGGATACATACCTAAGCATTTAGCTTTATTATATCACAGAAATTGAAGAGAATCGTGCCGATTCTGTTGTGCACAAACTAAACTTAATTTAGGCTATTGCTAACTTTTTCTCTCTATTATGACAAAGAAAGGGACGGAAGTAAATTAGAGCTGTCAAATTAGTTAGAACTAATTTTTCCATAGACATGACGACACGTAAAAACATGTCGACTAAAAACACGGTGAAGCGCAAGGCGTGAACTAGTTTGACATCTCCAACTTAGTTCATAGCTATAGCCGTCCTTTTCTCGCGCTGCCTGTTAGTAAAAGATAGCGATTCTCAAATTTTAGTTTAGTGCGTTCACAAGAGAATCGGCACCAATGACTAACGTCATTAATATTTTTCCATTATTACTCGGAAAAACTTATTTGTCTGCCATTAAACGTATCAACAACAGAAGCCAATGTATACAATGCGAGATCAGCTTATACTGGACATGTACAGTTTGACATGTAGCCGTGCGTATTACGATGATACGCTGGGGTTATTTTTAACTTCTTTTGATACAGTAAGTAATTACAGAAACAATTAAAAAGCCACGTGTTTCGCGTAGATCTGCGTTCTTGCGTAGATACGAAGGGTGAACAATAAGAGCGAGAGAGATAGATAGTCGTACTCTTCTAAGCCGTGGTAAGGCTCTCGGAACAACTTTATTTGATCTGTTTTGTTTGTTAGCGTTTTCTTACGTTACTGTATTATTTTTATTTCATTACTTCGCTTTTCACGAGTCTTTCTTAAGCGCGGGAATAAAACATATGTATTTATATAATTTTAACCATGAAAATCATTAATATATCTCTCTAAGTTAGATTTCGTGCAGATTCGTCGAACGAACGTAATCTAACGACTCTGCACGAAATCTAACTTATAGAGATGTATTGATAATTGTTATGATTAAAATTATGTAAATAGGTACATATATTTTATTCCCGCGTATCGTATTTTGATCAAGACACAACCTGACACGGACCTGCAAATTGCATAAAACGCAAGAAAATTTTAATTTCGCGGGCTAGGTACCACAGCGCATTCTCCTTAACAAGAGTCCAAGAGCCCCTAGATTTATCAAGTGTTTAGGGTCATCCGTATTTTACAGTTTATAGTTCACAGTATCAAAGGTTACCTCAGACTTCGCAGACGGCAAATGGCTGTAGTAACTAGTAACTAATATACTTACATGCAAATAAGCCGCAGTTGCTCCATGAAGAATATTCAGCTCTATGATTCAGCCACATCTAGTTTAATAAAAAAAAATACCGAAACCTATGTACCTACGTACAGACGCCAGCACATCAAGCTACCCCAATCTGTCAAATTTCTTTGATAGATTTTCAACTTTACCACAAAAGAATAAGCTTCATATTCAATTGGGAAAGTTTGACAGATTCGGGTAGCTTATAGTGTAGGCCTCTGTACTTAATTGGCAAAAGTTAGTGCCCTTCATTATGTACCTACCTATGCATTTCTATCCATCTTCTTACGTTACCTAACATTGGCTCAGGGGCCCTAGCTTTCTAAGTCGGGGCAAGGAAGTTTAGTTTATATATTATGGGAATTCATTTCTTACCGAATTTTCCAACCGACTGGTGGGAAGGTGACCAGTCTGTGACGAGCCTTACAGAACCGTGCGGAAAGGAGAGGTGGGCGTGGTTCTTCCCCCGAAGGGGAAACGGACCCAAACACTAATAGTGATATAATCAGGAAAAAACTATTTTTTTATCAGCTTAGGGTAATTGGGGTTCAGTCACAGTGTTGATTGAAAAGAGAGCGATAGTTTAAAATAAAGTGGATCCGCAATTGGTAGTCCGCGAAATTCAAATTTTCTTGCGTTTTTTGCAATTTGCAGGTCAGTGTCAGCTTGTATTTTGATCAAAATATGATTCGCGATAATAACAAATATGTATTTACATCATTAAAACCATAAGAATCGTCAATACATCTCTCTAAGTTATCGTGCGAATCGTCGTATCGAAGATTTGCCGCGGAATGATCTGATTTCGGGAATCACATCATATAAAATCGTTTATACAAAAAAATACAACCGACTTCCAAAAACAACACTACAAAGTGAAAAATAACTTTAATTTGGGAAGTCGGTGGCAAAAAACGAAAATACATTTAACTAGACACCGACTTCCGAAATTAAAGTTATTTTTCACTTTGTAGTGTTGTTTTTGGAAGTCGGTTGTATTTTTTTGTAAAAAAGATTTTATTTTTCACTTTTTATTTGTAGTAGCTACCCTACACAAATTCTAATACCACTACCTGCAAAACAAACTAGAACATCATCCATATAAAAGTGGGGAAAAAAATACGTATTATTGAAGCTAACTCAAAAACTACCGAAGCAAAGTAAATCAATTTTATATGGGACCAACTGTGATGTATACCCTCTCGCATAAAACAAAAAAAATCCAAATCGGTCGAGCCATCGTTGAGTAATCGGGGAACATACATAAAAAAAAAAAAATAAAAAAAAAGGTTCCGACGAATTGAGAACCTACTCCTTTTTGAAGTCGGTTAAAAAGGATCAAACCACAGCAAATCTAACTCGCCAGAACGCATAAATATATGTTATTTTCTCCAATAATATTTTTATCAAGATACAAGCTGACACTTCAAATTGAAAAAAAAAACGTAAGATTTAATTTCGTGGGCTACCACTGCGGATCCACCATAGGTTTAGTTTACGAACAAGAGGTTTGAAAACTAAACTTGTTTTAAAATATCGCTCTCTTTTACCAATAACACAAAATAAAAAAAAAACTAATTAGTTTACGTGTTAGGTAAGTTAAGGCGGGCGCCTAGCGCGACGGGCTCGAGCGAGATAGCGCGCGTGGTTTTCAAACGTTCCTGTCGGCGCGTTATGGCCACACTACGGGCCTAGTCAGCAAGCGACTTTATGCCTCTGCCTCGAATTTTGCGGGCAGCGGGGCGGCAGCGGCGGCGGCGCGTCTCGCATTGTCCCGCCCCGCTTCCGCGCCGCTGGCGCTGTTTTCGAGGTCCGGTCCATTTGTTTTTACGCATAAAATCCGGCCGCTCCCGCGCCGCCGCCGCTGCCGCCCCGCTGTCCGCAAAATTCGAGGCAGAGGCCTAATGCGCGGGTGCCAGGGGTATCAAACCAGTTCAGTCTTGTCGCTCGGCGTAAGAGTCTGCAAACATTTTTTTTATTTTGTAAAATGGCGGTAAATACTAAAGTATTTATAAATACGATTCAATCCAAACCATATATATGAAACAGTAAACATCCACACCACAGTAATCGTACAATAACAAGAAAATTATGGAGCAAAACATGGAGCAAAATAAATTAAAGTTTGAATTTTCTCTGGTGATTTGAGGTAATATTTTACTCAAGATGTAGTCAAATGTTGACACGGGCTATCTAAAAATACCAAATCCTCATCCATGAACAACACCTGAAATACGTCATAAACGCTACAACAGCTCGCTCGTCCGCCGCCTTAGGTCCTAGTCACCGCGCATTCACTGTGGACGCACACTTACACGAAAATCTGGACTGTTTACTTGTTTGTGAAACGCAGTGATACCTATTGTGTTGTGTTGTATAAAAACATGAACGCGAGCAATTAATTTATTCTTATATAATCAGTGTAAAGATACAAATAAATTATTATGTGGTTCACGTAAAGATTATGATGTAGAATACAAAATTCAGGAGTTGGTCTTCAAATATTGTAAATATAGATTGAAATAAAGTGTTTCACAGTGTATCTAATGTTTTATATAGGAATTTCCATAGGACAGGGCCTACTGCAGGTCTGCAGAATAGATTTGAAGCTAGCTCTATGTATAAACCTAGGCTTCATAAATTGTTGTTTTTACGTGTTGCTAGAGGGCGCTATGAAATGTTCGAGTGACGTCTCTATCCTCCTTATACAAATGTACTCTGTGAGTAGGACTGTAACACAACTGCCAAATAAAAATACCGGAATTTCGTCAAATAAATTCTAAATAAAATAATTTCACCAAGTACATCCATCCTGAAATAGGATTCTCTCATAATGTTGTTGTTGATTTGTTTTTTTTTTACTTCTTCAGACGTACTCGATCATCGGTGCCAACAAGGAAATCAACGTTAAAGTGAATCGTAATCACCTGAAGGTTTTGGAGAACAACTGCATCGTGAAGATTGGTGAAAACCTGGCGGAAATTGAAGTGATCGGCAACGACTGCCGCATTGAAGTGACCAACAACCACGGAGTGATAAAATTAGTGGGGAACAACGGCAAGGTGATCATCAGCAAGCAATGGAAAGGCGCCAGGGTTCATCTGCGCGGTAAAAACTGTGACCTCGTTGTAACTGGCAAGGAATAGGAGGATACAAAGCCCAGCTTTTACCGTTCAGCAAGGACATGGGTGATTGAACCCATCTTCACGTGCGTGATGTGAAGTGGATGTGGAACCATAGTGAATTTTGGACTTAAGGACGCTGTTACAAATGGGTAGTCAAATCATTACTTTTTTACACAAAAGTATGTTTATTAAATAAAATGCTTCGCCTTCAATAAATAAATATTATTAAATAAACACACTTTTGTGTAAAAAAAAGAATGATTTGACTACCCATTTGTAACAGCGTCCTTAAGTGCTGTGAATAGCTTCTTGTGTCAGTTTGCCTCTGATTCTAAAAAGTAGAATCATTATTCGTCATAAGTACGCAGGTAAACGAGTTTTCTGTCAGAGAATTTGTAGGAATTGTTGTTCTATGTCATGTGCTGTGCTAAATAAATGGTTTCAATATTACCTTAACAGTTTTTTTTGCGTTGGTCAATATCAATCTGCCTAGCCTTTTCCCAACTGTTTTGTGGTCGGCTTCCAGTCTAACCGGATGCAGCTGAATACCAGTATTTTACATGGAGCGACTGCCTATCTGACCTCCATAACCCAGTAACTGGGTAATACGATAGCCCTTGGTAAGACTGGTTATCAGACTTTCGGGCTTCTGACGACCCGTAACGACTGTCGAAGATGAAGAAGATGTTTTTCTTTTCACTGGTATTCTTCCAATTGTGTTGATGCTGCCCCTGAGCTTTGTTCGTTAGAATGGATTTGTTTTATCTCGCGCTGAAAAAGCTGTTGCTTTTTCTTGCCATCAATCTTCGTAAAGTATGTCTGATTTATCTTGGCGAGTCCCAACTTCGCGCAAAAGACTTCGCAGTAACATTTTTTAGGAATCAAATGGTGACATGAGGCGAGTGTGAGTAACCGTGGGTTTGCACCATAGATAATACACTATCTAAAGTAAGTTTGCACTGGCGAAACATTCCGTTAAAAACATGTTGAAATCTCCGTTTCCATGCACCGAGATAAAGTACTATGTATAGAGAAGACATCAGAAACAAAAACAGTGTCACAACAGGATGACAGCCGGGGGGGCTGTGCGCTGCAGCGCTTAAACAATAGGTATCGTCTCACCAAACTATAAAACATGCAGCGCTAGACCGCTTAAAACGTATACCGTCAAACAAGCCAACTTTGCCCGTTTTTTTAAGAAAATCGAATATATTACAAGTTTTTTCTATGGGACTTAAGTATATTTTTTCATTTACTACAACTATAATGACCTTAAGCACGCATTTGCTACGTAAAATATAAAAAAAAAAATTTAAACCATGATTTGTTCGATTTTGATGGTGGGCAAAATAATCCGGACTTTTAGCCAACATTGCCCACTTCGATTTTTGACGCAAATCAAGCTCTTATAAATACGTAGAAAGCACCACGACTACAATTTATGGCAATCTTGACCTAAGTTTTAAAATACTGTTTGTAGTTTAAATATTTTCGTGATAAAAACAGTGGGCAATGTTACCTAGCGGTTAGTGCCCTTTTCCATACAAGGCCCAACAAACGGTTTAAGATTTTAAGGGTTGTCACATTCCTGTAAAATTATTAAATAAATGTTATTTTCACTTTTCTTTTGTGGGTGTTGTGTGCATATGAATAGACGTTAAAATGGTAATTAAATGAAACATTGTGTTCAAAATTAAATGTTTATTCCAATTTCGTCGACAATTCGACATAATACCGTTGTTCTGTTTTGAACATTTCAATAACGTCAGCTTTAAGCTGTAAATGCTATATCAAAAAATGAGATCAATATATGTCCAAACTTGAATCAACAGCAAAACAAATCAACAAGTAAGTACCTAATGACAATAATAAAAATCTTTTATAAGTTCCATATGCATAGAGCCCATGAGCAACAAAATCACAAATAGTAGATAAATCACATCACATGGTATATTATAACAAACAGTCAAAATCACCGCTAGGAATCGTAACAATATTCAGTCAATAATAATAATATTAATCAATACCTTGTTCTGTTCTGAACACTTCAATAACATCAACTTAAGGTGTATAGATGCCTCGTTGACCTTGCGCATCTGGGCGGAGCTAAACCACCACCACCAAAGCGCGCGCGGCGGCGCACTACACTAAAACGACGATCAAAGAATATGCACTGGTGCAGAGATGCGCACGTAGGTTTTTTGCCGGCGGCATTTTTGCCTACGATGCCTGGATATTTGTTTAGATACATATTTTAAGTTTTTACTGGACATTATTTTTATCATTCATTTAAGTATAGTGAAACAAAGTAGATTACCTAAAAACATGTATGATATTAAGTTCGTTTAACAAAAAAAAGTTTTATTTCGTTTATTTTACTACCTACTCTCGACATAATGTATTAGCAATTTAAAAGTATGAATGTTATTAAAATATATATATTTCAAAGCTTAGCCATTAGGAATTAGGATGTTCTATTTTATTTATTTATTTTATTATTTATGTACACCCAGTAAAATACACACATCAAAAGTGTCTTTTTACAGACTTACATTCTCATCCTCCAAAACTTTAAAAATTATTTAGAGCATTTTTTTTAAGAATAGAATAACATTTTATTTGCACAGGTGGGTATGTAGGTACCTACTTACCTAAAAATGAGATTTTACAAAAACAGTGATCCTTTTTCACCAATTTGAGTTATTATAAATCAGTAAGTTGAGTTGTTTATTTCTGTATGGAAATGTTTACCTAAATAACATTTTTAGGGTTCCGTAGCCAAATGTCAAAAACGCAACCATCATTTCGTCTTGTCCGTCTGTCCGGATGTCACACTGCCATTTTACTCGGAGACTATTTGCACTAAAGGGTAGAATAAATTAGTTAGCGAAACTCCGCAGACGTGATGGGTATTCTTTTTTGTCATGTTTAGTTTAGATTATTGATACCCATCATGCTTTCGGAGTTACGCTAACTGATTAAATTTGACCCCGTATATCGATGAAAATTGGAAAGAAGGTGTATTTGTGCAACTCTAAACAATGTTGTAGTAAAATAGCAAAAAATATTAATAAGATGTGGAGTGCCACACCTTGCAATTTTTTTCATAATAAATTCAAAATTGTATTTTTTTCTTCTCTTGGTTAGGTAAGTACATGTATGGGGAGTGCCCCATACATGTACCTACCTTACCGAGAAGAAAAAAAATTGAATTGAAGCACGCTAGCGTGTGGGGTATTGTAGGATCCCATAAAAATAAAAGCTATCGTGTTTCTTCGTGACTGTTATTTCAGTCAATAGATTTGAGATATGCGATATTTTCGGTTACAACCGCAGAAATAACTTTGTTTTTCATGGTTATTTTTATGAAACAATTTTGCAGTTGATCAAAACTATACTGTGCATGCGTAAATATTCATCTCAACTACGGAACCCTTCACTGTTACGCACTTGCGACGGTTTTTACAATTAATCGTACGTAAGAGGTAACATTTGAATTAAGAAAACCGGCCTCCAGCTTACGAAATATAGACGCTCACAACACAAGTTCAAACTGTTACCACAGACGTGCGGTTGACTGTACTCCGTCGTAATGAGGTTTCAAATAAAACACAGGTAGTTCTAAAAATCGGTAAATTTTAATTCTTTTTCATAATTTAGTTCTGCTAAAACTTGTACATTTTGACTTTCAGTAACCGTCTTTTGCTTTTTATTTTGATCTTCATCCTTTTGTGCTTCGTTTTCTATCTCTGTGTCTGTGTGTTTTCTTTTTATTAGTATATTTTTTTCTTCTTTTGCTTTTATCGCTTCTTGTATAAATATCGGGTCTCTTATTTGCATTTTCCTTGGAAACCTTGGATCTACCAATTCAGGAAGCAAACATTCCATATAAAATGTTATCAGTTTTTGTTCCATTTTCTGCTTCCAAATATCGTCATCTCTCATTACCCATTCGATATTTATTTTTTTATTTTCTCCACACCAAATCGCAAATAAACTTTTTCTTTTATTTGCAATATGCAATTGTCCCTGTATTTGATAGTACCAAATGTGTCTTATTTAAGATTATTTCATTGTTATATAATTTATAAATAGGAAGTTTCTTATTTTTCACTACTTCGCTAAAATCCTTTTCGAAAACTGATAGTGGACACTTTACTTCCACGATGGCGTCATCATCAATAATACCATCAGGTGTAGCTCCTAGGTAGTTACATTTTTCATCAATGAAAAGACCACAGGGGCTGATTTTTACGCCTTCTTGTATTTCTAATTGTCGTAGTGCCTTATTTTCATTTTCTTTACCATGTTTTATGGCTTTTACGTGCGCTATTGATTCTTTGTAAAGAATGTCCCTTATAAGATTTTGGCAACTTATATCGTTACGCCTCTTTATTACTTTGCCAAAATTTGACGCCGTTAATATATTACGCCTTAGTTCAAGCCATTCACTGCACGAGCTTTGTAGTGGTTTCTCGTTGGATGATATCTTTTCTTCTTTCGTTTTTTCTAAATTCTGAAGAAATGTAAGTTTTTGTTTTTCAAATATTTGAGGAGGCATATCTGGTTTTTCGCATGAATCTCCGTAATGTGAGTCTCCCCCTTTAGAAAATAGCTGTCTGTTTTTCTTTCTTTTCATATTTCTCATCATTATTTTCTTTTTCATTCTACTTTTTTCCAATTTGACTAGACTTCCTAGAGGACTGCGACCTGCCATAGATTTATAAAGCGATGATATAACTTTGTGCGTGTTGAATGACACCACTGCAGCATTGCATCTCGTTTGGTACGACCCCCGTTTGCTGAAACTAAAGTGACACAACTTAACTATATTTTAGTTTGACAGGACTAAGATTGTACGGAGTTATTAGTTTAGTGAAAATGGCAATTTTGCTGACTGTCGGCATTTTTTGACTGTTTTCACCTAAAATTTTAATTGTCAAACTAAATCAGACTATGTTTAATCGCGATTAAAAAGGTGTGGAACAAAATAAGTTGACATGAACTAAAATTTACACCGAGACCTTGACTTCGGATGCAAAAACAGTAGTGTATTTTTTTCTTTTCTTTTGCATATATCTCGAAAACGGTGAGTCCTATCGCAAAAATAATGAAAATTTGGCCCCCCTTTATAAAACCCATAAACCCCTATAACTCAACATGTAGGTACCAAAAAAAAAGGTACCAAAAAAAAAGGTACCAAAAAAAAAGGTACCAAAAAAAAGGTACCAAAAAAAAAGGTACCAAAAAAAGGGTACCAAAAAAAAAAGGTACCTACTTTCCATATAAAACACGTTGAAGCTGCCCCCTCCCTGCGCCCCTCCAGCTCTAAAAGACATTTGACCCGGTAACGACAGCGGTGCCGGTGAACAAAATATGACAAGCCTGTCACTTCATAGTGATTTCGTTAGTTCCAATTAAAGCCACCGGGTCAAATATACTACAGGCACTATACCACGCGGAGTCACGATTGTCAAACTCGATTTTAGTTGTGTCAAAATTGTTATTAAATTTAGAGGTTTTTTTTTGCAGAATAGCTCTAAGATTCTCATAGCAAAAAAGTAAGGAATTTTAGTGACAGTTTAGTTAGTTTAGTTCGGTGTACAACAGAATCGGCACCATTGGTGCCGATTCTCTTGTGAATGCACTAAACTAAAATTAGAGAATCGCTATCTTTTACTAACAGGCAGCGCGAGAAAAGGACGGCTATAGCTATGAACTAAGTTGGAGATGTCAAACTAGTTCACGCCTTGCGCTTCACCGTGTTTTTTAGTCGACATGTTTTTACGTGTCGTCTAAATGTCTATGGAAAAATTAGTTCTAACTAATTTGACAGCTCTAATTTACTTCCGTCCCTTTCTTGTCATAATAGAGAGAAAAAGTTAGCAATAGCCTAAATTAAGTTTAGTTTGTGCACAACAGAATCGGCACCATTGTCTTATTTGCTAATATTAGCAAATACGACAATGCACCATTTATATCACAAATGTCACATTTTGATGGTGACTAAGAAAATTTTTATCACGTTCGTTCGGACGTGGTGATAAGATTTGAAAATTGAAAAAAAAAAGATATTTTCCGGCTCCACTGTACTTTAGCACCCGCGCAAACTTTTCAATTTTATAGCGTGTAGATGACTTTGAGTAAAACACTTACGCAAAATATTACACTGCGCTAACTAGTTTTTGAGAAAAAAAACTAATGTTTCAGAAAATCAAACTTAGTTACACAATAAAATTGAACAAACGCGCATCCGAAACTTCACAATTTTGTAGCGTTTTGATGTCTTCGAGCAAAACACTCGCAAAATATTACAAAAAAAAAAAACAGGAAAAGAATTAAAAAAAAAAATAGTTTATGTCAACCTAATAAATAACACAGTAAATACTTATAAGGCAAGAGCGAGCGAAGTGAGCTCGGGACTTGGGGGGGGCACCCCGACTCGGACAGGTTAGGTTCGAAGCCGGGTCGCAAAGACCCTGCCATCCCCTTCGTGGTTATTTTTTTTAAATTACACCCACGCCTAACAAAAAAAAAAAAAATATTTATTTGACCTTGACTTTCGAGACGTTTGACATAGACCTTAATTTTTTTTTTCTCGGCAATTTCTTTTTTTCTTGTGCACTTTGGGGTTTTCAAAAATACATTAAAAAGGGGTCTATTCCACCCAAAAAAAATAGCTACTATGCAAAAGCAACGGGTGCTAAAGTACAGTGGTTTCCATGGGAACCAACAAAAAAAAAAAAACAAAATGATTTAAGTAAACACATAAATTAATATATTTTTATTTTTTAAATGTTTTTATAAAAATTGGTACAATATTTAGAAATATAAATAATATGCGCGTGGGAACCAACAAAAAACAAAAAAAAGATTTTGTACCTACATGTTGAGTTTAAGGGGTTTATGGGTTTTATAAAGGGGGGCCAAATTTTCATTATTTTTGCGATAGGGTACACCGTTTTCGAGAGAAAAGCAAAAGAAAAAAAAGATTTTATTTGGTCGCATATTTATTTAATTTAAGGGAACAGCTGATTTTTTCTTCGCGATTTCAGGTTTGGTCCCATAATAAAAGTTGTTCATAATGATAAGTACAATGACCCCATAAGACATTTCGTGTATGGATAGATAGACTATAAAATATACCTATTATTAGTATACTATTATAATTTACCTGAACAGTCTTCTATACTATCAGCAGATGTACTCGGATTGCCTTTCGATTCTGATGATTTCTTTCTAGCTTTCCTGGAAAAAAATCGTAATTATTTGACTTCAATTAGAATGAATGAACAATCGCATACCAGATGATTACAAAAGCTAATGGTAATCATAAAGTTAAATACAAGTAACATTTAGATAAGGTACTACTTACATCAGACGCATTTTCAGTCTTTTGAACTAGACATTTTCTTGACTGGCTTTGCCTTGACATTTTTATTTAACTTTTATTTACACAATATACAAAACAAAAAGAGTATTTAGAAATGTCACACCAGCGTCCACGCGCACAATCGAACGAATTGGGCTCTCTGCAACAAGCTTGTCTATAAACGCACACTGATATAATATGTCCGTAAATATTTGCACTAACACACACAAAATCGCGTAGTCTGTCGAAGCCGGAGCGGAACAACGAGCGACACAGCCCTCCCGTCCCAATGCTAATGCAGGACTGCCGCCCGCGCCCGCGCAGAGCACCTCTGAACCTCGATCACAAAATGGGAACATTTTGTTTTGCAAATGTTGATTGATTTACATTATGCTATTATAAATTTGTAGTATTTCTAACCATCAATTTTTCAGTCTAAAACTATTTACAAAAACTACAGCCGTTTAGAAGGAGTAGGGATGTTAGCCAAAAATTAGCGCTTTGGTAAATATTTTTTTGAGGCAAAAGTATTTGCCATAATGAAAAAATCCTATTATGGAAATGTTTTATATGAATCAATAGCAAATATATTTTTTTTTCAAATCTTCTAACCAAGCCGTTAATGAGAAGTAGGCTTTATAAAGTGACGGTTTTACGGTACTAAACGAGAGTAAGGCCCTTAAAGCTGTACATGCTAAATCGCAGGCAAGCTTTAACATCACGTCGGAGTAATTTTTATACGCTCGGGGCCCAATTTCACGTCTTGGCTTTCTTGGTCTAATTCTAGACTTGTTTGTTTTTCTGAAATTAAAAATAACAATAAAATTAAAGCTAAGTGGATCATCTACTCTAATGAAATATACCCTATATCCTATCCCTATACACAAACAAACACACAGTCACAAACTTCACCTCTATACATATACCGGGTAAAATTTTAATCACTGTTTTCCTCTTACGGGGTCATTGTACTCATCATTATGAACAACTTTTACTATGGAGCCAAACCTGAAATCGTGAAAAATAAATCATCTGTTCCCTACATTTATGTTCGCGTAACTCGTCAAAATGTAGGGAACAGCTGATTTTATTGATGAGTTAATGATGAGTACGATGACCCCTTAAGAGGAAAACGGTGATTAAAATTTCACCCTGTATAAATATACATCAACTGCACTAGGTACTAATCTAATTTATAACATAAGAAATTAAGTACTTTATTTTAAAGTCGTTACTTAAGAAATATGTAATTGAGGTGTTTGATGTTTTGTTTCTGTAGTTTTGCGTTAATTCAACCTGTTACAAAATAACTAAAAGTGTCAACCCTGAGTGCTTTTTGATAACGGGCAATGTTGGCATGGATGGGTCTGAATAGTTTAGGGTAACTTTGCCCATCATTAGAAGTTTTGATTTATAAAGTCCTGAATAATGAAACTATATTTAAAATACTCAACAACTGATATTCTAATAGGTTGGGGAAAAAGTTTCTTCGCATTTTTTAAGAAAATTCAAAACATTTTTTAATATACATTATTTACATTTATCTAAAGTATGTAGGTACCGTTTTGTTCGATAACTTTTTGCCATCTTGTAGGTAGGGACATGATCCCATTGCTATAGAAATTTTAGGACTTCTGATCAAAATACCGCGACAAGTGGTTTTGGCAGTCCTCTCGTGATGTTAACCTGACACTGCCTAAAGAATTCTGAAGAGACCGAAACAGGTGGAAATCTGAAGGTGCAAGGTCAGGGCTATACGGCGGATGCATTAACACCTCCCAGCCAAACTCTCTTAATTTTTGCTGAGTGGCTAAAGATGTGTGAGGTCTAGCGTTATCATGATGAAAAACCACATCCCTTCTGTTGATTAATTCCAGCCGCTTTCTCTCAACTTCTTGCTTTAATCTCATGAGTTGTTCGCAGTAGAGTTCAGAATCGATGGTCCTGCCTGGTGGTAACAGCTCATAATGAATAATGCCCTTCCAATCCCACCACACTCACAGCATCGCCTTGTTGCGAGTTAACCCGGGTTTCGCCACAGTCTGTGAAGCCTGACCGGCCTTGAACACGACCTTTTTCGCACGTTCTTGTCGTACGTGATCCACTTTTCATCACCAGTTATCAGCTTCTTCAAAAATGGTTCGGTTTCATTACGTCGTAATAAAGAATCACTGATGAGTACACGGTTCATTAGGTTTCTTTCAGTGAGCTCGTGAGGTACCCAAATATCGAGCTTTTTTGTGTACCCAGTTTTTTTCAAATGCGCCAAAACTATTTTGTGGTCAATTCCCAGTTCTTCAGCTACGTCGTAACTACTGATATGCCGATCTTGCTTCACTTTTTCAAAAATGGCATCCATTTTATCCGTAATAGGGCGACCAGAGCGACGTGCATCTTTGACATCAAAATTTCCGGATTGAAAACGCTTAAACCAAATTTTTGATACTCTCACAGACACTGCACTGGGTCCATAAACATCGCAATTTTTTTTCGCGGCTTGCGTTGCATTTTTACCTTTTTTGTAGTAAAATTTTAAAATGTATCGAATTTCTTCATTAGATTCACTCATCTTGACAGTACGAAAAACAAATGAAAATCACACATTTTCCTAATTTGAATTTGGAATTATGTCCTTTAAAATTTAAACTTTCAATGATACCAAAACCAGCCAGATACAAATAGTATAGCCAAACAGATTTTATTTTAAGTTCATACATACTATAATGCGAAAAGACTTTTTCCCCAACCTAATATAACATACAGTAAAATACACTTACCTGTGTTTTCGCCATGAGGTAAAATCCACAAACACTTTCCTTAGGAAATTTGCCCGCAAAAACACACACCGCACTCGACAAGTTCTGACAAGTTACTAAATAAACTTTGGAACGAATATGTTAGATAGTGTTGCCACAAATATAATCAACTTTCCACCCAAATAATAAATGTTGCCATAAAACTAAAATTGTTTCTTATCTTAGAGGATTTGCTTATAAATTGCTTTTAGGGCAAAGATACCTTGATTGGCAAAGTTGGCTTGTTTGACGGTAGTGCGAGTGACTAAATGAGTTGCTGCCGGTCAGCATCAAAGCACGGAGCAAAAATCTGGTTTGCGGTGTCGGTTCTATACCTACTCTAGTAATAATAGTTCTATGTTTCCATGGTTTCCTGTCAATGTATCAACTACCTATATAAAAAAAGTACTCTGTGGTATCAACTCGCGTTCGCATTGTCGCATTGTCACACAACTTGTTCATATTATTTGACACTAAGATTTAACATGTTACATCACATGCTTTTCACAACATGTATCTTCACAACATATTCTAAGATTTGTTTGACATTTTGCTCACTTATGTGAATCTATACTGATGTTGACAGTGATTTGGCCAAATAGTTTATATCATGAAATCTATAGGTACATATAATATAATAAAATCGTAGCGATGTCAAAAGTGTACCTACCTAAATTGAATATTTTTGGAAAAAGTAATTGCTACGAGCTTTGGTAACGATTCTAAAGTCGAAAACAAAAACATAACTTTTAGAATTGTTGCCTGCTTGTGTGAATGAAATCACGCAAATACACTACCGGATAGTTTCAAATGCATAGATATTCTGGGCATTCTGTAGGCTATAAATTATCACGGTAGATTTGCTATGGGGAATGAGCAATATTGCAATTTGTTCGTATTTTTCTATCTATACTTTAAAGCAAATTGTAAAAAGAAGAGCCAAAAGGTTACGATTTTATTACATGTATTTATAGATAGTTACAGATTTCACCTTTTAAATGAAAAACATCACGTACAGTCCTACCAACTTATCTGTGAACTGAAAGAGGACAGCACCGTCGATGCGTCGACACCACAGAAATCTAAATAATAAGGCACATTATTTAAATTTCTGTGGTCGACACAATCACAATCAAAAGGCGTTAGTTTAAGGTATTCGTTAATTTTAGTAATAAAATTGTGGTGTTCCATATTTGCGAGCTATAGCAAACAATTGGCCGGCACCTCTGAATATTTTTATTAATGTTGATAGCTTGTTAGCTTGTTAGATAGCCCATATGTATGAGGATGTTTTTCAAACAATTTGTTTGCTTAGTGACATAATAAAATTTTAAAATAATCAACCCTGTTTACTACGACGATGTTTTAATTTCAAGTGCTTGATATTTTTAAATTTCTGAATCTTCACAAAACAATCAGCTTCAAATTCAAATAGCAAACAAAGCTATTCGATTCGTTGATTTAGAAATAAATGCACATTTCGGTACTTTTCTAAATCAATGAAATTTCATTTATTTCGAAAAGTAGTAAGTACCCAAAAATGGTCGATCCGTCAGACATTCCTACAAGTATTTGTTCCGAGTCTGGGTGTTTTTCTATCTATATTATGTATGTATTTACAAAAAAAAAAAAAATGTATATAAGTAGTTTATCAGCCATCTCGTTACCATAACACAAGCATTAGGTTGCTTAGCTTGGGGCTAGATGGCGTTGTGTGATATGTCCAAACATATTTATTTATTTTTTTATTTTATTTATTTTATATATTCATTCAGATTTTAGTCATTATGGGTTAGGCCACACACGATCATATGAAAATCAACGGCTGTGAAGATTAATTTTGGACCAATTTTTGAAATCTAAAAGTGGATTCCAGACCAATAGGCTCTTATTTGAAACTTTTCGAATATAAATATTCGGTGTCCTCTACAAATGCCGCTCGTACTCAGCTATCAACTTTTCGCCCTGCTTATGCTTGCTCAAAAACACATTGGGCTCCCCTACCAAGAACTTTATCGTGTTCTGTCCAAAGAGTAACTATATAAGGTCTGTCAATTGACTCCATGTTTCGATGTTGTAAGTTTATGTCAAATTATGTTGCGAGACATAATTTGACATAAACCATAGATATTAGGTACACTATTTATAGTAATATAGATGGGCCACTGAGGTTTTCGTTTTGTAAAAAGTGAGTACTCAATCCTAGAGATAGCTCAAACTCAAACTCAAACTCAAAGCATTTATTTCAAATAAACCAATTACAGGCACTTTTGAATTGTCAATGGGTCGGTCAGTCAGAAAGATGAAGCTAGTTGCCCATTCCAAAGCGTAGTAGATCCCTATGGAGAAGAACGGGCAAGAAACTCCACGGACACTCTTTTAAATCATAATATTTTTACAAAATATTGGTTACATCGTTCAAGTTGAAATATACATGTGAGAACAATGTAGAAGACGTGCACGTTAAAAAGCGTCCGTAATAAAAAGATAAAAACTAAAACAACTAAATTAAATATTAAAATTAAAAATAAGTCATGGCAGCTAAGAGACGACCAGTCCCGTACTATAGCGCTGCATGTCCTAATGTCTCCTTCCCTAGCTCACTAGATGGCGCTTTTAGGAGTTTTTGTTTCTAGTATTAAATCCCTAAACTTTGTATTGAAGAATGAATGTTATTTTATTTGTGGAATAAATTAATTCTTATGTGTAATAAGATTATGACAAATTCATATTCCAGAGGAAATGTAGAATTCGAAACATACACATAAGAATTTACTTATTTCACAAAATAAATAACTTAAGTTCTAAATCTTCAACTATAAATGCCATCAACAAGAGACATACCAATAAATGAAACAGAATAAAATGGTAGATAGAAATGAAATAGTATTTATTTAAGAAAACAAGCACAGTCCCAAGTTGTAAAAGAGCACAAAACAGATCACCAGAACTCACGAACACACGACACAGAAACAACGAACGAAACTGTACTGTATGAAGTGTATTAACAAAAATAATAATAAATAAATAAATAATAAATCTAATGACGATTTGGAATCAAAATGAAATGGAATAAATAATAATTCCTAAAATATTGTTCAGGAATATCAAATTTGAACGAAACAGAATGTTTTCAAAAGTCAACAGTAGGTACTGACAGTTTCTGTCTATCATCATTTAAGTTTAGTTTCAATTGTGAAAAAGGTTTTATTTATTTTGCTACTATATTTAATAAATTTATTTCTAATGCAATAGTAAAATAATCAATAATGCTTAATTATTACTATTTATTTTGTATAGTAGCTATACTTTTGTAGTAGATACTAAGGTAGGTAAAAGTAGCTCTATCTATCTGCTAAAATGTAAAACTATGGCCAAAGTTTCCGTTCCTTTTCCTTCAGACGGCAGCATTGTATGAATATTTTTTTGAAGCCAATGTATGGAAGTTTCACCCCCCTGACATAAACGTACAACAGTGCGAACGCAGCCAACAACAAGTCTTGACATCTGTCATAGGACTTACTCATGTTTCGTGCAGTGCGAACGCTAATTCAACAAAACAAATTGTGAGATTTGTTTGTCATGACAAGTTTCGCAACATGTAATGTTGAATGTTTTCAATGCAAACTCATAGTTAGAGAACATGCGCGAAAGTTCGTAATGCTTAGGATCAAAGTCGCCAAGATAGGTATTTCGGCCTATTAAAAGTTTAGTTTTATTTAGCTATCGTAGTTTTTAACATTGGAAATTATTGTTTTTTATGGTCGAAATTAATGTTTTTTATGGTAGAAATTAATGTTTTTTAGGTATGGGCCTATTTTCATGAAAAGTGAGACATGCCGATATTTCCGTTATTTCTAAGTCAATATAGTTAATTGCGGTGTCAAAATGTTTGTATTGACGAGGTCTATAATTTATAAAAACGTAAAATTGAAATAATTAAATATTTCTTTAAAAAAAAAACACGTGTCGAATTGAGAACCTCCTCCTTTTTTTTCGTCGGTTAAAAATTAAAGAAAATTACTAAAATGTCATAATTTTGGGATCCATAATGTACCCAACATCTAGTCTTATTTATGAATATTAACAAACAACTGCATGTACTATCGCGGACACTGGCGGTAGATCACTTTTTAACCTTGTTACTATGTCCTTATGGACTTAGTAACAAGGTTGTTTGTGTTGATCACTTCTCCCCCTTATGGGGGAGAAGTGATCAACAACAAATGTCCGCGGTTGTACATGTTCAGAAAACTTATACATCCGACTGTTTTTAGAAATTAAAAAAAAGCCATATTAGCTACGGCCGCGTCTCATATTTTAATCAACATACAACCTGACACTGACCTGCATATTGCAAAAAACGTAGGTAAGAAAATTTGAATTTCGCGGGCTACCTTATCGCAGGACAACCGACTACTGAAAAATCACGCTCTATAAAGTATGAAACAAGAAAATATTCTCATCTGAAATTAGAAAAAAAGACAGAGAAATTAAAATCCGGAGTCACACGTCATGTTAAATAAATCGAACAGATTACCTACGTGAGACACCGGATTTTTAATTTGTCTGTCTTTTTTTCTAATTTCAGATGAGAATATTTTCTTGTTTCATACTTTATAGAGCGTGATTTTTCAGTACCTAGTTGGGTTTTAGTTTTTAAACTTATTTTATTTTGGGGTTATTATTTCGTGGTAAAGTATTTGCAGAGCCACTTTACATAGTGGCATTCTTCAGTTGGCTCCTAGTAAACTCCTCGAGTTTGGGCTCATATGATTTGTATTGATGAGTCCAGTATATTGCATTTGGTGTCAAAGGCCTGATGATATGGCCTGGTGATGGTGACTTCACCATCAGCTCCAGTTCTCCTGGTTCTTACTAGTAGAACTTCTCAACAATTAACGTCCTTGCATCGGGAAAAGCAATATTTTGTAAAAGGCAACTGCTCAACAAAGCAGTTGACATTAGGCTATTGTAACTTTGATAAATTACAAACTGACCCATTAAAAAGTGAATAAGTAATAAAAAATATTTTACAAAAAAAAAAACAAACGACTTAAAATTAAATGAAAAATTACTTTAATATGTAAAAGTTTTAATTAATAAAAGTTTGTTTTTGGGATAAATTCTTTTCAACTACGGAACCCTTCATTGTGCGTGGTCCGACATGCACTTAGCCGGTACGCACAAACCTAACCACAAAACTGAACAGAAAACAAAAATTCCAAAATATAAATGGATAATTTTTATTTCCTTTGAAAGTACGACATCGCCCTTCTTTTTCGAACTAGGGAACCCGCCCCGGCTTCGCACGGGCCCGATCTAGTAATATGACCAAAAAATAATAATTAAAGGCCTTTTTGTTTTACTTGTATTTATGCAAGCTAATGGTAGCTAGTTTCAAATTCATTTTTTAATATCAAATAAATGGCAATGGTTTTTCTAGAGACATTTTCCTTATTCATTGAAAATAGTTTGTGAATTCTACTAAAACTTATCGATTATGTCGGAAATGTATAAATGTATCCGTTCGAGATAAAATACGCGACTAAATTACTATCTCATTGTGTTAGTAGTTTTTATTAAAACCCCAAAAAAATTAATTAAGTATCCATTTAATAAGATTGAAACAATAGAACTCGGTTAATATGTAATTTTTTACCTTAATTTATGTTTTTTATATTTTTTTTATAAATATTTGACTTTTGAAAAAAAACCCCCTCAAGTGTCGGATGCACCCCATGTGTGCGTAAGGAAAAATCAATAAAACGCCTTAATATACTAGGTATGCGTATATTATATATGAAAACGTAAAAAAAACCATCATCCGATGGAAAAAAGAAACATCCTCAGTAGTTGTGAACCTATGTCATAAATTAGTATATAATATCGGTTGAGGGGTTAAAACTACACGTGATCTTTGTTGTGATGTTAAATATGGTTACTTATTCATTTAAAACGCTATACATACGGCAACAGTACAAACTGTATGAGATTGTTTGAAGACAGAAATAGGTCACCTTGTTTCCAACTTTTTAAAAGTTCCTTTTTCGTGTTTTTTTTTTATTTCCTTTTTTTATTTAGAACTGAATAACAAGAACAAGAAGCTATTCACAGCACAATACTGAAATACACTATGGTTCCACGGTTTCACACTACATCAGAAATGTGAAGATGGATTCAATAACCCAGGTTCTTGCTGAACGGTGAAAGCTAGGCTTCGTAGTTTCCAGTGGTCTGCTCCATGCCGGCTATAGTGAGGTCGTTGTTGTCACCGTGCAGATGGACCCTGGCGCCTTTCCATTGCCTGCTGATGACCACATTGCAGTTGTTCCCCACCAAGTTAATCACTCCGTGGTTTTGGGTCACTTCGATGCGGCAGTTGTTGCCGATCACTTCAATCTCCGCCAGGTTTTCACCAACCCTCACGATGCTGTTGTTCTCCACAATACTCAGGTGTGTACGATTCACGTCTATGTTGAATTCCTTATCACCGACGATCGAGTACGTCTGAAGAAGTAGAGAAAAACAAATCCACAGCAACATGATGAGAGAATTCTATTTAGGAATTCAAAGTTGTAAGTACTTGGTGAAATTATTTAATTTGGAATTTAATTGACGAAATTGTGATATTTTTATTTGGTAGTTGTGTTACTTGCCACTGTTGCTCACTGATAACGATGTGCGAATGAATGGATTTGTACCGCACTCGCTTTTATAAGCGAACGCGATTATGTTCCGTAATCTCGTCCTCATAATTTTATACAATGTAGTATGCTAGTATGCACTTCCTGCATGCTGCGCTGCCACAATATTTAAAGATGAATATCTTCCTAAAAGAAAAAACAAACTAAACGCGTCCATCACTAGTTTCGCGGTAACATCCCTAGTGTCGCTTCCTCATCTGTCATTGTTCTTTTTTGTGCGCTGCGTTGTTCACGTAATTATTTGTTTTAGCTTAGTAGACTCACTATAAGTATTATGGGGAAAAGAAAATCACAATTGTCCATCGAGACTCTTCATAAAGAGTTAAAAAAGTTAAAAAGGAAAGTTAAACAAAGCCGCCGCCGCCGCCGCCGTTCGGGTAAGTTCGTGAATTATTACTAACTGCAAATTATCCTCATTTAGATAAAATGTATACACATGGGTATACATCACATACAATTGGGTCTTATACCTTCTACGGAAGATTAAAACCATTAAAAACCCCCGTACCCACGCCCACCATGTTTGAATTTGTATTCAACAACCGCCATATTGAGCTTTCACGAGAGGTTAGCCGGCGTGGTAATATCCTAGTCCTCAAGAGCTTTCACGGGAAGTTGGCCATGAGGATCTATACATACAGCAGTTTACTGTAGAATACACACGCTATTGAGCTTTCACGAGAGGTTAGCCAGCGTGATAATTTAACTGCCATTTGAGCTTTCACGAGAGGTTAGCCGTCGTGGTAATATCCTAGTCCTCAAGAGCTTTCACGGGAGGTTGGCCATGAGGATCTATACATCCAGCAGTTTACTGTAGAATACACACGCTATTGAGCTTTCACGAGAGGTTAGCCAGCGTGATAATTTAACTGCCATTTGAGCTTTCACGAGAGGTTAGCCGGCAGACAATATTATATTACTTGGTATACCTAGAGCTTTCACGAGAGGTCAGCCATGGTCAGACCTTATGGTCTGACCATGGTGGTTGGTTAGCATCTTTTTTTCTTCAGACGAGTATGACGAACATGGCAGCCAGTCATACAGTCGGAGCCGGTCACACAGTCGGAGCCGGTCACACAGTCGAAGCCGTTCGTATAGTCGGAGGCGTTCACTCAGTCGGAAGCGTTCGCACAGTCGCCCAGTCGTCATGGGGTCGCATAGCCACCCCAGTCCTATCAGCAGTTCACGTTCGCGCAGTCATTCAATGGGTGAACACATAGACGAACACGTCGTCACTCACGATAGTGAACATCCCAAAGAACAAACGGTCCAGGGGGCACCTGAAGTACCTGAAGAAATAATCAGAATTTTAGGTAATGAAGGCATTGTCCTTCATAAGAAAGCTGAGGACCTACATAGCAGCTTAAATACGAGATGGATAGCAATTCTTCAAGACGGTCTAAATGCAGAGACAAGAGACATAATAAGAAAGAAATATGATACTCCTAATAACTGTCAGTTATTGATACCACCCAAGCTCAACGAGGAAGTGGCAGCAGGAATGAACGACAGTGGAACCAAGCGGGATAAAAGGATCAGTGACAAACAAGCCACACTGGCCGCTGCCATCTCTGCAATTGGACAGGTGCTAAACATAATGTTGACTCAGCAGAATATAAAAGAAATTGAGACACTTAGTGATGCTTCACGGTTATTATGTGACATATTTCACAGCGACACTGTCACAAGACGGTCTCTAATTCTCCCAGGTCTGAACAAAGACCTAAGAGAACTAATGGAAAATACTACAATAACAGAATATCTGTTTGGGGACAAACTGCAAGATAGAGTGACCGCCTGCAAAGCAGTAAAGAAGTCTGCCCAGGAACTAAAAAATACTGTGCCTTCAAAACCCAAGCTACCTGCAAAACGCAAGTTTAACAATAATTTAAACTACCGGGGCCCTCAACGACCACCAATGCCTCGTCCGAGTGGGCCGAAACCGAAGATGAGGCGCCCAGCATATCAGCCGACTATGCCGTCGAACCGTGCCAGACGGTCCCCACAGAGGCAGCAATATCGTCGCCAGACGCGCCGCTGAATCAGGTACAAACGGGCAGATTAAAGTATTTCCTTTCTAACTGGGATAGCATCAACACTAACCCTACAATACGTGATTGGGTATCAGGGTACAAAATCCCATTCACTAGTGAACCTTCACAGAGTTTATACCCAGCTAACAATAATTTTTCAGAGAGGGAAAGAACATTGATATCTTTAGAAATAGACAAATTGTTGCAGATAGGTGCTATAGAACCATGTCATCCTGTAGAGAAACAATTCTTATCTAGTATATTTCTTCATCCCAAGACAGATGGCACATGGCGCTTTATTTTAAACCTTAAGAAACTTAATAAATTTATTAACACTATCCACTTCAAGCTAGAGGACATTAGAACGGCAACTAAACTAATGAGCCCAAATTGTTACATGGCAACTATTGACCTCAAAAATGCATACTATTTATTGTCAGTAGAGAAATCTTATAGACAATATTTGAGATTTCAATTTTTAAACATAATATATGAATTCACTTGTCTCCCCTTTGGTCTCAGCACAGCACCTTATGTGTTCACTAAGATTATGAAACCAATCATGTCCCATCTCCGGTCACTAAAGCTTATGTCAGTGATATACCTCGATGACATTTTGTGCTTCGGTGATGATTATGAAGAATGCAAGAAGAATATAGATATTACTATACAATTACTTGAAAGCTTAGGGTTCATAATTAACAAAGAAAAGAGTTGTTTAGTACCTAAACAAAAATGTAAGTTTTTAGGGTTTCTCCTAAATTCCACCAATTTTTCTATATCACTCCCTGAAACTAAAATAACAACAATTTCTAAAGCTATTCAAAATATTTTAAAAACAGGTCATAAATGTAAGATAATAGAGTTAGCAAAATTATTAGGCTTACTTGTAGCAGCTTGCCCAGCAGTGGAATATGGTTGGTTATATACAAAAATCCTTGAAAGACATAAAACAATAGCTTTATTAGATCATTTTGATAATTATAATGCAACCATATCACTGAATAGAAAAGTTGTAATGGATTTACAGTGGTGGACGTCTCACCTACAACACCATTGCAAAATAAAACACTTTAATTTTAAGTTAGAAATCTTTTCCGACTCTTCACTCACGGGCTGGGGTCTTGTTTGTAATGGTATTAGAAGTCATGGTTATTGGACAGACAGAGACAAACTGTTTCACATTAATTATCTAGAATTGCTAGCAGCTTTTATAGGCTTGAAAACATTTGCATCAAACCTGACTAATTGTGAAATCTTACTTAGAATCGATAACACAACAGCCATAGCATATATCAATAAAATGGGGGGATCACGATACCCTCATCTCAATGATCTAGCTAGAAGTTTATGGCAGTGGTGTGAAGACAAAGGCATATGGGTGTATGCATCTTATATAAGCTCTAAAGAAAATACCATAGCGGATAAGGAATCTAGGCGCTCACATTCTGAGATAGAATGGAAGCTTTCAGATATAGCATACAGATCAATTGTCAAAAGCTTTGGCTGTCCAGAGATTGATTTGTTTGCCAGCCGAGTCAATGCCAAGTGCCTAAATTATGTTTCATGGTACCCAGACCCAGATGCAATTTCCATAGACGCCTTCACCCTTAAGTGGAATACAAACTTCTTTTATGCATTCCCCCCATTCGCACTACTAAGTAGGACTCTACAAAAAATAAAAAAAGAGGGGGGGAAAGGTATTGTGGTGGTACCATACTGGCCATCGCAACCATGGTATCCACTTTTTGAATCCATGATCATATCTCAAAAATTAATATTTAGACCTCACCTCAATCTATTACAATCTCCTTTCAGAGAACCACATCCCCTACACAAGACCTTAACACTTATAGCAGCTGTATTATCAAGGAAGCTTTCCTAAGAAGAGGAATTGCTCCATCATCAATGGAAGTTATGCTGGCCTCCCTTTCAGATAAATCAAGGAAACAATATGACTCTGCCCTGAAGCAGTGGTGTGTCTTTTGTAGGGAGCAGGAGATAAATCCCATATCAGCATCAATACCCATGATTATTTCATATTTGACTACTAAATTTAAAGAAGGGTTATCCTATAGTTCTCTCAACTCTATTAGATCAGCCTTATCCCTGATCATAGGACCACATGTAGGAGTGGACGATAGGATGAAACGTTTCTTTAGAGGTATTTTTAAGCTGAGGCCAAAGAAACCTAAGTATGAAGAGGTCTGGGATCCTTGTATAGTCTTAAATTATCTGTCTACCTTGTATCCAAATGCTAGTCTTAGCCTAGAAGTACTTACTAAAAAACTGGTTACACTTTTGGCACTAGTTACTGCTCATCGAGTACAAACATTATCAGTTATATCAGTAGAAAATATATCTCTAAATGGAGATAATATAAGTGTCAAGATTTCAGATTCTATCAAGACCTCTGGTCCTCATAAATTACAACCTAACCTAATTTTACCTTATTTTAAAGAAAACATTAATATTTGTCCTGCAACAACACTGTTATCTTATTTAGATGTAACTAAAAACTTAAGAATGGATAATAATAATAAGAGATTAATACTAACATTTAAGAAACCTTATCACTCAGCTTCATCAGCATCCATTGGTAGATGGATCAAACAGATACTATCTGTTAGTGGTATAGATGTCACCAAATATACTGCCCATAGCACAAGGCATGCAGCCACCTCAAAAGCCTCTGAGGCAGGTGTTAACATAGAAATAATTAGAAAGTCAGCAGGTTGGAGCGACAACTCCACAACCTTTGCTCGGTTTTATAAAAGGCCTATTATCCGTGATCCCAACTATTTTGCTCAGGCAGTTTGTGGCATTCATAATAATAATAATTGTGACACCTTGTGATTTATATACAGCAGAGTAAGCTTGCTCACTTCTTCGTCATTAACTGGGATTTAAGGGAAACAAATAAGTCTGTATGTTAATATTAATATTTATAAAGTTTAAAATGTTACACAGAAGGGAATGTCAACTGGTGTAATAACAATTTTAATTAGTACTTACTTGAAATGTTATATCATTTATGAGAAGAAAACATGAACTGATTGTAGCATAATATTCTAAGAAGTATCTAAATTGGTATTTTAGAAGAAAATAAGTTGTTTATTTTCAGTTAGAATTAGTTGACTAAGTTGGTGGAAAAAGATGTTAACTGATGTAATTAAAACACTTGAATATTTTAGTAGATACCTTGAATGTTATTATAATTATGAAAACTAAGTTTGTTGATTTCAATACCAGACTGAATAGTTGAATCAAGTAGGAAGAAGACTGATTGATTAAAACAATTTTCATCCTAATTACACAACTTTCTTCTTTAAACATCTACATTGTATAAAATTATGAGGACGAGATTACGGAACATAATTATAAAGATCGGACTAACTTACCAAGTGACGTCCGATCCTCAATTATGTGAAGTAATCTCGTCCTCATCCTATTCCCAACCCTACCCAGAATATGTTCCAGATTCTCACCCTTATTGAAAGTTGTGTGCTTTGAAACAATGACAGATGAGGAAGCGACACTAGGGATGTTACCGCGAAACTAGTGATGGACGCGTTTAGTTTGTTTTTTCTTTTAGGAAGATATTCATCTTTAAATATTGTGGCAGCGCAGCATGCAGGAAGTGCATACTAGCATACTACATTGTATAAAATTATGAGGACGAGATTACTTCACATAATTGAGGATCGGACGTCACTTGGTAAGTTAGTCCGATCTTTATAATTATGTTCCTCGTTGATATCCCTATGTGTAACTCTTTCAGTGTAAAGTGTATAGAACGGTGTTCCATCATTCGCCTCACTTAACGCTATACCTAGCTATAGTTATTCTCCCAACTGGGATTTAGGTTAAATACTTTTTTTAACGGTATGGGATTTAATTCGGTTTTGAGAATGAGTTGATTTGAAAGTGGTCCATGGTGATGTTTGATTTTTACCGGTGTTACCTTTTCTCCTTTAGAAGTTGTCGTGTTAATTTTATTTAAGAATATTTTCTATTGTGTTAGTAAAAGAACTCTAGTAAAGTCATGTTTGGTTGAACATCCTGAAATACCTACAATGATAACGAATGCTTATCTTGGGTTATTCCCAAAGTACTCCAAAAAGAGTTCCCAAACTACTCCATGAAAAATATAATATTTTTAATTAGGTTTCATTCTACTCCATGATAATATTAAAATGTTCTCAAAGTACTCCACCCCATTTTAATCAAAAAGCTAATTTAAATATGTACCGGATTGTTATGTTGCATTTTACTATAAAAGGGTAGCTGACGTATAGTCAGCTCAAAAGCTTTGCAAATATATTTTTAAGTATAAAGATTTTCTTAAATAAAAGACTTTATAATATAATTCAGCACACAAAATTAGATTTATTATAATTCAACAATTAAAAATATTCAAAAATCAACTGACAAAATTAAATAAGTGGAGCTCTGGATTCAGAAGTCTAAAAAACATGAAAAACAAATAATAATAAAAATCTACAATAATATCTGTCAATTAAGCCTACATAAAATATTTTAAAAATTCGACCAATAATCATTTGAAATTTTACGCGCAGGGACGTTTTTTTACCGAAATTATTTTTCATATTTCAACATTTTGGAAGAATAAAGGTAAATATTATGATGTCATTTGATTATTTGACACATGGGCAATATTGTAGGCAAAAAAAATAGGGTTAAAGCTTTACATTATGAAATCATTTTTTAATTGTTTTTTATTGGCGGTAATTGATTGGCAAATTGATTTTGTTTATGTTCTAAAACAAAATTCGTAATCTAGACGAGTCTATCCACTTTAAAAAACAGTCATTAGTATATTATCAGTTCATAGAAATACTTTGCATAAAGGCTGTGTATAGATGCGCATGCGCACCGTTGCGCGCCGACAAAAAATTTCGATGTGTTAGGGGGCGTCGCGCTGGTATGTTTCGCTGACGACACTGGTCCTGGCGCAGGGGAGGTCGTACCAGACGGCGGCCGAAATAGCGACACACGGGGCTGCGACAATTGTTGAGAGGATCCGGCAGTTGGGACTCGAGGTGGCCCTGCGCAAGTCCGAGGTTACGTGTTTTCATGGTCTTCGGAACGCGCCACCATTGGGTTCCCAAATAATGGTAGGAGGGGTTCACATCGAATTCGAGTCGACGATGAAGTATCTGGGACTCGTCCTCGACAGCCGGTGGAACTTCGTGGAGCATTTCCGACGATTGGCTCCCAGACTGGAGCGGGCCGGGGCTGCCTTGACGCGGCTTCTGCCCAATCTAGGGGGTCTAAACGCCTCCTGCCGGAGGATTTACGCGGATATCATGCATTCCATGGCCCTTTACGGGACACTGGTGTGGGCGCGTTCCTTGAGGCTGCGACCAGCCCGCCGGTTGAACGCGTCCCAAAGGGTTATGGCCATCCGGCTAGTCCGGAGATACCGCACGGTCTCCGGTGAAGCGGCGAGCTTCCTTGCCAGATTGCCGCCCTGAGATCTGGTGGCAAAGGTCCTCGCACACGTGTGGGAGTGGCGCGAGGAGGCGAAACGCCGGGGGGTAACTCCGATGCCGCGAGAAATCACGGTACAGCGGACAGAGCTCCGGCGGGATCTTATGGCGACATGGAGAGTGCGATTGTCGCAACCCAGCGCTGGGCATGCCTCAATTGCGGCGATAAAGTTCCCTCTTTGAAGAGTGATTGGAGAGGCGCCACGGCGTCCTCACCTTCCGCCTGACGCAGGTCCTCACCAGACACAGTTGTTTCGGGAGGTTCCTGTTCCGGATAAGGCGGGAGGAAACGCCCGGGTCTCACCATTGTGTGGATTGCCCGGAGGACACAGTCCGGTGTGTGACGGGGTCCGATAGGGCCGATGCCGCCGGGGTTGCGGCCTTGCGGGTTGTTCGAAAGAGATACCGTGGCCCTGGCACAGACAAATTGAAGGAACACGGGTGGCTTTTAGTCCCTCCCGTTCCGCCCAAAGCGAGAGAAGTCATTTGATGATTTCCCATCCATAAAAAAGGGGGGCGCCGCGCAGGGAAGGGCTGCGCTTGAGTGGAAGTGTCGAGTTTATTCGCTATATGACGAACAAAAAATATTATGATCCTAAAATAGAATTTAATCTCACTATGCTATGATTACAAATTGTTTGAGAACTATGGAGTATCGTAAATAGCCTACAATTTTAAATATGCATATATGCATTGACGTTATAACAAAATGCTTAACTTTAATATTTCTTTTAAGAATTTTTGTGACTGACTGTACGAGTAAAGAAATGTATGTATTAGCCAGGTAATTTTGTAACTAGTTAGAGTAGTTTGAGAATTTATAACGAATAATCGATGGAGTACTTTTAGAATAATCCCGGATACCTATGGAGCAGAATGGGAACAAAATAATAAGTATTTTTAAATAATAATAATTCCTTGCAGTAACTTGGGAATTAATGTATGAGATTCTTATCTTTTTAGAACAAAATAATCGAGAACTTTGGGAATAACCCCTTATCTTCCGCGTGATTTTCAGTAACAATAACAATGTAAGTAGGTACACGTGGCCAGACATTCTAAAACAATTAATGATAATGATTAAATTATCTTTTATGATAAACAGCTGACCCGACAGACGTTGTCCTGTCTTAGCTATGAATATTCTAATGTAAACGCGCGAAGTTCCCGAAGGCGCAAGCTGAGAACATTTTGAATCGTGTTTGTGTAGGAAAACTTCATTTATATTTTAAGAATTTAACTACGATTTTTTGCTAAAATGTAAAATACCGGAATAAATTTAAAGTCAGTCAGGATATAATAAAAATTATATTGTGCAATATTGTCTCGAAGCTTTATTTTACCTATATTACAAATAAAAAATACCTACGCCTATAATACGCCTGTACTTAACAAAAACTCCAAATAAGTTAAAAATGGTTTTTTTTTTCATTTAACAACAAAAGACAATTTTTGGCAAAACAAACATTTAATCTTCGGCTGCAAACGATTTAATCAGGCTTTAGTAAGACTGCGAATGTGTAAATTGTCACTAAAATGTATAAAATTAAAATAAATCTAAATAGGTATACACACATAAAAGAAGAAACTGACTGACTGATTGACTGACATATCAACGCACAGCCCAAACCGCAAGGTCTAGAGATTCCAAATTTGGCACGTAGGTTCCTTCTGAGGTTTAAAGGTGCATTAAGAAAGGATTTTTCAAAATTCACCCTCTAAGGGGGTGAAACGGAGATCCAAAGTTTGTATGAAAAATCTTATTCCTTGAGTTAATAGACTTGAAACTTGGCACGAATATTTATCTAAGTAAATTATAAAGTTTTTCATTTTTTTTTTCCTAAACTACCCCCGAAAAAGGGATACAGAGGGTGTCATCGCAAGTTTGTATAGAGTAATTTTAACGCGCGGTCCGATTAACTCAAAATTCAGTATTTATACTTGAGATCAAAAATGAAGAATAACGTGTATCAGGGATTTTCTAAAATCCACCCCTAAGGGGGTGAAGAGGGGAGTCAATTTTACAGTGCAAGTTTTACTGTTGGGCTTGATTAACTCAAAAATTGGTGGTAATAATCTTTTACTCAAGTTACGCAAATAACCCAAGCGGTTTTTTTTAAATTCCACCCTTCCAGTTCTAGTTAGAGGGTTTGGTTTCCGCACTTAGTCCTTCATGTGGACCATTGTGCGTGGGCTATAGCAGCCGTCGGGGGGGTGGGGGGTGGGGGGGGGGGGGGGTTCGTCGGTGGGACGTCTGGTTAGCTTTTGCCAAGCTAACCAGAAGACCACCAACTGTCCGCCTGTCTATGAGTGGACTCCTGTAGCCTGTGGGGATGGGTAAAATTAGTTCAGGTCCACAGACTGACGTGCTAGAAGTAGCGTCGTTACCCAGTAATCCGCTGTGTCCTTTTATCCATTGCACTGTCACTGTATTGCGGTTAGATACCGCTATACGCTCTAGTGCAATGTGACATTCTAGTGTGTCTCGAGGAGATGTGTTTTCTCTGTAAGGATTGGAGTACGGAGGCACTGTCGGAGAGTATACGTAACTCTCCTTGCTTCTATGGCGTAAGCCGCTTGTATAATGCCCACACACTCTGCCTGGTACACAGTGTTGAACATTCCCAGCGGGCAGGATATGTTTATGTTGAGGTCGTATGAGAAGACTCCGACTCCGGTTCTGGAGTCGGTCTTAGATGCGTCGGTGTATACTCTCAGCTCTTGCAGGCCTGAGTAGTCACACCGTTCTTCTGTGAGTATAATGTTATAATTCTTTTGAAAGTAGTGTTGTTTCGGGGCTCTATCGCATGGTGACGCCATCATTGGTTGTCGTTTGATCGCATCCTCCTTTATGCGTGTGTTAGATAAATGTAATTATTATGTGTCTAATATTTAAAAATAAATACTTGAGATTACCTTGATTCCGGAAGTTAGTTTGGTTGTGATTAAAATCATCGAATCATTGTAAAACAACCTTTAGATTATTAGAATAACTGTTTGTTGGATATTGACATCGGTCACATTTACGAAGCTTGAGACCAATGTAGAAGTATCTAATTTGATTAGTTATTGTGTTTACGAAATATACCACTCTTAACTTGTCAAAATCGTACAGATGTTATTACTATAAATAATTAAATAATATTTGATAGTAACTGTAGTATACTCGTAGCATAGAATTTATATTGCTATTTTAATATAACAGGTTGTTTGAAACAATTGATACAATACTGTCAGTTGATGTTTGATAGGAAGGGATAAATGGAAGGGGTGGTAGGATATAAAAACGATTGTAATGACATTCTCAAGGCACCCCGTCATGATCCAGCCTGCCCCGTCTGGCTGTCATATTATTATTAGCGACGCTCAGTCGACTAATAATTTACCTTAGTTTTAGGCCTGGCCGGGGGCTTTAAGTTCGCTTAAAGAACCCACAGGAAACGCCCGGTTGAGCAGTCTCGACCCTTAGTGGTCAACTGCGAGATGCCATATATAAATAATAAATAATAATAATAATTCTCAAGGCAGTTGCTCAGTGGATGTTCAAGTGGCTAAGTGCTAGTGCCGTTGTGATGTGAAATATATCTACCAGTCGTCATGTAAGTTACATATTTTGATATTATACCTTAAATATTGTTATTATGTTGCTATTATTCTGAGTGATAGAATTAACTGTTTGAGATGACTATAATTTATGGAAATATAAGAAATGTGTTGATAGAATACTATAATATTGTTTCCATGGAGTTTCTTGTCCTTCTTCTCCATGAAGACCTAGTTTTGCGAACGGACAATAGTTTTCTCATTAAAGATGAATAATTATTGACAAGCCTAATTGAAATAATAAATATCTAGTCTTGTCTTTCTGTGCTTTTCTTTATGAAATCCTTCCCTTACACACCATGTTCATAATACTTTCATATACAATAAATAACCATTAACCATTCTGACATTTAAGACTTGCTATTTGCGTAGTAGCTATATATACGCTTATAACTATATATTATATATTATATCAAATCTAACACGTGTATCCTTGATTCTAGAATCGTTACTCAAGGTTCCTGCTATATGGTATCCTCTCGCACGATAAGGTGCAGTGGCGGCAATCCCAGCATTGCCTGTAGAGCGGCCGTGGGTGCCATTCTTATGCAACTAGTGATCGCTACGCATGCGAACCGCTGCAGCTTTTCGAGATCTCTCCGGGCTGTGCTCAAGTCTGTCCTGGGCCACCAGACTAGTGAGCCATATGTGATGATTGGTCTGATAACAGTGGTGCATAGCCAGTAAGTGACCTTGGGGCTGATCCCCCAGTTTCTGCCGAGCAAACGCTTGCATTGCCACAGGGATATACTGGCTTTTGTGGTGATGTAGTTGGTATGTTTTGCCCAATTCAACTGTTTATCCAAAAAGATGCCCAGGTATTTGGTTTCAGTTGATAGGCTTAGGGTTCCAAAGAAACGTGGTAGTTGTAATGGTGACAGCTTCCTCTTTTTTATAAAGAGAATCAGCTCGGTTTTTGTGGGATTCACTGATAGTTGGTGTTTGCTGCACCAGTCCTCTACTATTTTCAAAGCTTGGCGCATAAGGTTACATAGGGTATTTTCGTGGATGCCATTTATTATTATGGTTAAATCATCGGCGTAGCCTACGGTGTAGTATCCTTTGTCATTGAGGGTTTTAATGAGGCTGTCAACAACCAGGTTCCATAACAGCGGAGAAAGGACTCCCCCTTGCAGGCAGCCCTTTGCCACAATGGCCCTTGTGCTGTCGTTCACTGTTACCTGCACAGCTATAAGTTTGAGCATGTTGGTGATCCAACCTCTTAGTGTCAAGTCTATGCCATGTCTGTCGAGGGCCATGTTGATGCTGTCGAACATGGTTTTGTCAAAGGCGCCCTCTATATCAATGAAGGCAGCCAGTGATGAGCATTTGTGGTCCACCGCGCATTCAATTTTGGAAACTACACTGTGCAGTGCAGATTCAGTTGATCTGCCAGTGGAGTATGCATGCTGTTGTTTATGGAGTGGTTTTACCCAAAGAGGTCCATCACGGATATACCTGTCACAGAGTCTCTCGAGAGTTTTCAGTAAAAATGATGTGAGGCTTATAGGTCTATAAGCCTTAGGTTGTGTATAGTTGGGTTTTCCAGGTTTGGTTATAAAGATGACTTTCACTTCGCGCCATGCAAGAGGTGTGTATCTGAGTGCAATGCAGGCTCGATATATCTCTATTCTTATTCTCATCTCTATTCATTCTGGTTCAACCTCCCACGTCCTGTCCTCTAAGAGTCTACAGTCTGGAAAGTGGGTCTCAAGAAAGACCATGCTGGTTTCTTGGTCGGTCATTGTGTATGAGTTATTGGGTTTTTTCAGCGCGCCAAGAGTTCGGTCCTGATCGGTTGATAGGATCTTTCTTACCCTTGCGGCTTCATTGTTTGTCTCAATTGATTCGCAGAATCTCCGCCAGGCGATTCTCCTGGCAATTCTGATCTGCTTTTTGTATGTGTATTGTGTCTCTTTGTATATCTCCCAGTCATCCGGGAGTCTAGTGTTTTTTCTCTGCTGAATTGTCTACGTAGTGCATCTCTGAGTTTACTAAGTTCAGCATTCAACCAGGGGTTTCTCTCACCCTTGGTTTGTGGCGCTCTTAGTTTTCAGCATGCATAGTATGCTTCGATTAGGTATTCTGATAATTTTGTCACGGTATATTCCAGTTGTGCCTGGT
The DNA here is from genome assembly GCA_946251885.1 of Cosmia pyralina. Taxonomy (NCBI): domain Eukaryota; kingdom Metazoa; phylum Arthropoda; class Insecta; order Lepidoptera; family Noctuidae; genus Cosmia; species Cosmia pyralina. The sequence continues at coordinate 6,203,989 of OX276347.1, read as the reverse complement.
CTCTTATGGTTACCTGTGATAGGTGTCTAGCTAGTAGTGAAGCTAGGAGCTGTTTAAACCTGGGGACATCTGTGCGCCGCGGGTTTCGCCTCGATGTGGGTTTCCTTGTGTTGGTTGTTAGTGTAAAGCGGATCCTTCTATGATCTGAGCAAGAAGGCTCGTCCGACACGTGCCAGTTTGCAATGAAATTAGCCGCGTTTTCTGACCATTATTGTCTGACCTCGAGCTGTGACCCAAGTGGGTTCTGAGCCGCGGTTTACAATGTTAAGGATAGTAGAGAATAAATAAGTGGATAGTACCTCTCCTCTGGGGTTCGATGCTTCGCTGCCCCAGAGCGGATGGTGGGCATTTGTATCGGTGCAAATGATGAGGTCCAATTTTGCGTGCTCGCAGTGCTGCACCAGGTCAGCTATCTCCTTCGGAGGACAATCTGCGTCCTCCCCCGGTATGTAGACCGAAGCCAGTACAACATCTGGTATATCGCCTACAGTATTGAGCCTGATAGCTGTCAGGTCTCTGGAACAAAATTGGGTAAGTGGTGTGATGGGAATGTCTTTGGGTATGTAAGCGCAGGTTCTTGGTTTTTCTGAGCCATGTATGTTGAGAATTAGCTTACCTCCGATGTTACCGAGGCCGCATATTCTATTATTCCTGATCCACGGCTCCTGGATCAGAGCTATAGTCTGGGGCTTTACTTCCAGCGCCCTGCGTAAACTAGCAGTGGCAGTCTGGCTATGCTGGAGGTTAGTTTGGATGATATTGAGGGTCGTTGGCGGTGGCAAAGTGGGGCTAGTCGGAGATGGATCCATCTGATGATCTACCAGGGGGTAGGACCAGAACAGGGTGGGGGTAGGGACCCCCACCCTGTTCTGGTCCTCGTGTGGATCGCTCGGCGACGAAGCTAAAAGCTGTTCGCTCCAGCCGGGTGATGCAGGCTGAGTCGGCTCATCGTCAGCCATTGCCGCACGAGCCATGACCTCCTCCAACTGTGTCATGTCAGCGTCGTCTATCCGTGTCGTCGTCTGTGTCGTCGTCTGTGTCGTCATCTGTGTCGTTGTTGCGTTCGTGTTATCAGTCTGGTCGCCAGAGGGTTGGGCCGTGGGCAAGAAGCGCAAGTATATCGACCCGAGTAGGTACGATATCCGTCACACCCTTGCCCAGACCCTTTCAACATCCTCCGGTGGCACACCCAGGGTCAAAAAAGTCCCGTAGTTGTCGCCACCGACGGTTGTTGCCCTATATAGGGACCACCTGGCGATGTCGTACCAGGTATTCTGACGAATCAGAATACCTTGGAGCCGGGCTACGTCACCGGTATAGCGAGGGACGAAAAGCGCGGCTCGGGCACGGGTGGGTACGTCCGCTTGTTTCAGTACTGTCAGTGTATTTTCAGTGTCCGGTAGTCTAATTTGAGTTAGCCAGGTTAGGGCGTTTTCGTCTTCGCACCACATCTGCACCGTGTCCTTCCGCTACCCGCGGGTATCCGCGGAAGGCCGGGAGTGGTGCTGTCGAGTCCGTATCCATCAGCATATTCTCAAGACTCTTTTTTATAAATTCTGCTTCTTCTTTAGTCAGGTCTCTGGAGGACGGAGGGAAACAGATAGCTACGGCCAGCCGCGAAGGAATGTCCCTCGTGGCCCGCACGTAGGTTTTCCGTTCCCCCTGAGCGGAGTGGAACCTCACACGTTTGGAGTCCCCTTGGATCGTACGCGGAGAGGCCGTGTAAATTCCACCCTTGTGGACGTGAAAACAGGGAATAGGGTTTATATGAAATATCATAATCATTTAGTTAATTAACTTGAAACAACACAAAAACTTGCCTAGTAGTAAATAGTAAAGTAGGTCGTTCATAGTTTTCCCTCAGCACGTGAGGGGGTGGTGAGGAGGGAAAGAGGGAAGGGGAGGGGGTACTGAGTAGGCCAAGGAGGAAGGGGGGGTGTGGTGGGGTTTAGAGGGAGAGGGGGAGCGGTGATAGGGGGAGCGATGAGTGCCTTTGCACCTTAAAGTTGCTTTTTGTATAGTACTGATTCATTGAAGAGAGATTAAGTTGAGACTGACTGATTGATTGGAGAGCGGGAAGAGGTGGAGAGGGATAGGAGGTTGTAGTTAGGAGAGGGTGTAGTGAGTGGGGAGGAGTTGGGGAGGGTAGAGGGGGAGGAGAAAGCGGTGAAGGGGGTGTGAGAGGAGGTAAAAGGGGAGGGGGAGGTTAGCGGGAAGGTGATGTGGTGAGGGGGTAAGAGGGAAAGGGGATGGGGTTTGTAAGGGGGTGAGAAGGGGCAGTGAGAGGGATGATAGAGGAGGGTGAGAAGGGAGGGAAGGGAAGGGGTGAGAGGAGGATTAGAGGGAGATGAGGAGAAGTGAGAGGGGGGTAAAAGGGGGAAGGTAGGTTAGCGGGAAGGGGATGTGGTGAGGAGGTGAGAGGGAGAGGAGATGGGGTGGGTGAGGGGCGGTGAGAGGGATGATAGAGGAGGGTGAGAGGGGAGCGAAGGGGAGGAGGGTGAGAGGAGGATTAGAGGGAGAGGAGAAGGGGTGAGAGGGGGCTTAGAGGGAGACGGGGAGGGATGACGAGTGCCTTTATACCTTAAAGTTGCTTTTTGTATAGTATTGATGCATTGAAGAAACCCTGCCCGACAGAAATGACCGAAAAATAGACAGTCGGCACAAAAAACAGAGGAGTAAACTCCAGTCTGCGTCGGAGCTGACACACACACTTTTTTTGTTTGTTTGAACGCGCTAATCTCTGGAACTACCAAGCGGACTTTAATAGTTTGTTTTGCATTTGATAGCCCAATTCTTAATGAAGGTTATAGGCATATTTAACATCACTCTAGGACTCTTAGGTGCCAAGCAAAAAGAAAAAAAGTCAGAAAGAACGCTAAGCAAAAACGAAATCATAGCGTGGGCAAGCAATGCATCAGCAGCAAGGAATTTAAGAATTTTGGCAGAAGTTATCTATCTATCATATTAGTTACTTACGTAGGTAATAAGTTTTTGTATGCGGTTTAGGTGTGAAAGTGATAGAGAGGTAAATACATAGGTAGATTACTGAGTTTCTAAAATAGTTTTTTTTTTTCTTATGCTTATATCTCGAAAACTGTGTTTTCTGTCGCAAAAATAATGAAAATTTGGCCCCCCTTTATGAAATCCATAAACCCCTAAACCTCAACATGTAGGTACCAAAAAAAAAATTAAAATAAGATTTATGAATGTACGCACTACGCGCTCATTCATAAATCTGAGTATTATTCGATTTGAAAACTTCTGAATATTTCTTTTCATCTACTTAGATAAGTATTTACGTAATAAGTTGTTATTAGTAGTATTCCTTCAAATCGAAGTATTCTTTTGAATATTTGCGAATAATTGCGAATACTTCCGAAGTTTTGCAACGCTACTCACGACTTTCTGGCAGCACAAACATAAGTAGGTAGGTACCTATTTGGCAATCTGAATTATCTATAAGTTACCCTACGTCGCGTCGGGAGTTTAGGTGCCGGCGACGGACGTACGGTTTACCTGATAAAGGTCTAAAGAATGATAATGTACCTAAGTACTTGATTGCTTAGAAGTTATCTCATTGCAGTAAATTAAGACATTCATAGCATTATCACATTTATCACTTATCCTATCACAGATTATATTATCATAATCTAAAAAGGAATTTGAAGTAATGAGTGGGTAAGTAGATCGGATAAGCGCCGTGAGATTTTCGAAATTGATAAGATAGGTAGGTTGCTATAGACTTATTGATAAATAAGATAAATTGATAAGATAGGCAGGTTGCTATAGGATAGGTTCAAGTCAATAAGGCAAATCTACGATAAAAATCGCATTGGTTTGAAATAATTTCCAACTTTTTGAAGCCAATTTCGAAAATCTCACGGCGCTTATCCGATCTGGATAAGCGCCGTGAGATTTTCGAAATTGATAAGATAGGTAGGTTGCTATAGACTTATTGATAGATAAGATAAATTGATAAGATATGCAGGTTGCTATAGGCTATAGGATAGGTTCAAGTCAATAAGGCAAATCTACGATAAAAATCGCATTGGTTTGAAATAATTCCCAACTTTTTGAAGCCAATATTAAAATTTCCACAGCTTTGTGTAGGTGGGCACACTGGTACACATCAAGCTATACATTTCCAGTTTACAATGACCTCTCATTGTAAGGAAATCTTATACAGTGCGAGATCAGCACCCTAATTGCGTAACACATTATCGATCGGAGTTGGTTTCATTTTGAAACAAATTGCTAATCCATATTGCTTCATACTCGTATGTTCGAAAAATTTGTCAGTTCGACAACGTAAATAACGTAATGTTGTTGAACTGTCAAAATGAAACCAATTCCGATTGTTATTGTGTTACGCAATTAGGGTGCAGCTTATGCTGGAAATGTATGAAACAACAGTTCGAGGCGGTTCGAGTGCGCGGCGCAGTTACGCACGGACTAGCGTTGCCGGAGAGTAATATTCCGAAGTATTGCCTAGTATTATTCGCGAAGCATTCGGAAGTTTTGAGTAGTATTCGCAATTATTCGCCGAGCTAAGTACCTGTTCGGTCACGCATAGAGTAACTGCCTATCTCGTTGGCTCACTTAAGAGTTCGACTATTAACTGCTAGATGGCGATGCAATTACCATTTCAATTACATATGTTCCGCATTGGTGAACTACGAATCTTCCATCATTCTCAACCTTATCATCAAACGTTTTAGTCACTGCAACAGCAGAAAGCGCATGCAAGCGAGCACCACTGTGCACCGACAGAAGTTGTCCAGTTACCGCTTACTTTCACCCGCTAGATAGCGCTAATATCAGTGACTATATTTACTACGCGTTCATTGCTATAACTCGAGTATAATACGATTTGAAAACTTCTGAATATTTCTTTCATCTACTTATATAAGTACTTACATAATAAGTTTTTGTATGCGGTTTAGGTGTAAATATGTTATTTTGCGAGAATACTATGTACATAAAGAGGTAAATACATAGGTAGGTAGGTACTGTTGTATTGAAACGGTAACTATTGTAATTATTTCAATTGTTTCTATAAGTAGGTACACACGATACCAAGCTATACATTTCCAGTATAAGCTGACCTTTTATCTGTCAAGGAAACGATACAATGCGAGATCAGCATAAAAGTACTGGAAATGTATAGCTTGATATGTAGCCGTCCGTGTGTACCTACATAACTACATATTATTTGAAGATTGATTTCGATTCAGCACTATGTACCTACTCTACAAAGAAGGAAATAAACTTTTTGGTAAAACATCGTCGCAAAAAGTAGGTATCCCTAGCTACTTACATAAGAACATTTTTTTTACATTATGTAGGTACCAACATCGTGAGGAGCTCGTGGCTAAGTAATAACAGCCGCATGGGCCAATCCATCAGGTTAAGCTAAGCTTGCCGGGGTCAGTCCGTGGATGGGTGACCATCTTTACATACCGATACTTCTCCGTGCCTCGGAAAGCACGTTAAACCGTTGGTCCCGGCTGTGATTCGTGGATCTTAGACAGTCGTTACGGGTCGTCAGAAGCCCGAAAGTCTGACAACCAGTCTTACCAAGGGGTATCGTATTACCCAGTTAATGGGTTGTGGAGGTCAGGTAGGCAGTCGCTCCATGTAAAATAATGGTATTCAGCTGCATTCGGTTAGACTGGAAGCCGACCCCAATATAATTGGGAAAAGGCTAGACAGATTGATAGGTACCTACATCGTAAAGCAAAAACATTTTTACGAAGACTAAGTAAACTACTGGATTATCTATTAAAGTTTGGCTATGGACCGTTAGATGGCGTTAATGCCAGTGATTATGTTACTAGGCTTACCACGCGTCATTCATAAGTACATAACATCAGTACAAAATTGACACATTCTAAACTCAACCATACAAAAATAAAATAATATTTACCTAGTCACAAGTAGATAACTACTTACGGGGAATTATTCCCGCTTGTACTTATGTAGCCATCGAATATTACTCTGATTTATGAATGAACGGCTGCGGGGCTCGCTCGGGGTGTGCCACTTTGTTATCAAGCCAATGCCCGTCGAGCGCTGGCGTCGCCGATCGACAAACGAGGGAAGTTATAACGAGGGAGGGAAATAATAGGTTGGGGAAAAAGTTTCTTCGCATTTTTTAAGAAAATTCAAAACATTTTTTAATATACATTATTTACATTTATCTAAAGTATGTAGGTACCATTTTGTTCGATAACTTTTTGCCATCTTGTAGGTAGGTACATGATCCCATTGCTATAGAAATTTTGGGACTTCTGATCAAAATACCGCGACAAATGGTTTTGGCAGTCCTCTCGTGATGTTAACCTAACACTGCCTAAAGAATCTGAAGAGACCGAAACAGGTGGAAATCTGAAGGTGCAAGGTCAGGACTATACGGCGGATGCATTAACACCTCCCAGCCAAACTCTCTTAATTTTTGCTGAGTGGCTAAAGATGTGTGAGGTCTAGCGTTATCATGATGAAAAACCACACCCCTTCTGTTGATTAATTCCGGCCGCTTTCTCTCAACTTCTTGCTTTAATCTCATCAGTTGTTCGCAGTAGAGTTCAGAATCGATGGTCCTGCCTGGTGGTAACAGCTCATAATGAATAATGCCCTTCCAATCCCACCACACACACAGCATCACCTTGTTGCGAGTTAACCCGGGTTTCGCCACAGTCTGTGAAGCCGGACCGGCCTTTGACCACGACCTTTTTCGCACGTTCTTGTCGTACGTGATCCACTTTTCATCACCAGTTAGTAGCTTCTTCAAAAATGGTTCGGTTTCATTACGTCGTAATAAAGAATCACAAATGAGTACATGGTTCATTAGGTTTCTTTCAGTGAGCTCGTGAGGTACCCAAATATCGAGCTTTTTTGTGTACCCAGTTTTTTTCAAATACGCCAAAACTGTTTTGTGGTCAATTCCCAGTTCTTCAGCTATGTTGTAACTACTGATATGCCGATCTTGCTCCACTTTTTCAAAAATGGCATCCATTTTATCCGTAATAGGGCGACCAGAGCGTCGTGCATGTTTGGCATCAAAACTTCCGGATTGAAAACGCTTAAAACAAATTTGTGCTACTCTCACAGACACTGCACTGGGTCCATAAACATCGCAAATTTTTTTCGCGGCTTGCGTTGCATTTTTACCTTTTTTGTAGTAAACTTTTAAAATGTATCGAATTTCTTCATTAGATTCACTCATCTTGACAGTACGAAAAACAAATGAAAATCATACTTTTTCCTAATTTGAATTTGGAATTATGTTCTTTAAAATTTAAACTTTCAATGATACCAAAACCAGCCAGATACGAATAGTATAGCCAAAGATATTTTATTTTAAGTTCATGCATACTAATAAATGCGAAAAGACTTTTTCCCCAACCTAATATTTACAGTTCTACTCTTGCGCTAGATGGCGTTAATTCAAGTAACGGCACAGCGTAAAATCTGATATTCGGCGAGTCGAGTCTCAAGCTACCTACGCAAGTACGCATACATTCGTAACCACTGGGAATAATTTAATTCTTATTAAGTAATAAAAAGTAGGTTACCTACATTCTTAAAATATTTATTTTCTTGGTGCGGTAGTATTCCTTCAAATCGAAGTATTCTTTTGAATATTTGCGAATTATTGCGTATTATTGCGAATACTTCCGAAGTTTTGCAACGCTAGTTCTGAGTGATAAAGAATGCAATTCTATAAGGAAAAAAATTAAAAGAAAAAAAAAACTTTTTAAAACAAGCTTTTATTACTTGTTAATAAAAAGAACTAAAAAGTTAAAAATAATTTAAACCTGATAAGAAAAATACCACTAAATAGGTACCTACCTACATTGCAACCTTTAACGATAATTAACCTTCTTCGTCTACGTCACAATAATCCCCTAACGTATATACCTAATTAAATATTTTTATTAAACCCTAAAACTTTACACCTTCTATTAAATCTTCGAGTTTTTATCACAGACCCAATTTTTTATAAATAAAAGCGTGTTACATTTTGATGTAACATTAAAGAACATTTAGCATATTATTACACCATCATTATTTTTCTTGTGCAATAACATTGTAACACGCTTTTATTTATAAAAAAATTGAGTCTGTGATAAAAACGCAAAGATTTAATACAAGGTGTAAAGTTTTAGGGTTTAATAAAAATAATAAATTAGGTATATTACGATATGGGATTATTGTGACGTAGACGAAGAAATAAAAGCGTGTTACATTGTTATTGCATAAGAAAAATAATGATGGTGTAATATGCTAAATGTTATTTAATGTTCCATCAAAATGTAACACGCTTTTATTTATAAAAAAAATGGGTCTGGGATAAAAACTAAATAAAAAATTTAAATTTATTTTTCCATTTTTAATTACTTAAGTAATCCCAAGACGAACGAAAAGAAGAATCATCAAAAATCGGCTTAGAAATACCGGAGATACAGTAAATTTATGCATATAAATTAAGTAAGTACATAAGAATAATTACATAATGTATTATATACTTAAACTTTCCTGAAAGCATATAGATCACGTTCGTGAAAGAATAATCAAAATTGGTACATCAGTTTTTGAGAAAATCGCGGACAAACAAACATATATACGGATACAGAAACTACTTTTTTGAAGTCGGTTATTAAAAGAGGTCTACCTATATACACCAACTTATCTGTGAAATGGCGAAAATTGGAACTACGGCCGTCATGTTGATGTCATGTCTTCGATTGTGCCGACGCATGTCATTCGATTGTGTCGCCGCATCGACGGTGGCGTCCTCTTTCAGTTCACAGATAAGTTGGTAGGACTGTATATTTTAATTACAGAAATTAATGGCTGGCACGATAAGACACAGAATAGAACAATGCCTACATATTCTAGCGGAAACCTCTGTAGTTATGACCTTATGACGATTCTACTTTTTAAAATTAGAAGGCGAACTGTCACAAGAGGCTAATCACATCACTTATCAATCTTGTTGAACGGTGAAAGCTATGCAACGTAGTTTACTGTGTTCTTGCCGGCTACAATGAGCTGATTGTTGGCACCGCGCAGCTGGACCCTGTCGCCTTGCCATCGCATGCCGATGATTACCATGCCGTTGTTCCCCTCTAAGTTAATCACTCCGTGGTTGTCGGTCACTTGAATCTGGTGGTTGTTGCCGAACACTTCAATCTCCCCTTGGTTGTCAGCAACCCTCATGTTGCAGTTGTTCCCCTCGATCTTCAGCTGCGTAAGATTCACTGCCATGTTGACGTTGTTATCGACCATACCGACGATCGAGTACGTCTGAAGAAGTATAGAAAAACAAAACAACATCAACATGATTCAGAATTAAAAGTTGTACTTTGTGAAATTTTTATATTTGGAATTTATTTGACGAAATTCCGATATTTTTATTTGGCAGTTGTGTTACTCGCGACTTTGCGGTGTGCGAATGAATGGATTTGTAAGTACCACGCTCGCTTTTATAAGCGCACGCGCATAGCTTCTTTGTTTGATAAGGAGTCCCCTATGTGTCACTCATACGTGTACCTACGTGAATCAAAGAATATAGGTACGGTTATCTACAAAATCATGATTTTACAGGAATGAAATGAAATTAAATGACAGGAGTGTTTTTAACGCAAAAATGTGATAACAAAGCTATCTTTTCTGTTTTACATCATTTATGAATTTATGATACACTTTACATAATATATCATAATATATTAGGTTGGGGAAAAAGTCTTTTCGCATTATACACTTCTGGACACATCTATTGGCCCACCTTAGAGTTTAGGTTTCGATGGCCCCTACAGAAATATGATTGCTAGATTGAACAAAAACTGTTAATGCAGTTTTAAACCTGATACATTTTACCATCTTTTTCGATCGTATTGTTTTAAATTTGAATTCAGAATACCATACGACATGGAGCTACGCCTAACAAGTCGGATATGCGCCTTGTTAAAGGCAATTGATTTTTGAATAAAAAACATGTTTTATCAAATAAAGGTTTAATTTAATAACGCGTGTTGCCTCCATGGGCATCTACCACAGCTCTCATACGATTAGGCATAGAGTTTATCAACCGCTCTATGAAATTTTGAGGGATCATCTCCCATTCCTCTTCTATGGCAGTTTTCAACTCCTGCATCGTCTGGGCAACTGGCTGACGAGCCCTAACACGTCTTTTTAGCTCGTCCCACATGTGCTCAATGGGGTTCATGTCTGGGCTTCTGGCTGGCCAGTCCATAACTGTGATGTTCACATCCCGAAGATATTCCCTGACGATGCCGGCCGCATGGGCTCTTGCATTATCATGCATAAAAAGGAAATTTGGGCCCACATAGTCCGCGTATGGTATCACGTGAGGTTCTAAGCACTCACGAATGTACCTTTCAGCATTTAATGTTGGCAGCCGTGGTCCTGTAACAACCTCAAGTTGAGTTTTGCCGCTTGCGGATATACCGCCCCAGACAGTCCATGAGCCACCGCCATAAGCAACCCTCTCTTCAAAGCAGCATTGTGCGAAACGCTCTCCCTTACGTCGGTAGACCTTCTTCCTTCCATCATTGCCATGTAACACAATTTTAGACTCATCAGAAAAGAGTACACGGCTCCAATCTTGCTGTGTCCAATTTAAATGACTGCGTGCGAAATGAAGGCGCGCTGTTCGGTGGGCTCGCGTTAGTTTGGGGCCATTAGCTGGCTTGTGTGGTACCATATCGCGTTCTTTTAACCTTCTCCGAACAGTTCGAGCGCTCACAGATACTCCGTGGAAGTCGCGAAGTTGGTTTTGTATCTCAATGGAGGTAAGGTGACGATTTCTCAAGCTGGTCGTCACGATGAATCGATCCTGCCTTTCAGTTGTGACCCGAGATCGTGGCCTTCCTTGGCGACGAACAAAGCCGCCAGTCTCTAGGTACCTCCGATAAACATTTCGGACCGCAGATCGACTTAAATTAAGTTGAGCACTCACGTTTCTTTGGCTGTGTCCGGCCTGAATAAGTGCCACAGCTTGGGCGGCGACTTCAGGTGAAGTATCCATAGATTATTGATAGAACCTCACCTTAATGTTAAGAATAAGTAATGTTTGTTGCAAAACCAAAGATATCAATCACTTTTTCAAGAATTAAATCCAAGTAAACCAATAAAACCAAGTTTTCTTAGTATTCGATTGTTTGATATCAACAAACAGGCTCCAAATTGTCTTTTGTTTCTTTAAATTCTGTGTTCGAAATTCAAAAAAAGACTATTGAATGAAATTGTGAATGTGCCAGGTTCAAAACTGCATAAAAACATTTTGCTCGACCTAATATAAAATTTTAGCTAGGACCAAACGAAACTGAAAATACAAGGTGGGCCAAAAGATGTGTCCAGAAGTGTAGTATGTATGAACATAAAATAAAATCTCTTTGGCTATACTATTTGTATCTGGCTGGTTTTGGTATCATTGCAAGTTTAAATTTTAAAGAACATAACTCCAAATTCAAATTAGGAAAATGTGTGATTTTCATTTGTTTTTCGTACTGTCAAGATGAGTGAATCTAATGAAGAAATTCGATACATTTTAAAATTTTACTACAAAAAAGGTAAAAATGCAACGCAAGCCGCGAAAAAAATTTGCAATGTTTATGGACCCAGTGCAGTGTCTGTGAGAGTAGCACAAATTTGGTTTAAGCGTTTTCAATCCGGAAATTTTGATGTCAAAGATTCACGTCGCTCTGGTCGCCCTATTACGGATAAAATGGATGTCATTTTTGAAAAAGTGGAGCAAGATCGGCATATCAGTAGTTACGACGTAGCTGAAGAACTGGGAATTGACCACAAAACAGTTTTGGCGCATTTGAAAAAAACTGGGTACACAAAAAAGCTCGATATTTGGATACCTCACGAGCTTACTGAAAGAAACCTAATGAGCCGTGTACTCATTTGTGATTCTTTATTACGACGTAATGAAACCGAACCATTTTTGAAGAAGCTGATAACTGGTGATGAAAAGTGGATCACGTACGACAAGAACGTGCGAAAAAAGTCGTGGTCAAAGGCCGGTCAGGCTTCACAGACTGTGGCGAAACCCGGGTTAACTCGCAACAAGGTGATGCTGTGTGTGTGGTGGGATTGGAAGGGCATTATTCATTATGAGCTGTTACCACCAGGCAGGACCATCGATTCTGAACTCTACTGCGAACAACTGATGAGATTAAAGCAAGAAGTTGAGAGAAAGCGGCCGGAATTAATCAACAGAAGGGGTGTGGTTTTTCATCATGATAACGCTAGACCTCACACATCTTTAGCCACTCAGCAAAAATTAAGAGAGTTTGGCTGGGAGGTGTTAATGCATCCGCCGTATAGTCCTGACCTTGCACCTTCAGATTTCCACCTGTTTCGGTCTCTTCAGAATTCTTTAGGCAGTGTCAGGTTAACATCGCGAGAGGTCTGCCAAAACCACTTGTCGCGGTATTTTGATCAGAAGTCCCAAAATTTCTATAGCAATGGGATCATGTCCCTACCTACAAGATGGCAAAAAGTTATCGAACAAAATGGTACCTACATACTTTAGATAAATGTAAATAATGGATATTAAAAAATGTTTTGAATTTTCTTAAAAAATGCGAAGAAACTTTTTCCCCAACCTATTAATACAACGTGCCGCTGCTTTGACTTGACTCGCATAAACGGTTCCGCGTTTTCGTTTTGTAAAGATATTTTAATTGCATTTATTGATTTACAATTTTCAAAAATAGCATCTTGGAGCAACCTGTAGTGCAGAGATGAAATTAAAACGAACGAGAAAAAAATGGTCACGCCACTCGAGTTTTTCTCTGGGGGTTGTGCAAAAAAAAATCATTCATGAAGCTACTCACAGCTGGGTCAGAACCATAGAAATGTAAAGTCTTGTAACAACAGAACAACAGACAACAAACAAAACAACAATAGACAAAAAATGAACAAAATAAAAAAGGGTCTCAAACCTTACCAGCTGACATAGAACAATAGCTTCATGAATGAGTCCTTTGCATAGAGTGATCCTAATTTTGGTTATTATTTATTAATTTAGTTTGTTTGAAATTATTTTTTTTCAATTTATTAATTATTTTATCTTATTATAATTTTTATGATTACTGGCCACTAGCACTGCCTGTGTCTTTAGTTAATGTCTCTATAGCAGCGGCACGTTATATACGGGGTTATTGGTAAAACACCAGCAACTTCTTAAGGGGTCATTGTACTCAACATTATGAACAACTTTTACTATGGGACCAAACCTGAAATCACGAAAAAAAATCTGCTGCTGCCTACATTTTGTCGAGTTTAAAGTAGATAAATGTACTGAGCAGCCGATTTTTTTTTTCGAATAGAGATAAAGACATTTTCATGTTTTGTCAAAGTCGTAAAAATCATGCGAAGCAGGGCCGGGTCGCTAGTATGAATAATTTTTATCCCGGTACATGAAACTGTTTCTCTAGAATTTGAGTGGAACCACGAGCAACAGCCAGTTACGGAGAAATTTGCCCACAATCAGATGATTTTGATCATTCTACAGCTGCACGACTAGATAGATATAAAAAACATAATTATTACAGTACAGTAGTTTTGACTAAAAATTAATTAATAATGTATTATTGACTTTATTAACCGACTTCAAAAAAGGCGGTTACTCAATTCGACCTTATATTTATATTTTTTTTATGTGTGTTCAGGATAACTTCGTCGTTTATGAACCGATTTTTATCATTATTTTTTTGTTGGAAAGGAGATATCCCAAGGGTGGTGTACCATGATAAGGAAATCAGGATCTGATGATGGCATCCCAGAGAAATCGAGGGGAACCTTCAAATTTTATAGGCACACCTATAGCAATTTGGGTATTTTTTGTAGTAACTCGTGCATTTTCTCCCAGAAAGCACCATTTAGTGAAGTGGAACTGATGAGGAAGACCACAGATGGCCATCGGAACTACTCAATAATACGTATTTCACGGGTTGCGATTCGATTATTGCTAAGCAATTTATGCTCGTCACAATACATAATTATGTTGAAGTGAAGCTGATGGTGAATTCACCATCAGTTCCAGTTCTCCTGGTTCCTTACTGGGAGAACTCCTCAACAATTAACGTCCTTGTATCGGGAAAAGCAATATTTTGTAAAAGCTGATGAGCAGTTGACCTTAGGCTATTGTAACTTCGATGAATTACAGACTGACCCACTAAAAAGTGAAAAATAAAAACTTTTTTACAAAAAAAAACAACAAATTGAAAAATAACTTTAATTTCGGAAGTCGGTGGCAAAAAGCTAAAATAAGTACAGATCCAAAGACACCGACTTCTGAAATTAAAGTTATTTTTTAATTTGTAGTATTTTTTTGGAAGTCGGTTGTTTTATTTTGTAAAAAAGATTTAAATTTAATAAATCTTCTGACATTATATGTGCTGTATTTGACATAGTTATTATAGTTTATTATTATTAATTTTTTTTTTTTTTTGCGTCTTGCGTAGGGATACTGTATAAACATAATTATGTATAACAGTATAATCAAAATTTTGACTGAAAATTAATTAATAATGTACCTAATATTTGTATTTTAACAATGAAAGAAGACTGTAATTTTGATTTGATTATTGTTACTAATTGTATTGACATTGTAACTTACAATGCCACTTAAAAGGGAAATGCCCATTTGATAAAGAGGTTTTGGCCAAGTGACGCCCACGAAAGAAACAAATTAGAGGCATTACGGTTGACATCATAGATAAAGATACAAACACTATTTTTTACATAGAACTCGGTTGGACTTTTAAAAATCAAAGTATAAAAATTCAAGGTTAATAAAAGACATACTTAAAGATTTCCGATTTTTTATTCGTTCTCATTTAAATATATGACGAGCACTTCATCTAGAAATTGGGCTGGGGGATTTATATTTGATTGAAACCTTGCCCAGCCCAAGAACCCAGGTTCCATATTCGCGTCAGGTCCTTCGTGAGAAACAGGTACGGTATCCATTGGCAAGCCGGTGTCGTCGAGAGAGGCGGGTACAGAATCCAATATAAAGCCAAGGTCGTCATCGGAAGTGGTTACAGGGTCCATAATCGTAATCAAAGTCGTCGGAATATTAAATAGAAAAACGCAGTAGAGAAAAAAATCACGAGTCGCAAGAAAACAGCACCAAACAAAATGTGAAATGTCAATGTCAATCAGTTGTCAATTACGATTATTATTGACGTAGGGATGTCTTTAAGAAATCGATTTATCGAAAAATCTATAGTTTTGTAAAACTTGAAACACGGAATCGGTTAACCCGTCGCGCGCCAATTAGCAGACACAATTGAAATTCTATTGTTATCTGTACACATGGTGTACAATCGACATTTTAAGAGTTAAATGGATCGTATTTAGAAGCCCGAAAATAGACAAACATTTTTTTTGTCTCTAAAGAAAATAAAAGCGAAACAACTATATAATGTCAAAAATAGATTTTCCTAAATACGTATTTTTGGTAACCGGTTTTAGTGTATCGTTTTTTCAGTAAATGTTGGCATCCCTACTTTGACAGGTTTGACCAACGACCGGAAGTGTAAATATGATTGAGTTTCTTGATTAAATCGGCTTATAATTCCGGAGGTTTCAATACAAATAAGTACTAGCAATATTTTAGTTACTAAATGGGTATTTTTTTTGTATTTGTCACATTGATGGGCAAAACATGGCCAAGAATAGGCGTTTCCCTTTGCACGTCTAGAAAGTCGAATATAGTGAAACCATATGTAACTTTATCATAATCAATGTACTCCTATATTCTGGCAATTCATTCATTTATTCATAGCCACGCAGCTGTAGAATGATCCATTTGCAATCCGTAATGGAATATTAGGTTTACCTAATGATGTTATAATACGTCATTGGGTTTAACCGTCTAAATGTCCACTGCTGATTGTGGGAGTGAAAATATGATTGCAAACACAGAATAGATAAAAAAGGTCTCACCTCTTTTATCTATTCTACGATTCTGTTGCCGCTATAACAACAAATACTAAAAAACAGAATAAAATAAATATTTAAGGGGGCTCCCATACAATAAACATGATTTTTTGCCGTTTTTATAGATAAGGGTGGTACGGAACCCTTCATGCGCGAGTGCTACTCGCACTTGGCCGGTTTTATAACCATAATCTATACCGAATAATAATAATAATGTCCCCACCGCCGTATCTGTACGTTGACGTCGTGGTGGGGCTTGCGCGCTCCGAACTCTGGGTCTGTGCCGATGGAGTTTACTTTGCCGAAACTGGTCTAGGGTGAGGAGCCAGACCAAGAGAGATACGTGAACCCGCAGGGCAGCATGTGGCGAGCTGTTGGGCAGTAGCGACCCCACGGACCCTATTTCCCGGGAGAAGTCTTGTTCTTCACCTCTGGCTTGCCTTTATTGGCCGGCTGGAGTGAACACTGACGGGAACAGAGCTCCCACCTCATTCTTGCCTTTATTGGCCGGCTTGAGTGGAGATTCGCAAGAGCAAACGTGCTCGGAGGAAGGAAGTATTCCAGTAAGTGCTTGTAGGGATCTTGACCATCTTCCGGGCTCTGGGATTGTTCTGAGAGCCGTGGAATACCTCTCCACTCCTCAAGCACCTCAGGACATGTTGCCCCTTGTCGCTACGTCACTATGTGCTAGCGACCGTTTCCGGGGGCCCATTTTTGTGTGTGCAAGTCACCCCCTGCCAATTTATCTGTGTATATTATATAACATTGGTCAGGCAGGGGACATAGTTCTTCCATAGTTCAAGGTACCCAATCCATGTAGCCACCCAAACCCATAGGCCCAATGTGTTTTGTTTCCATGTTCTGCAATAGTCCTGCACCAACCGGGGGTTGTCCTTGGGTGCACTTGCATAGTGCATACAGGGATAATCGTCGGCTGGTGCCTCCTCGTCATTTGAAATTGTCTAAGGGGCCTCTGCGAGTTGGCTTCGGCCCCGCGTACGCCTTCCAAAAGTCCGGGACCCCAGGGTCCCGAGATAAGCCAAAGATAATAATGTTATAAAGAGGTAAAATTTGTTTGTATGTTTGTATTTAGGGGTAATCTCCGGAACTCCGGAGTCCAATTCTAAAAATAAATTCACTGGTAGAAAGCTAGATTATTCCTGAGTGCTAATGACAGCTATTACGTACCCGTATACAGCCTGCGAAGCCTAAGCTTAGCTTTGCATTTGTGTGAGTGATCACCAAAATGGTACGAGAGCCCATGACAAAAAATTTTGCCTTATCGTTTTACGACCAAAACCGTATATAATGGATAGATTTGGTTATTCTGAATCCAAAAATCTTAATTTCAGAAATTTTCCGCGTCTCGTCTGATCTGACCGCATTTTCAAATATGTCAAATAATATAACCGAACTGTTTCATAGCAATCTGTCTGATTTTCAGAATGCAGTTGAATGATAGATTTTAGATACCGATATCTTTGCAAAACGCACAGATCAGGTTAGCCACTTTTCATACAAGACTACACTCCACACAGCATAATATTATGTCAATATAACCTTACAAACTGTGGAAACAACATGCCGACGCGACGCGACGCTTGCGCTAGTGTAGCGAGGACTATGAGTGTAACAAGCACCGCGCGTTTGTCAGGCGACTCCGATCTCCGAAACGTTCTTTTGGTTTTTGGAATTAAGGTGGCATTTAAAATTTCTGAAAACAGGTTTTTGGTAACCCAGGTAACTAAACAAAAGATTTTAAAAAAAACTAACCAGTTTGCTATGAGACAGGTCGGTAAAATTTTTTGACATTTTTGAAAATGCGCTCACGCCACATGTGACGCGCAAAATGTCTGAAAACAAACTTTGGGTAATAAAATTACGAAACCTGTGTACATTTTTAATATCAGACATATTGTGATAAAACAATCTGCCTATTTTTGTTGACATAGCAGAAATGGACTCCCATAAAACTGTGATGTTTCTGATTGGTGCTACCCCCTGAGTCGGTTTCAGAATCATCTTAACTAAAGATTTTATACGGTTTTGGCCGTAAAACGATGCCACATGGTTTTGGTCATGGCCTCTCGTACTAAAACTGGCAGGCGCCGAGGGCACGGCTTTTCGACGTCCCGGTGGCTAGCACTAACGTAGGCAACTTCGCACCGGTTGCAAGAGCCATACGGTTAATAAACAGCGCCTCACAAAGGATTGATATCTTTAACTGTACATTGGCGGAATTCGTGAGGGTGACTCTCGATTTATTAAGTAATAAGTGATAATCTGTAATCACATTATCGCATTGGGTGTGGACCTGTTAAGATAGTGTAAGATTGGATAAATAAAAGAAGAACAGTTGATAGCCAAAAAGCAGTATAAAAGGACGCGTCGCGCTCTAGGCAGGACGTCACACCTACACTATCTATGTGCACTCACTCAAATGCAAAGCTCAGCTTAGGCCTCGCGGACTGTACTTTATAATCATGCATTAATTAGCCGAGCTGTCACAATTTTTGTCTAGCAAGTCGGAAAGAACCCTCGATCTTATAACATACTTAATTATTTGCATGCGCTGCAACAGTTGTTTAAAATTGAAAACAATGTATGGCAACCTGCACCCTAATTGCATAACACATTATCAATCAGAGTTGGTTTCATTTTGAAACAAATTGCTATTCCATTACTTCATATGTTAGAAAAATTTGTCTGCTCGACAACGTAAATAACGCAATGAATGTTGTTGAACTGTCAAAATGAAACCAACTCCGATTGAGTGTTACGCAATTATGTTGCTGGAGTGCTGGTCCGTCTGCAAAAAGCTCCGCGACACCATTATTTCTATCTTTTATATTTTTTATCTATGATAAGTTTTTCTTGTATGTTTTAAAAAAGTATTTTATCGACATTCTTAACTTACGTCTGGATCTAGACAATGAAATATTAATCCGTTATCAAAATAAATTATTTGGACATCATAGAGATAAGATTTTTCCTATACAATAAGCTTATGTCAATATTGGTCATATAGTTTCGGAGTTAAGATATCTTTAGGTACCGTCGTGACCCCTAACTTCGCCTGGTTTTTGACACATTTTTGTAACGTGCTCTCAAATTGTCAAGTATATTGAACCACAATAAATAAAAACTGTTTTTAATTAACTATGGCTACAGCTAAAGACCATCGACACTTAATAATAATTAATATAAACAAATGAAAAAACAATGCAAATGTTGTAGGCGAAGTTTGGGCATTGTTTCCTATCTTCGCCTGCCTAATGTTTCTCCATGATACCTGGTTGTTTATATATGATTTTCAAAAACGTTGAATGGCCTGTTAAACGAAATTGATCTTAAAATGTACTTTCCTAGAGTTGATTTTTGAAAAACAACGTTGTAGGTTCAAGTTCAGCATTACCTGTTGTCTGTATTCCACACAATCCAAAGTTTCTTGCGTGTTGCAATTTTGTTGCATTCCAATCCCAGAAAAAAATGCGTTGTGCCATCAGCAGAGTGAAGCTAGCTACGTTTTGATCATTAAAGTGTTGCTAGGAATAAAAATTGGTTTGTACTTGGTAGTTTCGCGCATGGGTAGTCATATAATTTTTGGGTAAATTTTAATTTTAAGTAAAATAGGCGAAGTTAGGGTTAATAGGTGAAGTTAGGGGTCACGACCGGTACTTACGATAATACATATAGGAGTACGTGGCTAAGAAATAACGATCGATCAGGTTAAGCTACGCTTGCCACGGTTGGTCCGTGGATGGGTGACCATCATTACATACCTACCGAGCCCGAAGCCCTTCGTGCCTCGGAAAGCACGTTAAGCCTTGGTCCCGGCTGTCATTCTTGGATCTTTGACAGTTGTTAAAGGTAGTCGCAGAAGTACGAGTCGACTCGTAAAAAAAAAACCGGTCAAGAGCGAGTTGGATTCGCGCACCGAGCGTTGCGTACCTAAAAGATTTTTCTCTATCATACTTCGAAGATAAGGGGATAGGTTATTTTTTTACATTTTCCATCAAAAGACGAAAACAATGCGGCCTAAAAAAAAAAAAAAATGTTTGAGAATGTGCAAACAGCACTCTTTCATTATGATACCCAAATGCCCTAGTAGCCCCACTTCGGGTTGCAAAAAAAACATATATATTTTTATTTCTTTCTTATTTGCAAAATAGTTGATCAAACGTCACCTAAAACTGTTCCAAATTTCAAGTTGATAGCATTAGTATTATAGTTCTTGAGATATCCAGCTGTGACAGACGGACAGACAGACAGACTGAGTCGCACCATAAGGGTTCTTTTTACCAGTTTGGTACGGAACCCTAAAACCACGCATAATGAAGGTTTCCATAGCTGAAAAGAATTTATCCCAAGAACTTTAACTGTGTAAACCCAAAAAAAAAATTTATGTGATATTACAAATTAACATTTTTCGGACTTTTTACTTTACTTGCGCTGTGAGACCTTGCTTCCAACAAATTCAACCAAATTCCAAATTCAGCGAGATAATCAGTCTTTATTATTTTATTTTTTTTAATTCTTTTTTCATTTGAATAGTTTTGAGGAGGTCGTGGCTAAGTAATAACAGCCGCACGGGTCGATCCATCAGGTTAAGCTACGCTTGCCGGGGTTGTCCGTGGATGGATGACCATCTTTACCTACCGAGACTCCTCCGTGCCTCGGAAAGCACGTTATGCCGTTGGTCCCGGCTGTCATTCGTGGATCTTTGATCGGTCGGATCGGTGGATCGTTACAGGTCGTCAGTAGCCCGAAAGTCTGACAATCAGTCTTACCAAGGGGTATCGTATTACCCAGTTAATAGGTTGTGGAGGTCAGATAGGCAGTCGCTCCATGTAAAATACTGGTATTCAGCTGCATCCGGTTAGACTGGAAGCCAACCCCAACATAGTTGGGAAAAGGCTAGGCAGATTGATTTGAATAGTGATTATTTTCTGGTGTTCGCATCTGCTGGAATAGCTGACGATCCTTTTGCCATATAGGGGTATTCGTGTTGCCTTTTTTGGGTACTTTGCTCATGCAAGCTTGAAAATTATTCCAAGTATAAGGTTGATATGAGCGAGAGGCATTAAATTAAACCACATATACTTTGTATCATTTTCAGCCTCTTTACTAAAAATCAGATAAATAGAAGCAATAGTAAAAAAAATAAAAATAAAAAAAAAATCCTGTGACTAATCACAGGATTATTTTTTAGTTTTTTCTTTGTTGAAACACGACGTATCTGCCCTAACAGCTGACTAAGTATTTTGTTGAAAATTCTGTTGGTTAGAGGTGTATGACCCTAGATATCTACGCGTAGGTACCTACGCATACTTATCTAGGGTCATACACCTTAAAACGACAGAATTTTTGACGTGACGTTGCCGTTTTGTTACGCATGTCAGTGGAAATGTCTACAAAGGATGTTTACATTATAATTAGATCATTAAGCTATTTTATTTCATCGAAAAAAGGTTTTTCTTATTTTTCTTCTAAACTTTTTTTTAATAGTTCCGAGTTACACTATGCATCTATAGTAGGTATATGTGGTGGTGTGGTGGGGTGTGTGGTGGGTATGTGTGGTGGTGTGGTTTAATGCCTCTCGCTCATATCAACCTTGTTTAAATAGTAAATTTGTTATTTAAAAGTAATGTAATTTTGCTATTTAGATATTTAGTACACTCTAAATCGTATAGAATAAAATATAATAGAATAGAATATCTTTATTTGCATAAAATATTACATAAAAGGTCTTAAATAAAAAATAGTTCCACATTTTTTGCTTACTTTTTCAGCATGCAAAAAACACCTTGGAAATAAAAATATAAACAAAAAACACATTACTATTGAGATCATGCGATCAAAAAAATATAAATTACTAGGTACCTAGTGAGAATAGAGAGATCATAATTATTAGGTATTGGTGATAATTTTTAAACCATCTAAAAGTTTCTTAACTTAATTATTTTGACCTTAGCTAATAATTTAAAAGTTCATCTATATAGTGTAGTTTACAGAGTACACAGGTAAGATTTTCATTTCTTTGCAGTATTTGATTACATCCTGCGCAGAGGTAATCCATTTGTATTATATAATATTTTATTTGATTTTGGTTGAAATATCAAGTGGTTTTGCAACTTGTCACGCCCTCTAGAGAATTATAGTGGAAGTAATTCTGTCGATTAAAGAGTACTTGTTCTGGTTGAAGTTAGTTTCTCCTGTCAACAACAGATGGCGCTGTTCTCATTTTTGCAAAATTATTTTTTAATTTAAATTTCTTCGCTATGTCTGTGTTAGTTGCGTGTCTTTCCTATTTTTTTTGAGGTCGTAGTTTCCAGTTAGTAGTTATTTGCTTTTCACTGCTATGGCTTCATTCTTGTTTAGCAATTCAAACAAAAACTTCCATGTACAATTCCCAGAAGGTTCTGAGGAGCCTGCAAGGTATTTCTGGGTATTTTTGGCTCTGGGTACCAAATTTCAAAAGCAATTAATTTTTAGGGCAATTGAATTATGACCATGCTGTAGAAAGATGTTTTGTTGGAAATGACCTCCTTTATCTCCCTATGTCGTTTAGTCCACGACTTTTTGACCATCCTATAAGTATAACATACTTCGAAGGTCGTAGGTAACTAAAAATAAATTAAGTGAATTTAATGTGAACCTACCCACACTATACATACCTATACACATAAAATTAAACAATAATAATATGTATGTATGTACTTACGGCCCTCCCCATCATGAGAATCTATGTAGGAAATTATTTAGATAATTTATTTATAAATTACCTACCTGAGTACTTACATAATGATTATTTTACATAGGTATATATGCAAGTCAATCAAAGTCAATCTGCACCTAGCCTTTTCCCAACTCTGTTGGGGTCAGCTTCCAGTCTAACCGGATTAAGCTAGGGTTACCATATCTCAGGATTTGTCCTGAGATCTCAGGATTTTTAGGCTCTTCTCAGGATTGCTGCCGGATTTTGGAAATCTCTGGATTTTTAGAATTTTCAATAAAATAGAGTATTAGTTTTTCAGATGTTTTTTTAATACAATAACAAATACTTAATAATCTTCTTTCTATAGAGACTAATTTAAAAATTAACTTTGGTCATGTGAATTGTACAAATAAAAACATCGCTTAAAATCTATAAAGCCTAATGTACTCATCAGTTTTATCGTAATTA
The DNA here is from genome assembly GCA_946251885.1 of Cosmia pyralina. Lineage (NCBI taxonomy): Eukaryota > Metazoa > Arthropoda > Insecta > Lepidoptera > Noctuidae > Cosmia > Cosmia pyralina. The sequence goes on along the minus strand of OX276347.1, from coordinate 6,180,816 downwards.
TTTTGCGATGATACCGTTTTAAGTAAACTCACCAGTCTTCTAACACTGTTCTATAAAATGCTTCGTGTGTAAACTCTTCAAGCTGGACGCACTGCCCAGGCGTCGCGCGTCGTGCCGCGAGCTACAAAGCTGTAAATTACGTTTGCGAAAGAATTCGCAAAATTCGGGAAAATCTCAGGATTTTTCAATTGAAATCAGGCTTTTTCTCCGGATATTAAATTTTCTATCTCGTAACCCTAGATGCAGCTGAATACCAGTATGTTACATGGATGCCTATCTAACCCAGTAACTGTTAACCCAGTGACTGTCAAAGATGCACGAATGAGCTTTCCGAGGCACGGAGGAGTCTCGGTATGTAAAGATGGTCACTCATCCACGGACCAATCCCGGCAAGGGCAGCTTAACCTGATCGATCGACCTGAAGTACGTACTTATATAAATATCATATAGCTTATATCTATGATAATAAAATATTACTTCTATTTAATATTTTAAAGTTAGTTAATAACTTTAGCTACAAATCCTAATAAAAGGTAATTTCATCATTCACATTAATTGTTTTAGAATGTTTTGCCACGTGTATCTTAAAAAAAATCAATTATAAACATAATTTTAACTATAATGTAACTTGATTTAAGGACTTGTAAAAAAAAAGTGTCACATAATGTTAACGAACAACTAGTTCAAAATCAGTAATTAAGTGACATACGCGGAAGAATGTCAATTTCAGAATGCTCAACCAAACATAGTTAGACATAACATTACTAATGTTAATTTAACAACACAATAGAAATTATAAAAAAAATAAAAACTTTTTTACAAAAAAATACAACCGACTTCCAAAAACAACACTACAAAGTGAAAAATAACTTTAATTTCGGAAGTCGGTGTCTGATTAAATGTATTTTCGTTTTTGCCACCGACTTCCGAAATTAAAGTTATTTTTCACTTTGTAGTGTTGTTTTTGGAAGTCGGTTGTATTTTTTTGTAAAAAAGTTTTTATTTTTCACTTTTTAGTGGTTCACATGTGCTTACCCCTTCACAGCGTACTGGCGTGATGTTATGTTATGAACTGGTGTAAACAACAAACAGACATGAGATTTCAGCAATCCCAGTTCATTTGCTATCATTTATTGAGGAGTTCCGTTGCCTATCTCAGAAGTTCTTCATCAGATCTTCACCAAATTGAAATGGGACCACTCCAAGAAAGTACTCTTCCAAAAACTATCCAAATCGCTTCAAGTGTGCCTATAAAATTGGAAGAGTTCTCTCTATTTCTCCAGGATCCAATCATCAGATCCTGACTTGATGATCATGGGACCACCTGGGAAGTATACCCTTTCAAACAAAAAAAAAAATAATCCAAATCGGTCCAGCCATCTTCGAGTAATCGGGGAACATACATTAAAAAAAAAAATAAAAAAAAAAAAAGGTTCCGACGAATTGATAACCTCCTCCTTTTTGAAGTCGGTTAATAAAATAAACACGACAACTCCTAATATAGGAGAAAATAATTACTCCGATAAAAATCAATCAACACCATGAACCACTTTCAAATCAATTCAACCCCGAAACCGAATCAAATCCCACACTGTTATAAAAAATATCTCACCCAAGTCCCAGTTTGGTGGAACATCTTTAGGTAGCTAGATTGATATAATATACATAGCGGTAGGTCAGTCAGGTGAACGATAGAGCACCGTCCGATTCACGCTACACTGAATGAGTGACGCATAGGGGACTCCCTATCAAACAACGAAGCTAATGCGCGTGCGCTTATAAAAGCGAGCGCAGTACAAATCCATTCATTCGCACACCGCTGACAGTGAGCAACAGTCGCGAGTATCACAACTGCCAAATAAACATATCGTCGTCAATTAAATTCCAAATAATTTCACGGAATACAATTTTGAATTCTGAAATAGAATTCTCTCATAATTTCTAATTTGAAGAAAGAAATACAAAACAACATCAACATGAAGAAGTACTCGATCGTCGGTAACAAGAAGAAAGTCACCATGGAAGTGAATCCTACGCAGCTGAGGATTGTGGGCAACAACTGCATCGTTAGGGTTGCTGCCAACCAAGGGGAGATTGAAGTGATCGGCAACGACTGCCGCATTGAAGTGACCGATAACCATGGAGCGATTAACTTAGTGGGGAGCAACGGCATGGTGATCATCAGCAAGCGATGGAAATCCGACAGGGTGCAGCTGCTCGGTACCAACTGCCACCTCATGGTAGCCGGCAAGGAGAAGAAAACAGGAAACTACGAAGCCCAGCTTTCACCGTTCAGCAAGGACCTGGATGACGTGATTGAATCCATCTTCACATTCGTGATGCGGTGATGAAACCATAGTGAATTTTGGACTTAAGTGCTGTGAATAGCTTCTTGTGTCAGTTCGCCTACTGATTCTAAAAAGTAGAATCGTCATTCGTCATAAATACGGAGGTAAACGCGTTTTCCGCCATAGAATATGTAGGAATTGTTATATCCTATGTCCTGTGTTGTGCTAAATAAATAAACGCTTTGAATATTACGAGTACCTTAACAGTTTTTTTCTTCATTGGAATTCCAAATTGGTTCGATGTTATTCCCCTGAGCTTTGCTCGTTAGAATGGATTTATTTTGTCTTTTTCTAACGCTTAGAGATGAAAGAGATGGAAGACAGCGTCATCTCAGTAGGTAACAGTAACGTTGCTTTGCTTTGCCGATCTATGCAGGCATTAATGATCAATCTTCGCACTGACCATTGAAATGAGAATGGGTACAGTTTCAATAATGCTATCTTGGTTATTTTTGACACACCTAATCCTTCAATCTACATGGATAAAACACAATGACACATATCCATTCACATAATTTATCTCATCTGTGAAATCTGTTTTTATTAGTTTTGTTTCTTACGTTTCTATCGCAGAAACTTTGCTTTTGGAAGCCTTTATTTAACTTGCCTTGTTATTTAGTTAATTAGTATATATTTGGGCAAATCTTGCAAGCTGAGTTAAAGCCACTTCCTCTTATCCTACAGAGTTGAAATTTTGCGAATGTTGGCTTAGTTTCGAAGACAATGCATCTTTCCTGATCCGCCCCCACAAAATGACAATCATATATTTCTAAGTAGCAGACAAAACGCTGAAAACAGGTTTTAGATTAGGATTTAGAGGTTCAAATATAGAAGAGTAGGTAGGTATCTTTTAAGTTTCTATTTTTTTTTTAAATTGGCGGTCACAACACAACTTTATTACACTGTTTAGTAAAACAGATATACATAAACTTGTGCAGTTAACTACTAGTAGACCAAAAAAAAAAATACTCTTATCCCTCTCTTATCTAAACACAGCAACAACCTAACAAAAAAAGAATATTACTGTGAAAGAGGTTCTTCAAGGTGAATTTTAAAAGTAAACCAATTGATAGTCAATATTATGCCGTTTATAATAACCGTGTTATCGGCTTGTGTCCCACTTAGCTTTGCGAAGAAACCACACAATAATATTACTTTTCACTCTTTACCGTACTATAAGCCCATTTCTGGCTCCTAAAAGGAGTAATTGTTATTCGGTTTAAAGAAACTTTGTTCCCAATAAAGACATATGTCACTTATTTGAGAACAATATAAAAAAACATACATTAGATAGATTACAAAAAGTTCGTCATCAGTATTACAAGTTAATAGTTACCCATCCAATGCATTCATTTCTACAGACGTGATCGATCCACAATTATGTGCTAGCTAAGTTGAGTTTTGAATGCATTTAAATAGTGTAGATTTCATATACAGCACGGTAATTTATTATTAGACTTGTGCTCCTTCAAAACTTAGCATTCTTTTGCCATAGTTAGTTCTTGTTTCAGTCAATGCTTTTCACGAGAAGCCCGTTATGTAAGTACCTCTGCTGAACATGATTTCCGCATCAAAGCATTGAAAAGACTTTGAGATTGCCTCACATTTCGCAGACTTCAATTTCCATAGTGCCGCAGTCACTCCATGAAGAATATTCAGTCATCATATCTGGTTAAATTATAAGACGACCGAAAACTATGTAATTGCCAAAAGCTATGCGGATGATGACAGATGCTGCTAAATCTGCTAATGCTAGTTCTTTTGGCATAGACAGATCAGATATAATATTACGTAATATCTCGATAACTTGGTTAACAGTACACAAACATAACCAAAAATGTAATAGGCCAATGTTACACAACTTACGAGGTTTTTTTTTAATGATTCTTATTGCAATCTATCTTTCTTACAGATATTCAGCAATATGTTTGATAGCATTAACAGATTTGTTGTTGAGCTCGTCGCTAAGTGATTACAGCCGCACGCGTCAATCCATCACGTTAAGCTACGCTTGCCGGGGTTGGTCAGTGGACCATCTTTACATACCGAGACTCCTCCGTGCCTCGGAAAGCACTTTGAGCCGTTGGTCCCGGCTGTCATTCGTGGATCTTTGACAATCGTTACGGGTCGTCAGAAGCCCAAAAGTCTGACAACCAGTATTACCAAGGGGTATCTGCATCCGGTTATACTGGAAGCTGACCCCGACATAGTTGGGAAAAGGCTAGACAGGCAGATTGTTAGACAACGTATGAGGATGGATAGAAATACGTACATAATCCTATTCTTAAAGAAAGCACTACTTGTAGCAAAAAGAAAATGCTCACGACCAGGAACATGACGCTGATGACGCACACACGGCTAAAGTTCTCATTTATGAATTACATGAGTTATGATCGTTATGAATGAGTAATTAAAACTTATCACAATATTACGTACGATGATAAGAACAGGCACTTAATCACGTGTAGCATCAACAAGCAAATACTTGAAATGAACCTTGTCGTGTGTTTATTGACGTACTTAGGTAGGTACTTTATTAAGTCCGTCAATGTCAAGAGCAGGATTCTTCGGAAAGCCATCAACCTCTTCTTGAAGGACGATGATGATCAATCGAAGTGGAGAAGACAAAGACAAAAAACTAACCCTGGTACCTATTCGCTAGAAAGAAATTCAAGAAGTCGCATTTGATATAATGCAAGACTGAACATTACAATCAAATCAAGTAGGTTGCAACTTCTTCTTTTTTCTCCGCGAATGGTCCTAAAAATTGCTCATGCAGTGGTAAAAAGATTGGCCAATTAGCAAAGCTACTACTAGGCTACTGATGGTTAACAGATGTATTAACACTGGTCGAGACTGATCAGCGTGGTAATTGCGTTACACACATAAAATTCCAATTGATCGCAATGGGTTTCATTTTGACAGTTCACCCACACTTATTGCGCCATTTACGCTGTTGAGCAGATGAATTTTTTAAACATAGGAAGCAATGCATTAGCAATATCCTTCAAAACTAGCGCCGAATAGAACTTTGAAGCTGGGAACTCTCGGCCAGTCCATCGCACCAAATGGCGTGATGTACATCCAAAATTTGATCGTCAGCGTCGATTCATCAATCCATATGTTGGCGCGCCGTCAATCCACGGATTTTCCGTGCGCACCTCACGCCGCCCGTTTGGCGTCGCGACATTTGTCCGTCTGTGCAAAAACCGTGGGTCGTGGCATCACGATACGTCGCATACGATTAAGCTCCTTATTTACAAGGCAACACGAATCAATTTCCTATGCAAGTATTTTAGTAATTTGGCGGCGCCCATCCATTTGGTTTAATCCAAATGGACTGACCGTGAATGCCCAGACTGGTTGTTGTTTAAACTTGCCCCTACTTCCATTCTTCACCCGTTTTCCACCTTATTGCCTGCATTCCAATCACTTATTCAAAAAAACTATGACAATACATCAATCATACAAAAAAATAGGTCTGTCCGTTTATAGAATGAAGCCATCACGTGACTAGCGTCAATTTATCCACCATAGTTAACACATTTACTATAATTACTATAAAGTTAGTGCTGTGACAGCGAGTGGGGTGGCCTTAAATAAGCGAGACTGTCCCTCGAAGAAGAAAATGGTAGGTCTCTAATACATATATCATATTTTATTAGTCCATGCTGGAGGGAAGAGGCTCAATACTCGCTTACTCATTATTTTGGTGCCGGAAAAGAAAGCTATAGAATACAATATTGAAAACGATATACAGTTACCGGAGAATTACTTATAATAATAATCTTGGCCACACATTGTAGTAAACAACTGCAATCGACCCTCATGATAAATCATGATCATCAAAACTAGCTGACAGATAAGTCAGCATCAGCACAGAATATGGGCGTGACAAAAAAAAACTCTAATGACTAAGTACCTACCTACGTATCTACCTAGTCGAATAAACAGTTGTTACCACTCTTTATGAACTGCATAGTAGTTTATACAAAACTTCACACATCCCAGCGGATTGTTTCAAATATCAATTCACTGGATCAATGTTTGCGATAATATTATTTCTCCCACAAACAGCACTGGACATTTACAGACTTGACGGATTGCAATATGATCATTCAACAGCTGCGTGTCTAAATGATTGTGGGCAAATATATCTTAACTAGCTGTTACTCGCGCTTCCACTGAAATTATAGAGAAACAGCTTCATGTACCGTGATAAAACTTGATCGACTTCTGGAATGAGGTGGGCTGGTTGGAATAACCCCCCACTCCCCCTGAAGGCCGCTATGGCCCACGCACAATGGTCCACATGAAGGACTAAGTGCGGAAACCATACCTTCTAACTAGGAACTAGGAACCGTGATAAAAATTATTCTATCAGTTAATCTAGAACATTGTCTATCTAGATATCAAAAATTAAGCAAATCCGTTGAGCCGTTCATGCGTAATTGAGTAACAAACTTCTACACAAACTAACACATTTGTAATATTAGTAATAGATTATACCTACTAATAAATTACATATAGGTAGTTAAAAGACACGAGGCAACGGGAAATCCCACAAAAGAGATAGGTCATGATCATGAGCACTGAGATAAATGAGGAATTCTGTGGTCACGGTTGAAAGCGGTACTTCTATTGTGGTTGGTCCACAAAGTGGGGAATGATGGGAGATTGAGAATTGATATAATTAAGAACAGTGTCAGGCGGGACTATATTGAACTTTTATTGGTCCAGTTTAAAGGCTAATTGATGAAGAAGCGATATCCAGAGTGGCCTCTTGGAAGGTATTTCTACATATATTGTTACTGTGAGTTTATAACACTGTACTACTGACACAGTCTGGCAGTTTTAAATAAAACCCGTTAGCTATAATAAAAATACAATCTCCAACTCTAAATTCTTGTACGTAGGGACTCTAATCGATACACAAATACCAGTAATTTCGGTACTAAACAAGCCTCGTCCCAATTTCCAGCTTTCACCATCGCACCTTTCACTCCAGGTAATTCCCCTGTGGCCTTCAGTTCATCTTACACAACATTATTTAACTCAATACCAACATCCTTATGCAAGACCTTAAACGACGGTATTTTTTTATGTGAAGAATTAACCCGTCTCGTCTGGCTTGCCTTGGTTTAAATCCGGATGTCCGATATGACCAATTTAAAGATGGAACTGTATGTGTCAGCCGGATGGTAGCTGGCCTTAACTAGTCCACAGACGTCTGGGGGATTTTTATTGTGTTTTCGTACTGAGAACTTGCGTCTGTTTGATAATCATTTGTACCATCGTCTAGTTTTTGAATTTGGGCTTCCTTAGCCTCCGCTAAAATAACTTTCACGAGGGCTATTGGAAATATTGCCTCTATATTAATAAATACTTAATTACCTAACCCTAATTGTCTTCACCCTCGAGTTGAATCTACCAAATTCTTTATCTGTCTAGCCTTTTCAAAACTAATAAGGTTCAGTCAGTTCTGATACGGTTGAATTATAACCTACATGGTTATTTCCTCCATTTTGCTTCCAAGTGGATGACTCTTATAATAGCAACAAGAAATTGTAGCCACATATTTCTACACATTGTTTAAACATTACGCTACTCGCATTAATTTGTCAGGCGATAACTATGAATAATAAAGCATACAAAATTGTTCTGAGAAAATTAACCTAAATAACAGTATTTCAGTCGATTAATTACAGAAAATAATAGACTCAATTATTTTGCTGAACACGTTAAACATTTCTTGTTAATAAGGCGTTACGTGGCTCTTGATAAAGTTTGAGCAAGGGATGCATGAGTTGCTACAAAAATGTACCTTATCGTTCTTATCACAATGTTTAGCATAGTTATCTTAAAGGTATTTATCTGAAAACTTGACATTGACTTTAGAGACAATGCTGTTTAAACGATAATGGTACTACTGTTTAGATAATTTAGGTTTATTCATGTGAGTTTACGCAAAAAATTGAGTCACAAGTCTAAAGAATTTTAACACACGATTGTTATGAAATCATTTCTGTTACCTACTTGTTTTGAATATCAGATTACATAATGTGGTTATTCACTTTATTTCCAGCTAAATAAATGTATGCGTTACTTGCAACGTGCATGTTACATGCATGAGTCAATAATAGGAAAATGCCCTTTGCACTGCAATGCTTAGACCATATTAAGCCCAAATTGATGCTACGTATGACGTGTGGTGGTTCACTAATAATAAAAACATGTATAAGACAATATCTCTTAACAGGAATTGTAAATTTTAAATAAACTATCGTGTTGCTCTGAAAAACAAAGATTTATTTTAGTACTCACATACATAAACTAATAAGTACACTGATAAACTTAAATCATTCCATCCTACCTGAAAAACAAAGAAACGACATTAAAAGTCTATTAATTAATAACAATTCCTAATAATATTCTAACAATAAAATCACTGTCACGTTGAAAACAGTTGTCAACATCCATCCTGCTTTACTCACCGAGTTGGCTGTCTTGCGAACAGCGCCATCTTATGAAATACTTGTTCACTCTTTACCGACAGTGGTGCGCTACATAAACTAATTATTAAAGAAATTATTATTTCTTTACACATGTTTTCTCCGGAAACTTCACTAGTCGATTTGAATAGAATTACGATCAGTAACAGTAATTGACGTGTTCGGACGTATTGCGTACAATAACGATTGCAATGTAAGGGTAAAATCCAATAGAGTCCTCTATTTCGAGAGTTTGCTTTCAAATTGTGTGCATCGCTTGTGTGACATTTGAAGCGATGTATAGAGATTATCATAACAAGCGTACCTGTTATGCCTGCCTGTTACTGCACTGCAGGGCAAAGGCCTGCTCTCACATAGAAGGCATGAGCATCAATCACCACGCTTGTGCGAGACGGGTTGGCGATTTCTAACTTAAGTACGTATGTTAATTATTTCTTGTTCCTACTTCGTCTTCTTATTACTTCGTCTTCGCTTAGCGTTGTTTCTGACATTTTTTTATTTTTGCTCGACTCATAAGGGCCCTAGTGTTCCTCGAGCATTGGGCTGTGCAAAAAGATTTTTCTAATCCGTTCCAGAGATCAGCACGTTCAAATAAACAAACTCTTCAGCTTTATTATTAGTATAGATTAGTATCTTCACTAATGTTTTCCTTCACCGATGCATGTCAGTGATGTCTAAGATAAATTAGACTTAGTTACCCTAATGGTGAAAAAGCTGTCCTCTTTTACACATATGATGGTCACCATACACCACTTGTTACGGTAGTTATTAGGTAAATGGGTAGACAACCACTCGAATGCACATGATTAGCCATAACTTACCACCGGTACAGTCCTACAAATTGCTTTGTTTTAGCCTTCCTCAAGAATTGGGCTATCAAATGCAATATTAATTGGTATTGAGCTGCTCAACGTACACAATTTTATTACTTAATGTTGATTTTTTAATTTATTTTACAAAAAAAAAAAAAAAACTTTTTTTCTCCAGTTAGTTTTAATCTTAGTCTGGCAGTTTGAGTAATTTATGCGGCCTACCCACATGTCTTTTCTTTGGTATTGTTCGTCTTTAATCGTTGAGTTGATTACTGACAAATGCGTGCCACAGGTACACTCAATCTGAGTGGTTCTTTCCTCAAAAGACCATTTCAGACACCAATCTACATAGTCTTCGCATGATCTGACCAAGATTATGTCTGAACTTTAAAAGAGACTGTGACCTCTGAGTTTGTTTCTTCGGCCTTTCTTCTCAGAGTAGTCAGAGAAACGCCGACCTCATCTAGTTTTTAAAAATATGATTGACGTGTAAAAGTGTTTGTGCAAACCTACTTAAAGAAGTAAAATAATTTATCATTTAACATTTTTAGTACAGATACTGCAGTGCTCAATAATATTTTTAGGAAAGCAAACATGTTCGTGAACGGGCGCCGTCAGTTGGGACTGGTCGACTCTTAGCTGCCATGGCTTATTTTTAATTTTAATATTTAATTTAGTTGTTTTAGTTTTTATCTTTTTATTACGGACGCTTTTTAACGTGCACGTCTTTCTACATTGTTCTCACATGTATATTTTCAATATGAACGATGTAACCAATATTTTGTAAAAATATTATGATTTAAAAGAGTGTCCGTGGAGTTTCTTGCCCGTTCTTCTCCATAGGGATCTACTACGCTTTGGAATGGGCAACTAGCTTCATCTTTCTGACTGACCGACCCATTGACAATTCAAAAGTGCCTGTAATTGGTTTATTTGAAATAAATGCTTTGAGTTTGAATGGGAATTACTTGATTAAATTGAACGCATGCTCGATGTGGCCGGGAAAGTTTTTATTTGTAATATTTCTTGGATCTGACAGAGTAGCAGGAAGAGCGGAAAACCAACAACATAAGCAATTTATTTGTCATTTCTCGCAACTGTTTATCACATCTAAAATCTTAACCTACTCTTCTTTGCCAAATGTCTCAGAAAAACCGATTTAAAAATTACCCATTTTCCAAAAGTTGGCAACAATTCAACCATAAATCTTACATTTAAGTACATACCTACATAATCGTATGCGTGATAATTTATTTTTAACTGGTTGGAATCCGTTCATTGGAATTTTAGGAACTTATTAGAACTTTTGCTGCCTGCCAGACAAGCCGTTTTATCACTGTGTATTTGGTGTTAGTTTTTTTTTTTTTTAAATAGGATAATCTGTAAAATAAAATATCGGAATCACTTTTACCCACTTACACGTCATATCTAAAAACTAGGCTATAGCGCCATCTTCTGCAAAAGCAAGTAAACAAACATTCATATTTTATTAAAAATAAAAATTTCAATATTATAATCTTAATCATTTATTTGCATCGAAAGTAGGTACCATGGACAAAACTTAAGCATGCTCACTTAAGATAATATTCCTGTGAGAGCGCAGCTAGTGACAAACATTGTGCGATCGAGTCGTGAGTCGTGCTATGCGATTATCGCCTTTGAGGTGATCATGCGGAACTTTGGCCCATAGTACATAAAATAAAGCTGTTTACAAAGTTGTGATCCCTGTACAATCTAGGTACCATATTGGCAAACATTGAAAATAAAATCAATCAATAAAAAAAAACAATAATATTAGACCTAATAAATTTTGTCGTCTTCTACATTCGCAGCTTAACGTACACATGGCTACATTATCAAGCTATACATTTCTAGTACAAGCTGATCTTGCGTTGTATAGGATTTCCGTCCAATGATAGGTCAGCTTAAACTGGAAAAGTATAACGTGATATGTAGCTCAACGTAACCTTTTTTTAAAATGATATTTTAAAACTTTCCTCGCTAACTGTACTTTACCTTGATCGATATCTAACCGCGTCCAATTGGTGTATAAAGTCTGGTTCCAGCTGTAACTGATAACGGGACGATTCAATCGCGTTGTTTGGACGACTTTAGATAATTGCCTCCCACTTTGTAATCCATTTAGATTGCTATTTTTGTGGTTAGTAGTTAGTCCCTACTTACAAGTATTTTCTTTTTTTTTATGTTACGAAATAACAATTAATAAAATAATAGCTTAATATGTAAGTATTATAAATAAAATAAAATTAATACCGCAATATAAAAGAAAATAAAATATTAGACAGTAGGTAAAATCTAGTCTTGCCATCTTGAAAAACAAATATTTTATACCTACTTTTTAAATAATTTATTGTCACAAATCGTCAAATAATGAACAAATGAAAAGCAAAAAGTTCTATAGCATGTAAAAAAAGCGCAAAAAGTTCAGGTTCCACCGAGATTTGAACTCGGATCGCAGGATTCAGAGTCCTGAGTGCTAACCGTTACACCATGGAACCGATGATTATGCTGATGAAATAGTTGTAGTAAAAGTTAAATAATATTACCAACCAGACAGAACAACAAAACAAAGTGGTTATAGCCGCACGAGTCGATCTACGCTTGCCGAGGTTGGTCCGTGGATTGGTGACCATCTTTACATACCGAGACTCCCGCCGTTGGTTGGCCGTTGGTCCCGGCTGTCATTCATGGATCTTTGACAGTCGTTACGGGTCGTCAGAAGCCCGAAAGTCTTACCAAGGGGTATTACCCAGTAATTGGGTGTGGGTTGTGGAGGTCAGATAGGCAGTCGCTCCGTGTAATATACTGGTATTCAGCTTCATCCGGTTAGACTGGAAGCCAACCGCAAGATAGTTGTGAAAAGGCTAGACATGATGAGACAACAACAAAAAGCATCATTAAAATCTAGTCTCATCAGTCTATTAAAATGAAATATTTATAATTCTTAAAAAAAAATTATCAATAATAATAATTATTTATTGTCAGAAAATGTCACAATAATGAATAAATCAAAAACAAAAAGTTTTATAACAACTAAAAAAATGCAAAAATTTCAGGTTCCACCGAGATTTGAACTCGGATCGCAGGATTCAGAGTCCTGAGTGCTAACCGTTACACCATGGAACCGATGATAATAAGATTGAAATTGGTCATAGCTTAGTACGCATGTATTGTTATCAATACTTTAGTTAGAATGGCTTAATTAAGTAATAAAATGCCTATGATCCTGCATTGTATAGGATTTCCGTACAATGAGAGGTCAGCTTATACTGGAAATGTATAGCTAGCTAAGTAGTTATTATTATTTTAGTAAGTATTCAGTTTAGTAATTGTAGATAGAGACAGTACGATAATTATTTAAGTAGGTAGGTACCTTCTAATTTTTAATGCTGTCTGTACTTATCCATCTAGCTATCACTAATTGACACAATTTCATTAAATTATATGCAAATAATTAATAATTATTATTGACAATAATTACTTAGGTATTAATTATTATTAGCAGAGCTTGGTAAGATGCGTATGATCTTAACAGGTTCTCTCTCTGTCTCTCTTACTCAAAATATGTTTACTATTAGCGGGGAAAGTCATGAATTGCTTCGTATTTCGTATTCGTATTATGATAACGAAGAGGTCGAAAGAGGCAATCGGGGAATTATTGTTTGTGATAGTAAAAGTGAGTTACTAAGTCCATTTATAATATAGTTGATCTCACAGAAAAGATAAAGTTATCTGTTCTGTAGTTGATCTCGTAAGTAGATACTTATATCCACGAGCGATTTTTATCGCGCACTGGATTTTTAACCGACGAAAAAAAAAGGAGGAGGTTCTCAATTCGATACAACGTATGTTTTTTTTTCAACGCAATGCTTAGCGCCGAGACTTGAAAACCCAACAGTGTTTTTTTGACACTCTGGGTTGCACTCGTTGGATTCTCAATGCTCGGCTCTACACCGAAAGTTGAAAATCCAGTGCGCAGTAAAAAAAATAAGTATACTTTGCTTTACCACTTTTAACAAAAACTCCCAGTAAATTTAAACTTCATTACGGTTCGTTTATATCTATGGTTGAAACTAGCCAACTGTCTCATCAGCCTAGCTTTTTCCCAACTATGTTGGGGTCGGCTTTCAGTCTAACCGGACGCAGCTGAATCCCAGTATTTTATATGGAGCGACTGCCTATCTGACCCCCACAACACAGTTACAGGTAACACGATACCCCTAGGTAAGACTGGTTGTCAGACTTTTGGGCTTCTGACTAAGTTACCCGTAACGACTGTCAAAGATCTACGAATTACAGCCGGGACCAACGGCTTAACGTACTTTCTGAGGCACCATGGAGCGACTGCCTGTCTGACCTACACAGCTTACGTACCTATACTTACCTAGGTAAATCATTTATTAATTTACCGCCCCCTATTACATGAGACTTAATCATAACTGGCGAAAATGTGGGTGTACAGTGTACGTCATAAAAAAAAACATACGTGTCGACTTGAGAACCTCCTCCTTTTTTTTGTCGGTTAAAAAACACAGTTTTATGATCGGTGGCCTAACCTTTCGGGGAATACAGGAATGTTGTTTTTTTTTAAACCAAATTTTTATTGTCCCACTTTAGGGCAAAGGCCTCTTCTCATACACAGAAGTCATGATCACTCACCACGCTTGCTGAAAGCAGGTTGGCGATTTCAGACTTATACTGATTATAAGTTATACCTAACTGTTATACTTCTTAGTACCTAATGAATATAAGTCTGGAATCACTAATTTAACTTTTACCCGCGGCTTCACCCACGTGAAGGTGGAAATTACCCCACGAGAACGTACTATCGGGATAAAAAGTATCCTATGTCCTAATCCAGGTCATGATCTACCCATGTGCCAAATTTCATTCAAATCCGTTCAGCTGTTTTAGCGTGAAAGCGTAACAAACAAACAAACTCAACTTTCGCATTTATAATATTAAGTTCAAGTTTCCTCACGATGTTTTCCTTCACCGATGTCAGTGATGTCCAAGATAAACTTTGGAAAGTAAGATAACTGAATTAAAAAGTCACATTAGTACTTGCCCGGATTTGAACCCACAACCATGTGCGTGAGAGGCGATGCCCTGACCACTGAGCCATCACGGGCAATGAACTCTGAAAGAAAAAAAAGAAAAAGTATTTATTACAGGAAGATCACTAATTATAAACACATTATTAACGAAAAAAAAAGGTAAATGACAATAGTAAAAACAGAAAGTCCTGTACGAGACCAAAAGGCTCTTATCTCAGCATGATGCAAGTAATAAAACCGTTTCTAAATCGGCCTAGCCGTTTGCGAGAAAAATTGTATCAGACACACACAAACACCTCTTACCCCAAACGCATGTACCGTCTCCGTCCTGTTTAGAATAGCATAATCAGCCTGATGTTCCCACTGCTGGGACACAGGCCTCCTCTCTGTGAGAAGTTGGTCATAATCCACCACGCTGTCCCAGGCGGTTGGTGGATGTCACAATCATGTCTTAGAATTTTTGGTTCAGAACATGCAGGTTTTCTCACGATGTTTTCCTTCACCGTTTTGAGAGCGCTCGTCTGTTCGAACCCCTACAACTTGTAAGTCGGGGCTGGGCCGACGAAGCCCGAGCTGCAAACGAAGTTCGGCGAACTACGTATGCAGCTCGGCGTCGGACGACTGTATGAGACTATGATACAGGCCTATAAATAAGTCACTAATAAAGAAATTACAATCAAATCCATTTTAAGACATACTACGCTTAGATGACGTAATAGTACTTACCACAAAATGATCATGCCTACTGACCGCAAAAACTCGCAAGTTCTCTGACGACGTCACCGCATCCTGTTTTAGGTAATTTTCTTTGAGTTTTGAGAACTACTTACCCACGGTATTGGGGAAATTTTAAGTTCCTATGAGGTAAATTACGATTGGTAATAGGTAGGTACCTATGTTTTTGTGGATTTTTTTTTTTATTTTTTTAAATATGGCTCTAAACCACCTCTAAACTTATAAAGTAGGATTTATGTTCGCATAACTCGTCAAAATGTAGGGAACAGCAGATTTTTTTCTCGCGATTTCAGGTTTGGTCCCATAGTAAAAGTTGTTCATAATGATGAGTATAGTTCTATAAAGGTAGTTCAATCAGGTATTTCAGCTGAAAATGCAGAAATACAAAGTTCTACAAATTATACTTAATATTACTAGCGACCCGGCCCTGCTTCGCATGGTTTTTACGGCTTGACAAAACATCAAGATTTATTTAATAAATATAAGTTTTCTATTGATGTTTTAAAGACAAACCTTCCGGAATAAATTCTCTAAAATAATAATAGTCAAAACCGCATCAAAATCTATTGCGTAGTTTAGAAGAACACGCAGCCACACAGACAGACACGAAAGCGACTTTAATTTATAATATGTCTAAATAAAGATATTTAGGTAGAATTTATAAGGGTAGGTCAATCAACTCATCCTATATCCCAGGCTGCGTCATAACATCCCGTCCTCCGTCTGTCAAAAAAAAAAAAAAAAAAAATTGCAGATTCGGAATCAGAAAAAAAAATCTGCATCGAATGGTTGGATCCCATGGTTCCTTCTACGATCAATAGTTTTTTTTTTACCGCCTAAACATTTGCTGTAAATAGCATTTTTTTATCATTTTGCATTTGCACCAATACAACATTTTGCAAATTTTATATCCCGGTAGTTACAGCGCTTCTTACTTTGCTTCTTCAAAACACTTGATTTGGAGTCCACCATACAATTCATTTACAGCGTTTTAACGTAACCAAAAAAAAAGTGCTATTGCTGTAACTTCTACTAGATTTTGGATATTCGTCTTGATAAAAGATCAGAAAATAAATTTGCGTTAAAAGAAAGGCACTTGTAGGTCTATTAGAGATATTAATTTTTTTCTGGAAATCTCAAAAGTTTTTCGGCTCAGCACGCTTAGCATGAACGCCAAAGAAACGGGTTTTGTCGACGGAAGAATAGACAAAATGCCAGATAGTAGAGATGAGTGTACGCATTCTACGCGTCTAAGCATGGAAATGTGTAGTTTTGTCTATTCTTCCGTCGACCAAATAATGTCGGCATGCTACGCGTGCTGGTGAACATTAAAATGTTCACCAAAATTTAAATTAAAATAAAAAAAAAAAATAAAAAATAAATTTAATTTAAATTTTGTCGGTTATTTCCGCTTTTTTTGTTGTTTTAACTATTTACTTTTATTCATCTGGCGGTAACACGTGCCTACATTATTATGTATGTATATTACATTATATACTCATTATCCAATAAATCAGTATGTATACAGCTGTTTTACATTCCACCAAGCAAGAACTATTGTGACGTCACTAACAACGTATCGCTGTTTTTACTTGTGGAGCACATTCCTTGAATTTAATTATTAAAATTGGTACTTAGTTTTAATTGCACAAAATATCTACATAACATTACTTATGTAAAACAATTACATAACGTTATGTAGTTTGCATACATAATATTACATACATAAGTAAAAGTTTTTGTACAAGATGTTAAAATTATTCTAATATTTTCTTTAAAAACTTGGGTTTGTCAGTGGATGGGTGACCATCTTTACATACCGAGACTCCTCCGTGCCTCGCCGTTGGTCCCGGCCGTCATTCGTGGATCTTTGACAGTCGTTACGGGTCGTCAGAAGTCCGAAAGTCTGACAACCAGTCTTACCAAGGGGTATCGTATTACCCAGTTACTGGGTTGTGGAGGTCAGATAGGCAGTCGCTCCATGTAAAATAATGGTATTCAGCTGCATCCGGTTAGACTGGAAGCCGACCCCAACATAGTTGGGAAAAGGCTAGGCAGATTGATTTTCTTTAAAAATTGTTTCTGCCGTCAGTAGTCAAGTTTTGCGGTAAGTACCTACCTAATCAAAATTTGGTCAGCAACATAAGTCGATTACCATTCCAATCATTTTATCTTTATTAATGAGCAAAACATTTAATAAAAATCGGAACTGTATAAGAGAATATTATTTAGAGCAAAAAGAAAAAAAAAGGGGAAAAAAGTAAGTAAGACAGTTATTTAAATGCAGAAAAGCAGTTTATCAAATTATTTTGTGTCAATTTCGATTACGGTGTTACGTGATGGTAATGTAGTTTTGTTGCTAAACGCACAAATCAATTCTTATTACCTACCTAGTTAGGTATATAGTACATAATAAGATAATGAGTTCAGCAGTGGATTTTCTTCACTCCTAATTCTACTCAAATAACTTGATTGACACGTCATCTAAACGTGGTTTTGTTTTACGCATACGCAGTTAATAATCTATCATTCATTATTCTTAGTAATATGTGACTTGTTATTTTATATTAGGTTTAATGACTTCAATAAAAAAAAAACCGCGAAGAGAAAACAACTAAGTACTTTGCTTTAGAATAATGAACTTTTTTCTTAAGATAATAAGGTGTTTTGTTGTTAAATGGCGATTAACACTCATTATGCTATCATTTGAATCATTACAATGTTTTAATCTTAGGTTAAATTATAATTTAAGTAGATAGATAGTGGTACATAATTTCGACTACTTTGTCCCATCCCATTCGGTTCCATGGTGTAATGGTTAGCACTCTGGACTTTGAATCCAGCGATCCGAGTTCAAATCTCGGTGGAACCTGATAGCACTTTTTGGTGTTTTAATTTTTACTATTTGATCAAGTTACGGTAGATAGACGTTGTTGTTCAAGTAAGTAGACGTAGATACTTGAATACGTGATATTTTTTTAGCAAAAAAAAAAAAAAAAAAAAAACCTGTAAGTACTTAATACTTGAATTCTACTCGAAAGAAAACATAAAAAATATATTTTAAATATCTGTTAACAGACATCGACTGGAGCAGTTGTGCAAATTAAATGCAGACGATATGCCAAAATTACTACAAACTGCAAAAAAAGCCATAACAACTGAGGGCTTTTTAGCACACCTGCGCCGCCGCGCGCCGCGAAACCGCGTGATGTTCCGCTGATGTTCCATTCCAACATGACAACATCATGAAATCTGCCAACTACCGCCTACATTGAGAAAAAAATCATAAGTCTGGAGATAAGGAACATTTTGAAATTTCCTATGCTCACATTTTTAGTCAGATGAGGTAGAATTTAATGAGGGAAAGAAAACAACACTAAACCTCCTAGGTAGGTAGGTTTTTTTGATACAAAAAGTTCTACCTCATCTGACTAAAAATATAATAAGCAAAGAAAAGAAATTTCAAAATGTACCATATCTCCAGAACTATGTTTCTTTTCCTCAATGGTGGTGCTAGTTGGCAGCATTACTCGCCGTTTATGCTATGGCTACGCGGCGGAGGCGGAGGTAGGTTGCAGATAAAATCAAAGAAGAAGGACATCAAAGAAGTCACTGCGTTTTATTTTTGTACTGACTTCCGTAGGTATATTGATGAAAAATCAAAGATACGGTGACGCTACTCCTGTTTAGTGCTATAAATTGAGTGACATCTAACATGAATCAGCCAATTGAACACAATATCGATTGACTGGCAATTGATGACTCAGTCGTCAACTAGTCATTCATATAACAACACAGTACCAACACCTATAATTTTATTACAAAAACCTTTTCAAACATTGTCGCCCTAAAAACCTATTTACCATACCACCAAAAAAAAGAAAATACATGTCACGAAATATCATTTCATTACTAATAACCAAGGTTTATAACATAAAAAAATCGCCTGACAAGCCAAGTTTTGCCAAAACAACACCACTAAGTGCCCATAATTCGTATTAAATACGTCCCCAGATTATTCGGCCGTCGATCACACCCAACTAACCCAGTCCCGCCCAGAATTCTCCTGGGCATCGTATTACTTTAATGAAAAAGCATCAAATAACGTAATTGACGGTGTGACGGGGTGACACGCTGGGAATGGGTTGCCAGGTAAAAAATATCAGTTGAGCTGCTGAAAATAGGGAGGTTATTATAGTCAAGACGTTACAAGAAGACCAAGGAACGATATGATGCTGAAGATGAAATGCTGAGATGACGGCTGATATGGAAGATAAAGACGTGCAGCTTCCAAATTAAACTACCTACTTAATGGAATACAAGCAATCTGCACGTGACAAGAGATCAGTGTCTTGATCGGTAAAATATTAGTTTAGGTAGGGTTAGGTACTAAAACCTACCATCTACTTGTACGAATATGAAAATGACAACAATCATTCATTATCTATACTCCATTTGCAATAAGACGACATTTAAACAAACCCTTTTTACAGTCCGTTCAACTGATTTTGACTTCTATTCAATAGGTTTAAGGATGGCATTAAAGGCAAAAAAGTGGTTAAAATACCAACTGTTTACTGCAGCTGCCATTTGTCATGCCACCAACGTAATAGAAGTCAAAATCGGTTGAACAGACTGTAAAAAAGGTTTGTTGAAATGTCTAATCTTATTGCAAATGGAATATAGTAAATTTATTGGTTATTTCCATTTACATAAAGAGTATAAATATAATATCCTAACCTAACTAAAACTATTAAAAAAACCAAAATGTGGCGTCGAAAAATTCCTCCGCATCGCTGTCGACTGGTAATGTACCCAAGAGACTGGCGGCATTGCCACGTTACAACATGCCTATGCCATACATGGCAATGATAAGTCTCTGGCCAAGGTAAAAGCCAGCTCTTGGGTCACAGGAAGCATCAACCAGTCGTTTGGAGATTTCATTGAACAAACCATGACTCCATGAGCACTCGGACCCCACGACCGTTATTAATTACAATCAACGATTATTGTCTTGCTTCTTTCAGTATGTAGGTATACCACAACGTTCAAAGGTGCCATCGTTTATTTTCGGAAAAACCGAACATTGCCGAATTCGGAATTAATTCAATATTGTTCGATACCTAGTCACATTTTATTCCCTATGTTTCGGTTTTTCCAAAGATGGAGACTTTGAACGTTATCGCACTGTGTAAGTATTTATAGTTAGGGAATTTCCACTTCATCAAGACGAAAAACAAAAGATTCCATTTTACTCGGAAACATTTATCAAGCATTTGTTATTTCTTTCATAAAAAAAAAAAAAGCCTCTGTCTCGATAAACCCGGGTTACTATAAGCGATAAGAACTTCTTACGTAGAATAAAAACTCACAAAAAATATGACACATTTTTTTCAAAAACTTTCTCAATTCCCAATCTTAATTTTCCTACCATTTTCTTTTTTCTTCTGGCAACACCACTGTGACAAGGCGTGACAGTGTCTAGCTCGACGTCTCCCGGGACGCACAATTTATTAATCAGAAATAATAATTCACTAGTAATGTGGGCAGCGCGTGAGTTCTATACGATAAACATCGCTCGTAATCGGAAGGGTTAAATACAGGGTTGGCACGAAACTTACATTATTAATTATTACTTTATTCACCTTGGGCCATTGGCCTTCATCATCATCATCTCAGCCCAGAATTACGTACTGCTGAGTAATAGGCCTCCCCTTTCTTCTGCCATACTTCCCGGTTCCATGCGTCCCTCATCCAGGTGTTTCCCTACATAAACCGATAACCCACAGATAAAACAATATTTATGAAAGACTTCTTTTTGGCTTAAGATAACACAACTAAATACATCGCAGCAAAATTATATATATCGGTGTAATTGCTATGCTAAATAGTCCAGGCAAGTGAATAGACCACCATTGATCCTGAACTCTTACTCCATTATGGCATCATTCATGCTGATATTCCAAAACACCACTGTTAGTCTCAACAGAGCCTTTTTGACTGCAACACGGACGTGTGACCTCCTGTTTATGAGATTACATTTCATCATCATCATTTCAGCCGAAAGACGCCCACCGTTGGACATAGGCCTCTCCCAAGCACCGCCACTTCGACCGGTTCCGTGTTTCTCTCATCCAGCGGATTCACAAGGTAATCGGTCCAACACCTTCTGATTCGATCACGTAGGGAAACTCCAAGCATACCCTCTCCAATTGCCCTTTGGATGACTTTTAGCCACGTTTTAGTGCCGTAGGTCATCACTGTGGTGATCACTTCCTCTTGAGACACTGAGACGAGAAGATATTGCGTAGCTTTCCGAACGCTGCCTAGGCGAGTCGTATTCGATGATTGGTCAAGTTGAATGAATCACTGGCACTGGCCACTGGCAACAACAGAGAGCGAGCTTCCTATTGTATTTAATATGGAGCTCGCTCTGTGCACGTATTTCTTCCGTAATTAATTATAGGCTATTAAACAATAATATATTAGATTATTAGTTTCTTTTATAACGGCCTTTTACTGACACAATTGAAGTGGCAGCCCTAGTTTTGCAGCGGGTTACACGATTCTTAGCTAAGGTTAAAGTTAATTGAAGAATACATTTAGAATGTAGATAAAAAGTTAATAATAAATGAATCCACTAGAATCTAGGTAAAAAATAAAAATATTACATATTCAATCGTGGTGATTATGATTAAACGGCAGGAAAAGTAAGGTAGTAAGGTATAGTTTGATTCAAACTCAGAAGTTACTACAGTCAAGTTGCCAATAATTTGGGCTCCATTTATTTCAGCTCGATTAAGATTTTTTTAATTTAAGATTTCAGATTTCTTAAAGATTTAGATTTCTCCATTAAGTTCGAATCGTAAGATATCTGCATTCGCAGCTAACTTCCGAAATCGAACTATAGTAAGAATTGAAAAATTTTAAAGTTTGAACTATCAGTGTCAGTGATAATCTTTCTAAGTAATGTTTGAATGCTTAAGTATTGCTAAAGTAATTACAAAAAGCAGCAGTATTATCTTAATTGTAGTAGGTAAAATCCATTCATTCCTCATGACATCACCAAGTTGATATACTACCGGTTGGTGTCACGGGGCGGAATCACTGTTCCCCGTGACATCACCGACTTTCAGTGAAGTCCCGCTAAAAAAGGTACGAGTATAACATAGTTCATTGGTGTACTATTGTTATTTATGAATTATAAACTTATTATTATATGAAACTTTGTTATTTTAATGAACCCTAGTTAACGCTAACTTTTCTATCCACGGTGCCACCGACACATAGATTTTTAATCCACATACTCACGCTCGAACTCCCAAGGCGCCAGCAGCGAAAGAGTTCGCTTTTTTTAATTAAAGTAATCAGTAAATTCGTTAGGGCGCGGCCAGACTACGTATGAATGCTTAAACATATGCTAATTAGCAAGGGTTTACCATATCGCAGTGTATCGTTAACTGATAAATTGGAAAGCTCCACCCATTTTTGATTTTGGAATTATGAGGGATTCGGGCCTGATTTTGATGTAGATAGTGATTAGTAATTACAAATCGTGGACAACACGGAAGATGTCAGATTTAGTTCAATCAATCTGCCTAGCCTTTTCCCAACTATGTCGGGGTCAGCTTCCAGTCTAACCGGATGCAGCTGAATACCAGTATTTTACATGGAGCGACTGCCTATCTAACCTCCACAACCCAGTGACTGGGTAATACGATACCCCTTGGTAAGACTGGTTGTCAGACTTTTGGGCTTCTGACAACCCGTAACGACTGTCAAAGATCCACGAATCCGACAGCCGGGACCAACGGCTTAACGTGCTTTCCGAGGCACGGAGGAGTCTCGGTATGTAAAGATGGTCACCCATCCACGGACCAACCCCGGCAAGCGTAGCTTAACCTGGTGGATCGACCCGTGCTGCTGTTATTACTTACTTCGCCACGAGCTCCTCATTTCAGATTTAGTTATGTGCATGAATTTGAAATCAGGTATTTTCAATGGAGTTGTTTAAGGTGACTTTATGTAGATGAGGTAGGTAGGTACCTACGGCAGTTTAATGAGATACTTTAAATATTAAAAAAATTCAAGCAAAATTCTCAATACATGCATGCTGTCACTCACTGCCTGTACTTCAGGCACCACTCTCTCGCAAAGTTAGCTCCTTGTTCGTGCACTATCATCATCTGCTTAGCCTTTTCCCAACTATGTTGGGGTCGGCTTCCAGTCTAACCGGATGCAGCTGAATACCAGTATTTTACATGGAGCGACTGCCTATCTGACCTCCACAACCCAGTTACTGGGTAATACGATACCCCTTGTTCGTACACTACTTACTGTCAAAATAACTTCGTCACCAAGCAATCTTATCTACATTATTCTAAGTTATGTGTTTCATGTCTGTTGTGTGACCGCGTTATTCTTTTATATTACGCAACCGATTTTGATACGGTTTTCATCGTAATTTACAGAATTAATTCCGGAAAGTCAAAAAATAATTTGATTAATATTAAACCTACATATGATGAAGAAAGCTCGATATTTTATCAAGTCGTAAAAACCGTGCGAAGCAGGGGCGGGTCGCTAGTTTTTAAATAAACGTCATGTTACTAAGCATTTTGACAGACTATTTTTGTGGACGGGGATTCACCGTAGCAGATAAGGGTTGCATGAATTACCTAATTAATAGGTACTTACCCAAAATAAATGGCGATAAGATTCTTTATTGATATATTGTACTGAATGACAGATAAGAAAGGGGCATCACAGGTGTGGCTTTACCATTTACCATAGTCAAAATATTCATGACAAGGAGTAAACAACAATAAATTCTTTAACACCCTGATTCGTAAAAAAACTAAAACGCTCTAAAAACCTATTTTAGTTACTTAAAGAAGTGTTTTGTCAATACCTTTCGAATTATGATTTGAGTTTGAAAAAAGAAGACAAAACACTTGTTTATGTAAATTATGTTTAAATATCATTTTTATTTTTTTTAAAGGTATAAGCCAATAAGTGTGAGTGTGTGAGGGTGAAGGTGTGTGTGTGTGTGCTGAGTTTGTGAACAGTGTTTTTTTTTATTGCAACTAAGGGGAATTGGTATCAAATAGGATTATTATAAAAAGAACTACTTAAAGAGAGAAAGACATTATGGTCTAATTAAATATTTAAATGCCTTTTAAATTAATTATCTTGGTGTTTTCTATTAACGTAAAAATTAAACGCAAAAATAATAGATACCGGATAGTTAAATATACCTATCTAGTGATAAACGAAATAGGGGTCAAACCGAGCAAAAAAAATACTCGATAAAGTAAGTAGGTACCTACCTAGTAGGTACTCGATAAACCTATCTACCATGATATCTATAATCTAGGTAGTTACTCGAAGAAATGAACCCTCTTGTTCTTAAAAAAACTAAAACGCTCTACAAAGCTAATTTAGATAAAATAGTGTTTTGTCAATTTATTTCGAATTATGATTTGAGTTTGAAAGAAGAAGACAACACACTATTTTAAGTAAAATAGTTTTGCAAATGATTTTATTAGTTTATTTATGAATAAAGGGGAAAGAAGTTACAGTCTAATTGCCTTTTTAACCGACGAAAAAAAGGAGGAGGTTCTCAATTCGACACGTATATTTTTTTTTGACCACGCATAGCTTTTTACAGAGTTGTCCGATTTGAAAAAGTTTTAAATTAATTATCTTGCTGTTTTCAAATTACGTAAAAATTAAACGCAAAAAGAATAAGTGATACCGGATAGATAAAATATCTAGTGATAAACGAAATAGGGGTCATACCAAGCAAAACAATGACTCGATAAAGTGTTTATTATACTCAAAGGGTCAAAAAGTAACACATTTTACGTACTTAAGTACTTACTTACTTACTTGACGTTTATTGGTGGTTGGTAATTTTGTAGGTATCTACTTAGATACCTACAAAATTACCAACCACCAATAAACGTTCCATAATCTACAAAAACCCTGAGGAGCTTGTGGCTAAGTAATAACAGCCGCACGGGTCGATCCATCAGGTTAAGCTACGCTTGCCGGGGTTGGTCCGTGGATGGGTGACCATCTTTACATACCGAGACTCCTCCGTGCCTCGGAAAGCACGTTAAGCCGTTGGTCCCGGCTGTCATTCGTGGATCTTTGACAGTCGTTACGGGTAGTCAGAAGCCCGAAAGTCTGACAATCAGTCTTACCAAGGGGTATCGTATTACCCAGTTAATGGGTTGTGGAGGTCAGATAGGCAGTCGCTCCATGTAAAATAATCGTATTCAGCTGCATCCGGTTAGACTGGAAGCCGACCCCAACATAGTTGGGAAAAGGCTAGGCAGATTGAATCTACAAAAACCCCAGAAAAAAACTTCTCAAGAAACCAATTACAGCAGGGTCAAAAAGTAACACATTTAACATACTTAATTTCAAAATAAATGAACTAAAATCACTAATAAACATTCCTACTCTAAAAAACTCCAAAACCGAATAAGTTCAAAAAGTTCAGGTTCCACCGAGATTTGAACTCGGATCGCAGGATTCAGAGTCCTGAGTGCTAACCGTTACACCATGGAACCGATGAATGTGGAGGCGAAATTTAGCGTTGCTATCCGAATACTACTTTCACCTAGCTAATTTCGTCAGACCATTGCCCCTGACCTAGAAACTGGTTTAAAAAAAAAATGTGTGATCTGTGAACGTTTTATTTTTGGAAGAGAATGTAACATGTAACTGTTCTGTTCCAACACTACGTATATTATATGTGGCCAGTGTTTTTGCAATAGAACTGCATTATTGTGATACACTTTATGTCAGTAAAAATGTAATTAGATAGGTACCTACATTATGTAATATCCACTTCGTTACCTTACGTGTTTTATCTGAAAAATATTTTTAATAGGTATGTATTTACTTTACCTATTAGGTATGCTGCAATGTGAAGCATTTAATCGTAGTAATTAGGTACTTGATGATAAAATTTATGTCAATGGGCTTGACCTATAAGTCAATGGTAGTACGGTAGTACATATAACCTACCGTTGACTTATATTTATCTATCTATATTACTGCGTACGCTACTTTTTATTATCAATGCCTAGTACCTATTGTAGACCTACGGCAGTACCAAAATTAACTGTCATACTTCCTAAAATGCACATTTTCTATATTCCAGAAATTTTTCATTCAAACCTGCAAACCAATAAATCAGCAAAACAATGAGCTGAGCTTTGCATGTCGTTTTTGTGAATGCAAATGATAATTATTATCAAAATAATACTTATAAGACGTAGGTATTATATTATTGAACAACTAGCTGTGCCCCGCGGTTTCGCCCTTGTAGACCGGGATAAAAAGTAACCTATGTGTTAATCCAGGGTATAAGCTATCTACATACCAAATTTCATCCAAATCGTTCTAGCCGTTTGAGCGTGAAGAAGTAACAAACATACAAACACACAAACTTACGCCTTTATAATATTAGTGTGATAAGATAAATGCAACACATAAGCAATAATTGAGCTTACTACGACGTTTACAATCACGTAGGTACGAGTATACTTATTGAGCTTCAATGTTATTAAATTAAATTAGGTACTTACTCAAAAAAATTACTCGGTATTACTCATAGAAATTATCTATGGTTTTACCCGACTGCGGCGAAGCCAAAATGAAATTTATTTTTTAATTGCATAATATTTATTATATGCTGCACCGGTCGACGTCATCGCGTCAACGCCGGCTATCGCTGAAAACCAGCGCTGGGGCTCCGTTTCTCATGGGGTCGCGGCATTATGCTGAGCGGTAGCCGTTTTGCGTAGATGTGACGCATATTTTCCCCAAAAACTTGCTTTTTACATTGCTTATTTTATTTTTTTTTGTCCTTTGCGTCATGTTTACCGCAAATAAACGTATTTTCTTTCTTTCTTTCTAAGGGTTATGTTTGTAGTACCTAGTCTATGTATGTAGGTCTGTAGGTATATGATTGTTTTTTTAAAATGTGTTTACCCAGTTACTGAAGGGTTAATCAATAAAGAAGCGAAAGAAAGTACCCAAAGCAAATAAAAACCAAATTGCATAGCAATAAAGCTCATAATTACATAATTATATGCACACTGCATTCGATTTACACCTTTCAGTACCGACAGCTAAGAAAAAAAAAAAGAAGATAATTTCCTCTTGCGTCCAAATCCAATACAGGATACTTATATTTTATACCAAAACATACGAATAAAGATCCGAGTATAGTCCTACCCACAGAACATCTTTGTTACGCTTTCAAACTAAAATGGCTGAACGGATTTGGATGAAATATGGCACATGGGTAGACCATGACCTGCACCCTAATTGCGTAACACATTATCAGTCGGAGTTGGTTTCATTGTGACAGTTCAACAACATTCATTGAGTTATTTACGCTGTCGAGCAGACAATTTTTCGAACAAATGAAGCAATGGATTAGCAATTTGTTTCAAAATGAAACCAACTCCGATAGATAATGTGTTACGCAATTAGGGTGCTGGGTTAGGATAAGACAGGATACTTTTATCCCCGTAGTACGTTTCCGTGGGATAATTCTCGACCACCACGCGGGCGACGATGCGGACAAAAGCCAGTAATATCATAAAAAGAAAGATATCTTGATAAAACTGTTTGGCACAGACTTCAAAGTTATGTTTGATAGTTTATTCAAACGATAGTTGAGTTACATTTCAGATAAGTAACAGAAATATTGAAAGTTTCAGATGGGAAACTTTTAAATTCCTTGTGGGATAACTTTTTAAGGTTTGGTAAGAATTTAATCTCTATGGATCTTTTTGACAAGCATCTGTCATAGTTATCTCATTGTTTTCAAAGTGGGTAGTTTTACTTCAAGTTTATTCAAAAATCGGGTTCCGTTTCCGTTATGTAGTGTGTAGTTTTTATAACGATTTGTGAATTTACAATATCCTACTAATATTATTTAATGTGAAAGTTTGGGTCGCCAAAATGGCTAGCACACAGATATAAGTGCTTTTTATCCCGGTATTACGCCGGGGGAAGCCGCGGGCAAAAGCCAGTAACTGAATAAATTACGAGCCATGATAAAATTCTCATGAAATCAAATGATTAGGATAACCTTGACTTAGAAAGATTACCTACTTTTTAAATTGCTACAGATTGTATAATTATTGATTACCTATGTATGGAATTTTATTATTGGGGAAATACACAGTAGCGAAATTGCGATCACGGCTATCGCGCAAATCACATGACATTAATACATATGGCTACATGTCAAGCAAGCTATACATTTCCAATATAAGCAAACCTCTCATTGTACGGAAATATTACACAATGCGAGATCAGCATAGACTGGAAATGTATAGCTTGATATGTTGCCGCAATTACCTAAATTATAATTAAAAAGACGTAGATAGGTTACCTACTCAACATTCGATGTTCAAAAACGGCACAATGTCGAACTATTAGATGTTCTATGTTCAAGTGGAAGTAGTACGGCATGTCGTAATTATCAGCAGCGAAAAAGAGACAAGACGACGAAAATGTGGATACTTAATTATTTTGACGTGCCACTTGCTGAGCGTGTATCACAGAACAGATAAAACCTTTTTTATCTGTTCTGTGGTGTATAACATTTATTAGGGCTTTTTATCCAACGAAAAAAAAGGAGGGGGTTCTCAATTCGACACGTATGTTTTTTTTTGTATGACCACGCATAACTTTTTACAGAGTCGTCCGATTTGAAAAATTTTTGTTTTATTCGAGAGGATATACCTCGAAGTTGGTCCCATATAATATTGATTAACTTTGCTTTGGTAGTTTTTGAGTTAACTTCAATAATACGTATTTTTTCCCCACTTTTATATGGATGATGTTCTAGTTTCTTTTGCAGGTAGTGGAATTAGAATTTGTGTGGGGTAGGTACCACAACTAAAAAGTGAAAAATAAAAACTTTTACACAAAAAATTACAACCGACTTTCAAAAACAACACTGTAAAGTAAAAAATAACTTTAATCTCGGACGTCGGTGGCAAAAAACGAAAATACATTTAACCAGAGACCGACTTCCGAAATTAAAGTTATTTTTCACTTTATAGTGTTGTTTTTGGAAGTCGGTTGTATTTTTTTGTAAAAAAGTTTTTATTACTTTGTATAGCCATGCGTACAAGGTAAGAATATTCTACAATTGATTTTCTAATTCTCACATTGTCTTGCCTTCATTTTATCGCATAAAACAGACTAGAGTAGGGAACTCAAAAACAATTCAATTTCCCCTACAGCACCGTTACCAACTTAACCCTAAAAAACTCACGTCCATTCCGAATTCGAAAAGACACAGATATGTCAAATATCAAGTTACATGGAAGTGGCGAAGCGGCCCACAGCGTTTATCCCTCATTGTAACTCTATAACATATTTATTGGCGGGTAACATTCGAAAATGGAATGGCTCCTTGGAGTAACCGACGCGCTTGTAACGGGCGAGTCGTCCGCCATTTTACATTTTTATTTTGTCAATAGTTAATGTGATGTGAGGTATACGTGAACGGACGGAATACATTGGGTTATGGTTGGTCATCCTGAGATGTTTGAGTTTTGTAAGCAATAAGCTTTACTAAAAAAAAAACATAGACAGTCCCATGACTGCCTATGTTTTTTTTTTTAGTAAAGCTTATTATTTAGTCCCCATGGACTGGCGACAGAAGTCAAAACTGAACGTCATGTCGCAGTGACATCACCGTAAATCTCCCTACCAAAAATTCTTCAACGCGCCTAAAAAATGTTTTCACTTCAAAAATACATAGTTCGCTGAAGGAGGTGTTATTTCCAACATTTTTTTAAGTTTTCATTAGCTATAATTAATATAAAGAAACCGACCCGTGTGCGAGGTTCATTTGACTTTCTTTGAAATGACAATCAATAATTAAGAAGAAAATATGAGTCCGAAACAAAATCTTTTACCATGAAGTTTGGACAACTCAGCTAGGTACCTACTGCTTTAAATAAATCTCTATTGTGCATATTTCTAGACAATACAACGCACCCAGCTCTTTCCCTCCCAAAAAACAGTACTCCGTCAAAATATTCCGAAAATAAACAAATATATCTGAAGACAAATCCCACGACCCTAATCCCATGTTATATCCGGAGCGTGACGTCCACGAGCATACATTTGCGAAGTCGCTTAGCGACCGCTATAAAATATTGTTTTTTACCAATATTCCGACCGGGACTACATCTACAAACTGAGTAGGCCAGGAGCCAGGGTGAAAGAGTTTGCTTATATATTTTTAAGTATTTTTTTTTTTATTTTGAAGTGTGTCAATAGAAGTACGCCATTTATGATATATCTTTTATTGTTAGTTTATTGAAGTGAAAACTTCTTTACGCGCACTTTGCGTTCTGTCTGAGTAGTGAACGAAACTGAACCGTTACGCTCGGGTCGGTGACACTGAGTCGGGTCAAATCGGTCGGTGATGTTGAATCGCGTATAGGTACTCGGGATCTAGTAGTAAGTTTTCACTTCTATCGTGTGGTCCCACATCCTCTTTTTTTTCTGCGCAGGAGCAAGCAATAGCTTGTGTTATCGTTACCTTCCAATTGGAAATATCCCAATGCTGCAGTTTAGTGGTACCAAAGTCATGCTGTCCATTACGTTTTGTGCTAGTTCAGTTACTTTTCTTCTTAAAATACAAAAATATTTTATTTATTTATTTTATTTAACCATTTATGTACACACAAATAAACAGACAAACAGAAAGGAACAGAAAAATACGTACAAAGGTGATGCTTATTTCAAAAGAAATCTCTTCCAGCATACCTGCGATAGGACAGAGGATAAAAAGAGATGTAGACAACGTGTGTAAGAGTAGAAGAGAAAATAAAATACATAAAATCCAAAACAATTAACTCATTAAATAAAACATATAATAAATACTTAAATACATACATACTACTAAAATAAATACCACTAAAATAACTAACAACTATGACGAAGTGGAAAGATAGTGTTCTTTCACTCTTCTTTTAAATACTGCAATTGTTTGGCAGTCCCTAATGTCAGGCGGAAGTGAATTCCACAACCGAACCGCGTGAACAGTGAAGGAGTAGGAATAGAAGTCAGTGGAGTGGGAAGAAGATTTAAGGAGGTTTCTAAGATGCGACCTGCAAGGCACATCAAAAGGACGGGCGTAGGAAAAGCGTTCCCGCAGATAGGAAGGCGTTTTAGGGTTGTGAAGGATGTTAAATAAAAGACATAATATCCGAGAGTTCCTGCGAAGTCGAATAGGGAGCCACTTGAGTATCTTGCGGAAGTTAGAAACGTGATCATACTTTTTAAGGTTAAAAACAAAACGAATACATATATTTTGCAAACGCTCAAGTTTATTCAAAAGCTCCTCAGTGGCATCCAAATAACAGGCATCAGCGTAGTCAATAATGGGCTGAATGAGAGTTTGAGCAAGGGAGATTTTGGTTTTGAAGGGCAAAAAGCTCTGGAGGCATTTCAAGGAATGGAACGTGTAGTGCACTTTGCGACTGACTTGAGCAACATGGGCAGTCCACGATAAGTAGGAGTCCATGGTTACCCCCAGGTTTTTAACAGTATTTGCGTATTCAATCTGAACTCCATTCAGACAGAGTGGAGACAGTGACGCAACATCAAGCCTATTCCGCATATACCTGCCGCCAATAATTATAGCCTGGGATTTCCTAGGGTTGATTTGCAGTCCAAAGGACCGCGACCACTCACTAATCAAATCCAGGTCTCTGTTCATGGCACACACAGCAGCTTCCGCATCTTCTCTCAGGAAATGGTTGTAAAGCTGCAGATCGTCGGCATAGAGATGGAAGAAAGAAGAAATGACATTGGTGACACAGTTAATGAAAATGGAAAAGAGAAGAGGAGAGAGAACGCCACCCTGAGGCACCCCCGCAGTAAGAGAGCACCAGTCAGAAGAAGTCTCGTCGAGACGAACCCGCTGCGACCGGCCTTTGAGATAGGAGTCTAACCAACTAATGGTACTAGAAGAGAAATTGAGAGATTTAAGGATCCCTACAAGGATGTCGAAATCAACAGAGTTAAAGGCACTGCTAAAGTCCAGAAGTACAAGTAAGGTAAGAGATTTGTGGTCCATAGCCCTGCGGATGTCATCAGTAACCTTCAAGAGAGCGGTGACTGTACTATGACCAGGTCGAAAACCAGATTGAAAAGTACTAAGAAGGTCATTCGCATCTAAAAAGGCAGAAAGTTGCTGGTGAACAATGTGCTCAAGAACTTTAGAGAGATAAGGGAGGATAGAAATGGGTCGGAAATCGGACGGTGAGACAGGGCTAGGAATTTTGGGTAAGGGGATGATATGGGCTTGTTTCCAGGCCTCAGGAACAGTACAAGAAAACAAGGAGAAATTGAAAATGTGGGTCAAGATGGGAAGCAATGTGGGGAGAATAGGAGAAATCATTCTAGAGCAAATATTATCATTACCAACTGCAGAGGAGGAGATAGCAGAAATAGATTCTTTGACCTCATTTTCACTCACAGGACTAAATTCGAAACAAGAACACTGCGGCACTGGCAAACAGGAAAGTTTATTTAAAGAAGCTGATTTGACGTGCGGATCTAAAGTAACAGGTGGATGTGAGAAATGTTTGTTAAGAGCACACACGTCAACGCCATTACTGGAAACAACTGGAGACTTACCAATGCCGACAGTTTTCAGAAACTTCCAGACTTCAGCAGACTTACGGTTGTCAAGAGAATTATGGAAGTAGCGTCTCTTTGCATCTCTACACATACGACTGCAGCGATTACGCAACACCTTGTACGCAATCAGGTTGCGCTCGGAAGCACAGCGTTTTAACCTCCTTTTGGATCTGTCCCTACTCGCCATCGCGTCTTTAATAGCAGATGTAAGCCAAGGAGCCGGAACGTATTTGACTTTGACTCGACGGATAGGGGCATGACGCTCGTATAAGCTAAGTATTGTGCTGTTAAAAATGTGAACCATATCGTTGATACAAGAACTCTCCAAAACGTCAGTCCAATCGATGCTACCAGCATCACGCAGCAATGCCTCCAGGTCTATGCCCTTATAGTCCCTAAGAAAAATATAACGCGGCTTACGTTTGGGAGGGCGAATCCTGTAGGACATAAAGATGAAGTCATGGTAAGAAAAACAAGCAGTGAGCTGTCCGTGGACAGATACATTATTAGAATTAGAAACAATCATCAGGTCCAAAAGAGAAGGGGTGCAGTTAGGGAAATGATGAGTAGCAGAAAGAGGCAGAATACTAAGGTTAAAAGAAGATAAGAGAGATTGAAGTTTGTGAGTCCGACTATCATTTTTAAGAAGGCAAGTATTAAAATCGCCCATCAAGACTACGTGGTCATAAGAGGGACAGAAATCGTTTAAAAGCGAATCAAATGAGTCAAAGTAATCAATAGTGAGGTTAGGACTGTACATCACCCCCAGAAGCATTTTAACGTGATGCAAGGAAATTTCGAGAAATAGATGCTCCGCAGACCCCGAGTAGGAAGATGGTGAAGTGCTGATAATCTTGAAGGGGATATCAGTACGCAAGTAAATGGCAACACCACCACCACCCTTCCCAGTTCTATCATTACGGATAAGAACAAAGCCAGGAAGGGCATAATTAACAGATAAAAGAGAGGGCTTGAGGAAGGACTCTGAGATCAGCAAAGCGTCTATATGAGCACAATTAATGGAAGCCAGAAGATCAGAGTAATGGCTAGGGACACTCTGGGCATTGATGTGGGCTATGTTAAGATTGTTGGGGAGGTGGGAAAGCAAAGTGGAAATTTGATCACCAAGAGTAAGTGGAGAGGAAGAACCACTTGCCGCACTAAGGAAACTGCTAGAAGAGGAAGAACAAGAGAAAAAATCATCATCAACGTCTACATCGATCATAGTTTGCAAAAATAATAATATCTATATATATATGACTAAAAAAAAAAAAAATACCAAAAAACAAACAAAAATAAGTAAATAATAATAATTATATCAAAACTACTTAACTACTTAAGTGCATACAAATAAAATAATAATAATAACTAAATACGCTCAACTAATAAA
The DNA here is from genome assembly GCA_946251885.1 of Cosmia pyralina. NCBI lineage: Eukaryota > Metazoa > Arthropoda > Insecta > Lepidoptera > Noctuidae > Cosmia > Cosmia pyralina. The sequence continues at coordinate 6,146,235 of OX276347.1, read as the reverse complement.
AGCACCTATTCGCTGTTGTTGGAAGAGATTTTAACACAACTTTTATAAACTAAGTAGGTACAAAAGAATTATAGGAAGTAAAACAATAAGTTATCACAAGACATAGAAAAAACAAAATATAAAAATAATTATTTAAGTTAACTAACGAGAATGTCAGCCACAACGTTCGGATAACAAACACAGTGTGCAACGAAACGTAAACGTCAACATACTAACACATAAATGACATTGACACACGTCAGTCACGTCACTACGTCAGCAATAAAAATAATAACATCTACCGGCAAGTTAATTAATGTGAGAAAAAAAAAATAATAAACGCAAAGTGAATGCTATGGGTAGATTAACAAAAAGGAACATCAATTTTACATTCTACCGACGACCGACACTACATGAATGTATGGCCAACGTAAAAACAAGCACTGGGATGTTTAAATCGGCAAACTCAGCGACGAGCCTTCCTCATAAGCTTCCCTTTGGGGGTTGCTGTTACAGACGATGTAGATGCTGACGAGGTAGAAGCTGCAGGCACACGGAGATTGGGTGCGGCAGCACCGGCGGGATCGGGGAACAGCGCGATTAATGCTTCAAGCTCACCCAAGGACGCTATCTTACGGCGTGACTTGTCAGGCGTCAAGACAACAACCTTTCCCTCCGCAGACCAGCAGCTATTGATGCTAAAGTGCTTACGAGCAGCAACAAATACCTGGTGCCGTGTTTTAGTCAGAAACTCCGAAATGGTGATACCGCTGCCCTTGAGTGTAGTTTTACCGTCCCAAACCAACCGACGATGCTCCATGTCATTGAATCGCACCAACACAGGTCTGGTTTTACCCTGGGGGGCTCCTAGTCTGTGGCATACATCTAGATGTTCCATTTTAATGCTGTCAATCATCAGTTGCTTAGAAATGATAAGGAGAATCGAGTCGCACAGCTTTTCATTTGGCTTCTCTGGGATACCGTGAAACAGCAAGATCTTTCTTCGCATTGCAGTCTCATGTCTGTCTAGACTCAAAGACAGGAGTTCAATCTGAGTTTTGAAGTGCGATAACGTTTTGCAAACAAAAGATTTAAACTCGGAGAAGTCCAGGGACAGCGCAGCAAGATCTATGTGTGCAGGGTCAGTTCCAGCAGTAGCTCTCTGCAGCTTAACTTCGTACTCACGCATTCGGGAGCCAAACAGCTTCTCCAGTTCCTCCATACTGTGCACAAGCTTGCTGTCCATGGTTTGTTGGAATATTATGTGTTGTGGTTGATGAAAAGTGAAGGCGAAAGGAAATTTCCGAGCGAAGGTGGGTTTATTAGTTAATTAAGACATAAATATAATGAAAAAGAAGAATTAACTATTTTAAAATCAATATTAAATAAGGAGGCTACAAATTTAGGTTTATATGTCAAGCCTACCCACGTAGGAAAAAAAGAATATTATTATTTTGAATTTCAACATCTGCACAGTATCAAACAATATTAAAACCCAGTTGCAGATCTGCGAGGTAATCTCGTCACACATAAAATGACAATTGATTGCATTGTCTTTCATTTTGACAGTTCATCAGCCACGTTCATTGCGTTACTGAAGCCTTTTCCCAACTATGTTGGGGTCAGCTTCCAGTCTAACCGGATGCAACTGAATACCAGTATTTTACATGGAGCGACTGCTTATTTGACCTCCACAATCCAGTTACTGCGTAGATAGCACGACACCCCTTGTTAAGAATGGGTGTCAGGCTTTCGGGCTTCTGACGACCCGTAACGACTGTCGAAGATCCACGAATGACAGCCGGGACCAACGGCTTATCGTGCTTTCCGAGGCCGGAGGAATCTCTGTTTGTAAAGATGGTCACCCATTCACTTGCGGCAGTTATTAGGTCTCCTCTATCGTTTATATCGTCACACAATATTGTAATTATGAGACTTTTAAACGATACAAAACATGAAAGTTTTCTGCATCTCTCTAGCTCCTAAACTACATCTGAGTATATAGGTGGCAATATGAAATATGAAAACGTGGACCATCGCAACCGGAGCCGCGGAGCCCATATATTGATTGACGGATCTGAATATTTCATACTAACCCATTTCTACTTGGACACTGAGCTGGATGTGGCATGTATCAGTTTTGAAGTTTTACAAGCCAGAAGTGGGTTATGGAAAATTATGTGATCTTCTTTTGTTTTTTTTTCTCTTTCTTTTGACGGAATTGTATACTATTTATGAAAGCCTGTGATGTCCCACTGCAGAGCCTCCTAATCTCTTTCCACTTCTCTGTTATTAGAGATGTTCAGGACCAGTTCTTGTTGAAGTAGTCCTGCTCATCCCGCATCTCCGTCTGGGCTTGCCGTGATGAGACCCATGGGGTCGTAAGTTTAGCCCCCATGCAATGGTCGTGTGACATGCGGCAGATGTGCCCAGCACAATTCCATTTTAGCGTGGCAGGTTTCCAAGTGACATCAGTTATCTTTATGATGGAACGGATGGTCGTATTCCTAACCCGGTCTGTACCCAGAATAATCCGTTCCATAGCCCTCTGGCAAACCTCGAGCGTAGACTTCAGCTGCTTTGTGAAATACGATCTTTGAGAACCATACTATGTAGGAAATTGTTTACCTACATGAAATTGATTAATAACTTAGTTATTTACTTATTTTACTTATTTACATTTTTTACTTTTTTTAACTTACTTATCTTAAGTTAAAAAAAAAGTTAAAAAAAAGGTTGAGTATGGCTGCGTTAGAACGCAGCCATACTCAACCTTTTCTTATAGGAGCCACAAACACGTTTCAGTCATGGTGTCGAGGGCCGCAAGCAAAAATTATTTAGGTCTTAATAAAACGTAATTCCAAGTTAACGATGTAGTTACTTTATTAATGAAAAAAGAAGTTTTAACAAAGATGTTTATATGCGCTCGGCTCACATTCCCGTTCTGAAACACCCATTCTCTGATGGGCGTGAAATTTAAAATGGTTTACAATAACTTCAAAAGGGCCAATAACAAAGGTCCGGCGGGCTGCAGGTTGAGTATAGCTGCTCTAACGCGTCCAAGTGCAAATAATTGTTAAAAAACTTACCAACATAATAACGAAGCGTTATATTGTAAATCATAACCATATCTTTAGCTGTACTTGAGACACTTATCCGTCTTTTCCGTCTTATTACAAAAGAAGGTTCATCTTCAAACCCATGTTTAAACCATAGACCCTTTTTTAATTTTGAACTTTATTCCGACACATTAAGATGTCAGAAGAAAAACCTCGTTTTGTAGTAAGACCGTAACAGTATCTACATGTAAAATTCTGTATTCTGCGATTTGTAAATAAAATAACATAAATAACCAGGTAATACTTAACTGAAATGAATTTAATTGTGCACCAAACTAAATGAAGCCACAATATGTTCTAAATAACACTATAATTACTTTTGTATCTAACAAAACATAGGTAAATTCACAAGAATTTATTTCACAACTACGATCCTTCGATCAAAACACCTTTTACTTCAAAACACCACATTATAAACTTGCCAACGTAACTGTAAGATAACAAATAACATTATGACGTCACAAACTCATTGACAACTATTTACTCAAGTGTCATACTTTTCCATCCCTTGCTCCTTCTGTAAGAGAAATATTTTTTAAACGGGTAACTGAATTATCAATGGAAGTTAAAATATCCACAGTGTAGCACATTGGCTTGTTGATTCGATACGTTTAGTGACAAATAAGTTTTTCCGAGTACTTAATAATGGAAAAAATATTAATATCGTTAATTATTTTGTTCAATTTCTATGATACTTAGTGGTTGCAGAATTTTCCATTCACTTGGGAATGTGTATTGAGAGAGCTACCAGTCACCACTATTGATTAGTGTGGTGATGATACATAAGCATGTGCGGTGTCACAAAGGCGTTCTTCCTTTGTTAGGGCATTCATCATCATCATCATCTATAGCCCGACTTCACCCACTCCTGAGAATAGGCCTGTCTTTTCTTATGCCAATCCCCAGGTTCCTGTGTAAAAGCCTTAACTAGATCAAATTCATAATTTTGATAAGATGTAAACTTATAGGCCAAAGATACCAATTTCAAAACATGATCCAACAAAACAGGATTCTATTGGAGTACAATTCTGTCCTTCACAAAACCCTCAAAAGACTGTTCCAACTTATTTGCTTGATCATCAAAGAAACCCTGAAAAAACCTAATAAAAATAAAACAATTTACAACAGCAAAAGCTCACTAATTTCCAAGACGGCACTCGAAAAAAAAAGGGTATTTTTCTAACAAATCAGTCACCGGCTTGACACCTCGAAACGGTTGTCACTCTGACAAGTATTTACGACGAAGGGCTGGAAAAAAACTTTGCAAACTACCCACTTTTCATTTCAAATGTAATCTAAACGACGAGCGACAAATGAGGTTCGGACCTGACTACGTTTCCACCTCGTTTGTCCTGTTCATATTTTTTTTCGTAGCGTCATTCTTTTTTCTTTTTCTGTAGCTTTTGTTTTGTTTTATTTAAATATAGAAAAAGATGTTTTGAGTGCAATAAAATAAGTACCTGTAATGTTGTTTTCTTTATCAAAATAGTGGTCTTTTATTCATTAATTCTGAATAAATATACGTTTTAAACAACATACAATGTAAATTGGCATCGCTTCTTTATTTTCATCGTCAAAGTACGAGTAGCTAGCGTCTAATGCGCCATATTTTTTAACCAATTAGAACCAATGAGAGAGTGCCTTGACTTCCATAATACAAGTCCTACTTAGTTTGGAAGTCAAGAGTTCATTTCCGTGTACGTTTTTTAATATGCAATAAACTTTTTTTTTTTTATTGCATTATAATCATGAACAAAGCCCTTGATGTTATGTAATACTTTTAACCCAGAGACCAGATCCAATGTGTCTCGATCTGAAGGTTATTGATAAGCCACGCCTCTTCAATCAGACTGAATGTACCAACTTATGGAAGTTTCCCCACAGACAATGGCCCATCTTGTGATCCTGCGCCGCATGCCCTGTTACCTGAGCACTTGATGACCTTATGACTGCAGTGAATGCAGTTCACGGAGCTGAATATTGGGTCAAACATATTAAATATGTGAACTATCTGCCATCTACAGGGTGGTCAAAAAGTCATGGATCAAACGAAATAAGGAGATAAAGGAGGTCATTTCCAATAAAAAACCTTTCTACAGCATGGCCATAATTCAATTGCCCTAAAAATTAATTGCTCTTGAAATGTGGTACCCAGAGCCGCAATAGAACTTTTGTAGTGCTGATACAATATCTAGTAATAATACAACACCGTTTGTTTTATTGTTTTATATCACATTTTTTTTTAATTAGTGTAATTGTGGCTCTGGTACCAAATTTCAAGAGCAATTAATTTTTAGGGCAATTGAATTATGGCCATGCTGTAGAAAGATTTTTTGTTGGAAATGACCTCCTTTATCTCCCTATTTCATTTGATCCACGACTTATTGACCACTCTGTATATGTTAAGATGATGATGAGATGGAAGATTATCAAACTCTTCCTCATGACCAAAGAAAGAACATCCTAAACAGCAATTTCTTACAGAATCGAACTCCTACTTGCCACCCTTTCTTCTAAAACACAACAGCTAAGGCGACAACCGCACAGAACGATTTGTCCGCCGTCTCGCGCGATATTGCGCGACAAGACTGATGATACACCGCGGCGTCGCCCTTTTAATAAAATATTTACTGAGAATAGGGATGAGCGGGTTACACTTTGTAAATCGACTTTGAGTTTATTGCGAGCGGCTTCTTGGTTGGAGCGTGTTTTGTTTGCGGATTGGCTTCGATTGTTCCTTGAAGCATTTCGTTGTTGTCAATCTAGTTACTTGATTTTAGACATCACACAAGGTTTAATGTGATGAGTGAAGGCAACACAATTACAAGTGGGTATATAGGTACTAATGACTAGATACTATGGCACACATCTTCCATTTATACGCTATAGAAGCCGACTCATTAACTAGAATTACATTCTCAATGGGTACGGAAAGAAAATCGGGATGATGAAAGTGAAGTTTGTAGCTGCCGTGATACAAAGGGTCCAACAGCTAGATATCATTAGAGATAGCTATATGTCAATGCTGCACTGTCAGAAGTTACAGAGCATAGCTCTAGCATTCAAGAAGAAGGTATCAAAGCCACTGTAACTACATATAGCATTTCAGGAATGGGGAAACACTGTATCACACGATAAATAAGAACATCTAGTTGGTTGTCATAGAAGTCCACTTTGCTTGGAATCTATTTGGTTTATACCTGTAGTGCTATTCTGTAAACATCTCACCGTGATAACTTAGATGAAGTGAGAGTGAAGTGAACCGACATTCCACCTGACGCTAGGGGTTGACACTATTGACAGCTCACTTTAAGATCACTTCAACTAAGTTTTCACGGTGAGTTTTTTACAGAATAGACCGGCTGAGTCCCATCCCTAACAAAACGGATTACATAGCCACAATGATCTTGATATCAGTACCTACGTACTCAGTTGTAACTTTTTCGATTTCTCTCTCTCTTCTGCTCCTGAGTTTTTCCATTTAATAGTTTGGACTTTATTTCTATTTATTTTTCGTGTTTTGAGATTAAATGAGCTGTTTATAGAATCATGTTTAAATAACTTACTGTTATCTGTGTCTTCTCAAAACTAAATCAATCAATCAAGTCTGGCTCAATCCGGTTATTTATTGGAAATCCGATTCATCATGATAAGTGGACAAAGTAAGATCGCAATTGTTTTTTTTTTACAAATTTTCCTTAAATTAATGGTAGGTTTTGCTTGTTTCCTTCAATGATATTATAAGTAAAAAGAGGTAGATTATACACGCTTCACAAGTGGCATGTCAAAATCTGGCTAATTAGCCATATTTTCGTCGTCTTGCCTCTTTTTCGCTCCCGATGATTACGACATGCCATCCTACTTCTACTCGTCATCTAATAGTGCCGTTTTTGAACATCGAGTAGGTAACCTATCTGCGTCTATTTACTTATAATATCATTGGTTACTAGGGAAACCAATTTTTACAACAAACCACTGACACTCACTGACACTTAATCAAAAATTACTTCTTACTGGGTACGTAAATTGAATCCTTTTACCTCAGTATTTTGTTTAAGGGTCTTCTTCTTCTTCGCTTTGTTACGATGAATTGTGTCCAATTGCCTGCAATTGGACACAATTCATCATCATTTCATTCATTTTTTTCATTCATTCATCGGGCAACGATTACACCTGTGTAATCTTTGCCCGCCTCACGATCTCTCTCCATCTGGTTCTGTTAAATGACAGTCTGGCGAATTCATTAACAGGGCCTCCAACCTCGGATTTTATTTGATCGGTCCAGCTCATCGGTGACCACCCGCGTAGCCTAAGTATTACCCTCTATTCTGCCCTGCACCACTAGAGGTTTCTATGGAGTCATTATTCTGTCTCGTAGTATATGGGTAGTGATTACGATATAGGTAAGTATATTGTTAGGTGGGCGTTGATTGTCTTTTCAATATAACGCAGGGATCGACAGTCAATTTAATTTCACTTAAAAACTTTTTTACAAAAAAATACAACCGACTTCCAAAAACAACACTACAAAGTGAAAAATAACTTTAATTTCGGAAGTCGGTGTCGGTGTTAAATGTATTTTCGTTTTTTGCCACCGACTTCCGAAATTAAAGTTATTTTTCACTTTGTAGTGTTGTTTTTGGAAGTCGGTTGAATTTTTTTGTAAAAAAGTTTTTATTTTTCACGTTTTAGTTGTGTACCTACCCCACACAATTTCTAATAAATACCACTATCTGCAAAACAAACTAGAACATCATCCATATAAAAGTGGGGAAAAAATACGTATTATTGAAGCTAACTCAAAAACTACCAAAGCAAAGTTAATCAATTTTATATGGGACCAACTGTGATGAATACCCTCTCGAATAAAACAAAAAAAAAAAATCCAAATCGGTCCAGCCATCTTCGAGTAATCGGGGAACATACGTAAACCACAGAAAAGCCACCTTTTCTGTGGTTTACGTATGTTCCCCGATTACTCGAAGATGGCTGGACCGATTTGGATTTTTTTTGTTTCATCATCCCACGATGATGACATCAGACAGATCGCGGGAACAACATGGTGGAGAGAGGGCCAGAGAGAGAACGTTGGGAAGCCTTTGCCGACTGGCAAACGGACATACAAAACATCAACAAACGCCAAATACGAGACTGACGACTACACTTTGTTTGTTCGACCAAAAAGCTAATAATAAATAATAATAATAATCACATTGTACTGGGATCGATCCATCATCACTGACAGGACTATTGTTGCCAATAAGCCTGATATAGTGGTGTTGGATCGAACAGAGCGGCGCACAATGATTATTGACATAACAGTCCCGCATGACGGGAACCTCGTGAAAGCCGAGAAAGATAAACAAATCAAGTATCTTGACTTGGCTCGCGAGGTTGTCGACATGTGGGATGTGGACTCAGCGATCATTGTGCCGATAGTCGTATCAGCCAATGGCTTAATCGCTAAGAGCCTCGACCAACATCTAAGGAGGCTCTCGTTGGGCAGCTGGATTAAGGGCCTGATTCAGAGAGCGGTACTTCTGGACACGGCGCGCATTGTTAGGAGGTTCCTCTCTCTGGAGCCCTGACCGCCGGTAGCTTGGACCCTGTTCCCGATACCGGTGGGCTACTATGTTTTATATTTTTAAATGTTTTTTTTTTTTTTTATTTCATGTTTTTATAAAAAAATATTTAAAAATGTGAAATATATGTATATAAATGGAATAAAGGAAATAATAATAATACATATTATACATATTATACCAGATATTCACATAACACACTTAAAATCTTCAACCTACCCCTTTTCCATACCAATACATTTCACTACCCACCACGTAAGACATCTCCAGGGAAATTCATACATCAATGCTGATATGACGTCACTCTGCGAGATGAGTACCAATACGTCGAAGGAAATCTTAATCCAATAGCTAGCGACAGCAGAATGATTTATATATATAGGGAAGCGGTAACGTGATCGGGTGCCTAAGATTGTGATGTCAGGCGAATTGCTTTTCCAAGATGGCGAATTGGAATGTTGACAAATTTTTAAGTTCATCATGAGTACAATGTTATTAAATAAATATTGGACACGTATTTTTACTTTTTTTACGTTAATCAAAAGATTACGGCGAATTGAGTTAAAATGTGGCATGACGTCACTCATTGCTAGATTTTATAACGTAGTTTGTTAAAGATATGACGTAGCGAGCCCCTATTCCCCAACTTTAATGCGTTTTATCTAAGTAATTCTTTATTAAAATGATAAAGGAAAAACACAAACAGTCGTTATGGGTCGTCAGAAGCCCGAAAGTCTGACAACCAGTCTTACCAAGGGGTATCGTATTACCCAGTTACTGGGTTGTGGAGGTCATATACGCAGTCGCTCCATGTAAAATACTGGTATTAAGCTGCATCCGGTTAGACTGGAAGCCGACCCCAACATAGTTAGGAAAAGGCTAGGCAGATTGATTTATAAAGAAAAAAACACGTGTCTAATATTTTTATATTATCTGTCTGACGGACTGAATAGATTTTTTTTTTTTTACCCAAGAAACATCCCTATTCTTTGATGGTACGAGTATATGTTTAGAAGTGGACTGTAATTGGCTGAGTTCTGAATTGATTGAAATACTTTGGATTTGGTAAAACTTTTGGTATTTTACTTGCATGGCCTGAAATAGCCAAGAACTAGCTAGCGTGGTGGTCAATGGTCGTATTTTTCACACAACCCTAACACAAGCAACTATTGCTTAAAAGGAGATCTCCAATACATTTATGACAAAGCACTTTGTAATTAAAATAAAAACATTTTTTTTTCAGTGTCAGAAGCCGCTACTGGTTTTGATACATCTTACCATTAAGTACTAACTCTTCTTCGTTGTAAGAGGGGTCAGGTAATGCAGAGCACTGACGGTACGGTCAGCAACAGAAGTCGGTTAACACTGCTACTTTTTGACATCAACTAAATTAACACAAAATGATACGATAACCTGCTTTTTAGCATTTCATTTATTAGATAAGAGTTAATTTTCTTTAAAATTTACATCGGTTGCGTTTTTTAATGAAGTATTTTTCTCAATAATTAAGATTTTGAAAACTCAAATGTTAATCGACTTTTGTTGCTGACTGTACTACCAAATAGATTCGGCTAGGTGTTATAGGAATTACTATTTTTCTAATCTTCACTGCTCCCGACTGTTCCATAGTTAAGAAAGAAAGACTAATAAATAAGAATATACAAGTTACTGATACTCCGGTCACTGCTAGGGTTGCCAACTATTTTTGCAAGAAATACAGTATATTCAAGTTTGAGAAAGAAAATCAACAGTATTTCAATAAAATGAACAGTATGTTTTAAAAACATATTTCTTGGTGCTTCTCGTACAACTTAGCAATTTAGTGTCATTTTTGAAGGCTTCATAAGCTGCACTACAAGTGAAATCAAAATTAAAGTAAATGAGCTCATTTTTTATTAAATTTATGGAAATCTATTTCTGTCGCCCGCCACATACTGTTTTTTTGTCCGACAGTAAAAAGTATAATGTAGTGAAAAACAGTATAATACTGTTTTTAACAGCAAGTTGGGAACCCAGTCACTGCAACCACTAGAAAACAATCCGTTTGATAGAATACTAACTCTAGCATATTTGTATTCGTATTGCGATATTCGAATAATGATATTTCGTATCAGCTATCGTGGACCGTGTTTCACTGCCAAAAATCTCTACTCATTCGCCAGCGAGCCACATTTTAGCGCCCCCGGCCAGTCAGCAATATACTCTGCGCTCACACACCTGAGCGCAATCACATTAGCTCTCCTATACACGGGATTTTTTATATATACCACGCTTTTTTAGCCTTAATATTAAATATAATCAAATTTTAACGAAACTCAAGGATTTTTTACGATCTATTTCTAGGTACTTGGGGTTCTAATCATAATTATTAGCTTGGCAAGTTCTGAAGAGTATGTTTTGTATATGTAGACCACTTTTTAGGTTTCAGGTACTCAATTTTGGAAGTACGTACCTACGCAAATAAGCAATGTTGATTTTAAGACTACCGTAGCAATCGAATCGAGAAGAGACGTCTGTGAGAACTTCTAAAATTCAAATCCGTGGCATGGTCTTTGATATTTGAGCGTATCTATACATAAATAGAGTGCAAAAGACCTAGGGTTCGGCAACCGAAGCCACGGTAATCAGATCAAACACTTATCCGAGCAACTGGATATACTTAGCTAACCAGCACTGATCCTAACAGATGGAGAAAAACCTTTGACAATTTGAAACGGAGTCACGATTCTCAGTAGTAAGAGAGCGATTAGGAAGAGAGATATAGCTAAAGACCCAACTGTCCCTATGCAGGATTTGCCACTCCGCTATCATACCGGAAAATGGCGTCTCTTAGTGTTTTCTTCCACCATAAGTGAGCTAGACACTGGTATAATTTTGACTTTGAACCCAAACAGAAGAAAAACCCTTCACTAACTTTGGTTTCTTATCAAATCGGTGAACGGTCACACAATAACGGCTGTCCAAATATAGGGCGTTTTTTGACAAAAATGCTGGTGAAAATGACAGATTTTCATGACGGCCGTTATATTTATGACGGTCACCGCTGTTCTACTGCGCCTTGAGAACGAATGATTCCATACTGGAGGAACTCAACATCACCAAGCGGCTATCTTCAATGGCTACAATATGCCAGAATTGAACCCTCAGCTTTTACGGACATATGCGTTCAACAAAACATGGTCTCGAAAGGCTTATGTATGATACTGGGCCAGGTGAAAGGAAAATGGGCTCAAGTCAGAACACCGGCAAGATGGTGAGACGCGTTCAAGAAGGATGTTAGAGGCAGCATTTACCGAGTGCTCCATGCTGCAGAAGACCTTTTACCTTGGAGATGCATCGTATGTGGTAGCGATCCTCAGCATTGAGGGAATGACGAAAAAGAAGAAGACCGTTCTTCTAGGAAACCGTAGATTTATCCTTCAAAATTGTACCCGACTGGTCAAATACAATATAGGGTTACTATACCCAATAGGGCTACATACTACACCGAATTCAAATAGGGGGCATAGCATTGGATTTGGGGCGTGCATTCCAACGCGACGCGACGCTCTGCTATATTATGTCCGTGATTTATAGCATCGAATTCTCGTCGGTAATTAGTGCGTGCCTTCAACGAGGGCTAACGGCGGGTTGCATGATGTTAACTGGAGATTAAAGTTAACTGTAGTTACTGAAGTTTGGGAGTGTTGTTGTGCTCTAAATATATATTACACTGTAAAGTAAATGATGTGTTACTGGTAAATCCTTCCTTATTCCTTGTCTACATAAGTATAAAGGGTCTGTGCAAATATTCAGGTTTCTAGGTCCAAGGGTTTGGGCTGGACATTGATGAGTCAGTCAGTCAGTCAGGACTTCTCTTTTTATTTCTTTAGATAGATAGAATATTATTTCAGAGGCTGAAACTGGGATGCCTTGGCTTAGTTTAGTTTGTTGGCCTCAGGTCAAAGTAAATAATATTGTTAGTTAGACATATATACAAGTTTTCAGTGAAAGACGGTGCTTGAAAGTTGTGACGTATTAAAATAAGTTTTTGGTTAGCCTCTATCTATTGCTTACTGTAAGACTAATCGACTGACATGAAATAACAAAAATTTCTAACGATGCTGATGAATAGTCACAGTTTTAATTTTATTTTATTATATCCAGTTGCAGCAATGATAAAGAAAATCTATATGTTTAATAAATTGATCGGCTAAAATTGCACTTAATACCTAATATTAGTTTTAATTTAACTACTACCCACGGTATAACCGGCCGCACCACCGCGGATTACCGGAGATTGAGTATAATCGGACGCCCGGGAGCGTCCCATTAATAACGGTACTCCGTTAATTGAACCGGTTGCCGCCTATATTTCAAATATAGAACTCTATAAAATATAGCTTTACTAACGATTGAGCTTAATCGTGGATTACTTGGATAGTGTCATTTGCCTTAATGAATTTTTATTGAATATTTTGATTGATGCAGTTGCAAGAAAGTCATTATGAGATCGAAGAGTAATAATATCCGCATGAATGTTCCCACATTAAAGCGGATATTGAAAGTCAATAAATAAGTGCAAGCTATTACAAAATTCATAGGAAAAAAAAAAATATTTTTCTAGAAAAGTTTTTAGTTTCAGTAATATTTGAAATGAGATTTCAGATTTTTTTTTTTTTTTTTATCACCTTTGATGTTGAAATGCAAGGTCTCATGCTGATGTTTTTATTCAGAAACAACGAGAAGGATGTTTTTCTAAGCTACGGTTGAGAGGATTTTCCGTTACGTAACACACAACAACAGATTCGACTGCTACAGATTGATTTCAAAACACAGTTATTTAAAAAAATAAAACTCTAAATTCAAATAAACCCGCCATTGTAACGGGTGCGTTCAGTACATTTCCCGCGTTCCTCCCTACGGGTTATTTATGAACATTCACTGAGCTATGTAATAATCTGAGGCGGGATTTAATTTGTCGGACTGATTTCACACTAGAGTGCGAACGCGATAGACTTATAGAAAAATATATAAGTTAGAAGAGTGTAGAGAATCGGACGCTCGAATCGTTAGCGGTTTCAGTAGACAGACCGTAATGGAAAATCGGATGTGAATTTATTTTCCAGGATCTTTTCTGTGGAGTAAATAAAGGGATTTGTGTGTGGGATGTTAGATTTTTTCGTTTTTGTTGCCGGGGTAAAGATTGTTTTTTATTTGACTGCAATATTCTATTTCCTCTCTATTTATTGGCCTAGTCAATTCATATTTATTAGGGTTCCGTACCTCAAAAGGAAAAATGGAATCCTTATAGGATCACTTCGTTTCCATCTGTCTGTCTGACTATCTGTTAGTCTGTCAAGCAAGACCCTTTTTCTCAGGAACGCGTGAAGGTATCAAGTTGAAATTAATATCAAATACTTACGTAAGTCTATGGTCCCTTGCAGCTAAAAATCAAGCTTATAAGTAAACGCAATAAAAAAATACGGCCATCTAAGTGACATATTTTGATACTCTCAAGTAAATCAAAACCTATAAAGTACTTACCGTTGACCGACGCGCACTTGGCAGATTTATTTTAAATACAATAACTACTGGTGTCTTCTCTGCCTCTCTAAACTAACTAAACAATTTTTAAAGTAAGTAAGTATTTGAAAAACCAAATAAAAAATAAATCGACACTTTCGTGGGTAGTTTGAAATTGTACGTCATTGAATTTGTGTGTGTGTTGCTTTGGATATCCAACTCTGCGTAATTTTATCAGACAGTGTATCTGAAGCTAATGACTGTCAAAGATCAACGAATGACAGCCGAGACCAACGGCTCCGTGCTTTCCGAGGCACGGAGGAGTCTCGGTGTGTAAAGATGGTCAACCATCCACGGACCAACCCCGGCAAGCGTAGCTTGACGATGAATCGACATAGCCACTACTTACCGAATAAATTCAAAAATGGAACAGAATTTGTTTGAAATTATCTGCCAAGTTAGGTGGTGAAACAGGCCCTTAATCTTTAAACTTAACTAACGCTTCAATTATGAGACAACAACTCAACGATTTAACAACACACTTAATCATTACCAAACTGTCTTCAAGTGTAGTTTCATTAGCAGGCTTAATTGTCCCATTCACCTTGCCAGCAACCTGTGAACAACTACCAAAATACTTCGACCTTTCAAAAAGTTCCATTCTTCCCCGAATTGTCGACAAATGTATGGTGTTTGCACGGGGTGGGAGGTCAGACAATGTTGGTTTTGCATACGGTGTTGTCAGGTAATTAATTAGACTAAATACCCCATGACACGTCATGACAATAGGATTAAAAGATATTGTATTTGGTTTGTGTGAGCGCAAGTGTTTGGGTAGGATAGTGGGTTGGTTTCTTGATTAATACTTAATTACTGTTGTATTTTTTGGGCTGAAGTTATATCTACGTAAGGCCTCTGCCTCGAATTTCGCGGGCAGCGGGGCGGCGGCGGCGGCGCGTCTCGCATTGTCCCGCCCCGCTTCCGCGCCGCTGTTTTCGAGGTCCGGTCCATTTGTTTTTACGCATAAAATCCGGCCGCTCCCGTGCCGCCGCCGCTGCCGCCCCGCTGCCCGCAAAATTCGAGGCAGAGGCCTTAGATAGAAACAATCTGTAGAAAAAAAAAATGTTTGTGGTGTCAAATGTCACGATTTATGGATTTTGTTGAGAAGTGCTCACGGCTACATATAGAGCTATAATTGTCCAGTATAAGCAGATCTCGCATTGTATAGGATTTCCATACAATAAGAGGTACAGTACTTACGACAGCAACATGATCCCGTTCGATTAGCAATGTTCTGAAAATATTATCAGGCGACAAATAAAATTAAAAGTGTCCACTTTGTAAGTAGGCATTTAAGGGGATACTTACATCGATAAATGTTGTGTTTTTAAAATTCCTTTAAACCCAAATGTATATGCTTAAATCATTTGGATTTTCCATATGTGTTAATTGACTATATTACCTATTGCTGTACTAAAATCGAAACAAGAGTAATCTTGTTTCGGTTTTAGTACAGGTTTTTTTTTTTTTGGAAAAAAAATCCAATGTAGCACCGTCT
Organism: Cosmia pyralina; assembly: GCA_946251885.1. Lineage (NCBI taxonomy): Eukaryota > Metazoa > Arthropoda > Insecta > Lepidoptera > Noctuidae > Cosmia > Cosmia pyralina. Next base: position 6,130,492 of record OX276347.1, on the reverse strand, counting down.
ATTTTCTGTTTTATACGATTACTAGCTGCGCCCCGCGGTATTACCCGCGGTTTATGAGATACACTAAAACATGTATTATTTAATCGGTGAGAAAAGTATTCACAAAAAAATTGCTCATCCCACGGGAACACTACATTTTTTCAGGATGTAAAGTAGCCCATGTGTGCTACGTGGACACAGGATGTCTGCTATTTCCACACCAAATTATATCAAAATCGGTCGAGCCGTTTGAGTTTGAAATATACATATTTGAATTCCTTGCTCATCCCACGGGAGCACTACATTTTTTCGGAATAAAAAGTAGCCTATGTGTTAATTCAGGGTATAAGCTGTCTACATACCGAATTTCATCCAAATCGGTCTAGCCGTTTGAGCGTGAAGAAGTAACAAACATACACACACACACTCACAAACTTTCACCTTTATAATATTAGTGTGATGTGATACGTAAACAGTTCCTTATTGTGCAGTAAGATTTGCTTTAAATCAAAGGTATTTAAATACGAGTATGTTAAGAACTTACTAAGCTAAAAATTTATTTAAGTACTGTTCACGCATGATCTTGACAGCCTGCGTGTTTGCTATTACATAAGCTTTAGGCGCTACTCTCTGTAGGTTTACCTACACTATCTGCAATCTACCTACGCATCGAGAATCAAAACTATCACGCCATCCTCGAACAGCCAATGAGAGGTCTTCAATTGATGTCATTGAACAAGCTCCAATAGGAGCAGCTTACGAAGACTTCCGAATACCTCTTCGCGGAACGTTAAAAATACTCGGTTTTTTCTTCAATATAACATTTTTTTAATCGACCTTGCTCTGTCTATCTTCATCCACAATTTTAAGTCAAGACAAGTTCCTATTGATTCTACCAATATACTAACGCATATCGCAAATAAATCATTTTATAATTTTGGAGAAACTAAGAAGTTATTCATTTCACACTCAACCAATTTGAAGAGGAAGACGCATAACGCATGAACAAGTACCTAAAGCATTTTATCATAAATCTACATTTAAACGAAGCGCGTTTAGTTCCGGTGCACGTGAGAGTCTTCTATCTCGCGCGTCTAACTATACTTCATAAAAGATAGCTTGATCTCTGCGACAGCTGTCAGTAAAATCACGCCTATGAAGTCCTGAATTTCATAATAGTACAGACAGTACCTGTCAATGTCATACTTTATGGGTATGCCGACCTTATTAGTGATGGGCGATGAACCATCGTGACCACTGATTATAAACTATGGATATTTTAAAGAAAACTTAATTTAAAATTGATTTATCTCTTTAATTTTATTGTATATTTTAATAGCATAAAATTATTTACATTTTGTACTTATTTGATCTAAAATAATAGTGAGTAAATAAAATCCAATTTCTCACCTACTCATGAAACATTTGGAGTGTACTCCTTTAAGAGAATAAATGTATTTTATATTGAAATATTCGTTTAATTTAGTAACGTTAGTAATTAACTTAAACCCAATTATATGTTACATTAGCATCGATAATAGTAAGAAATGTCGATAATTTCTATCGACAATTTTTATATCCTGACAACCCTAGGAATGTCAGTTTGACATATGTCGCAGAGATCAAGCTATCTTTTATGTAGTATAGACAGCCATAACGCCGAGCTATACCACGCTTCGATGTATACTCTTAATACACACGCACGTTCATTTTAGCCCCATTGCCTAACGAAACTTGATGCCTGGCGTTTTTGCCACAGCATTTTTGTTGGTCTATTGGCATGCGCTAGCTGACTTCCCGGTATCTGAAGAATTCTTAAACGGAGTTTAAACTCTCGACTTACAGTTATAGATTCGACAAAATTGTCTTTATAAGCGAATTCCTTCCTTATGCTCGGTTTTTGAGGTCCTCGGTAGTAATTCACTTGAGTTTTTACCCGACTGCCAAGGAAAGGTTATGTTTTTTAAGCTAAATTCTTCCTTCAAGAAGTGATCAGAAGCTCACTATCAAATGGATAAACTGTATTAAAAACCTCAGAAACCGGGCATTTGACAAATAATTTAATTTAAGTAGATAATGTTTTGTGTTGCGTAATGTAAATTATTTTGCATACTATTGTATAGAATCAGGTTTTTCTAACTGGGCAGACAGCTGTGCTGCTGGGGACTTTGTTGCGCCATTTCTTCTTCCCAGCTAAAGCACTAGGAAGTGGTGACTGGTGAAGGGGGAGCGTTTTGGGGGATTGTCTTATGTAATTTTGACGTTCGAAAAGTGCTTATTCTCAGCCTGGTTTGAATAAATGACTTTTAAATTGGTTTGATTTGCATGAGGTTTTTCCGAAGAGCTTGATGAGCTGTCACAAAAAATCAATAAAAAATACCTAGAGGTCTATACATTTTCCATTAGACTTCTTTATGTAGCCATTACGTTAATATTAGTACAGTACAAATATTTTCTTAGTGCCCCTCGGCAAACTTCATGTTTCGAAGCTTTCCTCCTATTTTTAAAATAAATTACATAAAATTAAAAGAGTACTTATTAACCACTCTATATAGTTCCATGTCGATTGAGAGCGTCCGGTCTGCACCAAGTGCAAAGGGCAACTGATAGAAATCCGACAACTGACGATATACGAAGTTTTCCGAGGGACATTGAGTGAGAGTAGTGAGGCTAAATTAACTGTCGGGCAATTCGGGCCTCAGCTAAGCCGACGTTCGCACGGACGTAAAAATACCGCGGCGATTTTTTTTCGCGCACTGGATTTTCAATGCTCTGCTTAGCGCCGAGAGTTGAAAATCCAACAGTGTGTTTTTTCGCGGCGCTGGAATTCACTCTGATCTTGTTAGGTTAGATTCTCGAAGCTCGGCTCAACACCGAGAGTTGAAAATCCAGTGCGCAACAAAATCCCGCCGCGATATTTTTACGTCCTTGCGAACGTCAGCTAACACTTGCAGAACCGCAAAAAATAAATACAATTAGAAATACGAACACCCCATTAGTACGAACACTTGTTTCTCCACTCGTTAGGCGACTCCATTTGTTTGCCGCAACGCGACCTAATCCCGGGATTGTTCCCGGATAATCCGGGATCACGAATCATGACACTATTGTTGTAAGTGTGAAACCGACACAAATAGGCCTACGGCTTACGGAGCACCCTCGTTGTAAATACAACGACGTTTTGATGCAACCAAATTTTAATCTTGGGTCTTGAACGGTAAGGTCCTATTTCCATTAGTTGGTGAATTAGATTGCGGTGATGGTGCAATAGTGAATATTTTTTTCGAATTTTTGCTTATCATTATAATTTATTTTCGACTTTAATCTTAGGGATGTAAAGTTGTAATTCCAATATTTTCCAAGGAATATTTATAACGTTTAGAAAATCTACTTTAAAGTGCGTAGTTCTTTTCAGTACCATTTATTTGTAATCGCGTATTGTGCGTAGTTAATAACGAGATTATTATTCGTATGACCCTTTTGGGGAGGTTTGTTCAAATATTGGCCGTGTTTGCCAAATGAATGGTGAAATGTGCGCATATTTTGCGCATAGGGTCTATTTTGTTTTCTTGTTTGTGCTTTTAATACCTCTACTAGTTAAATAGGTTTGTTTCTTTAAGCTTATGCAGGTTAGTAGCACATTTCGTAAACAATATAGTTAGCAGAATTTGTTCCTTAAAGTCGATTTTCAATAATGATGAAAGAAGAAGAAGAGCGGTGGCCACACATATAGCCGCAGTGACGGCTGTCATGAAAATGATGACAGCGGCAAAGATTTTAATCGTTAGATTCGCCCTAGCGCGTCAGAAGATAATCGGGTTTCTGTTTTGTTTTGACACCTCTGACGTAGTGACTTGACTAATGTGTGAGCTCACTCTTTTCAGTACTTAGGGACACTTTTTCTTGTAACTAAATACGGTGAGGGCAAATCTAGCGATTTAAATCTTTGGGCAGCGGTGTGTCAAATAGTGGTAATAAGACTGATTTTCATGACGGCCGTTAAAATACCTATGACGGGACTGCTTACCATTTGAATTTTCAACTCTCGGTGTTGAGCCGAGCTCCGAACCTCCAACAGAGAGTATCCCAGCGCGTTGAAAAAACACACTTGGATATTCAACTCTCGACGCTAAGTAGAGCGTTGAAGATCAAGTGCGCGAAAAAAAATCGCTGCGATATTTTTACGTCCGTGCGAACGTCGCGTCGGCTAATTAGGCATCTAGGTACGTAATTAGCCGACGCGACGTCTCTTTACTTTTATTTGCAATTTGAAGCACCATAGAACATGCGTATCCTTTTTAACCGACGAAAAAAAGGAGGAGGTTCTCAATTCGACTCGTATATGTATATATATATATTTTATCTATGACCCATGCTTGTCTTTTTACAGTCATCCGATTTGATTTTTTTTTGTTTTGTTCAAAGTTGGTCCCTTTTATTAACTTTGCTTGGGTGGTTTTTGAGTTAGCGTTAGTTAGTTATATTGCCTAGGTACATATTTTTCCCCCACTTTTTATGTGGATGATGTTCTAGTTTCTTTTAGAATAGAATTTGTGTGGGGTAAAGTACAACAACTAAAAACCGAAAAAAAAAAATTACATAAAATACAACCGTCACAAAAAAAAAAACACTACAAAGTGAAAAAAAATACTTTAATTTCTGAAGTCGATGGCAAAAACCGAAAATACAAAAACCAATTATTTTTCACATTGTAGTGTTTTTTTTTATGTCGGTTATATTTTTTTCTATAGATATAATCATTATTTTAACCTCAAAGTTTAGTAAGTTATGGGAGGCCACCAGCCAACACATTCAAACTCAAGGCAACAGCTCTAAGATCAAAAGATAACTTGATATTCTCAAATAGAAGATCCACTTCAATTTATTTAACATAAAATTGGTAAGTAAATCGAAAGCAATTCTCTTAATGGCCGCCGACGGTTGGGAAAATAAAAATAAATTTACATCGTATCCAAGTGTTCGTGTCGTGTCGTATCGTTGTCGTGCCGTACGACACCCGGGGGTGTCGTCAAATGTCGTATTGCCGATAATTATCGAACGGTTAGTGTTGATGGGGGGAGTTTGTGCGTGATGGGACGGTTACGATACGATTCACGTACTTGGGTAGTAGGAGAATGTGCCTGAACTTTTCCAATGAGCAATAATTTTATAATCAGAGAATTAACAAGTTTTGACCATGAATGTGGATGCAAAGAACGATGGATGGACTGCGTAAAAGATGTTAATTATGGTTGAAAAGGGGGTGATTACTGAGATGGGGACTACTAGAGAAGTATGGAAGAAGTTATTTATTAATTATAATTTAATTCAGACTAGGTTGTCCAAATTTTAGTAATACACTGAAACATAAGAACTATGTTAGTAATAAACACATATAAAAACAAAACTACTTAAAATAACTATCATTTAGGTAGGCGAATCCAGTGCCTCCAGATAGGACTCTCAAGATGTGCAGCAGTGACCCTCAGGTAGCCGTTAGGACTGTCTCTCACTCTGCGCATCAACGATCATCTGCGTTATTCAAATTCAAATTCAAAATTCTTTTATTTGGGACAACATAGGAACCATTTTTGTTAGTAAACATCATAAATACAACTTATACACTAGGATTAGTAACAAACTTATGAATAAAACCAAGTTAATGAGTCATGTACCTACGAGGCACTTCATGCGGACAGTGATTCCGTATGAGATGCCTCAGCACAGGAGCTCTCGGGTCCTCAGCCACGACTTTCAGGATGCTATTGCTACTCCCTCGAATCCTCCCCACAAGCGATGCCACCTTTTTCCTGATGATAGCATGGACTCGATGGATCTGTACTCGATTGGGCAAACATCCCCGAGGCACTACAGAAACGAGGGAGTTTCAACATCATCCTGAAAACATTATTATATTGAACGCGCAGTGCATTTAGCATCCCACGAGAACAGCTGAACCACAGACTTCCCGTGTACAGGCCTTGATAGTACGCTTTAAACAAGGTTATTTTGACCTGATCAGTACAACGAGAAAATCTGCGCGCCAACATGTTCCCGCGGACCGTCAACGCCCTGCGCTCCCTCTCCACGTCATCATCATCTTTAAGGTCGTCGACAAGTATATGGTCCAGATATTTAAATTTGGTCAGCTGCTTTATATTAGCTCCGTTCAATGTAATTGAGGGAATGGTGTCTGGGCACTTGCCGGCGCCCTTGAAGACCATGAACTCGGTTTTCTTACATTATAAATAATGTGATGCGGCGTATTTTTCACAAACCTTAAGCATTTCCCTGATTGACCTCGCAGTCGGGCCCAGCAACACCATATCGTCCGGGTAGCTGATGTTATGATGTGCCGTCCCCAATGACGACAACTTGTGCTGAAAACTGCTAAAAATGCTAAAAATATACGCAGCCTATGTTAACGTTGTTACGTTGCGTGACTTAGGTATAAATAGAATAGAATAGAATAGAATAGAATACTCTTTATGATGCACCTTGTTTAAATTAACATATATTATCTATAATTTTATCGGGATAACCCTAATTCGGTTACCTTGACCAAAGACCCAGAGTCTTTGGTCAAGGTAACCGTATTGGGATTGAGTTCAAACGATTTTATTCTGTAAAAAATTCACCGTTATGTGAACTGAGCTTGAAGTGAGGAGTCAATACATTGGTATAAATTAACAAAGCTTTTCTTACAAACCATTAAAGTAAGTAGGTTTTAATCATCATCTTCAATACTAAATCATTTATTGCATTCCAGAATGTGTACATACTAAGGTGGTAACTAATCCCCATAGTCATAAAAAAATATAGTTTAAAAAACTAAAAAAACACGCTTTAATATCATAAAACTGAACTAAAACATAAAAAATATTTTTTCAATATAAAAATAAAGTGATTAACGAGAAAATTAATGTCATTGTAAAAAAAGCGTGGGGTGCTTTCGAATTATAGAGTTAGTGTAAGAATGTCGTACACAAAAACACCCCACGCTTTTTCTTCTTATACTTATTGAAAAATTTATTTTTCACTTTTTAGTTCAGTTTAATGGTATTAAAGCGTGTTTTTAATTTGTTAAACTATAATTTATTTTTCAATTTTTTTGAGATAAATCGTTAATCCTGATGATCCTGATCAGGATAATGGGACAAAATTTTCAAATTATTGTATTGTCATCGGGCCCTGTTGTGTCTGCAAAATTTCGAATTAATCTGACCATCTATAGTGGGTAAAAATCGAGTTCAAAGATTCCGTTACATACAAATATATACATACATACAAACATACAGACAGGTGAAGCTAATAAAAGTGTGTTAAAAAACTAATACGCCTTAAATCAATTTTAGTTAGAGATGTATTCTTCTTTCAAACTCAAATCATAATTCGAAAGAAATTGACAAAACACTTCTTAATAAAATAGGTTTAAAGAGCGTTTTAGTTTTTTATGAATAATGGGAGAGATCATTATGGGACAGGGTTCCAGTTAGATAAAATTTTAAGAGTAGAGTCACCTAAATTTTAAGTTGTTTTTTTTTTTAAATCAGCTCTTCCGAACAGCAGATTTTATTTTCGCGATTTCAGGTTTATCCCATTGTATAAGTTGATCATTATGATTTGTAGATACCTACAATGACCCGTTGAGAGGTTTGTGCGTTATTTAAATTACACCTTGGTATAATGTTATATGTTATCTTAAAAAACCCTTGAGTCCAACAAATCGTCAGTATGAAAAGCACTTTAAGCCATAGGCCTTCGTCGTAAACTTGGATCTCCTTAGTGCCTATAACGTTTAATGTTGTTTGCATACTTCGGGCGGCTGCATCCAGGTGCATATTGAGAATTGAGATGTAGGTATTGTCAAAATGTTCATACAAACATAGCGACCATGTTTAGTAAAGGGGTGATAGAGTTGTTGGTTCTGCTAAAAGTATGTATTTTTAATTTGATAATAAAATTTTCGGTATACAATTATTTTGATTTATTTCTTTACTTAGTGGGTGGAAGTAGAGCAGAAAGTAGGTTCAGTACAACATGACTTAGTGGTTCTATCGTTTATTTCGGAAAAACCGAATGAACTGTGATTATCGAAATTGATTTCCTATTCCCACCTAAATTATTATAGATTGACGCCACGTACTAGAAAAAAAGAAGGACTCCGCGCCACGCATATCTTCGAAAGTGAAGCACAGTAAGTATGCCGAGACCGTTTGTACAAACATGCACCTCACGCACACATCTACATCATAGTATGCCGACCGGCCGCCATAACGTGACATGACGGCGTCTTTGTCAAATCACGCACACATAGATCGGTAAGTGTTTCACTTTCTATACACGCACGTAGCGCGGAGTCCTTTTTTTATAGTCCGTGATTGACGCACTAATTCCATCACTCCTTTAATGGTCAGTCACATATGATTCGGCAAAGTTCGGTTTCCGAAAATAAACGATGCAACCTGTCTAAGTCCTGTCATCTTGATCAAAGCCTAGATTGAAGATTTTGCTTTAGGCCCACTCTTAACTCCATGGTTCTGTCGTAACCTGTAACTAGACCATCATTCGAGATAATGAAATCGACATATTGTCATATTGCTATAAAAAATCTTGCAGGCTCCTAGAATAATACGTATAATATGTAGGTATATTTATGTAAATATTTATTTATTCATCGAATATAAAACCTGAAGAATGAACTTATCATTTATTATGAAACTAAAATTTATTTAAATTAATTATTAACTTAATCGTTGCTATGACCTAGTTATTAAAAAAAATATATCACTATGTTGGCACATAGATACATACATTAAAATTAAAACTCACGGAAAAAAACATATACAACGATTATTTTTTCAACTTAATGGCATTTTAATTGGCTATAAAACCAGCATCTGCCGGCCACAAATCAATGTTGGCAAATTGTGGTGGGCAAGCAAAATCTCCCGCTCACATTAAATCTTCGTTAGTGGCCGCTAGATGGCGTAAGGCACGCGATCTTGTCTGGTGTATTAAAGCCACTGAAATATAAAACAAAATGTTAATGAAACAAGTTTAACTCTTTTATTTTATCAAGTACACATGTATTTTGGAATGTAGATTAGAATACCTACCTGTTAAAACATTATTTTTGTTGGCGCCTGGTGTTTTTGTTTTAGCAACGATCTTATGTGCGACTGTTAGGTCTGACAAAACACTATCAAGGATTATTTTAATTTGTTTTTACTTAGCTTAGAGCAGACAAAAGTTTAGTAAGTCCGAAAAGCCACTACTTACCGATTGTATTCAAAAATAGAACAGAATTTATATGAAACTAGCTGACCCGACAGACGTTGTCCTATCTTGGCTATGAATATTCTAATGTAAACGCGAGAAGTTAAAATGTTTTTTCTGAAATTTTCCAATTGTCTGCGAAATTTTCTTAATTTTTTTTTTCATAAAAACCTTCTCTTGACAGTCATAAACACAACAAAAAAAAGAATTAGCAAAATTCTTCCATCCGTTCACGCGTGATGCGATGACCAAGGGAAATAGGGATTCATTTTTATATATATAAATAATATAGATAGATTATCTGCCAAGTATGTTAATAGGAACTTAGGTAATAATAGGTGGTGAAACATGCCCTTATTATAATATTGATCATCAAAGCCGGGCTGCTCTAGCCAGCGTTACTTCTCCAGAAGATAAACCTGGGCCGGTAGTCTCGACATTCGTAGAGACCCCTGAACGAATGAAATCGCTCGCTAAGTCGTAATGGGGTCCCTAGATAGCCAAAATGGTTTGACAAGCATGAAACAATCATTTTCAGTTTCAAAGCAGTTGCGACGAGGACCGTTTTGACGACTGGTTTTCGTTTTATGGAAAACTGCAGCGTTTCGTCGTCAAAATAATTGACTACGACCCACCACAAAAATCACGTGTTAGTAGCAAAGTCCTAACGATCCGGATGTAACGATATTTGGTAGCCTTGAAACTCAAGTTATCGATTGTCATCTATATTTAACCGAATCTCTATGATTTTCGTAATGTGTACGACTACAGTCAGCGACCAATTTTGAGAGCCCGCTAAGTGATTCGGTTGGTAGCGAATTGTAAATTATACTTACCAAATGTTTTGGTTTTTAAGTCAATACAAACATAAATTATACGGATCGAGCTCGAAGATGGGTTTGTACCGATGAGGCTTTTACGTCCACTTATAGGTTCGGAATATACTCAACATACTAAGTGCGAAAGCGTCGCCGATATTCATAGCATTCGTTCATTTATTATATTAAAGGGTGAGAATCGTGCTATTTTTCGTGTATAAATAAATAACACACAACCGTACCTAAATCATGTTTTAACTTTATTTAATCTCTAAGTATGACAATCATCTCCTAAGTTCACACATTCTAATAATCTAGATCTAGGCACTGTTTATACGACACATTTTGCATACCTATCCACATGAAAATAACAATGCACTCAGGAGTTTAATAAAGTGGATTGAAAGTACCTAATAATTTAATTATAAATCTCCAAAAACCAAAATCATGCACTTTTGCCAACGGGTATCCATGAGTAATTAATGTAAATTAAGTACACTAGTCAAGTAGAAAAAGTGAATGTTAATTTTTAGGGATCTTAATTAACACCCAGTTAATGTGGAAGTCACAGCCAGAAGACATTATTGTAAAAGTGTAAGTACATAGGTAGCGGTCCAAGCCATTCATAACATTTAAGTGTGCTCACATCACTAATGTTTTGTATAGACTTACTACTGTCAATATAATTTGATACTTACCTACTTAACTTTTCATACAATTGTTATACTTATTAATTCTTTTATAAGCTGCATAATTTATCAAAAAGAGTAAATCTGCTGACAATATTGGTTGCCTTATGCCTAGGTACCATTGTTTGATACTTTACAACCTGGAAGTAGCTGCATTTGTAAAACCTATATATAAACATTTTAATTTTCTACCTCAAATTAAACTAGACAATGTGGTACAGATATGAGATCTCAATATCAGAAATTTTTGTGCACGGTATTCTCAACTTCTATACTCAAGAAAAAAATATTAGTTAGGTATCTGTATGGCACCTGTAATTTATAATAAAATACCTAACAATACTAAAGACCTACCTTGTAGGAATTTAGAAAACAGCTAACAGTTTTTTATTATTCTGTACAAGATTTCATAGCGGATAAGTTAACTTAATTGAAATTTAGTTTTTGTAATTTGTTTAAATGTACTAAATTTGCATGCTATATTAGCTAGAATGTACATGGATTCCTCACAACTGTAAAAACTGATTTCAGTTTCAAATGTAAATAAATATTCTATTCTATTTTATTGAAAAATAAATGACAACCACAACTCATGTTTTCAACTTTATTAAATCTCCATTATCACAATCATCTCCTAGTTTACACATTCTAGACACTTTACACGAGGCATGTTGCATACCTATTGAAAAATCTTTCACATGAAATTTTAAACTTTCACTATTCATTTATTTCAACATGTTTTCTTCTACGTCGTGCCTTCAATATATTACATCTCCTCCAAGCTATGTGGCCTTCCGAGGTGTGGACCGCTTCTTACTTCATGCTGCCTCCCAGTCTTCAGACACTCTTGTTAGGGATAACTTTAACTTTTTGTAGAATCCCAATCCATATCCAAAGTATTTAAACAGTAGTACAAATCCCCAAGTATCATTACGCAGCTATTATGTACTATAATGAGAAACTATAAATGCAGTGAGGTCGCCGCTTAAGCCAGAAATGTGTTAGCCGAGCAATATAATTTGCTGACAAGTTATTTGTTACTGATGAAACAATTATTAGGAAAATACGAAAATAATACTATTCAAAATATATAGTTTCCAAAGACAACTAATCAAACTATAGATTTCACCTTGACACATTGACTGTGATTTTTTTTTTTTTTATCTTTTGGCTTCGCACGGCTTGTGCATTTAGCCAATGTCACGTTTAGATTGACTGTGATACTTGCTTGCTATTAGAACAGTAATGTTGCAAGGAGGCAAATTTCTAAATCCTGAGATCCTATTTAACAATTTAAAGTTATTGCTACTTATTAGTTTGAACCTTGAACCATGAAAAATAGTGTTTCCAAGATAAGGTTTACATATTCACTATAATTTTCAAGAAAAACAATAATTAATTTTATTATTAATTATAAAGTTCACAATAAGGTGATTGCGCAGTAGTAGCCCGCGAAATTCAAATTTTCTTCCATTTTTTGCAATTTGCAGGTCAGTATGTTGTATGTTGATAATAATATGATAGGCGGCAATCAAAATATGTATTTGAGCGTTTTCAAAAATAAGTTTACCCTTATGATAAGAGCGCATCTGTTTGGCCACTCGTAACACGCGGTGAACGCTTACGCCTGAAATATTTAAATAAACTAGAACCAATTTTTCAAAATCTTAACATTATTTGACTCATTGAGTTCAACTGGCTATGGTTTGACTAGAATAGTCAATAGAAAAAGCGATCAATAATGAACCGACAAATTAGATTAGAAAAAAGGTGTTGTAGTTTGAGGTCGGGTACTTACTTGACGCCGCTCGGACCCGGGCCTGCAACTGCATCTGCTTCTCTTCCTCCAGTCATTTTATTTTATAAGAAATAGTACCTACTTATTGAAGAACAAAACAAAACAATATTTTGGACGCGAAGTGGATCAAAGATAGTATTGAAAGTAATTTAAATCGGGTAGTAATATAGGTACTTATTGGTTGTCTATGACACCGACTTAGTGTTGCAAGGAGGCAAATTTTTATGTCCATAGATATTTGACAAGTTACTATGGCTTCCTATGAATTTCCATGAAAAATAATGTTTTCAAGATAAGGTTTACGTAATGAATTTCCAATTTTCAAGAAAAACAATTATTTTTATTAAATCATGATCTCCAATTTTCCTCGTTATTAAAGAAGATTTTGAAGTGGCCAATAATTGTCTTTGATAAAACCGAACTATTACCATTTGCCCGTCTAGGGGAGCTCATTAGGACCACAGAGCATGTAATTAGGACTTAGCGAGCGATTTCAAGTCGCTATGAGAACGTAGCGAATGTCGAGACTGCCGGCCCTGGGCCGGTAGTCTCGACATTCGTAGAGACCCCTGAACGACTGAAATCGCTCGCTAAGTCGTAATGGGGTCCCTAGATAGCCAAAATGGTTTGACAAGCATGAAACAATCATTTTCAGTTTCAAAGCAGTTGCGACGAGGACCGTTTTGACGACTGATTTTCGTTTTATGGAAAACTGCAGCGTTTCGTCGTCAAAATAATTGACTACGACCCACCACAAAAATCACGTGTTAGTAGCAAAGTCCTAACGATCCGGATGTAACGATATTTGGTAGCCTTGAAACTCAAAGTTATCGATTGTCATCTATATTTAACCGAATCTCTATGATTTTCGTAATGTGTACGACTACAGTTAGCGACCAATTTTGAGAGCCCGCTAAGTGATTCGGTTGGTAGCGAATTGTAAACTATAGGTACTTACCAAATGTTTTGGTTTTTAAGTCAATACAAACATAAATTATACGGATCGGGCTCGAAGATGGGTTTGTACCGATGAGGCTTTTACGTTCACTTATAGGTTCGGAATATACTCAACATACTAAGTGCGAAAGCGTCGCCGATATTCATAGCATTCGTTCATTTATTATATTAATCTCTTTAAAGGGTGAGAATCGTGCTATTTTTCGTGTATAAATAAATAACACACAACCGTACCTAAATCATGTTTTAACTTTATTTAATCTCTATAAAGTATGACAATCATCTCCTAAGTTCACACATTCTAATAATCTAGATCTAGGCACTGTTTATACGACACATGTTGCATACCTATCCACATGAAAATAACAATGCACTCAGGAGTTTAATAAAGTGGATTGAAAGTAATAATTTAATTATAAATCTCCAAAAACCAAAATCATGCACTTTTGCCAACGGGTATCCATGAGTAATTAATGTAAATTAAGTACACTAGTCAAGTAGAAAAAGTGAATGTTAATTTTTAGGGATCTTAATTAACACCCAGTTAATGTGGATATCACAGCCAGAGGACATTATTGTAAAAGTGTAAGTAGGTACATAGCGGTTCAAGCCATTCATAACATTTAAGTGTGCTCACACCTCTAATGTTTTGTTTAGACTTACTACTGTCAATATAATTTGATACTTACCTACTTAACTTTTCATACAATTGATATACTTATTTATTCTTTTATAAGCTGCATAATTTATCAAAAAGAGTAAATCTGCCGGCAATATTGGTTGCCTTATGCCTAGGTACCATTGTTTGATACTTTACAACCTGGAAGTAGCCGCATTTGTAAAACCTATATATAAACATTTTAATTTTCTACCTCAAATTAAACTAGACAATGTGGTTCTGTACCACATTGTCTAGTTTCATTGTTTAGTAGTTTTGTTTGAGATCTCAATATCAGAAATTTTTGTGCACGGTATTCTCAACTTCTATACTCAAGAAAAAATATTAGTTAGGTATCTGTATGGCACCTGTAATTTATAATAAAATACCTAACAATAATAAAGACCTACCTTGTAGGAATTTAGAAAACAGCTAACAGTTTTTATTATTCTGTACAAGATTTCATAGCGGATAAGTTAACTTAATTGAAATTTAGTTTTTGTAATTTGTTTAAATGTACTAAATTTGCATGCTATTAGCTAGAATGTACATGGATTCCTCACAACTGTAAAAACTGATTTCAGTTTCAAATGTAAATAAATATTGTATTCTATTTTATTGAAAAATAAATGACAGCCACAAATCATGTTTTCAACTTTATTAAATCTCCATTATCACAATCATCTCCTAGTTTCCACATTCTAGACACTTTACACGAGGCATGTTGCATACCTATTGAAAAATCTTTCACATGAAATTTTAAACTTTCACTATTCATTTATTTCAACATGTTTTCTTCTACGTCGTGCCTTCAATATATTACATCTCCTCCAAGATATGTGGCCTTCCGAGGTGTGGACCGCTTCTTACTTCATGCTGCCTCCCAGTCTTCAGACACTCTTGTTAGGGATAACTTTTTGTAGAATCCCAATCCATATCCAAAGTATTTAAACAGTAGTACAAATCCCCAAGTATCATTACGCAGCTATTATGTACTATAATGAGAAACTATAAATGCAGTGAGGTCGCCGCTTAAGCCAGAAATGTGTTAGCCGAGCAATATAATTTGCTGACAAGTTATTTGTTACTGATGAAACAATTATTAGGAAAATACGAAAATAATACTATTCAAAATATATAGTTTCCAAAGACAACTAATCAAACTATAGATTTCACCTTGACACATTGACTGTGATTTTTTTTTTTTTTTTTATCTTTTGGCTTCGCACGGTTTGTGCATTTAGCCAATGTCACGTTTAGATTGACTGTGATACTTGCTTGCTATTAGAACAGTAATGTTGCAAGGAGGCAAATTTCTAAATCCTGAGATCCTATTTAACAATTTAAAGTTATTGCTACTTATTAGTTTGAACCTTGAACCATGAAAAATAGTGTTTCCAAGATAAGGTTTACATATTCACTATAATTTTCAAGAAAAACAATAATTAATTTTATTATTAATTATAAAGTTCACAAATTTTAAGGTGATTGCGCAGTAGTAGCCCGCGAAATTCAAATTTTCTTCCATTTTTTGCAATTTGCAGGTCAGTATGTTGTATGTTGATAATAATATGATACGCGGCAATCAAAATATGTATTTGAGCGTTTTCAAAAATAAGTTTACCCTTATGATAAGAGCGCATCTGTTTGGCCACTCGTAACACGCGGTGAACGCTTACGCCTGAAATATTTAAATAAACTAGAACCAATTTTTCAAAATCTTAACATTATTTGACTCATTGAGTTCAACTGGCTATGGTTTGACTAGAATAGTCAATAGAAAAAGCGATCAATAATGAACCGACAAATTAGATTAGAAAAAAGGTGTTGTAGTTTGAGGTCGGGTACTTACTTGACGCCGCTCGGACCCGGGCCTGCAGCTGCATCTTCTTCTCTTCCTCCAGTCATTTTATTTTATAAGAAATAGTACCTACTTATTGAAGAACAAAACAAAACAATATTTTGGACGCGAAGTGGATCAAAGATAGTATTGAAAGTAATTTAAATCGGGTAGTAATATAGGTACTTATTGGTTGTCTATGACACCGACTTAGTGTTGCAAGGAGGCAAATTTTTATGTCCATAGATATTTGACAAGTTACTATGGCTTCCTATGAATTTCCATGAAAAATAATGTTTTCAAGATAAGGTTTACGTAATGAATTTCCAATTTTCAAGAAAAACAATTATTTTTATTAAATCATGATCTCCAATTTTCCTCGTTATTAAAGAAGATTTTGAAGTAGCCAATAATTGTCTTTGATAAAACCGAACTATTACCATTTGCCCGTCTAGGGGAGCTCATTAGGACCACAGAGCATGTAATTAGGACTTAGCGAGCGATTTCAAGTCGCTATGAGAACGTAGCGAATGTCGAGACTGCCGGCCCTGGAAATGTTAAAGTAAAACTAAAAAGAGATTGGTATTTTGACCTCAAGATAAACGATTAAAAAAATCCATACTCAGAAGACTACAAAAGGACAGTGCTTGAGTCCAACTAAAAATTAGCTTAAAATCTACCAAACATCGCATGTTAAAATGCAATACGTCGGTCCCGAGAGTTTCCGAGATCAATTATTCGTGATAACTGTTTAGTTGGACGTGAATGGGCCACTCACTGCCATCCGTCACAATTTGCACCAGATAATTGGCCCAATGATATTAAAGTTTCAGAGCTTTCTAGTCGTTAAGTACGTCTGTTTGTCAGTGGCTTGTCGAATAAAGTATAGAGAAAAAGTGAAGTTAGTAGGAGAATTGATAGGAATAGAAAACCTACTAAATATGTGTGTAATTGTATAAAAGGAGCATTATAGGTCTTTGATATTACCTATATACAGGGTGACTGGTAATTAGTGACCGATACTTAAACACATGATTGTGCTCATGATAACAAACAACTTTTACTATGGGACTAAACGTGAAATCGCGAAACTAAAATCAACTGTTCAGTACATTTATGTTCGCATAATTCGTCTAAATGTTGGGAACAGCAGATTTTTTTTTCGCGATTCCAGGTTTGGTCCCATATTAAACGTTGTTCATAATGATGAGTACAATGACCCCTTAAAAGATTGCCACTGTTTACACTTACACCCTCTAACGTATACAAAACCTTACACATTAACATATTAAGTAGGTACACACACTTTACCAAACCCAAAAAATATTCAACATCACATAGGTACCTAATTCAAATACCTACAGTCAGGCAAAAATACGATAAAAATACGCTATTTGAATAGAAAGTACCTCTTGCGATCGGAATGATTGATTCTATATAACTCTGACGTGATGTCGCATAAAATATTGATGCGTCTTCGTCATAAAAAATATATTCCCTTTTTCAAACACTCTCCGATGACCAGGGAAGGCTTTTTGCATAATTTTCCGGATCGCAGCATCTTGATTCCCTGAGTGTACCGTACTAAGGTGTATAAGAAGTGAATTTTTATTGATAGTTTTACGTACCGGTTTTTATGTTTTGATATGGAGATTGGTGGATGAAAATTGAGGGACGTCGCTAAAAATGGCGACTGTCATGTAGGTAGGAAGAATGTCAATCAATCTGCCTAGCCTTTTCCCAGCCATGTTGGGGTCGGCTTCCAGACTAACCGGATGCAGCTGAATACCAGTATTTTATATGGAGCGACTGCCTATCTACCTCCACAACCCAGTGACTGGGTTTTTACGATACCCCTTGGTAAGACTGGTTGTCAGACTTTCGGGCTTCTGACGACTCGTAACAACTGTCAAATATCCACGAATGACAGCCAGGACCAACACCTTAACGTTCTTTCCGAGGCACGGATGAGTCTCGGTATGTAAAGATGATCACACATCCACGGACCAACCCCGGCAAGCGTAGCTTAACCTGATGGATCGACCCGTACGGCTGTTATTACTTAGCCACGAGCAGTGTAAGAGGAAAAAAGTTTTTGACAGCAACAGAATTAGACGAGTATACAGGGTGTCCAGTAAATAGCACGACATACTGCAGGAGGTGATTGCTTGGGTCTATACCTATCAAAACAACACAATATATGTTCAGCAAAATCTTACGGATTTACAGTTTTACAAAATTTTCCGAAATATTGAAAAATCTCTACCTTGAAACAGATTTTTAAGCATCTCGTAATGAAAAATTCCTTTTATAGTATTTTTTTTTACATCAAATTATATGTGAATAGTTACTTTACTCATTGATAAGTCTTTTTTCTATCAAAAACAAGAATGTTTTCAAGAAATAGTACTTTTTGTTTAAATTTTCACAGAACAATTTTCTTATCGCTTATCTTTAACCTACAGTGGTGAAAAAAAACATGTATGTGGCAGTTTTGTACAACAGACTTAAAAAATGCTATTGTAGTTCATAAGAGCATTTTATTTTAAATGCAAGTAATGTGACTTTGAACTCGAATCGTAGTAAGGCCGTACTACGGTTTGAATTACATAACAGTTAATCTACGGCCGACCGGCCGGCCGGTCTGTAAATGACATCTCGAAGGATATGGTGATAGTAAAAAACATTTATTTAAATAAATCACAATAAATACTCAAATTGCTTCCCTTGTGCCTTAATACACGCTCGGCATCTTCTTAAAACTGAGCTTTTGAGTCTTCTCAGGCTTATTTCGGATATTTTTCTTGCTGCAATGTTAACCCTTGCTCTCAATTCACTGTCATTTTGGATCGGTTTTTCATAGAATTGTCCTTCATGGCACCCCAATAAAAAAAATCCAGTGGGTTTAGGTCCGGAGACGTAGGTGGCCATAATATCGGTCCCAGTCGCCCATTCCACCTGCCTGGATAAGCTTCGTCTAAGTAGGCTTTTACTTTCCGGCCACAATGAGCAGGGCACCCATCATTTTGAAGCCACATCACCTCTCTTAGCTCACTCGGAACATTTTCAAGGAGCATGGGTAGGGTTTCTCGTAAAAACTCCATGTAATTATTGGCATTTAATGTCGCATTTTTAACCGACTTCAAAAAGGAGGAGGTTATCAATTCGTCGGAACCTTTTTTTTTTTATTTTTTTTTTATTTTTTATGTATGTTCCCCGATTACTCGAAGATGGCTGGACCGAATTCGAGAGGGTATACATCACAGTTGGTCCCATATAAAATTGATTAACTTTGCTTTGGTATAGTTTTTGAGTTAGCTTCAATAATACGTATTTTTTCCTCACTTTTATAATGGATGATGTTCTAGTTTGTTTTGCAGGTAGTGGTATTAGAATTTGTGTGGGGTAGGTTCCACAACTAAAAAGTGAAAAATAAAAACTTTTTTACAAAAAAATACAACCGACTTCCAAAAACAACTACAAAGTGAAAAATAACTTTAATTTCGGAAGTCGGTGGCAAAAAACGAAAATACATTTAACTAGACACCGACTTCCGAAATTAAAGTTATTTTTCACTTTGTAGTTGTGTTTGGAAGCCGGTTGTATTTTTTTGTAAAAAAGTTTTTTACATGTCATTACATGTTTTATAATAATTCGTGTAAATGAGCAGCTATTACTTATTCTCGTAGTGGTTTTTGACAAAATTACGATAATTACATTTTTTTTTTTCAACAAAATCAGCTTCTCTGGAACAAAATAGCATTTTTTTGTATTTTTTTTTAAATGAAAATGCACTAATATTGTATCTTCCCAAAATCACCACTGAACAGGCTATCTCTTAAGTTTGTTGTTTTTTTCACCATTGTAATTTAAAGTTATGCTAAAAGAAAATCGTTATGTGAAAATTTAAACAAAAAATACTATTTCTTGAAAACATTCTTGTTTTTGATAGAAAAAAGACTTATCAATGAGTAAAGTAACTATTCACGAATAATTTGATGTAAAACAAATACTAGAAAAGGAATTTTTCATTACGAGATGCCTAAAAATCTTGTTTCAAGGTAGAGATTTTTCGATATTTCGGAAAATTTTGTAAAACTTGTAATCCGTAAGTAAGATTTTGCTGAACATATATTGTGTTGTTTAGAGGAGCTCGTGGCTAACAACAGCCGCACGGTTCGATCCATCAGGTTAAGCTACACTTGCCGGGGTTGGTCCGTGGATGTGTGATCATCTTTACATAACGAGACTCATCCGTGCCTCGGAAAGCACGTTAAGCCGTTGGTCCCGGCTGTCATTCGTGGATCTTTGACAGTCGTTACGAGTCGTCAGAAGCCCGAAAGTCTGACGTCCAGTCTTACCAAGGGGTATCGTATTACCTAGTTACTGGGTTGTGGAGGTCAGATAGGCAGTCGCTCCATGTAGAATAATGGTATTCAGCTGCATCCGGATAGACTGGAAGCCGACCCCAACATAGTTGGGAAAAGGCTAGGCAGATTGATTGATATTGTGTTGTTTTGGTAGGTATAGCTATAGACCCAAGCTATCACCCCCTGTAGTATGTCGTGCTATTTACTGGACACCCTGTATAAGCTTGTCCACTCTGAAATCACACGCCCCACTACTGCATTTACCGTAGTGTACCTACGTATATAAATTTAAGTAGAGGGGCGCGTCATTTCAGAGTGGACAAGCTATACTTATCTCTCTTTCGGTATGATGAGTACCTATTGTAAATACTTACATGTTTTTCAAAAAAAATAATCAGCCGTCCCATACATTTGCCTCGAGTAGGGATTGAGGTTTTCTATGGGACAGTTGAAATTTTTTTTTGCGATTACGATGTTGGTCCCATGGAGAAAGTTGTTCGGTTTGATGTCTGTATCACATCCAGAAATTTGACGAGGATGCAAAACGACACGTTGTTTGTGGGCCTGTTTCACCACCAACGATTAAATTCCTATTAACTTACTTGGCAGATAATTTCTATACAAAAGTTCCATTTTTGAATTTATTCGGTAAGTAGTGACTACTCGGATATCGTAAAATAGGCCTTAAAAGTGTTTTGACAATGTCTTTCGAATTTGCGATACGAGTTTGAAAAAAGAAGACAAAACTCATCTATAACTAAAATAGGTTTTAGCGTTTTAGTTTTTTATGAATAAGGGAGTTAGTTTTTAGTGGGCATTCATTAATATACGAGTGTAGGTATTCAAGTTTTATCTGATATCGTTTATGGGTTCTATTGCGTTAACAGTTCAGCCAGGGGCGCTTTAACATTAAAATGTTAAAGCGCCCCTGCTTATTTCTAGCTTTCTAATTGTTTTCCTCCCCCCCCCCCCCCCCCCGCACTTTAATGTCCAACACACTATCAATCGTAATCTGAATAATTTTGAAGCAAATTGCTAATCTTCGAGTATTGCTTCATATATTCGAAAAATTTGTCTGCTCGCCAACGCAAATAACGCAATGAATGTTGTTGAACTGTCCAAATGAAACCGATTCCGATTGATAGTGTTTTACGCAATTGCCCCGCATGTTGCATAAACTGATTCAGAATACGATTCTGTATCTGAATATAATATAATAACCCTCTCAAATCAACATTAAATGACGAACCCAGCCCTTTTGTACTAATTCAGCCATCGGACTCAAAGTAGTCATAACTCAATAATCATCCTATACCGTTTGATTCCCGTTTTTATATCGTAATAATATCGGGTGACGCTGGAGACGAGAATAAATTTTATCTCTCTATCACTTAGTGTCGTATTGCTATCGTAAATTATACCAAGGTTTACTTTGTCATATTTATGGGAACGTAAAGAAGGTTTACTGTAGTAATCACTTTTCGTATTAGGCACTCGTATTGCGGGTTTTATATGACCATATTTTTTGATTAGGAAAAAATATATATTATTTTCATATATTATATTTTTATGATCTATTACTGATAAAATCCTTAGGGACGATATGTTATGCATCAATCATACATTTTTATTCTTAACTAGCTGACCCGTCAGACGTTGTCCTGTGAAAATTACAATACTTACTTACCTACCTTATTAATTTTAGGTCAACCACTTATGACGGGGATCGGAACTGTTTCTCCTAAACACAGGTTATACTGTAACCTATCTAGGAGAACAGTACGACACCCACTAACTAGATTAAGTAACTATGCTTGTGCTTTATACATTACCTACTTTGCCATGTAACCTAGTCCTTGTTGACCAATAAACATATGTCGGGACGTCAGGATTTACTTCGTTAGATTTAGACAGACACGTGGCCAGAAGATGGGTTTCGTGCAATGAAAATACACTGGGTGCGATACACGGTGTTGAAAATCACAATCTAACACAATCACTAAGCACAACGAATCGAATACAGTTCCGTGGCGTAGTAACCCCGATGTTTCTCCGATGCGATCCGACTCTAGACTGTCCTCTTCGCCATGAGGTTCAAAAACATCACGACTCTGTAGAAACGCGCTGTAGGCGTGGGCACCTCACGTGATGTCGCCTGTGGCGCGCTTGCGATTCGTTACGCGTCCGTACTATTGACCGGATCCGACACATATTACATATATTACCTTTTTTTCCATTTTTTTTTCTTTTAAACCACCCCTGAAATATTCAAATCGGTCAAGCTGTTTTGAGTTTTAGCGAAACTAACGAACAGCAAAGTATTGATTTTTCTAAGTAACATTTTGTTCTCGCTTTCAAACCTACACGTTCACGACATTAAGTACTATCGGTAGATCGATAGCTTTCATAAAACTTACTCAAAACTTAAGTCCTTAAGATAGAGCCGTGTATGTAGTGCTATTCTATAAACATCTCACCGTGATAACTTAGGTGAAGTGAGCGTGAAAAGCCGACATTCCACCTGATGCTAGGGGTTGACACTATTGACAGCTCACTTTAAGATCACTTCACATAAGTTTTCACGGTGAGATTTTTACAGAATAGACCGGCTGAACTGAAGTAGGCTCGCGAGTGGTTGCCTCGCGCATTTGGCAGGTATTTCTTTGAACATAGTAATTACTTTAATCATTTTATCACGACAAACTCAGCGAATTGTGCTAAACAATCTTACTACCTTTCATTTATATATATATATTTTTTAAAATTCTGTTTTGTAGCTATTGCGATTGATTAGACATTACGAAAAGGAGTAACTTTGGATTTTTTTTCTATCCAGCGAAATTACTGTTTCCTAAAGTCGATAGTCTATCGACTTTAGGCTAGATTACGAATTTTGATTTAAAACAATAGGTAGGTGACTTAGTTTTTTTTTCAATAAAAAAAAACTGTTTATATTACCGCCAATAAAAAACAATTAAAATATTATTTCAAAATCTAAAGCGATAACCCTATTTTTTTTACCTAAAATATTGCATATGTGTCAAATAATCAAATGACATCATAATATTTACCTTTGTTCTAGCAAAGTTTTGAAATATGAACAATAATCTCGATAACAAACGCCCCCCGCGCGCTCCTCGTTTCGCAAACTGATTTTCAACCACAGACTAACTTTGTTCGTAATGCCGATACAACCTCACGGTTTTTGACAAAAATATACCTTACCTAACCACCTTTCCAAAGAACCTAGAACGCAAAGGGTGGGTCCGCACACAAAATTACAAAATATAAAAAAGTAACGCGCGCGCTGTCATCGTTCGTTTAGGCTCACTTTCGTGCATTCGGACAATCCTCGTTTTTCGTTCAGGCTCACTTTCGTGCAATTGTCGCGTGAGTGGATACATCTTTTTTTCAGAATTTCATATCACTTTTATGTGTACCATATATTCAAAAAACTAGTCCCGCCATACTACGCGGTCTGCCGGGACCGCACCTCACTGTCCCAGGGCGACAGTTCTGTGCTATTTGCGGCCACAGTTTGTCCGGAATGCGGCAAACATGAGCTGCCCAGTCGCATTAAGTTGGGAGCCTTTTGAGCCACGTCAGCTGTCTTTGTTTTGGTGCACACATAATTACAACATTATTCACAAATAATTACCAAATGAAAAACAAAACTCATAACCACGATCTGTACGTCTCAAAGAATTAATAGATTCCCGTCACCCCCACATTACCTAGCACAACACGTCCTTGCATATTGGCTCACATTTCTCCACACGCACATTCTTTAAGGAGTAAAGACATTTCTATCAGCGGGAAGATATTTGAATGCTGCCGATCTCCCATCTGTAATTGATTCGTAGTCTGCTCTTTGAATTTCAATTTGA
Organism: Cosmia pyralina; assembly: GCA_946251885.1. NCBI lineage: Eukaryota > Metazoa > Arthropoda > Insecta > Lepidoptera > Noctuidae > Cosmia > Cosmia pyralina. Next base: position 6,106,217 of record OX276347.1, on the reverse strand, counting down.
ACGATTAAATTGATATAAGTGAGTCGCGGGGACGTATTGTACGTGAGAGGGGAAATCAAATCGTTGAGTTTGGGGGACTGTGTAGGTAGTCTGTTTCCGCTGTAGGGTAAAGAGAGGTCTTTATTTTAGTGCAGTTTATGGTAGGGGAATTTTCTTGGGTTTCAAAATGATCTCCTTCTTGGTCGTTTTGCATGATTTGAGTACAAACCCTTTCACAGGTAGCTACTGCAGTTTTTATTTTTTTTCTTGATTTTTTTACAGGTGGCAACTCTATGTAGGTAGGTAGTTCCATTATAATGGAAAATGAAAAATTATCCACAAAATATAATCTTTGGAAAGATTAATATAAATTAATATTTTTAAACTTAGGCAAGTACTGGGATCCCTCTCACAGAGAGGAGGCCTGTGTCCCACCAGTGGGAACATTATAGGCTGATTATACTAAGTACTACAACATCCTACTTTTACCCAAATAGGTACTACTCGCAATTAGACACCTAACCTGTTCTTTTTCTTCTTCTTCTTGGATAGATAGTACTTTTTATATTAATTGTTCCCAGCTAATCGCTAAGTATCAAAAACTGAACCTAACCCTTACCATTTGCTACGGCCGAGCCCGTCACACAAACAAGCATAGGCAGCGCAAGAGTACTATTATGTAAATACGAAGATTACGATCGTCTCGCAACAGGATATTATAATGGCCTCCGAGGCCGCCTGATGCGATTGGACCGGTGTAAGGGCGCGTAACTCAATACGCAACTTGGACGCCCCTAGTGGCGGGTAGGGATGGGACGCGAAACATCGATAAATAAGAGAGTAGATGTCAAAGTCTCGCGATCATGGCGTATTGGGCAGCGTCCTTTAGCTACTGTGTTGATTTATCGCATAGTTGTGCATCCTTTGCTTAGATATCGGCTTGGCCTTGTTAGGCTTGCTAGGGTGTCTAAGTTACGCTTGAAGGCTCCTTCAAACGGGCGCGACACGCGACGCGACACAAAGGCACCGCGTGTCGGGCGGGGGTGTGTCGCGCGCGATTCGCGTTGCGTGTCGTGCCTGTTTGTGGGAGCCTTGATAGTGTGTTCAATGTGTTCATCTTTACAAATAAATTATTGTAAGTATACAAAATATTGTAAAACATTTTAAAAGAGTAAGTTTGGAGTTTCTTGTCCATTCTTCTCCATACGAAACTTTTTAGAAGGGGCAACTGCTATCAATTTTGCTATTAAACGGACACTGCATTAGTTTAGTGTTGCATAAAACAGCACAGTACTTACTGTTTGAAATCTAGTTGAAAACTGTTCAACATTTTTCGTTTGCTTCGCCTGATTGTCCACCGAAGTCCTCTCCGAATCAACATCACAAAGACAGAAGAAGCGAATAAGAATATATTTATTTCACTAAAATTACATTCAGGACGTCACACTAGGGAAAAGAAAACAACATTGAAAAAAAGAAGGAACAATTTTATTTTTCAAGAGTCGATAAACCTAACATCGATATCTCCCCATCCAACTTTTCCCATCCCTAACCATCTTGGAACTCCCGAAAACTCTAAACGGATTCGACGTCTGTGCTAAGCGACAGTTTTAAAGTATCCTCCTAACTCGATTCTGATGCTGAAACTCGACATCTTTATGTAAATTGTGCCAACTTTACTTTGCGGGCGACTACCATTCGTATTGTGTACCTCTAGAGAGGTATTAAGTCTGTGAGTTTGTTGATTTGAAAAGTGACTCTTCTGTCTTAGGGTGGGTTGCACCATCTTACACTAACAATAACAACATCGCACCTTCAGTTCGATGTTTGTTATTGTTAAAGGAAGATGGTGCAACCCACCCTTATTAAAGTTCCTGTTAGACCAAATATGGGTTGTTCCATTTGACAATTTGTTAGCTGGCGTCATAACTTTAACTGTAACCTTAACCGCTCACGCTTCGCTGGATAAAGTGTTATTGTTAAATATCTGTCACTTCTGTCAGACGCGTCATGTCATGTCCCTACTCCGAACTTTAACTTTTACATCTGACATGACGGTGCAACAGCAGATGACTATGGTCATATTAACTTTGACGGAAACTATAACGTAGACCTTGGTGCAACCCACCCTTAGGGTGTATCTTTTTTATGGGAAGAAAAGGGTATTTTCTTTGTTCTGCGTACCTATTTACTAATGTAAAAAAAGTTCTGAGTAAGAACAGGTAGGTACCTACCTGTTCTTCCTCAGAACTTTTTTCAGAAAAGAAAATGTAATTTTAGTCCTTTAATAACTTATTATTTATTTTTACTATATTTTCCAGATGATCCAGATGATTTTCCAGTACAAACTGATATATTATTATTTATATGGATCCGGAAGGTGACCATAGGAACTCCTCAACTAGACAAGATAGCCCCGTTGTGTTTCGGCCATTTAGATTTATTATTTATTTTAAATCAAATTAGTTTATTGCAAACATGTTGAATAACAAAAAAAAAAGAAACAAACATGCACCCTATAAGGGTACTGCAAAACAAAAAAAATGAATAAACATTACAATTCAAAAAAACTACAACAACAAACAAGAACAACAAATAACAACAACAACAACAAAACAACAACATTAACATCTGTCAAGATTATATATTATACAAATGTGACATTTTTACAAAAATCAAATCAATAAAATAGAATAGACTGTAATTATTATTGTTTATTGTTGTTGATATTGAATTATTATTATTATTAAAATAAGTTTAAATTTAGTCAAAATAAAAATAATTAATTCAAATAAATAAAATAAATCAATTCATTAAATAAGTAACAATGGTGAGCTTATTATTCCAATACGCCATATTATTCCATTTACTTATGTACTTCTTTTCTTCAAAAAACTCTTGCAATGTGTAGTACCTAGCACTTCACTTTTAGCTTATTTTACTGCTATTAGACCCATTTTGCGAGTTGTTTTGTGTTTGCGGTCGTTGGTTTTGTCTTGCCAAGTACTAGCCTAAGGTGTAGACCAGGGCCTCATGGTGTCCAGTTGTGTTTCGGCCATTTAGATTTATTTTGACTCGTGATCTTTTATTTTTCAGAATGCAACACTGCTTTCCATATTATTAAGTAAAGTATAATGTATATTACAATACGTCTACCTTTATCTCTCTATAGGATAGGCAGAGATATGGACTGTAGACCTATTTTGCCAGTTAGGTAAGTCCCAATATAATGGTAATAAGGAGCAAGCCTAACGCCATCCAGACTCCTGGTTGCTACTGAGAATTTCAACAACATCGGGCAAGACAAAGACAATATTTACTTAGATAAGGCAGGTGAAGCTAAGGCTCAGCCAGTAGTGCACCTAGCACTACTAATGGTCTAGTAGTCGTGTCAATATTAGCGTTAGTGATAGAGTTAGTGAGGGGGGTTCGATATCGTGTCGGGGATTTGTCTTACCTTTTCTCGTATGAGTATTGGATTGTATTAATTTGTTCATCAGATTGTTGTCAGATGCACAGAAACGGACATAGGCTACCTTTCATCCCGAAAAAAAGTACTGTTTCCGAGGAAAACAACATTAACGTTCTTGCGCCCGTCGTTGCGTTGTTGCGTTGTGATGGCGCCACGTGTCTTTCGAATCATGATTGAATTATATAATTACAAGCAGAGTACAACCCGAATTGATTGTCAAATGCTAAATTAACGCGGGCGAAGCCGCGGGCAAAAAGCTACTATTGTGAATTATGATTTTTTTTTTTTTTTTTTTTTTTGTGGAAATCATCAAATGACTTCTCCCGCTCTGGGCGGAGCGGGAGGGCGTGTTAGACTTTTACTGACTAAAACCCACCCGTGTTCCTTCAGTTGCCTGTGCCAGGGGCACGGTATCTCTTTCGAACAACCCACGACCCCGGCGGCATAAATACCAGGCCCTGGGTATCGAACCCAGACCAGTGACACCTCTCACACACTTCACCAAATATGTCCACCGATCACGTATCTATTTGACTTTAAGCGCATCAATACAAAAGACTGCAGACGCTTTCTATTCGCTTTCCTCCTTCGTATTTACATAGACTACAATCGATCAAAAACCTACCTTAACTCCCTTGAATCACCATCGAAACTCCTTTAGCAACAACCAAAAGGAACCATCGAACCTCTGCTAAGAAGAAACGTACGTTATTTTGAGTGGAATAAGAATATCTATCTATAAATTGCAATGTTCGAAATTGGTAAGACATTTCCCATTGAACTTTCAACCCTATCTTTATTTCATAACGCGTATTTTCCCTTGCGGTGAATATAAAGCAGGTGCGACACTGCTGTGGTCGCGACAAGGTACAATTTGAATATATTTGATGGTTCCTACCAACCATATTGGAAGGGTGAAATGATATTGCAAAGTGATATCTGTCGTGATGAAATTGGCATCCATTGCGGATTATCAAGGCTTCGGAATTGACTTTATTTTATGAGTACTGTGAACCTTTATGGGATTACGATTGGGACGTATGAAGAGGTTTTCGAAAATTACATTTGAGATACCTACTAGAAGCGCCAATTTGAATAGTTTTGCTTACGAATTGTACGTACTGGTAACAAAAGAGTTACAGAGGTAACATTTAAGCAAAAGTGAGCCGATGTTTACTGTGCTCACTGTACCTACCTACATCATTACCGTTTCCATGATAAATTTTTTACAAGAATCATTTATTGATTTTCAGGGTTCCGTACCTCAAAAGGAAAAACGGAATCCTTCGTTGTCCGTCTGTCTGTCAGTCTGTCAAGATGCTTTATCTCAAGAACGCGTGGAGTTATTAAGCTGAAACTAATATCAAATAGGTCACTTGGAGCTCTAAAAAAAATCAAGCTTCTAAGTTGGCGCATTAAAAAATTACAGCCATTTATGCGACATAGGTCCGCCTTTGTACATTTTAAGTGCGAAAAGTTTAAATAAATAAATAAATAGGTATAATTGATACTCGCAAGTAAATCAAAACCTACAGGGTATCGGTTCTCGTTGACCTAGAATCCTGAAATTAGGCAATAAGCAAGTTCTCACAGCACAAGTAAAGGAAAAAGTCCGAAAATCGTTAATTTGTAATTGTATCACATAAAAAAATTTTTTTTGGGATTAAAATTTTTTTGCAGCTTTGGAGAATTGACGGTGACGTATATCAATATATGGGAGAACATGTTTTTCAACTACAATGTTAAGTTCGTTTTTGGGATCAATTCTTTTCAACTACGGAACGCATCATTGTGCGTGGTCCGACACGCACTTGGCCGGTTTTTTTAAAAATTGCATAAATAAATAAACACTGTGTCTTAATTTTATACTTAGCAACTTCGGTCGCGTGTAATTTCTTGTCCCCCCGACCCACCCCGTCGCATCGCATCGGCTGCCCGCGCTATTACTTCTTTTTCACTTAGCGTTCTTTCAAACTTTTTTTCTTTTGGTTCGGCTCCTAGGGGTCCTAGCGTGATTTTGAGCATAGGCTATAATGGAATTCAAGAGTTGGGCTATCAAATGCAAAAATAATTTTTCAAATCCGACTGGCAGTTCCAGAGATTAGCGCATTCAAACATACAAACAAACTATTCTGCTTTGTTATTAGTATAAATAGATATAGATTTAAATTCTATGTAAAATTGTAGGCAAGTAAGTACCTAAGCTTTAGTCATTGATAATAATGTGCCTTAAATAATAATGATAAACACATGGTGTATTCTTGTTATCAACACGACCTAAGATTAGGAATGTCAAGGCGTTACTGAGATAACGTTTTATATGTTTTAATTACCTGTAAGTTTAATACTTTTTAGGGTTCCGTACCACAAAAGGAAAAACGGAACCCTTATAGGATAACTTCGTTGTCCGTCTGTCTGTCTGCCAGTCTGTCAAGACCCTTTTTCACAAGAACGTGTGGAGGTATCAAGTTATCAAATACGTAGGTATATGATCTCTTGAAGCTCTAAAAAATCAAGCTTCTAAGTCAACCATAGATTTTTTTATATTTCTATGAAGTCAACGCAATATAAAAAAACTTTTTTACAAAAAAATATAACCGTCTTCCAAAAACAACACTACAAAGTGAAAAATAACTTTAATTTCGGAAGTCGGTGTCTAGTTAATACGTATTTTCGTTTTTTGCCACCGACTTCCGAAATTAAAGTTATTTTTCACTTTGTATTGTTGTTTTTTTTTGTAAGAATGTTTTTATTTTTCACTTTTTAGTTCTGGTAGCTACCCCACACAAATTCTAATACCACTACCTGCAAAAGAAACTAGAAGATCATCCATATAAAAGTAGGGAAAAAATACGTATTATTGAAGCTAACTCAAAAACTATCCAAGCAAAGTTAATTAATTTTATATGGGACAAACTTTGAGGTATACCTACCCTCTAGAATAAAACAAAAAAATTACAAATCGGACGACTCTGTAAAATGCGTGGTCATACATTAAAAAAAAATACATACGTGTCGAATTGAGAACCTCCTCCTTTTTTTCCGTCGGTTAAAAATACGGCCATAGATGCGAAATATTTTGATATTTTTTTTTTACTCGTAAGTAAATCAAAACCTATAGGATACCTACTTACCGTAGACCTAGAATCATGATATTTCGCAAGAAGCAAAGCAAGGAAAAAGTACAAAAATTGCTAAATAGTTATTCTATCACAAAACAAACATAAAAAAAAATATGTTTGTTTTTGGGATAAATTCTTTTCAACTACGGAACCCTTCATTGTGCGTGGTCCGACACGCACTTGGCCGGTATATGTGTCTCTAGGTTTTAACCGTTTTAAAGTTATTAAATTAAAAATAATTAAGTCTGTGCCAACTGCTTACTGCTCCTTGTAGAATGAAAGATTTAAAAATTCTAAAGCCTAAATTAGAATTTTTAAATCTTTTATTCTTGTCAGCGTTTTACCTAAGTAGGTAATTATTTAGATACTAGGGACCCGCCCCTACTTGACCAAATATCGAGGTTTCTCTAATAAAATATGTACGATGCACTATAGTCATAAACTTTCCGGAATAAATTATATAAATGATGTTGAAAACCGCATCAAAATCCAGTGCGTAGTTTAGAATATCTACGCGGTCACACAGACATACACGAAAAGCGACTTTAGTAAATCAGGGGTCAAATTAAATTGATTAGCGAAACTCCGCAGACGTGATACCTTAACACGACAAAATAAAAACAATTAAAAAAAACAAAAAAGAGTTTTTGATTTTTAACTTCTCAAACGTCGGACGTAATCACGTAGGTACACCAAGTGTAGGTATTTCATTTTTGTTAGTTTTTTTTTTATATTTCAGATGCAATACATAAATAATACCTCTGAAATTGCCGTTTTGTATGAAAAAATTTAAACGAATTTTTTTCATGCATTTTTTATTTGTATTAATCGAAGTAATCACCCATGCAATCAATGCATCTTTGCCAACGCAGTGGCAGTTTATTGATGCCCTTCTTAAAGAAATCAGCTGGACGGGAGGCAACAAATTCTTCAAAGGCATTTTGTACTGCCTCTCGGGTATTGAATTTTTTTCCCGCCAAGAAGTTATCCAAATTCTGGAAAAAGTAGTAGTCTGTAGGCGCAAGGTTTGGTGAGTAGGGCGGATGACGGAGAGCTTCCAACCCCAGTTCTTATAGGTCTAACCATGTCACTCTCACAACTAAGACGAATATAACATCACCTCATTTTCATAAAGCTGCTTCAGACTTACTGGACGTGCCAAAGAAATAGACATACCTACATAATACATACATACATACCATACATACATACATATACTTACACCTAGTTTAAGAGTCAGTGTTTAAATATTGAGCTTTGTATTAGCCCATAATAAGTGTTAGTCATAAGGTTATTGCTAAGGGCTTTTTGGTGAAATAAAGAATTATTATTTATTAATTTATTTATATTACCTACCCTCCTTCTGGGCCAGTCGGGTATAATAGATTTGATGATTTTTTTTAGTGTTGTTAGGTACTTGAAGTATGACTTGAAGAAATCAGAGGGGCAATTCCCGTATTTTTATAACAACGTTCGCAATCTCATCTCAGTCTCAATCTGTCAAAATTGTATAGAGTTTGCCTACATTTTTGACATTTGATTGTCGCTGGCTGACATTGCGACTTGGAATTTGAACGTTTTTAATTACGAGAATTGGCCCTCTGTTTTCTTTTGTTTTATAATGTTTAGATATCGGCCATCATGTCTGTGAATAACTGATTCTTTAAACTGATATTTCAATTGACTACGAGTACATTAACTGCGGTCGACGACCCCAAAAAAAAACCTCATCAAATTATTTTCTTTTTTATTTGATTATGTTTAGATATACTGTAATATAGTATAAATATGTGTATATATATACTCATAACGTCTGCGGAGTTTCGCTAGCAAATTTAATTTGACCCTGTAGATTATGCCCCATGTAACGAAAAAGACCACTTAAAAGACAGAATTATTAGGTATTTTAAATTTTCTCATTTGGGGTAGGTTGGGGATCTAAAGTTCACTAGGTACTTACTGAAAATAGCAATATATTTTTTTTTTTGTTACATTGCTCTCTAGATTCCAAAATGTTATTAATTAACATAGAATAAAAATATCCATTAACATAAGCATGTAAGAGAACGACAATAATTATTATAATCAATAACCGATAACGAATATAAAATCGATGAACAAACAAAAGTGCTATCAGGTTCCACCGAGATTTGAACTCGGATCGCTGGATTCAAAGTCCAGAGTGCTAACCATTACACCATGGAACCGCTTGACGTGTGTTGCGAAATAGTGCGTTGTTCGGTATCACCTACGAACCGGCGCGGCGCTTGCGTCATCAACTCTAATATTCTATATTGATTCATGCTATTATCAACTTTATTGCCTGTGAAATAATAATCTTATTATCGTATTCGTTTGCGGAGAATGAGTTTTGTTTGAAGTCGTGAGTTGATTGACTCATACTATACCTATGCATACCTAAATTATGTACCTAAATATTAGATAATGAGTATTTATATTTATCTAAATTTTTATTTTCCACTATGGCCAAACAGTACAAGTTTAAATAAATACTTTAGATAAAAGGTGTAAAACGTGTAAATAATAATTATGATAACTTTTTATATAATAATATAGTTTCAGCTACCACCTACTTGTATATTTCATATTTTGATTAGATTAATGAATTGGAGGAGCTCGTGGCTAAGTAATAACAGCCGCATGGGTCGATCCATCAGGTTAAGCTACGCTTGCCGGGGTTGTCCGTGGATGGGTGACCATCTTTACATATCGAGACTCCTCCGTGCCTCGGAAAGCACGTTAAGCCGTTGGTCCCGGCTGTCATTCGTGGATCTTTGACAGTCGTTACGGGTCGTCAGAAGCCCGAAAGTCTGACAACCAGTCTTACCAAGAGGTATCGTATTACCCAGTTAATGGGTTGTGGAGGTCAGATAGGCAGTCGCTCCATGTAAAATACTGGTATTCAGCTGCATCCGGTTAGACTGGAAGCCGACCCCAACATAGTTGGGAAAAAGGCTAGGCAGATTGATTGATTGATTAGATTAATGAATTGCAGAGAAATTCTTAGCTCCATTCAATGTTCTAAAATGTAATCGATATTATGTACTTACCTATGTATAATAATGCACACCTACTTAAAATTACATTTTATGTAACTATATTATTAAATAAAAGCAATCATAATTATTATTTACACATTTTACACCTTTTACCTAAAGTATTTATTTAAACTTGTGCTATTTTAAAAGTAAGCTAGCATACTTTTTAATTTTCGACAAAAACAACTTACTTAGTTATTTAATTTCTAATTTCTTTTATTCAAAAACAAAATCCGTTTTACCTTTTCACTTCAAATAATAATGTCGTTAATCCACCAGGGCCGGACTCGGACGCGCAAATCTTCTTCAATCTCGCGGGGCGTACAATCATCGGGCTGGCCATCAATTATTCACAATACTGATTGCGTCCGAGACGCATGTGGATACCAATGAATTATATATGACGCTGACCCGTCAGGGAACGGATTTGGGGCAGATTTTTTGTAATTTTTGAAAAAAGTATGCTCGCAGATTTTTTTTGTCGCGGTTTGAATTTGACTTAGTTAACTAAGGTGAGACATGGTGTAGGCCTGGGTAGGCTGCTCTAATCTAACTATCTCTACTTAGACCGTTAAGAGTAAAAATAACTTCAAATCAGGTTCCACCGAGATTTGAACTCGGATCGCTGGATTCAAAGTCCAGAGTGCTAACCATTACACCATGGAACCGAATGATTGAACAATTAAAACTTATGTAGCCATTGCGAATAACAATATCCACTAATGATTGTGTCACCAAATGATTGTTTTTAAATTATGTGAATTCATAGAACCACAAATTAGGTAGTCTACTGTTACGACTGTAAACACAGGTGATTACGATGTCTATTGTTTCAGTAAACAATGTAATATTAGGTATGTACTTACCTACCTACGCAAGTTGTATTTAGGCAACCTATTATGATATATCTATTTCCTAGAAATTGAGTTGTTATGTGTAATATATTTTTAACGGCTATTGAAGTTCGAATTATTATGTCGATGGCTATAAGAGTAGGGGAAGACCAAAGAAACGATGGATGGATTGTGTGAGATATGGCTAGAAAGGGGATGACTACCGAATTGACGACTAATAGAGAAGTATGGAAAAAAGGACATGTTGCGCCGACCCCAAATAGATTGGGATAAGGGCAGGAGAATAATGATGATTAATTGAAAATTATTAGTAATTGTCTATTATTATTAATAATTACCGAAAGTCGAGGTAAAAGTAAGAAATTAATCACATTTACCGGTGATTATTAATAATGTAACCTTAGTACCGTTAGATGTAATAATTTTCAAAGCTTATTTAGTATTTTAGTTCATTACCTATAAGTACTGTGATAGGTATTATCAATAAATACCTATTGAACAAAGAAATAGAAAAAAAAAATGTTGATTTTATGATAGACTCCGTGTCTATGATTGTACTTATATTTTTAGCAGAACCAAAGAATAAACGATTTTGCTCGTAACTTTCTTTTAGTTATGTATTTGTAAGTACTGTGGTATTATAAATAAATAGGGACTAATAACTTCGATTCTTATTTTATTTTATTACTTTTGTCGACGAGAGTAGTGAATTATTAATAACAATTGTTAAAAGTGATGAATTTCAATTTTATAATCACATTTACCAAATCCTGAGGTAATTATTAATAATGATGAATAATAATTAATAATTTTCAATTAATCACATTAACCGTAACAATGTTATTGAAGTTGGAATTGTGGTTATTAGAAATCTCTGAAAAAATGCGTTGGAAGAACCTCTTGAGGCATTAAAAATGAATAATTTTCTTTCTATATTTTTATTATTATTGCAGGTATCGGCAACGTGCCCAAAAAGTACGCCCGTCAATTGCTAATGTTTTGAACTCCTACATTTTTTCTTTTTTCCTCCCAATTTTCCATTTTCAAAATCCTTCCCTGTACCTATAGAACAACGGTCCAACTCGCAGTTCGTCCCACAGTGCGTGCTAACAGGCGTTTAGCGTTCGTCTGTACCCACGGGACCGGCTCCTTGCCGCTTACTACAAATCTAACTAGGTTTTTTGTGTAACGTAATCAAATACAGAATGCGGCTTTTGTTCTGGTGAATATAGCGAAATGGCGTAAGTATTACTGACTTTTTTGTACATGGTTTTTATTCAGAAGAGACGGGGACAAAGTTTATTTATTTATTTATTTATAAAGGCTTACCAACTAAACACATATCTACACAGAATTATCCAAGTGTCTTTGTCATAATATAGATGCGCATGTATGCAAATTATAGGAAAGCACGGCACTATCAATTGGCGTACTAAAACATTAAACAGAAAATAAAAAATTAAACTCTAAAACAAATTAAAACGATTAAAAAATCATTTGAATATTATGAAATTGAAATTGAATTTGCTTACAAAAGCTGTTTTTTTTTTTACTTAACAATTTGCATTTTACAGTTGTTTTATCTCACGAAAGCGGAGCCATACTTGTAGTTGTAATGCGTATAGACACGCGCTCTTGTGTGCGTAACTACAGGTAGCGTTACCAAGCTCATCGCTAATGAACAAAATAATAAAGTTATTAGATTTTTGCTATGTATAGATAAGACATTAAGACATTGTACAATAACATAGAAACTTATATTCAAGAAACATTTAATTTTAGCAATATTTTGAATACAATTTATATTTTATTTAAATTAATATTTCAAGTAGAATCGTAACTAGACTCTTCTTCAGAGTCAGTTTCTTCTTCACTGTCATCTTGTAAATTTATTATTAATTCAAAATCAGTGTCAAAATATTTCATATAATCAGTTTCTTTTCTAATGACACTATTACAAGTATTACGCCATGTCTCACTTGTTATTTTTGTAATACTCTCTTCAATAAGTTTTTCTGTGTTGGTCATATTTTGCTCGACGTTTCTTAGAGCAATGTAGTTTTTTTTAAGGACCCCCCAGATGTTCTCTATGGCATTAAGCTCAGGGTGGTAAGGAGGGAGGCGTAATACTTCAAATCCTTTACTTTTTATGTATTTATCGATTTTGTAAGTGATAAAATCACTTTTATGGTTTTTTATTATATCATATAACTCAACTTTGCGCAAATTTGTGTCGAAATGAGAAGTGAGCCATTCTTGCATCTCAGATTTTGTTGAGGCTGTCGTCGGCAATTTCTCAGCACGCGTATTATGGTACGATGCATTATCTAGTACTATTACGGAACGATCTGGCAAATTCGGCACCAACTTTTCATTCAGCCATTTTACGTAATTTTCAAAATTCATGTTGAAATGGTAGTCTCCAACTGTGGAATTAGCTTTGTAGACTAAGCAAGCGTTCTCAATAAATCCGGCACAGGTTCCAGCGTGTACTAAAATAAAACGAGTACCTTGACTAAGTTTTTTTAAAAATGGAGATGGTTTGTCTTTTTGGGCCCAGGTGTTATCTCGAACATGTGTTGTCAATACGTAACTTTCGTCAGTATCGACAATAGGCCGACCTTGAGAGCAGTAATCGGTTATTTTTTTAAAGTATTTTAGTCTCCACATCTGGATATCATGCCGTTCAACTAATACTTTCCTATTGTTATCGGTTTTACGCCACTTGTAGCCCAATTTATTTAATAACTTACGTAGCGTTGCGAGACATCCATCAAAACCATTTTTTTCATTCAAGACTGCCCTTAGTTTTGCCAAAGTTGGAATTTTTTTTTGTACGATATGAAAATTTTGTATTGTGCTCCGTACAACGTCAGCTGTAAATCCATCAATGTCAACTTTATTTTCTCTCTTTCTTCGGTTTTTCATGGGAGACATAAAATTCGAAAATGTACTTGCGACATTTCTTCCTTCTTTTAATATTTTTTGCACTGTTTTTTGCACTTTTGTGCACTTACCCCGTCGCTGCTGCAGTGCGTTTTGTAATAAAATAAATAAAATTTTGCAAATGTGATAAATCACAATTTGGTTCTCGATGAAGTTCCGTGAATTCATATTCTTCTTTGAGAAAATTGTAAATATTTGCAATCATTTGACGAGCCTCAAAGAAACAATACATTATTAAAATCTAGTTTACATGTTCTTATTAAACTAACTAATACATTAATTCAATACACACAACATAAATACACACTAATGTGTGTAAACTGTTTTTGAATAATAAAAAAAAAAAAAAAAAAAAAAAAAAACCAAACATGAACATTTAATTTGCCTTACCTCACTGCGAACAACTTTTTTCCGTTTCTTCGTACTTTCCATGCTGACGGTATTTGATAAATAATGTTGGCGCGAACCAAGAAGCTCTACTGACTCGGCCGGCGACTCGGCCACGACTGGGCGCTCCTGAACTTACGCACGCAAACACAGTGTGCTAGTACACTTACACACACAAGTATCATAAGTAAGTAGCGGGGGTCACCCGCTTTCGTGAGATAAAACAACTGCATCAAAATGTTGGTTCATAATAGGGATGATCTATGTGATGTCAGAGTCTGCAGTGCTAGGGAGATTCATCCAACTTCACGTGACGAGATCACACTAAGATTTGTTGCATAATCAGTCTATAATGTTCCCGCTGCTGGGACACAGGCCTCCTCTCTTCGAGAGGGTGTTGGCTGTAATCTACCACGCGGGCCCAGTGCGGGTTGGTAGATGTCACGTCTTCAAATTTTTGGTTCTAGGGTATACCGGTATCCTCACGATGTTTTGTTTCACCGTTTTAAGAGCAGTGGTAATTAAATTATCTACACAAAGTAACGCACCTGCCTGGGTTCGAACCCACGACCTAACAAATCGTAAGTCGGAACCGTTACCACTAGGCCACCACTCTAATACATCTTTTTTAATTTTTTTTTCTTTTCTATTATAAATATTTTCACCTTTTTTTAGTATTATAATTTTTTTTAATAATATTTTTGTTTCCTGTAAATGTAGTGTGCATAATAAAGAGTATTCTATTCCATTATTTGTTAGCTTGAGTATTGTTTTAGTAATTGACTTATTTATTATTTGAATTTTATGATTGTCAGTACCAACCAAATACTTAATTTAATAATTAAATAATTAATTAACAAGTAACCAAATAATTAGTCCAAAATAAATGAATGAATGAATTAATAAAATTATTTGAAATTAGAGAGTATCGAGTAGTGTTCCAGTTTGTAGGTATATGGATAAAGGCTCCTACGCGAATCGCACGCGACACAAAGGCACCAGGTAGCGCGTAACGAGCGGTACCTTTGTGTCGCGTGTGATTCGCGTCGCGTGTCGCACCTGTTTGAAGGAGCCTTAAAACAACGAGATTTCAATATGACTGTCGATGGCCGTAATAGAAAAGGTAGACCAAAGGAAAGACATGTGTTAAACGAAGGCTATAAAGCTAAGGTACGAGTATGTTCGCATTACCCCGTCATAATGTAGGGAGCAGCAGATTTTTTTTCGCGTTATCAGGTTTGGTCCCATAGTAAAAGTTATTCATAATGATGAGTACGATGACCCCTTTTCGGATCGGACAGGGTTTTTGTTACACATGTACAACATAAATAATTGGCAGCTGTACGTATTGCGTGACTATGACAAGAAGGGTTCCACTCAACATTATGCTGTGTTATGAGACCCACAGCACAGCGCTGATTATCAGTGGTCACCTGAAAACAACATAAGGAAACTCAGTCAGGTGTAAAGATTTGTACAGAAGGCAACATATTCATTTAAATAAAAATAAAAAGAGAAGTCCTCTGCCTGACTGACTGATTGACTGACTCATCAACGCCCAGCCCAAACCCTTAGATCTAGAAAGCTGAAATTTTGCACAGAGGTTCCTTTCATAATTTAGACAAGGAATTAGGATGGAATTCCCGGTAGTACGAGTATATAAAGTGGCACCGCTGACTGAAAAGTTGTGCGGAAATCGATTGTGATGGGTTATGTGATGCGGAGGAATGTGGAAAATGTCGTGAGGAAAGATTTGAGCATGAATGTTGATGGCTATAAAAGACCAAAGAAACGATGAATGTTCTGTGTGAAAGATGATATGGCTAGAAAGGGGTGACTATCGAGATGATGAAGCATTCCCGTTTGAGCACCTATTTTTTGAGCACCAAAGGTATTCCCATCTGAGCACCAATCAATATTTTAACGTGGTGCTCAAAAGGGAACAATAAAAAATATTCAACTTTATTCCCTTTTGCGCACTACGTTGCGGTAGCTTCTAGTAATGGGGTGTTTAATAAAACATATCGATACAAATTGGCGGTATTTTTGAACACAATGGAATACCTCGAGGTCATTGACATTGAGGTCAAGGTCAAAATTCTGCCAATTTGTATCGACATTTTTTATTAACACCCCATCACTAGAAGCTACCGTAGGTGCAAAAGGGAATAAAGTTGAATATTTTTATTGTTCCCTTTTGAATACCACGTTAAAATATTATATACCTTTGGTGCTCAGAAAATAGGTGCTCAAACGGGAATGCTTCGAGATGATGACCAATAGAGAAGTATGGAAAAAAGACATGTTGTGCCGACCTCAAATAGATTGGAATAAGGGCAGGAGAATGATGATAAAAATAAACAGTACTCAATACAAGGACAGAGTCGCATCCTATCAAGACTGATAATCTAAAATGTGTACCTAATAAAGCAGTAATATTAAAAACACTCGATACATCAGCCATTAGGTTAATGATCAATCGATCATGGCGTCGCAAACATTGACGGTTATAGACAAACATACTGCTAGTACGGAATCGGGTGCCAGTTAATTGGATTAATTTAGGGTTCCGCGGTGAAAGTGAAGTGTTAGAATAATATCTATAGTGGAAAAATTGGGTCTGTTTAAGCCTTATGTTAGCAGAATTTCGAAAAAGTCCTAATGGGCAGTACCTATAAGGTCCACGACTAAATTATTTCAAAGATACATAAATACACTCCTGGACACCTGAATGAATGAAGCCACCCAGCATATTTTTGATTAAAGGTCTTTTTTACCCGACTGCGGCGAAGCCCAAAAGGTGGGTTATGTATGTGCATAACCATGACCACGCACTGTGAAGGCTGTCAACGACGATATAGGAAACGTTTATTTAGTAAGCATTTACGACGGCCGTCATGCATGTTCGGCATGGAATTAATTAATGCCACTATGACGTGCTGTGGAATGTTCTCCCATGCTTCCAAGATTACAGTTTTCAGCTCCTGTAAAGTTTCTGGAGCTGGTTAGTTAGCTCGACCATGAGTCTTCAGCTCATCCCTTATGTGCTCTATAGGATTCATATTTGGGCTTCTTGTTGGCCATGCCATTACTGCGATTATAACGTCATGCAGGTAGTCTCGAACAATTCTTGCATTGTGCGCCCTTGCATTACCAATTATCATTATCATGCATAAAAATGAAATCCTGGCCGAAAAACTCAGCATATGGCATCACACGAGCCTCTATAGGCATTGACAAATGTAATGGTCAATATTTAGTGGTGGCAACCGGGGTCCCGTCACAAACCTCAAGGCCAGTTTTTCCTTCGGTGGAAATTCCACTCCAGACTATCCATGACCCACCGCTTTAACTAACCTTCTCCTCAATGCAAAATTGCTGAAGTCGTTCTCCCTGTTGTCCATCATTACCATACAGCATATTCTTGAAATCGTAAAAAGAACATTGCTCCATTGACGTTGAGTCCAATGCAACTGCTCTCCTGCAAACTTAAGACCATTCGGTGAGCTCGTGTCAGTGTGGGACCATTGTCTGGCTTACGAGGTTTCAGGCCACGTACTTCGAGTCTCCTTCTAACAGTTCGAGCGCAAACAGTCAGTCCATGAAAGTTTGGAAGCTGTTCTTGGACCTCAACTAAGGTCAGGTGACGATTACGCAGGCTGGTCGTAAAGATAAACTGATTTAGTCGTGCTGTAGTGACCTGGTTTCGTGGTCCTCCTGGACGACTCACGAAGCCGCCAGTCTCAAGCACCCTAATTGCGAAACACTTTATCAACCGGAATTTGAATCAATTTGAAACAAATTGTTAATCTATTGCTTCATATGTTCGAAAAATTTGTCTGCTCGACAGCGTAAATAACGCAATGAATGTTGTTGAACTGTCAAAATAAAACCAATTCCGATTGATAATGTGTTACGCAATTAGGGTGCAGGTATCGATGGTAAATTCTTAGACCGGTAGAACGGCTTACATGAAGTAGTGCACTTTCGTTTAGCTGAGTAAGCCCAGACTAAAGAAGTTCCATAGCTAGCGCGGCTACTTCAATCAATAGACTTTTAGATGCTCTAATCAAAGCTTGTTGCTTCTTTAAGAGCAATCAAACTACGATTTTCTTCACTTTTACAAATTCGTGAATTCAAATTTGGAACAATAAAATTGGTGATACTTCAAAACTGCATAAAAACTATTTCTCTAACTTATCATTATTTTGATGTTCAGGCTTATAAACATAAAAATGCACGGTGGCTCGATTTAGGAGTCCGGGAGTGTATTTACAAGTAGCTTCATGCTTTGTCATTGGACCACTGTTTTCAAATACTGTAATTTGTTTTTGTTTATTTAGCATTGCAAGCTTCTTTGAATTTCCATTGACCTTTCGTTAACCTACAACTTTGGAATTGCCAGCATTTTGATTTTTTTACCTTTAAACGGGTAAATCATTTATTTGGTGGAACACAGATGAAAAAACGCAACACTAAATGCACAATGAAATAATAGACATTAAGTAAGTACACACATCTTAAACTATTAAATGAGCAATATTTGTATAGTATTATTAATTATAATCAGTCTCTGTTCCCCTCTTGCTTGAAAAGTTGAAACGGATTGGTGTTAGAGGGGTGTGTCTAGACATTTTTAGGAGTTACCTGAGTGAGCGTTCGCAAACCGTAAAAATAGGAAATCACGTTAGCAGTCAGCAATTTTTAACCTACGAAGTGCCGCAGGGTAGTGTCCTTGGACCTACCCTGTTTCTTATTTACATAAATGACTTATGTAATCTGGCTGTAACTAACACTAAAATTATAACCTACGCGGACGATACCGTCATGCTCATTCATGGTAGGGATTGGTTGGAAACCCGCTCATATGCAGAGTTCGCTCTGCTTGTTGCAATGAAATGGCTAAATAAAAACCTGCTAACC
Organism: Cosmia pyralina; assembly: GCA_946251885.1. Classification (NCBI taxonomy): domain Eukaryota; kingdom Metazoa; phylum Arthropoda; class Insecta; order Lepidoptera; family Noctuidae; genus Cosmia; species Cosmia pyralina. The sequence continues at coordinate 6,087,475 of OX276347.1, read as the reverse complement.
CTCAATGTAGAAAAAACCAAGTTCATTACATTTGCTCCAAGTAGAGTCTCTAAACCTCCTTCTCCTTATACTCTGACGGCACATAAATGCGGGTTAATATCGGCTGATTGCACTGGTTGTGCTCAGATTACGCGCACCCACAGTTTTAAATACTTGGGTGTTGTAGTTAATAGATAGTACGCTGACATGGAAGGAGCAGATTGAGGCACTGGTTTCCAGGGTCAGAAAATTAATATTTGTCTTCAAAAACTTGCGAACATCTTCAGGTTTTGACACACTTCGAATAGTATATTTCGCTCTGGCACATTCCATCATAAAATATTGTATTGCAGCTTGGGGTGGGGCTGGGAAGTGCTTAAGGGTTGACCCACATCTGTCAGCACGGAATCGCCTTTTTTCGTGCTTTATCCTTTTCTATCTCTTAGGATCATCATTTCCTAGAGCGATAAAGATGATGGCGATGCGCTCGACACCACGGCCAAAATGGCTGAGAGGAGTGCTGAGAGGGGACTGCTGACGAGTGCTATCGAGCGCGATATCATGCTTCCATTGCATTGCATGATTGTATTCCACAGCACTCAACGGCGACGGCGTACGATCTTACGCTGAAGCACGCGATAGCACGCTGCAGCACACACGACATAAATGCTGTTCCGTGCTGACAGATGTGGGTCAACCCTTAAGTACTTCCCAGCCCCACCCCAAGCTGCAATACACTCGCACTCGTCAGCACTCCAGCGCCTCAGCCATTTTGGCCGTGGTGTCGAGCGCATCGCCGATTTCACCGCGCGGTCTCTATCTTTATCGCTCTAAGAAATGATGATCCTAAGAGATAGAAAAGGATAAAGCACGAAAAAAGGCGATTCCGTGCTGACAGATGTGGGTCAACCCTAATGCTCCGTCTGGAAAGGGCGCAGAGGGCAGTGTTAAAAGTCATGACTCACAAACCTGACCGATTTAAAACTACTGAACTGTACGCTCTTTGGTACGAGGTACCAACAGTCAGACACACATTTCTTCTTGCTGTAGTTCTGCGTAAACAGTTAGACCTTCCTTTTGATTCAGCGATCGATACCCAAAACAGAGTGACAGAGTCTGCCAAGTGGAACCTGCCAGAGTACAAGTTGTTCGGCGGCAATATCACTTCCTTAGCTCCACTTTGTACAAGTATAATCGAGTAAATAAACAACTTAATATACACCAACTGACCTTGCGAGAATGTCGAAGGATCACGGATAAATGGCTTCACACACTCACTTATGAAGAATTAGAAACATACGTAAATACTTAAACTCACTTTCCAATGGCTCTTTATATGTATAAAATGCGCAAACACATTCATGACTCAAACACAAACACACACACACACACTTCCACACACAAACACACACACACACACCCCCACACACAAACACACACACATACACCTATACCCTCCACGCAGAAAACTACACAATCCTGTATGGATTGTAACAACACACAATCTCACGTAAAATTACAGTTTTAATGTTTAGTTCTATTTTTGATTTAATTTCTTTTTTCTTTCTTGTTTTTAGTTTTAATTTTACTTTTTAGTCTTTTAATTTTGCTTTTTAGTCTTTTAATTTTGCTTTTGTCACGACTTTTTGGACGTGGGCGTTAATAACTGCGACACAGTATTTATACTAATGCAGTTGTTATCGAACACAAAGTTGCTATAAACTTGTTTTATTGTTTCAATAAAAATTTATGTATTTATTATTATTTATTAATCACGTTCTCGAAAACGGCTCTAACGATTTCGATGAAATTTGCAATAGTTAGTGGTGTATTGTAATTTTACGGGGGCGAAAAATCGATCTAGCTAGGTCTCATTTCTGGAAAAAATATTTTTTTCTATTTTCACCCGAGCAAAGCTCGGTCGCCTAGGTACTAATTTATAACGCCACCTCGTCACCTCTGCATGTTGGGGTCGGCTTCCAGTCTAACCGGATGCAGCTGAATACCAGTCATGGAGCGACTGCCTATCTGACTTCCACAACCCAGTAACTGAGTAATACGATACCCCTTGGTAAGACTGGTTGTCAGACTTTCGGGCTTCTGACGACCCGTTACGACTGTCAATGATCCACGAATGACAGCCGGGATCAACGGCTTAACGTGCTTTCCAAGGCACGGAGGAGTCTCGGTATGTAAAGATGGTCACCCATCCACTGAACGACCCCGGCAAGCGTAGCTTAACCTGATGGATCGACCCGTGTGGCTGTTATTACTTAGCCACGAGCTCCTCTGCGCAGCTAATAACAAATTACCGTTAATGACGCTTCACTTTGCGGTAGACTTACCTACACTACATCCTTTGATTCCGGATTAACTTCGCTACTACAAGATCCTGACTGACAACATCTTCTAATTTATTCAAGAATTATTATTCAAAATATTTCGATGTCTCCACTGTAACTTTAGAAGCGTCTCTCCAATATTAAATCCTATTCCCTCGCCTCGAGATAATGGCGAAATAGAATTAAGATCATCCTTACAGCTCAGGGTATATTTACATAATTATTTAGATAGGCTTTTATTTTGGCCTGTTCTGTATTTTGAGATGGAGCTTTGTCTATGTTTTAATCCAAGCGGTGCAAACATAATGAGATTTACTTATTAGTACCCGCACATTCATCTACAAAACGGGAGACGCTGAATGCCCTGCTAGGAAAACAGCAGAATACAGATTTACGATTATGAGGGCACCTACTGCGTCATACTCAAGGCCAGACATCCGTATCGCTTGTTACTGACTCAACAATATACCTGACCACTGCGCTGTCCTACTTACCATCGATATGTCGCTGTCTAAGCACAATTAGCCGACCGCTTCAAAAATCTAATGTAGCCTTACAGCAATATTTGTAAGTACTGCAGACGCAATTATATTCGTGTAACTAAGTGATAAGAACTATTTTCTGTAAAAAATATAGAAATTATCTTCATGTTTAAGACCTTAATTATTGTTGTGTAAGTAAATTTTAACATAATTAAATTAAATAACTATGTCACTGTTCTCAAAACGTATGTTAAATATTGTTAAGAAATCAGTAGTCCTAATAGTAATATTGTAAAAACTCATGCCGCCTGTGATATATGTTTATTCTAGTACAGGCATCATACTTTGTAATACTTACATTATTTCTAAGATTTATACTGTATTTTACCAATTTTTAGGGTTCCGTACCTCAAAAGGAAAAAACGGAACCCTTACAGGATCACTCGTGTGTGTGTCTGTCCGTTTGTTTCTGCCAATTTGCTCCGAATCTAATGGACCGATTAAGTTGAAATTTGGTACACATATGAATTTCTGTGACCCAAACATGGACGGGTAAAGTAAATAAATGAATTTTGAATATAGAGGTCACTTTTGGGGGGCAAATAAGAAAATTAAAAAAAAAAGTTTTGCAAACTACACCATGTGGCATGTTAAATGAAAAGGCTTACTATGAGGGTCTTAAATATATTTTTTTTATAATTTTAAAATAAATTGTTTTGAAGTTATTTAAGAAAATAGACGAAAATTGACCATTCCCCCCTTATCTCCGAAACTACTAAGCCTAAAATTTTGAAAAAAATACAGAAAACAGATCTTTACCTGTAGATTACAGGAAAACCTATAAGAAGTCTGTGGTCTTAAAATATGACTAACATGGTAAATCTATCAATACTGTGAGTACAAACTTACATTTACAGTTGGAATGTATGGGAGAACATGTTTTTCAACTACAATGTTAAGTTTGTTCTTAAGATAAAATCATCCCAACTACGGAACCCTTCATCGTGCGTGGTCCGACACGCACTTGGCCGGTTTTATTTTTGAATAAGTACTATTCTAATTCTAATTCCGCCAGTTATGTTTAAGGGGATACATCGATAATTTTTGTGTTTTAAAAATTCCTCTATAACCAAATGTATAGGTTAAATCATTTGGATTTTCTTTATGTGTTATTGGACAATATTGTCTACTGCCTGCTGTACTAAAACCGAAACGTGATTACCTACTTACTTTTCGATAGCAAAAAAATACAAAGTAGCACCGTCTATTTTCTGTTATAGGTATACGATTATACGTAAACAGTTCCTTATTGTGCAGTAAAATTTGCTTTAAATCGAAGCTATTTAAATATGTTAAGAAAGTTTTAAGCTAAAAATTGATTCAATTAGAGCATTTTGTCATAAATCTACATTAAACGAAGGTAGTTTAGTTCCGGTGGTGCGCGTGAGCGTCTTCGCTTATATTACTGACTATGTGTAAGTGTAATTCTTTTGCGAATACACTGTAATATTTCGGTCCATCTTTTCTACTGATCTTTAAGAATAGCTCAACAGGGCCAATAGGGATGATGCCTGGGTAAAAAAAAGAAATTCTTTTTAGTCCGTCAGTCAGATAATAAAAAAGTATGAAACACGTATTTTTTGCTTTATCATATTAATAAAAAATTAAGTACTTGAATAACACGCAATTAAGTTGGGGAGTGGGGGCTCGCTGCGTCACTTCTACGTATAAATAAAATCTAGCTAGGCGTGACGTCATGCCATATTTTATCTCAATGTATCGCCGTAATCTTTTGCTTAAGTAAAAAAAGAAAAAAATACGTGTCCACAATTTTTTTTTTATAAACCTACATGACGGACAAAGAAAAAATATTTTAGGCATCATCCCTATTAACGTTGTTTGCTTAGGTTCCTTCCCTTTAAACAATTTTTTTCATGTTGTTCTTAAAGAAGAACAACATGAAAAAAATTGTTTAAAGGGAAGGAACCAAAAAAAAAAAACAAAAAAAAAAACAAAAAAAAAAAAAAAAACAAACAAACAAAAAAAAACAGGTAGAGCTTACTTTCTTGGAAAAATAACCATGTAATGATAGTATTTACCCGAGTCCATTGGGTTGATAGATAAAGCGAAGAAGTGTTTGTTTCGTTTTTCGAGGAGTGCTTATTGCCATACGAAACACTCAGAGCAAAGAATCCAAATAGATATTGTAGCATCTACCAAACTTTGCCAACCTCTTTGCAATAGCATTCTTGCACATACATGTATTTGTTTGTCTGTGTGTGTTTTGTACTTTATTGTATGTTTTATTAGCCGTCAATGTGCAAGACAGCAATAGCAACACATCATAACTTAGACTACGTGGAGGATCAATGGATGTAGAAAGGTTTAGGGCAACTTTTGTGCCTTAAATAACAGACAACTGTGACCTAACAGACAACCTTTGCTGTAGGGGAGTTTGTTGTGCCACTTCTTCTTCCCAGCTATTCTAAAGCACTAGAAAGAGGTTATGTGCGGGCGGGCATTTTAGAATTTTGACGTGCACCTGAAGTGTCACGGGGTTTCGCGACTTAACATAGGTACAGCTATGCTACTGGGGAGTTTGTTGCGTCGCTTCTTACCCCCAGCTAAATCACTAGGAAGAGGTGAAGGGCAGGCGTTTTGGGGGACCGTCTTATGTAATTTTGACGTTCAAAAAGTGCTGATTCTCAGCCTAATTTGAATAAATGACTTGATTTTTTTTGTATAGTGAAGGTATTTTTACAATAAAAAGAAAGACAACATTTTATACATCATCATATTTATTGAAGTGACAGTTGCTTATAATAATAACTCGTAAATTACGATCATATGATTGCACGTTTTTCTTTGGGATCGTTAATATAACTAGTTTTAAAGTTTTATACAATATTTACAATGACTTTACATAATATATAATAACAGACAATTTATTTGGAAATTTCGACGAGAAATTGTTAAAATACATTTTAAATATTTATTTACAATTATCAAAAACAATAAAATTTGATTAGGTTTAACATTTAATTTTTTTGAAAATTTGGTAAACAGCTGATTCAGTTGCATGCAAAAATTTAGCTACACATAAAATTATAGGTATTTGTTTTTTATCGAACTTAGGAAATGTTTAAGTTTTACTCATGATGTCAAAAAACACATAAATATTATATGAAGTATTTTTTTATTACCGTAGCTAATTATATACAAAAACCAGCTTCATAAGAATATAATCTATAATTTTAAAATGGAATGCGATACTGTTTTGGTCTTATTTTAAAATCTATTATTTTGTCTTTTAAGCGCACACAAATCTACGGAATGTGAATGGTTGATTGTTATTTTTGAGGAATATTTTGGTGTTTCTAATAAATTGTAATCTCTAATTAGCTATATGACTTTGGCATGATGGATTTCACATAATATTTTAATTTAATTTGTGAATTACTTTTACTATTCAATTTCCTGTGGATATTTACAAAAAGAAGTGGATTTTTAGAGCTAGTATTTTTTAGCTCACTCTTGAAAGGAACAAGTTTAACTATGTATAATGTTAAACTTAACATATTTTTGAAATACAGTGGATTACATCTATGTGCTATTACATAAGATTACAGCCATAAAAATAGACAACATTTTTTGTACATTTTATACTAATTCTTAAACTATAGGTATCAGCTAAATATTTTACATAATTCGATTTCATTTCGATATAATTAAAATTATATGAATATGATATTGATATGCGAGTATTTGTCTACTATAAATTATAATCTAATGAAGTTATTACGACTTTAATATGACACATAATTATTATACCTATTGGTTGTGTAACTGTTGGGAATTGGGAATTATGCTTTGGTATAATTATTGTATATTTTTAAGAGTTTAAATCTATTACAGTTGCCATAATGTTACTTATTTTTTTTCCAACCCTCAATTGGAAAACATGTGAGTAGATGCAAAATCTGGTGGTAAATATTATCTTGTTATTTATATTTTTGTCAAACAATAACACGGAATGATGTCAAAAAACAATAAAATATATAATTGGAATAAACATAGGAGTTCTAAATAAACATTTCTTAAAGTTATGTTGTTCATGTCTAAATAATTGGAAATACATTTGGAATGATTCCATCAGTCCATTTAAATATATTTTGTGACTCTAAAATTAGGTGCCTAAACTTACAATGATTTTAAATAATTATTTTGTGCTCTTTGGATAATTCCAGCTTATATAATTGTTTATGTTGCATTTTAAAACATATTGAGTATTTTTGTAAATTAGTTTATATAGGTACAATTTCCGTCCAAATTTTTTACTATTGATGTAATATGTAAAATAATTTCGGATCATTTAACTTTTAATTTATAAATTTTACGCAACACAAACAATTTTTACAAGAATGACACTTTATTCTGTAGTTTACTTTGAGATCAAAAACTCACAATTACAAAGCGTTTACATTTTTAATTACAATAGTTTAATCTTAACTAACTGGGCTGCGGTAACATTAATATGTCTTTTTGTATACTATGTGCTTTCACCTAATATATGTATAATCATACACTGCTCTGTGAAGCGATGTGGAATGAATTTAATAACCCTCTTCCTTTGCTGCATCGAGGCCGAGTAAAACATAAGATTTTTGAGTAGGTACATCGCAACTGTCACCGCTATGATTTAAAATGACCTAACAAAAAGACTCAATTCTACACGAAACGAAAAAAACGTACAGTCAGAATGAAAAACATTTAGACGATATAAAAATACTTTAATCACCATGCATCTAACTGGGCTATTTTCCAAGCCATGTTCCACAAAAATCACACAGGTGGCGCTGTCCTTCACCACTGGACATATACCTACGACTTATTTGTTTTTTTTTAATAAAAGAAGACGTCTTTTTTAAAGACGAGGGACAGCGCCATCTGTAATTTTTGTGCAACATTTAAAACAACAATCACAGGTTTTCCCCTTAAAATAAAATAATAATTTAAATCTTACGTTAGAGGGTCATTCAAAATCAGTGACAAGTACAATGTTAGATTGGCTGAATTTTGTGAAATCTAAAATTTTTCGTTTGAACTGTAGGTACTCTTACTTTTTTCTATTAGCATTTATGAAATCGTGTAGAGTTGAGAATTTTTGCTAAGTAAATCGTATAGATCTGGGATCGGTGAGAGTTGGGATGTACACACGGCTACACATCAAGCTATACAATTCTAGTTTACACTGACCTCTAATTGTAAGGAAATCCTATATATTGCTAGATCAGCTTATACTGGAAATTTATAGCTTGATTTGTAGCCGTGCGTACCCAGATTTTTGCCCACGTATATAATTTTTTATGGATTAAACCCTCAGATTTAGAGTAGGCTAGATGCAACAAGCCATCCAACCAAGCGTGCCTGACCATGTTTGTGCCGTGCACAAACTTGACGCGCTACTACTTTAGTTTCTGTTCGATCGCGCCAGGGGCGAGTTGTGTCGTCGAGGATATAAAAAAGTCTGTTAGCTCACTGACACTTAGCGATTGAAACGATTCTGTTTACGTTGAGCACATAACTAAATGGCTGGGGTGAAGTTATCGTAGGTATAAAAAAGATGACACGCTCGGAACACTACCGAATGAACATGCGGTATCTAGCATAATCTAAATCTGTGGATTTACCCATAAAAACAATTTAGCTGCAGACCAATTTGTATGGTTAGTTATTTGTAGTTGAGTATTTTACAAGGAATTAAAAATAACAATAAACATTTCACGGTTTAAAAAAAAAAATAACTGGCCCAAAATAGCGTCCAAAATGTCAACTATGAACTTCTTCATAACAGCAACCACGATGTGTTTTTCATATAATAATTATTTCAATATAACAGCAATTGCTAATTTGTCAAAACTCACTACCGAGTTCGTCCCTGTAACCGCAGTTTGACAAATGTCGGCGCGGATACCATCTACAGCCATCGCCGGTAAAGCGAGCTCCATAGTCAGTACACAGACAGACTAACCTGGTTGCACTTTATGTCAAGATCACAACGAAAAAAATCACCAACCACTCTTCACTACCACATCGCTCCACTGTCTTTGAATCCTCTCCATCATCAAGCCTTAACGCCAGCCGGGGGGCGCGAAGGCGGTTGAAGTTCAGGAGGGCAGCGGCTGCAGGGGGGGCACTGCGGTGCTCATGTGGGCTCTGAAGTCTGGGTGCTGGCGTAAGTCAGGGTGGGGGGGACGGAGATCTGTGGGACAAACAAAAATATGCTCTTAATTTCAAGTACGAAACAATCACAGTTGGAGGTTTATGTCAAATTGGCTTCTAATTAAAAGGATTCCGTCAAAACATAATTTCGTCTCATTGGCCAAGAAGGAGGTCATATTTCTAAAGAAAAGTAAATCGTAAAGACCAAAAAAGCTTTTATTGGTTAATTTATACATAAATAAAAAAGAGAAATTAAAGACCCGCGTATAATGGATTCTGTGATGATGGTAAAACTAGTAGGAACGAAGTGACGTATTCATTCCTTTCTTATTAAGAAAACCCATACAAAACGTTCTGGACCACTAAATGTTAAATCTTTGAATCTTACCTATCCGATGCTGTTCAGCAACAGCATGCATATCAGTAGGATGCATGCCATGCACGTCAGTATGTGGCTGCATATGCGGTGGCTGGGGAGGCCTAAGATCAGCATGTTGGGTCTCCTTATGTCTCCTCAAGTCCACCTTCCGTTGGAAGGCTCTTCCACAAAGCTCGCAGGCGAAGGGCTTGAAGCCAGTGTGCTTGCGGGAATGGGTGATCAGATTTGAGCTCTGGCTGAAGGCTTTGCCACAGACTTGGCACTTGTGGGGTTTCTCGCCTGTGGACAAGAGAAATTTACTTTTAATATTGGAGAAAACTGGTTTATAGTAATGAAAAGTCAACCTGTAAATGAAAATGGATGTTGAGATTTAAAAATCTCTCCAATGTTCATAACTCCGAATCTTAGCTGAGTACAAATTAATAGTTATCAAGAGTATAGTAGAATAAATAAAGAATAAGTATGAAGGCTAGGAAGTGTAACACGGCTGCATCGTTGGAGCTGGCCTAACATCTATTTTTGGATAAATGCATTGACTATTCTGAGACAAAACTGGATGCAGACGATTACCTGAAAGTTCTATTACCGATTCTGAAAAGAATACTCTAAAAATAACATGGTTTTCCCCAAAACTATCTACATAAACTGAGTCTGTGTTACCAATGCAAAAAATATAGTTGATCCGGGTAATCGTGGAGCATTTCCGATGGTAATCCGCGCCACATCCACGATATCGATCCGCTGTGACGCGCGACCCTGCAATACCAACAGGGTTGTCGATTGCGAGACAATTGGTTAGATGAGTTTACTGTTAAAGTATGGTGGAGGCTTCGTTTAAGAAGGGTAGACTGAGGAAAGAGTACAAGCTTTGGACGTTGCCAATGATGAAAATGTTAAATCAAGTTCATCTAAACTATCCCTTAAGATTTCCCACTGTCCCCTTTTAAACACAATTTGTTGTCAAGGTCATCCAGAAGGGACTTTGTTGTGAAAAGTTCTGTTTTCTCTTGCGATCAAAGTAACGCTACTAAAGTGGCTTTCAGGCTTGTTAACAATTTAATTACGGTATGAGGAATAAATACCAGAACAGTTGTAAATGCTTCGACAACTTACAAATAAAACAAGAGTTCCTTTTGTAGGAAAATTATTCGTGGAAAACATATGTCTATCAACCCTAGCTATACCGTGTTAATAAACCTTTGCGGAATCTGTTCGCAGTTTTCTCTCTGCTCCGTATTACATATACGATTTATAGAGGCAGCCCTGAACTATAGCTACCTTCTACGTTGTATGTACGGTTAGCCCTACTTATACAGACAGAGGCTCACAATATCGTCTGTATAGAGAGAAATCCGGGGAATCTCTATGCTCTGCTTTTATCGAATGGTAAATAGTTTGTATGAGCGTATCTGGAGGAGATATAGGTATGGTGAGTGTGTTATAGGTGCGTCTAGGTTTTTGACATCGGAAAACGAGTTATGGAACTGAAATGGAGATGGGCAGGACACCTGGCAAGGCGTATAGTGACGACAGGTGGAGTAAGGTTCTTATTATCGTCGAAAGAGACTGGATCCTGCGACACAGGGTATCCTAGTGCGGGATCTAGTGGCATACCAATCTAGTGTAAACATGTTTATGTTATCAATCAACTTTTTTCTTTTTTTTTTAGGGTTCCGTACCTCAAAAGGAAAAAACGGAACCCTTATAGGATCACTCGTGTGTCTGTCTGTCTGTCTGTCCGTCTGTCACAGCCAATTTGCTCCGAATCTAATGAACCGATTAAGTTGAAATTTGGTACACATATGAATTTCTGTGACCCAAACACAGACTAAATAAATGAATTTTGAATATAGAGGTCACTTTTGGGGGACAAATAAGAAAATTAAAAAAAAAAGTTTTGTAAACTACACCATGTGGCATGTCAAATGAAAGGGCTTACTATGAGGGTCTCAAATATATTTTTTTTATAATTTTAAAATAAATTGTTTTAAAGTTATTTAAGAAAATAGACGGAAATTGACCATTCCCCCCCCTTATCTCCGAAACTACGGAGCCTAAAATTTTGAAAAAAATACAAAAAATAGATCTTTACCTGTATATTACAGGAAAACCTATAAGAAGTCTATGGTCTTAAAATAACATGGTAAATCTATCAATATTGTGAGTACAAACTTACATTTACAGTTGGAATGTATGGGAGAACATGTTTTTCAACTACAGTGTTAAGTTTGTTCTTAAGATAAATTCATCCCAACTACGGAACCCTTCATTGTGCGTGGTCCGACACGCACTTGACCGGTTTTTTTTTAAGGCAGAGACCGAGTGGCGTCTAAGGACTGGACGACATTATAATTTTGTGTCATTATAATTTAAATGTTTGCTAGTTAGCCCTCAAAGTTTGCGATGCCTGGAAAAGGCCGCTAAGTTGTAAGTACCTACTTTTGTAAAAGACCTCAAAATGTACACTTAGTATGCAAATAAATCTTTGACTACTACTACTTGACATGTCAGTCGCCCGGCGGCGAGATGGGCGAGCGACATTGTCACAACCGCGGGTTGGATGAAGCTAGTACAGGAGTGTGATATGTTATACTTGGAGTAGTATTAAACGCACATCAAAAATTACCAATTTCTCCCAACAGAATACGTACACATCAAAAAGACTGTTTGCACATCAAAATTTGCATGTCTAAATAAATTAAACTTTACGTCAGGTCGACGGAGCCCCGCGCGCCGGACTCCTATTTCTGTCTGCAGGGTTTAAAGGAACCTAACCAATCTGAACCTCGGGGTGCCCAATAATTATAATTTGTACAAGTTTTGATAGTAAATTAGTTAACTATTAGTGCAATAATAAGTTTAATATATATATATATATAATAAATATAAGAAAAGCACATTAAGCCGTTAGTCCCGGCTGTCACTCGTGGATCTTTGACAGTCATTACGGGCCGTCAGAAGCTCGAAAGTCTGACAACCAGTCTTACCAAGGGGTAGCGTATTACCCAGTCACTGGGTTGTGTAAGTCAGATAGGCTGTCGCTCCATGTAAAATACTGGTATTCAGCTGCATCCGGTTAGACTGGAAACCAACCCATACATAATTGGCGACTGTGTAAGTCCAAGGCTATAATGTTACCTATTCTAAACTTTATAAATAATTAAATAAAAAATAAAAATCCGATTAATTACTTATGCTTCTTGTCAATTCAAGTGATTTCGTTCTTGGTTGCATCTAAGATTGCTGGAGATTGTTGGAAAATCTTCGAATATCTAGAGATTTCTACATGAATTAGTGTCACAACTGGTGTAGTCTTTACTAATATGTAGACTTGGCAACCCTACGTATACCTGCGTGTAGGTACATGTAGGTATATAGGTAGGAGAGTATAGGGTTACTATTTTGTAACGCCTGTGTCCCTAAACGCGGTCAGAATCTCTGACGTTTTACAACTATTTTGCGTCGCAGTAGAATCAAAGGTAGGTAAAAAATCTACATGTTATGTATTGTTTTTTGATATTTCTTATCTTTGCGGAAAACTCGGCGTCCATATTATTAACCACAAATTGATGTATAAACGCGTAATCTGGTTCGTTAATATACCTAGTAGCCTTGTGTTACAGGTTTATTTTAAATTTGATACCGTGGTCTGATATAACTAACCTACAAATTGTAAGGTTATTGCGACTTTGCAAATATTTTGTTGGATGGCTAAATATTTGAACTGTTTGAAATGAATCAATGGCAATGATTGGCGTGCATTTGCAGAAAATTATGCAACTGACGTACCTATGTAATTCTTTGTGTAGGTATAGAAATAAAATAAATAATGTATATATTACCTACTTATGTTACTTATTGGATTATTACAATTTTTTTCGTATTGATTATTTCCTAATAAATTAAAAAGAAAAGGATAATTGTTAAATTGTGTTATTATTAAATTAACAGCCGCACGGGTCGATCGATCAGGTTAAGCTACGCTTGCCGTGGTTGGTCCGTGGATGGGTGACCATCTTTACAAACCGCGAGACCCCTCTGTGCCTCGAAAAGCACGTTAAACCGTTGGTCCCGCCGTCATTCGTGGATTTTTGACAGTCGTTACGGGTCGTCAGAAGCTCGAAAGTCTGACAATCAGTTTTACCAAGGGGTATCGTATTATTCAGTAACTGGGTTGTGGAGGTCAGATAGGCAGTCGCTCCATGTATAATACTGGTATTTATCTGCATCTCGTTAGACTGGAAGCCGACCCCAACATAGTTGGGAAAAGGCTAGGTAGATGATGATTGAATTGTATAAATAAAATGTCTCTTAAATTATTTTTATAAATTCTTTAATTATGTACTATGCCAAGCAGAGACTACACAAACCTAGATATATACTAGGTAGGTATATATTATGGTCCACACGTTCGCGTAATCTGTGCGCAGTCCGCTCCTTATTACGCATTCTTCTCATACTCTCTCCTCTGGACATTATTTCTTTAGCTGGCATGGAAAACTGTTTTATCTGTATACCTAAGTTTTTTATATGATTTCCAAGCATTATCAAAACTTTATTATCGTCTTCTAATTCTATGTATTTTGTAATTTGACCCCCAAGGTTAAACTCATTACGGCTGGCATTAGGTATAAATCTACTCGTAAATTTTATATACAGGTACACATAAAGAGTATATACCTACCTACTTATAAAATATAATATCCTAACCTAAGTAAAACTATTAAAAAACTAAAATGGCGTCGAAAAATTCCTCCGCATCGCTGTCGACTGGTAAAGTACCTAAGAGACTGGCGGCATTGCCACGTTTTATGGCAATGCTGAGTCTCAGGCCAAGGTAAAAGCCTAGTCCTTGGGTCACGGGAAGTGTCAACCAGCCGTTTGGAGATTTCGTTGAACAAACCATAAATTAAATTATTATAAGTAAACTAGCTGCGCCCCGCGGTTTCACCCGCGTAGACCGGGATAAAACGTAGCGGTATAAAAAATAGATGTTAGCCGATTCTCAGACCTACTCAATATGCTCACAAAATTTCATGAGAATCAGTCAAGCCGTTTCGGAGGAGTACGGGAACGAACATTGTGACACGAGAATTTTATTTACAGGGTGTGTCGTAATTAATGGATAACCTCTTAAGGGATCATTGTACTCATCATTATGAACAACTTTTATTAGGGGACCAAACCTGAAATCACGAAAAAAAAATCAGCTACTCCCTACATTTTAACTACTAGTTTGATGTAGATAAATGTACTGAACAGCTGATTTTTTTTCGCGATTTCAGGTTTGGTCTCATAGTAAAAGTTGTTCATAATGATGAGTACAATGACCCCTTAAGAGGTTATCCATTAATTACGACACACCCTGTATAAGATTAAATCGAAATAGGAGAAGTTAATTTTAAATAGTTGGATTTTACAGATCATTAGGTAGTTCAAAAACTTTTTTTTTTACCTCATTTTGAAATAGTCTGAAAGATCGAGAGAAGTATACTATGCCGTAAGCCTGTATGTCAGATATAACTTAATACTAAAACTTCATTAGCGTGATTCCTACGAGACAAGAATGTAATATCGCCTTTGCTGTCCTCAGCTTTTGTTTAGAGAAATGCCGTCTCAGGGATTGTTCAGAACAATATTGTTTTATGTAGTAGTAAAAATAATACATTCAGAAAATAATATTTATTTTGATTTTGATAGCTGTAACTGTTCACTATACATAACTATGTTATTAAAATAATGAGTCATTACAATTTACCTAGAGACAACTATGTATATATGCATACCTACTTATTAAAATAATAAATTATGTAGGCATGTCTGTACAGATAATTCTCAGAAACTGCTGAACCAATGAACTGTTTTATTATTCTAAGGATGATTCAACTTGTGGGTGTTTCTGCAAAAGCATTCTAACCCGATTCAACGGAACATTATTTTCAAAGCACCTAATTGGTACATATAGCGTCTGAATCATCTTAAGTGGGAGTGCGAATAAATTGGCATGTTGTAACATACATATACCTAATGCGATATCGCATTACATGGCCACGTGGTATAATGCACAACAGGAAAATGCAACCACACCTTCATTACTAGCAAATCACGGCACGGCATCGATGCCTAACTGTAGGACCGAAAAAGGGCCAGTCAGTCAATCAAGGGCTACCGAGAGCCGACTTCATTAGTGCGAGCGGGAGGCAAGTCCGTCTCGCTCCGACTGCTATGTCGCGACGGCAGAGCAATTTATAACCGTCGTGCCATTGGGCCGTGATTGCGGCGGCTCCACCCCGCGTCGCGTAGCAACGGGAGGGGGGCCCCCACTCTTCCCAACCCCCCCACCGACCCTTTCCATCGCAATTTTCCTTTGAATTGGAAATCAGAGTAGCAAGGCCACCTCGTTAGTCTTTCCATCTTCGCGATACTCTACAGATTTTTACTGTGGCGAAAGATGCTCCCTTTGTGGTGCTCCAAATTGTGATGTTTTAGGATTCTGCCCCTTTCCAACTACCTATACCTACGCAGAGTGAATAAATTTGTGGGGGCATAAATTGTTCGGCATTAAGTTCTGAGTTCCGCTCCTGATTGTGTGATGTAGTCTTTATCGAATTTTGGTGTAGGTATTTTGTATTTGCAGTACCTACGAAGTGGTTTTGGAAATAGACACTATTTTTTACATTCTACATTCACATATTGATATAGGAGGTACTTTTCGTAACATTATTATCATATTTATAAGGGTATGTACAAATAATTACCCGGTTTTTCCGGATCATATCAAATACCCAATTAAAACCTTTTCCTACAAGAATCACTTAGTACCATTTTATTTACCTACTACTTCATAAGCATCTCCCCTCGTCAACATCTATAAAACACAATTTCCACTTAAAAAGTGAAGCCACAACATACCAACAACCAAAACATTACGCATTACGCGAACTTATTACGGGCCGTAAGTCGTAACCACTCGTAACACGTAAGTCCTTCCTCAGTGCGTAAAATCTTCGCCGGCGTAAATGCGTAATTACGCGCAATACGGCGGTAAGGGTGAGAAGTGGGCCTTAATTGTTTCCGGGGGCATCTCAAGGGGAGAATGAATTCAAGACATAGACTATGAATTATTGATTTGTTGCTGAAATTTTAGATTGATTTGTTGGTGGAATGCTGAAAGGTTGGTTTCAGGGGATGATAGGTCTCTACCCATCCCCTGAAACCGACCTTTCAAGGTTTTTCGTTAAGTACATAATAATTATACCTACTATATAATTTAACCGTTATTAAGTACTTAACAAAAAACCAGTTTCGTTAATTAAAACGGGTTTTAACCGGTTTTTGGGTTAAGATAAAGTTCTTAAAACGTTTCCGTTCTTAAGAATAGTTCGGAGCAAAACCGAAATAAAACGGTATTAACCGGTTTTTTTTTAACCCGTTCCGAGCCTTGGTTTCAGGTTCGGCGTAACTGATTGCTGTGCAACTGTATACAATGTATCGTGTTTATACTTTTACTAGCGACCCACGCCTGCTTCACACGGTTTTTACGACTTGACAAAACATGAAGGTTTCTATTTTATATATATAATAAGTTAAATATTAATGTATTATGCATGTATACCTTTCGAGTTAGGTTAAGCTACGCTTGCCGGGGTTGGTCAGTGGATGGGTGACCATCTTTACATACCGAGACTCCTCCGTGCCTCGGAAAGCACGTTAAGCCGTTGGTCTCGGCTGTCATTCGTGGATCTTTGACAGTCGTTACGGGTCGTCAGAAGCCCGAAAGTCTGACAACCAGTCTTGCCAAGAGGTATCGTATTACCCAGTTAATGGGTTGTGGAGGTCAGATAGGCAGTCGCTCCATGTAAAATAATGGTATTCAGCTGCATCCGGTTGGACTGGAAGCCGACCCCAACATAGTTGGGAAAAGGCTAGGCAGATTGATTGATGCATGTATACCTTTCGGAATAAATTCTCTAAATGATAGTGAAAACCGCATCAAATTCCGTTGCGCAGTTTACAAGAACAACGCGGCCACATAGAATGACTCAAAAAGCGACTTTTTTATAATAAGTATAGATATAGATCGAGAACTCTCATGAGATGGGAGTCCTTTAATGGCACATTTTTACGAACTCTGAGCTTCTGCTGAAAATTTTCTGACATGATTTTTCCGATTTGAAATTGAGTCACTAAGGGCCAAGCAGCAACGTCCTGGCTGCTAATAAAAACTATTTTCATACACTTAAACAACATGGCCTGTTAATTTTCTCTAAGGTTTATACGAGTAATTCTCAACAATATGTCATTGTCATGATGACTCTTCCTACAAAAAACGACTTCAAACTGCAAAATTCATTCAGTACGTAATAAAAACTTTCATCTATGCTCTTTATAGAACATTTACTTTTGTATAGCGCTTCCAGAGGTTATGGATGATAAACTAGTAAGTCGACATTCGCACGGACGTAAAAATATCGCGTCGATTTTATTTCGCGCACTGGATTTTCAACGCTCTGCTTAGCGTCAAGAGCTGAAAATCCAACAGTGTTTTTTCGACGCGCTTGAATGCACTCTGTTGTTGTCAAGTTGGAATCTGAACGCTCGGCTCAACAACGAGAGTTGAAAATCCAGTGCGCTATAAAATCCCGCCGCGATATATTTACGTCCGTGCGAACGTCGGCTTATAGGTAAAGTGTTACGATCTTTGGAAATGTTCACAGATTTTTAAAACAGTCGTTATGTTTTTGATTACAGTATAGGGGTTTTCGGCGTGACCTTTGTCTAAAAGGTAATTTGGGAGAACAAAATATACCTACTACGTTGTAAACTATGATATTGTAAGTAAAAAGACGTAGGTTACCTACCCAACATTCGATGTCCAAACACTGCACAACGTCGAATTGTTAGATGACACGTGGAAGTAGGACGGCATGTCGTAATTATCAGCCGGTCTATTCTGCAAAAATCTCACTGTGAAAACTTAGGTGAAGTGATATTAAAGTGAGCTGTCAATAGTGTCAACCCCTAGCATCAGGTGGAATGACGGCTCACTTCACGCTCACTTTATCTAAGTTATCACGGTGAAATGTTTACAGAATAGCAATACAGGAGCGAAAAAGAGTAGACGACGAAAATGTGGCTAATTAGCCAGATTTTGACGTGCCTCTTGCGGAGCGTGTATAACCTATCTACCTCATTTTACTTAGAATATCATTGACTGTGAAGATATGATTCGATTATCTGACTTGCATCCAAATTTAACTAAAAAAAAAACAAAATATAGTCGGTCATGGGGACTGCTGACAGAAGTGAAAACTTGACAGCGTGACGTGACGCGAACTCGTAAGATTTCCCCTTACCAAAAATCACTCAACGCGCCTAAAGAAGTTTTCACTTCAAAATGTTTGTAACCTTGTTTTTTATTTAGATTGAAAAAAACAACCACAACGAATTTTGTTTCATTGCACACAGTGTACCAAAAGCGCGAAACACGAGACGTCAAAAAAAAAAATGCAACCATAAACTTAACCCTGCTTTGCCACGTTTCTTTCAAATCACGTTCAGCGTGATCAATAAAAATAAAATATATAAATAATTGAGCACTAAAAACGTATGAGCTTGCAATAGACGCGTTAAGTATTAAGTTCCCAGGTTGTGATTGAACGCAACCCGGGTAGCGATAACCGTAAATCCTGGGTATACGGATCTTGAACCGAGATACAGGGAGGTATCCGCGTATTTCGAAATGGATAGTTTAGTTTTTAATGAGAAAAACATTAGAATTAGCATTATGATTTAGGATTTATTTTTTGTGTAGGGCCGCTTTCGTACTAGTGGTTAGGAAATATTATTTGTTTAATAAATCATAATAAATATATAATCTGTACAAATAAATGCTTACTTACTTACTAAAAATAAATAAATAAAACGTTCATTTTCTCCACCACATACTTAATAAAAACTTCGACACAATTATACACACGTTTATTTATAAAAATAAAATAATAATATTTCTTAGTTTGGTCTTACTGTGCCCGGTTGGATGGCAAAAGGCTAGCCCCCTATTATATATGACTTAAATATAACTGGCGAAATGTGGGTGCACCTACACTCACAGGTAGGTACACCTCTGCTTAACCGTTCGGGGATTACAGGGTAAGTTATGTTAATATTTTTTATGTCTATAATACTAATAACATCAAAGATTTATAAGAAATATTAGGGTAACGAGATTTCGTGTCAGGTACCGAAATTACAGGATATTATCTCAGGAAACCTTGTAAGAGTGTTATCAGTTTCGTATTGGTTTTTTTTTTACTAAGTATGAACAATGATCCCCAACCATTCATAACATTTGATCACGATTATTGCAGTCGTCTTACGTGAAATTAATTTTCAGTTTAATTTTGGTGTGATTATTATGCGTCAGTTGCGTTAATGGTCGCGCCGGGGTTGGACTGGGAATATATTACTTATTAATTAATTAAGTAAAGATGTTGTATTTTTTTTTATATTGTCTTCCCATGTTAAAGTGGCTCTTAGCTGTCTTCCATTGTAACAAAAAATTAGTTTCTTTTTTTTAATAACTTCTAACATGTCCATCTTATAATTTGTGTATATTTTATAATTATGTTTAAGCTGTGTACTTTCTGTAAGTGACGAATTCACCATAATAATATGTATACTTATAAGTTCTTTTATGTAATATGTATTAGTGAACAAGTCGTTGGAGTACCTTTAAATAAATAAACAATGAGATCAAGTGTGCGCTTCTAGCTCAGCTCAATATTTCTTATCTACACACATCAAACACGTGCCAAAAAAAACAACATTTCTTTACTACCAAATCACACTCCCCTCAGCCCCATAATTAAATAAACCAATCGATAAAATTACATCAGATCTCAGGAAATCACAAAGCCCATAATCGTATAACGAGATTCGCAGTAAAACAGGACAATACAATTAAAATGATTGCGAATGCGTCCCTGGCAAGGCTCATCTGCACAGTATCTGCCTGGATTTTTATGGGGACGTACTTTAGGTGGTCGTGAATTAAATATACGATGGTACAAACTTAAAGTGCTTCCTTGAGTGAGATTTCACGAAATATTGCGTGGTATGTGCGGTTGGAGGAATTTTTGGGTAAGGATTTTTAGGGTGTTTGGATGAAAAAATATTTTGCGGGACTACCTATATTGTGACACAAGCCACTTCTGTTAAATTATTTGAACAGGTTTTTGAGTAGAAATGCTAATATTTTTTGGTCTTATGAGACAAGGATTTATTTGGTGTTTGTTAGTGTTCATGCAAAAAAGGAAAATACAAATAAAATACTTAATGACCTCACTCATAAAATCAAAAACTAATCACACCGATTAATTGAGTCAATGTTCAAATGGAAACTTGCCCAGAAAACCATAACAGTAACTTAAACGAGTACTTTTTCTGTCTTAATAATTCAACGACTTATAAAAAACTGAGCAAATTGGGGGCGGGGGGAGCTCATGAATTCACCTTGCATTTACATTCTCATTGATTATTCACCGCGCCTTCCTGTGGAGACACACGGGACACTGTGTCGATGTACAAATAAATTATGTTGAGCTCTGTGTTAAATATTGACGCTTTTGGAAAACGTCAGCATGGAAGAATTAGAAGATTTAGTAAAGTTTCATCAGAGTAATCAAAATTCTTGAGTCGTAAAGAGAAGAAGAGGAAGAGATCCATTATGAAGTTGACGATAGGTTATGCAGTTCATCTAAAAATGATGTACTAATAGGTCCTAGGTACCATTTGAAAAATACGAAAATTAAATCAATTAAACAGCCAATATCAAAATTCCATATAAAACAGATCCCTGACGCTAAGTAGTAGATCTCAAAATTAAACTTAGAAGACACAGCACACGACAACTGACCAAAAACAAACTCAGTGTGTCAGCTGGAAAACACAGCAAAGTCGGTTTGCGTTAACCGCTGAGCGCAAACTGCACTTACTGAAACCAGGTGCAGGATTAAAAGTACAGGCTTTAAGGAAACTATAGCCGGGAGCGAGTGTTCACTGACATGGTGATAAATTCAGCTTTTATGCATGTGTTGTCACAGTCTTTCACTTTAGAGACAAAGCAGAAACAAGGTAGGATCTAGATTATTCTAGAGATAAATAGAAGATAAGGTATGGCTTCTTGACGAAGCTCAAGACAATTCAGTCCATGGATATTAAAGAAGAAGAAGAAGCTATAAGGAGCGAGAAAAACTGTCGACAAAACATCGTGAATTCTATTTTAATCGATTTTGGTATTGAATTATACGTGAAAGCTTAGACTTACAATGATGAATAAATTAACGAAGTTACGATCTTGAACAGCGCAGAATGTCATAAGGACGATAAATTATTGTAGACAAGAAAATGTCGAAGCCTGTACAGTGCAGTAGTAAATTCATTACTCCTCTAGCTGAGACCGATTTACAAACAAGGCCCCAAATTCTTGTATCACGAACGCTACAATTCTCAGTAACAATCACAAGACAACGTGACTTCAAAAAATACTGCTGAAACTCAGTTCTTGCTCATACGACCTATATATACAAGCATACAGCGTTATATCTCAACAAATCCACACGGGTTGAGATGCCGGCGTGATTACCGAGGTCGGTAGTGAAGTGCGGATTTTCTCCGGCAGAATCCCGGTTTACGACCGAACCTCCCTACACCCTCCGAGGAGGGATGACCGTATACGTATATGCTAGACGTTTTAACGGACAGAATTGATGGAGATAATGTTTTTATCGGCCTTTATTTTGTTAAAGATGTACGGAGTTTCTGATTTTCTGATGTTTTTCAGGAGTGATGATTTTGGTGTTGATTGTCGATTTATATTCGGACTTTGGAATTTGTTAGACGTCATACATAATTATCATGGGTAAACGCGATGCACTTGCAGTATGCTTATGGTTTCTGGCTAAAACCATTACCGCCACCACTAACCATAACCAACCAACCATACAACCCCATATTCTTAAACCGATTCTACCACAAAAACAAAAGCCCATCTAACTTAAATTTACCTACCTACCCACTCAGAAAATCCATCCCAGTACCAATCTCCAGAATTTTGATTGAGCAAACAAACCTCTAGCCTGCAAAAACATTGTAACAATGATTCAATCTCTCTACGTTCTATAACAACACTAGATTCTCCGCTCTAATGGAAAATACGGCACAATCTTGCCTCAAGATCTTCGCAAACAGCCGCCATCTTTGTTCGAAAAACAAAACTAAATTCTCAACGGTTTTCGTTAAGGAAAACTGCTTTGTAATTGTGGGATAATAAATTGAAAGACGAAAAAATGATGTTTCAATGCCGGGGGAGGAGAAAAAATCAAATTGTTACTATGGGTTGGTGAAATGGTTTCATCTGTTGTATTTGTTTTGGTCGGCTAAAAGTAAGAAATGTAAAAAGTATGGGAACAGACTTTGTCCAACGGTTAATTGATTTGGAACACCGTGTACAGTCAATGAGAATTATATCACTGAATAGGAAAATCGATTGCAAAAGGTGATTCAACTATTTTAAACTCACAAATGATGAGATGGTCGTAATAACTATTGAAAAACATAAAACAATTCAAAGCCTTTAAAACACAACATTACATTTCCTTTTATCCATACAAACAGAACTTAAAGTTGGGTCACATAACGGGTCTAAGCTCTTCACGTAGTAGACGTTTACGATTTGCCTCTTACTCGGAATATATGTGTTGTGTAAATGCCACTTAGACGAAAGATTTATTGTAGTGGCTACCCAAGCTCCTTGCCTACATGAGCAAGTTTTTTACGTTGAAAACGTGGCCATTTTTTATATGCAATATTTTTAAAATGTGATAGAAAAGTTCGCGGTTCGAGTTTCACAGAAATAGGTATGGAGTAAGGTGTTTCCTTGTTTGATCTCCGTGATAATATTTAATTAGACTTACGAAAATAACTTAATTAACGAAAATAATAGTTTCCTGTTGTTTGAAGTATGTAATCATATTTCAAAGGATGATAAAAAGCTTGTAAACGGTCACATAAGTAATATTGCGTAATTTTTGTCGCACAAAAAGGTACAAAATTAACGCTTCTTTTGATTTAAGTTGACCCTTAACTGCAATATATACTCGTACATAATTCGTCTCTCCAATTTCCCAAAGACAAATGGCCCGTTTTAATCACATCCAATAAAATAAGATACGCCAACATAATTGACATGCCACGGTGAAAATCATCGTGACCCCTTAGAAAAACTCATAAGGTCTTCCGTTGACAGTTGACAAATTCGTTAATTCCGCCCCTCAACCCTCCGAGGGTGGGGTACACATGGGAAAATAAAGAATGTTTTTGCCAAAGAAAATAACGTTTTTGGAACACTGTGCGGATACAAACGATGTTTGGTGATTTTTGTACATCAAAAACTGATTGAGAGATTTTGAGCTTAAAATCGTTGACTATAAAAAATCTGAGGTTTTCTAGCACGTATTTTAAAAAATTCCTGTAAGAAATCATGAGCGAATAAGAAAGTTCTTGCTATCTTATTCATCAGGGAAAACAGTAAATGTCTGACCTATTTCCACCGTGACATTAGAAGTGTGCTATTTCTCCGTGATTAAATATTTCCTCCTAGTCTATGATATACTTAAGGCGACGATAACCGACTTTTAATGATTTTAAATTGAAGATGAATGATTTGGAAAAAAAATATATGTTCAATTAGAGCATTTTCAGAATATGCGTATATTTTAGATTTTTTACATTAGGTATATAGTGTAATTAATATGTTATGTAGTTAGTGTAGTGTAGCGTGTGTGTGTAGTTTAGTGTAGTTAGTGTAATTAATATTATTAATAAAGTTAAGTCTAACGCGGATTAAAAACGGAGAATCACGCAAAAACTATCAAGTGTATTTTTATGAAAGTTTCACCATTTTAAAGATAATTTAATTATTTATCTTTTAGTATACGTGTTTTAATTTATTAGCTTTTTTATATACCTATAGTAAATTAATAATGCATCTAATTGGGACAGCGCTTCTTGATGTGCGAGTCCTATTACTGGGTGGACGTATGACGCGTTGCGTGAGGTCAGCACAGAACACGCAAACTAACTACTCAAGGTCGTTGGCATTTATCCGCGTCTTAAGGATGTGTCAGTTTTAACCAAAAAGACTATTGATGATAAATCTGGGGCCGTACTATGACGTGATAATAGATCATGGATCCATCATGGTTCCGTTGAGAAAAAAGGATGGTGCTATAGGTCGTATATAGCTCCATCTCTCTGTAGTTGATGCTCTGTAGTGAGATTTTTTGTTGTCCTGAGGGCCCAGAAAAGTAGTTATCACTTTCAAAGCGTTTCATAATCCCACAACCACTTCTTCAATTGGACATCCCATCATCATCATCTCATCTCATTGATTTCTTTTTTATTAGATTGCTCTTCGGTAGATTATGTCAATCCAATACATTTTTAACCCACTTCATAAACGGGTATGTGTTTTTTTTATGTATTTTCATCGATATTTTCGTCAATTGTGAACCAATTTGAAAATTATTTTTTCATTTGGATCACTTGTCGGTGGTTTCATATAAATTTTATTAACTTTGCTTCGATAATACGTATTTAATCCACTTTGTGTATCTTGATGATGTTATAATACTTCCTGTCACTGTTGTTTACATAGCAAGTAGTGGTATACAAATAAAACCAAAACCAAACCAAACTATAACCAAATAAAAACCATGACTAAAAAGTGAAAAAAATTTTTTTTTTCAAAAATACAACCGACTTCCCAAAAAATAACACTACAGAGTGAAACATAACTTTAATTTTGGAATTCAGTGGCAAATAACGAAAATACAGATCCAGACACGGACTAGCGACTTCTGAAAAATTATTTTTTACTTTGTAGTGTTTTTTTGGACGTCAGTTGTTTTTTTTTTGTAAAAAAAATTTTTTCGTCTTTCATCGTCGTTATCGCTAATATGATGTCACTTTGTCTGAGTCCTATAGTTCAAATTAGAAAGTAAAACCCAGTAAATAAAAGCCTAAGGTCTCATAAGTAAACAGAGCACTATTCTTCCACTATGTCGGTCAGTTGGCACGGAATGCGGCAGATTGCCGTCCGGCCGGATTGCCGGAATCGGCCGGAATGCCACTGTCACTACGTTTATTGCGCCGTGTTAGACGGAGGAATGTTGGATTTTTAGGGGACACCTCTAAAGATTGGTGGTTTGAGAGAGTGCTCTCATTTATGGAGGAGAGTTCTTTTGTTCTGGATTGGGGATTATTAAGTATTGTGGAGAGTCATTGATCTTGTGCCTGATATGAAGTGGTTTATTTACGTAGAACATGTTTCGGGGTGGACGTTTATGAGCTGATGTAAGAGATTATTATCATCATCATATCAACACACAGCATGTACAATCGCGGACATTTGTGGTGAACCACTTTTCAACTCTACTAACTTTAACAACTCACTAACTTCAACTTAAACTTTACTTCACCTTTACTTTTACTTTTTTTTTTATTTGGACCCTTGCTGGGCAAAAAATAAAAAAAATACATTTATTTAACACAGACTTAAAAGGCACGCAATATAATTAATTAATGAGTATTTTATGTAATCAATGTCAGTTCGATAACAGACTGGAAGTCCTAGATCGTCGTCTATTTACGAGTAGTATATACCGATGTATGGGCGCAAAAGGTAGGAAAAAGTGCAAACAATCACACAAAAATCAATTTAAACATTCTATTTTGGTCTAAAAATAAAAGCTAAAAATCTCTACAAAAACCGACTCCAATCTTTTCGCAGTTCTGACAAAATACTGTGGAACAGAACCTTCAAGAATGCGAGAGTCACCGCGCTTATTGCTGGGTGACAATTGATGTTTGTAGTTTTGGGCCCGGGGCCCACCCTGCTCTTGTTTTCGGGGGCCATTCTCAATCAGAATGCATATCTGTTCTATAGCCTGGTGCTATCATCACAGTTTATTAAAATGTTGCAGAAAGTAATATTTTTTTTCATTAATGTTACTGGGGTGCTTGTGGCTAAGTAATAACAGCCGCTCGGGTCGACCTTGCCGCGGTTGTTCCGTGGATGGGTGATGGGTGGAGTCTTGGTAGTAAAGATAGTCATCTTTACATACCAAGACTCCTCCGTGTCACGGAAAGCACATCAAGCCATTGGTCTCTGCTTTCACTCGTGGATCTTTGACAGTAGTCGTCAGAAGCCCGAAAGTCTGACAACCAGTCTTACTAAGGGGTATCGTATTACCCAGTACTTAACTGGGTTGTGGAGCTCAGATAGGCAGCCGCTCAATGTTACATACTGATATTCAGCTGCGTCCGGTTAGACAGGAAATTGACCCCAACATAGTTGGGAAAAGGTTAGGCTGATGATGAATGTTACATATAAAGTACCTACTTGACTTTTATTATTTTAAAGATAGTCAGATATAGCTTTTTTTGAACATTATCTGAAAGCATTTTGCAAAACCAGTGGCAAAATCTTACTTCAAATTGTCTTAAAAGATGATCCTATCCTGTACAGTTAAAAAAAATCGGTCAAGAGCGATCTTTACAAAAACTTCTATCACATAGAATAATTTCAGATTTTTCTCTATGCAAACTTCGGAGATAAGTGGGAACGGTATTTTTTTTTACATTAAAAAAAAAAGAAAAATTGTTTGAAAATGTGAAAACAGCGCTCTTTCATATGATATCCCAATAGTAGGCCCACTTCGAATTTTTAAGACCCTGTTGAAAAAAAAAAAAATTCTTTCTTATTTGCAAAATGGTAGTTAGTTAGTAGTAGTTCTTGAGATATCCAGCTGTGACAGATGGACAGACACACTAGAGTCGCCCCATCAGGGTTCATTTTTTCATTTTGGTACGGAACCCTACAAAACAACATTTAGTTCACCAAAACAATGCACACCATCAATACAGTAGCAGGTTTCCACAAATAGGTCCAAATGCGAACAATAAATATTTATTTAATAAGTGGCTGACATAATTTGAAGAGGGTTTCAAGTGATTTGGAGTACACTTGAATTAAGTGGTAAGTGGACCGTGTTGACAATAAGTGATCTAATTGTTAAGTGTAGTTTACTGTCGCATTTTAGGGTTAAAAGTTTCCAAAAATGTTGCGTATAATCAATCTGCCTAGCCTTTTCCAATTATGTTGGTATCGGCTTTTAGTCTAACCGGAGCAGCTGAATACCAGTATTTTACATGGAGCGGCTGCCTAACTGACCTCCACAACCCAGTTACTGGTAACATTGGCTGTCAGACTTTCAGTATTTTTTTAGGGTTTAAGGTGGTTTTTAAACTTCACTTTTAGTGATAACACCACCCATTGTGTCACCCTTTGTAATTTTTTTACATATTTTATCTTTTTTTTTTTTTACTAGGTACCAAGGTTTTTTATTTCTCTGCTAGGAACAAAACTTAATTAAAATATACAAGTTAACACTAAATTATTAATACTATGTACAAGTATATAATAATAATAAAAAAAGGGGAAGAGCTCATAGGGCATCAAAAAATTCATCCGCATCGCTGTCAGTGGGAACAGTGCTCAAAAGGCTGGCAGCATTTCCACGTTGGATGGCAATGCTAATTCTTTGAGCTAAAAATAGGCCACCCTCTGGTCCCGTGTGGAGTCGACTAACCGCTTGGCGATGTCCCGAAATACTCGATGAGCACTCGGACCCCAAGGCCCTAGTGTTTCAACCCCAAACGGCTCAAACATATAGCTCCCAATAAGGTTGTTATATAGAATAGAATAGAATAGGATAGAATAGAATACTCTTTATTATGCACACCATTTAAAATACAGGTATGAATGTTGAAATTTAAATATATATTAATTAACCATTAATTTATATATATTATGTCGTTTATTTATTTTATTTCTTATCAATTTACATTTTTAAATATTTCTTAAAAAAAAAACGATATAAAAAACATTTAAAAATATAAAAAAAATAGAGGTCCGCCGGTGTCGGGAGCAGGGTGCAAGCTACCGGTGGTTAGGGCTGCAGAGACAGGAACCTTCTCACAATACGAGCCGTATCAAGGAGTACTGCCTTCTGAATCAGGCCCTTGATCCAACCGCCTAATGATAGCCTCGAGAGATGTTGGTCGAGGCTTTCGGCCATCAGGCCATTGGCCGTTACGACAATCGACACAATGACAGCCGAGCTCACATTCCACATGTCAACAATATATATTATTATTTCCTTTATTTTATTTACATACATAATTACATTTTTATAAAAACATAAAATTAAAAAAAAAACATTTAAAAATATTTATTATTATTATTATATTATTATTTTTATATTATTATTATTATGTGATGTGGTGGCGACCACATCGCTACTAAAACGTAGCCTGGCAGCTCCCCTGATGTCACCTTCACTTATTTTGGATTCCACATATGAACATAAACCTCTTCGAGAAGGGTTACTGAAATCAGGTAATTTTGGATCTAAAATAAGAGAATTTTTTAAATTTGAAAGAGTTTTCCATAGTGTCTGGCCTGAAGGTATTGTAGTTGTAGCTGGGGGGCAAAGAGGTACACTATGAGGTTTGTGAACCTTGCCATAGTGTATCCGAGCCCCCGTTCACCTTTAAAGAAGCGTGCCTGGGAGCAATGGGGACATCTTACCTGGACATCAAGTGATGTGGCAGGTTGACTGGCACTAATAATTCCGGCGTCGCTACAGCCGGCTATATCATATAGGTACCTATATAAAAATACGCTTACCTAAAAGACTCACACAATACACAATAGCAAACACAAACATTATTATATACACCTATTTACACAAATAAAAACACTAGAAAACGAAAGCATAAGCCGGGGTCGCGGGTAGTTCGAAAGAGATACTGCGGCCCTGGCACGGGCAACTGAAGGAACATGGGTGGGTTTTAGTCAGTAAAAGTCTGACACGCCCTCCCGTTCTGCCCAGAGCGGGAGAAGTCATTTGCTGATTTCCCATCCACAAAAAAAAAAAAGGTGTGCATAAGAGTTGTTCTAAATATAAATTTTGAATTTGAAATACTTTTAATTTTCAAAATGATAAAGACCAAAGTTAGATATTCTCTTGATAAATAAGTAAAAGTACCTAGTACTTATGTATCACGTAATCTTCTTTTGTTTTTTTTTCTTTAATTTGAAGAAAAAAAAACAAAAGAAGATTACGTGATACCAGCCATTAATATTCTGGCTCCATCATAAATATGTCATCATTGATATTCATCCCCATATTCCATGTAACCATAAAATCCAATAGAAGAATATGACATAAATAAATTGGTACTCAAATGCAATAGACAATAAGCAAGGGTTGGGCGTCGTTCAGACGGATTATCTCGTAATAAGCAAGTGCTTTTATTGGCCACGATGTAGTACGACTGTTGATTGAAACGGTATCAATTTGTTATCGTTGACTATGCGGCCGCTAAATGTGTGATCATATTTAAGGGTGTGGTACAGAACATCAAACTGAACAATTTTCTTTCGGGATTATTTTTGAGCGATTACGATGTTGGTCCCATTGAGGAAGTTGATCAGTTTGATGGTCTTTTCCCAACTATGTATGTTGGGGTCGGCTTCCAGTCTAACCAGATGCAGCTGAATACCAGTATTTTACAGGAGTGACTGTTTATCTGACCTCTACGAGCCAGTTATTGGGTAACACGATACCTTAGGTAAGACTGGTTGTCAGACTTTCGGGCTTCTGACGACTCGTAACGACTGTCAAAGATCCAAGAATGATATCCAAGACCAACGGCTTTGTGACACTGCGGTATGTGAGATAAGAAAATATTGCGTAGCTTCCCGAACGCCGCTGCCCAGCCGAGTCGGATTCGACGATTGATCTTTTTCTCGAAGTTAGATCTACCTAACTGGACAGTTTGTCCTAGGTAAACATACTGGTCCACAACACTTCGAGTGTAGCGTCTCCGAACTTGAGAGTGGCTGTAACATGGGCATTACATTTAAAAATTAAAAAATCTTAAGTACAAAATACATTTGGCAGTCGTATCGTCACCGTATCGCATGTAAAGGGGTAATCTTCCGACGATTACAACTATAAATCTAATATGACAGTTATTGGGGATCGTGGTGAGTGGCCAGACCGGTGGCTTTGCATAATTTCTGTGTGATATCTGACGCCATGTGCGAGGCAAGTCGTTAGAGAAGATTAAAATGTAATAACTCATAAGTAAGGCGATATTATTTTAATAAGATTTGAAGGATGCATGTAGCTAGTAATCTTCAAATGTGGAAGACGAAATAATAGTATATAGGTAGGTACTTACTTAAGATTTAAATGATCATATCAATATGCCTAGCCTTTTCCCAACTATGTTGGGGTCGGCTTTCAGTCTAACCGGATGCAGTTGCATACCAGTATTTTACATGGAGCGACTGCCTATCTGACCTTCACAACCCATTAACTGGGTAATACTATACCCCTTGGTAAGACTGGTTGTCAGACTTTCGGGCTTCTGACGACCCGTAACGACTGTTAAAGATCAATTCCGAGGCACAGAACCACGAATGACAAAGAACCACGAATGACAACCGGGACCAACAGCTTAACGTGCTTTCCGAGGCACGGAGGAGTCTCGGTATGTAAAGATGGTCCCATTCATTGACCCATCCAGGGACCAACCCCGGCAAGCGTAGCTTGACCTGATGGATCGACCCATGCGGCTGTTATTACTTAGCTACGAGCTCCTCAGATTTAAATAATCAAGTCTGTAATATAAACATAACCTAAAAATAACAAAATGATATCCTAACATAACTAAAACTATTCACAAACTAAAACATGGCGTCGAAAAATTCATCCGCATCGCTATCGACTGGTAATGTACCCAAGAGACTGGCGGTATTGCCACGTTAAGTCAATTGGTGGATTACTTTCCAATTAGATGAGAATGATGAGATTTTTTTATATAAGTTGAAATAATAATGAAATTTTTAAAAACCCTTTTTAAAAACTACGTAGGAAAACTGGAGCTGAACTTCATTATTGAAAAAATGTTTATGGATAGGCAAAACTCCCAACTCAATATGTTGACCTCTATAGCTATAAACCTAAAATCCTTTATTTTTTAGAAAATCAACAATCATCTTGACCTAACACGATTTGGTGTTATTTCAACAAATGCATCACATTTGTCTGTATTATTTTTACACTCAAATTGCACCCGCTCTGCACAAAGCTATTACAGACCAAATTCAAACTATCAACCATTCAACTATCAACCCTATCGTCATCTACATTGGGATTAAAATCAGTAGCAGTCCATTGTTTTCTTGGCAAGCGCCGGTTTGCTAAAACACTTGGACAACTGGCGCCATTGTCGCACCGTCAAATCAAAACACTCGGAAAGCGCGCGAAGCGGAGCACTGGCCAATCAAAATAAAGGTAATTTGATTTTATACGCGTGCTGTTTTGAAAATCGAATGGAGAGTGTGTTTAATTTTTGGTTTAAATATTCGAATGTTTTTAATAGAGGCATGTCCTTTTGTGGTCATGCTTTATAATTTTTGTTTTACTTTAGGCCAAAATTCCGAAGCAAGTTTTTCGTAAAATTCGCGACTGCATTTTTTTGAGATCGTGGATTGAACTACTTAGAAAATGAAATGAACAATACATAATAAGTAGCTTTTGCCGGCGGCTTTGCCCGCGTGGATATCGGAAAATATCCCTCGGTAACGTACTACCGGGAAATCCTTCCTTATTCCATGTCTGCATTATAAAGAGAAACTGTATGCAATTAAATTTCAGCTTTCTAGGTTCAAGGGTTTAGGCTGGGCGGTGATGAGTCGATCAGTCAGTCAGGACTGCTCTTTTTATTTATACTAAAGATATCTCTTAAATAGTGGTTTAGTCCACAGAGACCTCAGAATTTTTAAATACCTATGTATGGAATAAATAAAAAAAAACATTTAAAACTACTAAAAACGCTCAGGATTAACTGTAAATTTCTTCTTACTATATTAATATTATTATGTAAAATTTATACCAGAATAAACGTTAATTCATAATAAATTAAAATTTCATACTTTAAACAAAAAAATAATAATTATTATAAGACTCAACATAAACGTAACTACAACTGCCAAATTGCTACATAGTGTGATGCGTCGCCAATCGATGCTTCAATACATCTAAACTGTCACAACGTAATTATGATTGTGATAAGCCTCTTAATTCTTTTAGGGAGGTGTCCATCAATATAACATTACTCCACAATATAAATGGAATCACATTACTTACTTTAATTTTATTTCATAACAATGCCTTCATAATTACATTAAAATGCAACGAATCCTCTAATCTCTAAATTAACAAAATTGCACAAAAAAGAAAAGCTGAAAAACGCTAAAAAAGCGCCATTGCCACGCGGCCGTCACGCGTCGCACCGCCACACCCCGCCAATGAGTGCCAATCAGTGGATTGCATCAATTAATGTTCACGCGAACTTAGCATTGCAATTTATAATGTTAGTTTAATTAAAACTATAGTGCACTTAAAGGGTAGTATTGTTTTTATGAGAGCGAAAAGATCACTAACATCTCGTCTTCTCGTCTTTGTTATTGGCTATAATATAAGGCTATAGTTATTTTGGATAGTCGGAAACACTGCTTCGACCTATTAGATAATTTAATAACCACTGCCATAGAATTGTTATAGTGATTTACCTAGCGTTCCTAGCGTAGTGTGGGAGGCCCTCCAGCTAGATGCACTGACGACCTTAAAAAGGTGGCTGGGACAGACTGGATGCGGAAGGCGGAGGACAGGGTGTTGGGGCACAGCCTGGGAGAGGCCTATGTCCAGCAGTGGACTGCGACAGGCTGAGTTGATTGATTGATACCTTATAATCTAGACTGTGTCGTCAAACAATCAAAAAAACTAAAAAAAAAATGTCGAGAAGACGTGTCGTGGGACACCCAGTTTTCGCTGTATAATATTAAGAAACAACCGGCGCAATTAAATAAATTAACAACGTTTGAGACTTGAACCTTGAAACTGACTTTTTCGGGCATAACACTTTTCCTACGTGGCGAATTCTACCAGTCAACTCTCAAAACTTCGTTCCAAAAAATGTTTTATCACCTTTAGCATTAAATAAAGAGATAAGGATGGGAACTCATTTCAAATTGAATTATTTTATTGTTTAAATAATTTCATCCTGTCGATGCGCGGGTTACAGGCGTGTGCATTACACCAGTATAACATGACCTATACTGCATTCCAACATGTTAAGTACAATAGCTCAGGTTAATTTGGTTAGTTTTGTAACGAGGGATCTTTTTAGTCAATGGAAGAGCTCTCCGTAGAGGGTTAGTAGTAGCAAGTATTGAGTAACTAAGTTTGATTCCCACGTTGGGTATCCCCAGGCTTTCAAGTACCTATGAGTTTCGAGACCAATAACAGAAAGAGATCATCAATTTGTTAAGGCGACGATAAGCGACTATTAATGATTTTAAACTGAAGATCACGTCTAACTCCTTGAAGGCTTTCTGCACCCCATGTGTGCATAAGGAAAAACCCTTTACATAATAGGTATATGTATATAAGCTTATATATTATATATATAAACGTAAAAAAACATCATTCGATGGAAAAAAAAAACATCCTAAGTAGTTATGAACCTATGGGGTTCGCAACTAACCTCCTCCCCTCCCCCTGTTAGTTTGTTAGTGTAGTGTGGTTTTAGGTTTATTAATTAGTATATTGTATCACCTGAAGAGTAGTGTTTTTGATTTGGAAAACACGTGTGTTAAATTAGAGCTTTTTCTTATTAATTTGATTTGGGAATATTTTAGTTAATGTTTGTATTACATAGTGTAATTAATTTATAAAGTTATGTCTAACGCGGATAAAAAACAGAGAATCACGCAAAAACTATCAAGCGTATTTTTTTGAAAACTTCACTATTTTAAAGATTTTTTTTTTAGGTGGGGGGTTTTAATATTGTGTTCTTTTATTTTGGGATAGACTGTCAGTAACTTTAGCTACTATCAACAAGAGCGTTCCGACGTCTTGTCAATCCCACAGGTTAAGCTACGCTTGCCGGGATTAGTCAGTGGATCGGCAACCATCTTTACATACCGAGACTCCTCCGTGCCTCGTAAAGCACGTTAAGTCGTTAGTCCCGGGGTCGTCAGAAGCCCGAAAGTCTGACAACCAGTCTTACCAAGGTCAGATAGGCAGTCGCTCCATGTAAAATACTGGCATTCAGCTGCATCCGGTCAAATTAGAAGCTGACCCCAACATACTCGTACTTGGGAAAATGCTACGCAGATTGATAACAAGAGCGTTTAATATGGTCCAATTATTTTTATTAGAAATGGATTGACCATACCATTTATAAAACTGGTCCTTCCCGTACGAAAAAACCCATTCATGATTTTTACCTCACTAAAGATTACCATAATTCCCTCGTGTTCCAACATGTGCTCGTTATTTAACTGTGGTAGCAACAATTATACTAATCACCATGTTTGTTAATAAGTTGTAATGGATTTACGGCAGGAAGTATGGTGCGGGCGATAACGGCAACTTTTTATACCGACCGAGCGAAATAACAATGAATACTTATTAGCCTCTCTGCTTTAAAATAATGAGTCAGTTTTTACAGATATGGGAGGAAGGGCCTTTTGTGTGATAAAAATCGAAGCGTTAAGAGGACTGTCCCATTTTATCACCTCTCTAGAAGATGTAGAAGAAGGTCTGGGACGTTTATTCAACGTGGAAAAACCTAACGGCGGCTTTTCCAGATTCAGTATTTCAAACGCTGTATTAAGAGGGTTGTCGCTTTTTGTGACCTGTCTGGCTCACACGGGACCAAATTAAAAAAAAAAGTTAAATGAAATGATGCTTTTTTTGAAAACTGTAATCAATTAGCGAAGTAGTAAATAATATTAATTTAATAGGTACATAAAAACACGTTTTTAATGTGGCATTTATTTAACTCATCTCAAAAACAGATAATAATTTTTGAGCTGAGTTTATTAGATAGCACAGTGGAAATGAGTTTTTAAAATTAGGTACCTATTAAATTTAATACATTTTTCAAAAAAGCATCTTTTCATTTAACAATCTTAAAAATTTGGTCCCATGTGTGCCAGAGAGGTCACAAAAACGACAGCCCGAAATACTGAATCTGGAAAAGCCGCCGTTCGGTTTTTCCACGCTGAATAAACGTCTCAGACCTTCTTCTACTACCAGGAATCAAGTAGCCATTGATTTTCTCAGAATACATGTAGGTAGGTATAGGTACTATCTGACCACGATTCCTAAATGATATCTTTAAAATTATTTATTTTCTAGGATACAGCAAATAAAGTCGTGAATTAGCCGACGTTCACACGGACGTAAAAATATCGCGGAATGAATTTTGAACTCTCTGCTTAGCGCCGAGATTTGAAAATCCAACAGTGTGTTTTTTCTTCGCGCTAGAATGGATCGGCTCAACAACAGTTGAAAATCCAGTGCGGGATAAAATCCCGCCGCGATATGTTTACGTCCGTGCGAACGTCGGCTTAAAATTGAGCCATACATTCTGCCAAAATTTGACATACAATTTTTTTTTTTTTTGATAACTCATATTCTACTACTTATGCTCAAACGATAGTCTGCAAAAAATGAGGTTATCGTCAGCCTACAGCAGTCCACTGCTGACCATAGGCCTCTCCTATTGCACACCATTCAACTCGATTTCCGGCAGCTCTCATCCAGCTGCCACCAGCCACCCTGCGAAGATCGTCGCTCCACCTAGCCTGAGGGTGTCCTACCTTACGTTTGCCGATTCGCGGTCTCCACTCAAGAACACGTCTACTCCAACGGTCATCGGTTCTATGGCTAATATGGCTGACCATATACGTCAAAGATATTCAAACTCTCATTGACCAACGCATTCCAACCTCCTATAGTAAGACTCAACCCTACAAATTAGAATAAAGAACTAATCATTAATATGGCCGAAATCAGCCGACGAAATCTGTCGTCCCTTCGGGAGTACTTCGGGGGCGCTCGGGTCGTTTCGTGCGCAGCGGGGGCGCGGGACCTAATCGCGATAATGTGTTTATTGAATTACCGGCGCGGCGCGTGCGATGCCACGCGTCGACTCCTGCACATGCTAGATCAGTTAAGTGGTTACTCGTTATGAGTGATAGATTGAAGGTGTGGTTTGATTTCCTCTTTTTTAGTTTAGAGGGTAGTTGTTTGAGCTTTGGTAATGGATTAGAAAATGTTTGTTGAGGTTTTATTTAGGTTCGTGGTTGAAACAAAAGTCTAAAGCATTTGAAATGAGTGCACTAATGCCTTAATACTAAAAAGCGATATCAAAGTTAGTTATATGTGACCGTATCTAAATATGGTTTGATGGCCTTGCCAAAGCGGAATTACCACCATATTGGAAATTCCATAGAAATCAAGGTTTCATTAATGAGATTTTTTTATAATTTCCTGCTTCATTCAAAATGCTAGAGCTTAGAATGCGGAAAAGTACTAAAACTTTAGGTAGCTACTCTTATCAACAACGACTAGCTAAATAACGATTTTAGAAGCAACTCTATCCACGTGGCTCCAAAGACTGTTCTTTTTCTCCCAAAC
Organism: Cosmia pyralina; assembly: GCA_946251885.1. Taxonomy (NCBI): domain Eukaryota; kingdom Metazoa; phylum Arthropoda; class Insecta; order Lepidoptera; family Noctuidae; genus Cosmia; species Cosmia pyralina. The sequence continues at coordinate 6,050,379 of OX276347.1, read as the reverse complement.
AAAACATAAGAAAATAAAACTACAACAATACTGAGTGAAAACAATGCAGGTGTCGGATTACTGGCTACGAAACGTGGGGCAAAAGAGGGCTGAGGACATTAATTTAATTATCCACCTCTCTTGGGAGCGTCTAATATTATATGGGAGTGAGGCGACCTCCCGGCATACAAATTCAACTGTCATTTTTTCGCGTGAGAAAAAAATCTCGCAAAACTGATTTTTTCTGTTGGCATCCCCTGTGAGATCAGGTTGCGTGTGGAAAAATAAATATAATACAAATCTGGATTTGTGATGTTTCATTTTAGAGAATTGACGTGGAGACAGAAGTTGGGATGTTGAAGATTTTTGGTAGATATAAATCATATCATGTGCTAGAACTAAAGCAAGTTTTGAAACATAATCATGTTTGGAATAAAACGTAGGATTATCATAATTTTTTTAGGTCACGGCATATATAATATGACCTATACTAAATATGTCGTGACCTAAAAAAATTATAGGTCCTACTAACAGGTTTTTCCAGTAAAAATTATAAGAATTAGATTAGGTATACCATGGAAGCTACGCATAATAGAATGAATTCGATTTTTAATAAATAATTTCTGTAAAAAGAAAGAAAGTAATTAATATTACAACCGCATCAACCACTCAACTCCTCACACAATTCCATTTAATAAAACGTTTTAAGGTATTAAAAGAAAACGCCACTAAAATCGAAGCATTCTAAGATCCAGATCCTTAATTAAACTCAAAGCACGTAGCACTCCTTGATTCAGTCCCCCCGGGCAGCGACACCTACCCCCCACCCCAGCACTCCCCCCTTTCCTTATGGACCGCTTAGATTTCCTCCCCCCAGGTTGTGTGGATGGAATACTTGAAGTCCTGAATCTTGTACGAAGAATTGGTTTGGAGAGATTGGACAGTTAGTTTTATATCTGTAAGTTTTTGTTTTATTGGAACCATTGATATATTAGAGGGTTGGAACGGTTGAAACGAGCCGTGTTTAGTAGCAGTAAAAATTACGATATAAAGCCGGATGTATGATTGAGTAATTTCTACCAGTAACAGTGATATCATGTATTTGAAATCTGAGAAATTCAATGTTATGGTCTTATTTGTACAAATGCTGAATGAATAAATGGACTGGAATTTTATCAACATCCATAACACCTTAGGGTTGCTTTGCTTATCAATAATCAGAGCACATAAACATTCCTTTAGTAAGTACAGAACTATATTAGCTGCATGGTGCACACCGAATAATTGAAATTAAACAAAGACAGACTCAAATATAATCAACAGTACCAATGTCACCTCACACTCAAACAGAGTCTATGTTAAAATCGTCTCCAATAAAAACAAATAGAACAATTATAAAGTCTTTACTACGAAGAAAAAATCAAGGGCGTTTTTCTCATTTGCATTTTTCTACAATTTCAACTTGAAATTGCTCCTTACGAATCCAATTACAAGAAAGCAAGCCTCTTTGGACTCTGAAGATGTCTTTTGCTATTTTTGAGTGTGAAAAGGCTTTAAAAAGTAATCAAAGGGGCTGTGAACAGAAAGTTAAGAACATTTGGCTCGGCTCAGACAATAATGAAGAGTTTTATGGATTCTCATTTTGTTCTTTGAAATCTTTTTTTGAGAATCTTTCTCAGCTTAACTGCTTTTAATGTAAAATTCGTGTCTTAGGAATTATTTTGTAATTTGTCTGTTAATTGACTGAAACTTTATCGTTAATGCGGATGATTTACTTGATTGATTAGAAAATATTAAGTTAAAAAATAACTATAATAACCTTAAGCCTTACTTTAAAAAAAATAAACTGCCTTATTTATAAATATACTGCACCCACTTTTAGTTTCCAGCTTTAGGTTTTAATAGCATTTTAAATGCTATCTCAAACCAAACTAATTTTCCAAATGCTTTTTAAATTCTTCACCGCAAACCGAGGCTGGGGAAGTAATGTTGGATAAAAAAAGAAACAAAAATAAAAAACAAAACAAGCCGGAATACAGCCACTGTGTAATTATTTCGAGAGCTAATGTGCCACTTGTTTATTCGCCGACTAATTAAGAGAAAGAAGAGTTTTTAAAAAAATACTTCAGTTCAGCCTTTGAGTGAATCAAACATTCATGAGTTTGGAGTGAGAGATGTCTACGTAATCGTGTTACACGTTTCCTCTTTTTTAATTTTTATTTTCTTAATCTCTGTAAATGGGTGGCCAATTTTATGATGAGAAAAGTTTTGATAAGTGTTTTAGAGCATGGAGTGCGGCATGGGAGTGTTTTTAGCCTTTCTTTTGTGCAGCTAAAACAGGCAGTGTAATTTTTCTTAACCCTGTATTATAACTGCATATGTAAGGAACACTATTCCAACATTTGTATAAGGAATCCTGAATACAACTACAACAGTCAGACTCAATGAATAATTTAACATCCCAATTAATAGCCCCAACTAATTTGAAACTAGCAACTCCAAAATTGGAGCCAACTGCAGGTAGTGCCAAACTTCTGCGCCCAATTACACTCAAATTCAGTTCTTGAGGTGACAAATCGTGAAGCCGTCCTTGACGTTGACTAATCACCCGTTTAATTTAGCTGGCGTAATTATAAATAAAATTTCAACGATAAATTGTGCTAGGGTACATTAATCAAGAAGTTGGGACACTGATTAAAATACCGTTCGTCCAACTATTTGCTAAGTTGATATCGTTAATAATTTACTCGTTGAGGGTAGGTTTTAGGGTGAGATCAGGTGTGATGCGTGGTTTAATTTATTTGGTGCCGAAACTAGGAGCAGTTTGTTGGATAGAGGAGGGATTGTAGCTATGTAAATGGAAGTAAATGGGTATAAGATATGGGTTCAGGGAACCCATGTTGTTTAATGCTTTGATTGATTCAGTTCAGTGTGAGAAAATATTCAATGACATGTTTGTCATAATAAATATAATATATAAGGGATAAGGGCAGGAAGATGATGGTACCTATAAGCATTTTAAAGGACACTGTTATATTTCTTAATTAGGTCAAGAAACTGAAAATTTTGTTTAAAGTTACAATGAAACTAAAAAAAAGTAACTCGATTTAAAATTTTCTCCAGGAAAATTCATATGAAAATTTATTCATCACTATCTGCAGACCACCCTTATAGCAGAAACATGTGCCCAATAACTAACCCAACCCTTCTGTTACATCCTTTTCGCACGTATTGTAAAATGTATTGCTGTTTCGCTCGCACCCACTGTCAAAGCAATGAAAACGGCGAATCTATGCGTCTGAATCACGGAATACCGCACCCCCACCCTTATCTTAAATGAACTGGGGAGAACTGTAGGTACTTGTGAAGGAAGGAACGTCTTTTTAACTGTAAGGGATGTTTTTCACTATGTAGGTGTATATGTCGGAGTAGTATGTGTAGTTTATGTGGAGTATACAGAGAACAATGTTGGTTCAGATATCTGCCTAGCCCTTTCCCAACTATGTTGGGGTCGGCTTCCAGTGTAACCGGATGCAGCTGAATACCAGTGTTTTACATGTAGCGACTGCCTATCTGACCTCCACAACTGGGTAATACGATACCCCTTGGTAAGACTGGTTTTCAGACTTTCGGTCTTCTGACGACCCGTAACGACTGTCAAAGATCCACGAATGACAGCCGGGACCAACGGCTTAACGTGCTTTCCGAGGCACGGAGGGGTCTCGATATTTAAAAATGGTCACCCATCTACGGACCAACCGCGGCAAGCGTAGCTTAACCTGATCGATCGACCCATGCGGCTGTTATTACTTAGCCACGAGCCCCTCTTGATGTTGGTTCAGATAGTGCTAGCGAAACAGCATTGAACTTAATTATTGGTGACTATTTAGTCAATAATGCTAAAATAGAACTAAATGATAAAAATAAAGCTACAGACTTTATTCTAGCAGTAAATAAATATACACAGCTTACTTATGAAAACAGTAAAGCTATAAGCTCAGTACAACTGGTATTAGATTAAATAGCATGAATTACCCTGTGCTGAGTGAACCCCGCTGTTAGACAAATTGCTTTATAATAGATCAGCTGTAGTGCTAGACAATGAGGGCAAACTGATCATTTCTGATAACTGTTCAAGTACTTTGCTTATTGACGACGTAATTTATATTGTTTGACACCTAATAATCTTAGAAGTGTAGAACATCGAATCAGTATTCCAATCCGATTTCAAGTCTAAAAATAAATTCATCTTTCTAAAGTTTCCAGTCATCCTGAATTTCAAACGTCTCAAGTAGGAACTTAAACCGAAAATTACAAGACAATAATTCACCACGGCACTTCCCGAGTCCATTTACTTAACCAACATAATTCAGGGAGTTATGCTGTCAAAACATCTTAACCAACCCTCCACATAATTAATGTAAGATGAGTTTCTGTTGTTTTATAATAATCGCGTAATGTCGCGGTTACATTGTGGAGCGATTGGGTTACAGCTACATAGGGATGGGAAGAATGGGGCGCGGATCGAAGGTTTCACTTTAAATGCGGAATAATATCAGTCTTTATAGGGTTTTAGAGGAGCATGAAATAATGTTGAGTAGGTTTGATTGCTTTGAAATAATGTACAAGGTGAAGACTACCATACAAGATTTTGTTCTAATTTTTATTGCCATCTAGACCATTCGATATGGTTATAGAAATTGCACCTTGCTTTTTAAGTCAATATTCTTTTAAATAAAGTTAATGTGGTTTTAAAGAATGATGACATATATTGAACAGTTTTGACTGCTTAAAAAGAGTGTAAATATTATACGGTAAAGATGGCGTAACGTGATTTTATTATAAGTCATTTGTAGTCATTTCATAACATTCAAAATAGTTTAAATAGAAGCCAACCCTAACAATTTTTAAGTCAATATTCTTGTAAGGATAGAAAATCTTTTAATGAACAACGAAATTTTAAAAGTCCACTTTTATTTTTTCTTTCAAATCAAATTCATGAATAAAAGTAACACGGGCCTAAATAAACATTGTCATCACGGTATACTGAATTTCGCAAAACTGAGTTCTAAAATTATCGATTTGCTCGCTGAACTTCACGCCCCTATTCCCGAACCCCTTCATGAATGTAAGATGTTGCGGTCTACAACACTATATATAAGCGTCTCGCTAACACTTAAGTCCGCGGATAAGATTCGCTGGGACTTTGTGGTACCTAAGTGCCATTGCGATTTCATTTGACCGTTCTCACTTCCACAACTGACTTGATTGTGTGTTAACAATAGTGTTCCGGACCCGTATTAAATATTAAAAGTGTGATGGTGTCTAAAGCTTTTTGGTCCTTTCTCTCCAAGTTAGGTGAAAGTGAGAGTGCTTGCTAGTCTTGTATATTCTGTCATTGCTCAATATTGTCAAAGTATTGCAACTTATGAAAGTGTCAACTTTTAGTTGATTTACTACCTAAAATAGTTAACCTATTTTTTTACCGTCTTCGTCTTATCAATGATTCCAAATTATATAAGTTTCGATCTCAATTCATATTGACCGTTATAAGATGTTATTTATTTATTTGCTCTCATGTTCGTGAACAAGCGCTGTCAGTGAAGGCTGGTCATACCTTAGCGGCCACGGCTTATTTTAATTTAATTTAAATATTTGAATTGTTTTTTTTTTTTAAGGACGCTTTTAACGTTCTGCATCGTTCTCACATGTAAAATTTCAACATGAATGATGTAACCATTATTTTGTAAGCATATCTTGATTTAAAAGAGTGTCCGTGGAGTTTCTTGCCCGTTCTTCTCCATAGGTACCTACTATGCTTTGGAATGGCGCCTAGCTTCATCTTTTTGACTGACCGACCCCTTGACAATTCAAAAGTGCCTGTAATTGGTTTAATTGAAATAAATGCTTTGAGTTTTTTTTGTTTTCATGCAAATTACACATAAAGCAAAGTCGGATTGTTTTCACCATTTATAACTTAAGAACGGCTGGACCGATTTTCACGATCTTTGATTTGTTGGATTTGTCTCCACCCCGAATAGCATTATAATTACTAAAACATCGGAAAAATTCACGAATAAAAAAATATGAAGAAAATTAACTATCTCACACATGAAATTTGAACAGGACTACGTCTGTCGCGTCAGCTAGTTTTACAATAAATTAAGTAATTGTCGGTTTTTGTACATGGACTCTGTCAGGGCACTGCATAACACAATGTTGGTTTGCTGTTGAGTTAGTGATTAATAGTCAAGCACTCACCAGTATGTATGTAAGTATGCTTCTTCATATCCGACTTCTGGTGGAATCGTTTCCCGCAGTACTGGCAGGGATAGGGCCTGGTGTCAGAGTGAATCAGAAGATGCGTGGACAACGTGCTTGATCGCTTGAAGGTCTTCCCGCACTGCTTGCATTCGAAGACTTTCTCCACGCTGTGAACAGCCCTGGTGGAGAGGGAGAAAATGTTATATTTGGAAGGCAAGCTTGAAGGATTTGTACTGAAAAGGATATTGGAGCTTATGAGCTTTAATAACTCACTATTTAGCAGTTTGGTTAGGACTGGAATTAATATATGTTTACGGTTCTAGTTCAACTTTTACACTCCAAAACGCAAATTGAATTCAACTGTACCAAACTACAGTAATAGTTATTTGGTCATCATTAATAGAACAAAAATGAAAACAAAGAACCAAGTCCATCTTTTAGACATACATTTTAGATACTCACCTATGCTGACTCAAACTAATTTCGTGGCCAAAAGTCTTGCTGCAAAGCTCACAAGCAAACGGCCGCTTCCCATTATGAGACCGCCTAGCATGCACTTCCAAACCATGAGGGGTACTGAACATCTTCTCGCATTTGACGCAAGAATAAACATCCCCTAATGGTAAAGGCCTGGATAAAGGACCAGGAGCTCCAAGGACCGCTGCACGAAGTCGCAATAATTCAGGACCAGCTGCTTGAACAGCATGAAGGTATAGATTGCTGTACCCGCCCCAGCCAGGAAGACCAAGACTTCCAGCATCTCTTAGAAACTCCGCGAAAGGTAACGGAGGATATAGGAATGGTCTTTGTGGCTGCACTCTTGGGGCGTCAGGTCGTAGCAACGCACTGACTGAAAAAGCTTCCGATCTTTTCGGTGGAGGAGAAGTGTCTGGGGGTCTTCTTGGGGAAGATGGAGGGGAGTCCACTTCGAGCTCAGGGGAACTGGAGCGAACTGATCGTGGGGATTGGGGTGATGGGGCCCAGCAGGGACTGCCGCAACGAGAGGCAGGTGATATGCCTTCAGGTCGGGTCTCAATGTGGTGGTGTTCTTCTTCTTCATCTTCGGTCCTATCTATCCTCTCGCTGACCAAACGGTTGATGCCGAATTTGATTTCTTCTGAAAACAAAAAAAAAATAATTGGAGTTTTTCCGCCCTGGATTGTCCTTTAGAATGTCACGACGAGTTTTGTTTGTATTTAAAATTAAGTAATTTCCTTTGTAATCATTCATCTTTTGTTCCGAACAAAAGCGGTCATCATCCAAACTGATGCAAATAATGCATCTAACCCTACAATTGTTTGGGTCATAAAGACCCTACTGCGCAGGTGCCACACTTGTCGCTCCGAACGAAATGGGCCGTATCATGTCGCTGGAGCAAATTGACTTTCATCTGTTCAACCCTCGAAGCCCAACCCCCGTAATTAACACGTCGGGTCGTTTCGACCCCCAATCTTTTTTTTACAATTCACTAATCCGCGGGCGCGACTAAACGTAGGTAACTATTGCTGTTCAGTTTTGTATAGTTTTGTTCGTATTGTTCAATGTTTGATCAAGGATTGGAGTGTGAATAGAAGTTATTTGATGGTGTTTAAGCTGGTGCCAGAAAGATGTTGGTTTTGTAACTATGTTTGTTGGTGAATTGGCTTATTGGTCAAAATGCACATTGTGAGTTCATTGGTTGCTTACTTAGTCAATAATAGATATTATGTATTATTGTAATTGAACTGTTCCACATAGAGACAATACGTCATCTACAAATCAACAGGCAAATCCAGATCAGTTTTTAACGTGGAAATAAATTGGATTTTCTACGATACCCGAAGTTTCTGTAAGTTATTATACAGAGTTCTATTAGTATGTTTTAGTCATAGACGTATAAAAAAAGATGGACTCTGCGCGACGCATATCAAAAGTGAAGCACAGTAAGTATGCCGGGGACCGTTTGTACAAACATGCGCCTCACGCACACACTTACTTCATAGTATGCCGACCGCCATTACGTGACATGACGGCGTCTATGTCAAATCACGCACACATAGATCGGTACGGTGCTTCACTTTCGATACGCGTGGCGCGGAGTCCTCCTTTTTTTATATGTCTATGGTTTTAGTAATAATAACTTCCACGAACAACGAACATGACAATGAGAACTAAACACATGATAAAATAGCTACACGTGTCCAAGAAAATCTAAAACGAGATTACACACAATGTCCCACAGAATAAACTTCATACATCATCAAGTAACCATCAACACCTCGTGCTGTCCAAAAACAAACATCCATCTCGAGTCGAGACAAGCTCCACTAATGAAGAGCGACCCCCATCTGAAACGCAGCAGCTGTCGGCATTTGGAGCGGAACCAATCGGGGGACTTCGGCAAAATTCGGCAGTGACTTCGTCATCAGCCGTCCCCTACAAATATTTCACGCTCGGGCCTCTTTTAACAATGCCCAGCGTTTAAGGGTTGCTGCTACACTTGTTTGTTTGTTCCCTACCGACACGGCTTTATCACCCTATAGTATTTATTACATATTAATGGTTATTTAGATTCATTGTTACGCCCCGACAGTATGCTCGAATTTATGGCAGTGCCAAATATTGAATGGGACCCTCAATGAATGCAAAGAAAGGCGGTCTATTGTTGGATCGTAATTATGTGATATAATTTTGGGCTTTGATTTATAATTTTGGCCATGAGTATTTGTAATAGGCATCCGTCACGGCCATTCGCCTTTATTTCTGACTTTTGAAGTCAAAAGAAAAATATTAGTACTTCTTACATTTTGGATGTGCTTCGAAAAAATCTTAACCCTAAAATGCACCAGCACCAAATTGTACCCAATTTGAATATAACAAAAAATAAATACTTTTTACACTCGACAGAAAACTCAAGGTAACCCAAACATCGAATACTATAAAACAGTACCTAAGCAAGTCAAACAAAGTCTCTTATTAGCCTTATTTTGGCGTCAACCTGCCAGACGTAAGACATACACAGAAACACTATCAACTGCAATCGAATTAAGGCATTTTTAGCCGCAAATTGGATTACAAGCTGTCTGTCTGCATTTTTTTCTATCCAAACAGAGCATTAGCGTCATTAATGTCGGACTATTTGCAGGCTTAATGCAATTTTAATTATAAAAGGCGAGGCTCGCCGCAAATTGCAAGCGATGCATTCAGATTGTTATTTTTCTGAGAGCTTTTAACAAATTAAAAATATGTATTGCGTATGTGTGCGGACGATTTATTGTTAGCGTTATTTTTTTATAAAATGTTAATGCGTGATCGCGGAAATGTCGCTTAGCTGGTGAAAAATGGATAGTGGTATTAAAAAGAAAATTAATGCACTTGGTATGTAATTATAATGGACACTGCACTCACTATGCAGTGATTCTGTACCTATGGGTTCATAAATGAGCCCAGGACATACTTATAAATAAAACACATTTCGAAAAAATTTGCTCGTCACAGTCAGTTTGATATAAGTTCAATCGCGGGCGGTTAAAGGTTGAAAAGTGGTTCACCGCAAATGTCCGCGATGGTAAGTACATGTTAGAATTTTTTTTTTTGCAAATTAAAGATTACCTAAAGCCTTTTTCTTTAATTATAAAGTTATGCTTTGCTTTTCAATACCTTTGGAAAATGAGTATTAACTGCAAGTTAGTCTAAATTTCATAAGTGACGTGTATTTCCTATATTGATTTCTTGCAAAGTCACTGGTATTAACAAACTGTAACAATAGTTTAAAATATTTTACATTATACGATGAAAATAATCCTCATGTCGAAAAACGATTATAAGTAGTGAATATTTACTGCAATATCTATTTTGTGTTACACAATAAAGATAATTATCACTCAAAATGACACATAAGTACCGAAAAATCCTCAACATTAATCGATTTTTTTTTCGTAAAAATCAATTACTCATGCTCTTTTTGAAAGCATTTCATCTACTTTGTATCTCCCTAAATATGACAAAATGGATCTTATTAGAAAAGAGACAAGATCGTTTTTAGTCATTTTAGTTAAGCGATATCCAAGTTAAAAAAAGATTTTTTAGAAATTCTTTAGGACGGACAGCAATCAAGTGGTTCAAAATTTAATAATAACAGCGTGATATAATATTACCTCTTAAAACACAAGTGAATTAAATACCAATTCATACCGTAATATAGGTTTATTATGAGTATGTAGAATAAAATGCAATGTCACGTCCGAATCGTTAATCAAGATTTGTATAAATGAAACTAAATCATACGGGGACCGTGTCGGATACTAAAAATTTTAATATACTACGGGTCTGTTTGACCCCAGTGCGAATTACAAGTGTTAAATGTGTAATCACTTTTATTTATGGGTTCTCAAACTCAAACCTAAAGCAGGTTGTCTGGCTTTGAGTAGCTTTAAACATCTTGAATGTGTGTGTGAGTGGTAAGTTATGTATAACAAAACTACATCAAGCGTGAGTCGAACTTTACACTTTATTTACGGTTTTTGTTTTTTTTTTTCTTAGGTATTCTAGTGTTTGTATTTTATTTTATTTTATTCCCCTAGGGATTTCTAATAGATATCTGTGGGTATGTCCGTGGCATCACACAGGCCCTATCAGAATACCATTTTTAAATATCGCAGCTTTATGCTGAGATAGGAGCCTTTTTGGCCTCGCACAGGTCTCTTGTTAGTTAGATTTTTTAACCGACTTCAAAAAGGAGGAGGTTCTCAATTCGTCGGAACCTTTTTTTTTTTTGTATTATTCGAGAGGGTATACATCACAGTTGGTCCCATATAAAATTGATTAACTTTGCTTGGGTAGTTTTTGAGTTAGCTTCAATAATACGTATTTTTTTCCCCAATATTTTTTTTTTTTTTTTTATATGGATGATGTTCTAGTTTGTTTTGCAGATAGTGGTATTAGATTTTGTGTGGGGTAGTAGGTACACAACTAAAAAGTGAAAAATAAAAACTTTTTTACATAAAAATACAACCGACTTCCAAAAACAACACTACAAAGTGAAAAATAACTTTAATTTCGGAAGTCGGTGGCAAAAAACGAAAACACATTTAACTAGACACCGACTTCCGAAATTAAAGTTATTTTTCACTTTGTAGTGTTGTTTTTGGAAGTCGGTTGTATTTTTTTGTAAAAAAGTATTTTTTTTTTGTTTTTTAATGTTTATTTTGTTACTTTTATATGCTCCTTTTTAACTGTATTTCCTGTGCGTGTCCCAAATAAAATATTTTTCTTTCTTCTTTCTTTCTTTCTTTACATACATAAAAGAAAGGTCTACAAGAACCGTTTCTTCAGAACCGTCATCGTTGTCGTCGTCGTGAATCATCAGTTTTTATGAGCAATCTAGAAAGGCATTTTCAAAACAAGATTTTATTTTTTAACCGACTTCAAAAAGGAGGAGGTTCTCAATTCGTCGGAACCTTTTTTTTTTTAATTGTTTTTTTTTATGTATGTTTCCCGATTACTCGAAGATGGCTGGACCGATTTGGATTTTTTTTTTGTTTTATTCGAGAGGGTATACATCACAGTTGGTCCCATATAAAATTGATTAACTTTGCTTTGGTAGTTTTTGAGTTAGCTTCAATAATACGTATTTTTTCCCCACTTTTATATGGATGATGTTCTAGTTTGTTTTGCAGATAGTGGTATTAGAATTAGTGTGGGGTAGGTACACAACTAAAAAGTGAAAAATAAAAACTTTTTTACAAAAAAATACAACCGACTTCCAAAAACAGCACTACAAAGTGAAAAATAACTTTAATTTCGGAAGTCGGTGGCAAAAAACGAAAATACATTTAACACCGACACCGACACCGACTTCCGAAATTAATGTTATTTTTCACTTTGTAGTGCTGTTTTTGAAAGTCGGTTGTATTTTTTGGTAAAAAAGTTTTTTTAGAAGTTGGAAAACCTTAATTAATTAATTTGAGTCCTCAATAATGAAAACGTTCCTGTATTATTTAATGGATTTATTTAGATGAATCTAACATTGAGTTATACATGACAGGTACATAAGTAAAATAACATATGTAATTATCTAATACTGGTTATCACAATTAGTCAAAAAACAGATTATTACCTTGTATCTTTAAAAAATATTTGATAACGGCGCGGCGCTGAGATCAATGCAAGGATAATAATATTTACAACTATACCTACTGATAGTCAAAGATTTTAGTTTATCAATAAGTTCAATATTGTAGTATTGTACTTTGGACCTTCTTGTGATTTATCGTCCAAATGTTGCATAATGTTTCAAAAATTGTTTATGTAAAAAATAAGAATCAATGGTGTTTTAATTTAAGGCGACGATAAACGACTTTTAATGATTTTAAACTGAAGATCACGACTAAACGAGTCGTGTTAATGATTTGAAAAAAATATATGTTAAGTGAGAGCATTTTCTTAATAATTTATCATGTGAATATTTTAGGATATGTTTATGTTACATATTGTAATTAATTTGTAAAGTTATGTTTGTAAAGGTATGTATAGCAAAAACTATCAAGCGTATTTTTTTATGAAACCTTCACCAATTTAAATTAAATGGTTATAATTAAATTACGTATTTTAAAAAACCTAATTTAATTATTTATCTTTAAGTATACGTGTTTTAATTTAATACCTTTTGTTTTATGTATAATAAATTAATAATGCATCTTGGGCACTGTTCCTGTTGACAGCGATGCGGACGAATTTTTTGAAGCCCTACGATTATGTCCCCTTCTTTTTATATACTTTTACATATTATTATTTTTAGACTGTTAGTTTTTTAAATTATGTAAATATTAATTAATGTACCATGTTTTAATGCAAATACTAATTAATGCAACCTCAGTTGTACCATCGCAGACATTTGCGGTGAACCACTATTCAACCTGGTTCACCACAAATGTCCGCGGTTGTACGTGACCGTACCTACATGAATGTATTAAATCTGTCACAATTAGGTAAATATGCATAAATCAAATGTTATCATTCGCTTGTAATACCTTTTATCAATCGTAATAACATGATTTTAATACCTTTTATCGTTAAGATTAGCAAAAACAACGATTGTAAATAAATAACCTACTCGTACCACTGTCTTAATGATTTATTTTATTTGACTCACTCACACAGTAACATGTTTTATTATTGTGTTACTTGCGTATAGCTAATAAAAAACTTTATTCTCATTGGTACACACGAATAATTATTATCTTTATTTCATTTATAATATTTTTCTAGAGACATCCGGCTTAAAGCATCTAAAGTTATTATTGCTGGCATTCAATTAAAAATCATAAATGGATTGCAAAGTGATATTTTTGTAGAATTACGTGCAAGAAATTATATATGAAAGGAGAGTCTTGCATAATCTGTAAAAAAAAAACATAATTTTGATAAGGAAGTATTTACTTGTTGTCCAGATAGCTAGTTAATTTGCTGGATCTATCTACAGGATGTATCAGAAAGGTGTGGTCAGATTATCAACCGTCCGCAAAAACTTCAATATCTACTCGACCCAAATGTATACGGCAAATATTTTTTATTCGATTTCGATGTTGGTCCCATGAACAAAGTTGTTCAGTTTGATGGTCGTACCACATCCTTAAATTTGACTACACGTTTTTGATACAACCTGTTAACAAAAATATTATACATGGTGTAAGTGTAAACAGTGGCAACTTTTTAAGGGGTCATTGTACTCATCATTATGAACAACTTTTACTAAGGGATCAAAACTGAAATCGCGAAAAAAAAATCTGCTGTTCCCTACATTTTGACGAATTTTGCGAACATAAATGTACCTACTGAACAGTTGATTTTTTTTTCGCAATTTCAGGTTTGTTCCCATGGTAAAAGTTGTTCATAATGATGAGTACAATGACCCCTTAAAAGGTTGCCACTGTTTACACTTACACGCTGTATATCATCTGATGCAATCTTGTCATTGAAAGACTCTAAAGACCCAATTTTACTTCGTGTAAAAAATTCTATGACATTATCTTTATTCCATTCATGTTTTATTGATTACACAACTAACTACTTACACTAGATACTAAAGTAAATGACTAACTAACTAACTATACAAATAAATACAAAACAAAAGGACTCTTATGCGTCGAAGTACTCGTCCGCATCGATGTCATCCGGAAACGTGGCCAGAAGACTGGCAGCATTGCCACGTTGAATGGCAATTCAATTCATTGAAACAACTACATGAAAATAATAAAACTGTAGCTTCACATCAGCCTGTAAGTATCTACCTACTGCCAAAAATGGGTTCTTCCAATGGTCGTTCTAATTAACGGTAATTTGGGATTTTATCAATATCACCAGAGAATTTTGACTGTTTGGCGTACACAGCATGAATCATTTCACAAGACAAGACTAAACTTTTTTTTTTCTTGTTGGTCTAGTGGTCGCAAGCGCTACTGCTGAACATGAGATCCTGGGTTCGATTCCCAGGTCGGGCAGTGTTATTGGGTTTTGCTATTTGGCTGATCCATGCGTCATGTTCGTGAACGGGCGCCGTCAGTTGGGACTGGTCGTCTCTTAGTTGCCATGGCTTATTTTTAATTTTAATATTTAATTTAGTTGTTTTAGTTTTTATCTTTTTATTACGGACGCCTTTTAACGTCTTTCTACATTGTTCTCATATGTATATTTTCAACATGAACGATGTAACCAATATTTTGTAAAAATATTATGATTTAAAAGAGTGTCCATGGAGTTTCTTGCCCGTTCTTCTCCATAGGGAGATCCCTATGCATCCAAATCCCTATCCATTCCAAAGCGTAGTAGATACTACGCTTTGGAATGGGCAAGTAGCTTCATCTTTCTGACTGACCGACCCGTTGACAATTCAAAAGTGCCTGTAATTGGTTTATTTGAAATAAATGCTTTGAGTTTGAGTTTGAGTTTGGAATTTTTCAGTATCAGCTCGGAGTCTGGATTTGTGCCCCGTTGATGGCAATAGGCTCGCCCCCTATTACATGGGACTTAACCATATCTGACAAAATGTGGCTGTAGGTACTATAGGTAGATACAACCTCTGCCTAGCCTTTCGTGGAAAAAAGTCGTGATGTTATGTTAATCTGTACATTTACAAAATGACGTAAGTCTGTCGTTAGTAATACGTACAAGAGTGTAAGAAGAAACGGCGTAATTTCAGGATAATCCAGTTAAAAGTCAATTTACCTGATTTGAAAATGAGCGAAGAATTTTCAGGAATTGTAACGCAAGAACTTGATGATTTGATTTAGTGGGATGTAAATGGCAAATGTTGTTGAGAATTTTTGTTCATTCATTTTCATTATAACTAATTTAATCACACTATATCACACTATCACACTAATATTATAAAGGCGAAAGTTTGTGAGTGTGTGTGTCTATGTTTGTTACTTCTTCACGCTCAAACGGCTAGACCGATTTGGATGAAATTCGGTATGTAGACAGCTTATACCCTGAATTAACTCATAGGCTACTTTTTATTCCGAAAAATGTAGTGCACCCGTGGGATGAGCAAAGAATTCAAATATATTTGTTACTCTTTCAAACTCAAACGGCTCGACCGATTTTGATATAATTTGGTGTGGAAATAGCAGACACCCTGTATACACATAGCACACATAGGCTACTTTACCTCCTGAAAAAATGTAGTGTTCCCGTGGGATGAGCAATTTTTTTGAGAATACTTTTCTCACCGATTAAATAATACACGTTTTAGTGTATCTCATAAACCGCGGGTAACACCGCGGGGCGCAGCTAGTGTATTGTAAATGCGATATTCGTTTGTTTGTTACGCTTTCACGCCAAAACCGCTGAATGGATTTCGATAAAAGTATTTCTAATCCAGGTCATGGGCTACTCATGTGCCTTTCACATGGGCAGACTATGAGCTTACCCAAACTGCGTAACACATTACCTATCAATCGGAATTTGAATCATCTTGAAACAAATTGCTAATCTAAAAATTTGTCTGCTCGACTACGTAAATGACGCAATGAATATTGTTTAACTGTCAAAATGAAACCAACTCCGATTGATAGTGTGTTACGCAATTAGGGTGCTAGATTAGAAATACTTTTTATCCCGGTAGTACGTTCCCGTGGAATAATTTCCTACCTCCACGCAGGCGAAGCCGCGAACAAAAGCTAGTCCTAAAAAAAAATTCGATCAAACTTTTATACCCAGTTTAAGTCTTAATCTTCGAATAAATTTTGAATTTTTGACAATTTCTCCATATAAAAAACTGTCAGTCGTCAATTTTATTCCACGGATTAAAGATATCCGATTTTGGTCATTAGCCCTAAGTATTTTGAAATAGTTACCTAACTTTGGTGGAAAGAATATTCGCCCAAAGCGTACTCAGTTGAGTAAAACTCATTTTTAATCGACATCAAAAAAAGGAGGAGGTTCTCAATTAGGTTTATTTTTTTATTTTTATTGTTTGTTACCTCAGAGCTCCGTCATTTATAAACCGATTTGGAAAATTCTTTTTTTATTTGAAAGGATATACTTCCAGACTGGTCCCATTTTTAACAAAATCTTGTTCTGATGATGGAATCCATGAGGAATTGAGGGAACTTCTCAAAAATTGCAGGCATATATATAGCGAATTTGGTATTTTCATCAACAAATCAAGCATTTGCATTCAGAAAGTATCATCTGGTGAAGTGGAACTGATGAAGAAGACCACAGATGTGGCGTTGATTATCAGAAGTCAGATTTCTGATTTCTTAGCCTAATCGGGGTTATTTCATTGTTTCTCAATGTCTAAGAACTCATTAAAAGACAAAAAAAAAAAAATACAAATTGGGACTTCTGTCGATATCCTGCAATAAAACCGAATAAAACTAGAACATTGCCTACACCAAAAAAAGCTATATTAAAAAATCATTATAATGTATATAGTTATCGCTAAACCTCGGATGTAATCTCATAGGATTTGTTGTTGTAATCCATTTGGTGTGGATTACTAATCAAAGTTATTACCCGAAGGTCTACGATTGATTACGGCGAGTTATTCCACTACCTATACATGCCTAGGTGTAGTGGCATAACTCGAATTTTTTAGAATTTAAGAGTAGTGGATTGACTGATTGTATTACCAACCTATGATTGTCCCACTACTGGGCAAAGGCCTCTTCTCATACAGAGAAGGCATAAGCATTGATCACCAGGCTTGCTCAAGACGGGTTGGAGATTTCAATAAGACCAGATTTCCTGATGTAATTTCTATCACCGATGTTAGTAATGTCCAAGATAAACTCAGAAAGTATAATGAAATGAAAAAGTCACATTGGTACTTGCCCGGATTTGAACCCACAACCTTGTGCATGAGAGGCGAGGCTTTAACCAATGGGCCATCACGAAACATACGATTGATCGACTATGTTGCAATTTTTGTAGCTGTAAATTATAAAGTCTGCAGTGAAGTGTATTTTTATGTTTAAATTAGGTTACAGGTTATATATATTTTTTCAATTTTTTTAATCTGAGACAAACTTTCTTATTGATTGAAATAAAACAAACAATGAATGTTAAGTGAAACTTACCGCAATATATTAATGAGAACCGCACCCAAATCGGTTAAGCCGTTTCTTAGATTAGCGCGCACAAACACACAGACAAACATACAAAATTCTAAAAATAATTGTTGTGGGTTTTATTGCGTTAATAAAGACCCCCAATAACAGTTTTTCTCAAATATCTTCCATGAACAGACAGTGATCAGTTACATTTTTATTATTAGGTAGTATTTACAGGAGGAGGAGCTCGTGGCTAAGTAATAACAGCCGCACGGGTCGATTCATCAGGTTAAGCTACGCTTGCCGGGGTCGGTCCGTGGATGGGTGACCATCTTTACATACCGAGACTCTTCCGTGCCTCGGAAAGTACGTTAAGCCGTTGGTCCCGGCTGTCATTCGTGGATTTTTGACAGTCGTTACGGGTCATCAGAAGCCCGAAAGTCTGACAACCAGTCTTACCAAGGGGTATCGTATTACCCAGTTAATGGGTTGTGGAGGTCAGATAGGCAGTCGCTCCATGTAAAATACTGGTATTCAGCTGCAGCTGGTTAGACTGGAAGCCGACCCCAACATAGTTGGGAAAAGGCTAGGCAGATTGATTGATTTACAGGGTGGCTGGGACATCAGCGCGCAACCTGTTACTATGGATTCAGTACTTACATGATTCTGAACTCACCTGCGCTGGAATTCATCGTCGGTTATTAAAATAAAACCGGCCAAGTGCGAGTCGGACTCGCACACGAAGGGTTCCGTACCATTATCGGCAAAAAACGGCAAAAAAATCATGTCTGTTGTATGGGAGCCCCCTTAGATATTTATTTTATTCTGTTTTTTAGTATTTATTGTTATAGCGGTTACAGAAATACATAATCTGTTAAAATTTCAACTGTCTAACTATCACGGTTCATGAGATACAGCCTGGTGACAGACGGACGGACGGACAGAGGAGTCTTAGTAATAGGGTCCCGTTTTACCCTTTGGGTACGGAGCCCTAAAAACACTTGCACTTTTTTATGAAACAGCCGATTTTTTTTTAAACTTTCAAGTAATTTCTTCGCTAGAGAATTTAGTAATTATGTGTCATCGATGTCCCTGCCATCCTGCATGATAAAATGAAGCGTTTACAGACAATATCCCTTTTCTGTAAGCCTTAACGCCAGCGGAAAGATCAAATTGTATCCAGGAGTTATCAGCAGCAGTCACGTGACATCTCTAAAGCTGATGTCAACTCCATACAATTTGATCTTTCTGTTGGCGTTAACGCTTACAGAACAGGGATTTTGTCTAGACCCCCAGCGCTGTAACAAACGCTAAACATTTACATACCTAATGTGTATGTTTTCATTGAAGGAATAGAAAATTAGTCACGTTTCTTCAAATCCAAACTAGTTTGACATGTGCCACTGTTAAATCGGCGAGCGACATATCCATAATATTACCTATTGATTTCGTTATCAACTCATTTTATCTTTACGGCTCTGTTTTTATAAAGAAATATCTTTCAACCTTCAAAGTCCTGCTTATTCTATCAATGTCAGTAAAGGCTCCCGTAGACAGACGCGTCACGACAATTTCCATGACGTTTTTTATAGAAACTGCTCTACTAGAGTCAAGCCGCGCTGTCGCGTCGCACGTGTTTGCGGGAGCGTAATTCGGAGCTTGGTAATTGATTATCCATGGGTAAATCACGTAGTTAAATTATCATCTGAGTTTTTCCCGTCATGGCCTGATGAATGAAAGCCGGCTTGTCGCCTTGTCAGTTTGAGTATAAACGTCAGCTACGGACTGAATTAAACTTGCTACGTCACATATCAAGAGTATTAACAATGTCATTTTATACTCCACGATAAATATGATAAATCTGATCTTACGGTGCGATCTAAGAAATGTGATATCACGATGGGGATTATGGTGGACACACCTAGAGGTTTGGGGAGATATCACGGATACGTCATGTTTGTGCAGCTGATAAAAGTTATCGGAGAAATTTCCCGATTTTCTGTTCAAAAAGAGATTTGCATACCTATAGGTATTTTTTTTCTTAACTAGGTTTTACCACATCAGGGAAATATAACATTAGACATAAATGTAGATAAAAATGTAATGATTCTGTCTATTTACCGATTTGACAAGAATATAAAATGTAATTAGTTAGGTTCGCACTTAAACTTACTGTTATAAATAATTTCTATCATTACTTTAAAATTGCTGATTTGAGAATTCTTGTAAGTAGGTACCTACTATATAAAACTGCTCGCAATGCATAGCGTGGCAGTCAACCCACAAATTCTGTCCGATACATATATTTATTGTAATTTTGGTGTGCAAGTATTAGTAAAATAAATTCAGTGTAGCAGAACTAGAGTGTTTTCATTGAAAAGGACCCACGGAGCGCCATCCTAACATTACGCACAAAAAGTGCATAAAGCTATCGATATTAAAAGGAATCGAAAGGAACACGTTTCAAGATATTTGTATATTTGGTCCTTAATATACTTAGCCACAAATCAAAGCCTGATCACAAACAAAAAAAAAAAAAGCCAAATATGCTTTAAGAAATAAATTTATTATTATTATTATCTTTGGCTTATCTCGGGACCCTGGGGTCCCGGACCTTTGGAAGGCGTACGAGGGGCCGAAGCCAACTCGCAGAGGCCCCTTAGACAATTTCAAATGACGAGGAGGCACCAGCCGACGATTATCCCTGTATGCACTATGCAAGTGTACCCAAGGACAACCCCCGGTTGGTGCAGGACTATTGCAGAACATGGAAACAAAACACATTGGGCCTATGGGTTTGGGTGGCAACATGGATTGGGTACCTTGAACTATGGAAGAACTATGTCCCCTGCCTGACCAATGTTATATAATATACACAGATAAATTGGCAGGGGGTGACTTGCACACACAATAATGGGCCCCCGGAAACGGTCGCTAGCACATAGTGACGTAGCGACAAGGGGCAACATGTCCTGAGGTGCTTGAGGAGTGGAGAGGTATTCCACGGCTCTCAGAACAATCCCAGAGCCCGGAAGATGGTCAAGATCCCTACAAGCACTTACTGGAATACTTCCTTCCTCCGAGCACGTTTGCTCTTGCGAATCTCCACTCAAGCCGGCCAATAAAGGCAAGAATGAGGTGGGAGCTCTGTTCCCGTCAGTGTTCACTCCAGCCGGCCAATAAAGGCAAGCCAGAGGTGAAGAACAAGACTTCTCCCGGGAAATAGGGTCCGTGGGGTCGCTACTGCCCAACAGCTCACCACATGCTGCCCTGCGGGTTCACGTATCTCTCTTGGTCTGGCTCCTCACCCTAGACCTGTTTCGGCAAAGTAAACTCCATCGGCACAGACCCAGATTTCGGAGCGCGCAAGCCCCACCACGACGTCAACGTAGAGATACGGCGGTGGGGTTATTATTATTATTATTATTAAACAAAAGACAATAGAATTCCAAATTGAAATCATAACCGTACATTTTTCCATTATTTCTAAGTTCTTTATTCATTAACCTCTACCTCAGTGAGGTTATCAACTCTAGGGTGACCCAGCGCTATCTCGGCGGCGCCTTTGTGTGCGTGCCCCGATTTCTCTTCTTAATGTTTCTAGGAATTATTTGCTGAAACAATAGCACGCTTCATGTTTGTGATGCATACCAACTTAAAAGTGCAGTTTACAACGTCACTTTCAATTTCCAGCTCTGCATTCAAGGGTTAAGGTTGAAATTACCTCGTTAATTCTCGAATTAGATGCCGTTTGAATGTTTGTTTGTCTGTAAACGTTGACGAAACCGCGGTGTCTTTGAGATTAAACTCTCGTTTGATAATTGCCTGTCAACAAAGCGCCAAGATTTGTGATTATGGCCAGTTTACAAGGTTTATTTTTTAATAGCCCCTCGTGTGTGATTGAGGTTAATTTCACAAACTTAATGCTTGCTAATAAAACATGGATTGTTTGAAAGAATGATGCTAATTGGATTTTTTTTTGGTGCTTTGGCCTTATAAAGTGACGTTTATTTGTGTTTTCTTTTTAGACAGTTCTTTCCAAATTCTGAGCTAACTAATATAAATCTTTCCGTTGTCAATTCTGTTACGTGGACGTGTACTGAATGAATCCACGTGAGTGTCAATTTGACGTCTTCGGGGAGAACTTGTATTAAATGTCCACCGGTAAGTAATAATCTAATTTATTAAGACATGATAATACATAAATGCGAATGCGTCGGCAATTATCGGAAGTGACGCCAGTGTTGCCACCTTATAATAATGATGGTAGTGTTGCACTCCATAACATCTTCCCTTTTTTAAAGAAAGTGAAACAGACATATTATTTTTCATTTTCCACGGCTATTAAATTCAAATTAAAGACTATGCATCTTTATAGTTATAACAAAATAATTTGGTTTCAATGCCATGAAAAGTTTTACAATGTTTGACGAATCTAATTTATTATTTTTCTCTTCCGTTGCAAAAACAAACAAAAAAAAACTATGTCTATCGGCAACAAAGTATTAATTCACTGTCACTATGATAGTTGAAAGTGACAGCTTTCAAAGTTGTCATATTGACAACATAAAGACAAAAATACGACTGATTGTAACTCTAGCCAATTTTATTCAAGCACGAAAGCCTCACTCGACAAACACAGTAGGCAGTAGATTTTCGAGATTAGACACCCTACCAAGCTTGGTAAACAAATAACAAAACAGAATAATGTCAAAAGAGACAAACATCAAACAATAGCCACAAGCAAAAGTCACGCCAACAAAGGTTATCAAGACTTGGCGCGACTTGGCTGGACTTGGCAAACAGTGTAGTGAATAATAGGGTAAACAGCCAAGCGGTGTCGTGACCGCTTGGCAAATATTGACGGTTATACCTGGCACGAATTTTACCCTTTGATTGATCGAGCTTTGTGGTTAAAACTTGGCTATTTTGTAATTTAGAATCGCATGACGCGTCTGAGGGTTGGGTGTCACTTGATTTTACTTGGAAATGGAGTTATGAATGGTATTCAACCTAGAATTACGTTCCGTATTTTGTGTGGATTCAGTTGCGTCATAAGTAGTAATGATTGTGTTCTTTTCAAAACCACTGTGTAAGAGTGATTTATTAGGGTTCCGTACCCAAAGGGTATTAAGACTCCGCTGTCCGTCCGTTTGTCCGTCTGTCACCAGGCTGTATCTCATGAACCGTGATAGTTAGACTGTTGAAATTTTCACAGATGATGTATTTCTATTGCCGTTATAACAACAAATACCTACTAAAAAACAGAATGAAATAAATATTTAAGGGGGCTCCCATACAACAAGCTTGATTTTTTTGCCATTTTTATAGATAATGGTACGGAACCCTTCGTGCGCGAGTTCGACTCGCACTTGGCCGATTTTTTATTTCGTTTAGGTACTTGAATTTTTTTATCTTACCACTAAGATGATCTGTCACTAACGTACGCAAACCTTTTCCTGAAAAGGTCCACTTCCTTCACAGATGTCGCCAAACTTAGATAATTTCCAAAAACCGGCTAAGAGCGTGTCGGACCGCGCACAATGAAGGGTTCCGTAGTTGAGATGAATTTATCCCAAGAACAAACTTAACATTGTAGTTAAAAAACGTGTTCCCCCTTAAATTCCAAATGTATATACGCATAATATTGAGTGATTTACCATGATATTTTGAGATCATAGACTTCTTAAAGGTTTTTCTGTAATCTTATAGTTATAGAACTATTCTCTGTGTTTTGATTTTCAAAATTTTAGGCTCAGCAGTTTCGGAGATAGGAATGATCAATTTCAAATATTTTCTTCAATAAATTTAAATTATTTATTTTAAATTTATTAATAATAAGCCCTTTCCCTTTCTTTTCTTTTTTTAAACTTTTTTTTAGCTTTTTCCTTTCTTTTTTTTAAGCTTTTTCCTTTCCTTTCTTGCCTTTCCTTGGTATGTCACACGGTACAGTTTGCAAAACTTTTTTTATCAATTTTATTATTTGGCCCCAAAAGTTACCCCCATATTCAAAATTCATTTATTTACGTTACAAATCCGTATTTGGGTCACAAAACCTCATAAGTGTACCTTCAACTTAATCGCTCTATTAAATTTGGAGCAAATGGGCTTTGACAGACGGACAGACAGACCGACAGAGGTTTTTTCTTTCGAGGTAGTACGGTACCCTAAGAAGGACCGTCTATCGAGTTAACGGGCTAACTTTGACATTGTCTTCCAAGTATGTATTATTATCCTGCTTCACAAATTTTCATTTTCAAAAAAAAAAAAAAAAATTATCATCACCATTTCAGCCGAAAGACGTCCACTGCTGAACATAAGCCTCTCCCAAGTGTCGCCCGTCAACCGGTGCTGTGCTACTTGCATACCACAGATATAATCTGTGCATACAGCGGATTCCAAGATACCATAAAGATCCCAAATCGAAAACTCGTGTCACCACTCACCGCAAGATATTTTATTGGAACTGGCCCCATACATTTGTTCGTTTTAAACACAACCAACCGTTATCTGGTCGGGTAATGTTTGCTTACCAGGGTACACATGTCCAAATCGGATTTACAACACCGAGACAACTGTGTGGACGGTCAGCAACGACAGAGTTTTATTTCTTGGAGATTTTTTATCGACGCGGACGGTGCGAGCGAGCGTTATGTATATGTTGCTAAGGAAAATATTTTGGAATTGGGAAGTAAAATAGGAACCGTTGAGATTTTAAATCTAATGACGTAATTAAATGAAATGAAGATGCAGTTTTTAAGATCTTTTTTAGGGTTCCACACCTCATAAGGAAAAACGGAACCCTTATAGGATTACTTCGTTGTTCTGTCTGTCTGTCAGTCTGTTAAGACCCTTTTTCTCAGGAATGCGTGCAGGTATCAAGTTGAAATTAACATCAAATATGTAGGTCTACGGTGTATTTTGATGCTCACAAATAAATCAAAATCTGTGGAGTAATTCCCTTTGACCTAGAATAATGAAATTGAGCAAGAAGGTCTCACAGCACAAGTAAAGGAAAAAGTCCGAAAATTGTTAATTTGTAATTTTATTACATACAAAAAAAATTTGGGATTACAATGTTAATTTTGTTTTTGGGATAAATTCTTTTCAACTACGGAACCCTTCATTGTGCGTAGTCCGACACGCACTTGGCCGGTTTTTGTTGTTTCTGTAGTTGAAGGAGTAGGAGTAGATAAAATAGTCTTCCGACTATTTAACGTAAATGAAAGTGCAATTTTCACAACCAAAAAACAGACAAAAAAAAAGTAATTGAAAAAATTAAAAAACCCGACTGCGGTAAAAAAAATGTAAGTCAAGCCCATTTTAAATTAAATAAATGTTGGAAGCAGGCGGGACCCATTTAAAAATATAATAAAAATGGTATGGGTCCCTCCTGCTTCCAACATTTATTTAATTTAAAATGGGCTTGTTTTTAGCTTTTCAGTTTTTTTAACTTAAGTTTTTTACCGCAGTCGGGTTTTTTAATTTTTTCAATTCCTTTTTTTATTTATATCTTTTTAGTTTACAAATGTGAACAGATTTCGCAGGGGATTTAGTTCTTGGTACGTGTTTTTTACAATTTGTCACTTCGAATCACTTTTAACCATATAAGTTGTATACATTTTTGTAATCATCTTTTAAAACCCTTTATTTTGATATCCCATTCGACAGGTTTGAAGAAAAAAATAATTTTAAGACATAATTTTGGCACCAAAAATCCACCATTTTGTTTTTTTTTATTTTGATAAACCCAGTGTCACTCTCACAGTAAATATAAATCTAACGACACCTCTCAAGCTAAAATCCATCGAGCCGTTCAGGTCGCAGAGCGTGCCAAACAATTATACATACATACATACTCTCGAAAAACATAATCTGGCGCAGTCGGGTAAATACGTCATGTCCAAACTGCATCATACTAATCCTATCAATGCAAAATGGCTACCATCCATAAAGCTATAAATAAACTCATAACACCGCACTAATTCTCTATCCCTACCTTATCTACATCGAAATTTGTTCAACACAAAAATTACAAGTATCATAACATGCACGTTTAAACTGTCGATATCCTCCTATCGATACCGTTATCTCACCTTTGTCGTACCGCCAAAATCAAAGTCATAAAACAACGTAATTTTGCCAGTGATATGAGTTGACGGATCGATAAGATACGTCAACCCCAAATCTGAAGCCGTGGGATTTAGACACCAAATGTTATTGGAGTTTCTACCGGTTATTAAATGTTGGGTATTAGTTTTAGGTCGTTTTATGTGGCCTGCACCGTAATATAGATAGTGGACGGTGTTTTGAATGAGTTTGACAGCAGTTTTGTTTATGCATGACGTCAAGCCTATGTACTCAAAAAGGGGTAAGCAAAGGTGTGTGGTACACCCACATATGCAAGCTACATAATGTTGTAAGTTAAGTTAATGTTATGTCAGGCCAGGCGCACTACGCATATTAGGTATGAAGCTACAAGTACGCGGCGGGCTCGACTTGTCGGGCTAATTCGGTGTGGGCTGCCGCGCGCCGGCCGACTCGCACGTTAGTTCGATACTCACTCACGCGCCGCCTCGTAAAAAATGACAACAAGAGTTATGCGATAGAAAGAGAGGCAACTTCTAGGTGAATACAACTGTTGGTAATTAACAATGTTCGACCTGAATTGCACTTTATTGTGTCGTAGCAAGAGTCACTATTTATTTAAATAATTTTGTGAAGTGAATCTTGTGTACTTGTACTGTTATGTATTCTGTGGTTATGTATGATAGCCAGCCTAAAGCAGAACCCGTCTCTAGGGCTACTGTGATTTTTCTAAAGGGAAAGGAAAACAGGAACCCTCTATTCACAGACGAAGTGACTGAAAGACAAGATTCAGGCTGAACTATAAAGATAGAGACTGAAGTACAATTTGACAGAAGGATAAGGAGAAAAGCTGTATTAAGAAAGCAAATTGAACAATTTGAAAGTTGAACGGTCGCGGTCTAAGGAAGCTTCATAAGTTCATACGATCAAAGTTGTAGTGAACAGCTTGTTTTTGATTGACTATCGGAAATAAACTGTCATTGTTTTGT
This sequence comes from Cosmia pyralina, assembly GCA_946251885.1. NCBI lineage: Eukaryota > Metazoa > Arthropoda > Insecta > Lepidoptera > Noctuidae > Cosmia > Cosmia pyralina. Next base: position 6,023,522 of record OX276347.1, on the reverse strand, counting down.
GATCTAGGCTTCGTAAGGTAATCAGTTTGGGTGCTCACAGTTGCATGCCAATTTTATCAGCGTTGTGAAGATACGAGAACATCCGTCCGTTTGGCGGAACACTTGAGTTCTAGATAATTTGGCGGCTAACTCAAAGGGGCGCAAGAGAGGTGATTTTGTAATGGAATTACTGGCTTATATGACGTTTTGTGACGTTTTGACACATTGCAAATAAAAGATTTTGGGCGTTTCGTAATCTTCATTGTGTGGTTAGCAGCAAACAAAATGCTTTTCCCTTATTAAGTTTTAAGGTTGTAAAAGCGGCTTAAAAATGAAGTCATTTGGCTACCAAACGTGGAAATTGTCTTTTTGCCTGTCCATTCTTGTATCAATGACTTTTGGTCAGGTGGGCCATCTTCTTTTCTTTAGTTGAAAATAATAGCCAGTTAACAAACTTTTTTAGTTGGGTGTACAGTACAACCCTGGAGTGCTCGAATTCGGGAGTACTAGGGTCAGTCTCTTCTGGAGACTCTTAATTCAGTACTTTTATTGTAATATGGTGATATTCTTACCTCTCACAGGGTACGGAGTCTCATGGCTGTGTGGGGGTGGTGACGCAATCCTTGGCTCTGACCGACTGGCAGAGGCTCCCCACAGTGACTGACACAGCCCATTCCGTAGTGCTTCACTGGCTGATACTCCTGGGGAAGAAGAAAATCAGAGTTAGTAACTACATGTAAATAAATATTTGTCAATTTTTGTTGCAAAATGGAAGCCAGTGGTGATGTAATTAAAAAGTGCCGGTCATTTTAATTCTTTATAGCGTAGAGTTCCTGTTTGGTTAAATCTAAAACGCAAGCAATGTAATCTTTTAGAATTGTTTTGTTTTAAAATACGTTTTTTTTGTTTGTCACTTACGTCATTTAAACGTTTTGTAGATTCTCAAAGATAAGTAAGTAAATAAACTATGGAAAATTTACAAAATTGTCGAAATCCATTGAAAATCGGCCACCGCTCAGACAATGAGGGTAAGCCAGTCAATATTCATCAGTAGGGCACTTCCTCATTACGGTCTCACCGTAATTACACAAACGCTAGCTATGTGACTCATGCGCATCTGCCTGGCCTAAGTATGTAGAAATTGATCTGTAGATTTTATTTAGTATATTGTATAGGAATTCGAACCTTTGGGATGGGCAATTAAGTTCACCTTTCTGACTGGCCACTTGAATTATATAAAAATAATTATATGCCTTGAGTTTGAGATCGAGTATTACGTAGAAATATAAAAGTACCTATAATCCATTTACAAAAAGATTAGACATTTAAACAAACCTTTTTTACAGTTCGTTTAACCGATTTTGACTTCTATTCCGTAGGCTTAAGGTTGGCATTAAATGCAAAAAAAGTGGTTACAATACCAACTGTTTACTGCTGCTGCCATTTGTCATGCCACTAACGCAATAGAAGTCAAAATCGGTTGAACGGACTGTCAAAAAGGTTGATTTAAATGTATCTTATCGTAAATGGAGTAGTGTTTTTAGCTTTCATGCCGTAGTGAAAAGATTAACCAGTCAATAAGGTTGGTAGGGGATGTCCATCTAGGGTTCGTCAGACTCAGAATGGGATTGAAGTTATTCGTGGAATCTCTATCATCATCTGTAAATAGCCTTTTGCCAATAACATTGGGGACGGCTTCCAGTCTAACCGGATGCAGCTGATTACCAGTATTAAAATCTCAATAATGCATCAAGAAAACACGAAATATACATAAAACGTTAACTTCTAAATTAACTTCAGAAAGAATATGATATTTTTTGCTTTCCGTGGTGATCAAGTGGTGATAGATAGGCAAGAATTAATCCTAACTAAATATAATAAATGCGAAAGTAAGTTTGATTGTCTTACCTTTTCACGCCTAAACCACTGAACCGATCATCATGAAATTTTACATAAACGTTGTCAGGTGTACAGAAACGGACATAGGGTACTTTTCATACCGAAAAAAAGTACTGTTCCCGAGGAAAACAATAATAACATTCCTATGATAATAGATGGCGCCACGTGCCTTTCGAATCATGATTGAATTATATTATTACAAGAAGAGTATAACCTAAATTGATTGTCAAATTCTATTGTGAAGCCGCGGACAGAAGCTAGTATTTGTATAAAGATTTAGCAAATACTTAAATATTCTTAATCTAGTAGAAATAAACACGTATAATAAGGATTAGCCACAAGATGCTTCTTCCCACTGTGTAACAGCAACATCTGTAGAACTCATACTTATCTAAGAAATAACACTTCAATCAATCTTAATTAAAGGTTCTAAATATAGAGGAAGAGCAAACATCGCGCGAAGCTTATAAACAAAGTGTTGATCCAGTAGGAGTCAAAGTTGTTAGCGAGGCGCTAAAATGGCGCTTAGTAGCTGTTGCGTAGGGGGTTATTAATAATGTTGTGGTGAAATAGGGGGTTGGTCACAACTATTTCATGAAATAGGTTTATCTTTAAATCAAAGACGAAAAGAACCATGTATATTTTCGAGAGTGCAAAATTTATAAAATGATTAACAAGCGACACGCATGGATATGCGCCACGAAATTATAGTCACAGAGACATGTTTCAATGAATATAAGCTTTCTCACAATTAGATAACAAATCGACAAAAGACGATTTTTTTCGTACACGGCCCCTTAACATATTTAAGCCTTTACAAATTAGTGTCACTTTAGAAACACACTACTGCACACTACTGCGTTACTGCCTTCTGTCATCCGTACGCGCACGGCTGCCTGGATCTTTTCGTAACTAACAAAACATAGTTCTCCTGAAAATATAAGATATGGATGATGAAACTTTCCCAATTTGAAAGTTATTTTTCTGTTTTATTTCATACTCGGTGGGCTCTATATTCCTTCCATATCCTAAGGGCACGTTTTCCGTACCATTATCGCGCCCCCCAGTCTACTCCTTGATATGCAATGGTCTCTGTTGCACCATGTAACTTGAGGCAACAGGGGCTAGTGTGAATCTTTGGGTTCATTCGAGTAATCGAGTCTGTTCAAACCACGCTGGGGTCGTTGCATTTCATTAATTATTTTACAATTTCCTTTTCTTCTTTATTACGTCGTAGTGTGCTAAAACTATCGGCCCTTTCTCCAAACCCTAGCAACATTTTAGCGGACCACTTAACATCAAACAATTGAATGTTTGTCTTATCAATGAAATGGTCAGTCATGATTTGGCTCATGCCCTCAGTACCACGTTGGTATCAAGTCACAAGACATTTAGCTTAACGACTCTATTGCATCCGTACACTTTCTTCAGTCGTGATATTAATTCTTGGAATCTCTTCGTCATTAATTTCTTGGAAGGAGAATGAAAAGTAATGAGGTTTTCGTTGGATTTATCTGCAGACTGCTAAATTTTTTTAGTAGACCAAAGAGTTGCAAAAATAACTAACGATTCAAAGACCCAAAATGAACTATCACTTCTTTTGGTGACGGTTCCAGAAGAAATAATTTAGGTTATTTTGGTAATTTTGATCCAAAATTTCGCCATATGCGAATGACTTTGTTTGACTTTGATGTCGGGATCCATGTAAATGTGTCTGCATAATATCACCATACTTTCACAGGCAAAAAAATATTTCTTTTTATACTGTATGACCAACAAATCAAACTTGTTCTACTGTAGTAGACTATCAATAAAAAATATAGTTTCTTACATAACAATCTTCAATAAAAAAATATAACAAGTTAAAATTGATGATTTTACATCGATTATATCGTGAACAATTCCAAAGGGATTATCGATAAGAATTATCTGAACATGTATTTAGGTAATCACTGCCGTTGTTACAAGATATTAAAATTATCGATTACATTTATTCTATGTAATTCTGATAGGAAGCCCGATTAAGTAAATAATTGTTTTTATGTATGTTTTACAATTTCATTATTGTTTGATGTGTTACTTACTTGTTATGGAGTTTCTATTATTTCTGCTTAATTTTGGTATCCATATCAGGTTTGTAATATAATATACTATAATAAATATAACTACACACTTATATGTGTAATTTAATAAATGTTAGGTCTCCTTACCATTGAAATGATCGGATATCCCTATATCCGTTCAGTCACTACAACTGTGCACACTGTATTTTATTTTGGCGATATGCACTTGGATGTATATCCATTTTATAAATATTATATTCGGTCGTCGGTTTTTCTCTGCATTAACATTATTTTGGTAACAAAACCATTACTAGAGAAAATCGAAGTAACTATAAAGTCACGCACTCTTCGCCAGTAACCAAGCGACTTGATGCGACCCCATTTTAAGTTTCGACGAATTTTCTGATATCAAGAATGACCTTCGTCAATAGCTTTGATATTTTACGTAACGAATTATCGGTTAGTAATAAACAAATAAAACTTTTATTGTTATTATAAATATGGACTAAGGACGTTTTTATTTACGCGTGTAGAAAGCCATTTATTATGATTGAGGTTATAAAAATCATTGGTATCAGTACTACGTTACAGTTTGTTAGGCAAAGGGTAGGAAACCTCAAAATTTTGGCCAATATTCTTGCAGTCATAAGGAAAACTTTCCAAGGTACCAAAGTTCAACATCGCCACCCTAATTGTTGTAACACACTAAACACTATCAATGACAATCTGAATTATTTTAAAGCATATTGCTAATCCATTGCTTCATTTGTTCGAACAATTTGTCTGCTCAACAATGTAAATAACGCAATGAATTTTGTTGAACTGTCAAAATGAAACCGATTGCTACTGTAATTGTGTTACGGAATTACCCCTCTGGTTTAATCCTATTACAAGTATAAGTACAATACAGAAAGCATGAGGTGATCATAGTGATTTTGAAAATAACCCAACTATTGAAGAAGTTATAATATATATCAGTACCTATATGGTCAACTAAAAGAAAAGTCTTGCAGTCTTGGTAGTGGTGGTAGTAAAATTGACCTCTTCGGACCACGAAAAAAAACAGACCAAGTGCATGTCGGACCACGCACAATGAAGGGTTCCGGAGTTGGGATGAATTTATCCCAAAAACAAACTTAACATTGTAATTGAAAAACATGTTCTCCCATACGTCATGGTCAATTCTCCAACTGCAAATGTGAGTTTATAAATGCAAAAGAAAAAAAAATATGTAGGTACTTACTACAAATTAACGATTTTCGGACTTTTTCCTTTACTTGTGCTGTGAGACCTTACTTCTTGCCAAATTTCATGATTCTAGGTCAATGGGAAGTAGGTACCCTACGGTTTTGATTTATTTGCATCAAAATATGTCACATAAATCGCCGTATTTTTTAATGCGTTGACTTAGAAGCTTGATTCTTTTAGATATCTAAGGGACCGTAGTATTAATTTTGACTTGATACCTTTTTTTTTTTTTTTTTTTTTGTGGATGGGAAATCATCAAATGACTTCTCCCGCTCCGGGCAGAGCGGGAGGGTGTGTCAGACTTTTACTGACTAAAACCCACCCGTGTTCCTTCAGTTGCCCGTGCCAGGGCCACGGTATCTCTTTCGAACTACCCGCGACCCCGGCGGCTTCGGCCCTATTGGACCCCGTCACTGCTGACATCTCTTTGAGGCGCGCGTGGAACACAACGCGCCGTCGACCCGGGCCTGGTCCTTACCGGACGGCGAGCTGCCCATTACTCATCGTCCGCAAGCCCGCGCCTACGGTGGCCGGGAATCGGCGATAGATTCCCGCCGCCCAGGGCGTCTCCTGCGGCGGCTAGGGGCGCGAGGGCGCGGCTGTTGCCTCTCCCTCTCGCGTCCCGCCTCCTCCTTTGCGAGCATTACTGCTTGATACCTTCACGCGTTCCTGAGAAAAACGGTCTTGACAGATTGACAGACGGACAACGAAGTGATCCTATATTAAGGATTCCATATTTTCCTTTATAAGTACGGAACCCTAAAAATGCGTATTGATGAATATTACATACTTTCTGTATACGATTACAATAATGTTTCCACACTACAATACGAGTATATACCGAATACTTCTCCATACTCACTTAACATACTCGTATCAGCTATTCCAAGCGTGATTTTCTCCACATATCAGTACTATCTAATAAGATCTATTGTTCTATCTTCCCGTCAGTGTGTTTGTCCGTTAATACAGATGGATGGCCGACCACGTGATGATTACATACGGATGGCTGTAAGTGAGACAATCAGTGCTCGAAAGGAAGAGAACGATTCACTGGCGCCAGCCGACCCTAGTTAAAATTGCGAGTGTGATATACTTTGGGTATATCTCTTTTAGAGTATTCGATTGTTGTTGATTGATCTGTAGTTTTGATGATAAAGGTTTCGACTCGAATGAAGTCCCTTAAGTTACAGTCGGTATAATTGATTCAGGATTCAGAGGTTCTATAGTTTATCTTCGGAAAAACCGAAATATAGCGAATAAACGACCAATAGAAATTGATTTATATTCTTCTTCTGCGATCCAGGATGAAAAGTAGCCTATATTCTTTTCCAAATCATGTGGTATAACCATGTGCCAAACATCCAACAATCCGTTCAGCCGTTTTAGCGTGAAGGCGTAACAAACAAACAAACTCACTTTCGCACTAATTCCGTCACTCGTATTGGACCAGTCACATTTAATTCGGCAAAGTACTGTTTTTCCGAAGAGTAACGATGTAATCTCTGAGTCCTTTCGTCTTGTAAACATTTAGAAATTATAACAAATCTTTAGTGAAAGTTAACATGGAAATTAGGCTCGTAACACCAAATATTTTGAAAACGGATGTAAGTATAATGGTTTGGTTGGTTGTGAATTGAATATAAAACGGGAAAGATTTTTCTATTCATTGCTAGCAGGCTTGAAAAACGTTTTTTTTTTCTGCACATAGTAGTCAATGCTGGGGGTCACCTTCCAGTCTAACCGGATGCAACTGAATACCAGTATTTTACATGGAGCGACTGCCTATCTAACCTCCATAACCCGGTAATTGGGTAATATGATACCCCTTGGTAAGACTGGGTTGTCAGACTTTCGGGCTTCTGACTACCCGTAACGACTGTCAAAGATCCACGAATGACAGCCGGGAACAACGGCTTAACGTGCTTTCCAAGGCACGGAGGAGTCTCGGTATGTAAAGATGGTCACCCATCTACGGACCAACCCCGGGAAGCGTAGCCTCTCCTGTTAGATCGACCCGTGCAGCTGTTATTACTTAGCCACGAGCTCCTCTTTTCTGCACATAGTAGTACCATCGACAAAAGCAACAATTTTTATACAATTTTGCTTCCAAATGTTTTGTGCCGTTCCGACTTTCTATTATTTTACGAAAACAAAGACCATAGGGGCAGGGTTTCTTCAATGAATCAGTGCATACAAAAACCAATTTCAAGGTGCAAATGCGTCCGTTTTGTCCACAAATAGTATATAGAATCAAGAACGATGCACAAACCGTAAAACCATGCTTAATCCAAAAGCCCTTCCAAATGAATTAGGACCGACAAGACAGGATAAGAACAGTGACTGAGTAAGTGGCAAGGACAATCAGTGCAGAGGAAGAGACCGATTTGGTGGCGCCAATGACTGTTAAAGTCGAGAATAACATTGAACATTTTTTGGGTAAGTAGGATAAGACGAAATGTCTTGGTAAAGCACAGAAATGAGAAACGTGAAAATAAAGACCAGGGTTTGATTGCTGTTAAACCGTTAATGTGTTTATTATTACTCATAGGTATATGCCACTGAAGAAATGCTGTAACTTTAACTATCTTATTCTACTCATTATGATCTTTCTATAAGTGATCTAGCGATTTGATTCTACTGCCTTTAGGATTAAAGTGCCAGTGCAGTTAGATATTGTGTTATCTTCGATCTAAAAGTTGTTTTATTAGACAACATATCTTAAACACAGTGCCCGTTGGCCCATCCCATGTAGACGAATGTAAAACAGGATAGGAACAAAACCGGCAAGGACAATCAGTGCAAAGGAAGAGGGCGATTCGGTGGCGCCAGCTAGTGTTAAGGTCGGTTGTCGGGTAAATCACATGCCACCGGTACCGTTGTACAGTATATAGCTGCTGTTATGCTAACATTCATCTACAGTTTTTCGTTTAGTGAGAACATTTTGAAGATTGGTCCTACGGTTCACTTTGAAATAAAAATTGATATCTAAGCTTGAATATTGGAAGTCTATCAAAGTTAAATTGTTTTCAATAATGATTATGATATGAATAAAGTTGGATTTATTAAAAATCACACAGCAACAATATTATTATGATTGCAAAGTAAGATGGACAGCGACCCCAATAAATATTAATAATGATCAAACCATCACTCAACATTTATAATTTCATTACTCCTTTGCATTACGTCACATGTTGGATAACAATTCATTGAAAAAAATCTAACGATGAAGATAAACCTAAACGACGTTAATTCACTACACAATAGTTCTTTTCTCGTTCTTGCAACATATAAAACAATAAAAAAAAAATTAAGACCATCAAATGAACTCAATGCCGTCGGCTGACCAACGAAATTGGTAAAATTTGGAGTACATCAATTACTATAAATAGAAATAGATTGTCACTGTGTGAACAGGGATATCTATTTTTAAATGGCCACGCCTGTCATTGCAGCAATGAATCATGATGTTAAACTAGGAAATACTGGTGTATGTTGGGACATAAAACTAGTATTTACTATTAATTCAACTATGACAAAAAAACCTTATTAGAAAAACCTTTGCTGGCATAGACTTGAGTACCTATACAGCCCTCGGAGAAAGATAGATCCTCTAAGACAATTAGACAAATACCTCTTAGCGAGACTATACATCAAAATGAATATAGCTACTGAAGTAAACAACAAAACATTTTTAAGGCTTACTTAGTAAGGAAAATACCCTTTAAAATACACAACATTTTCAATATATATCTTCAATGTCTTTTCTTTGAGTGCTTTCTATTTACTAATTTATTTCAACTCCTAACACCATTGACTTCTACAAAACCTTTTTCACAAACATTCCAAGGAAAGCATAGTCCCTGACGTTTACACCCTACCGAATTCCAATCAAAATCACAAAGTAAGACTATTAAAAAGTCCCGATATTTGAACACAAAGTTGAAACAAAAGAGTCGCCGAACGGCGCCAATGTTACGAGAATCAATGACCGTCGTCCGGGCGAAGCAGATCATTAAATTGACGCTCGCCACGCCAATTGTGACATCGCTTCCTGTGATGAGAGGTAGGACAAGTTATGGCATTATAGCGGGACTGTAGTAACAAAGTTTCATGAGCAGGCACTAATAAAGATTGCAAGTGTATGGAGGTTGCTTGTGTAAAAAGTGTGAAGAAAGATAATGAGATACAACAATCGAACGGTAGATGGCGTAGAAAACGACAAGACTACGTAAATACATTTCTTAGTACTTTGGCAATTATGATAATTACACAAATTGAAACAAGGAGGAGCTTTTGAGAGGACCAAAATAAACTGCACTATGTGTGAAATGTAAAGTTATGAAGCTATCCCAGACCGCCGAAGTGCTAAAAAAGTTTTCGCCATGATTAAACTGACTGATCATGAAGAAAACTTAATTGTGAACCCTATTAATAAGGTTTGTAAGGTGAACCCCTCACACGAGTTCGGTGTGAATCGGGTCCGAGTAATTTTACCTAATATTGTACGTAATATGAGTTCTATACCAAGAAAATATTTTTTTATTATTACTTAATAGTGATGGAACAACGTTAATAATAAAAAAAATATTTTCTTGGTATAGAACTCATACTACGTACAATATTAGGTAAAATTACTTCACACCGAACTCGTGTGAGGGGTGAAGTAACCGCTGTCGCTTTCAACATAAGCCTTTAAAGTGTCGCGTGCTGATTCTTCCATGTCGAAATATAACAGGGATTTATCTTGGACATTACTTTAATACGGCTTGGATCATACATTAAGTGTTTGTTAGCTTTATATCACTTATGCTGTTGCAATTTGCAATTGATACTGTCTGCGATGTCCCAATGATTCTTTAGCTGCAATTCTAAGTGATGTTTACTCTTTTTCTTTATTGTTATACGTAACAGATTCTGCGTCATTGCTAGGTTTCCATTCTGTGTTACGGTAATGGTTTTTTAACCATGGAAAATTTCCGTCACATCTGTCATTCATGGTTTCTGCATGATTATAAATCCTTGTTTTACTAACGAGTTTAGCTCACATACAAAATTATTAATTAGGAATTGGGAATCTGGTATGTATCTACTGTTATTTAAGAAATAGAAAAATGAATACCGCATAACAAAAACTATTTCAAGTGAAATTACGTTATTTCCCATCTTTTCATATATAAAATTATTTGAGAGAGTCCAAAAGTATATGTAGATCCTAATTCAGCTTCTAAACATAAACCAAAAGCTATGCCACCCCAATATTAGCTTCTATTAAATCAACTACAAACACTCATTAATGTATCAATCATATCAGCTATCCAGACCACACATTAGCAGCACCTAAAATAAGAAAGCTAGATATAATATCGCATCAAATCATGTCGGCGGGCAGGCGCCTGGGGTTCGGCGCCTCAAATGACACGCGTCCGGCTACTGCGGATAGAGTGTCAGATTGTGCTTTATTGAATAAATTTTTCGTACTGTCTCCTTCGAATTCGAATATTAATGTCGGAAAAAAGCTTTTGCAGTTAGTCAGAAGAACAAAATAATGAAGTAGTAATCTCATTAAATGAATAATTGCACATTAAGGATGATGACTAAATATTTTTTTGTCCGTCCGTCTCCGTAGGATATTTTTCCGTCATGTAGGTTTTTAAAAAATATTGGACACGTATTTTGATTTTTTTACGTAATCAAAAGATTACGGTGATAATTTTATATTGAGTTAAAATGTGGCATGACGTCACTGCTTGCTAGATTTTATACTTATTTGTTATAGTTGTGACGTACCCCTAATACCTCCGACCCCCAATTTTAATATGTTTTATCTAGGTAATTTTATTAAATGACAAAGCAAAAAATACGTGTCTAATATTTTTTTATTATCTAACAGACGGACTAAATAGATTTTCTTTTTTTACCCAGGCATCATCCCTATTATTCAAATTATGCATGAAACTCTATCATTGTTTCTTTTTTCATTATCTTGTCATTAGTCCTTTGTATCATTAGGTGACATGGATTAATTTGTATATTTCCAGTGGATATTTAAAACTGCTTTAATTTTTAGAATATTTTTCTGGAGTAATAATTTTTTATCAAACACATTTGTGACTACATCTTCAAAATAACACCATCAACACAGTTATCTTAATTCAAATTACTGTATCCTAATCCCAAATCAGTTAGGTACTAAGTAATTGTCATCAGCGTGATTTTACTCCTTTATCATAAAAGTCAAAGAAAATCACCATAACATAAAAATATATATTAAAACCAGCTGCATCACAACTTGTAGATACTCGTGTTATCACAAAAGGCAGCCGCTCAGCATCAATTAGTGTCCGTCGAACAATACTTCACTCAATGGACGGCGGCCATTCATTCGCGTATTATTAGATAGTAATGTGGTCCAATCGTTCGATAGGTTAGAGAGATGAATAGAGTCGATTGATGGGTTTTGAAAGTTTTTGGTGCGGTTTTTATCAGTATTTTTAGCCTAGTGAGCTTTGATTTCTTCAACGTTCACAATTTCATTAATTATTTTTAACAGCACAATAAATCCATTATTGTGATACTTATATGCTTTATCCAAGTTCATTACCATGGCTATTGTCATGTTATTTATATTTTAAATATATATTTACTTTAGGACTAACATAGTATAAAGCACTGTTGTGCACGAAAGACTTGTCTTTTTTGAACGAGCAAGCGAAGCGGCTCTGCTTCAAGTCTATCAAAATTTGCTATCCTCTGTCAGCTTGTTGGTACAGGTCGTATTTTACAACCGATTTAGACAAAACTTGGTATACAGGTTTTAGAACTTTATAGAATTTTTTTGTCGTCGGGAATTTTTGATTAGAAGGGTACTTCCTTCAAAAAGGGGCAAAAAAAGGCGCTACTGGATATCTCCGCCTTATGAGGTCCAATTTCGATGGTTATTGTTTTATTTGAAAGGTTAGTTTAAATTGGTCTCATTGGTGAAGATCTGATGAGGGTCAACGGCGTGATGAGCAGAATAGCTCCACAAAATATAGTAAATTGTTCACTTTTAGATTTCTATGGTTCTGTTCGTAGAACTGTTAGACTCTTAAAATGTCGAATGCACACCATGTGTGCAGATAATAATAAAATTTCTATTGTGTCTGCTAATTACCGCGCAACGAGTTAAAAAATATTTATATATGCTATGCAGGGCATTTCAATATCATACAAATATTGAGTAAATCGGACTTTTTGGAAATCTTTGTCACCAAGTTACCATGATTGTCTCAAGTTTAGAATGATCCACCATGTCGCAATGCTAATCCCTAAATCTGAACTCCTTACTTTTTTCGTTACCATTTTAGTCGATAACCAAAACGTCCCCTAAAACTGCAACAAAACCAAGTGCAGTAACTCCAAAGCCACTGAGTTCTAATCCGGGTGTCGCGTTACCGTCCTGGGTGGCCGCGTACAGTACATTATTATAATTGGCCAAGAACAACGCTCGACTATCTACAATCTAGAGAATTCTCAACGGAAACTGATCGATGTTATGTCATGATTATATTAATTTTATATTAATAACACTTGTTTGTTGGCCGTTTACTGTTTATAGCCCTTTATGTGAGACTGCTATAGAATCTTTGTAAATCTCAATCATGCGGTGTGGTGGTGATGCGGTTTTGTTGGCAAAGATTGGTACCCTGTCAAAAATACACTTAAATCTGTTCATGTCGTAAGTTTAACGAGGGATGCTTATTAGTAGATAATATTACGGACAATCTTTAGTATCTTTTGCAGAAATACAGGGTGTCCCGTAAATAAAGGATAACCTTTTAAGAGGTTGTTGTACTCATCATTATAAACAACTTTTACTTTAGGACAAACCTGAAATCGCGAAAAAAATCTGCTGTTCCTTACATTTAGACGAGTTACGCGAACATAAATGTATGGAACAACTGTTTTTTTTTTCGTGATTTCAGGTTTGGTCCCATAGTAAAAGTTGTTCATAATGATGAGTACAATGACCCCTTAAGAGGTTATCCATTATTTACGGGACACCCTGTATATGGTAAAAAACTCAAAACTTAAACTCAAAGCATTTATTTCAAATAAACCAATTACAGGCACTTTTGAATTGTCAAGGGGTCGGTCAGTCAGAAAGATGAAGCTAGTCGCCCATTCCAAAGCGTAGTAGGTTCTATGGAGAAGAACAGGCAAGAAACTTCATGGACACTCTTTTAAATCAAAATATTGTTACAAAATAAGTAAAAAATCGATATCGGTAAAATCGAAGTTAAGATAAGACTAGGTAGGTACCCAAAGGTATAAAGGTTCTTCACTAGAATACAGACAGATTGAGTAACTTGCTCTTATCAATTGCACGACAAGTAACGGCTGATGATGTAACAAAAAATTAAACGTAGAGATAGATAATTTGAATTGACATTTTAAAATTCCAAGAGCAATAAGCATAAGCATTATCAGCCTATAATGTTCCCACTGCTGGGACACAGGCCTCCTCTTTATGAGAGAGAGTGAGCCCTAATCCAACACGCGGGCTGTGCGGGTTGGTAAATGTCACATTTCATGTCTTAGAATTTTTCGTTCTAGGACATGCCGTTTTTTTCACGAAGTTTTCCATCACCGTGTTGAGAGCAGTGGTGACGAAATAATTTACACAAAGTAAAACGCCTGTCAGGGTTCGAACCTACGAGCAATGCAACAATGCAACATTTGATAAAAATCCAGTTGATACAAAAAATTCTAGCAACCAACCAATTACTAAATACAAAGAAATTCATCAGAATACTCAGTTCATTATAACGAATACCATAAAAAACAAGATAAACAGAAACGCATGACATTCTTATCTGGAGACAGGCGGTCTACAAGACCCAGATATCCGTAACACTAAGCTTTTGTACGGTATAAAGAATCTTTCATTTTTAACTGCAAAACACGCTGGTCCTTAGGTCAGCGGGGTCTCAGCTTCCTCACTGATTAGTGATTAGCAACAGAAAAATATTTTTTGTTAACGATAACAAAGTTGCTAATTAAAATAAAGCTTGGAAACTAACGGAGGAAGTCGTTGATTAGGAATGTTGGTACCTAATTATTTTTATTCTGATTGTTGCTCGCTAAATTCTAAATGGGTCAGATAGGAATATTCGTAACAAAGGAAGGATTAGTAGCGAATAATGATTTGTTGAAAAAAAGCTAGCCTGTTTTTTCTTAAATATGGGATGTAGCCCTTATTGAGAATGGGTCATTCCTGCTAGTTAGATGATGTTAGATGTCACATGTCAGAATAATAGTTGAGCTAGCCCCAATTTGTGCCGAAGTAAATTTTTTCCGCTTTACGCTTAAGTAAGGTGCTATAATATTTTTATTCTACTTCTTTTAATAACATTTTCATACTTTTTATTTTAGTAGGTAGCTTCTTACCGTTTTCTTCAATGTTCTCACCTCCACAAAACCCAACTTTTGTCTAACAATTCTTCCTATTCATTACGTCTTACGTCTTACCGCACAGGCATGGCGCCTGTCCTACATTAGTCACTCTTGACTCATTGTTGACTAGTCCACTAAGAGTTCCCACGTTCACTCCGCCCACAGCCTCCGTTTTCAGATGCAACGTCCGTGATATCCAATCAACGGGTTTCCTTACTTTAGGAAGGTCAAGATTGGCATCGACATGAATTTATTCGAGACTGTATGAAATTATAGCTTCGTTGCAGTTTTGAATCATTTCAATTATGTGCCCTTATTAATCAAATATTGAAACCGTTTTTAAAGCTAAATAAACAGAGTATGCTCAAAAAGTCTCATCACCATCAGACAATATCATCATAAGCAACTTGGTTAAAGCTTTCGTTTCATCTATACCATTGAGGCTTTGCACAAAAGGACCAATAAAATTACCTAATAGTATGAAATATTCTTACTCTAACAACTAATATTTACCCATGGCTTGTGTAATTTCTTTAATTAATAGTTTAAGAATAAAAATTCATTGCACACGTCCGTCAAAATCAAGTCAATGGTCGTTTCCCACGGAACCACGCCACCTACGCGTGATCTTAGTCATAGTCATGTCCACTGTTTGTCATCTGCCACTTTAATTGATCCAAAGAGATCTAGTCGTAAATTAAATCGTGGCTCGTAATGGTCGAGTGTGTGAATATTTTTTTGTTAAATATTCGCGATAGAAATGGCCTTGGTTTAGCTTGGCCTGACTATGAATGGATGCAGATGCGTTTATTGGATATACTTATTGAAAAGTAGGTTAATGGGATTGGTGATGATTTGTCACTTTAGATTTTGATTTATGGTCCATGTTCATGGCGTTGATAGTTTAGGAGTATGTGAAATAACACGAATATGCCAGTTCACATAACAACTGTCAAATCTTTAGTAGGTACTCAAAGTTACAGTAACAGCTACAGCACCTCATTCTGCGATTCAAGTACCTATTTGCATACTCATTGCTGCATTTTTCTCTTCTACCACAGCATACACTTCGAATTTAACCCATAAAAGTCCCTCCGTTTCTACATCCTCAAGAACACTCCAACTTTTTATTTCCCGACCCATCGATGTTTGTATCTGGCACAAGAACAGTGTGGCAGCGATTAAATTGTACAATCTTCTGGCTCGTGATTGGCGTGCGAACGCCGGAATGGGTTAAGAGGTGTTAATTGTGCGAGATTGAATGTTTTCTCAGGGCAGAATTTCAATTGGAGGCAATTGTTACTTCGTCTGATGTTGCTTTTTTATAGGAGAAAAGGTTTTTCATCTATTTTTATTATTATTTGTTTGTGGGGGAATTAGATATTGGAACAGGTACGTTTTGGTTTTTGAAAACTTGGTCTTTCAATCTGAGCTTCAAATTTTGAATGCTGTTGCGGTACCTACCTAAAGTTGTAATGATCAAATGTAATAAATTAAATGTGAGTTGTTGACTTCACTTGAATGACATCTAGCGAAAAAGTTTAATTTTAGAAAAATCTAACCTAAATATTAAAATATTTATTGAAACTAATTTCTTAATGGAAAGAAGGGTCAAGCTTTTATTAGTTATTTCTGTAAAAATAGATACATCATTTAAAATTCCGCCTGAAACACATACTCGTGAGACTGGTCCCAACTGAATTGGGGTCAAAGTCGCCGTTCGGATAGTGTTACACTTCGCAATTCGCTTTAGACCTTTGGAACTAAAGACCACGACAACAGTAGATGAAAAATCTTAAAAACACAGATTATTATCAATTTACAATATTTCGCTATGTCAACATATCATTTTAAAATTTAGAATTGTTAATTTTATACGGAAGTAACATAATTTTGTTAATTAGTTCTTATTTGATGTCCAAACGAATCTGTAGTGTTGTAGTGCTGAAATAATTTAAAGCCAAAAATATTCATATTGATTATTCTAGCCAAAAAAAAAGTACCAATCAGAATTCAATATGTCGAAAACAAAATATTCCAACCAACAATTTTTATTAATCAAAATTTTCTAACTAACCGACCACACACTAAAAATGTTTCATCCAATCTAAGCCTATCTACAAAGTCGACCAATTTGACTAAACCGCCAGTAGTCGGCATAATAAAAACAGTTTCAATCAATTCCATTGCCTATGATTCATTGCGCTCATTGGTCAGTTGCGCTTTGATGTCAGCCGCCCGTTTCGCAACAATTGGACACAGGAAGATTCTAATAAGGTTAAGATTTAAAGCTTTAGGGTCAATGAGGAATGGAGTTTGGACAAGATGGAAGTATGGATGATTAATGGTAATTATGGAGTGAAACTTTTGTTTTTGAAGTTGATGGAAATCTAATGAAGATAAACCTTGAGCTTACGTTTTGCATTTTAAGTTACCATATTTGATGTCATGTGATGTTGTGAGGAAAGTTTTGAGTAAGAATGGGAATGATAGCTATAGTAATGTAGTAATGTGTGATAGCTGTAGTATGTGTATATATGGCTATATTAGTATGTATATATGGCTATTGTAATGTATATGGCTATAGTCTGCAGTAATGTAGTATGGCTATAGTAGGGGAAGACCAAAGAATCGATAGACGGACTGTGTGAAAGATGATATGGCTAGAAAGAAGGTGACTACCGAGATGATGACTAATAGAAAAGTATGGAAGAAAAAGATATTAGCGCCGACATCAAATAAATTGGGATAAGGGCAGGAGAATGATGATTATGAATTTGATGTCATGAAAACGAAATATGTTTAATTCAGGATGATGCTATTCTCGCTTTAACGGAAAATACTGAATGAACACTCAGTATTTAGCATGTGGTGATCAAAACCGAAACGCGGAAGGTAATGCTATTCAATTTTAATGAATGGGATGCAAAATGATTTACTCAATCTAATATTGTTTCGTCATTTTCCTACATACAACATTGTCCTCGCTACCATTGTTGCAACTACTTGAAATATAAGAAATGAGGACAACCTCAGCAGTAAAATGTGTGAAATCTTGAGCATCTAAAAATCTCTCGCAATCAACTAATCATCTGCTTGTTGGGCCAACCGCATCAAAGGGTCCATTAATAATTAATTTGGGCACTAAATCGCCTTCACACGACGAAGGGATTTGCCGATCCGGCCACGTGTGCCCCATTAGCGTAATGGCGACCCTGGAATCTTTATCGTTTATCTAATCCTGAGATGAAGTCCCGTTGAAATATGGGACGAATATTTGGATTTGAGCTGTCTTACTCTATGTTTAGTAATAATATATTATGGAAACTATTGTCAGTTAAATGAAGGCGAAGCAAAAATCTGCTTTGCTTCTAAGTACGTAATTAATTTTAGCAGCATGCAAAAATAATATACATATACGCATAGTTAATAATATACATGTAGAGGAGCTCGTGGCTAAGTAATAATAGCCGCACGGGTCGATACGTCAGGTTAAGCTACGCTTGCCGGGGTTGTCCGTGGATGGGTGATCATATTTACATATCGAGACTCCTCCGTGCCTCGGAAAGCACGTTAAGCCGTTGCTCCCGGCTAGCATTCGTGGATCTTTGACAGTCATTACGGGTCGTCAGAAGCCCGAAAGTCGGACAACCAGTCTTACCAAGAGGCATCGTATTGCCCAGTTAATGGGTTGTGGAGGTCAGATAGGCAGTCGCTTCATGTAAAATACTGGTATTCAGCTGCATCCGGTTAGACTGGAAGCCGACCCCAACATAGTTGGGAAAAGCCGAGGCAGATTGATTTTGACACTATTATAAATACACACACACACACACATACATTGAAATGTACGGCTTGAGTCCAACATGAGTCTTCTTTCAAACTCACATAGTTATTACTTATTTAACTACTATCTTTTCTTTTACTTTCATTGATTCTATTTGGTTTATCGATAATACGAGTACGAGTATGATCATCAACACGTTTCCTAAACCCTTTAGAATTTCGTCTACTTCTTTGTTACACTGTTCACGAATTATAATTTTAATGACCGTAACGCAATGATTTAATGCGTGCAGCATTAACTGTGAGAAGCGGATGTAGGATGTTGCCAAGGACGTGCGATTTTAATGTCGTCGTTTTGTCGCGAGTAACACATGTTCGTCTGCTTCGCAATTGATGCTCGCATGTTTTTTTTTGTTGTTTGTCAATGGTGTAATAGACGCCCGGATGATTCTCTGTTTATTTTAGATGGGAAGCTTTATAATTAAAATGTTGTGAATGAAGTAGTTCAATTTCACAATTAATTAATGGCTATTTATGTGTACCTAGTCGCTACAGTTGTTCCCCAAATGCAATGAGGAAGAGGAAAACGGATCATGTATTTTTAGAAACTCTTTTAATATGTTTTACTAAACAATGGTTTAGTCAACGAAATCGTTGCACTTTCCTGGGAAGTTTGAAAGTCTTTTAGTAATAAGAACCGAATTTTATAATCAAACACCCATTTACAATTTTTTTCCTACTAGAAGCTCTGTTGCTGCTTCCTTAACTTTTTGACAAAATGTCTTAATTTCTGATTCTATCTCATTTTTATCTTCAAAACCCACACCAAACCCTACCTACTCATAAGATACGTACATTTCTTTTCCGAACAGATGCGTAAGATCACATATGACATTGGTAAAAATAAATCGCATAGCTCAGTAGCGTTTCGTGTCGACGGTAATTCATTTAGGGGGGCTGCTAGTAGTGCCGAATGTAACAAATTAGATTTCCATCCAGAATGATGGATCGGCTGTGCGGTGTGCACTTCCGCGCACAGAAATCAGGTCTTCATACTATGTATATATAGGTTTCAGTAGCTGTGTTGTGATGAAAAATCTATTTGGATTTACAGATGTTTAAATGAGGAATATTTTAAAGGAAAGATATATTCCGAACTTTGAAAAAGAACGATGTTAGAATTGCATGAACATTTAACAAAAATAAACTAAACCAATCGTTTTTAAGTACTGCATGAAGGCAAAGTAATTTGTTAATTGACACTTATGTGTGTGCCGACATAGCTTCCAGAGTAAGCAAGCTGAAGTGGGCTGGCCATGTTTGTCAAAGGACCTATGGCCAGTGTAGCAGACGATACCTGGAGAGGAGGCCGCGTATCGGAAAGCGTAGTGTGGGATGCCCCCCAGCAAGATAACAGACTGAATGCGGAAGGAGGAGAACAGGGTGTTGTTGTGCAGCCTGAGAGAGGCCTATGTTCAGCAGTGGACTGCTGAGGACAAAATAAGCACACAAGAATTTCCTTGACTACCAAATGTAGTAAATATTAAAGTTCAGGAAGTCTTATTTTTTCCTTATTCCGCCTTATGACCAAACCCAGGGTAAATAAGATATCCTGTTTTAACCATTAATTACTAAGTTTATATCGACTACAGCATCTCAATGAAAAATAACCAGCGAAATCTTGCAAACAGATTACAGAAAACAATTAATATCTAAGAGGATATTATCCGGATTGTGTATAATATCCACGTTGGTTATCGAGACATCTGATCCCAGACATAATCGGATTTGGCTGATCGAACACCGGCCGTTATTGGGTTTGCCATTATTTCTGTACGACACGCAACTAGACATTGATTTTAATGAGATTGCGTGGTTTTTGTGTTTACTTATTAGATTCGAGTATACTTTCTAGGAATATGTACTAAAAACACGCATACAAGATACGCGCCAAAAACATAAACCTTCCTTGGCATTCGGTTAAAAAAAATGCTAGTTTTTTTTGTAATAATTTAAATATGAAGCGCGTATCAACAGACCAATCATTTGTTTCATATTTTCAAGGATTTTTTGCTAAGTTATAAAAAGTTTGTACCGCTAAGTAGATAAAAAATCCTGCACGTTTGATCAAATGTTAAAAACGGCTGCGTCTCTTCAAAAACTATTTGATAATAGCCGTTGCCCGCAGCTTCGCCCGCGTGGATGTCGGAAATTATCCCACGGGAACCTACTACCGGGATAAAAAGTAGCCTATGTGTTAATCCAGGGTATAGCTATCTACATACCTAATTTTATTCAAATCGGTCCAGCCGTTTGAGCGTGAAGAAGTAACAAACATACACACTCACAAACTTTCGCCTTTATAATATTAGTGTGATTGTAGGTAGTTTTACGTTAAGTATTCAGCTGCATCTGGTTAGACTGGAAGCCAACCCCAAATATTTAGTTGGGAAAAGGCTAGGCAGATGGTGTTGGTTGTACGTTTAAATTCCTGTCTTAAATCCTTTTTAAAATACCTACCAAAACATATGTTAATTCTTCCCTTATCAAAAGTTTAAATACGCGTAAAACAATTACAATTTTGTAATCCGCTAAAAATATTCGTAATTCAACAATCGACCTAACACTTAGAATGCGGAGGGCTGGGCGCGTGCCGGGTCTAAGGGACCCGCCGGATTACTGTAACGGTGCTATTGTACTGTGGGTACTTTTTGCCCTTTCGTGGCTGGTGCAGGGTTGATTGGAGTGCTGTTTGAGGGATCTTCTTTTTTTAATTTTGCGTTATTATTGTGTCAGTGCGAACGCAGAAGGGTTGTATTGTCATTTGTGTTTTTTTCTTCTGAATCCTTAATTTTTGAGTCTTTATTACGAGTAAATTGTTACGTTGATTATGGTATTGCTTATTTATTCTCGACTAGCACTCCCCACGCGGCTTCGCCCGCTTGGATGTCGGAAAATATTCCACGGGAACAAAAATCCTTCCTTATTCCTTGTTTACATTATAAAGGGAACCTCTGTACATGATTTCAGCTTTCTAGGTCCAATGGTTTGGGCTGGGCGTTGATGAGTGAGTCAGTCAGTCAGTCAGGACTTTTATTTTTAAATAATGAAGAACAACATTTTTAATGATATTTTAAATTTATACACAATGCGTGTAGAGAATTATTTTCCTTTTTATTATTCCTGTTTAATTTAACGTTGTAATTATTTATTCAAACAATTAATATTAATATTATTTTTGATTTACCACTAAACCACTATTGAATTATTCACAATATCAAACTATGACAACTTATAGCGCACGTTATGGTTGAGATTTGTTAATTATTCGGATATTATTGTTATTTTCCTTATACAAACCTATTAAAATTATAAAATAATAATACGTCTCGTAATAACATTAATAATAGTTAGCAAATACAGAGTGGTGATTAGGTTATCACATTATTTTATTAACCACGTGTTCAGTAGGAATCTGCATGGAAAAATTTGCTTTAAAAATTTTCGTCGGTTATTAAGAGCGCTGATCACGCGCGGGCTGGCAACGTCGCATTTCTAGAGTTTTTTTTTGTGATTATTTAATAAAACAGTAGAATTATTTTTTAACGTAAATGACTAACTAACTAACTATACAAATAAATACAAAACAAAAGGACACTTAGGCGTCGAAGTACTCGTCCGCATCGATGTCATCCGGAAACGTGCCCAGAAGACTGGCAGCATTGCCACGTTGAATGGCAATGCTAATTCTTTGGCCAAAGAACGAGCCAGCCCTCTGGTCACGTGAAGACTCGAACAGTCGGCGAGAAATTTCCTTAAAAAAAATTAATTTCTAATTAATTTCCTTTCCTTATTATTTAATTAAATTTAAATCAATTGACAATTTCCTGTGACAAATTCACAGAAAATATAATTATCTGTTCTGTGGACAAATTCTTAGCTCGTTGGTATTTATAGGTATTTATGCAATTTTTTGACAGTTATTTTGGTAATTAATCTTAGAAAATAGAAAATAATTGAAAATATGTCAGTTTTTTAGAGTAAATTCCAAAATATCTGTCAAAAAATAGCATACCAACGATCTAAAATTTGTCAGAGCAAATTGTCCTATGATTTAAATTTAATGAAATAATCACGAAAAGCCTCTAAAAATGCGTCGTTGCCAGCCCGCGAGCGATCAACGCTTTTAAATAAAAAAAAAATCTGCTGTTCCCTTAAAAATATAAAAAGCAGTTTCTTTAAGTTTCTTATATCTATAGCTAATATTCCATACATTTTGACCGCGTGGGTATAGCACTTTTGTAGGAAACAACAGATTTTTTTTTTAATAACCGATCAAAAATTTCAACTCATGAATCCAGAATGATGTACTGAATACGTGGTTTTAATTAATGTAATAACTTAATTACCACTCCGTGGAAAAAAAAAAATCACAATTTTTTTTTTTGTATGGTCAAGACTAGGTTACTAGTATTACGCTAATTAATGTTTTATCAATTAAGTGTTCTTTTAAAACCGGTTACAAGAAATAATATTGAATTGATATGAAAATCAAAATGTCATAATATAGGTACTCGTATTATGACATCTTGATTTTCATAAGTAACATAAAACTCTAAGAAGAGTTCGCAATTTTTTTTGTATTTATTTCTTTTTTTTTTTTTTTTTGTTTGCCGCAGATATTTTAAGACACTGCGAAAAATATTTGAAATATTTTAATCGGTTCTGTTATTTGTTATTGATTTTAATTTATGATTATGATTTTAAAACTAGGATTCAGTTTTCAGGTTGAAGGAACCGACAGTTTCCCAAAATGTGTTTTATTATTTCAATTGTTACTCGTAACGAAACAATAAAATTGTATTGGAAAGAAACAAATTCAAATTATTAATTTATACTAATTCCAATTCTTATTCAACCCAATTCCTATTCCAGCAATTTAAAAAAATGGAAATCTAGAATGAAAATTCGCATCTTCTATAAACGGAGAAAGGAAATTCGGAATTAATATTTGGACTGCATAGAGTATCGGTATCCGGTATCGTTTCCTTTGTGTGCTGGTATCCAAGTATCGTATGAGAACTTTAATTTCCTTTGACCAATCAGATATAGAGGGTCCGTCTGTGAACGTATGGAGGTTGTGAAGGAAAATGTGGCTACATTTTGCTATAATATAAGATGTTCATAGTGCGGCTAATTTTGAATGATTTACAAATAGGTAAGTATTTAAGTATTTTTGCTCGAAGGAGCTCGTGGCTAAGTAATAACAGCCGCACGGGTCGATCTATCAGGTTAAGCTACGCTTGCCGGGGTTGTTCCATGGATGGGTGACCATCTTTACATACCGAGACTCCTCCGTGCCTCGGAAAGCACGTTAAGCCGTTAGTCCCGGCTGTCATTCGTGGATCTTTGACAGTCGTTACGAGTCGTCAGAAGCCCGAAAGTCTGACAACCAAAGTTTGGTAAGAACCAAGGGGTATCGTATACCCAGTTATCGGGTTGTGGAGGCCAGATAGGTAGCCGCTCCAAGTAAAATACTGGTATTCAGCTGCATCCGGTTAGACTGGAAGCCGACCCCAGCATAGTTGCGAAAAGGCTAGGCAGATTGATTTAAGTATTTTTTGCATTTTGAATGTGCCAATTAAGGTGATTGCGCTGTGATAGCCCGCGAAATTCAAATTGTCTTGTGTTTTTTGCAATTTGCAGGTCAGTGTAAGGTTATGTCTTAATCAAAATATGATTCGCGACTGTAAAAAATATGTGTTTACATAACTTTAACCATAATAATCATGAATAGGTATACATCTCTCTAAGTTAGATATCCTCCGGATTGTGCTGATTTCGGAAATGAGCCGAATCCGGAGGAAATAGAGATGTATTGACCATTTTTATGTTTAAAGTTATGTAAATACACAACCCCATCAAACAACACATACACACATCACACCACACATGATGCGCATGGTGTAGGTAAGTACATCTCCCGTTTACACTACACCATTAAGGCGGAAGACATCGTGGAATACGTGCTCCAGAAGACGAGGTACACGCCGAGGGTGCAGTTACTGGAGTCGCGCCGCAACGTCATGTTCAAGGCGTTCGTGGTGCGTGTACCGAACTGTTATCTGCCCCTCGTCATGGAAGAAGACTTTTGGCCGGAGGACGTGGTGTTCCGTCGCTTCCGCGGACAAGTACCACAGGACAGCACAAAGTCAAGCTAGTGCAAAGGTGCTACTAACATCGTATTAAGCCTTATTAATTGACACAAGTTTAGTTTATATTCACTAGGGGTCTGTGTCGCCTGAAATAAATGGTTTATTTATTTAACTAGTTAAATTCATATTTTTACTGTCACGAATCATATTTTGATCAAGATCAGCCTGACACTGATCTGCATATTACAAAAAACGGTTTTTGTTTTTTGACTAACCAATAGAAAATAGACACAATGTAGAAAAAAAGTTACAACCGTTGCCGTTGGCTACATGAAATTTTGTGGTGGTATAAAATTTCAATTTGAATGCAAACCAGAAGAAAACGACTAATTAGTTAGTTAAAATAATTATTGCTAATTATTAATCACTCCATATTTATTATAAAACAAAGTACCCCCGCCGCATCTGTCTGTCTGTCTGAAAGCGACCAACTCAAAAACTCCCGAACGGATTTTCATACGGATTTCGCCAATGGATGGAGTGACTCATGCGGAAGGTTTTGTGTAAATTAGCTGAAATGTGATGATGATAGTTGAAGATGTTGGAAAAAATCATACCCGCTTTACTGGTGTACGCCGAGTAAACAAGTATAAAGTATTTCTCTTAAAAAGATCTATTAAACTGTAGTAACGCTATATTATGTCTATCTAATAATAATAATATCTTATTAATAACAGCCTCACGGGTTGATCAATCAGATTAAGCTACGCTTGCCGCGGTTGGTTCGTGAATGGGTGACCATCTTTACATACCAAGACCTCTCCGTGCCTAGGAAAGCACGTCAAGCCGTTGGTCCCGGCTTTCATTCGTGGATCTTTGACAGTCGTTCCGTGTCGTCAGAAGCCCGAAAGTCTGATAACCAGTCTTGTGGAGGTCAGATAGCCAGTCCATGTAAAATACTGGTATTCAGCTGCATCCAGTGTGACTGGAAGCCGAACCCAACATGGGAAATGGCTAGGCAGATGATGAACGCTATATGTGTATCTGCATTTTTCATTTCTCTCTGGACCCAATTCTGAAGTCCATGCAGAAGTTAGTACCTACTTAAAGGATTACCTAATACCTACCTATGTTATGTTAATCCTTACCTACCTCTAAGCTTTTTGTGACAAATATTGCATTTTATAGTACTTACCTACTTCATAAAAATATTATTTTCATACCTTGAAAAGGCTATGCTATGAACCTTAATGATTTAAAAAAAATCTTTATTTTACACAGAAACCTTCAACAATGCTGAAAAACTAGGTCGCATGAATTTCAGTGAATAAAGGTCATACAGATAGAGTTAACCAAAAATGGTGTTAGATTAAAAAATGTAATTGACCTTTCTCTTCACTCTTCCAAATATATTTTTTATACAACTAAAAAAAAAGCCGTTTCAATTTAGCAACAGTATCATAAATACTTACATCAATAATAGAGAATAAGTAACAAATATTTATTATGAAATATAAGATTTTTTAGACAAATACAAAAAAAAAACTTCACAATCCCACATTTCAGTACTAATACTAAGTTATATGTTTGAATTCCCAATAGATCACGTTATAACTTAATTAAAAGTATAGAGCTGCACCCAATAACCTCATAATAATAGTGGTCGGGTGTCATTTGTCAAGGGTCGAGGGGTGACAATTAAGTTGCCTTTGACAGTTGTATTGATTATGTGATCAGCTAGTTCATAGAGAAATTGGATCATTTTGAGTGTAATATCAATTTTTGATTGGTCCTTGTACCCATTTTAGGCAACATTGTTTGCAAAGTAGGTATAATGAAAATAAAGTTTCCTTTGACAGTTGTATTGATTATGTGATCAGCTAGTTCATAGAGAAATTGGAACATTTTGATTGTAATATCAATTTGTGATTGGTCCTTTTACCCATTTTAGCTAATATTGTTTGCTAAAAAGTAGGTATAATGAAAATAAAGTTTCCTTTCACAGTTGTATTGATTATGTTATCAGCTAGTTCATAGAGAAATTGGATCATTTTGAGTGTAATATCAATTTGTGATTGGTCCTTTTACCCATTTTAGCTAATATTATTTGCTAAAAAGTAGGTATAATGAAAATAAAGTTTCCTTTGACAGTTGTATTGATTATGTGATCAGCTAGTTCATAGAGAAATTGGATCATTTTGAATGTAATATAAATTTTTGATTGGTCCTTTTACCCATTTTAGGCAATATTGTTCGCTAAAAAGTAGGTATATTGACAATAAAGTTTCCTTTGACAGTTGTATTGATTATGTGATCAGCTAGTTCATAGAGAAATTGGATCATTTTGAATGTAATATAAATTTTTGATTGGTCCTTTTGCTCATTTTAGGCAATTGTTTGCTGAAAGGTAGATATGAAAAATATTTTTGGCCGTTCAGATAGTCTATACTAGGCGGATAGTTCCATATTTATTTAAAAAAATATAGTTGAAATGATATTAAAATATTTAAATTAATATAATGCATCCTCAATAGTTTGAAAATAAGTGTAATAAAATTCTGTTATTAGAGCTTTTATAAATCATTTTAGTAAGTATTTTTTACAATTCTTCATTGAAACATCAATTAATAATTTTAAAAGGTTGCTTCTGAAATCACAAAACCTGAACTAAAACACTAAACATTATTTCGAACAGTTTGATGTAGGCAATTAAGTTGGTAAGTAACATAACCTTTATTTTATATTCTGTTACAATAAACAAGTTGAAAGCTTAACAAAATAATCTCATGATTATTTATTCAATAGTAGTTCTCTTTATGTAGAAGTTTTTCGATATTTTATTCATAGGAAATCCGATTAGAATCTGATCAGAAAGGACTCATTTTTCTTCAAAGCTTCTTAAAGCTTTCATGTTTCCATTTTCCGAGAAAAACTCATTATTTTCCATTAATCAGGTAAGGAAAATTGCCATTTAATTGTGAATTAAACAACTTAGATCATGTTGTCAAGTTTTAAACACAAAACAACCTATGTTTTGAAACTTTGCGGCTATTAGTAAGTCGCAACTGATTTATTGTAACAAAATATGAAGAAGGCAGACAATAAATAAAATTGTTTCTAATTGTTTGCCTCTTTAACAAGCATTTTGTTAGTAACAAAAACATGCAGTAAAAAGCGGCACAGGTAAACAATTTTTTTGAACAACCACTTTGTTTTAGCCGTGCAACATTCAACGGCATTTATTTTGTAGATCCTGAGTTTTTTATGGAAACATCCTGAAGGTTTTCAATTAATTTTCATGGGCAACCACATACAATCTTTATAAAAAAAATCAAAACAATAACAAAACATTTAAGGAGCAACTTCAAAAGAGATTTTTCCTACCTTTCGGCGTGACAACTCTGAAAGCGCTGTTGGAGACAGCCCTCGGGGATCCCTCCCGCAGCGAACCAGGTGAACCACTTCCATTCCTCACCATAGAGAAGTCCAGGGGCATCGGAGGCATCGCACTTACTTCCATTGTCAAAAAAATTACGGCCTCCGACGCATAACACTCAAAACCTATAAACCGACTTTAATTACAAGAACCGACTTTGGATCAAACGGCCAAAATTTGGAATACCGAATTTTAAAATTCGAGTTTGAATTTGGAATGGCGAGCGTGCGCCCGGCGCGGGTGGCGACTATGTTTTAAGGCAGACACACACTCGCGGCGCGCTCTCGCGGCTTTCTGTTCTGTAAAGCCGAAAATCTCTAGAATCTCCATAGTGATTTCGACCTTATCGCTTGAGCCGTTTTTCTGTGGGCGTGGTGTGATAAGCCCCGCCTCGGGCGTCGCAAGCCGCCATGTGCCCCGAGTGACAATCACTTTGTATAGGTAACACAATAATATGATTCGTGATGGATTTTATTGTGCTACCGATGCATTTATACGCGAGCAATTTTTCGCTGGAAAAAATTTCGCGTTCGCGCGTATAAGTACGTGAATATGAATGGAGAGGTGTGTCATATTTGTTAACTGTATTGTTTATTGATGAAAGGAGTATGAATTCAATCAGACAAGTTTCTAACGTTAATGTAATAACAAATTAATGAAGAAAAGCTTATTGTATAGTTTTTTGGATACGCAGTATTCCAGTTCCTACTTACCTTATTGAAAAAATGTGTAACGAAATAAAAAAAACACTTTAATTACGAATTTAGGTGCATTTTTATACTAAATAAAAAAAAGCTTTTATATAAAATTTTAAACTATAATTTTTTTATTAAAAAAAATTTATAGCAAACGAGTTGTGTGAGAAAACATGTTGCCGACCCCAAGTAACATGGGGCAAGGGCAGGAAGATGATGACGATTTTTTTATTTTACTTTTTAATAATTCCATAGCTACTTAAAATTATGGAATAAAATTCTGGAAGACCTGTTTATTGTTATTTTGCTCTTTGTCGTTCTTACTCAGTTAGGAGTATTTTAAATCGATCTTTTGTTCTTTTATGAATTAATGGGCGGCTGTCATTAAATAACAACAGTAGATGTTGTTTTTTTCAGTGCTGTCATTGTAATAAAATGTTGAACTTTGAAGACATAAGTATCTACTTATTAAAAAAAAAAAAAACATTTTTGTTTTAAAGCTGATTTCCTCCTCTTTTGTTGATTCACCTATGTCGGTGCAAGAATTTCAAGTATGTACTTAAATAAACCTTAAGTACGTAATACTTTTTAGTTTAACATATTTTTAACCGACTTCAAAAAGGAGGAGGTTCTCAATTCGTCGGAACCTTTTTTTTTTTTTTTATGTATGTTCCCCGATTACTCGAAGATGGCTAGACCGATTTGGATTTTTTTTTGTTTTATTCGAGAGGGTATACATCACAGTTGGTCCCATATAAAATTGATTAACTTAGCTTCGGTAGTTTTTGAGTTAGCTTCAATAATACGTATTTTTCCCCACTTTTATATGGATGATGTTCTACTTTGTTTTGCAGGTAGTGGTATTAGAATTTGTGTGGGGTAGGTACACAACTAAAAAGTGAAAAATAAAAACTTTTTTACAAAAAAATACAACCGACTTCCAAAAACAACACTCATCATTCTCCTGCCCTTATCCCAATCTATTTGGGGTCGGCGCAACATGTCCTTTTTTTCCATACTTCTCTATTATTCGACAACACTAAAACAACACTACAAAGTGAAAAATAACTTTAATTTCGGAAGTCGGTGGCAAAAAACGAAAATACATTTAACTAGACACTGACTTACGAAATTAAAGTTATTTTTCACTTTGTAGTGTTGTTTTTGGTGGTCGGTTGTATTTTTTTTAAAAAAAGTTTTTAAACAGTTAGGTACCTACTAAATTAAGACAGACATTGTAAAATCGTTGTGCTAGCCCCAAGGAAACACTGAGTAGGTAACCTATCGTAATTGTTTTAGTTCGTACGTGTGTATATTTTAGCAAAAAAAAAAAAAAACAATATTTATTTATGCTTTTCTCACAAAAACATACTTTCTTTTCTTAAGACGCATTCAATTACCTTCCCATCGAAGCCTTTCTAACGACATGCCGGTTCCAGAAATCACCAACTCCGAAAACAAACACGAATCGTACCTATCCGTTTTAATAACGCAGCGAATTCGCGAATTCGTCAAAAGATGATACAATTATCCGTGGACAGACGGAGTAAGCTCGCCGTCACGATCCGACATTTAAAACAATGAAAGCTTCAATTTTTCACAGCGGATGGCCCCGAATACAGGACGCTAATCCCGACGCGCCTACGCACGCGTATTCTGATTGGGTGTGGTTTTTTTTTAGATAAAAATATGATAAAATACTGTTGTATGAATGGTTAATTTGTGTTTTGATTGAGATTTTTAGAGAGGTGATAATATTAACATTTATTAAAAACATAAAATGCATTTTTTTTTGTTATATTTCAATGTGTTTCTTTGTGCGTTTTCACATTGATATCACGATTTATGTCCTGTAAAAGTACAAGAAAAAGGAAAATTTGAAAAGTTTTTGTACTTATAATTATTAAATTAAAAAGGGATTTATGTCTTCCACAACTACCTACCATTAAAATCTTTAAAGTCAGACGTTAAAAACCCTACTGTTAAAACTCATATTTCCCCAAAATACTTTATAAATAATTTCCTTGCAAAAAAATATAACAATGCCGGACAAAGGGCACCGTAAATCCCAGAATAAGGAAACAGAGGTTGCTTTGCGAAAACTAATTACACCTCCACTTCACAATGATAAAGCAAAGCCGTCGTATGGGATATTTTTATTCGGGACAAAATGAAATTCCCAACCATTCTACCCAATTCCAATTCCAACCTTACCTCAGCAGTTGTAGGGTTACTTTTGAATTGGCGACGTCCCTTATTTGAACTGTGCTACGGAAAAATTTTTACTACGTACTCAGTGCAAAATAATCCTGGCATAATCTCACAGCTAAATCCCATTACTCTGATCATCCCCTCGATTGTAGTCGGGGAGCTCGGAAAAAACGTGGAATATGAAAATCGTAATCGTAATTCGGTCTTCGGACTTTTGATTTTCCTTATTTAGTCGTAAAAGTTGGCGCGGTCAGAAATCAGAATTTATTTGGATGGAAGGTTCCTATGATTTCTTTTTTAGATCTTTGTTTTATTTTAGTGTTTGTTTCAACTGAAGATTTTTGTTTCTAAGTGTCACTAAATATTTTATTATTTGTTTTAATTATGTTGTGCAATAAATCATTTTAATGTTACCTTCACTTAAAAAATAAATGAAAAAAAAAACACATTAATAATTTAATTTGTTTTTAATTACCAACATAAGATTTTAACGACCAACCCTTAACAACCGCAGTTTTGCTAATAAAATTAAGCGAAAACCATCAACCTGGTCTCCCAATCCTTTGCTCATTTTAATACAGTTTAAAATTCAAAATATCTGAGGGTCATTTACACAAATAGCCACTCAAAAGCGAGTGTCAGAAACTCTGAGCAATTTTGTACGGGGCTATAAAGACGAAAAGCTTATTAACCCTACCGTTTTGAAGGGTACTCGGTACGTTTTCCAACTGGACACTGTGTACGCGCTGTGTTTTCTTTTGAATATTAGTTTTTTTTAGCTGTACTAAAATTACAAAAAAAAAATTGCTATTTTATTTTGCTTATCTTTGCTCTGTGCTGTATATTGATTCGAGAATTTGATGCCAGTATAAATTTTTCTTAGAATCTTTTGATTTAAACAAAAATAAAATCAATTTTCTGGATACTGGAAGCTCAGAACCGGTCAAAGTGTCGGTGCTTGTCCAGCAGTGGACGCCTTTCGGCTGAAATGATGATGATGATAAAAATAAATAAAATTTA
The DNA here is from genome assembly GCA_946251885.1 of Cosmia pyralina. Taxonomy (NCBI): domain Eukaryota; kingdom Metazoa; phylum Arthropoda; class Insecta; order Lepidoptera; family Noctuidae; genus Cosmia; species Cosmia pyralina. The sequence goes on along the minus strand of OX276347.1, from coordinate 5,991,589 downwards.
AGTGTTTTTTTGTAATGTTAAGTAACAGCTTTTTACTAAATGTATAATTATACAGAAAGCATGTATACACCTACTTATAAAAAAAAAAAAAATTTTAAAATCGTTGCCTGTCTGTTTTTTCCGGCTAAACTCCAAAACGGCTACACCGATTTTGATGGGACTATCACGGGCAGATAGCTGATGTTATAAGGAGTAACTTAAGCTACTTTTATTTTAGAAAATTACTTAGGTAGGGTTCCGCGCGAAAAAATCTGATTCAAATAAGGAAGTATTGACATCCAAGAGGGTGAATCCGCGGGTACAGATAAAAGAGAGAAAGTCTTAAATAAAAATAAAATCGAAAAGAGGGTACTTTGACAGTCAGCTATTACGGCTCTGCACATGTAGTAGGTAACCATTGGTAATTAGCAGTTGTTAACTAAATAATTAAGACTGCCTTGCATCCGAATGCAACTTAACCCTACAAACGCCCACCCACACTAAAATTACTAATCGCATTAAACTAAACACTAACTTTCTTACTTCAGCCTAATTACTGGAGAACTTCGCGAACTTACCTGCCTTACCTATGTAAAACCGTGTACGGACCGTGCACGGTGTCCGGATCAAAAAACGTTGGAGGAGCGACCGGGCCAGTGTTGCGCATACCACTTTAATTATACTGAGTTAATTAATACGAAGCATTACGACTTGGGCCTTAGAAACAGCGAGAGCGAAAACGGCTGTCCCATAGATTTTGAGAAATTTTCTTCTATAAACCAGCACCCCAATTGGGTAACACTCTTTCAATCACAATCCAACGGGTTTTGAAGAAAATTGCTAATCTATTGCTTCATAATGTTTGAAATATTCGTCTGCTCAACAATGTAAATTACGCAATGGTTGTCGTTGAATTGTCAAAATGAAAGGCCTGTGTCAGTGTGTTACGCTGTTACCCCGGAGTTCTATACGGAGGAAGAGATAACGTAATTTACTACTGTCAATGGAAAGTAAAAATAGTACTGCGAGGTCTCGAAAAGTCATGTAAAGAACTCGAGTCTTTTGAGTCCTAAATTTTAGGCTCAGCTGAAAAATTGCACAGCTCGACTCGTTACAACAACACCCCCAGACTAGAACACTTAAGTCTACATAGAGACTCGAGCGCAACATGGCGCTCAGGTCTTGATTCGAGCTCGAGTCGTTTCACGCGATGAGTCGCGTTCAAGTTCTTTTCCATTTAGAGTTCCTTTATAAATAAACAGGAAATAAAAAATAACAAACAATAAAAATTGATCCGTACCGACATGATAAATAGTGTCACGTTTTTATCCCTCTTGGGGTACACACAGAACCTAATAATGCCATGCCTAAAGGTCACATTTAGCATGTTGCCACATGAACTAGATATGTCTATGTATTTTTAAATAAATCAACCTTAATACGCTCAAGACAAGATACACTCGAGCTCTTTTTAAGACTCGAGTTCTTTTGAGACGTGAGCTTGTTTTTAAGACTCGAGCTCTTTTTGAAATACGAGTTCTATTTTGGCGCTCGAGTTTTCGAAAAAGGACTGCAGATCGGTTCGACTCAAGGCTCTGAGTTTTGTTAGTACACCGAGTCTTGTTTAATTGAGCCGAGTCTATCGAATTAAGACTCAAAGACTCGAGTTCTTTACATGACTAGCTCGAAACTCACAGTAGGAGATTTACTAAACTATTAAATAATACGAGAGGGACTCTGTTTAAATGCGGCTGAAGAGATCAAATATCAAAATAACACTCCTACTAAATTAGTTCTATGCCGAGCCCTAACCAGATTCTATCTGTCATCCTATCAAGAAAACGAGGATTGTTTTCTTGACAGAAGATATTCCATATTTGAATGATTGAATGTCAGCCAGTATTATATTAACGAGGCTTGATCAAGCATCAATCCTTTACAGTACCTAATACATAATAATCTATGCTACCAAGTTGTATCAATTTTGATACAAACAGTGATGGTTTGCCCCAGACTGGGTAGAGGAGCAGGTATGATATGATTTGGTGTTTACTAATTTAACAATGCACAGTTAATCTCTGTATGAGTGAAGACTATTTGTGTCCTGCAATGTGTCGAGGTAAAGATGACATAATTTTGATGATGACTGATGGAATTACTTATCAATATTATCTCGTAGCTAAGTAATAACAGCCGCACAGGTCGATCCATCAGGATAAGCTACGCTTGCCGGGGTTGGTCAGTGGATGGGTGACCATCTTTACTTAACGAGACTCCTCCGTGCCTCGGAAAGCACGTTAAGCCGTTGGTCCCGGCTGTCATTCGTGGATCTTTGACAGTCGTTACGAGTCGTCAGAAGCCCGAAAGTCTGACAACCAGTCTTACCAAGGGGTATCATATTACCCAGTTACTGGGTTGTGGAGGTCAGATAGGCAGTCGCTCCATGTAAAATACTGATATTCAGCTGCATCCGGTTAGACTGGAAGCCGACCCCAACATAGTTGGGAAAAGGCTAGGCTGATTGACTGCGTTAAGGATCTCAATGTTTGTTATCAATATATATATATTTTTTATTTCATACAAAGCGCGGGTACCATGGCCCCACAATAACCCCCAAAAGCTTAACTACAAGCAGGTAGTTCTCTCAAAAATCATTTGGTCTTCGCCTACGAGAGGCGTTTTACAGAATTACCCGGTTCTAATGTTTACTTTTAATTCACAGTCAAAATTTTATTTCAAATGCCTCCTGTAATTTAAGCGCTTTCAGTAAATTAGAGCGCTTTTTGGCAAGAAGGTATGAGGAAATCCTGAAAAGGGGTATTGTTACATTTTATGATTTTTAATATTTTATTGTTTAATTTTCGACAAGAATATTATTTACTGTACCAAACTGTCACGCAATTTGGCAGGTCTAAAAATTTTGTACTTACAAGTTTTTGATCCAAAATAAATGTTTTTTTTTTTTTACTTTCGGTGAACAACATTAACTTTGGAGACGTTTTATTTTTTTGAGTTTTTAATGTTATTTCTCGGTGAAGCATCAAAATCATCATCATCTGAGACTTTACAGCTGCGGATGGGCCTGTAGTCTAGAATTTTTCTCCAACATGATCTATTTCCGACTTGTTAACCGACGAAAAAAATGAGGAGGTTCTCAAAATCTCAAGTCTACACGTATATTTTATATATATTATATTTATGTATGACCACGCATAACTTTTTACAGGGAAGTCCGATTTAAAAAAAAAATTGTTCCTCAAAGTTGGTCCAATATAAAATTTATTAATATTGCTTGGGTAGTTTTTGAGATAGCTTCAATAATACGTATTTTTTCCCCACTTTTTATGTGGATGATGTTCTAACTTCTTTCTCTTTTCTTTTGAATTTGACATTTAACCAGACACCGTTAATTATTTTTCACTGTTTTTGGAAGTCGATTATATTATTTTTGTAAAAAAGTTTTATTCTCTCCAATTTAATTTCATTTTATTTTATCTCGGTGAATGGCAGTCGTAAAACATGATCATATAAAAATAACTTGGAGATAAAGCCCTATTCATTTCCTCTTAACCTTAGCAACAATTTACTGTACTCAAAACTTTAGTTTTTCCAACAGCAGTGTTCAAAGAAAATGAGGAAGTTTTGTCACAACTAACTTGTTTCTAAGACATTAACAACTGGAAATTAGTGCGATGCAGTGACGGAGTAGCCGTTGTCTTCTTTCAGTGGTAACTTTGCTGTTCTTTACTGTATTTAACCATTTATCTACTGCTCGATCTTTTGTTCTTTTTGTACATACCTACTTGTTGAAAAAAATTACATAGTTGCTGCAATTTTTTTTTTTCAACTAAATATATAAGTAGATGAAAGATAGAACCATGTTGAAATGAGTAAGAAGCCCTCAACGTTTATATAACTTTTTTTATTTTTTTTTTTAATAAAAACTTTACAAATTAAATAATCCTGAAAACGCTGCCATTAACCTTTCCCAACGACATTTAGAACCAATTTAACTAAAAAGCGTACTCCGAACGTCACTTTAATAGGACTTTAATAAAAGTGTAAAAAGGAAAAGTTTCGACGTTCAAGCGGAGAAGCGGCTGAACGACCACCCTGCGGTATTTACCGCGGGAAATTAGAATTAAAATAAATACCCCCGGGCCGAAACAATTTGCATCTAGATGTGACATTAGTAGGAACAATTTTATCTTTTTGCAGCGGGTAGGTGAACAAATTAGAGACGAATTTGTCCGGTAGAATTTGTAGGGTTATTTTTGGGCGGATATTTTAGGGTTATTGGCTTGGTTAGTAGATTAATTTATTGTACTGAATGTGTGGCATTTAGAAATTTGGAATTGTACGCTTAATCAAAACTTTGCTTAGCTAAAAAGGATTTTCTGTTTAAAGTACCTACCTACTACTTACTATAAAACATTTTGTGATGTTTATTATTGAATAAAATATTTTTAATGGATATTCAAAACAGTAAAAGCTTTTGTAGCTTTCATAATTCTCAATATAAAACTTTATTCGCTTCATAAAAACAAAAGTACTATAGTAACATTTCAAAAACTGACCTATCTAATAAACAATTAGGTTGTGTAGTGTTAGGTGCTCTAAAAATAATTACTAGGTATGCTAAAATGTATCTTCTAGCCTTAAGAGAATAACCTAAATTCATTTAGCAAAAAATCCATTCTGAATTCCAAAAAATTTCATAACTAATTCCAATTCAAAAATTTATAATTCCAACCGCTAAGCTTGCATGATCTTAAAAGCAATTGTAACAAGTCTAGATGTTCTAGCGGGGGTCATCGACACCCCACCACATGTCATACAGACTTCCTGTGCTTTATTATTTACATGTGCGAATAATTCTATTGCTTTTAATGGAATTAATCTCTGTACAGAGACATGTTGCGTTTGCACGGTTAAGTCTTAAGAACATGTGTCTCTTGCAAGTGGTTTTTTTTTTCTCAAATTTTATTATGTTTTTTTTTCTGTGGTAAATATTTATAAATTTTGATAGATTAATTTTAGCTAATTAGATGATTATCCAGTGGGGGTAGAGAGTGATGATTTGGTTTGATTAATGTTAGATTTTTGTGTCCATATTTAGCTTGATTTTTCGTGGGGTGCTTATTATTATTCATATCCCCAGATGATAGAAAGATTGATGAAGGCATATTCTTTACTCTTTAGTGATATAAACAGCAGTATCCACTGTATTTGTGGAAATGTGGATTTTCCTGAGGGTTGTCGAATCTGGATAAAACTCATACTCTAAGGAGACAGAGTTTAGTTCAGATGAAGTTCAGATATCTCAGAGCCTGGAGTAAAGAAGGCCGAAGACAATTAGTGGGACACAGTGGAAGAAATTGTAAACATTCCATGTCGTCCCACTAGTGGGACAGATTGGTCGGACAAGGTAAAATAATCCAGATATGGGTGGGCACTGCAATAAAAACAAGTTTTGTTCAGATGTCTCTTGTATTTCCTGGGGCTTGTTTTAAATAAAATAAAGGAGCTTGTGGCTAAGTAATAACAGCCGCACGGGTCGATCCATCAGGTTAAGCTACGCTTGCCGGGGTTGTCCGTGGATGGGTGACCATCTTTACATACCGAGATTCCTCCGTGCCTCGGAAAGCACGTTAAGCCGTTGGTCCCGGCTGTCATTCGTGGATCTTTGACAGTCGTTACGGATCGGCAGAAGCCCGAAAGTCTGACAACCAGTCTTACCAAGGGGTATCGTATTACCCAGTTACTGGGTTGTGGAGGTCAGATAGGCAGTCGCTCCATGTGAAATACTGGTATTCAGCTGCATCCGGTTAGACTGGAAGCCGACCCCAACATAGTTGGGAAAAGGCTAGGCAGATTGATTGTTTTAAATAAAATAATAAATATAACAAACAAGTTACATAACGAATGATTCGCGCCGTCTGTCTGTCTGTCCCGATAAGTCGACACATGTTCGTGACGTTAATGATCTGGAACTGCTACAAGTGTTTCACACTATTTAGCGTAGAGTTAGTAAGGATAGACTAATAGACAATAAATAAATAAGTTTTATTTCAGATTCATCAAATACGCGACACAATTACGAGCTTACAAACTAGTGTTAGTAATAATTAATAATTGATTGATAAAATGATAAAAATAATAATTTAATTAAATAATATAAAATAATAATAACAACTTTATTTCATCCCATTCAATTAAACAGTAAGTGACCAGTCCGGGTGGACTCCTCGATGATGGTGACAAATCACTAATAATAAGAACAATGAGCTTGGAAAATCTCGTAATATAAAAAAGAATTATCATAGTAACCCCCGAGCCCCAAGATACAGACTAACTGTCTAGTTTGGGGCTCACTGGCAAATCCTATCTCTATTAATATTATTTTTTTATTAATATTATAAATGCTAAAGTAAGTTTGTTTGTTACCTTTTCACACCTAAACCACTGAACCGAGCATCCTGAAATTTTGCATTATATGTTGTCAGGTGTACAGAAACGGACATAGGGTACTTTTCATACCGAAAAACCAGCCTTGAGGCTGCGACCAGCCCGCCGGTTGAACGCGTCCCAGAGGGTCATGGCCATCCGGCTAGTCCGGGGATATCGCACGGTCTCCTGTGAGGCGGCGTGCCTCCTTGCCGGATTACCGCCATGGGATCTGGAGGCAAAAGTCCTCGCGCACGTGTGGGAGTGGCGCGAGGAGGTGAAACGCCGGGGCGTAACTCCGCTGCCGCGAGAAATCACGGTACAGCGGACAGAGCTCCGGCGGGATCTCATGGCGACATGGAGAGTGCGATTGTCGCAACCCAGCGCTGGGCACGCCACAATTGCGGCGATAAGTCCCCTCTTTGAGGAGTGGTTGGAGAGGCGCCATGGCGTCCTCACCTTCCGCCTGACGCAGGTCCTCACCGGACACGGTTGTTTCCGGAGGTTCCTGTTTCGGATAAGGCGGTAGGAAACGCCCGGGTGTCACCATTGTGTGGATCGCCCGGAGGACACGGTGGAGCATACAGTGGAGGTCTGCCCGGCTTGGGCGGAGCACCGCCGTGTTCTCACGGAGGCGATCGGCGGCGGCGATCTCTCGCGTCCAAACCTGGTCCAGGCCATGGTGCGGAGCGAGAGTGCATGGGAAGCCGTCACCTCCTTCTGCGAAGCAGTAATGCTCGCGAAGGAGGAAGCGGAACGCGTGAGGGAGAGGCAACAGCCGCGCCCTCGCGCCCCTAGCCGCCGTAGGAGACGCCCTGGGCGGCGGGAATCGATTGCCGATTCCCGGCCACCGTAGGCGCGGGCTTGCGGACGACGAGTAATGGGCAGCTCGCCGTCCGGTAAGGACCAGGCCCGGGTCGACGGCGCGTTGTGTTCCACGCGCGCCTCAAAGAGATGTCAGCAGTGACGGGGTCAATTGGGCCGATGCCGCCGGGGTCGCGGGTAGTTCGAAAGAGATACCGTGGCCCTGGCACGGGCAGCTGAAGGAACATGGGTGGGTTTTAGTCAGTAAAAGTCTGACACGCCCAAGAAGTCATTTGATGATTTCCCATCCACAAAAAAAAAAAAAAAAAAAAAAGGTGTACAGAAACGGACATAGGGTACCTTTCGTCCCCAAAAAAGTACTGATCCCGAGGAAAACAACAATAACGTTCTTATGACAATAGATGGCGCTACGTGTCTTACAAATCATGATTGAATTATATTATTACAAGCAGAGTACAACCCGAATTGATTGTCAAATACTGAATGAGTGAACCCACGGGCAAAAGCTAGTAATAAAAATATTGTGACCTAGCTATAAGCAATATTTTATACTACTCATTAGTACTCATGTCGTCTGAAGTTGATGGCTAACCTGTGAACCTTCTTAATGTAGGTACCTACTTATTTATTATTTATTTAATTATTTAAACTTTTCGCACTTAAAATGTACAAAGGCGGACTTAATGCCTTATCCTTATTATCTGGACAATAAGCTATTTTCTATTTTTTTTTTCCACCATCTCATATGTTGCACGTATCATAATATACTTTAAGACTTCAAGTTCTATCCTCTCTTCAGTTTGGTCGAAACTCTTCGATATAAACTAGCATTAGTCTATACATTCTTAACACTATACACTTGTGTCATTAAAAAGATGTTCATGAATGGACGGCTCAACAGATATAAAACATATTCCTTGGAATATGTGCGCGCTATAGACCATTTATATGAATTACTCAGTAGCTACTGCTTATTGTTAGTTGCTTTTGAGTGGAATTAGTCTTGGAATTGCTTGTGATGTATATTTTTATTATTATTCTATCTATTTCTTTGGTTTTCCGCCTCTTTTTCAGTGCTTTTTGTTTATGGTTCTAGATTAGTTTCTGTGTATGCTTTGATTGAAACATCTACTTTAAGCCGACGTTCGAACGGACATAAAAATATCGCGGCGATTTTTTTTCGCGAACTGGATTTTCAATGCTCTGCCTAACGCCGAGAGTTGAAAATCCAACAGTGTTTTTTCGACGCGCTGGGATGCACTCTGTTGTTGTTAGGTTGGATTCTCGAAGCTCGGCTCAACACCGAGAGTTGAAAATCCTGTGTGCAATAAAAGCCCGCCGCGATATTTTTACGTCCGTGCGAACGTCGACTTACAACTCAATTAATTTTTTTCACTGTCTCTTAATGGTCTCTTACGATATCTACAGAAAAGAAATAAGTGCCCATTTTTAAGCCTCTTGTGTAAAAAAATCTCGAAACCATTTTAATACAACCTGCATTCAAACTTATCAGCCTTTTCTTGTAAGCAGATCTCTTCCCAACACCAATGACTTCATGGGTTAAGGCCCTATGATCAGGCGCTCGAGCCGCATACTGCACTGAAGTAGGCTCGCGAGTGGTTGCCTCGCGCATTTGGTAGGTATCTAAACATAGTAATTATTTTAATCATTTTGTCACGACAAACTCAGCTAATTGTGCTAAACAATCTTAGTACCTTTCATTTATACAACATTAGTTTTAGTATATGCGAAACCCGAAACACGTGTCTAGTATTTTTATGTAAAGAATCTTTGTACAAAATTTCAAAACTATATCATGAAAAATCACAAAGTTATAAGCTTGTTATGTTACCTGGTTGTCCGTACAAAAACATGATCACCACGCGGCGCCCGCTGTGCGCCCATGCCTAGTGCCGCTATGACCTGCCGTGACTTGAGTTCGTCGCTCGGTGCCCATATTGTAACCTTTTTTAAAGACTTTTGGGGCAAAATATAACACGGTATAAAAATTATTGGAATCAATTCAGTTATTTATTCTGAATAAACTATATTCAGGTTTAGAATATAATAAAAATAAGTTGTATAAAAAATAAGAAACTAACGTCTGTTTTGTAGCTATGAGATTGATAAACATTACGAAAAGGGGCAACTTTGGGATTTTTTCTCTCTCCAGCAAAGTAAATCTAATCGTGTTATTAAAAGCGATTGGCTATCCGCTAGATCCTTAAATAAGATATATCTTTTTTTTTTCAGAATTTTAAAACACTGTTTTTTATGTTTCCCATGGATTCAAAAAACTAATAAGCGCGGTCTCTGTCGGCTCTGTGGTGCCTTAAATAATAATACTACTACTATTATTATCGATTATTGATCACCACGCTTGGTCAAGCTAGGTTGGCGATTTTAGACTTATATTAGCAACTAGCACTTCCCCCGCGACTTTGTTCGCGTGAATTTCGTATTTTTTCCAACAAATTCTAACACCACTTCCAAAATGAAAATCGATGCGTTCTTTTGACTTTTTTCTTTTTGTTCGGCTCCTAATAAAGGTCGTAGCTTGATGTTAAATACTTACACCTACTTTATTTATAGAAGTATTTTGTCTTCTTCTTTCAAACTCTAATCATAATTCGAAAGAAATTGTCAAAACACTTCTTTATATAAAATGGATTTATAGAACGTTTTAGTTTTTATGAAAAAGGGGGTCTGCCCTTTTCGAGAATTGGGTTATCAAATGCAAAAAGAACATTTCAAATCCGACCGGTAGTTCCAGAGATTAGCGCGTTCAAACAAAAATACTAATAGATTAGAATATAATAAAGTCTACACAGGAGTTGTGGCTAAGTAATAACAGCCGCACGGGTCGATCCATCAGGTTAAGCTACGCTTGCCGGGGCTGGTCCGTGGATGGGTGACCATCTGTAGGTACATACCGAGACTCCTTCGCCTCTCGGAAAGCACGCTAAGCCGTTTGTCCTGACTGTCATTCGTGGATTTTTGACAGTCGTTACGGATCGCCAGAAGCCCGAGTCTGACAACCAAGCTTACCAAGTGGTATCGTATTACCCAGTAACTGGGCTGTGGAGGTCAGATAGGTAGTCGCTCCATGTAAAATACTGGTACTCAGCTGCATCCGGTTAGACTGGAAGCCGACCCCACCATAGTTGGGAAAAGTCTAGGCAGATGATGATAAAGTCTACATAGGTTTTCCTCACAGGTTGCGAAACTGAACTCCACTATGATTTTAAATATTATTAATTACTTACCTAGTTCAAGTTTATTTTAGAAGAATGACTTGTAATTAATTTATTAACCAAACCAACAAATCATCGTCAGTAGGATATGATGAAACAAAAGCAAAACAAGTGAACGGAAGCGAATCATTGACATGTGGTGCCAAGTCGTCTCATACGAATTGATATGAGTTCATTCATTAAGTACATACCTACCTACTACTTATAACTGATGTTATTATTAACGTTTCAGCTTGTTCAGTTAGTTGGTCACGTTTGCGATGTCGTTGGATGATATTTATAGTACAGCGAATTAAAAGCTTGAATGAAACTTTTCGAATATTGTTTCTGTTTTAGCTGACGTTCGCACGGACGTAAAAATATCGCGGCGGGATTTTATCGTGCACTGGATTTTCAACTCTCGTTGTTGAGCTGAGCATTGAGAATCCAACAGAGTGCATTCTAGCGCGTCGATAAAACACTGTTGGATTTTCAACTCTAGGCGCTAAGCAGAGCGTTGAAAATCCAGTGCGCGAAATAAAATCGCCGCGATATTTTTACGTCCGTGCGAATGTCGACTTAGTCTGCGTGTGTGGTGCTGGTTGGTGATACTGGCTTTGACTGCAATCATGTATCATCTTCTTTATGGACATTTTTCGACGCCTTGTTTTAGTTTGTGAATAGTTTTAGTTTTAGGATATATTTTGTTATTTTTAGGTTATGTTTTTACAATCAAATAAAGAACTACTTATGGACTTGAATAACTACTAACCAGTACACATCCAGTAGTACTTCTTCTGGCAATTTTAGGAAATGTTCAGAATCATTTAGGTATATCCTCTCAATTATATCTTGTATTTTTTTACAAAAAACCTACTAGATGGTGATTTTACTACATCTACCTAGCTTTCTCCCAACAATGTTTGGGTCGGTTTCCAGTCTAACCGGATGCAGATGAATACCAGTATTTACATGGAGCGATTGGTGATTTTACTACGTCGTCATGAAAAAAGTTTCAACAACTATTATCAACATTAAAAATAAATAAAATAACCCTCCACTGCGACAAGAAAAAACTCTAAACCACATTACCGTATTTCGTCCTTACCCCCAACATTTCAAAATAAGAACGTCGCTAAACGTTTCATTTAGAACGTTCAAAAACGAGCGTGGATTATAAAAAGAGCAAAGAAAACGTTCAACAATGGATTATTGTCGTAAAGAGACGCAAGGTGAGTGTCGCGTTCTTGTTTTACCTATAAAGTTACCGTTTATTGTGGTTTTTGAACGCATCGTTGGTCTCAGCGTTTATAAACTCTGTTTATGTTGGAGTGTGGTGGGTGTAGGGACTGTGTTAAGATGTTGCGTTGTTTTTCTGTTGGTGCTTGGATTAGTGTTCAATGTTCCATTGAAATTTGATGAGAATGTATTAACTGTTGTTATACAACTTCGTTGTGTCGAGCATTGATCCCACGCGGGCTGGCAACGTGGTATTATAAATTTAAATTTAAATCAAAGTACCAACCTACTATTTTCTTTCGGCCAAGCATTAGATCGTCTGTATTTATAAGTATGTACAAGTCCTATGCTATTTTTACAGTTATTTTCGTATTTACTCATAAAAATAGACATTCTGTCAGTTATTTTGTATTTGTAGATTATCTATATTCATAAAAAACTACAAAATTAATGGAGCCATAGATCGTAGCGTCGGTACACAGCATACAAAAATCATGCTTACAAAATTCCTCGAAAAGCAAAACTCGAACACGCAATTTTTCACTCACAATTTAACCCCCAAACTTCGAAATCATGCAAACTAAAGGAAATCCTTCTGCCGATTTCTGCAACAGACATCAAAGTGGCGATAACAAAGGAACCCTAAAAACATAATGAGACGGCGATGGGCGCAAGTGCTCCCGTTCGCATGGTCCCGTAGCAATTTTAGGATCTCATAAATATGTATAAGGCGGTACTCTTCTTTTCCTTTACTTATCAATTATGGGGTCGTTTAGGCGACACGCGGGATCGCCCCGCGGAAAATATGCTCTCGTATTGTAAGGGTTAACCGTTTTGATGTGGTATTGTGCTTTGAAGATTTTGTTAGTTTTGAATATATTTAGTATGGTTGTTTATTTAATGCTGAACGTTTTTACGTAAATGTTTTTTTCTGTGTAGGTAGTGAAAATGTAAACACAAGAGGAAATAAGAATTATTTCAAAACTTATGATTGATCTGTTTTTCTACCTTTCAGCTACAGATATTCGATCTATACATTAATATACAAAAATGTAAAGAAAACTTTAACTACAAAAATATCGATAACATACAAAAGCTTCGCATTTACATAGCTTACGTGTAACCAACAGTATTATCCCTACTTACACGAAATCATTCGGAATACGTCAACACAGCTCTGTAACCCTTAACCGCCTGGGGCGTGAACGACCCCCTTTAAAGCTAGGGAGCAATTTTATTGCAAAAAATACTCGGCAATTTTACGGGCACAACAGACCCGATGTCCCTGAGGTAGTTTCGATTCAGACTCGATTATGTTTAGGGTTAAACGTCATTGATATTGCCGATCGGTGCCCACTGGAGGGTTATTGAATTTTTTTTCGGGGCCTCTAATTTGTACGGTCGCATTCGAAGGGTTAGATTGAAATGATATTGTATATTGATGATGTTTTAATTAAATTTTATTTTTTTATTGATCTTATAAATAAATAATGTTAGGTCTGACTGTCTGTGATCGATTTGTGCATATGGCGTTTTAATTTAAAAAAAAAACTGTCTTTTTACCATCTGTTTAAAAACACCTAAATATTTTTTTTCAAATAAATGAAATGAGATCCACACATATATCACACTATTTCTTGTTTACGTAATATATCAGAGTCGTCTAAACAGCTGAGGAAGTAAGTAGATGGGCAGAAAGATCCATCTTGAAAACAATAACCCGCGTCGTGATGATTTGAGAAAACCTGCCAAAGTCGGGAAGAATGGTCAGATGAATGATTGTTCAAGGTATTATTTGCACTACGCATAAAATACCCATTCCAGAGATTTACATGGACTAAGTCTACTCTAGAATTTGCATGAAAGCAGAGAATAGGAACATCAAGTATCCCGCGAATGTTTCGTTCACGATTAGAATCTTTATTAACCCTTTGACTGTAAATTATGTACTAATTTATGAACCCAAAACCCCAGGGGAGGGGGGAGGGGGAGTTAGTTGCGAACCCCATAGGTTCACAACTACCGATGATGATTTTATTCCATCGCATGATGTTTTTTTACGTTTATATATATACGATATAAGGTTATATACCTATTATATAAAGGATTTTTTCTTATGTACACCCAGGTGTACATTCGACGTGCAAAGGGTTTTCAAAACACATCTGGTGATAAACCCTCACACTGCCCCACAGAGAAACCGATGTAATACCATTGTTTAAACGTAGCCACCATACCTATAAACTTAATCAAAAATACGTTAAACAACACAAAAAAAATCCAATAACCCGCATTTACTAAAAAGAGCAATCTTTTTTAATCTTCGTACGGAATCGTAAACGCATCGGACGAATCAAACTCAACTGTTTTAGCAATTTACTGTGAATTTAGTGTCGGGGGCCTTTTTTACCAATTGTCCGTAGCAGAGATGGACTGATAACTGCTGGGGCCCGCATGTGCGCACACGCAATGCTGACATAGATCAAGTGGGGAAAGATGGGTTGACGCTAACGCGTATGGGAATGTGGGTTATATAGATGCACATTACTTGTATGAATGTTTGTCCTCCACAGCATACGAAAATGACAGATTTTTTTATGAGATATTATAAAAACTTTTTTACAAAAAAATACAACCGACTTCCAAAAACAACACTACAAAGTGAAAAATAACTTTAATTTCGGAAGTCGGTGTCTAGTTAAATGTATTTTCGTTTTTTGCCACCGACTTCCGAAATTAAAGTTATTTTTCACTTTGTAGTGTTGTTTTTGGAAGTCGGTTGTATTTTTTTGTAAAAAAGTTTTTATTTTTCACTTTTTAGTTGTGTACCTACCCCACACAAATTATAATACCACTATCTGCAAAACAAACTAGAACATCATCCATATAAAAGTGGGGAAAAAATACCTATTATTGAAGCTAACTCAAAAACTACCGAAGCAAAGTTAATCAATTTTATATGGGACCAACTGTGATACCACCCTGGTGGTACCACCACTGTGGTGTCACCCTCTCGAATAAAACAAAAAAAATCCAAATCGGTCCATCTTCGAGTAATCGGGGAACATACATTAAAAAAAAATACTAATAAAAAAAAAAAGGTTCCGACGAATTGAGAACCTCCTCCTTTTTGAAGTCGGTTAAAAATCAATCCAATATGTAGGCACCATCAAACATGTATCCGGTTCGAAGGACCCGGTCTCCGCAGATGTACTGTCATTATACAATTATTCTTATAGTATGTCTTAATGCTGCCAAATATTAACGACTAACCACAGGTAATAGAATGTTGAAAATACCAAAATTATGTCCTTTCTGTGTTCAACTGAGTGTAATCTTTGGCTTCCGCCCTCTGTGCTGTCGCATCGTAATTAATAAATCGTTAACATTGATGTGTATTGTTTCATGGCGGCGCAGGCGCAACTGTATCGGTAAAGGTGGCTTTATGATTTATTAAACGTTATTTGGTGTCAATAACAATAGGAAATATGGTATTTAATGATAAGGGGACGTATCTATTATACTGGTAGAGAGATTCCTTTTGAACAAGGTAAAATGAAACTAGGAAATACCTAAGAGTACCTGCTAACTACTGAAACGTTATTAGTTTTTAAAGGAAGTTTATCAACGTTTGAAAAGAAAAAAAACTGGAAACTGTAGAATTGTAGAGTCAAATGGTGTGTCTGAAATTAATCATACCTACTGTATTTTATTTGCAATTGGTAAGAAGGCTAAAAATCACCCAAAGAGCAAAGGCCTAAGTGATCGAATCAGAAATTAAGAGATACACAGGAGAACCAAGGTAACTGGCATATTGCTCGCACAACAGATGGCCGATGGGGCCGATAGGGTCTGGAGTGATGGCGACCGCGTACCGAAAGTCATAGCGTTGGAAGGTTTCCCACAAGGTGGACCGATGACCTTGTGAAGGCTCCGCTGGATCCGGGAAGCACAGAACCCGTAGAAATGGCGGTGCTTGGGGAAGGCCTATGGGCAGCAGTGGACGTCTTTCAGCTGAAATGATGATGATGATGAATGGAATTTTCTGGAAAGCGATGTATTGTTTGACCAGTTACTTTCTTGTCTCATAATGTATGGACCTTCCTCTCACTGTTCACTTTTAGGACTTTCTCAAAAGGCCCTCTAGGTATCCTCCTTTCTCAGATCGGCACAGACATTATTTGACAGCCATACGTCCCCCCGGTGCAATACCTTAGTCGCCACCTACGACCCCCATGGGGCGCGAAAGGGCGATGTTATTCGTAAACGGGAACCATGCGAGTGGAATGGTTTATTAACTTTGTAGTACTGCGAACTAGCTTTCCTTATTTTTCTTGTCGTTGTTTGTTGCTAGCGTGTTCTTCAGCCCCCTACTTTACAGTATAAAAGGTCTTTTCGTTTCGCTAAAACAAGCACACTCACTGAACGATAAAGTTAAGCAATCTTCAAATAGGGTAACTGCTGTAGTAATTGGCAAATTTATTGGTAATTGGTAATTGACCACTCATAAAAAAGAGGTAGAAACAAGGAGAAGAATGATTTCATGAATGAAAAGGACTTAAAATACATCTTTTGTCCAACACGTTTTCTTCTTCCATTCTGCCCTGTCAACCGTCAAGATTAATGTATATATACCCTGACAAGATTAATCTTTAGAAATGAAAAGAGAAGTCCTGACTGACTGACTCATCAACGCCCAGCCCAAACCCATGGATCTAGAAAGCAGAAATTTTGCTCAGAGCTTCCCTTTATAATGTAGACAAGGAAGGAATTCCCGGTAGTATGTCCCCGTGGGATGTTTTCCGACATCCACGCGGGCGAAGCCGCGCGGGAAGTGCTAGTCTTACATAATTACGATAACATACATTATGTACCACCAATACCACAATATTAGCATGTGCCAAACGGAGTAAGAAGTCAACTAGTCAAAGCGGGCCGACGTGAGAGCGCTCTCTTGCTCCACATCAACTAATTACGCGTTATTCTCACTGATTAAAGCACAGCTTGCGACTAATGAGTGACTCATGTAACTATCGGTTCTAACTAACCTTTACAGGACACGATACGGATACGATTTTGAGAAGTTTGGTCTATGGAATGCCTCAAAATGAGCAAAAAACACCAAATTATTATTTAATATTTGTCGTTAGAAATGACTCGAGGATGACCAGATTTGAAAGAAATAAAATAAATTTATTTGACCTAGGTTAAAGCACACAGTATTCTTACAAAATCTTAAAACAGTATTGAGTGCCTCACGGCTGCGCCAAATAGACCCAGTTCAGCATAGATGCAAGACAACCAGATTTCAGATATGTCTACATTCGCATAATTATCTGGAATATCATGGAACTCGTGGCTAAGTAATAACAGCTGCACCGGTCGCTCCATCAGGTTAAGCTACGCTTGCCGGGGTTGGTCCGTGGATGGGTGACCATCTTTACATACCAAGAATCCTTCGTGCCTCGGAAAACATGTTAAGTCGTTGGTCCCGGCTGTCATTCGTGGACCTTTGACAGTCGTTACGGGTCGTCAGAAGCCCGAAAGTCTGACAACCAGTCTAACCAAAAGGGGTATCATATTACCCAGTCACTGGGTTGTGGAGGTCAGATAGGCAGTCGCTCCACGTAAAATACTCATATTCAGCTACATCCGGTTAGACTGGAAGCCCACCCCAACATAGTTGGGAAAAGGCTAGGCAGATTGATCTGGAATATCAAACTGTATATCCAAGATAGGTAAACCCAACCATAGAATAACTATTAAAAAACACTGAGCAATTTAAGTGAAATAAACCAAACGGCCGACGGTAGATTTTCCAGTGGAGGACCAGCCAAGAATCAGGAGATAGATCAGACAGTTTCGACACTATAAAGAAACGAACAGTAGCAAACGAAATCATAGTACAATTCCACATTAATACCATGCCATTACAAACTTAAAAGTCCAATTAAAAACTTTAATGACAATCGTAAACGCTAAAACGCCCTTATAATCTGACGAGCATCGTTCTCACAGCCAGCAGTCATCTTTCTCAATCAACGAGCCATTGGTTGTTCACGATTTTTATTGTTTTCGAACTAAACGTACGGGTACATGTGACCACGATGAGTTTTCTCCCTTTTTCTTAGCTTGGATAATTAATTTTACAACTCCTTTATTAAGCTTAACTATCTTAAAATCTACTAAAATCGTTGGTAACTCGCTTTTTATTTTCTTTGTTAACGTTGTTTTTTTATTGCGAATAAATTGATGTTTGTTAGTTGTTGGAGTGGTGTCGTTAAATGATGTTATTGTTGTGTAAATCGATTATTGTAAGGGTTTGGTTAGTAGAAAATTATTATTAGTTTTGTAGGTTGTAAATCATTTTAAGCTTAATAGGGTTAAAAGGTGACATTTTGTTTTAATCTGCGGTTTCGGCTTTCAAATCGGTAGTTCATCTTTGGGATCAATCTTACGGTGAGAAACAACGGCCTACGCCATATACACACACACACATTCGGATATTCGGATCGTATGAAATGTAGCAATAGAGGAAAATGTTTATAGATTAGATTGATTACTAAAATCGAAAGAAAACGAAAGAACGAAGGGTACTATCGTAACCAGTACGTCGATTCTGTAAAATTCGAACAGCAACTCGCATCTCACATCGCTTTTCACTCTCACTCGTAAAATAGATGCTTTTTATTTGACACTTTGAATCTGTAGTGCTATTCTGTAAACATCTCACCGTGATAACTTAGATGAAGTGAGCCGACATTCCACCTGATGCTAGGGGTTGACACTATTGACAGCTCACTTTAAGATCACTTCACCTATGCTTTCACGGTGAGATTTTTACAGAATAGACCGGCGGGTTCGAGTGCGAAGTGAGCGTCGAAGTGACCTTATTAAATTCCACTTCTTACGTCATTTCATACTTTATCTGTCAAAATCTTACGGTCAATTTAGTTCTACTCGCTGACACGCTCGCAAGGGTAGCGCTAGTGTAAATTCGAATTATTAACCGAGTTTTTAGAATGTCAATCAAGAAACTCACAGCGGATACAGATTCAAAGTTTAGAATGAGGTCTTACAGAATCACACGGCTATTTTCCTCTATTATAGTCAGATCAGAAACTGTAAAAGCTTTCTTGACATTTCCAACTTTTAGTCAAATATATCCTTGTTCAGAATCTAAATTTAAATGAGAGAATTGACATATCTTACTCTCTGATGAGAATTAAGAACTACCTAACTAGGTAGTAGATAGATGTCAAATTAGTTTATGCCTTGAAATTCGCCGTGTTTTTAGTCTAAATCAGAACGTACCCTCGTTCTGATTTTGTCAACTATACTAGGAGTTTTAGGTCAACTAAAATTGACAGCACTAATATAATATGTCCGTCTCTGTCTTGGTTTATTAGCAAGAAAAAGATGCAAATAGCCTAAATGTAGTGTATCTTGTGCACTACAGAATCGGCACCACTTTCCCCTGTTTTGACGTCAGCCAAGTTTACAAAGTCTCTGACTCTATCCGGGCTGGTAACTATTTGCATACTCCAATTGAATCTAATTACCTTACCCTTTAAGGTTATTTTATAATGAAGAGCCCACTCATTGCCCAATCATCATCAGTCCAAAGACAAAAGGGTGAATGTACGGTTTACAAAAAAAACAAACAATGAAACAGTACCCGCATGTCGTTATTATCACTTAAAACTGATTACAGAGTTAATTATAGTGACGTGTCAGATTGCTTATTAAGAGCCCTTGATGAGACAATCAATTCGTGGGTGCTTTGTTTATACGCTGCTTCAAATGTGGGATAGGCAGAGATAAATTAACGCCGTAAAGGAAGGTTTAATTAGAGCAAGCAGTCTGCGCTCAGGCAGTCCGAAAAAAGTAATTTAACATAAATTAATAATTTTGATGAATCAAGAGAACTTTTAAAATTACATGATTCACAACACAACATCCCTTTAAGTATTTTATTTCATTGGGTTTGGGTGGCATACAGCAATCAATACAAAAGTAACAGTGAGGTTAGTCACGACAAGCCATTTACAAGCCTCCACAGTTAGTAATAGAGTCCTTTTGTTGTACAAGTTTTATAATTGATAGCTTAACACTGAGTATAGCACTAAATTAACTATTACATTAAGGGACTGGGTAGGGCCTATTTCACGATGTCCGAATATACTTACCGAATAAATCCAAAAACCGAACAGAATTTGTATGAAATTATCTGTCAAGTAAGTTAATAGGAACTTAATCGTATTGTCGCGCCCTCGCGCCCCTAGTCGCCGCAGGAGACGCCCAGGGCGGCGGGAATCTGTAGCCAATTCCAGGCCACCGTAGGCGCGGGCTTGCGGACGGCGAGCAATGGGAAGCTCGCCGTCCGCTAAGGACCAGGCACGGGTCGACGCGGCGCGTCGTGTTCCACGCGCGCTTCGCGGGTCGTGGGTTGTTCGAAAGAGATACCGTGGCCCTGGCACAAGCAACTGAAGGAACACGGGTGGGTTTTAGTCAGTGAAAGTCTGAGCGGGAGAGCTCCGCCCAGAGCGGGAAAAGTCATTTGAAGATTTCTCTTCCACAAAAAAAAAAGGTGGTGAAACAGGTACTAAGTACCTGCATAGACAGAAATGCATGCGCAACCACTATTAGGATGAAATAGAAACAATACAGTTTTTAGATAAAACAGTACTGATGCAAGCTAACCTACTTGCAAAAAAATCGATTGAGGCGTGTTTGTTCTTCACAATTTGGTTAAATGCTGGTTATGTGTTATCATAGGTCTCATCCTAATATACATAAGTTAGGCAGTTACTTTATATTTATAAAGCCTATTGCTAATTATATTGATGAGATAGACAAAATTATCGTCTACTCTTCCAATGCAAACGTATTTCAGACGAGCTAAGGCATTTATTGCATTGCATTTATTTATTGGGGATCACCAAGAAAGGATACACTATAGATACTCGTACAATATAAATAAAATCTATACAAAAGGTTCTTGTGCTCCTTCAATAGAGATGACGCCTGGGTAAAAAAAAAATCTATTTAGTCCGTCATCAGTCAGATACTTAATAAAAAAATATTAGACACGTATTGTTTATTTTATCATAATAATATTAATAAAAATTACTGAGTGGGGACTCGCTACGTCACTTCTACGTATAAAATCTATGTAGGCGTGACGTCATGCCATATTTTAACTCAATGTATCGCCGAATGTTTTCATTACGTAAAAAAATAAAAATACCTGTCCAATATTTTTTTATTAATCTACGTGATAGAAAAAAAATATATTGTTAGTCACCATCTCTATTACAGGAAACCACAGCTTGCTATGTGCAATTTGATTTAACTAGGTGTGACCAGGATAAAAATAAAAATAAATTTCATGTAGGCTTACCTTCACTCACTCCATTGAACGCAAAGTGCAATACAGTCATCATTCAATAATTCAAAAATTAGTCCACATTCTAATGGCTGGTTTACACAGTGCGAGCTGCTGACTAATAGACAGTTAACAGCTGGGAAACACTGCGTACTCGCATGTCAGTAGGTCGACTTACTCGGTAGGCTGACTCGAACGCTAGCTCGCACGAAAACAAAAAATGTTGAAGTTGGCTGCGAGCTACTGTCCAACTTACAAGTGCGAGTAACTTGTATGATACGTCCACACAATGCGAGTTGCTGCACTGCAGCTACTCGGTAGGCCGACTCGCATGCTAGCTCGCACTGTGTAAACTAGCCATAACTTTACCCCAGCAGCCTACATTCTAGCCTTTATACAGGGTGGTCCAAATAGTGACGTCAAAAAGGAATATCTGAACTCCCAGGGGTATACCAAAATACCCCATAATGTTCCGCGATTTTTTGTAGTTTTCGAGTTATATTTGTTTTTGTAATTATTTAGAGTTTTCTGCCGGTGTAGCTTCAAAAATTCATATATTTTTTGTAGTGTGTATTTTTCAGATTTTTTTGTGACATTCAAAATGATAGTGTCACAAAACATAAATAAAAAAAAACATACATGGGATATTTTCGAATACCCCTAGGTATGAGAAATTCAGATTTTTGTTACTGACGTCACTATTTGGACCACCATGTATAGAACGGCTAACTAGCCCAATCGACATTAGAGGCAATATTTCACGGCAAAATTAATATGTCGCTTAAGCTCTTGGGGCCATCACTCAAGCGGAAAACGGAGCGTATTAAAACACTATTGTTTTTTAGTTCGGTCGCGTTCAATTCCCATTAGAACGGGCTAATGAATGGTTTTTTTTGTTAACTGACAAGCAGCGATGGCTGATGAATAAATTCGTCGTTTTTGGGTTATGTTGTGTTAGTTTTTGGACGATTTGTGTTTAATCTTCGTGTGGGCTTTTTTTGTTGTTTGTTTTTCTAGAGTGATGTCTTTGCTTTTGGTGTGCAGTTCAGAGATTACAATTTTTTTCGGCTTTGTTGATGATATCCGAAAAAGTTGTATAATCTGAATGGATTTATGATCAAACGGCAATTAGGTATTTAAATTCAACTTCATAAAAGCTAAGTAATAATAGCCGCACGGGTCGATCAATCTGCTACGCTTGCCGCGGTCGGTCCGTGGATGAGTGATCATCTTCACATACCGTGACCCCTCCATGCCTCGGAAAGCCGTTGGTCCCGGCTATCATTCGCAGAACTTTGACAGTCGTTACGGGTTATCAGAAGCCTGAAAGTCTGACAACCAGTCTTACCAAGGGGTATCGTATTACCCAGTAACTGGGTTGTGAGATAGGCAGTCGCTCAATGTAAAATACTGGTATATTCAGCTGCATCCGGTAAGACTGGAAGCCAACCCCAACATAGTTGGGAAAAGGCTAGGCAGATGATGATATGATTATAAAAATCACCCCTTAAAATCTAACCTCCTGGGCCAGTCAAAAAGAACTTTAATTATTCCTAATTACTGCACTAATTTCATGTTAGTTACACATAATAAATAGGTATCTATATATCCATAGGTCGTAGGTTCGAACCCAGTCAGGCGCTTTACTTTGGGTAAATTATTTCATCACCGCACTGCTCTCAAAAACGGTGAAGGAAAACATAGTGAGGAAACCGGCATGTCCTAGATCCAAAATTCGAAGACATGTGACATCTACCAACCCGCACTGGGCCCGCGTGGTGGATTACGGCCCCTCCCTCTCACAGAGAGGAGGCCTGAGTCCCAGCAGTGGGCTGATTATGATTATTATTCTATCCAAATCTCCCTCCATCCAAAATCCAAAGTTCCCTTATCAGAAACAACAAAGCTAGACGTTTTACAAACAGACACTGTAATTAATTACTTAGTTATATTACACGTAATCACAATATCACGACAATTCACTCGTCATTAGGATAGATTAAGAATGGCCCTCCCTGATGTCAATTTTGCGTGTTTTAGTTATAACACGGATTGACTGTAATCTGTTAATAACTTTAGATTAATTTGGGGAATATGATTTTTTGTTGTTTATTTTGGAAGTCATAAGTTAGTAGTTACGTATAGTATTTTATGTTTTGTGTGTGTCACCGTATGAGGAGGATCACCGAGGAGCTCGTGGCTGAGTAATAACAGCCACACGGGTCGATCCATCAGGTAAGGCTACGCTTGCCGCGGTCGGTCCGTGGATGGGTGACCATCTTTACATACCGAGACTCCTCCGTGCCTCGGAAAGCACGTTAAGCCGTTGGTTCCGGCCATAGAAATATAATTCATATATCTATGGTTCCGGCTGTCATTTGTGAATCTTTGACAGTCGTTACAGGTCGTCAGAAACCCGAAAGTCTGACAACCAGTCTTACCAAGGGGTATCGTATTACCCAGTTAATGGGCTGTGGAGGTCAGATAGGCAGTCGCTCCATGTAAAATACTGGTATTCAGCTGCATCTGGTTAGACTGGAAGCCGACCTCAACATAGTTGGGAAAAGGCTAAGCAGATGATGATTATGTGCCACCGTATGATTGTGAACACCGTTAGTTTATAATCTATCTCGCAATCTTGTAAACTGTCGACAAATTGTGAACTGTACCATACTGCTTATACTGCCACGTGCTAGGGTTTTTTTTTTTTTTTTTACATAAATTTTTGTTTTATGGGGACTCCCTTTTTTAACTTTATTTTATTTTTATTATTTTTTGTTATAGCCCTAATAGAAATACACAATATGTGTAAAATTTAACTGTCCACCTATTACAATTCATGAGATTACAGCCCTGTGAGAGACAGACGGACGGACGGATGGACAGCGTAGGCTTAGTAATAGGGTTCCGTTTGGTACTTACCCTTCGGTTACGGTATCCTAAAAAGTCTACTTAAACTTGTAGATATATGATAAGATGCTTGGAAAACGTGGACCATACAACTTATTCCGGTGTGTCAACAAGCCAACACATTTTAGGATTTTGGACTATATTTTGGGCTATATTTTCTCAAAAGAGTACCGACATAATTATTAATGATAATTATTTATTTATTTCACCAAAAACATGAGTACAATCTTATCCGTCCTTTCCTGATAAATATAAATTTTCTGTTATGTAACCAAACATGACCACAAAACGAATGAATCATACTACAAACCTTACAAAATTCCAAACAAGCAAAGGGTTACCAATTAAAAATTTCATTATTGACAAAAAGCTTCGATGAGCGAGTTTTGTAGCGCATGACACTATTACCATAAAAACTCCACGTAAGGGTGGGTAAATAAAAATTTATCCGCGACACAGCAAACAAGGGTGAAATTACCCTCATTTTTACAATATTTTGATATATTGCCCCTAATAACAGCCGTGGGGTGACCAGTGACGTTTTACAGTAAAAAATCGGACTTAATCGTGTTTACTTTGTAAGGAAATGCCGTTTAAGCGCGATAGGTTGGAGTTTTGTTTGAAGTTATGTGGGTACTTGTTGTTTTCGCGCCAGAAAACAAGGTGAAAATTGAACTCGATTTCTACTTAGTGTATTATTTTTGTGCGAACTATGAATTTGAACAAATATACAAGTAGGTACTTAAAAGTGCATAGAGATTTATAAGAAAAATGAACAAATATTTACATAAACTCACGCCTTCTTCCCATGGGGGTAGGCAGAAACTACAGAACACCACGAGAAGAAGGATAAAGATGTGAGTTTATGTATGTATGTAAACAAATATTACACTTTTACTGTTATGTAAGGTTTGTTCCAATTTTCTGATGTTTTTGTCACCAAAACAGAGCTCAAATTGACACACATCTCTACCATATTATTTATTAATTTAATAACGTAGTTTCATACTATACTTATTAAACTCGTTGCATTTTAGAGCAAACATCCTTAGTAAATTGGTGATCTCTCATCGAGTTGAAACAATGGTAGGCCCCAATGTTTAAATTTTTCAATGGCGGCCATTAAGTTCTCATTGTTTCCGTAGATATTAAAATAATAAAACAAACGATATTTGTACAGTCGGCACACGCCGGTTTTATGGCCACACCGTGTGTCCACGATTGGACGGATATTTGCTTAGAACAATTAAATAATTGAACCTTTTTTGATGATTTTGAATTGATATGTTTTCCTATCACGTCCTCAATTTAGTTTATTAAAATTGCCACTGAACCACCTAAACGTTATTCTGCAAATAATTTACCAAACACTCTTACAAGTCCTTTTTACAATTACCTATTAAACTTATTGGTGATGTTCTTCAGAAAGGTCAGGTGCGTACTCGCAACCAGCGTGCGTGTATGAGCAGATGTATGAACAAAACAAAAGGAGCCTGTAAGGATCGTAGCAGGTGGCGTTCTGTAGTTTCTGCCTGCAGCCTGCACCCATGGCAAAAATTCCTGAGTGTATTTGGTACCTACTTATATCGTTCCAGCTCCAGCAATAATATTAAGAGCGTTGGCTCCATACGGCATTTCATACAAAGTAACAACTCCTATTTTATCTAAATGAATAGACCGATTTTAATGAAACTTCATACGCATGAGCAGAACACATAGGTCTAAAAAGTTAGTTAAGAACATTTTCGAAAAATAGTCATCATCTTCCTGCCCTTATCCCATATTACTTGGGGTCGGCGCAACACGTTTTCTTCTTCCATTCTCCCCTGTCAACCGTCACGCTATCATTCACTCCCTTCTCTTTCATATCATTCCTCACACAATCCATCCATCTTTTCTTTGGCCTTCCTCTGCCTCTCCATCCATCAACATCTATATTCATCACTCTTTTAGTCACATGCGTTTCGTCTCTCCTCATTACATGCCCATACCAAGACAAACGATTTCCTTTCAACTTTTCTGTCACTGGCGCCACTTTCAAACTTCCTCTTATATACTCATTTCTCACTTTATCCATTCTTGTCACTCCACACATCCATCTCAACATTCTCATCTCCGCTGCATGCAATTTTTTTTCATCCGTCTTCTTCACTGTCCAGCATTCCGATCCATAAAGTACGACAGGCCTTATCACGGACTTGTAAATTTTCCCCTTCAACTTGAGGGGCATCCGTGGGTCGCAAGTTGTTCCTGTAACCTGTCGCCATTTCATCCATCCTGCGTTGATCCGGTGCGTTATGTCTCGGTCTACTTCGCCATCCCCTTGGACAAGCGACCCGAGGTACTGAAAGTCGGAGCAGATCGGTAAGGGCGTTCCGGCAAGAGATATGGGCACAGGACCGGAGAGTCCGCCAAAATCACAAAACAAATACTCTGTTTTGGTCCGACTTACTCTCAGGCCAACGGTCTCCAGTCTTTTCCACCACACCTCCAATCTGTTCTGGACCTCTAAGCCACTCACATTTTCGAAAAATAGTGTTGGAGCTAAATTCGACCTATTTTAAATATTCTATAGAGACAGATTTCCAATTATCTTTTTTTAAATAAGACATTTTGAAAATGTTCTTAACTAACTGTTTAGACTTATGTATTCTGCTTACTATGCGTATGAAGTTTAATTAAAATCGGTTCATTCACTTCGTTAAAAAAGGACTTGAAAGTTTGTATGAAATGCCGTACGGAGCTAACGCTCCAGCAGTCCAATTCATGAAAGTTTCTACAGCTTGACAAAAAAGTCTTTAGACATAGCTATTTATACAATGGCACTTTTAAAAGCAGTTGAAGAAAGCGTCGGAATTCTTCTAGAGAGGTACTTCTATAGGGTTTTGGGTAAATTATTATTTAGGTTCTGAATTAGCGATAGTGCCGACTTTATTATGTGAATGCTTACCTAATTGGATTGACATCGGTAGGTACTCATAATTCTATGGGGGTGGGTGGGTATTTAGTTTAAGGCGCTATGACCCGACAGAGACCGTGCTTACTAGTTTTTTGAATCCATGGGAAACGTATAAAACAGTGATATAAAATTCTGAAAAAAAAAGATATATCTTATTTAAGGACATCTGGCGGATAACCAATCGCTTTTAGATTAGACGATTAGATTTAATTTGCTGGATAGAAAAAAAATCCAAAGTTATCCCTTTTGGTAATGTTTAATCAATCTCTTAGCTACAAAACATACGTTTTTTTCTTATTTTTTTTAAATATAAATGATGAGGTTAGATTGAGGAGCTCGTGGCTAAGTAATAACAGCCGCACGGGTCGATCCATCAGGTTAAGCTACGCTTGCCGGGGTTGGTCCGTGGATGGGTGACCATCTTTACATATCGAGACTCCTCCGTGCCTCGGAGAGCACGTTAAGCCGTTGGTCCCGGCTGTCATTCGTGGATCTTTGACAGTCGTTACGGGTCGTCAGAAGCCCGAAAGTCTGACAACCAGTCTTACCAAGGGGTATTGTATTACCCAGTTAATGGGTTGTGGAGGTCAGATAGGCAGTCGCTCCATGTAAAATATTGGTATTCAGCTGCATCCGGTTAGACTGGAAGCCGACCCCAACATAGTTGGGAAAAGGCTAGGCAGATTGATTGAGGTTAGATTGTTTAGCGCAATTTGCTGAGTTTGTCGTGATAAAATGATTAAAATAATTAAATACCTACCAAATGCGCGAGGCAACCACTCGCGAGCCTACCAGTATGCGGCTCGAGCACCGAATCATAGGGCCTTAAGTTTGCAAACAAATCCGTCTGTCGTTGACACACGTATTCTATTGACGTTCCACTTGATACAATTCTTTCAAAAGGACTCTCTTCGCAACTCCGAAAAAAAAACCATAGCGTGACTGATGACCTGCCACTCAAAGCCAACATAATTCCTTATGACCCATAATTGGCTGAGATAGACCAACTATAAAAATGACATCCACTTCACACAAAATAGTTTACCCAACCCTAGTTAATAAACCCGATGACTCTATTAAACCCGAAGCTGTTTACCTAATAGAATAACTACCTATCATATAATAAATTGGGAGATTTCCATACTCGATAACGGCCTACATTTGTCATTTTAATACCCAAAGTGCCTTGGGACATCCTTCAATGACGTCATTATGAAAAACTTACAACACCCTTCACCTATCAAACTCGAATACATCCAAATTTCAACTCTTATTTCTAAGCTTTAAGAGTGAGAATAAAGTTTTACGGGCGGTAAATTTAAGTTGGTAGGGTTGTCCGTAAAAAGGGGGTTCAAAGACTGACAAGGACGTATTATTAAATTTTCTGATGGCGACAATGTGAGGCTATGATTAGTGTTTATAATGTTGTTAAGGTCTAAATTATGGGTTATTAAGCAAAATGGGATTTTTTTGACAGGTGTGGCTTGATGGTTCAGCTGATATTGATTTTTCTTTTAGGATTGAAAGTAGGTATGCAGGAATCAGATGTTTAGTTTCTTCTTTTTTCCCAGCAGGTACAACGTGAAATTAGGCATTGTTTTGCTTAACCAATTGAACGGCCTAAAAACTGCATAACTGTAAACTGCACCGATGACTTTGTCCTCTTTAAAAAATGAAAGAAGTCCACGTCTCACAGACAGAAACATGTTGACGATTTTTATGGAAGAAAATATAAGAAAATTCATCGATTTTTCTAGTTAATTTCTTTTGAACGGTTATGAATTTAATGACGAAAATCAAATGAAAAAAAAACATAAAGAACAAGATTTAGATTAATCCAGTGTGTGTGACGACGTGAATAGTGACGACAAACAGACACACTTTCCACGTAATTTTTTTATTATATTTTTTGTATTATTTAATAAGGTATGTCTATCTAAAAATATATTAATCTTATAATTTCAAGTCTCTAGTTTTTAAAACATCCCTGCTAATATAAATTCCATGTATTGTCTTTGAGAGTACTTACAGGCACGATTTTATGTTGGAAAATGTTGACAGGGTGACTTAACGAGAGTAGAGCACTCTCACACGCTGAAGCGCTGAGAGGCGTGCAATTGAAAACAAATTGAGAACGGGTCTTCTCGCGATATTCTTCTTTTTCTTCTTCTTTTCTTCTTCTTTTTTCTTCTTCTTTTCTTCTTCTTTCTTCTTCTTTATTATTCTTTATTATTCTTCTGCTTTTTTTATTCTTCTTCTTTCTACTTTATTCTTTACAAATCGCGATAGTTTAAAAAGTTTAATTGTAAACAAGGCTTAGGGCCTGTTTCACCACCTACGATTAAGTTCCTATTAACTTAATTTCATACAAAATCTGTTCCATTTTTTAATTTATTCGGTAAGAGTGAGTGGCTATTCGGACATCGTGAAATAGGCCCTTATGCCCGGTTGACATTATTCCAGTCCAGTAATCCAGCGAGTTAACCCAGTCCAGTTGCTGGACTGGATCATATCGTCCACATTATTCCAGTCATTCAAAAGCTGTTAGATCGGTAACAGTATAGTGTCAATGCTTTCAAGAAAGGAGTTTAGAAATCAAGCACTGGATTGGCCGTTCACACTATTCCAGTAGCGCTGGAATGGGCGAGCTGGAATGAAAAATAGACCGTCATTCCAGTCATTGGACTGGATTGATCACAGAAATGGGTACATTCCAATGCAGGTTCACATTATTCCAGTGGCATACCAGCGCTGGACTGGAATGCTACTAGAATAATGTGAACCGGGCATTATACCTATAACATTCCAGTGACGTTTCAATTTCGATGAAATAATATTTTTAGGAATGATGAGGTGACGTGGAGATGCAAGTTGAGTTGCATGCTATTCCAAACCCTACCTATATCTGACTTGGTACTTAAAATGAAAAAGGAAAACAATACTTTTTACTCAAATTTTCTTACTTTCATCCTACTACAAGAAAGAGGTCCTATTTCATCACAGCGCAAAACTGACGTATATAATTTCGTGCAAAAACTCGTTCTGCACAAAACAGCTCATCTTGCACAATGCACGTCGCAGTTTCCACTAAATTGAACTTAATTTTAAAACTGGCCACACACTGTTTTTGTTTCGTGTGCCTTGGAGACGGGTTTTAGGTACGCGCAATTATTTTGGAGCGTGCCTGCAACGGGTTTGGATAGCCCAAAAGCACACACTTTGTGGAAATCCCACGAGAATCTCTAAACCCAGAGCGGTAGGTGAACTTGGGTTGAAGTATAAAATCAGTCCTACAGAGTCTGAGGATCGCTATGATAATTTAAGTTAGGATAAAAAACTGCCTAAGTTCCTTTCGGACCACGTACAATGAAGGGTTTCGTAGTTGGGATGAATTTATCCCAAGAAACTTAACTTTGCATTGGAAAAAATGTTAGGACACGACCGATTAACGATTTTCGGACTTTTTCATTTACTTAAGTGCTGAGAGACCTGGCTTTTTGCCAAATTTCTTGATTCTAGGTCAACGGGAAGTACCCTTTAGGTTTTGATTTATTTGCGAGTATCACAATATGTCGCAAAAGCTTCAAGAAACCGTAGACTTACGTATTCCTAGTTAGCAAGATCGACTTGGTGGGGATCCATAAAACGTCAAAAAAAGGATCTGTAAGACTTATTATACTTATCGTAAAGATTTTCGGACTGTTGAACAAATGCTAAGGGTGCATTTCCACGGACGCGGAGCTGTCGGTATCGATCAATTATAATGGTTGAAATCCTCATTGCATCACTTGTCTCCTCCGCTCCGCTCCTCCCAGCTGCGCTCCCAGCTCAGTAGAAACGCACTCTAAGATTATCCGTCGTCAGTAATCTGGGCGTTTTTTCAAGAGTTCTCATTTCCATAGATTTGTTGACGCAACCGCAACGATTAATCACCAACTTATCCCCCGTAAGTTTCCATCAGCACGGAACGTAATTCAATTTGGGAGTAAAGCGGTTATTTGTTGTAACAGAACTCTGTTCTGTCTCATTTCGGGTCTAGTTAACCCTGCTTCAAAGTATAATCTACTTAATTGGAAATTTTTGAGGGGAATACGTTTAAACGTATACGGGGAATACCGGGAGTTTAAACTAGTAGTCTTAATTCTATCTTCGGAAAAGTAAGAGGAAATTGAACGCTGAAGAGTAGGGCTTCTGCGTGTCTTTTTATATTCCATTTGCAATAACATTAGACATTTAAACAAACCTTTTTTACAGTCCGTTCAACCGATTTTGACTTCTATTCCGTAGGCTTAAGCATGGCATTAAAGGCAAAAAGTGGTTACAATGCCAACTGTTTACTGCAGCTACCATTTGTCATGCCACCAACGCAATAGAAGTCAAAATCGGTTGAACGGATTGTAAAAAAGGTTTGTTTAAATGTCTAATCTTATTGTAAATGGAGTATATCTATGGATGAATTTACTATGAGCTAGCTGACCCGACAGACGTTGTCCTGTCCACAATAATTCATATAAAATTCCCATATAAATTGCACATATAAATTGCACATCAGTTTTCCCGCATTTTTCAATCGTCCCCGTCCACTTTCCAATTTTTCTCTTCTTAAGAACCTTCCTCGGACTTCAACGAATATTTAAAAAAAAAAATTGCCGATTTTGTTCCCGAATTTTGCGTTAGTAACCCATTTAGCCGTTCATTAACCGACTTCAAAAAGGAGGAGGTTATCAATTCGTCGGAACCTTTTTTTTTTTTTTTTTTTTTCTTATTTTTTTTTTATGTATGTTCCCCGATTACTCGAAGATGGCTGGACCGATTTGGATTGTTTTTGTTTTATTCGAAAGGGTATACATCACAGTTGGTCCCATATAAAATTGATTAACTTTGCTTCGGTAGTTTTTGAGTTAGCTTCAATAATACCTATTTTTTCCCCACTTTTATATGGATGATGTTCTAGTTTGTTTTGCAGGTAGTGGTATTAGAATTTGTGTGGGGTAGGTTCTACAGCTAAAAAGTGAAAAATAAAAACTTTTTTACAAAAAAAATACAACCGACTTCCAAAAACAACTACAAAGTGAAAAATAAGTTTAATTTCGGAAGTCGGTGGCAAAAAACGAAAATACATTTAACTAGACACCGACTTCCGAAATTAAAGTTATTTTTCACTTTGTAGTTGTTTTTGGAAGTCGGTTGTATTTTTTTTGTAAAAAAGGTTTTATTTTTATTTATATTTAGATGTCGAAAAAGACAGGATGTGAGTTGAAAGTACTTAAAGGCATATCTTGAACTGTAATAATTATATTTTCTCTGCTTCTTCATTTCAAATAAATTCTGAGGCCTACCAAGAGCCACCCAACCCAATCATTCGTCATCTAAAGAGTGAGTCAAGTTATGAAAATAGACTATCCTAATCTATTTTTAACTCAAAACCACCCACGAACTAATTCATAATCACAAGTTGATGTCACGTTCCACACGACATAAAAGACGGTGCTGTATGTGTATCAAATTCACATGTCATGATTAGTCTACTTACAGATTTTAGAGATCATTATAAAATTTAAAAAATTGTTTTATTGCAGGCTAAATACCCATATACAAAAAAAAAGAAAATTAAATAGAAAAAAAAAACTGTAAAAAGTTTAAAATTAAAACATGGAGGTTAAAAAACATAGTATTTTCGTCATTTTCGATATAAAACCGTTTTGTGAATGACAACAGCCACAGCACTACCTATAGAAACAAGGAATTTGAACGATATGTTCCTATTTACACAAAACATTACGCCCTGTTTCCTAGGGTTAAGCAGAGATGTACCTATAAGTACACCTGTGTCATTCTTCTTTTTCATCGACAAAGACATGTCCCACAGTTTCACAATTTTTTTTTTCACAAAAAAATATTTTGACAATACAACCATTAAAATAATCTTTAACACTTCCATTTTTATTATTACGTACTGCTTTTTTACAAAACAATTGTAACATAATATTCAAAAGTAAGATAAAAAAAAAATGTATTTATTTTCTCCCACAAATATTATAATGGACACAGTATAAAATTACAAAATTTGAATATGGAAGACAGGAGCCCATACTAAGTATAACCTGTGCTACGGGTCTCCTGGTCTCCTTATCTCGAACACAGAATTGAGAGCCAAATTAAGGACATAAATTGACAGCAGCAGCGAGCTCTTACAGCTATTAAACAATAAAATAAAGTAAAATTTAAAAACAATACAAATAAAAAAAATAATAAAATAAGAAGTGGTGTTTTCATAAGTATATGATTTAGTTCGTGAGTGTATATGTGGGTTTAGTGGGTGTGATATACGAGTTGTGCTTGTGATGTTTTGAGTGTGTGTGGGTGTATGTGTGTTTGTGTGTGTGTAGTGCATCTGTATTATACTTCTCTGTAACTGTATAACAATTTCTCCGTATCGTCGTAAGTAAGAGTTAGGATCCAATTTGAGACCTTACGCCTGCATTCAATTTTTGAAGTGGATAAATAGTAAACAGCTTATTCGCAATATTATACAGACGAGGCCCTTGGAAGAAGAAGAAATGTCGGCTGAAACGCATTCTAGCCGGTCTAGTTTGGCAGACTTGGTAAGCACGCCTTCTTTTTAGAACTGGGTTAAAACAACTGTAGTTCTGAGAGGCATGTTGCCTAAGTATAGTAGCGAGGACGTATAATTGTCTAACCGTTAAAACTTCAGCTTTTAGATATAGGTCTGCCATAGGAAAAAGGCGCGGTTTGAATAGGCTGACTTTTAGGATGAGTCTTTGAGCTCTTTCCAGTCCAAGGAGGTGCGTTTTGGCTGCTCCACCCCATGAAGAGATGCAGTAGGTGAGGACAGACTGACACAGCGCCAGGTAGACAGTTCGCATGACTTTAGAATCCGCTACATGCCGAAGATTTTTAAAAACAAAGTAAGTTTACGGATCCTCTTGGAGACATTACTAATATGTTCATTGAAGTTTAAGTTGTCATCTATTGTTACACCCAGGTATTTAACGGATTTAGATTTATTAATTAGATTTGATTTAGATTTTATTTCTTAGATGAAGGTGTTATCGGTAGAAAAGAGCGTCCAATGTGACGGAGATGTTGTCGGCATGGAAAAGAAGAACGACTGATCCACATTTCGCTCGGTAATAGAGGGCGAGCTTATACTCCATTTACAATAAGATTAGACATTTAAACAAACCTTTTTTACAGTCCGTTCAACCAATTTTGACTTCTATTCCGTATTTTGACTTCTATTCAAAAAAGTGGTTACAATATTTTACTACAGCTGCCTTTTGTCATGCCACTAACGCAATAGAAGTCAAAATCGGTTGAACGGATTGTAAAAAAGGTTTGTTTAAATGTCTCATCTTATTGCAAATGGAGAATAGTGCCGTCAACCGGGCACAAAATAAATCCAGACTCCCGGCTGCTAGTGAGAAATATTCAGATATACTATTTATATAGTGCTCTATGCACTAGTGAAAACTGCACAAGGGCACACTTAATGTAGTTGATAATAGAGATTATACTGGTGGTGGGGATGGTAGATTATGGTTCCATAAAAAGGGATTTGTTGATGATGAAGTGGTGAATGGTCACACAATAACGGTTACGGTTAATAACGGCCTATGGCATTAAGTCCGCCTCTGTACATTTGTGTGCTTGAAGTATTAAATAAATAAATAAATAATAACGGTTGCCCAAATACACAAGAGCGTTTTTGATGTGTAATATCTTTCCGCTCGCTTTCCTGTAATCTGTGGGAGTGATTTCGTGAAAAGGGACGGAAGTGTGTAACAGGAAGTGAAAATATTTTTCTAAAAGTTTTGAATTTCGAATTGAAATGTTGAAACTAGAAAGTACTTTTAACAAGGTGAGATGTCAGATGTCACATTATAAGCAACTACTGAAAGGCTCACCGGTTTTTTTTTTTTGTCAAATATTGGTGAAATTGACGTCAAGTTGTCATGACGGCCGTTATGATGGAACCGCTTTCCTAGCAAACCAAATCTTAAACGAGTTTTCACGGAAATGAATGATGTATCTAAAATCGACAAAGCGGTCAAAAGCTGGAATATACCTTTTGAAATTATACAGGATGAAATTTAAAACATGCACCAAATCGAAATGGGAGACTGTACTCATCATTATTATCAACTTTTACTATGGGACCAAATCTGAAATCGTGAAAAATAAAATCTGCTGCTCCCTACATTTTGACGAGTTTGATGTAGAGAAATGTACTGAACAGCTGTTTTTTTTTCGCGATTTCAGGTTTGATCCCATAGTAAAAGTTGTTCATAATGATGAGTACAATCTCCCATTTCGATTTGGTGCAT
The DNA here is from genome assembly GCA_946251885.1 of Cosmia pyralina. NCBI lineage: Eukaryota > Metazoa > Arthropoda > Insecta > Lepidoptera > Noctuidae > Cosmia > Cosmia pyralina. The sequence goes on along the minus strand of OX276347.1, from coordinate 5,956,261 downwards.
GTTTTAAATTTCATCCTGTATATTTCCTGTAGTTTATAGAAAGGCACACGGCTACATATCAAGCTATACATTTTCAGTATAAGCTGTACTCTCATTGTACGGAAATGCGAGATAAGCTTATACTGGAAATGTGTAGCTTGATATGTAGCCGTGTGTACGTACCGTATCTTGTGTCTGTATATCCTACTATAGAAACTTATGTGAGAGACACAGCGTTCGAAAATCGTAACATACGACGGTACGCTAGCATCGACAAATGGGTTAGGTTTTAGATTTGTAGGGTTGCAACTGTATATGTTTTTGCGAAAGATAAGATATATTTTAGCTTTCAGACTGGGACCGCTTAAAAACTCTTACAAACAGGCGCGACACGCGATATAATCGCGCGCGTTTGAAGGAGTCTTTACATTGCCAGTAGGCGATTACAAAAGAAGCTCAGTTAGTCCTCCCTTTTTTACATTTGGTTCATCCTTATCCCCCCTTTTTTTTTTGTGGATGGGAAATCATCAAATGACTACTCTGGGCAGAGCGGGAGGGCGTGTCAGACTTTTACTGACTAAAACCCACCCATGTTCCTTCAGTTGCCCGTGCCAGGGCCACGGTATCTCTTTCGAACTACACGCGACCCCGGCGGCATCGGCCCAATTGACCCCGTCACTGCTGACATCTCTTTGAGGCGCGCGTGGAACACAACGCGCCGTCGACCCGGGCCTGGTCCTTACCGGACGGCGAGCTGCCCATTACTCGTCGTCCGCAAGCCCGCGCCTACGGTGGCCGGGAATCGGCGATAGATTCCCGCCCCTCCTATCTATCTATTATCTTTGGTTATCTTATTCTTCCCTTGTTCTTCTGCTTCCAGACTCCAGACTTTCGCCAGGGCCCATCATCCTGAAAGATTGTCATATTTTACTATGTCATCAACATCATCATTAATTAGAATAATTTTTAATCCTTTTATGTCACAGTCCACCACGATTTAAGGTTTGGTCTACGTCATAGATATAAGATTTTTTTCATTTCTATGGTCTACGTTGAGTCTGGCTGTTAAATACGCAGATATACGCCAACGGCCTTGAATGGTTAGCTTGCGTGTTCTGTGCTGAGCTCACACAACGCGTCATACGTCCACCCAGTAATAGGACTCGCCCATCAAGGAGCGTTGTCCCAAATTAGACGCATTATTAATTTACTATACACTAGCGGCGCCCCGCTGTTCACCCGCGTAGACCGCAATACAAAAAGTAGCCTATGTGTTAATCCAGGATAAAAGCTATCAAATCGGTCCAGCCGTTTGAGCGTGAAAAATTAACAAACATACAAACACACACACATTCACAAACTTTCGCCTTTATAATAATAATGTGATGAAACAAAAGGTTTTGTAATAAAACACGTTTATTAAAGATATATAATTAAATTATCTTTAAAATGGTAAAGGTTTCATAAAAATACGCTTGATAGTTTTTGCGTGATTCTCAGTTTTTTGTCGGCGTTAGACATAACTTTACAAATTAATTACACTATGTAATATAAACGTAATCTAAAATATTCACATATTTCGTTGTTAAGAAAAAAGCTCTAATTTAATTTTTCCCAAATCATTAACCCTTCTCGTTTAGACGTGATCTTCAGTTTAAAATCATTAAAAGTCGGTTATCGTAGCCTTAAGTACTAGAATCATAGTATCTTGTTTCTATGAACTTACATGGTTTTCCTACAGTTCATCGGGTAACAAAAAATCTAATAAGTTTGGTATTTTAGCACAACACAGCCCTATTTGACATTTTTAACAGAATTGGGTGCCCAGGTGCGGAGGGCTGTTAACTCGTGATTTTCGTTAATCAATGGATTGGGCCAAAGTGATCGAAAGAGGAAGCAATTTCTTAGCTCTTTCGTACACACATGCGTTCTAAGGGTACGTCTAATTCACTAAGAAGGGTTAGTGTTTTCCTTATTTGCTGATTTGATTAAAATGTGATTTTTTTGAGAGGTCTACTTTTTCGGAAAATTTAAGAGACAAAGAATATTACGTTGTTTGTAGGCATACCTAGCTACAGCTGAACAAATTATAAGTTTGACTTTAGTTTGTTAATTAAGAAGCTTTTGGCTACTTTGTACTTACTTAAGTGTATTTTATGTTTTTTTTTTGTTATTTGCGTTTTGTTAGTGCATCGTTTTGTTTGATAAACAATGTTTTTTCTTTGCTTTCTGATTGTTAGTAGTCAACAGAATTTAATACCAATTGGTGGACCATAGTCATGCCAAGCACCGCTCAAAATGTATTTTTTTTCCTCCAATAAAACATGAAATAATCAGTTTCAGCTGAAAGCTGGATTGGATGGTACTACATGGCCGACATTACTCGAATCGCGTGGTGATTTTTATTCCAGATCTAAGAAGCACTGCTTCTGTTAAATAATAACACACTAGCTTCTTCTCGCGACTTCTTCCGCGACAAATTTCTTGTTTTAACATACTTTATCTAGTGCTACTCGGCTTCACACTAGCAAAAGAATGTTCAAAATCGGATCAGAAGTTCGGAAGACTACTTCCTATACAAAAACTCACAAATACCTCTTAAAATAGAAGTATTGGTCATAGATAACATATGTCTACTGAATAATGATGTAAGTACAGACATTATATATTATGTTCACACATTTAGTTCATCACACGTTATTTCACAAGAGACAATAGTTAATTTATGATAGACAATTGTTTGCTAAGTTTGCTTGGACTTTGCTCAAATTTTCACTGTTGGATTAATTTGTGGTTAACGATGCTGGTTGCGTGATTACTGTGTTTTATAAAATAACTGTACCTAAATATTAAGCACTAGCTTTTGCCAGCGGCTTCGCCCGCGTGGATGTCGGAAAATATTCCACGGGAACATCCTACCCGGAATTTTTTCCTTATTCCTTGTCTACATTATAATGGGAACCTCTTTGCAAAATTTCAGCTTTCTAGGTCCAAGGGTTTGGGCTGGGCGTTGATGAGTCAGTCAGTCAGTCAGGACTTTTCTTTTTATTTATATAGGTTATTGCGCAATTGTTTGTTATCCTGATGAAATAAAAATAAATCTTATTCACGTCAATTATAAAGATGGTTCTTCAAATCATCCACCTCGTATCTTCTGTCGCTCTTTCAGGTCCATCAAAAACTATCATCCCAATACGATCACGGAGTCAATTGCTAATGTCCTCGCGTCCCGATTACAACCACTTCCCGGGGATTTGTTATGATCCCGCTAATTGTTCGCATCCCGGTCGAGGTTCGTTCCTTCCTCATTAACGCGCGTGACGTCACTGCGCCCGCGCAGCTAATTGTTATGTGCGAGGAAGTGAGATTGGACGGAGTGTGGGTGTTTTTTTTGCATTATGATTAGGAGTTTTGTAATGTTTTATTTTTGAATGTTTTTGCTTGAATCATATACTTAACATGATTGGTCAAAATAACTAATTTATATTTCATTAAACATTAATAAAAACTATTACCACCACTTTCACGACATGGTACTTACATTTTTGTACCAGTTTCTTGCTTGGTGACATAAAATCTGCCTAGCCTTTTCCCAACTATGTTGGGGTCGGCTTCCAGTCTAACCGGATGCAGCTGAATACCAGTATTTTACATGGAGCGACTGCCTATCTGACCTCCACAACCCATTGATTGGGTAATACGATACCCCTTGGTAAGACTGGTTGTCAGACTTTCGGGCTACTGACAAAGTTCCACGAATGACAGTCGGGAGCAACGGTTTAACGTGCTTTCCGAGGCACGGAGGAGTCTCGGTATGTAAAGATGGTCACCCATCCACTGACCAATCCCGGCAAGCGTAGCTTAACCTGGTGGATCGACCCGTGCAGCTGTTATTACTTAGCCACGAGGTCCTACTCACGAGCTTGGCGACATAAATATGTACTAATTAAGTAAGTAACTGCAAAAATACATGCTATACAGGGCATCCCATGGATATGCCACATGAAGGGCAAGTAGGTACCTTGAATATTGAAGATGGAACATTTTACTGAAAGAAGACATTATTTGAATTTAAAAAACAATTTATACTGCATTCATAGATATTTAATTAATTACATGGTTGAACCGGAAATCGAACCCGTTACATGAGAAAAATAATCACCCTGTAGCTTTATCATACCGATCGAAAGGCTTCATCATAAGGATTATTTTTTGCTAAATAACATAGTGTCACAAATAAAAGGAAGACCATGAATTTTAACAGGTAGATTTTATTTTTCACGGGTAAAATACTGGTATTCAGCTGCACCCGGTTAAACGGGAAGCCGACCCCAACATAGTTGGGAAAAGGCTAGGCAGATTGATTATAGATAACAACATCAATCTGTACCTATCAGTCAACAAAAAATTCAATCCTGCAGTTCCAACCAATCATAATAGTCCCAACATAATTCCAACCAATCATGGCACTTCCAAGCATTTCTAAGCCTTCTAGTCTGTAGTAAATAATTTTAAAGTACAGATAAAGGTACTAAGATACAACGAGCAGATTGAATAGCTAATACATAAAGATGATGCTTCAAAGGATATCAGAATTGAATACTGCGCATAAAAAGATAGCAGTTGGCTCAAGTTGTGATGTTCGGGAGGGTATTGCTGAATGCACTAGTAAAAAAAGCGGCCAAGTGCGTATCGGGCCACGCGCAGTTATAGAGTTCCGTAGTTGCACAATAATGCGGACTAAGAAGAGGGCTTTTTAACCGACTTCAAAAAGGAGGATGTTCTCAATTCCTCGGAACCTTTTTTTTTTTTTTTTTTTTTTAATTTTTTTTTTATGTATGTTCCCCGATTACTCGAAGATGGCTGGACCGATTTGGATTATTTTTTTTTTGTTTGAAAGGGTATACTTCCCAGGTGGTCCCATGATCATCAAGTCAGGATCTGATGATGGGATCCTGGAGAAATAGAGAGAACTCTTCCAATTTTATAGGCACACTTGAAGCGATTTGGATAGTTTTTGGAAGAGTACTTTCTTGGAGTGGTCCCATTTCAATTTGGTGAAGATCTGATGAAGAACTTCTGAGATAGGCAACGGAACTCCTCAATAAATGATAGCAAATGGACTGGGATTGCTGAAATCTCATGTCTGTTTGCTGTTTACACCAGTTCATAACATAACATCACGCCAGTACGCTGTAAGGGGTAAGCACATGTGAACCACTAAAAAGTGAAAAATAAAAACTTTTTTACAAAAAAATAAAAATACAACTGACTTCCAAAAACAACACTACAAAGTGAAAAATAACTTTAATTTCGGAAGTCGGTGGCAAAAACGAAAATACATTTAATCAGACACCGACTTCCGAAATTAAAGTTATTTTTCACTTTGTAGTGTTGTTTTTGGAAGTCGGTTGTATTTTTTTGTAAAAAAGTTTTTGTTGTTTCATGAATATTTGACTATTACTCGTAAGCTTGAAAAGCCTACTTAGCTGTGATAGTTTTCCTTTTAACTTCGTTGTATATACTACTACCATGAATTTTTTCATCTATCCAAAACTAACCGTTTAACTGGCAGGAGGAGGAGGGGGGGGGGGGACTTGACTGTAACAAAAATTTGCACTTTTAAGCTTAATATTTCAGAAACGGATCCCTAAATCGAAAAATTGTTTTTACAAACTCGCAACATTTTGAAAATCCATCCAACAATACCCACACCATGGGGTAAGTAAGTAAGTAAGTATATCATTTATTCTCTCTTCACAAAGCTGACTTAAAGTTAGTGTGGACAAAAAAAAATGTTTCAGCTGTATTCCACCTTTGTGAGAGACTGGTGCCTGATAAAGGTTGTTGGGAAAAACCTGTGTTACAGGTCACCAGGCCCCCTTACACGGCTAGAATTAGCTTTCACAGAGATACCGTGCAAGAGTCGAAGTTTAACAATATGCATAACAAAAAATAAAAGCTAAACAAGAGTCAAACAGTGTACTTGTTACTTTATCTGTGTTAAAGAAATAAAATAAGAAGTAATAACAATAAGAAAAACCTAATTATAATTATGCAGAAGTTATTGAGTGATGTTGGTAGTCGAGAAAAAAAAAACATCCCCACTTTACGTGTAGGTACACTACTCATCATCTGCTTAGCCTTTTCCCAACTATGTTGGGGTCGGCTTCCACTCTAACCGGATGCCGCTGAATACCAGTATTTTACATGGAGCGACTGCCTATCTGACCTCCACAACTCAGTTACGGTTAATCAGTGTAGATAATAATATTGTAATAATAATAGTAATTGTTTTTCTATCTATAATATGTATGTATTTACAAAAAAAAAAAAAAAAATATATAAGTAGTTTATCAGCCATCTCGTTACCATAACACAAGCATTAGGTTGCTTAGCTTGGGGCTAGATGGCGTTGTGTGATATGTCCAAACATATTTATTTATTTATTTATATTTATAATTATGAAGGCATTTTTCCAGATGCGAACTTCGCATGAGTGTTATACCTTTGTAACAGTTCAGATAAAGTTATATTCCTTCTTTTTCAACCGACGAAAAAAAAGGAGGAGGTTCTCAATTCGACACGTATGTTCTTTTTTTTTTAATTTTTTTTTTTATGTATGACCACGCATAACTTTTTACTGAGTCGTCTGATTTGAAAAAAAAATTGTTTTATTCGAGAAGCTATACCTCAAAGTTGGTCCATTAAAAGATTGATTAACTTTGCTTGGGTAGTTTTTGAGTTAACTTCAATAATACGTATTTTTTCCCCACTATTAAATATGGACGATGTTCTAGTTTCTTTTGCAGGTAGTGATATTAGAATTTGTGTGGGGTAGGTACCACAACTAAAAAGTGAAAAATAAAATCTTTTTTACAAAAAAATACAACCGACTTCTAAAAACGACACTATAAAGTGAAAAATAACTTTAATTTCGGAAGTCGGTGGCAAAAAACGAAAATACATTTAACCAAACACTGATTTCCGAAATTAAAGTTATTTTTCACTTTATAGTGTTGTTTTTGGAAGTCGGTTGTATTTTTTTGTAAAAAAGTTTTTATAGGACATCCTATGGAAGAAGACATGTTGTGTCGTCCCTGAAATCATTTGGGATTAGGGCAGGAGATGATAGTTGTCTTTCAGAACATGGCATATTGAGTTTTCCAATTAATCAATCCTTGATCGCTTATCGCTTCATAATTGCGTCAAACCCAAAAGCCGGGAGCGTAGCGGAACTTAAATTCGAAATCTTTGAGATTCAAATCGCCACAAACGTTGTTATAGCGCCAGACGGAAGGATTTCAAAGAGAGGCTGTATGTTAAGAAGTATCTTGAGCTAGAGGTGTGCCTACAGTGCTGCATGCTTTAAAATATCTTGTAATCAAGTTACCACCTTCGTCGCCATGTCTTTTCTTATCCGACTTCAAAAAAAGGAGGTTTCTCAATTCGACCGTATATGTCATATATATTTTTTATGTAATGCAGATAACTTTGCCGTTTATTAACCGATTTTGATGATTCTTTTTTTGTTGGAAAGGAGATATTTCAAGAGTGGTACCATGATAAGGAAACCAGGATCTGATAATGGCATCTCAGAGAAATTGAGGGGAACCTTAAAATTTTATAGGCACACCTATAGCGATTTGGGTATTTTTTATAGTAACTCGTGCATTTGCTCCCGGAAAGCACCATTTGGTGAAGTGGAACTGATGAGGAAGACCACAGATGGCCATCGGAACTACTCAATAATAGTGTATTTCACGGGTTGCGATTTCATTATTGCTAAGCAATTTATGCTCGTCACAATACATAAGTATGTTGAAGAGGAGCTGATGCTGACTTCACCATCAGTTCCAGTTCTTCTGGTTCCTTACTGAGAGAGCTCCTCAACAATTAACGTCTTTGTATCGGGAAAAGCAATATTTTGTAAAAGGTGATGAGCAGTTGACATTAGGCTATTGCAACATAGATAAATTACAGACTGACCCACTAAAAAGTGAAAAATAAAAAACGTTTTTACAAAAAAAAAAAAAAAAACAACCGACTTCCAAAAAAATACTACAAAGTAAAAAATAACTTTAATTTCGGAAGTCGGTGGCAAAAAACTAAAATACAGATCCAAAGACACCGACTTCCAAAATAAAAGTTATTTTTCACTTTGTAGTATTTTTTTGGAAGTCGGTTGTTTTTTTTTTTGTAAAAAAGTTTTTTAGTAACACATTGTCTGGACGTTCTGTGTCCAAAAGTATACATATCTTTCTACTAGGTAAAAGCGCTGTGTATCTTTTAGGCAAACGTTATCTAAACATAATAATATGCATAAAAATTAAAGCCATGGCCTTTCGAATTTTTCGTTATAAATTGTCTGGGAATCGGTTCTGGCGCTGAGGGTGTTATGAGTGTGCAGGTATTAAGGATCTTACCAAAGAGGTATTTGGAAGAACTGAAAGAGAATTTACAGCGCAATACGGATTTAGTGCGTTAATGACCTACTCAAGCAACCTCATTCTAGTACATCTAATGTTTCGGCCATAATAGCAACTGCTTCTCCTGTAAAAACAAAAGAACTAATTTTATTGTCTTCATCGCGCAGGTCAGTCATGCGAGGTCACGCGACTAATATTAGCCACCACAATCAAATAGCCCGACAATTATCATACCTTACCCTCAAACCCTTATCATCCATGCGTCCGCTGGGACCAGTTATAAACATGCCCCAAACAAAGCTTAGAAATTCCACCTAAAAAACCTTCATTTCTAAAAATCGTTGGAAAAATCTCACGTGTATTATAAAGCGGGGCGCACACGGTATACATTTCATAAAATAAACACTTAGGTAATGGGAATCGCACGCACGTTGCCGCTGCCGCCCCGCAGACTTCCCGTTGTCGCCCCGTCTGTGTGCCGCAGTCGGAATAATGTGAAAAAGTAAAGCGGACGCAGAACGACCCCCGTGGGGCCGAGAATCGGTTATTTGCCCGTGGATTGTTTTGAATATGACAGTGCGCTGGATTGGTAAGTACGCTGGATTGGACGTAGTAATACAGGACATTTACTGTGTGTGGTGATGCAATGAGTTTCTTCTGCAACAACTTGTGCACTGTCAAGAATAGGCTTTACCGTGATACTTTTAGCTTTGAATATAAGACACATTGTATTTCCACGACTGCTTTCTAACCTCAATAATACACGAAAACTTACCAAACTATGATGCTATTTTTAACTGACTTCAAAAAAAGAGGTTCTGTATTCGGCCCGTATGTATGTGTGTATGTAAGTATGTATGTTTGTATATTTGTTTGTCTGTGATTTTCTCAAAAACCAATTTTGATGATTCTTTCACTAACGTAATTTGCATACTTTCAGAAAGGTTTTAGTATATTATTATATAATTATTCTTATGTACGAAGTTATATGCATAAATGTACTGTATCTCCGGCATTTCTAAGCCGATTTTGATGATTCTTCTTTTCGTTCGTCTTGGGTTTACTTACGTAATTGTATAATCAACTAAAAATAAAAATGTAAAAATAAATTTACTTTAAAAAAAGTAAAAACCGACTTCAAAAACCAAAAACGAATAAAATAACTTTAATAAAAAACTTAACAGCTTCTGCAGTCGGTGTCCTCAATTCTTAAATGTACCTTAGCTTGGCACCGACTTCAGAAGCTGTTAAGTTTTTTATGAAAGTTATTTTATTCGTCTTTAGTTTTTGAAGTCGGTTTTTACTTTTTTAAAGTAAATTTTTAAGCATCAAATCCGTTTCCCGTCCGTCGCGCATAAATTGCCGTATCTTACTCCTGCCAAAAACCCCACACAGTATAATCGGAATGTCCCACGAAGATTTCTAGAAAACTAAGCTTCCGATATTCTTTGTTCTCATCCACGCTTCTACGTTCCAGTGCTCACGCAATCGGCGTACTCCATGCGTAGTCGCCATTTATAATGTATAGTACAAGACACAACTACACAAACTATCGTGCGCCTGTGTACTCCTGCCTTTGGTTTGCTTTTCATTTATACTCTTGAATCGTCCCTTTTTTGTAAATATCGAATGTTCTTTGGTTGGTGTGTTAACCCAGAAAGTAGATATTATGCGATGCCTGACTCTTCTGCTTATAAATCAATCTGCCAATCTGCCTAGCCTTTTCCCTATGTTGGGGTCGGCTTCCAGTCTAACCGGATGCAGCTGAATACCAGTGTTTTACATGGAGCGACTGCCTATCTGACCTCCACAACCCAGTAACTGGGTAATACGATACCCCTTGGTAAGACTGGTTGTCAGACTTTCGGGCTTTTGACGACTGTCAAAGATCCACGAAATGACAGCCGGGACCAACGGCTTAACGTGCTTTCCGAGGCACGGAGGAGTCTCGGCATGTAAAGATGGTCACTCATCCAAAAACCAACCCCGGCAAGCGTAGCTTAACCTGTTAGATCGACCCGTACGGCTGTTATTATTTAGCCACGAGCTCCTCTAGCTAGCTTATAAATAAACCTAAAAAATATAGGTAATTATGACATTTTATGCCCTTTTTAAAAGACATAAATATTTGACTACATTTTTTGCAATAGTGTTCGAGAAGTTCCATGATTAATGACTGCGCAGTCCGTTGTCACCTGCCAGCAGCCAGCGGCAGCTAGCAGGCTGTTCATCTGAATCTGGAAATCAGGAATTTAAATGTTAAACCCATAGATAAAATATATGGTTAAACCAGAGTTTTCTTTACATTCACTGCTACACCTTGTAACAGCAGTGATAGCTTAGTGGCGTGACCGTCGGACTGCCAAGTCATAGGTCTCGAGTTCGAACCCAAGGCCTCTGACTTTTCATGTGCGTATTGTATGGAAACCGGCATGCCTAAGAGATATTTCTCGAAGCTATAAACTATATATGTGAAACCAAATCGAGGGCCAGAGGCCCATGGGCAGCATAGAAACTCTGACACCAGTCACAATCACAAACCATACGAAAAAGAAAGATTGCTACACCTGATAAGCATTTAACCTATGTTTACTCCCTCATCTCTATCTATCATTAATCACAAAAGCCTACTGAAACAACCATCTGAATTGACGGTCCTAAAAATATGAAATTATCAAACCCTTACTTTCTAGCCTACATTATTGCTTATTTCTCTTTTTCCTTCATTTTCAAATCGCCATTAATGTTTAATACGAAATATAACAGGTAATCTCATACATTTTCTTATATAACCTACAGTGGAGGATTACTTTCTTCATGGGTATAATATTACCATAAAATCCATTTCGCAAGAAACGTACACTTGGCATCGCGATTTGTTGCCAAGATTAAACCGGAGATTAACATACACGTTATATTTTGTTTTATTTATTGTTATTTTTTGGTTATTCCTTGGTATATCTTGTGTTATTCCTTCGGGAAGGGGAGTCTCAATTTTTCAATGTCTGGGCAGAAAATGATAGGTTTCGTATTGAAATACCTTTCTGAGATAATGGCGGTTAGGTTGGTGGTACACTCCTACCAACTTATCTGTGAAATGACGAAGATTGGAACTACGGCCGTCATGTTGAAATGTCTTCGATTGTGTCGACGCATCGACGGTGGCGTCCTCTTTCAGTTCACAGATAAGTTGGTAGGACTGTACCTACTTATTTAGACAAATAAAAAACATTGAAGTGTCTGTTTTTAATGTCAAAATAACAAATTTTAACTAAAAGGATATGAAAGTTTAGACGGTACCTACATATACTTAGCAAGTTATTATTAATTATTTATTAGCAAGTTAATACGAAGTTCGGTTTTGCTAGCCACATCAGAGCTCACCGGAATAAAGACCCAGATTAAACATATAGGAGTCGCCATCGCCGGATACGGTGTGGACGACATGATGATGATGATGATGATGATACTTAGCAAACATATTTTTTTTAACATTTTTGTCTGTCTGTTTGTTCCGGCTAATCTTCGAAACAGCTGAACCGATTTCGCTTTTACTGGCAGCTAGCTGAATAAGGAGGATCTAACTTAGTATACTTTTATTTTAAAAATAGAATTAGGGTTCAGCGCTAAAAAATTAAAACCCTTGACATTGTGAACAAAGCGCGGGCGGGGAGCGATGCAGAGGGAGTTTTTTTTTTTATGTGGCTGTTATTTTAGTATATTGTGTATCGTACGAATTCCACGTGAACGAAGTCGCGGGGCACAGCTAGTACTTATAGAGGCACGGGGAACAGGGTATAAAGTTCACTCATCCTGCATATAAAAGGGAGGATGAGTGAACTTTACACTCTGTTCCTACCTTTAAATAACTTAATAAAATTAGGTACTTTGTTAGGTAAATATTATATTAAAAAAAAGTAGATACACGTACGACATTTTAGTAGGCTCAGAAGAAGATCGATCTAAGAAAACCACATGGTAGTAGATAAACAGTCATACCGGGGGCTAACAGGGTGCTTCAGTGTCAGTTCTAAAAATCAATGATCATTAATATCCCTGACACTCATTCCGAAAGCGGCTAATTGGTTGTCAAAAATCAATCAACTCAGCGTACTGCAGCTCCACTGCTGGACATAGGCTTCTGCCAGACTGCGCCACAACACCCTGTCCTCCGCCTTCCGCATCCAGTCTGGTTGGTTGGTATTGGTTGTATTTTTCTATACATTTCCCAAACATAAAATTTCTGTGCCAACTATAACAATCAAGCCAACAATGTACCGATGACAAAAAAACAAACTCATAGAGGAACTGAACGTATTTTCCTTATGGCTTTAATTAAGCCGCGTCCGCCGGTAGGACGGCCATTTTTGCGCACCGTACCGCTCGTGCAGATTGATTAAAAGTCTATGGCCCATGCTTTATAGAGTGTTTCCGTTGTGCGAATGTGTTTTTGTGGTAGGATATTTATGTACCTAGGTTCGTAGAACTTGCAGCCCAAGATACATTATTCAATCTGCCTAGCCTTTTCCCAACTATGTTAGGGTCGGCTTCCAGGCTAACCGGATGCAGCTGAATACCAGTATTTTACATGGAGCGACTGCCTATCTGACCTCCACAACCCAGTAACTGGGTAATACGATACCCCTTGGTAAGACTGGTTGTCAGACTTTCGGGCTTCTGAACGACCCGTAACGACTGTCAAAGATCCACGAATGACAGCCGGGACCAACAGCTTAACGTGCTTTCCGAGGCACGGAGGAGTCTTGGAATGTAAAAATGGTCACTCATCCACGGCCAACCCCGGCAAGCGTAGTTTAACGTGATGGACATTATTGACGTATTTTATTCGTCCATTGTAGACATCCAGTCAAGCTTTGCCGATGTATTTTGCTGCAATGCGAAATCAGATGGCATCATTGTGATTATTGCTTGTTACCGGACCAATTTTGGCAATATTGACCAAACAAAATGGTGAATTTCGTTTTGGTTTAAAATTTCTCCTAGACTTGTTATTAAAAGCCTAACTTCTCGTTCGGCTGACTTATCTTATGTAGTACCTAGTGTATGCAGATACTGAAGGAACTCTAGGGTGATCAAGTTTGTACTGCTTGCCAGAGTGTCTTCTCTGAGTTTTTTGTTATACCAATTTACTTTTAGTCTTTATTCAAAGAACAGCAAAAACTAGCCTATTTGGTCACCTCTCTAAAAGTTTAGACGTTTGTACCAAAAAAAAAAAATCCCGTGTGACATTGAACACAAACTCAACCCGTGTAGTGGGCAAGCAGCATCTAATTTATGGTCGAGGTGGGCTCCCGGCCCGATAGTTATGGCGGGCGCTAATTCAGATAGACACGGAGTTTGTTACCGTAGCGTTCGCAGGGTTAAGCATTTAATTAGGGACGTTTGAATCGATTTACATATGTATTGCTTTGCAGGTTGGGGTTGACGATTTTAGTGGCGTTGTTATAATTTTAGATTTAGGTCATTTAAGAATGTTATTTGTGTTGAAAAGTGAATTATTCTCTGTTCAAGCCAGTACGCGCACTTGGTTGCATCACCATCATCATCATATCATCCCGGAATCATTCATTGCTGAGTATAGGCCTCCCCTTTATTTTGCCATACTTCCCAGTTCCGTGCGTCTCTCATCCAGATGTTTCCCGCGACTTTGACAATATTCTCAGACCAACTCGCTTTTGGACGGCCCTGGTTTCTTTGACCTAAGCCTGGTAACCTTGGCCACCATTCGATCAAAGCTTACTCCTCGTTGTTTCATGATGTGGTGATAATACCAAATCCCAGATGTTTCCTTGTCACATGCGTTGCCTTACATAAGGTATTGTAAGTGGACCCGCGACCTGTGAAGCTGGTAAAATTAATCCCTTGTGGCCACAGCATCAACCAAACTGTCTATTGGACGAGAGTGGATTTGCAACGATCCAAGTACTCTAAGACTAGTCTCAATCAATCAACTCAGCCTATCGCAGTCCACTGCTGGACATAGGCTTCTCCCAGGCTGCGCCACAACACCCTGTCCTCCGCCTTCCGCATCCAGTCTGTCCCAGCCACTTTCTTCAGGTCGTCGGTCCATCTAATTGGGTGGCGTCCTACACTATGCTTACCGATACGCGATCTACACTCCAGAACTCGTCTGCTACACTGGCCATCGGTCCTTCGACAAACATGGCCAGCCCACTGCCACTTCAGTTTGCTTACCCTGCAAGCTATGTCGGTTACTCCGGTTCTTTTCCGGATAACTTCATTCGTGATTTTATCATTCAAAGAAACTCCGAGCATGGCCCGCTGCATAGCGCGCTGAGCGACCTTGGATTTGTGGACCAGCGCGACTGTCAGTGTTCACGTTTCAGCACCGTATGTCATAACGGGCAGGACGCACTGGTGAAAAATCTTAGTCTTCAAACATTGCGAGATAGGTGACGAAAAGACTTGACGAAGTTTTCCAAAAGACTAGTGTACTTACTGCAATTTAAGTTTATTTGATATCACTGAGGTTTTTACAAAATATTACTAGGAACCTTACCTAACGTCACAAAGAAAACCTCAACTTCATTGTTTAGTAACACACCCAACTATACCAGCTCCATCATCTATATCAAAGTAACAGATGACCACAAAAAGCTCAACATTAATCCTGGTATGACGGTGTAAGGCGGGCTGCACACTCTCTCGCGACGAGGATTGACTGTGACAAATATACGTGTGAATCCAGCCTGCGATGTTACACTATTCGCGGTTTGTGAGTTTCTTGTGGATTGTTGGGCCATGAACTGTGGGAGGAAGCGGTATGCAGGTATTACAGAAACAATTAAAAATCCATTGTGTCTCGCGTAGGTCTGCATTGCATTACAAAAGGTTAAAAATACTGCGACAGTCTCAGAGTAAGTGTGTTTATGTCGCGGCCACATCAACGGGATATGCCGTGGATTACCGCGATGAAGGACGTAGGTTGTAGGTATATAGCCACCACTTACCGCGATAATTTGACCGAATCTTGACCGAATTTAACTACCGCGATGTTTATGGCGATGATGGGCATTGACGTTGAAGTTAGTGTGGCCCGGGCATTACAAAGTGAAAACTTCTGTAGGCGCGTTCAGGGATTTTTGATATGGAAAAATCTTACGGGTTCGCGTCATCGCGACACCTCGACACCGCGACATGCTATATATGCATAGTTTTGCGTTTAAGTTTTGACTACCTATTTTTTAACCGACTTCAAAAAATGAGGAGATTCTCAATTCGGTTGTATTATTCTAACTTTTTTATATTATAAATCATAGTGTATCATACTCGTTTACTGACAAAACTAATTTCTACATGCATAAATGTAGGTACACACACCTACGCCTAAATGAATAAATATCATCACCAGTCATATCTTTGCCCTGATACAGGAACCGAATCCTTGCAGACAAGTCCATAATTTGAATTTATCATCATTCAGGCGAAAGACGTTACCTGGGTCCTCTCCAAACTTCACCACAACGTCTACGTTCTGCGCTTCCTGCATCCGAAGGATTCGTACGACCTTCACCAGGTCGTCTCCTGCCACTGTAATTTTTCTGGGCTATGTTGGATTGCTTTAGTTTTCCTGCAACTTCCATGCATTTAACGTTTCCACTGCTGGCACACAAGCACTGTCTGTCAGAGGAACTGCGCCTTATTCCAGCACGTGGACCCAGTGCGGGTTGGAGTATGTCAAGTCATGTCTTCGAATTATTGGTTCTAGGACAGACCGGTTTCGCCATGACTACGATGTTTTGCTCAGAATTATCCATAAACCACGCTAACTTCATAGCCCCACTAAACACCAAACGTAGGCAGCTATTAAGGCTTATTCATTTGTCACCCGTCAGCGCATCGTTTAGGTGACGCCCAACAGATGTCGCTAGTGCGATTATGAACCACTTTCGTGGACCAATCGAGAGAGTGGACGAGGAAAATATCACTAAGTAATGGTGGAAATTGGCAGTTGTGGAAATGGATCCTGTAAGCATGGGAAATAGTTCCTATAGTTGTTGCGGACATGCAGAAGGCAGGCCCTATAGTGTAGGGCCTGCCTTCTGCATATAGGGCCTATACCTTCCAGAAAGTTCATGAAGAGAATAATGGAATTTGAGTTTTATTTCTGATACAGGCAAATCTTAAAGAGATTTACAGCAAAGAGGTCTATCCTCGTAGTCCGGTTTTATGCTGGTATTTTTTCCAAGATCAGAAAGTGTTATACAGGACGAAATTGCCTTCATGGGCATCAATCAAGGGGTCATTGTACTCATCATTATGAACAACTTTTATTATGGGACCAAACTTGAAATCGCGACAAAAAATCAGCTGTTCCCTACATTTATGTTGGCATAACTCGTCATCATGTAGGGAACAACTGATTTTTTTTCGCGATTTCACATTGAGCCCACACTTAAAGTTGTTCATAATAATAATTATGAGTACAATGACCCCTAAAATATGTAGATATGTCCAGATTTATAATGAGATGCTATAATGTTGTTTTAATAAAAGGATTTAGCAAGTCATGAACATTTAACAACAAAAAACACACTTGAACATTTTTTTTTCTGTGCGTTGAATGTGTGCAGAACAAATATCTTCTCATTCTTTAAAAAGTCTGTTATTTTCAGTTTTCAATCTTTTTCAACGGGTATAAGTTCATTCACTAAAGTTTTTTCAGTCAAACTTTTAGCGGCTATCCTACAAAATGTATCTATAACGCCCTAATGAGCTTCGTAGCTGGTATCCAAGGGATATAATTAAGCTGACTAACGAAAGGACCTCTAGGCCGAGAAACAATAAGCAATCAACGTCGAAACGAGTCATAAATCAGGCAGAATCTTTGGTGGGAACCGTCAGCTGCTGTGACGGCGCTGAATAGCTTTATTTGCCATGGAGAGTTGGTTTGGGGATAGGATCGAAGGAAAATAGTTAAGCAGTGTTAAGGAGGATGCGCTGAGGTAGCCCGCGAAATTCAAATTTTCTTACGTTTTTTGCAATTTGCAGGCCAGTGTCAGGTTGTTTGTTGATAAAAATATGATTCGCGGCCGTAGCTAATATGGCTTTACAGAATTATAATCTTAGAGTAAGCAATACAACTCCATAAGTTAGAATTAACCTCAAATCTAGCGATTTCATAAAATCATAAGGTTTCAGGTCAATTCTGACTTATGGAGTAAAAGCCAGCCCTTGGATCACGGCAAGTGATCAACAATCAAACAACAACGTGGCAATGCCGCCAGTCTCTTGGGTACTTTACCAGTCGACAGCGATGCGGAGGAATTTTTCGACGCCATATTTTAGTTTTTTAATAGTTTTAGTTATGTTACCTTTTAGTAAAATAATGTTTTTACTCGTGTTTGTTTCGTATGGAGAAAAATGGGCAAGAAACTTCACCGTTACTCTTTTAAAACTTTTTTACAATATTTTGTACACATTAATTTTATAATTAAGGTTAGGTGGGGTAAGTGGAACATAGTTTATTTTTCAAATTATATGATCATTTCTTTCTACTAAATGTAACGTCCTATGGTGATTTTGATAAATACAATGTATACCTACGTATGTCAGTTTTCCATAGTTGATCGATTTCTTAAGCTAATTTCAATGCTAATAGCCAAAAAATGGCAATTCGTTAGGTTAGTGCTATTGTTCCTCTTTCCCCGGTTTTTGGGGTAAGAGGAACACTCGACATAACTGTGTAAATACCTAACCTGTGTGGTTCAATTTGGGACCATCCCATTTTATACAATTTTGTTAGTCAAGTGTAAACTCAATGCCATTAAAATAAAGTCTACAATAAAAAATACTGAACAAAAATCGAAATTTGGGGCAAGAGGAACATATGATTTCGAGTCAGGGGTCCTAAACTAAAATCAAAGTGGTATATTCTTATAGATATTTACTTCTTTATAAAATATAACAGCCTTAAACCAGTCTTAAATGTTCAGTTGGCTGAGCGTAGGTACTGCGTACAGTTCAAGAAATAATTCGATGTAGTTAACTTGACAGATGAATTGCAAAAAACACGATAAAGTAACCTTTATTTCAAAGAGAAGTTCGTAAGTATACTCGTATTTATTGAACTGTAGGTGCACCCGAACAATCCGCCCATTAAATATATCTATGTACTATTTAGGAACTTTTTCATAAAAATTGAAACATTCGTGCCTTTTTAGGCAATTCCACTGAATATTAAAAGAATTAAATGACATTTTAAAAATAATCTGCCCTCTTCGACCAATTACAGGCGTAGGCAGTTTTGAGACAATGTCCTCCGTGTGTACGTCAGAGATATCGCCTAATACAAGGAAAGTAAAAATGGTATCGCCTTCTACTTTCGACTTCTTTCTTGTGTATTTTACCACAGGACAACCGTTATCGTTTATATTTAACACTACGCCTACATAATGTTTTACGTTCTTTTTTGTGCAAAGTTTTACCAAGAGCCAATCTTTCTCATAAAATGGTGCATTAGTATTGTGGTTTTCTTTCTCATTCTCTAGCTCTTCACTCTCACCATCATCATTATCTTTTATTAGTTCCTCCCAGAAATTACTACTGTCACTATCATCATCATACTTTATTTCCGTCTCACTATCACTTGATGATAAGGAATGTTTTCCTTATTTGTTTATCAGTTTTTCTTCTGTAATTTCGCATTTTTCTGTAACAAATATGGTATTAATTTAATTCAGGCATAGCTTTAGGTAGGTACTTTTATAACGAATTCATAATATATTAAAAGAAAGTTAAATGTTCGTAACTCCTGACACCGGGAAAGAGAAACACATGTTCCTCTTAACCGGCCATGACAGTTTCTCTAACCCCACTTTACAATTTCTAGATTATGTGTCGAATCACATCAAAAATAGATATTAAAAGCATAGATTATACAATTTAACATGCAACATTATCAAAATTGAACTTTAAACAATACTTACACACATTGACAGCCTTCCAGCTAAACTTTTTAGCATTTAAATGAGCACACAAAAACAATGCCGCGAACTCGTACTTTCGTAGTCGGTCAACTGAATTTTTGTTTGTGTCAAACTGCCGGGTTGATGAATACTAGCGTCATCTGTGTTTTTTCTTTGGTAACCTTTTTATAATACTGTTTTATCGACCGAGTAACCATGGAGCTAGAACCTATAGTTTTTAATTTACAAACTACTGTTTCTCTTGCCCCATAGTCCCTCTTACCCCAACTGACCTTATATCATTATTATGTGAAGACGATGCACTTAGATACAATCAAATTATAATTAATAATAAAAAGTAAGTTCAAAAACTAAAACCCGACTACTGAAAAATCACGCTCGCCGCGGTCGGTCTGTAACCAATTAAATGACCTCCACTTTTACTTATTTTTAACAATTTAAGCACATATATTGACTTAAAAAATATGACATATATACATATTTGTAATGTGCTCGTCAAGACCTTTCTTTTGACACCAAACATGTCATTATTATCTCAATTTAATTTTTTTCGTGCTCAGAAATTTACGCGTGAAGTCCACCATATTAAATTTAGGGAAAATTTATATAGCCTATGTCACCCGGACCATTATTACAAATCTATTGATACCTCATTCATTAAAATCGGTTCAGTAATTTAGGCGCTACGGTGGAACACACGTAAATACATACTTATATACATACTTACATAAATACATAGACTGCTAAAATCATAACCCTTCCTTTTGGCTTTGCCGTAGTCGGGTAAAAATGAAGCAATGACAGATAAATTAAGTGATAGATCTACATGGTGCTCACATTTTTACAAACATTGTAAAAGTAGATAAACGATTTTCTTAAAATTTTAACAAGTGATAATAAGTCAGTGTCAGTTAAAGTAGGTTATCACAGAATGTAAAATCCATGTCATGTGTTTAGAATCATAAATATAACTCTCTATAAGTAACCTTAGCCCGCAAGTAGTGCTGCCAACTAGCGTCACCATTGAGAGAAAAACCTGTATTTTTTTTCCTATGCTCACATTTTATGTGAAGAAGGTTTAGTGTTGATTTTTTTGATACAAAAAATTCTAGCTCATCTGACTAAAAATGTGAGCAGAAACAAAATGTTCCAAAATCTCCACAGACTTATGATTTTTTTCTCAATGGTGGGCTGGTGGCGCTAGTTGACAGCACTACTCGTCATAGGAGAGTACCTACCTACCTACATACTCTAATAGCACTTCAGCGAACCCTAGATAGGCATGCACATATGTGTTATAGCAGTACTAACAAAAGTAAAAAACAGATTCTACACATAACATTCTACACACAACCTTTACTTTTTCTAACCCCTTTTTAGATGTAAATAAGTGTCAACCGATAGGGTTGCCACACACCGTTGGCGGTGACTGTTTGTTTAAAAAACATGGGAGCCACGCGAATACTGTTTACTTTGCTCCAAACCTTTTACTTTTCGTTGATTGTGTTTTTAAATCATCTGGCTGAGATGAAAGAAATGAAAATAACAGGAATACTTACCTACATACTTATTAATTTCTGTGTTTAGGAAAAAAACATTTGCAAAAAACTTTTTTACAAAAAAATACAACCGACTTCCAAAAACAACACTACAAAGTGAAAAATAACTTTAATTTCGGAAGTCGGTGTCTAGTTAAATGTATTTTCGTTTTTTGCCACCGACTTCCGAAATTAAAGTTATTTTTCACTATGTAGTGTTGTTTTTGGAAGTCGGTTGTATTTTTTTGTAAAAAAGTTTTTATTTTTCACTTTTTAGTTGTGTACCTACCCCACACAAATTCTAATACCACTACCTGCAAAACAAACTAGAACATCATCCATATAAAAGTGGCGAAAAAATACGTATCATTGAAGCTAACTCAAAAACTACTGAAGCAAAGTTAATCAATTTTACATGGGACCAACTGTGATGTATATTATACCCTCTCGAATAAAACAAAAAAAAATCCAAATCGGTCCAGCCATCTTCGAGTAATCGGGGAACATAATTACATAAAAAAAAAAAATAAAAAAAAAAGGTTCCGACGAATTGAGAACCTCCTCCTTTTTGAAGTCGGTTAATGAGAGTTAGATTATTTTAAGCGTGGAGAAACAGGGGTAGGTACTCTGATATACTAGCAAAATAATGTAAAAACACAATTTTACAGAATTAATCAATATAGGCACACACAGCCAGCTAAAGGCAAGTAAAAAAAAAACAACTAAAAAACATTACTTGTAAATGTCTATCCAGGGTGTCCCGTAATCTTAAGGGGCCGTTGTACTCATCATTATGAACAACTTCTACTATGGAACCAAACCTGAAATCGCGAAAAAAAATGAGCCGTTCCCTACAATTTATGTTCGCTTAACTCGTCAAAATGTATATGGCACATCTAATTTTTTTTTCATAATGATGAGTACCTACAATGACCCCTTAAGAGACCCCCTGGAATAACTCCATTAATTATGGGACATCTTGTATATCAAAAAATATCAATATGCCTGGACTCTGATACCTGTTTATGAAACATATTATGGGCGACGATGGTTTCTACCTTTCAGTTTCTTTTTATCCTTGACTGGGGCAATAAATTACTAAAGTACTAACACAGTTACAGTACAACGGTACGGTTAATCACACAGTGGTACCTGACACCCTTACTTCCCATGTAAGTTTTTGTTTTTGGTAAATAAAAAATCAATTAAAAGGCAAACCCAAACCATGAGCAGTCTGCCATCTAGCGATTAGGTACCATAACTATAAAAGTAATGCGGACACCATGTTCGTATTGCGATCATCGTGCCATCTGTGGGACAAAGTAAAAAGATCATTAAAAATGAACAAAAAGTTAAATCTTCAGCCCCAGCTTCAGCAGCAGCTTCTTCTTACCTGTATGCCACATTAACTATTTTAAAAGATATTTAGATATTTTTAATAAATTACGTTGATGTTAATCAAATACCTACATTTAATTTTATTGCTCAAAATACTAGGTTCTGAAATTAAAACACCATATTTGACATGCTTCACTGACATAAAGAACAGCTGATTGATTGTCATTGTTTGACGTTTTGTGGCTTGGTGTTGGTGCAGCAGCATAACCTAAAACCGTCGGCTTTGAGGTTAAAATCTCACGTATCTTTGGTTTTTTGTGTGAAAATACTGTTAATTTCGTGTGCAACAAGTGTCAACAACTATAAACTTGTAGTTAAGACCCAATTATTGGGTCTTATGACCCGCGCGTGCGCGTTCCGCGTCAAAGTTATTTTTAACGTAGTGTAAATAAACCTTTGTTTATTGTTTTGTATGTTTATCTCTTAGTTTTCTTCATAATAATCTTCTGATAAGTTGTAGTTTCGTTTTTAATTAAGTAATTAAATGCTTAGTTTTATTAAAACCATAGCTAGTAGAGCAATTAGTTTTACAATTAAATTCCCTGTGCCGCATTTCAATTTAAGAAATAAGTTACCCATGGCCAGTGAGGGTCTAAAAAGTAAAAGCGATTTAAAAATGGATCACGAGCCAATAAAAAAAATGAAGCTTGATAGTGAAGACCAGTCGGTTGTGACAAGAACAGTGGCGACTATGTGTGGGGCTTGGAGGCCTGAAGAGGAATATGGCGGGTTAATCTTCGTGTTCAAGACCAGGGAGGCGTGCCTCAGCCCTGATCCAACTAATGAGGCTGACTATCCAGAGAACATCCAGGATTTTTGGGAGGCGACCTTTCCGGCCAGCGATGATGAACAGGTATGACGGTTTACATTTAATATTTAGTATATTCATGAACTCAATACTGAATGTTTTCCTTATTATTTATTCTGCGTATGTGTCGTTGTAAGAAGAAAGATTTAAAAATTATAATTTATATTTTGTGTCATCTCTCACAAATTGTACAATTACTAGCGCCATCTCTTTGATATTATTCAAACGACGTTCCACCCGTGGTTTCTGTAGAGCTCAAGGTTTAGCGTATAAATTGGTAGATGGCGTTGTTACAAATTTCTTGAGAATTCAAAGCTTATGTGGCAGTTTGTAAAGCTTTCGCTAGATGGCGCAAAATTCAGTAAGTTTTACTGCAAAAATGTTGCAAACTTTTTCCATTGTTTAATTTACACTGGAATTAAAAGTCTACCTACTGTGCAGTTACAGTATTTTCCTTATGGCTGTACCGCTGAGTATTAAATGGAATTTGACTAGTATTGACCTTAGATGGTTCTGCTGGTTGAACAATCTAGACACCAACCTGATAAGTAAAATATGTGCTGTGGAATTGATAACACTTTGACTCGGCAGTGTATTTCTACTGCCGAATCAAAGTATTATGAATTCCTTACAAACAAAGCACATTTATATAGCATATCTACAGATTCCTACTGATTACCTACCAAATAGTTGGTTTTTCTGATAAATTACATCTACGACCTATCTGAGTAATCAGTCTAAAATATACCCATTCTAATGTCAGAAAGGATAATACCTATTTTAGGATTAAAAAACAAGTCTTGTTCTATATGGTATTATGGTTTATGGTGACTGGCTTGGAACAATGACTTTTAATCAAAAATAATTTAGTAGATTCCCAACCTAATTGAACATTAAAAGCTGGGTCTTAAATTAATTAACTTACAACCATTGTTGACATGACCTTTCCATATTAATTTAACGTTGAAGTCAAGTGTTTTGATAATAGGTAGTATTGCATAATGCTGGATGCTTTGCTTTAGATAATTCATGACGTAGAAACTCGCTCTATTTTTGAAATTGCATCTGATCTACGTCACTGTTTGTCTCTGCTTCACCAAAAGTTGATAGTGTTCCCTTTTTGGGAAAAGGTCTCCTTGGACATGTCCTTACAATAAAAAGTACACAGAAGTCTCACACGTAATACGAAGTAAAAATAACCTCGTTATTAAAGAAATCTCTGCAGATTTTCGGGCTGATAGTAATGAGGTGCGACCCCAGATAAATGAGGCAGCCTTGTACTTACAAATGGCGTCCATTAACTATACAAACTCGCGAATCGTACGCTTAATCTTAATATGTGACGTCATTAGGTGTGTAAACGAAGCCTGCTTTGTGGTGAAGGTAAAATGTTTTGAAAGATTCAGAAAGATTAATAAGATACTGTGCATAATAAGAAATTCTTTAGTTATCTGCTTCTGGATATATAAAGACCTTTTCTTCTGCCAGAGAGTGCAGTTCTTTAAGTATCTGCCTTTTTTAACCGACTTCAAAAAGGAGGAGGTTCTCAATTCGTAGGAACCTTTCCCCGATTACTCGAAGATGGCTAGACCGATTTGGATTTTTTTGGTTTTATTCG
Organism: Cosmia pyralina; assembly: GCA_946251885.1. Taxonomy (NCBI): domain Eukaryota; kingdom Metazoa; phylum Arthropoda; class Insecta; order Lepidoptera; family Noctuidae; genus Cosmia; species Cosmia pyralina. The sequence continues at coordinate 5,931,521 of OX276347.1, read as the reverse complement.
AGAGGGTATACATCACAGTTGGTCCCATATAAAATTGATTAACTTTGCTTTGGTAGTTTTTGAGTTAGCTTCAATAATACGTATTTTTTCCACACTTTTATATGGATGATGTTCTAGTTTGTTTTGCAGGTAGTGGTATTAGAATTTGTGTGGGGTATGTACCTCAACTAAAAAGTGAAAAATAAAAACTTTTTTACAAAAAAATACAACCGACTTCCAAAAACAACACTACAAAGTGAAAAATAACTTTAATTTCGGAAGTCGGTTGTATTTTTTTGTAAATAAGTTTTTTTATTTAGGGGCACTACCGTCATCATTTGCAGGGCAAGTCAAGATTACAAAATAGCCACTTCTTATAAATTGCCTTTTTTACGGTTTTCATCTTCTACTTCATTTACATCTTGACATCCTTGAACAATGCTCAAATCCAAAACTTTCTTCTTAAATCCACGCTCGCCCAAGTATCTCAGGTGTACGCAAGTTTGAATCAAGTTGCAGTCTATCAGTACCCCTGCATATTACAGAATGTAATCACACTTACAAACTGCTAACTTATTGATACACTCCTTCGCTAAATATTCCACGGTTTTGGTTACTAAGTTGCATTCGGTACACTAATCAGTTTGGGATACGTTCCCGCTACATTATGCAGTCCTGGTACAGGGTTGGCAATTTTAAGATATTCCTGATGCTTGTCGCCCCTTGGCTTCTTTGAATTATGTCACATGAGTTGCGTCCAGTAGATGGCCACGCCAATCGCGGCATTAGTGGCGTTTTTTAAGTGCTCGGAAGTGCAGGTGTAAGTGCACTTTGGACACAACATTTATGGGACATGGTTTGGTTAGGAACACCTTATTCGCAGTGGGTGTCGGTTGAGTCAATAATCCACCATTTCGCTAGGTTGTGCATGCTGCGACCTACTTGGGTTGGGCAATCAATTGATTGCTTTCCATATAGGCCACTGCAAGTCACGTCCGGGTGGCAGGTGCTACTGGGGCTGGACGAAGTTAGGTGGTGTTTTACCCAGAACTGTATTCTTACTTTTGGCAGCTGGTCTTGGATGACCTGAGAACTACGAAGAAAGCTTTTCCGGCTCTTTAGTCTACCCGGTGTTGGGGGATGTCGGAAATCGGCTTCTTGCTTATATTCCACAAGCGCGCATGCGAATGTCCTTCGTACGGCTGGTGGAGCAATGCCTGCTAACGGATAGAGCTTGTTGAGCGGAGTTGGTTTTAGGCATCCCGATATAATTCGACACGTCTCGTTCAGAGCAATGGCAACTTCCTTTGCTTAAGCGGATCGGTGCCACACAGGGCACGCGAATTCGCCGGCTGAGAATCATAAAGACATTTGTTCGAACACAGTTGTTCGAAGAACATCGGGTGCTGCACCCCAGTTGGTGGAAATGAGGCGGCGAAGCAGGTTGATTGAACTGCGACTTAGGTTAAGGCTCTATCTAAGATTACATCTAGATATTTAGGATTTGAGCAGTTTTAGACCTTTGTTCATCGCCACGTGATATTAAGCGTCCGATTAGAGTGTCTGTTGCGGAGGTGAAATGCACAAGCTTGTGTTTTGGACGGGTTTGGTCGAAGGGCATGACTGTCGTAGTATTTTCCGAGAGGATCTAGGCTAGTCACAGTTTATGTTCAACGTCATCAAAAGTTGTCGAGTGAGCCGCTTGAGCCAGGTCATCCGCGTACAGGAAGCGCTCAGTGTGTTGGGTGATAGGCTGGTCGTTTGTAAAGATGTTAAAAAGTATTGGGGCCAACACACTGTCTTGAGGGAGACCATTCTCTTGTCGTCGCCATCTGCTCGTAGCCGACTGAAAGCATACCTGGAAGCGACGGTTGTGTAGAAGTTCGCTCAGTATGTCCTCGAAACGCTGGTCTTTTGGCAAGGCTGTTCACTTTATCAAGTCACCTTTTGATGTTTACGTCGTAGGCTGCCGAGAGGTCAACAAATAAAATACCAGTCAATCATCAAAACAGTTAACATTATATCTTTATACCGGCTTTATTTGTCAAAGTACAGGCTAAATAAACCAAGAGTTTTCAATTGTTCGCAGGTAATTTGATCGAGAATAGAAACAGTCATAAAGCTTAAATTCTTGGTAGTTGCTGAAATTTATGTGCAGCAGTCAACGTTTGCAAGGTTAACTGTCACCACGACGCCTCTGCAAGCATCTATAATAATATAATATGCTTATATACACTTACCAAGATTCTCATGTAACTCAATCTGCCTAGCCTTTTCCCAACTATGTTGGAATTTTACATGGAGCGACTGCCTCTCTGACCTCCATGACCCAGTAACTGTGTAATACGATACCCCTTGGTAAGACTGGTTGTCAGACTTTCGGGCTTCTCACGACCAACGGCTTGAGGCCTCTGCCTCGAATTTCGCGGGCAGCGGGGCGGCGGCGGCGGCGGCGCGTCTCGCATTGTCCCGCCCCGCTTCCGCGCCGCTGTTTTCGAGGTCAGGTCCATTTGTTTTTACGCGTAAAATCCGGCCGCTCCCGCGCCGCCGCCGCTGCCGCCCCGCTGCCCGCAATATTCGAGGCAGAGGACTAACGTGCTTCCCGAGGCACGGAGGAGCCTCGGTATGTAAAGATGGTCACCCATCCACAGACCAACCCCGGCAAGCGTAGCTTAACCTGACGGATCGACCCGTGCGTCTGTTATTACTTAGCCACGAGCTCATCGTAACTATACCTATCTAATTTATCTCACCTTTAATTTCCGGACGCTCAACTCCTCTTGCGTTCTCCAGGAATTTTCTGCTGTCAACGCGAAAATTCCGGACGTAAGGCAACCCTACGGAGGAAGCATGTGATGTGCAATTTTGTACACCCAGATGTTTGCCAGCCAATGCAATTAATATGCATTTTGTATGCGTGCCAAAGATATGGAGACACAATTCTGTGGTGTTGGATGGCAGTTATTACATGTAAAACAGGCTTAAATTGGCTTGGCTTGTGCACGGCAATATTTTACTTTGTTTATTTAGTAGTAAAGGATTTTATGTAATTAAATGCTAAAATAGATGACATTGGTGCCGATTCTCTTGTCACAAATGCCTCTAAACTAGACTAAAAATCACTAAAATTTAGTTTATTCCTGTCAAACGACGATTTCCCATTCTGAAATTGACTAAAGTGACACAACTTAACTATATTTTAGTTTGACAGGACTAAGATTGTACGGAGTTATTAGTTTAGTGAAAATGGCAATTTTGCTATTCTGAATTTCACTGTTTTCACCTAAAATTTTAATTGACAAACTAAATCAGACTATATTTAATCGCGATTAAAAAGGTGTGGAATAAAATTAGTTGACATGAACTAAAATTTACACCGAGACCTTGACTTCGGATGCAAAAACAGCAGTGTATTTTTTTCTTTTCTTTTGCATATATCTCGAAAACGGTGAGTCCTATCGCAAAAATAATGAAAATTTGGCCCCCCTTTATGGAACTCATAAACCCCTATCACTCAACATGTAGGTACCAAAAAAAAAAGGTACCAAAAAAAAGGTATCAAAGAAAAAGGTACCAAAAAAAGGGACCAAAAAAAAGGTACCAAAAAAAAGGTACCAAAAAAAAAGGTACCAAAAAAAAGGTACCTACATTCCATATAAAACACGTTGAAGCTGCCTCCTCCCTGCGCCCCTCCAGCTCTAAAAGATATTTGAACCGGTAACGACAGCGATGTCGGTGAACAAAATATGACAAGCCTGTCACTTCATAGTTATTTCGTTAGTTCCAATTAAAGCCACCGGGTCAAATATACTACAGGCACTATACCACGCGGAGTCACGATTGTCAAACTCGATTTTAGTTGTGTCAAAATTGTTATTAAATTTAGAGGTTTTTTTTTGCAGAATAGCTCTTAAGATTCTCATAGCAAAAAGTAAGGAATTTTAGTGATAGTTTAGTTAGTTTAGTTCGGTGTACAACAGAATCGGCACCATTGCCTATGAACGAAGTGGGTTCTGGAATTTATGAGCAAGTACCGTGTCGTGTACGTGTAGTGAGGAAAATGTCGTGAGGAAAGTTTTGAGTATGAATGTCGATGGCTATAAGGGTAGGGGAAGACCAAAGAAACGATGGATGGATTGTGTGAAAGATGACATGGCTAGAAAGGGGGTGACTACCGAGATGACAAATAATAGAGAAGAATGGAAAAAAAGGACATGTTGCGCCGACCCCAAATAGATTGGGATAAGGGCAGGAGAATGATGAATAATGTACCCTTTAGTAAGTAAAAGCATAATACTTCGTTCTAAGTTAAGACCGAGTTGTACAGTCTCACTTTGAAAATTCGAAAGATGTACGTAAGTACATCTTCTTACTTACCTTCTAGCAAATAACCGACCTTTTGTCGTTTGCAGTAAACGACAAAAATGTAAATTCTGACTAAAATAACCATCTCTGGCATTTTAGAATCGCTTTCTTGCAGACATTCAGAAAGTATTCTTTCTTTCGCTCATTTTACACTCTCAAGTCTTCAAAACAGATTACAAAACTAAAAAAATAATAACTTCGCAAAACAAAGGAGTATGTAAAACGAAAATGTTATGACAAAGGCGAATTCCTGCGCCTCCGTCCCTGTACAAAATTGCGGGCATTCCCGCGAAACTCGACGACGTAAATTCTTTAAAACAACTTTGTGTTTCGTAAGGACCAGCGCATGTTGTGAGTATCGTCGACAATCGTATAATCTTGCTTGCGATTGTCACACGAATTTTGAAAGTGAGATGCTCTAAGGTACTCCTAGAAAACCCAGAAAACTTTCCCCATCCCCCGCCATTTTAGTCCAATCACATACGGTGCCTTCCTCAATTTTTCTAGAGTCTAGAATCTGACAGTAAAATGCTTTGCACATCCTACTTGACTGCTGAAGAGCTGGTGCCTGGTTAAGACTTCTTATGCAGGGTGAATCGGAAAGGTGTGATCAAATTTTAGGGGTGTGTGGTACAGACCATCAATCTGAACAACTTTCTCCATGGGACCAACATCGTAATCGAGAAAAAATTATCAGCTGTCCCGTACAAAGCTTCAATATCTACTCAACCCAAATATATGGGATGGCAGATATTTTTTTCTCGATTACGATGTTGGTCCCATGGAGAAAGTTGCTCAGTTTAATGGTCTCTACCACACCCTTAAATTACACCTTTCTGATATACAATAATTTCTTCGTCACCTTTAAATCAAATCAAATCAAATCAAAACATTTATTTGCTAGAATATGGTACATAGGGTGTTAGGTTGTTTAATTTCAGCATATCCTGCCATAACGTGGCGTGCAAATGTATTTCAAATCATGCGATGTCAATTATTCTAAGTTACAAATTACAGATTCTATTGACTTGTCTTCTAAATAGTCCTTAATGGTATAATATCTTTTAAATAGTAGTAGTTTGAAAAGTATTTTTTTAAACATTGTCAGTGGTAGGTCTTGAAAACGGAGGTTAAGAAATACAACACCTGGAAACTACTTCGAAGTAAAGTCACTACTCATACTCAGGGGCTACAATTTAATCTCTAACTTGTTAGTTAACTTCGAATGTCGTTAGTACGCTCTAGTTACATTCACTTTTATTTTATTATCACCGTGTAGTTCCTTGGAGACAGTTTGTACTATTACGAGTACGTAAACATGTATAAGTTTAGTAGACAGTAGACTGTCTACTGTCTGTCTGTCTGTCTAACGAAGTGATCCTATAAGGCTTTCCCTTTTGAGGTACGGAACCCTGAAAAGGCGTGAACTTATGTATGAAATGTATTTGTGTCTTTTTTGACAGATTGCGACTAGAGGAGCTCGTGGCTATGTAACAACAGCCGCACGGGTCGATCCATCAGGTTAAGCTACGCTTGCCGGGGTTGGTCAATGGATGGGTGACCATCTTTACATACCGAGACTCCTCCGTGCCTCGGAAAGCACGTTAAGCCGTTGGTCCCGGCTGTCATTCGTGGATCTTTGACAGTCGTTACGGGTCATCAGAAGCCCGAAAGTCTGACAACCAGTCTTATAGTCGCCGGCACGTAACATGGCAAGGTTTTGGCGTAGTGGGAGTAAGTTTGCGGATGTACACTTAGTGCTACAAGTTTTTGGCGTAGTGGGAGTAAGTTTGCGGATGTACACTTAGTGCTACAAGTTTTTGGCGTAGTGGGAGTAAGTTTGCGGATGTACACTTAGTGCTACAAGTTTTTGGCATAGTGGGAGTACGTTTGCGGATGTACACTTAGTGCTACAAGTTTGTTTACTTTTGTTGCTTGCCATTATTCTATGGGTTATTTATATAATTTATTTTTAAGCATGTCTGTTAAGAAGAAAGTTAAAGAAACGAAATTCTTATCTAACGATTCTTGCCAAGTTATGTGCCGGCCGGTATACCAAGGGGTATCGTATTACCCAGTTACCGGGTTGTGGAGGTCAGATAGGCAGTCGCTTCATGTAAAATACTGGTATTCAGCTGCATCCGGTTAGACTGGAAGCCGACCCCATCATAGTTGGGAAATGGCTAGGCAGATTGATTGACAGATTGCGACTAAAAGTCGCAAATGCACGTTCAAACTTACCGTCACGCTACTTACCGAGCCTGTATCTCAAATGTTTTAAGTTATTTTAGCCCGATATTACATTTTATGTGTGGTGAAACGAAATTATCCAGTTATGTCGTTTGCACAAGTTTTTTTTAAGCCCGCGAAATAAAAATTTTCTTGTTTATTTTGCAATTTGCAGGTCAGTGACAAGGTGTATCTTAATCAAAATATGATTCGTGACAGTGACAAGTATATATATAGATAATTTTAACCTTAAAATTATCAATACATCTTTCTAAGTTAGATTTCCTCCGGATTCGTCTGAATTGCGAAATCAGACCAATTCCGGAGGAAATCTAACTTGGAGATAGGTATTGATGATTTTTATGGTTATAATTATGTAAACTACATAGTTCTTATTGTCGCGAATCATATTTTAGTTGAGATACAAACTTTCACTGACCTGCAAATTGCAAAAAAAAGTAATTAAAAAAATTAAAAAACCCGACTGCGGTAAAAAACTTAAATTAAAAAAACTGAAAAGCTAAAAACAAGCCCATTTTAAATTAAATAAATGTTGGAAGCAGGCCGGACCCATTTAAAATTATAATAAAAATGGTATGGGTAGCTCCTGCTTTCAACATTTATTTAATTTAAAATGGGCTTGTTTTTAACTTTTTAGTTTTTTTAACTTAAGTTTTTTATCGCAGTCAGGTTTTTAATTTTTTTAATTACTGTTTTTTATTTATATCTTTTTAGTTTACAAATGTGAATTAAAGATTTCGCAGGGGATTCTTGGTTCTTGGTACGTGTTTTTTACGATTTGTCACTTCGAATTACTTTTAACCATATAAGTTGTATATTTTTGTAATCACCTTTTAAAACCCTTTATCTTGATACCCCACTCGACAGGTTTTGAAAAAAAAAAAAATTATGACATAATTTGGCGCCAAAATCCGCCATTTTGTTTTTTTTTTTTTTTATTTTGATATACCCAGTGTCATTCTCACAGTAAATACAAATCTAACGACACCTCTCAAGCTAAAATCCATCGAGCCGTTCAGGCTGCAGAGCGTGCCAAACAATTATATGTACCTACATACATACTCTCGAAAAACATAACCCTCCTTCTGGCGCAGTCGGGTAAAAAACGCAAGAAAATTTGAATTTCGCGGGCTACCACAGCGCAATCACCTTAAGTTAAAATGTTAATTCTTGTTGGAATTCAAGTTAGGCCTGACATTTTACGTCTGACTCATAACAATTGATAGGGTTTTAAACTCCTGGGTGTTGTGGCCTTGTGGAGGTATTTTGCTTTTACTGGTACTAACTCTTGTGCGGTAGTAAGAATGTCACTTAAACTTTTCTAAGTACTTTTTATGTAAAGAAGCAAAGTTCCAAGTTGCGTAATTGTTACAGTCTTAACCGTAGGTACATTAGATTTCAACATCCTGTATACTTTGTACCTACTGTACAGACTGTGACCAAAAGACAGGCATGATCTAATTATACCTTAAGACGAGCTCGTGGCTAAGTAATAACAGCCGCACTGGTCCAGGTTAAGCTACGTTTGCCGGGGATGGTCCAATCTTTACATACCGAGACTCCTCCGTGCCTCAGAAAGCACACTAAACCGTTGGTCCCGGCTGTCATTCGTGGATCTTTGACAGTCGTTACGGGTCGTCAGAAGCCCGAAAGTCTGACATCCAGTCTTTGGTTGTGGAGGTCAGATAGGCAGTTGTTCAATATAAAATACTCGTATTCAGCTCCATCCGGTTAGATTGGAAGCCGAACCCCAACATAGTTGGGAAAAAGCTAGGCATATTGATTGATTTTGATCTAATTATAGACCGTACCTTAAAAGGTCAGACATTACTTGTCGCCCTTTACAAGTGTTATGGAGACCCACAACCCCAAGTAACCTTTACAGTATCCAATTCATGGAAATATTAATATCATCAATACTTTTAGAGCTTTCCTTTCGTATCGATGTAAAATATTTCATACTTAATACAAAAAAAGGTCGCCCATATTATGTGGGAATATAGCATTAATACGACGAATCACAAATTTTAACTTCCTCAATTTCGTTTATGGACGTAAATTGGGGATCTTTAAGCCGGGATTAGGGCCCCAATGTTTGCTGATAACCCAAATTGCATTCACCAAAAGTATTATATTGATATAAGTAGAAGATAAAAAAACTTTTTTACAAAAAAATACAACCGACTTCCAAAAACAACTTTAATTTCGAAAGTCGGTGTCTAGTTAAATGTATTTTCGTTTTTTGCCACCGACTTCCGAAATTAAAGTTATTTTTCACTTTGTAGTGTTGTTTTTGGAAGTCGGTTGTATTTTTTTGTAAAAAAGTTTTTATTTTTCTCTTTTTAGTTGTGTACCTACCCCACACAAATTCTAATACCACTACCTGCAAAACAAACTAGAACATCATCCATATAAAAGTGAGGAAAAAATACGTATTATTGAAGCAAACTCAAAAACTACCAAAGCAAAGTTGATCAATTTTATATGGGACTAACTGTGATGTATACCCTCTCGAATAAAACAAAAAAAAAAATCCAAATCGGTCCAGCCATCTTCGAGTAATCGGGGAACATAAAGGTTCCGACGAATTGAGAACCTCCTCCTTTTTGAAGTCGGTTAAAAACTATTGTTTGAAAAATTCGAATGAATGAAGTGCGGAATCTGAGGATATTTTTTTTTTACCTTACACTTCGCTCCTCTGCAATATTTTACAACCAATACTGACTCAATGGTTACGACCATGGTAGGAACGTCCAGATAAGTTGTACTTCTTTCGTTGATATGAAGCTGCTTGTTGAGAGAAGATTTAAGAAATATATCACAACCTCAAGCAGCTCATGACATAGGGAAAACTGGAACCCAGCCAGCACGGTTGCAGTAGGGCTGACTGACCAGGGTGCTAGTGCAACGACCCCTCGTGGAGTCTACAAAATTGTTAAATTGTATAGATCGTGATCTGCCTATTGCCTTTTCCTCTTCCTTCCTTCCTCGGCTTCCAGTCGTACCCGATGCGGCTGAATACCAGTATTTTACATGGAGCGACTGCCTATCTGACCCCTACAATACGATACCCCTTGGTAAGTCTGGTCGACAGAATTTTGGACTTCTGACGACCCGTAACGATTGTCAAAGATCTACGAATGACAGCCGGGACCAACGGCTTTACGTGCTTTTCGAGACACGGAGAAGTCTCGGTATGTAAAGATGGTCACCCATCTACAGACCAACCCCGGCAATCGTAGCTTAACCTGTTGGATTGACCCGTGCGGTTGTTATTAAGCCACGAGCTCCTCTCTCACTCACTTTTATCTATAAAAGGCAAAATATAACCGCCTGTATTCAAAACAGGACTAAACCCTGCACGTTTAAATTACCACTTCAATTTGGTTCGCAAATATTTCTGGCAAAATTGCTAAAACGCCTACCAGTTACCTAGATATTTTTATACTGAAAATATTTTCTTAGCTCACTGGTCGGGTCTCCAAAGGTAGGTATTTTCTACCTTATAGACTTTTCCTAAAATAGCACAGAAATTTAGGAAAAGTAATGCCTTAACAATTGAGAAATTCGGTCGGGACCTAGTAGGATTTCCTTTTCTATTTAAAAGAAGTTTTTTGTTGAGAGCTATTTCTTTGATTAATATGTGGCGGCATCTACATCGCCACATACGAACTACGCATCACAATGACATGACGTCACGCAAATCCTGCATCGCGCAATTAGAGTTTACCGTGCGACTAGCATATAATTATGTATACAACGTCCCGACATCAACCGTCGGGCAGTTGCCCACCAGACACAACACCCGAATATCCTCCCTTTTCTATGGATGATGAGTGAACTTTACACCCTGTTCCTCATTGCCTCTATGAACACAAACTTGGTTTTTATGCTTTCTGAGGTATTTTGAGTTCTTTTATCCGGTATTCTTACTGCTGTAATGGTTTATTTTGAAATATTTGTAATTCGAAGTAAGTACACTATTATTTTCAAGTTGTAAAAAACCCCATCTATACAATGCCGCCCATGGGCATGTAACCGCCCGTATTTTTCTGAATATTCATGAAAAGTTATCGAGGGGGTCTATCTTTAATATTTTTCATGTTATATTTTTTTTTATTTTTGAGTAGTGTTTGTAAAAGCTCAACTCGCTTAGAGAAGTTTTCACTTCAAAAAGTTGTAAATTCAATCGATTGTAAGTTTTTTTTGTAGTGATGTAAACGCATCCCCGTTTACATCACTTCAAGTAAATTGACGGAGCCACCGAATCCCCCATGTGAAAGTGTAATAAATTGCTTTTTAGGACATAAATACAAAGAGAGAAAGATATTGGAAGGGGTTTCGTGTAGGCATTGTTTTTTGTAGCCTACAAACCCACTTAAATTTTGTTGTTGTTGTGTTTAAAGTTTAGGTTTTGTAAAGAATGTTGCTGTATTGATGTATTAATTTGGCTCAACCCCTTTGATTTAGTTTAAACATTCCATCTGGGTACACACAAACTTAGTTTATTTTCATATCTATAAACCCAGATCACAAGACAAATAAAAAAAAAAAGCGTAGCTACATAAAAATATCACCCAACTCAATGGATCCACACTCCATATCAATTTCAGCCGACTTCATGTTCCAAAATGCCCGATGAATACACGATAGATTCACCTGCCAATCTTGGCATCAATCATAGTGCCAATCGCTGTCAGCTGCCAGCAATCTTGGCTGACTCGCCAGTAACTGGCATTGGCTGCCGAATTCGTGCCAATATCATGTCATGTTAATGCAGTGAGTTCTCTTGTCCCTTTTGTTTTTCCTTAGGTTCTTTTGTTTTGTAAATTGGTTCTGACAGTGTTTTGTTTTTGCGACAGTTCTGTTTGTGTGGAGTGATTGATTCGTTGTAAGTGAGTGTCTATCGATTGATTGTTGTAATTAAGGATGCTTTAGGACTTAATTGCTTTTTGGTACGTTTTCATAGAATGAATATCGGAAGTAGTCTACATTTGAGACCTTTTGTAGTCGTTAAGGTTGTGGCGTTTTAACACACTTTTTTATTAACTTCACCTGTATGTATGTTTGTATGTAACGGAATCTTTGAACTCGATTTTTATCCAGTATGAATGGTCAGATTAATTAGAAAATTTGCACACATAACAGGGCACGATGACAATACAATAATTTAAAAATTTTGTCCCATTATCCTGATCAGGATCATCAGGATTAACGATTTATTTCTAAAAATTTAAAAATAAATTTTAGTTTAAAAAACTGAAAAACACGCTTTAATACCATTAAACTGAACTAAAAAAGTAAAAAATATTTTTTTCAATATAAGAATAAAGTGATTACCGAGAAAATTTATGTCATTGTAAAAAAGCGTGGGGTGTTTTGTACGACATTCTTACACTAACTCCGTAATTCGAAGGCACCCCACGCTTTTTTACATTGACATTAATTTTCTCGTTAATCACTTTATTATTATATTGAAAAATTTATTTATTACTTTTTAGTTCGGTTTAATGCTATAAAATCGTGTTTTTTAGTTTTTTAAACTATTCGTTTTTAAGAGTGTCTTCCAATTTTTAGTTCATTATTAACATTCCATTTTTTCACTGGATCTTTTTCTATTCGTCCTTAATAGTTCGCCCCAACTTAAAATTGATTTGCTATTCAATTTACCCTTAATCAGACACTCCGTATTAACACCAAATCTATTAGCCTTTCAAAATAATACATGATCCGTTTAAACCTCAATTCAATCAGAAATGATCGTCTCTTGATCCGAATCTGCATTGAAGGCAGTCACTTGGGATATGTTAGATACCGAAATTATGTAACCTACTAAGTTGCCGTATAAATATTAATGCTGTGCAGGTACTTATACCTGTGCGTCCGTGTTCTAGCGTTTGATTCCCGCGAGAATTTAGGTAGTTATGTGGCTAAATGCGATTATCATTTGCGATTATCATTTGTGTGGTATGGAAATAGCTGATTCTTTGATTACATTGTTTTATGATGAAATGATGGTGTCAGCTACTCGTTGTTACAGTTAGTTGTCGTCATGAGATTAAAGGTGAGCGTCCACTGGTCCACGGCTTTGTATGAACTCGTATAGCACTGCGTCCACTACCGGTACCGCCCGCATTTTCATTTTTTCATACAAACTAACCAAAATTTGCTGCGTGCCGTGCGTGCGTAGCGGTCGGCGCGGACCAAGTGGATGCTCAGCTTTAGTAGGACTTAATAGATTCAGTGTTAATTTTTCTCATTCTATCTTCATTGATTCATTGTTCTTTATTTGATGTCAATCTCGCCTCAGTCCTCTCGATATGGTTCTTCTACTTTTGCATTAAGGCGGAAGCGCAAGGGTAGCTCGCGAAATACTTTTTTTTTACGTTTTTGCGTTTTGCAGCTCAGAACTTATCCAGGGTAATAAAAAAGGTAGACGCGCTCGTAACAAATATGTGGATACCGAAGTACCTACAAACATTTAACTCTCTAAGGTCTTAATACAATAGAATAGAATAGAATAGAATAATACTTCATTTTATTATTAGTAACAATGTTCTTAAAGGTTAATGTTCTAGTATTAGTAATACGTAAAACTGCCCACACCAAAACATAAAAAAGAAAGTAAAAACGCAACCATCACTACCGCGCCATTCCATGACAAATGGCGCAGCAATGCCTGATGTGACTACAGTCCAGCCGACTATAATGGAAACGAATGAAAATTTGGAGTTTCCCGGGCTATTTTAGCGCATCCCCCTTTAAGCCCAGAAGAAGTTGGCAGAAGTTGAATGGAATTACTATCATAGATCATCTATGGCTAGTCTAGTGAAGATTGCAGCAATTGACATTCCATCTCGATGACAGCTTCTTGAAGATTGACGCTCCTTCTGGTTGGTAAAACTTCTGCCTCTGTAAAAGAAATATTGTTGGCTATTTCAGGTATCTTGTAGAAAGTGATTTTATCTAATCTTGAAATTAATTATTGCTGATTTAAAACAATAACCTAGAGTAATTATGAAATTCTAGGATAATTGTATTAATTCTGACGGGAAGAAGTTTCATTTCCTATTAAACGTTTCCTGGGTTTCTAATTAGATTTTCTGTGAATTAATTTCTATAAATTGCCCTAAAAGGTGCCTTTTGTTGTAAAATGTTAAATTATTACCAACTTTACTTGACAATTTTATTTATTTTTATTTTCTAGGATTTTGTTTTGCATAGTTAATTAAAAATCAATGTTTTTACTTTTTGTTGAAGCTCGCAGATACAGTCTATTCAAGCCCAGTTTTATTATAAAAAAACACATAAAAACCTGAAAATATTCGACCTAGTGACATTTAAATAACACGCTTGCACAAGCACATTCTCGAAAACTTCCCGAATAATAAACACCCTAATTTCCTAGGACAAAAAAAAATCCAGGACAAAATTAATCAATATCCTAAATTGTTCGTGCCATTAAAACCGCGACAGGGCCTCAGCCATCAATGGCGACATTGATAGATACCCTCAAAGTTGGTACATAATAAATAATTAAAATTCTCGAAGAGGTTCTTGGCTCGTCGAATAAGGTCCCGCGCCAAAGTTAATTTATAAGCAAATTGGCCTTTACCGAACTTGTGTTGTGTGCGAACTTGTGTATTTTTTCTGAAATTTAGTAGGGTCTTGTGTGGTTACTCGTACGAAAATATTTTAGGTGAAAGAACCACTTTGTTTGATAGAAATAGAACGTGTTTAAGGTGGCCGATTTCGTTGTGTATAGTGGAAGAAATTTTGAGATAAGAGAGGAACAACTCAAGAATAACGGTGCGGTTAGATAGGACTGATGTAGATCAGGGCACTGTAGAGTGCTAAGATACTAAACACAAATTCAAAGTTGTAAACTCTCCAATTTTCAAAACATTGATTTTTCAAAGACCTCAAAGTTTTCATAAGGAAAATATTTAACACAAAAGTATACGGAAATGGAACTAAGGAGCATATCCTTATGAAGTTTGAAAAGAGAAGGCCTACTACTGAGAAATACAAACTGAAAATTCCGATGATGATGTTGACCATATAAAAAATAATCTGTTTAAAAATACAAACACTCACTAAATTTCATCTCCTCTTCCGACAGACAGAGATATATGGAAAATTGGAGAGCGGTCCCTCTCTCACCACCCATCAAACGATAGAATGCATTACCTAATGCTCAAATGTTACAGCAATTAACACTGGGACACAATTGATTATTTTACATAAGTTAATAAAACTGTCGTAGGCGTAGCTTATTATTCGGAATTTTCGTAAAGTCAAAATGGTTCTTGATATAAAAGAAATCTTAAAAGACATGAAGATAAACGAACGTCAAAGTGACTCTAAGAATTCTGATCTCAAAAGTAATAACTACAATTTACTTGAAAATAATTAGGAAATAACTAAAAATGTATCTACATATATTATGTTAATTATATCTATTGAAAAGTTCGAAGCAAAACCATAATACACTGCAAATGGCTAAAGCTATACGTTTATTTAAATTGTTACAACAAGTTGAAGCGATGATGTCGACCTTGTACCCGAGCCCTAAGAACAGACAGATGCTGCAAACTGTTGAAGTTTTGGCGACAATTATCTTTTAGGTTAGCGAACGATTAAGGAGAATCTTCCGCCTTTTTCACGCAAACTTTGTTACGATGATTTGAGAATTTGTTGAGTCTTAGGAGTTTGAAGATGAGTTCGTTATTAAGGAATTTTTGAAAAGTTTTTGTTCAAGTCCAAGATGACGATGTAAATAATTTTAACATTATTAGGAGCAACACTTTTGGAGCACAAAAGCCTTTCCAAATAGGATTCCTGGTAAGCTCTTAAATAGTACTTCACCAGTCTTACAAATATCGCAATGAGTGATCGTAAAATATCTCATTCCAAATCGACTCATTTCATTTCTGTCTATCATTTTATGTCATACTTGACATCCCAATACTAAATTCTCCCATTACTGAAATATACACAATCCCAAACACTATACGAGTATATAAGGTGTATCTATTCTTACACGAAATCTCTTAAGGGGTTGTCAGCACTGTACACAAAATAAAACTCTAAACTGCTTTTTTTTTCTTTTTTTTGGTACGGACCTTTTCGCAATTGGCTTCGGGAGCTTCTATTGCTTAACCGGGCGTCGGCGGGGCCAAAAGGGCCTCTCGCCTTGCAAAACAATATTTGAGTAGCACAGCTAAGGGCGTCCCATAGTGGGACTCGAACCTAGGCTTAGGGCGCTACTGACTCTGACACGCTCTCCCGCTCTGCCCAGAGCGGGAGAAGTCATTTGATGATTTAGTTATTAGTTATTTATATATGGCATCTCGCAGTTGACCACTAAGGGTCGAGACTCAAAGAGTTTATATAAGCTAAGCAATAGAGCACGCGCATCGCTCTAGTCTCTTTATGCCAACCGTAAGCAGGTGTTGTATAGATACTGATTTATAGATATAGCGGGTGGTAGCGGTAAAATAGTGATGCGCCGTGACGTGACTGAAGCTTGCGCACAGGTATTATTACTTTGAGTAAGTAGTTGAGTATCTAGGAGTATTGAATAATTTGTTTAGGTTTTAAAAGATAAATAAAACAATAAATAATATACTGATAAAAGAATATTTATTATAAACAAAAAAATTTACTCTGTCAATTAAAGTGATTACTGCCCCTTAAAAAGAGTTAATTTATTATACAATTGTCTTTTTGTTGGATTGATCGCCGTTTTACGTACTAGATATTTTATCCTTATATCGATATATTTTTGAATAACAGCACGCAACAAATGAACTAAGTGATTACTGCAAGGGGATTGATTAAAAAATATGTGTTCATGAAGAGACGTAAAAATATCTTTTCCTACAAACAACTTCAAGGTTTCAGTAACTAAACTAAGGGCCATAATATTACCAGTCTTTTTTGGAGTTACAGTTTTTCGAATTATTGTTTCCGCTTGCATACAAATGTCTAGTACGTCATTTGAAGGGTATTTAAGACCACCTCTATCTTTTAAAACAATAAATTTATGTAAATGACCTTTTTCATTTGATATCAGTGCGCCTTGACATTCATCGCAAGCAAGTTTTTTTAATAAAAATCTTACTACATAGCCAGCTATGTAGGAAATTACTTGCTTTGATGGTTCAGATAGAAGAGTTTCAGGTAGTGATAAATCTTCTTCAAAATCGGCCATAAATTGCGAGTCTGTCATATCTCCAACAGTTTCATGTTCTTTAGATCTGTATCCTCTGGTGGTTAAGTTTATATGGTCAGCAGACGAAGAACAATGCAGTAATGTTATGTTCTCTAAAGGAAAGCAATTTCCTTTAAGTGTTTTTCTTAACTCCATATGAGTTAAGAGTTTTTTATAAATCGCTCTAAACTGAAGTGCGGATGGATTAGTTAAATCCTCCATGTGACCTTATTACTGGAAACAGTCATTCCACGTGATCCTGACTGATCTTATACATAGGAATAAATTTTAAACATTTTTCCCTTTCGATGAGTCTCAAATACAACGTTTTCATACTGGCAATACAAATGCAAAAGCCTAAAAAGCCCACTTTGTTCCTACTTAGTATGAGTTTCTTATCATCAAACAAGACCAAACTTTGTAAATAATCAAATGTAGAATCTAAAAAAGCAAAGTATTTGTTTTTATTCCTTTCGTTTATTGGCTGTTTATAGTCTATACCAGGAAATTTGTGAGAATTGAAAATGTCAAATAAATTGTTAAGTATTTGTGTGAATTTAACTGTAGCTTTAGAGTTTTCAAACTCGGGGAGACATAATTCTTTGTCGCAAAATTCTAAAGCCTTAGATACACTGTTACTAAACAGCTGTACGGCCAGCTTTACTTTCATTTTTTGGTCCATGAATGATATGTGCCGAGACGTCAATTTATTAGCAAAGTGAAATGATTCTTGTGCTTGAAGAGCATGTAAATCTGAAAAATATTGCCATTTTATTTGATCGCCGTCACCATCTTTAAAAACTTTTTTACTTTCTAGTGTGTTCCGAATAAGTTTTAGCATGTGACATGGATCTAAAAAAATTACCACTTCTTTGCCTGTAACAGGATGCGCAAATGATGTTTTAAAATTTTCTTGGCTGTCGAAGCAACATCCAAGCAACTTACACATAGCAATGTTGGACGGACATCCATCGAATGTAATTGATACAACTTCAATATCAGCTTCATGACAATTCTCTAAACACACGTTCACTAAATTTGCCTTTTGTTCTGCTGAAACTCCGTTGACAAAGAAATAAGCTACCGGTAACTTCCAACTCTCATTAAGTGCAACTAATAAAAATACCAAAGCCTGCGTTGCTAGTTCGTTGATATTACCAGTAACTTCTGCACCAAAGTCAACGTAACCATGTACATAACTTCCATCGTACTCTTCTAATTTACGTATTGACATTTCGTCAAATATGAGACTGCAAATTACTTTGCTATCAGATTTTTTAGTCTTTTCTCGTAAAACTCTAAAAGCTTCTTCAGTGAAACCTGGAGAAGCATTAATAGAGCTATACCATTTTCTAATGGTACTGGAATGGGGCAGACAAGAATTAAATGTATCTCGCACATAAGCATATGCCTTGGGCGAATAAAAGTGCAAAGTCAATGCGAATGAACGAAGTTCAGGTGAATATGTTTTATCTTTATGGCACACTCTTTTGAATAGCTCAGCAGCAGATGCTCCGCATATTTCAAGAATATCATTGTGTTCTTGTGTTATTAATTGTTTCTCACGAAGCTGGCTAAGCATTTCTGTCAGAGATGCTATTTTCTTCTTGAAACGATTTCTTTGGACATAAAGAGCATTGCAACGCAGTCGCCGTCGTTTTGCAATTTCATTTAAATGGATGATATGACGTTTTAGTTTACGCTTACGTGGAGTGTCATTAGGTTCGGGAGTGCTATGATCAGCGATCACCACCTTTTCACCTGCGGATGGAACTAGTCTCTCTTCATTCGTTTTTGCCGTCCCTATAGTTTCACCCATAGAAGGAACCATCGCGGTTGCATTCGTACATGGCATCATCGACGTTTTACTGGTATATGCCACCTCAGAATACTTTTTTTCTTGATCCTAAAATAAATATAACAGGTATTCGTTTATGTTAGGGTTCAAATTAAGGTTTTATTTAATAGTAAGTAAGTAAAAACAAAATAAACAAAAATCTCACTTCACTGTGAAGTTCTGGAATGGCACCTTCAACCAGCTTTCGCAGTCCACGCTTGGTTTCGAAAATTGACGAAGTGCTAAAATGTATAGAGCAAACAAAACTTCGGATGTTGGGCTCCCAGTTAGGTCTTTTTATTGCTTCCACCCATTTGTTTGCCACATCTCGGCTTTTTGGAAATCTGAAATTTGACATGTTACTGTTAGGTTATCTAGTACATATTTTTTAATTTATCGTCGTTTTAGATTTTCTTTCGTTAATAAAAAATAATCCTGCTGTAAAAAGTAGTCTATTGCATTTACTGGCTCGTAAGCTATCTTTATGAAAAATCACGTCAATCTGTTGCTCTTTTGCTACGTAAAAACAAACCAACAAACACACTTTCGCATTTAAATAAATAAAAAAATATTAATAACACTAGCTGTCCGTCCGCGGTTAGAGTGGGCTATGTCACTCTCCGACTCTTAAATATGTATAAATCACATGGACTTATTGCGTGAAGGAAGGATAAACTAACAAACCGATAAAACAAAAACACACTTTCCCATTATTGGTAAGTATGATTACAAATACTCGAATACAATGTAGTACAACACTAGCTCTAAGGCGGGGAAAGTATGAAGCGGGAGGCGCGGTAGCACGTGCTGCGCTGACCCGCCCGCGCGCCCGCGCAACCGTCTTTCACGCCTTAAGTAATTTAGATAAAATCTGTGTTTTCTTATCAAAATAGTACTTACCGGTGAAAGGTTATATCATTATTCTTTTTAGTTTTCTTCCGTGAGTCATTTTTACAATTTGGCACTGCACATTTCACCATGATTTACTTTAGATTTTAACTAATTCTGTCGGGAGAAACAGCCAGCGCCGACGACTATTTGTTACTAATTAAGGTGCGCGTGCGATTTCGAGACTGTTCATACCCGTGCTTACTGTTCATACTCGCTAACGCTTGCTCTATTGCTTATATAAACTCTTTGGTCGAGACTGCTCAACCGGGCGTTTCCTGTGGGTTCTTTAAGCGAACTTAAAGCCCCCGGTCAGGCCTAAAACTAAGGTAAATTATTAGTCGACTGAGCGTCGCTAATAATAATATGACAGCCAGACGGGGCAGGCTGGATCATAACGGGGGGGACAAGTGCTACAGGCTCAGCTGTGCCCCCAGCTGGCACAGCTTCACCGAGTAGGGGATAGGGGGGGGGGGGGGGGGGGGCGGTTACGATTGCGACCTCGGCGGCGAGGTCGGAATGTATTCCTGGGTGGTCTACGTTTATAAACCGTACTGGTGGCCTTGCTACTCTCCTGAAGGAGGGTTATGGGGTCATCAGGGTCGGTGAGAATATGTCGCGGACGGCGAGTCTTACTTATTTTAGAGGGGGCATAGCGCGCGGCCTCGACAACCAAAGGGTTGCGATGCTTCGCGGCGGCATCAAAGAAGCGCTTCGAGCCGCGCTTCAAAAATTGATGGATCGTGGGGATCCTGAGGTCAAGGTGGAGGTCCGCGTTCCGGACGAACCAAGGGGCGCCCGTTATCCTTCGGAGGAAACGGTTTTGTAATGTCTGCATCCGATGCAGATAGCGGGGTTTGGCGTGTGCAAATACCGAACCCGCATACGTCATGATGGGACGAATGCACGCAGTGTAAATGCGCAATTTGCACTTAAGAGATAGTTTGCTGCGTGCATTTAAAACGTAATGTAATCTACCGAGGGCAAAAGCGGCCCGTGAACGTACCGATTTAGTTATTATTATTGGGGACGGTTTTTATAGCTACTCGCTCCGCGCGGGCGGGCGGGGTCAAGGGTCGGGGGGGGGGGGGGTCAATGAACTCTTCTAATCTGATACTCTCTTGAAGGAGAGTGATGTCGTCATCCTTATCTAGTATGGCATGCTTGGGACGTCGTGTGCGTGATATTGGCGAAGGTGTATATCTGGCAGCTGCTGCCACTAGTGGGTTAGTAAAATGCTTGATGGTCGGCAAATTTAAATCGACATGTAGTTGGTCATTACGTACTTACGTACCAGGGGCTGCCCGTGGCACGTCGCATGAATCGATTTTGGAGGACTTGGAATTTCTTAAGTTGTCACGGGCTGGCGCGAACACAACACAAGCGTGTCGTCGGTTGGAAACAGTAGTGGAACATTTCAAAATATACTGTTCTGAGTAATTGACGGTTAAATTTACAGATTATTTAATTTAGAGATCATAAAGTGTATTTTTTTTTATTGAATAATATGCAGATTATAGACAAATTTATTGTGTGTTATTAGGATTTAGATGTCATTTATAGTTTTTGAGTTATTCGTAATTTTGTGAAATGTTCCATGGATACGTTAAAAATTCGAGTAATTATGGAATATGAGTACCGTCGTGGCAGCAACGCGGCACAAGCGGCACGCAACATCAACGACGTTTACGGAGCTAACACTACAAACCAACGCACCACTTGTTATTGGTTTGCTCGCTTCCGTTCTGGAAATTTCGACCTGAAAAATGAACCTCGCGGTCGTCCGAAGACTTTGGTCGACAATGACGAATTAAAGGCGATTGTGGAAGCTGATGATACACAATCTACGGCTGAATTAGCAGCAGCTTTCGACGTTAGCGTCAAAACAATATTGGTCCATTTGCGTCAAATTGGCAAGGTAAAAAAGCTTGACAAATGGGTGCCCCACGAACTCAATGATCGCCAGCGTGAAGTACGCGTCGAGACGTGCCTTGCACTGCTCAACAGACACACAAATGAAGGAATTTTGAACCGCATTGTTACCTGCGATGAAAAATGGATTCTGTTTGATAACCGCAAGCGCTCAGCAAGTTGGTTGGATCCTGGTTCAGCACCTAAACAATGCCCTAAACGAAAACTTACCCCTAGAAAAGTGATGGTCACTGTTTGGTGGTCTAGCGCCGGTGTGATTCATCACAGCTTCTTACCAAACGGGGTGAGCATTACTTCAGATGTGTACTGTGAAGAACTGAACACAATGATGGAGAAGCTGGCACATCTCCAACCAGCATTGGTCAATCGCTCGTCTTCGCTGCTCCTGCACGACAACGCGCGACCTCATACTGCACAGCAGACGGTCTCCAAGTTGCAAGAACTGGGGTTGGAAGCTCTCCGTCATCCGCCCTACTCACCAGACCTTGCGCCTATAGACTACTACTTTTTCCAGAATTTGGATAACTTCTTGACGGGAAAAAAATTCAATACCCGAGAGGCAGTACAAAATGCTTTTGTAGAATTTGTTGCCTCCCGTCCAGCTGATTTCTTTAAGAAGGGCATCAATAAACTGCCACTGCGTTGGCAAAGATGCATTGATTGCATGGGTGATTACTTCGATTAATACAAATAAAAAATGCATGAAAAAAATCCTTTAAATTTTTTCATACAAAACGGCAATTTCATATTTATTAAAATCAAAAATAAAATAGTTTGTGGAAAAAGAGTCCAAAGAGTTTTATTCAGATTTTACTAATTTTTTTCAAGCTCGATTTTATTGTGATTATCGATTAGACTGAATGCAACTTTTAAATCGAAATAAGAAAATTGGGTAGACGGTCAGCACTAAGAAGTGTCGCGTCGCAACACAATTTTTTGGAATTTTTATCAAGATTTGATCGTGTTTTTTATGTAGTTTAAGTATGAAAAGTTGTAAAAGTAAGAATGCAAAGAGAATGACAATATCTTTATTTTGCCCTTTTGCTTTATCAGCAAGAGAGAAGCTTGTTTATGTACATATTTTCAGCGAATCTAAGTTGCCTACCTTTTGGATAGGTGTAGTAATACAGGATTTTATACAACTTTCGCAGTAGACTAACGAGGTTTGACCGACCCCAACATATAATTAGAGATATTTACCACAAACTTATTGTATTGTATTGCTGCGGTAACATATTTTTCTAAATAAATTCGAATGTTGAAAGTTGATGTAAATTCCTGAATTTCATGACGTAATTCGTAGCATCCCGCCAAGTCAGCTGGTATGTCATATGTCATAATCTTGTCGAGCAGAGAGGTTAACGTGCTTTCCGAGGCACGGAGGAGTCTCGGTATGTAAAGATGGTCACCTATCTACTGACCAACCCCGGCAAGCGTAGCTTAACCTGATGGATCGACCCGTGCGGCTGTTGTTACTTAGCCACGAATTCCTCGTGGTGTAAACTCTCCCCTTTAACGTAAGGACAAATATACTTCCTTTAATCGGCAATTGAATAGAGCACCTTATTAAAAATATTAATGGGTCTTACACTATTAGCGGTTACGAAACCATAGCGCGAATTTAAACAGAGCAACGCCATCTAGGGAGCTATGCGTAACTAAAACTAAGGGTAAAGTGATATGTTATTTGCTCGTTGTTATTGTTACACTAATATATAATGAGTAATACAAAATAAATATTATAGCATATTTTACTCTGAGGTATGATACAATTAGACAGGGGTCATTGTACTTATCATTATGCACAACTTTTACTATGGGACCAAATCTGAAATCGTGAAAAAAAAATCATCTGTTCCCTACACTTTGACGACTTATTATGCGAACATAAATTAAAAACGCAATGATTTTATTCGTGATTTCAGGTTTGGTCCCATAATAAAAGTTGTTTATAATGATGAGTACAATGACCGCTTAAGAGATTTTGTGTATGAATAGATACACCTTATACAGGGTGTCCCGTAAATAATGGATCAAACGTAACGGGTAGGTAGCTTACCTAATTTCCAACAACTAATTTGAATATTAAAAAAAAAACCGTTACAGTAACCAGGATATTAATTTTTTTTCGAATTTTACGATTTTGTCTTCCAGAATTAAGCTTTTTTAATGCTGTCGCTGCAAATGATGACATTTTTAGGTATGATTTTTATTTAACATTTCTGAATAGCTTACTAATGTTATAAGATACCATTT
The DNA here is from genome assembly GCA_946251885.1 of Cosmia pyralina. NCBI lineage: Eukaryota > Metazoa > Arthropoda > Insecta > Lepidoptera > Noctuidae > Cosmia > Cosmia pyralina. Next base: position 5,907,798 of record OX276347.1, on the reverse strand, counting down.
TTTTTGAATACCGTTTTATTTGCCTTAGAAAAAAAATCTTGAGTTGAAAAGTTTTTTCTTTACGATGTTAGGACCAAAATTGAAAAAATTCTCCTGTAAAAAAAATGTATGACACCGAAGACCACCATTATTTTAAAAACTTGTACATTTAATAAGGTTTGCAAATTGGTATAAAACTTACGTCTAGTCCTTATCGTTACAAAGATATTGCTATGAATGTGATGTAGAAGACAGAAAATAAATTAAATTGGTACTATTCCATTTTTTCCTTTTCGTAATGGCTTATGCTTGAATGCTTGTAATCGAAGCAGGTAGTTAAGCGGATAGCATAATTCCGACCCGATGACGTCATCTGTCCGGAATTTGGGACCGCTACCTGTGGCGGAGTTGCACCTCAGTCAGTGTGAAAGGGATAGATAGCGCCGCTTTTTGGTAAATCGGTTAAATCGGTATGAAGTTGCGCAGGTTCTTTTGTTCTTTCCTGCGCCCTTCACTCGTACAGGCTTCATTGTTGCTTGATTTTATTAGTTTAGTTGTAACTAGTCTCTCTTCGAGTTGCTACGTCAGACAACTTTCGCTCCCGGTCAGTGGCTCGGTGTTTTCTTCTGTAAAATTTGACTTGTGCTGTGTTTTTGGACTTTGCTTTGCCTATCGATTTGGAACTCTTTGCGTATTGGACAAACGACTTGGCGATCCTACGGACTCCGAAAACATTCGTTTGTGTGTGCTTGTACGTGTGTGCAGTAGCGCTGAAACCTTATTCAGCCCAATGCCTCGTTATGAGTACACGCCACGGCAGTACGCCGAAATGCATTTTATCTACGGAGAAGCAAGAGATAATGCCAGGGCGGCTGCAAGATTGTACCGTGAAAGATACCCGAACCTGGTTCGTTATCCCGATTATCGCGTCTTTATTAGAGTGCATAACGCGCTTCTTGAGGGAAGAATTCTTGGCACCGGAGTTGGTGGTACCCGTGAAGGACGACCGCGACAAGTTAATGACGAAGTCATTCTTCGAGAAATCGAGGAAGATCCGTCAGTCTCCGTTCGCGTCATAGCGCGACGCGTAGGAATTTCTAGATCGACGGTGCATCGAGTGCTACAACGGTGCCGATTGCACCCATATCACGTGCAACGTGTTCAAACGCTGACGTCGCGTGATTACCAGCCAAGAATAGAATTTTGCCAAAGGATGCTTAGAATGATTCGGGCGGACCCGCAGTTTTTTAACAAGATTTTATGGAGTGACGAGTCTTCATGCCGCCGAGATGGATATTTAAATTTGCATAATTTGCACAGTTGGCAGCTGATAAACCCATATTTGATGCGAGAGGACAGGAGCCAACATCAATTTAAAATAAATTTATGGGCGGGAATAATCAATGGGCAAATAATAGGGCCCTTTGAACTACCAGCTACTCTAAACGCCGAATATTATCTCCATTTTTTAAGGAATGAGTTGCCAAGGTTATTAGAAAACGTTCCAGAAGACGTACGGCAAGCAATGTGGTTGCAAAATGATGGGTGCCCCGCTCACTATGCGACGGCAGTAAGGGCGCACCTTGATGAAAGTTATCCGGACAGATGGATCGGCCGATTAGGACCAATTTTGTGGCCTCCGCGATCTCCGGATTTAAATCCCCTAGATTTTTTTTACTGGGGATGTTTAAAAGACAGGGTCTACAAGAATCCAATAACGTCGGAAGAAGAATTACGACAGCGCATCCAATCTGCTGTATCAGAAATAAACCAAAGCCGTTTTGTCCGTCGGATAAGAGCTTCCTTTATTAGGAGATGCAGACTTTGCATTTTTGTAGAGGGAAGGCAATTCGAACATTTATTGTAAAAACCAAATAAAACGATTTATTTGAACTAACTGTTTTTTTTAGTACGGCCTCCTAATTCTTTTCATACGCCTCAATAATTCAATGAACATTGCCTCTGAAATACTACAGTTACACATTTTAAAGAAAAAGTTTAAATGTACACACTTTTTTATTTTTTTTATTAACGTTGATTTGGAGCACCTCTCAGATTCATAGCAATTATCTTTGTAACGACAAGGACTAGAATGTACAACTTCATACCAATTTACCAAAAATACAAAAGCGGCGCTATCTATCCCCTTCACGCTGACTGAGGTGCAACTCCGCCACAGGTAGCGGTCCCAAATTCCGGACAGATGACGTCATCGGGTCGGAATATGCTAGCCGCTTAACTACCTGCTTCGATTACAAGCATTCAAGCATAAGCCATTACGAAAATGAAAAAATAAAAATAAATAAATAAATAAATAAATATGTTTGGACATATCACACAACGCCATCTAGCCCCAAGCTAAGCAACCTAATGCTTGTGTTATGGTAACGAGATGGCTGATAAACTACTTATATACATTTTTTTTTTTGTAAATACATACATATTATAGATAGAAAAACACCCAGACTCGGAACAAATACTTGTAGGTCGTACAAATATTTGTTCCGTGCGGGAATCGAACCCGCGACATGCTGCACAGCAGTCAATCGCTCAACCACTGCGCCAACCGTGTCGTCAAAATGGAATAGTACCAATTTAATTTATTTTCTGTCTTCATCACATTCATAGCAATATCTTTGTAACGATAAAGACTAGACGTAAGTTTTACACCAATTTGCAAACCTTATTAAATGTACAAGTTTTTAAAATAATGGTGGTTTTCGGTGTCATACATTTTTTTTACAGGAGAATTTTTTCAATTTTGGTCCTAACATCGTAAAGAAAAAAAATTTCAACTCAAGATTTTTTTTCTAAGGCAAATAAAACGGTATTCAAAAAAATGGTATCTTATAACATTAGTAAGCTATTCAGAAATGTTAAATAAAAATCATACCTAAAAATGTCATCATTTGCAGCGACAGCATTAAAAAAGCTTAATTCTGGAAGACAAAATCGTAAAATTCGAAAAAAAATTAATATCCTGGTTACTGTAACGGTTTTTTTTTTAATATTCAAATTAGTTGTTGGAAATTAGGTAAGCTACCTACCCGTTACGTTTGATCCATTATTTACGGGACACCCTGTATATATGGTGCGGAATTTTTCAAGTTAAGCGTTCAATAAATATGCAATGAAGAAGGCCACGGACGATCAATCTACGCCAGTCTCAAGTGAAAACTGTTTATCATAATCTTCTTGGAACATGAAAATTTTCATGTTCCCCTCTTGTCGATCGTCCGGCACGATTGATGGACGGTTTTATGGTCGGACGACGAACATCTTGAAATAAAACTGTTTTGGCGTCACTTTTTGATGCTGTGTGTACTATTTTCGTTTTGGGTATTGGTAAAATACTTATACTCGTAACACATTTTTGTTGACTTTTAGCAGAATATATTGGAGTCTTCGCGGGTCTCAATCATTTGGCGTGACCGTTGTAAATTTACTTTACATGTGAATGTAAATATAAAAGTAAAGTTACTCTGTTTATATGAAATGTTTTTGACTATAGGAAGATTTGTAATGAAACGTCCAAGTGATTTCATGAACTATAAATTAATGTATACTGAATATTTTTTAACCTACTTCCAAAAGCAGAAAGTTCTCAATTCGACTGAGTGTTTTATTTTTGTGTGTTTGTTACGCGATTTCTCCGTCAAGTGTGGACCGATTTTGTTTTTTTTTTTTTTTTTTGAAATGGTATGCTCTCAAAATGGTCCCACTGTCACCAAGTCAGAACCTGATGAGGGGATTCCGTGGAAATCGAGGGAAACCCACAAATTTTACAGTAAGTCGTGCATTTGCTCTTTGAAGACCACAGATGGTCATCGGAACTACTGAATTATACCTTAGTATTTCACGGGTTGCGATTCGATTAAGTAATTTATGCTCGTCACAATGCATATGGTGATGGTGAATTCACCATCAGCTCCAGTTCTTCTGGTTCTTACTAGGAGAACTCCGCAATAATTAATGTCCCTGCATCGGTAAAAACATTGTTTTGTATAAGGTGTTGAGCAGTTGACATTAGGCTATTGTAACTTAGATAAGTTACAAACTGACCCACCAAAAAGTGAAAAAATAAAATAAAAAAAAACAACCGGCTTCCAATAAAACACTAAAAAGTGAAAAATAACTTTAAGTCTGTGGCAAAAAACTAAAATACAAATCTGAATACACCGACTTCCGAAATTAAAGTTATTTTTCACTTTATAGTGTGTTTTCGAAATCGGTTGTTTTTTTTTTGTAATTAAGATTTTATTTCAGAAAAAACACAAACAATTTTCCAAGTAAAAATAGAATATTCCAGACAGAAGTAGTGGCGGGTGGTGGTGTTGGTGTTTGTACTAGTGAAAAAATCATTGTATCACAAACACCAGAACACACAACACACATAACACACACACATCTGACGGATTCGAAAAATCGTCTGAACTTGACTTAAGTTTTAAAATTTCAATTTTGTGCTAGAAAGCTAGTTCGTCGTAAAAGTATCGTAAAAATAGCTTACAGGAATACCCCTGATTGAAATCCTGTGTATGCGCATTATTGATCCTGTATCTCTATGCTCCACTGGTGGCATATACAACATTATTTTTAGTATATGCGAAACCTTAATATAGTTTGTTCAGAATAAATAACTGAATCAATTCAAATAATTTTTATACCGTGTTATATTTTGCCCCAAAAATCTTTAAAAAGGTTACAATATGGACACCGCGCGACGAACACAAGTCACTGCAGGTCATAGCGGCACTAGGCATGGGCGCACAGCGGGCGCCGCGTGGTGATCATATTTTTGTACGGACAGCCAGGTAACATAATAAGCTTATAACTTTGTGATTTTTTATGATACAGTTTTGAAATTTTGTACATAATTCTTTACATAAAAATACTAGACACGTGTGTCGGGTTTCACATTATACTAAAACTGATGTAGTATATGTGTGATGCCTTGTGTTCTTTATTAGTGTTAACAGAAACGCTGTTCGATCCTTCACTGTCATCCATCATTTACAATTTTCGGATGACGAACGATATTCAACTACCAGTACTTACATAGTTGAATATTGTTTCTTCATCCAAAAAGTACGTAATTTTATTTTAGTATCTACAAATAAATTTTGTTTTGTTCGTAGCATCCTCTTCCCTTTTCGCGCCACTTATTTTTAGGGTTCCGAACCTCAAAAGGAAAAAAACGGAACCCCAGGATCACTCGTGTGTCTGTCTGTCTGTCTGTCCGTCTGTCACAGCCAGTTTGCTCCGAATCCAATGAACCGATTAAGTTGAAATTTGGTACACATATGAATTTCTCTGACCCAAACACGGACGGGTAAAGTAAATAAATTAAATCTGAATATAGAGGTCACTTTTGGGGGGCAAATAAGAAAATTAAAAAAAAAAGTTTTGCAAACTACACCATGTGGCATATCAAATAAAAGGGCTTACTATGAGGGTCTCAAATATATTTTTTTTTATAATTTTAAAATAAATTGTTTTAAAGTTATTTAAGAAAATAGACGAAAATTTACCATTCCCCCCCCTTATCTCCGAAACTACTAAGCCTAAAATTTTGAAAAAAATACAAAATATAGATCTTTACCTGTAGATTACAGGAAAACCTATAAGAAGTCTGTGGTCTTAAAATAACATGGTAAATATATCAATATTGTGAGTACAAACTTACATTTACAGTTGGAATGTATGGGAGAACATGTTTTTCAACTACAATGTTAAGTTTGTTCTTAAGATAAATTCATCCCAACTACGGAACCCTTCATTGTGCGTCCGACACGCACTTGGCCGGTTTTTTTATTTTCATTATTATCTTACTCGTCTTCAAACACAACATTTTCCAGACATACTCTCACGCAGAAAGCCTACTAAATTTCGTTTAAATGACTATTTATATACGCTCAACATTCAGACATACCTTGCTTATGAGACTTTTCTGCAGACGTTTCTTTTCGTCCCTTTTCTAATTATAGGAACAAAGCCATTACAAATTAAGATGGCGGACGTTAAGCGTTTCATTTTAATTCAAATGGATATTGTTATGTTTTTGTATTTTGAAAATTGTGTCAAGTTGAGAGGTTGGTCTTTGGAAAATAAATGTTTAGCTTTATGAATTATTTCGCCCAAAAATGGCTGTAGAAAATTTGACTCAAAATAACCAAATTTTCAGCAGCTTCAAAGTGAAGCTGCTGAAAATTTGGTTATTTTGAGTAAGGTTAAAGTAACCTTATTACCTATTGTTTGTAGCACCATGCGTGGTGATTAATGTAGGTACTATATGGTCATCAAATCAATCACCATGCTAACTATTCACTCTACGAGTAGATTAAAGATCGCAGCAATTGATGCTCTTGCTCATTTTAAAAATATTTCATTCGCCTTTACTCAACCCAGGAGAGCGTGCAAAAGCTTATGAACCGAACCGTATACGTTGCGTTCACTCACAATTTCCATCCAAAATCATCATAAACGAAGAACTATAAACAGAAAACCATCAGTAAACAGCTCCCAAACGAAATGGAGTAAAAATAAAGACACATAAAACCTTCGTATTGTAGCTGCAAATCGTTTCACTGACCGCTCCAGCATAAATTAGAATTGATATACTCGTAAACAAGTTTATACGTTGAGCTTCAGTCGCACATTGAATATTAATTTTATGTTTTCTGTTACTGTGTCTATTCTTGGTGTTACGTTTTGCTGTAGATGTTATAGTGGGTGTGATTTGGTTTGATTTGGTAAGAGATGGTTGAAGTTTCTAAAAAATATCTTAATACGTCCTTAAGGTGACGGAAACCGACTTTTAATAATTTTAAACTGAAGACCATGTCTAAACGAGTAGTGTTCTTGATTTTGGAAAAATATATGTTAAATAAATTTGAGTATGTTTTAAATAACTTAAGAAGTGAATATGATTATATTACATAGTGTAATTAATTTGTGAAGTTATGTCTAACGCGGATAAAAAACAGAATCACGCAAAAACTATCAAGCGTATTTTTATGAAACCTTCACTATTTTAAAGATAATTTAATTATTCATCTTTTAGTATACGTGTTTTAATATAATACCTTTTGTTTTATGTATAATAAATTAATAATGCATCTAATTTGGGACAGCGCTCCTTGATGGGTGAGTCCTATTACTGGGTACGTCCGTACGACGCGTTGCGTGAGCTCAGCACAAAACTCACAAGCTGACCACTCAAGGCCATTGGCATGTATCTGCGTCTTAATAAGGTGGTCGGTATAAATTGGCTACGGAGGGTGGTGAACCGGGTGATGTGGTACAACTTGGGAGAGGCCTATGCCCACCAGTAGACTGTTATAATGTTGAGTTGATTGAAACAAAAATACAAAGTTTTCGTAGCAAAAGCAGACAGATGAGAGGAACTCAGATGCGGTAAACCAGATAAATAGACCAGACGGAGACATCACCACAGATTAATACAGATGGGACAGTCCGTAGTTTAGATATAGAGCTACAAGTACACGGCGGGCTCATCTCACAGGATTAGTTCAGTGTAGGCTGCTGCGCACCGGCCGGCTCGCACGTTAGTTCGATACTCACTCACGCGCCGCATCGTAAAAGAAGACAACCCTAACGAGTCAGAAGGTATAAAAGTTACGCGATAGGAAGAGAGGCAACTTACAGGTGAATATAACTGTAGGTAACTTCGATCAATAATAGTACTATTGATCGAAGGTAGGTAATGAAGCGTTGTGCGACCTGAATTGCACTTTATTGTGTCGTAGCAAGAGTCGCTTTGTATTTAAATGATTTTGCGGTGTCCCATTTGTATTAATCTGTGACATCACTTAAAATGTGAAAATGATCTAGCAATAAGTAATACATTTGAGACAGTAAAAATAACCCGAAAATTTAATAAAGCAAATCCCGCGTTGGCCCAAAAAATCAATACCGAATACTTGGCAATCACTGGTCCAATATATGTAAATATCAGTGGACACCTCTCGGATGTTCGATGACAATGTTACAATAGTGTCGGACTCAATATAGTCCGGACTGTTGTATTGCATGTCGATTTTTATTATCTGTGGTTGAATATGTCGGTGCGGTATTTAATTTGATTAACGTATTGAGAGAAATAGATGTGGCATTTTCCGTGCATCGTGCTTTCGTGCATGATAGTGAAATGATTGGCAGGAATTATACCTTTTTATAAGCTGTGTGTATGTTGAGAGTTGTGCTGTTCATTTAACTGGAAGACCTCCCACAAGGTGGACCGATGACCTGGTGAAGGTCTCAGAAATCGGCTGGATGCGAGAAGCATAGAACCGGTCGAACTGGCGGTGCTTGTGGGATGTCCAGTAGTGGATGTCTTTCGGCTGAAATGATGTTGATATTGTTATATAGTACTTATTTAGAAAAAAAACAAAAAAAAAAAAACGATCACTGTCTTTACATAATCCAAAAGATTTAAAAATGGAACTCGCAAAAAAGTTTTGTGTAAGTATAAGTGACTAATGGACATACCAGAAATATTGGTGTACTTTACATAAATTTCGTAACGCTTCCGTTCATAGTAATGTGGTTTGGAAAAGCGGTTGTTTTCAGAGCTACTTAAATGTAAGGTTATTTCAGGAGTTGTCAACAGCAGGTAATCAGTGGTCGAAAACAATTAAAGCGACATGCCCTCTTAATGGAAGTGTATTGTATGTGTATCCGTCTAATTTATCTTCCCACTCAGCTACTATGTATTACATAGATAAAAAAAAACTTTTTTACAAAAAAATACAACCGACTTCCAAAAACAACACTACAAAGTGAAAAATAACTTTAATTTCGGAAGTCAGTGTCTAGTTAAATGTATTTTCGTTTTTTGCTAACGACTTCCGAAATTAAAGTTATTTTTCACTTTGTAGTGTTGTTTTTGGATGTCGGTTGTATTTTTTTGTAAAAAAGTTTTTATTTTTCACTTTTTAGTTGTGTACCTACCCCACACAAATTCTTATACCACTATCTACAAAACAAACCAGAACATCATCCATATAAAAGTCGGGAAAAAATACGTATTATTGAAGCTAACTCAAAAACTACCAAGGCAAAGTTAATCAATTTTATATGGGACCAACTGTGATGTATACCCTCTCGAATAAAACAAAAAAAATCCAAATCGGTCCAGCCATCTTCGAGTAATCGGGGAACATACATGGTTCCGACGAATTGAGAACCTCCTCCTTTTTGAAGTCGGTTAATGAAGTCGCTTCCGCTGTCTGTTCGCTTAGATCTTTTAAACTACTCAACGGATTTTAATGCAGCTTTCAGCAATAGATAGAATGATTCAAGAGGAAGGTTGTTAAGAAGACAAAAATTGGAACAGTTGCCGGGAAAATGGGAAAATTTCGGAAAACTGAAAGTACATTTTCTATGGGAATTTTGTATGAATTATTGAAATTTGGACGTCTGACGTCTGTCGGGTTAGCTAGTTAAGTATATAGCTTGGCTATGTGGTTATTTTAACTTGGTTTGATCCTCGACTACTTTCAAGAAATTGGTGATCTTGCAAAAAGATTTTCTCAATTAGTGTTAAGTACTTACTTCACACTTTTAGAAATCCAGAAATTACTACAGACAGCTTGACACTCCCAAAAAGTCTACCCTTCATATATTTGGAAATAGGTTGATGTTTTTGATCAAGGTCTAATTCATAGAAATCTATATAAATAAAAAGAGAAGTCCTGACTGACTGACTCATCAACGCCCAGCCCAAACCCTTGGACTTAGAAAGCTGAAATTTTGCACAGAGGGTTTCCTTTATAATGTAGACAAGGAATGAGGAAGGATTTCCCGGTAGTACGTTCCCGTGGGATATTTTCCGAAATCCACGCGGGCGAAGCCGCGCGGGAAGTGCTAGTAGTATATAATAGTCAGATCAATTTTTTTCCTGAACCCCTTTGGTATTTACCACTCCATAAGTTTATGTTAACTTGGCTTGCAATGATTTTATTAATTCACAACAAATCATCCCTCCCAAACATTATTAAAACCATAATTTGTACCACAATCTTTCATTTTTAGGGTTCCGTACCTCAAAAAGAAAAAATGGAACCCTTATAGGATCACTTCGTTGTCCGTGTGACTGTCTGCCTGTCTGTCTGTCAAGACTCTTTTTCACAGAAACGCATGGAGGTATCAAGGTGAAATTAATATCTAATACGTAGGTCTACGGTGCCTTGAAGCTCTTAAAAATCAAGCTTCTAAGTCAACGCAATATAAAGATACGGCCAATTATGCGACATATTTTGATACTCGCAAGTAAATCAAAACCTATAGGGGTTTTACCGTTGACCTATAATCATGTTTGGCAAGAAGCAAGGTCTCACAGCACTAGTAAAGGAAAAAGTCCGAAAATCGTTAATTTGTAGGTAATTTTATCACAAAAAAAAATTTTTTTTTGGTTTACAGACTTAAATTTGCGGTTGGAGAATTGACCGTGATTTATAACCGAGTGCACCATCAATGTATGGGAGAACATGTTTTTCAACTACAATGTTAAGTTTGTTTTTGGGATAAATTCTTTTCAACTACGGAACCCTTCATTGTGCGTGGTCCGACACGCACTTGGCCGGTTTTTTATTTCATTAACCGTAATCGTAACGTACGACAATTTTCGGCACGTTCCGGTACCGACTCACCTAACTCCGGTACCGACTCGGTTTGCCATTCCTTGTGCATTTCCGCGAAATTAATATTGGTTGGGGCCACGTGAGCCGAATCTTATGAAGCTCTATATTTTCTTTTATGGAATTTGGGATCGTTCCATTTCTTAACTTTTAAAAGTTATTTTTCAAACATTATTTGAGTTGGAGTTGGTTGATAAATTTTGTGCTTACATATTGTAAACGGCGGCTGAATACGAATAGGCTACGCAATCGTTTCGCTTTGAAGATGTGACTAAGAACTTCTTTAGGGGTATTTTTGTGGAGTGGAGAGTTCATCCCGATGCAAACATATCTTAATCTATCATATCTGTCGTAATTTAGTTGTTTTTAGTTTTTATTGTTTTTTTACGGACGATTTTTAACGTGCACGACTTTCTACGTTGTTCTCACATTTATATTTTCAACATGAACGATGTAACCAATATTTTGTAAAATATTTTGATTTAAAGGAGTGTCCGTGGAGTTTCTTGCCCGTTCTTCTCCATAGGGAACTATGGGCAACTAGCTTCATCTTTCTGACTGACCGACCCATTGACAATTCGAAAGTGCCTGTAATTGGTTTATTTGAAATAAATGCTTTGAGTTTGATCTCTAAACTGCTTCCCTGAAAAGTGAGGGCAGCTTATAGGGCAGTTGACGTCAACTATTGACGTTTACAGGGTGATCTTTGTCTAGACTGTGACGTGTTTTGTGAAGACATTCTCTCTAATGATATGGCAAAGATTAAAAACATAGGTGTCGCAAAGTTCACGTTCTTACCATATTATTTACGAAACTCCTTTTTTTAGACTACATTTTATGATTTAGTTTTGGATCATCGGTAAATGGAAGAAGCATCGTTTTTAATATATTCTGGGAGGGTAGTGTTAGGTGGTAGGTACTATCCATTACTTTAGTGTAGCAACACTGGCGCCATTCTTCTCTCTCAATGGCTCAATCTCTCAATATCGCAATAAAAGTAATTTATTACTTACCTATCGGTGGACTTTATATTTTCTGATCTGACCTCCCAGAAGACGTCCTAGCTATCTGCTGCCGCTTCTCTTAGTATTCATCCTGCACACGACCACTTTACAGATATATTAAAAATAAGGGAGGGTTACATGAAAAATAAAACAAATGAAGGTAAAATAAACAAAACACAGGTTGGATTATATTTTTATAATCAATACAAAAATTACAGACTTAGAATGAGATTATTAATTAAGCAACTGTGTTCTATTTTAATTGTTAAAGTATTTATTGTAAATGCGCCAGTTACCTATACATAAATAAGCGATTTATTATTATTATTAGTTATTAAAACAAAAGAGTAAGATTTTTGTTTAAAAAACAAAGTATTCTCAAGTTTTGCGGAGATAGGCGATTTCACTTGTCTGTTTGAATGATAGCCGTTTGCGTAGATGTGACGCATATTTTCCCCAAAACTTGCTTTTTACATTGTTATTTTATTTTGTTGTCCTTTGCGTCATGTTTACCGCAAATAAACGTATTTTCTTTCTTTCTTACCTTCTATGGAAAATAGTCTCTTAGATGCGACAGAACACATTTTGAAACTAAAGTATTTCAGCGCCATTTTTTGACGTCATTGTTCGTGCCTCGTTTGGAACGAAATAGATGAAAAAGCACGCGCGTTTACATTACTTTTTTGAAACGCGAAATTTGAAAAGTATCGCAGTACCGTCAATAAAAATTATGCCGATGCCGATATATCGGCAAACCCAAAATATCGCCGATATATCGGCACCGGTATCGCTATTAGATACACCCCTAATTAAAAGAGATAAAAGCTAAACACCACCCAAGTCTTTCTAAAATACGGATGTGTTTTATTCCTAAATTATTACACAATGAGCCTTATCTTGCTATTCCCATTTTTTTCTCTCAAACGGTTCGCACTGCGTTTGACATGAAAACCTGAGAAGGCGGCCTACTCGCTTATTAAACACGTTTTATTCACAAAATGACGTGATATACACGGTTTATGTTTTTGATTAAAAAGCTGCCATGCTCAGTCTCTTTACGAGTTTTACGGAGCTAGCTGAGTTAGGAGGCGCACACAAAGAGTGGAGTTCATTTTTTCTTTTATTAGTTGATGGAGAATGATTATCGATTTGTTTCTACCATTCTTCTTGACCAGAGCTATATGCAAACACTTATACGTTATTTTGTTTTAGAAATATCAGCAAACTTATTACTATGCGGCTTATACAGAGTTGCGATTAAGTTATCACATTCATCAAAACCACGTATTTAGTACATGATTCTGGACCACGAGAAGCTCGTGGCTAAGTAATAAAAGCCGCACGGGTCGATCCATCAGGTTAAGCTACGCCTGTCGGGGTTGGTCCGTGGATGGGTGACCATCTTTACACACCGAGACTTCTCCGTGCCTCGAAAAGCACGTTAAGCCGTTGGTCCCGGCTGTCATTCCTGGATCTTTGACAGTCGTTACGGGTAGTCAGAAGCCCGAAAGTCTGACAACTAATCTTACCAAGGGGTATCGTATTACCCAGTTACTGGGTTGTGGAGGTCAGATAGGTAGTCGCTCCATGTAAAATACTGGAATTCAGCTGTATCCGGTTAGACTGGAAGCCGACCCCAACATAGTTGGGAAAAGGCTAGGCAGATTGATTCTGGAACCCCCTTGAAATTTTTCGTCGGGTGCCTACTAAAAAAAATCTGTTGTTTCCTACAAAAGTGCAATACCTACGCGGTCAAAATGTATGGAACAGGAGATTTTTTTTAAAATAACCTTTAAAGAATTTCAAAGCAGAGGTTCAGAATCATGTACTGAATACGTGGTTTCTATTAATGTACCCAAATCTATCGTCGCCATTAATCCTGACTAACACAAAGGACCTTTTAATAATCGACCTTGAAAATTAAATAATCCCGACAGCAATATTACGTAACCAGACTGGGTTGCGTAATATTGCTGTCGACACTGTGTGTGTACACACACATTCAACACAACATCTCCTCGATTAACATACATAATCACATTCTCTCCCCATATCACACTACGTACGTAAATAATTATCCTAGATTCTCGCGTCGCGTTTTAATGGCGTTACAGCCGGTCTGCCTGAACGCACCCCTTGCCAGATGAAAATTAAGTTGGATTCAACGCTGAATGAACAGTTTAAATTTTGCGCTCGAAATTAATATCTTGTCCTGAGCTGTTTTTCGTACGCAATTTTCGTACCGAAGATTATTTTCTTGTTTAATTGTCGAACTGAGTTAGGACTTTCTTGGAAATATACGTTTTTTGGATTAATTTTGGGGATAAAGGTGCGTTAAGCCAGATGGATACATCAGTTCTGTTTCAGTGAAGTGAGAAGGTGACAGGAAATTGTTAGATTTAGTCATTTCAAATCTTGATAAAGGTAAATAAAAATCTCAAGATTTATCAGTAAATAATTGGTGGCTTTAGTGATTAAGGTCAGAAGAATAGACCTTTTATTCTTGTGAATATCATAGAAGACTTCTAAGAAATCCTACTTGAAGAAAAATCCGCATTGAATCACACATCTTGGTCTCAGCTGTCTGACGTGTACCTATCTCAAAACCCGCACTCAAATTCCAACGTATTTATTTCAACTATACCAATTACATGCACTTTTGAATTACCAACGGGACGGACTAGCCCATTCTAAAGCGTAAAGTTGGTCCCGACTGTCATTCGTGGATCTTTGACAGTCGTTTCGGGTTGTCAGAAGCCCGAAAGTCTGACAATCAGTATTACCAAGGGATATCGTATTACCCAGTAACTGGGTTGCTCGGTTGTGGAGGTCAGATAGGCAGTCGCTCCATGTAAAATACTGGTATTCATGGTTAGACTGGAAGCCGACCCCAACATAGCTGGGAAAAGGCTATGGAGAAGAACAGGCAAGAAACTCCACGGACACTCTTTTAAATAAAAGTATTGTTACAAAATATAGGTTACATTATTTATGTAGAAATTATACTTGTGAGAACGATGTTAAAAAGACGTGCACGATAAAAGCGTCCGTAATAAAAAGATTAAAAAAAAAACAATTCAAAAATTAAAATAAGCCGTGTAGCTAAGAGACGACCATATTGTTTTGTATGTAAGCACCTATTGTTACTCAAACAAACTGTAAATGACTGAAGACAACAACATATGATAAAATAGACATTACATAGCTTCCTTACGGCATTTTATTCAGTCAATGATCCTGTCGTGAATATGATAATTTTATAACCCATGAAAAAGTAGTAAAAGTTTATTGCTTATGTCCAATTGCAGTTAGACAAGTCTTTGTTACTGTCGTTCGATTTGCTGCTAGCGGTATTTCACAGTGTATTCTTGATGGCTTTGGTAGATAATAATTAGAAATGACAGTTCTATAGAATGTTATTATCAACTGCCATTTTGCAACCTATCATGTATGACGGAATTGTTCCTCTTAAAAAGTAAAAAAAAAGTCCGCGATAGCATATATCAATCTGCCTAGCCTTTTCCCAACTATGTTGGGGTCGGCTTCCAGTCTAACCGGATGCAGCTGAATACCAGTATTTTACATGGAGCGACTGCCTATCTGACCTCCACAACCCATTAACTGGGTAATACGATACCTCTTGGCAAGACTGGTTGTCAGACTTTCGGGCTTATGACGACCCGTAACGACAGTCAAAGATCCACGAATGACAGCCGGGACCAGCTTAACGTGCTTTCCGAGGCACGGAGGAGTCTCGATATGTAAAGATGGTCACCCATCCACAGACAACCCGTAGCTTAACCTGATGGATCGACCCGTGCGGCTGTTATTACTTAGCTACGAGGTCGTCCGCGATAGCATAATGTCTATCTTTTAAGGTCGGCTCACTATAACTTTTTAAATGGTAATCGAATTTGTTATAAAATAATGCATTATTTGCGAAGGTAAAAGGAAGATAAACATAGTATTAACCCTTATCAAAATAAATACGTTATTCATCAGA
Source organism: Cosmia pyralina (assembly GCA_946251885.1). Lineage (NCBI taxonomy): Eukaryota > Metazoa > Arthropoda > Insecta > Lepidoptera > Noctuidae > Cosmia > Cosmia pyralina. Next base: position 5,892,151 of record OX276347.1, on the reverse strand, counting down.
AGTATTTAATTTTGTACAAAGTTGCCCTCACATCATTTCATTTCAATGAATAGGCTATTTAACATCACGCTTGAACCCTTAAGAGCTGAGCATAAATAAAAGAAGTCAGAAAGAACGCTAAGCAAAAACGAAGTAATAGTGCGGGCAGGCGATGCAATGCGACAGGCGGGGTGGATCGGGGGAACAAGAAATTTCACGCTGACGAAGTCGCAGGCAGAAGCTTTTTGGAGCAGTGGTGGCCCAGTGATAACGGCCCCGGCTTACGAGTCGTGGGTTCGAACCCAGGCAAGGGCTTTACTTTGTGTAAACAATTTCATCACCACTGCTCTCAAAACGGTGAAGGAAAACATCGTGAGGAAATCAATTGTCCTAGAACCAAAAATTCGAAGACATGTGACGTCCACCAACCGTCACTGGGCCCGCGTGGTGGAATACGGCCCACTCCCTATCGAAGAGAGGAGGCCTGTGTCCAAGCAGTGGGAACATTATTTATTTATTTATACAATACACACCCAATGCGATAATGTGATTAAATGATTATCATTTATTAGTTAATAAGTCGAGAGTCACCCTCACGAATTCCGCCAATGTACAGCTAAAAATATCAATCCTTTGTGAGGCGCTGTTTATTAACCTTAGGGCTCTTGCAACCGGTGGGAATTTGCCTACGTTAGTGCGAGCCACTGGAACATCAATCATCATCATTATAGGCTGATTAAGTATGCTTATGCTAAACTTTTCCGAAGATCTGAGAAGTGGCAATCGCTTTCAAAGCGTATCGTATTTCTTCAACGACTTTCAGCAGCCGTAGTTGGTTGGTCACTGTTCCAGAGATTAGCACGTTCAAACATACAAACAAAAAAAACAAACTCTTCAGCTTTATTATTACCTGGTATAGATAGATGTGATGCGATTAATAATCTCCAAAATACGAAATAGCGATGGTTGTCACCTCGGACCAGATACTGTTGCGAATGAAAAAAAAAATGTTGGAAACTGATGAAATATATATGCTAAAATGAATAAGGCTGTCCCTTTTTGAACAAATCTCGCGTTAGCGAAGAAGATACTAACAACTTCTAAAGTTAGTTTTATGTTATGAGATCCTGTGAGGTACAGTCAACAAAAGAGATATCTAGGCAGGGTATACTAACATATCTGTATGTGAATTGCTTCATGTTCAATTTTATATAATATATTACTTTGTTTTTGCAACACACCAACAGAAAATTGTATATTTTCACGAAATTTAACATGAAACAATTCACATACAAATATGTTAATATACCTTGCCTAGATATCTCTTTTGTTGACTGTAACCTTTTAGACGAGATTTAATTCAGACCTCTCAAAGCCGTTAGCAAGGATCTGTTTTCATTACGATGTCAAAGTTATGGATTTAAGAATACTAAAGTCACTTTTCGAGTATGTCTGTGTGACCGCATTGTCCTTCTCAACTTTGCAAGGGATTTCACCGTCATTTAGAGAATTTATTCTGGAGGAGAATTATGTCTAATATACTTAAGGCGAGTAGTGCTGCCAACTAGCGCCACCATTGAGAAAAAATAATAAGTCAGGAGATATGGAACATTTTGTTTCCTATGCTCACATTTTTAGTCAGATGAGGTAGAATTTTTTGTATCAAAAAAATCAACACTAAACCTCCTAGGTTCGAAGTTATAGCAGTTAACGGCCGTTTCTTTCTCAATGGTGGCGCTAGTTAGCAGCTCTACTCTAAGCTCTACTCGCCTTAATGTTAAACTTACATTATAATAAAAAAATTACTTTAAAAAAAGTAAAAATCCACTTCAAAACCGAAAACAAATAAAATAACTTTCATAAAAAATTTAACAGCATCTGAAGTCGTTGTCAAGCTAAGGTGCATTGAAGAATGGAAGATTTCAGAAGCTGTTAAGTTTTTGATGAAAGTTATTTTATTCGTTTTGGGATTTGAAGTCGGTTTTTACTTTTTTTAAAGTAAATTTATTTTTCCATTTTCAGTTGAATATGCAATTAGGACAATTACATGAACCCAAGACGAACGAAAAGAAGAATCATCACAAAATCCACTTAGAAATGTCAGAGATACAGTACATTTATGCATATAACTTCGTACAAAAAAACAATTACGTACTGTAAAACCTTCCAGAAAGTATGCAGATTACGGTAGTGAAAGAATCATCGAAATTGGTTCAAGAGTTTTTGAGAAAATCTCGGAAAAACAAACATACATACGGGTTGAATACAGAACCTCCTTTTTTGAAGTCGGTTAAAAATATATATGTTTTGTCAAGTCGTAAAAAACTTGCGAAGCAGAGGCGGGTTGCTAGTATTTTATAAAGCTTTCAACAAACGTTACGACTAAACTTATTTTTTGTTTCACGATACTTTATGCTGCTTTTGAAAATCGTGTACATACTTTCTAAAGCGAGCTCGTGGCTAAGTAATAACAGCCGCACGGGTCGATCCATCAGGTTAAGCTACGCTTGCCGGGGTTGGTCCGTGGATGGGTGACCATCTTTACATACCGAGACTCCTCCATGCCTCGGAAAGCACGTTAAGCCGTTGGTCCCGGCTGTCATTCGTGGATCTTTGACAGTCGATACGGGTCGTCAGAAGCCCGAAAGTCTGACAACCAGCCTTACCAAGGGGTATCGTATTACCCAGTTAATGGGTTATGGAGGTAGTCGCTCCATGTAAAATACTGGTATTCAGCTGCATCTGGTTAGACTGGAAGCCGACCCCAACATAATTGGGAAAAGGCTAGACAGATTGACTATCTAAAGCACAGGCCACACTTAGAACGAAACGAAACGAAGTTAAGTTCGTTTAGCTTTCTTCCACGTATTTTCATACTTCGGTGCACACCTTCACACCGAATATGAATGGAAGTATGAAAAGACCTGAGGAAAGCTATATGAACTTACTTCGTTTCGATGCGTTCCCAGTGTGGACTGCCTTTAATGCTGCAAAGAGGTTATCAGTTAGGTAACATAAAATAGCCCGTAGCTACATACTGATTTTTCAACTTGTCCTGACAGATTAGGTACCTAATTGAGCATTTTTTTCTATAAATTAAATAAATAAGAAGTTTTCAAAAAGATCATAAAAATTTACTTTAAGGAAACTAAAAACCGACTTCAAAAACCTAAAACGATTAAGATAATTTTCTTAAAAAAACTTAACAGCTGCTGAAGTCGGTGCCAAGCTAAGGTGCATTGAAGAACTGAAGACACCGACTTCAGAATCTGTTAAGTTTTTTAAGAAAGTTATTTTATTCGTTTTAGGTTTTTGAAGTCGGTTTTTACATTTTTAGTTGAATATACGATGACATAGGTAAAGCCCAAAACGAACGAAAAGAAGAATCATCAAAATCCGCTTAGAAATGACGGAGATAGAAGGAAAGAAAGAAAGAAAAACTGTTTATTCACATGAAAGTGACGCAACATTACAGAGTTATCTTATATCTAGGCTTAAAAACTAAAACAGAACGGAAATTTGCGGAAACGGAAAGATCCAGTACGTTATGCATATAACTTCGTACAAAAGAACAATTACCTAATGTATTAATACTAAAACCTTCCGAGGAGTATGTAGATCAAATTAGTGAAATAATCATCAAAATTGGTAAATGAGTTTTTGAGAAAATCGCGGACATACAAACAGACATACATACATACAAACGGTTCGAATACAGAACCTCCGCTTATGAAGTCGGTTAAAAAGTAAAATCCATATCACTAAACCGTCAGATTGCCGTCTTCCATGAAAGGTTGTTGAGTTAACGAGCCTATAAATTTATCTCATTCAGAAGTTGAACGCACCCCGTGTCTGTGACTCGACAACTTTCCCTTTGACTAGTAACTACTAAAGTAAATTGCTGTAGGTTCCTTCGCGTCTCGCGAACAATTTCTCAACATCAAAATAAATTATTACTGAAGTTAACTCAATGATGCCTTCAAGTTTCTTGTGTATTTTCCTGTGCAAATTGATTTTGGAGTGATTCGGCCGAAATTTTTGATTAATATTTTGACGCAATGTTGTTACGGTAAATTAGTTTGTTGTTATCTTTTGGGTTCTTCGTTTTAGTTTGTAATTGCGCTTTGCTGGTGGCTACCACGTAACCTGATACAACGGAGGTACTGTGAATATGAAAAAAATGTGCAATATAATAATACATAAATAGAGGAGAGGAGAGAGGAGCTCGTGGATAAGTAATAACAGCCGCATGGGTCGATCCATCAGGTTAAGCTACGCTTGCTGCGATCGGTCCGTGGATGGGTGACCATCTTTACATACCGAGACTCCTCCGTGCCTCGGACAGTACGTTAAGTCGTTGGTCCCGGCTGTCATCCGTGAATCTTTGACAGACGTTACGGGTCGTCAGAAGCCCGAAAGTCTGACAACCAGTCTTAACAAGGGGTATCGTTTTACCCAGTTACTGGGTTGTGGAGGTCAGATAGGCAGTCGCTTCATGTAAAATACTGATATTCAGCTGCATCCGTTTAGACTGGAAGCCGACCCCAACATAGTTGGGAAAAGGCTAGGCAGATTGATTTTGATAATAATAAATAAATAAACCATTCCATAGATAAATACCTTAACCTAAACATACATATTTGAATATAAACTAAACTTGTGTCAATTAATAAGGCTTAAGACGATGTTAGTAGCACTTCACTTTGCACTAGCTTGACTTTGTGCTGTCCTGTGGTGCTAGTCCGCGGAAGCGACGGAACACCACGTCCTGCGGCCAAAAGTCTTCTTCCATGACGAGGGGCAGATAACAGTTCGGTACACGCACCACGAACGCTTTGAAGTTGAGTGGCGGCGCGACTCCAATAACTGCACCCTCGGCGTGTACCTTAGAGGCTAACTTAGGGCTCCGTAGGCGCTTTGCCGCAGCGATTCTTGTTAATTCGCGATCGGCGCTTCCTCCTGTGCACCGTCACGAAACCCTCAGCATTATCAGCCCTGTTAATAATGAATTCAGGGTGCTGATTAGGTTGCCCCAATTGTACAGCGCATAAGGGATGTTCGCCGAATCGCCTGTTTCTATTCGCGAAAACGATGCACACCCCTGGTGCGCAGGGTTGGGGCTGGTTCCAGCGGCATCCTGAGGGCATTCGCGCCGAGGTTCGATTGTCAGTACCTGAACCATTGCTGTATGGTTCACGTACTGAGCAATCGAACTCTGTAATTATGTATGTAGTCTTTTTAATTATATGTGTTTTTTTTTATATTGTTGTGTCTATGATCCTATTTGATGGTCGAAATAAACGTTTTTCTTTATTATTATGCATTTAAAATATCTTTCTTTCTTTCCTACAACGTCTGATTTCCCATATTTATCACTTCCTACCTTCTTAGGAGAAGTAATATTTATATAGTATGATTTATAAGTAGGCTTATAAATCATATAAGCACCAAAATTTCACACGTTTAATATTATATAACTCCCCGCTTGCCTTATTAACGACGCGGTGACACTCTTTAATAAGTCGGCGATGTTGCAGAATTTTGACATCAAAGGGGCCCAGGGTAGGGGAAGCATTGAAATATGGATGTATGAACGACGTTTTATTAAAGCTTCACGGATGAACAGATTTCGCGTTTGAAAGCATTTCTGATGAGCTGAGAGGTCTTTATTTTTGTTAAATATATGCATATCTTATGTGGTTAAAGAATTTAGCTAAGTAGTTAAATATTTCCGTCGACAGACAATTCTCAAATAAAAACAATGTAAAGACAGTCACCCATCCACGGACCTACCCTGGCAAGCGTAGCTAAATCTGATGGATCGGCCCGAGCGGCTGTTATTACTTAGCCACGAGAATTATTATGACATTTTAATTACCTACTACAATCAGTTTGAATATTAACGTGCTTTCCGAGGCACGGAGGAGTCTCGGTATGTAAAGTATAGTCAGCAGCTGCACGTCATGACTCTGACAAGAAAGCTTCCACTCAGCATCATGCTGCGCTGTAGAGGACCACAGCACAGCGCTGATTTTCAGTCGGCATCCGAAAAAGATAACATTTATGTTTTATGATTATAAAACTAGTAATAAAACACTGTTGTATTTGCAATAGTGCTTTAATCTAGTGAGATTAAAGCACTATTGCACATACATAATTTTTTCTAGTGAGAAAAGGAACACAAAACGTGTGTGTAAGTATATGCATTAGAATGATGCCAAACTTAACCACCTACTAATTTTTAACAGCATGAAAATAAGCAATATTACCCCGAAAATGTATAAAAATGTACCTTGTACTCAAACCCGTCGTTTTATTTAAGACGCAGATCGCGCCAGTGGCCTTGAGTGGTTAGCTTGCGCGTTCTGTACTGAGCTCACGCAATGCGTTGTACGTCCACCTACTCGTAGTAATAGCACACGCCCATCAAGGAGCGCTGTCTCAAATTAGACGCATTTTTATTAATTTAATAAAACAAAAGTATTATATTAAAATATGTAGGTATACTAAAAGATAAATAATTAATTTATCTTTAAAATGGTGAAGGTTTCATAAAAATATGCTTGATAGTTTTTGCGTGATTCTCAGTTTATTTATCCGCGTTAGACATAACTTTACAAATTAATTACGTAAACTTAAATTAATCTAAATTGTTCACATACCTATTAAGTTATTAAGAAAATGCTCTAATTTAACATATATTTTTTCCAAATCATTAACAATATTTGTTTAGACGTGATCTTCAGTTAAAAGTCGGTTATCGTCACCTTAACACCGTACTTAAAGTCTCCTTAAACACATACATTACAGCACATTTCATACAACACGTGCTTCCAAACTTCGCTCGAAACTTCGCAGCGTACGACGATATCCTTGTCGTGACTTGGCAGCCGTTCGATGTTGCGCTGTGTACTTGTACTCGCTGTACTTATACTGAAGGCTTCAGCACATTACACGGTTGATGTAGTGATCAACAAGTGACTGGAAAATTTAGTGCGATTGGTATTTTTAAGGTTTTGTTATTAGGAATTTCTCAGTAGCAGTCCGGGGCGTGGATTTGTGCCCGGTTGATGGCTTTAAACTCGCCCCTATTGCCATCAACATATGGAACTTAAAACATAACTGGTGTAATATGTGTACCTACTACTATAGGTACACCTCTACCTATTCCTTCGGAATAAGCAAGTGTGATGTTATGTTAAACTCAATAAAAACGCGCTCCCGCGATGTTTGTAAAAGATGTAGTTTAGTGTGCCTAAGTAGTTAGGCTCCATTTACACGGTGCAAGATTCTGGAACGTTCAAGAGCAATAATCGCATGCCATAAAGCACGTTAAAAATTTTATTGCCGTTCAAGAATTGCATGCAAGTGTTTACACGCGTGCGATGTCTATGAAATGGCATACAAATGAAGGTAACTTTTGCCATTCAATAAAATCACATTTGACTTTTACTAAGGCAATAAAATTGCAAGGCAAATTTTGCCTCGTCTAAACAGAGTTCCACGTCTTTCTACAATTGGTTCAAGTATTACTCGTATTAGTGCTGCCAAATATTTCATTCAATTTTATTGAACGTCTTGTTTCGTTCGATCATGTTTGAAAGATGGAAAATTTTCATGCCAGAATTGAATTCGATTTTATTGTACGTGCTGTTTACATCTATACCAATTTTGAACGGCAGCTAACTTGCCCGTATCGTGCAACAATATTGTACGTGCTGTTTACACCTATACCAATTTTGAACGGCAGCTAACTTGCCCGTATCGTGCAACAATATTGTACGTGTTGTTTAGACGGTGCCAGATAATTGTCCTTCAATTTTATGGTATGCCACAGGCACCGTGCACCGTGCACCGTGTAAATGGAGCATTACTCAAGAAGCGGACGCCTTAACCTCTGGGCTATCACTTAAAATGTTCGGAGATATTCCTTTCGAAGCTCCGAACAGTGTTAAGATGGTTGTCTGATCGTAAAAGCAAGTTACAGGCATTTTATTGCAAATTGCATGCGTGGATTTTTCCACCGAAGGCTTTGATGGGTGTTGGAATCGATATGTGGATTGTTGGCATGTTGTTATTGTGTTTACTAAGTTATAGAATCGATGTGTATGAAAAGAAGTTTCTGTGTCCACCTTGAAAGAACCAGTAAAAATTTTGCTTTAACGATGAAAATATTGAGTTACTAAAATAAATATAAAGAAAGAAAAAAAGTTTATTCTGCACAAACAAGGTGCACATTACAATTTTTTTTACAAAATACTTTCTCTATTGTGGAAGGCAACTGTGAAAATGGCGCTGTCGTAGCTCATTGATGTTAAAAACCTCAATGTCGTAGCTAGTTCCCAACACAAGCTAATAATGCAAGGCGTGAGGTGGTTTTATGTTATTTTTGCGAAAATTACGCGTTGTTGTGCTCCTAAATACCCCGAAACTGGAGTCCACCATTTCCGGAGAGACTCTAAAATCTAAGATTTAAAAGAATTTATACACAGTTCGAATTTCGAAACATTTTGAAGAAAGTGATTGAGTATGAGAAAACATTTAAGGTTTTAAGTTCCGGCACTTTCCATGTAGGTACTTGATTAATAATATTGAAATAACCGAAAATAACGAAATAAAACCAAACTCATGAATGAACGAAATGTCAAACTTATTATAGGCCATAAGGGCCTAGCTATTATCACGCCATCTACAATTAGCTTTGCCAGACCTTGTCAATGACAATGACATGAATGTCCTTGACAATGTCGTGCACTCAGAATGTCGTCCAACACCAAGACCAAAGACAATACACCTATGACTATGAAAAAAAAATCCTTCTACAATGTATGTATGTTTTGTGTCGAATAGCTCATGTCCTATTTTGATGGTTATAAAAGCAGCATGATAGGTGGATGACACTCTCGCGGTCAGGAATAGCTAGGTAACTTTCTTTGGGGGTAACTCTAACTTACCATTTGGCAACAATATTATTTGTATGTACGAGTATCAATGGACTGAAAAAATCCATGTCTATGGTTATTAACTCAAAAGTCGTTAAAGCAGTGTCTAAATAATCACTTTATTAGAGCTAGGAAATGAAAGACAATCTGAAACCGAAACAAACGAAGTACAATGGGAACACACACAAACACACACACCGCACATGACACACACATACCTACCATACTATACCTGAAACCACCTCTCTCTCCACTCTGGAATTCATACCCCGAGTCCCAAGATACAGGCTAAGGGCCTTTTTTTTTTTTTTTTTTTTTTTGTGGATGGGAAATCATCAAATGACTTCTCCCGCTCTGGGCAGAGCGGGAGGGCGTGTCAGACTTTTACTGACTAAAACCCACCCATGTTCCTTCAGTTGCCCGTGCCAGGGCCACGGCTATATATCTCTTTCGAACTACCCGCGACCCCGGCGGCATAGGCCCAATTGACCCCGTCACTGCTGACATCTCTTTGAGGCGCGCGTGGAACACAACGCGCCGTCGACCCGGGCCTGGTCCTTACCGAACGGCGAGCTGCCCATTACTCGTCGTCCGCAAGCCCGCACCTACGGTGGCCGGGAATCGGCGATCGATTCCCGCCGCCCAGGGCGTCTCCTACGGCGGCTAAGGGCGCGAGGGCGCGGCTGTTGCCTCTCCCTCACGCGTTCCGCTTCCTCCTTCGCGAGCATTATTGCTTCGCAGAAGGAGGTGACGGCCTCCCATGCACTCTCGCTCCGCACCATGGCCTGGACCAGGTTTGGACGCGAGAGATCGCCGCCGCCGATCGCCTCCGTGAGAACACGGCGGTGCTCCGCCCAAGCCGGGCAGACCTCCACTAGGGCATATGCACACGATTCGATGCGGCGTTGCACCGCAAAAAAAAATTCACTGCATTGGCGGTCACACGGGCGTTGCGGCGCTGTAACGTTGTTACGCCGCAGCGGTGCTGCACCGCAAAAAAAAATTCCCTTTTTTCTACCGCTCAAAGAACTGAGTGGTGCTGCTCCGGCGTCGCAACGCGTACACCCCTCCCCGCCTCGTCTCGTGGGTTGCAAGTCCGGTGTACGTGCCGTGCGATGCCGAAACGCACCGTTGTAGCATACCATGAATAGAACAACGCAGCGACATTGTTCCGGCGCTGCGTTGCCACCGTAACGCGCCCTAACTGTGTAGTTTTGGGCTCACTTGCAATTATGTAATACTTTGTAACCTGGCTAATGTCACAACTCATATCGTCTCAACCAAGTTTTTTTTTAACGTGGAGAAATGCTCATGCATACTGCACTACCACGGGTAGATAGTGCAGTTATGTGGGACTGTAACCCACTAAAACTCGACGGTGTCCTCCTCTACCACTTAACGGTGGGAACATGGGCATGTGTTAGCACTCATCCGTGAACCCGCCGCGGCTGTCCGTCACCGGACCCTCCTTTGGGGAGTACCTACTCCCCATCACCAGCGCATCAGAACATATTGCACGCCGTGACCACCCCAGGGAACAAACCAGCACATGGGTGCCAGACGACCCCGTGTCTGGGCACCCTTGGTCCCCCTGCGACGGGTCTCAACCTGTGTTAACCTGTGAACCTGTTTACTGTATTACCTGGACAATAAACTATTTTCTTTCTAATTTTCAATTTTTTATTTAATCATTGCAAAAGTTTAATAAGTGAGTAGTAGGTATGTCTTGCTTTAAATCAAAACTGGGTACATGGGAAAAGCGGGTACAAAGTGGCTTAGTAAGGGATTACATAGTTAGCAAAGTGCCTAATCATAGGGTTGGAAGTTTCCTTAAGTGGAGAAAACTAATTGTGAGGGAGCTGCGATTTTACTGCGAATTGTTAGTTGTAGTTATATTAAAAGGCAACCTTGTTAAGTACTTCTTGTTTGATATTAATGTCTTTTGGTATCCAAGTTACTGCTTTGTTTTGAAAATAATCTATTTGACATGGAGCGGCTGCCTATCTGACCTCCATAACCCAGTTACTGGGTTATACGATACCCTTTGGTAAGACTGGTTGTCAGACTATCGGACTTCTGGTGACCCGTAATGACTGTCAAAGGTCCACGAATGACAGCCGGGACCAACGGCTAAACGTTCGAGGCACGGAGGAGTCTCCGTATGTAAAGATGGTCACCCATCCACGGACCAATTATTACTTAGCCACGAGCTCCTCGTTTAATAATACACTTCTGGACACATCTTTTGGCCCACCTTGTATTTTCAGTTTCGTTTGGTCCTAGCTAAAATTTTATATTAGGTCGAGCAAAAAGTTTTTATGCAGTTTTGAACCTGGCACATTCACAATTTCATTCAATAGTCTTTTTTTGAATTTCGAACACAGAATTTAAAGAAACAAAAGACAATTTGGAGCCTGTTTGCTGATATCAAACAATCGAATACTAAGAAAACTTGGTTTTATTGGTTTACTTGGATTTAATTTTTGAAAAAGTGATTGATATCTTTGGTTTTGCAACATACATTACTTATTCTTAACATTAAGGTGAGGTTCTATCAATAATCTATGGATACTTCACCTGAAGTCGCCGCCCAAGCTGTGGCACTTATTCAGGCCGGACACAGCCAAAGAAACGTGAGTGCTCAACTTAATTTAAGTCGATCTGCGGTCCGAAATGTTTATCGGAGGTACCTAGAGACTGGCGGCTTTGTTCGTCGCCAAGGAAGGCCACGATCTCGGGTCACAACTGAAAGGCAGGATCGATTCATCGTGACGACCAGCTTGAGAAATCGTCACCTTACCTCCATTGAGGTACAAAACCAACTTCGCGACTTCCACGGAGTATCTGTGAGCGCTCGAACTGTTCGGAGAAGGTTAAAAAAACGCGATATGGTACCACACAAGCCAGCTAATGGCCCCAAACTAACGCGAGCCCACCGAACAGCGCGCCTTCATTTCGCACGCAGTCATTTAAATTGGACACAGCAAGATTGGAGCCGTGTACTCTTTTCTGATGAGTCTAAAATTGTGTTACATGGCAATGATGGAAGGAAGAAGGTCTACCGACGTAAGGGAGAGCGTTTCGCACAATGCTGCTTTGAAGAGAGGGTTGCTTATGGCGGTGGCTCATGGACTGTCTGGGGCGGTATATCCGCGAGCGGCAAAACTCAACTTGAGGTTGTTACAGGACCACGGCTGCCAACATTAAATGCTGAAAGGTACATTCGTGAGTGCTTAGAACCTCACGTGATACCATACGCGGACTATGTGGACCCAAATTTCCTTTTTATGCATGATAATGCAAGAGCCCATGCGGCCGGCATCGTCAGGGAATATCTTCGGGATGTGAACATCACAGTTATGGACTGGCCAGCCAGAAGCCCAGACATGAACCCCATTGAGCACATGTGGGACGAGCTAAAAAGACGTGTTAGGGCTCGTCAGCCAGTTGCCCAGACGATGCAGGAGTTGAAAACTGCCATAGAAGAGAAATGGGAGATGAACCCTCAAAATTTCATAGAGCGGTTGATAAACTCTATGCCTAATCGTATGAGAGCTGTGGTAAATGCCCATGGAGGCAACACGCGTTATTAAATTAAACCTTTATTTGATAAAACATGTTTTTTATTAAAAAATCAATTGCCTTTAACAAGGCGCATATCCGACTTGTTAGGCGTAGCTCCATGTCGTATGGTATTCTGAATTCAAATTTAAAACAATACGATCGAAAAAGATGGTAAAATGTATCAGGTTTAAAACTGCATCAACAGTTTTTGTTCAATCTAGCAATCATATTTCGGTAGGGGCCATCGAAACCTAAACTCTAAGGTGGGCCAATAGATGTGTCCAGAAGTGTATTTCATCACATATTAACGTAAGTGTCTAACGTAAGAAATAGTGGCACATTCTTTACCAGAAAATGAGAACCTGTCACTTTTTTTGCCAAAGGTGTAACAGCCCGTAAAAGAAAGTGTTATTACACCTGTTAGTCGGTGAAATAACTCCTTTTTACGTATGAAGTAATGAATATGAGCTTACATATTATACCTACGTGTGGATATAAAGGCACTCCCTCACCGGAGCATTCGCCTGTAATGTAGGTTGTGAGCCTACAACTGCCTCACTGACTACGAGCATTCGCCTATAATATAACAATCCAAGATTCGTAAGATTCGCAATCATGTTACAGTCCGCTAGGCCTAAGCCGAGCTTTGCATTTGTGTGAGTGATCACCAAAGAAGCGGAGTTGCGTCGCGCGAGGGACGCACCGCGCCTCAGGCCGATTGCCAAAAAGCAGTTTAAACCGGTTTTAAACCAAGCAAAGGGCGCGTCGCGCTCCAGGCCGGACAACACACTTACACTATCTATATGCACTCATACAAATGCAAAGCTCAGCTTAGGCCTCGCGGATTGTGCTCATTGTATCGAGTGCTCCCACTCACTACTGTTACATTAGGTACATGAAAGGCGAATGGTCCCGATGTGTAATATTACAAATTGCATCATTACAGGTTGCGCAATGTAATGCTCGGTTCATACTCACTGATGTAATGCTCAAATCTGAACTTTACATTACAGGCGAATCTTCCCAGTGAGGAAGCGCATTAATGTGCGAATAATATAAATTTTGCGCCGTTCCTAGAAAAGTAATTTGTCGTATGTTTCGTTGAACCTTCGTAATTTTTCGATGACTTTATAAAACCATAAAACACGTTCGGATTGCCTTGCCATATTTTGGTTATATACTTTCACTAACTTTTGCCAGCGGCTTCGCCCGCGTGGATGTCGCAAATTATCCCACGGGAACCGTACATTATTCTATCATAAAAAGTAGCGTATATGCTATTCCAGACTAATCTATCTCTATGCCATTCTGGCGTTACTGAGTAACAAACATCCATCCATCCATCCAAACTTTCGCATTTCTATTTCGTAATATAGTAGATTACAGCTAGTCCATTTAATAAGAATAGTTTAGACTCAGTAAATAACAGTTTGCCCTATGTAGGAACCGAAACCATAAGAACTCATGCTCTTCAGCCGTGCTTGCAATAACTACAATGACTTACCTACTTATTTTTTATTTATTTCTTAACTTTAAATTCAAACCCATCAATAAAACGTCACCCAAAAACGTCATTGCAAACCCGCACATAATTTCACAATCCATTACTCGTTCGGTTCAAACCTGGAAAATTAAGTTCACCCCCGTGTCTACTCGGGTGGAGATGTATGCGATATGGGTGCGGGTTGCTTCCGCGCCAACGATTTATTTAAACTAGTCCGGGAGCACAGAGAAGTTCGGTAGGACAGAGGTACTTCTAGTTTCTAAGCAGCTTCTGTCCAATAAATTTTCTCTTTAAATGTTATGTTCTCCTATGTGTACATTAGCAGTAATACCTTTCCTAAATACTTTTAGGGTTCCGTACCTAAAAAGGAAAAAACGGAACCCTTTTAGGATCACTTCGTGTGTCTGCCTGTTCGTCTGTCACAGCCAATTTGCTCTGAATCTAATGGACCGAGTAAGTTGAAGTTTGGTACACATATTAACTTCTGTGACCCAAACACGGACGGATAAAATAAATTCATGAATTTTGAATTTGGGGGTTACTTTAGGGGGCCAATTAGAAAATTTAAAAAAATAGTTAGGTATCAATTGAAAAGGCCACAAATAGAGGGTCACAAATATATTTTTTTTATAATTTTATAATAAATTGTTTTAAAGTTATTTAAGAAAATAGACGAAAATTGACCATTCCCCCCTTATCTCCGAAACTACAGAGCCTAAAATTTGAAAAAAAAATGCAGAAAATAGTTCTTTACCTGTAGATTACAGGAAAACCTATAAATAAGAAGTCTGTGGTCTTAAAATAACATGGTAAATCTCTCAATATTGTGAGTACAAACTTACATTTACAATTGGAATGTATTGGAGAACATGTTTGTCAATCACAATGTTAATTTTGTTCTTGGGATAAATTCATCCCAACAACGGAACCCTTCATTGTGCGTGGTCTGACACGCACTTGGCCGGTTTTTTAAACCAATGTTGAATCTATTATGTGCTGTTGGTGTTCTATAATAAACTTTATATTTTCTAAAAGGTTTTTAAAAAAGCATTAGGCAAGGTTACATGTTTTACTAATACATTAAGTACTCCTCTAGCGATTTGTGATAACGTATATGTCGTCTAAAAGTCTGTAAGTAATAGTACGCAGTTACGCTCTGTCATTATAAGCCTTTTAGTTGATAGCATCGTACAAGTTTTATAAGTTTTTTGGTAATGATGTTTTGGTAATGATGATATTTTTTTGGTAAACCAAGACCTTGCTTGAAATAATCTATTGTTAAAACTATACTGTCTAGATCGGTTTTTCAATATTAAGCGTATTGTTAACTATTTTTCAAATACGCTCTATAGGGTCAAATTAAATTAGCTAGTGAAACACCGCAGACGTGCTGGGTATCGATAACTAAACGCGACAAAATAAAAATAAAATAGATTTGATTTTTTTTTGGGTCAATGACCGCTGGTAGTGTTGATACTTACTAGAAATATGATTTAAAATGTGTTTTATCGTGTTGAGATATCGATACTTACCTATCACGTTTGTGAAGTTTACATAAAACAAAATGATTTTTAAACTGGAATTTTAGGTGACTACACCCCAAAAAAAAAACATAATCAAATTAATTATTTTTTATTTTATCATGTTTAGATATTGATACCCATCACGTCTGCAGAGTTTCGCTACCTAATTTAAGTTTTAGGTGATCACCGTAGTACATATTTGCGTAGCGTTTCATATTATTATTTATTATTATGTATTCCGTGGAAAATGTTGCTGGTTACATATTTTGTCGTATCTTTTTGTATTTCTTTACATATTTTGTATACAGTTTGTTTTCCCTAATCTACTGGACGATTGTAATTTGAAGATGAAATTTGACGTATTCCTTCCAGTACCCTAATTGCGTAACACATTATCAATCGGAGTTGGTTTCATTTTGACAGTTCAACAACATTCATTGCGTTATTTACGTTGTTAAGCAGACAAATTTTTCGAACTTACGAAGCAATGGATTAGCAATTTGTTTCAAAGTGAAACCAACTCCGATCGTTATTGTGTTACGCAATTAGGGTGCAGGACATGATAATGTGACCCATTTCCAACAATTAAGCACCCTATGAAGCCAAGGCAAAAATTCATGAGATTTGAGAAAACTCAATTTTTATGTATTTTTGAAAATTTCTCAAAATTTGTCACTCAATATCACTTTTTCTCTAAACTCTCGAATTGAATGGTCTTCATTACTATTCCATTGGGTACCTTATACTTTAAAATACCTTGCGATGTTACCAAACTTTCTAAAACATAAAATAGGGTGCCTGCCGTTTTGCCAAAAAGATTTTGACAAAATTTCATTACCCAAAGAAATTTTAGCAACCTTTTTTTATACCATTGCAATATTTCGAATGATTTTGGTACGCATATTTTCATTTGGTCAAATTTTTACTTGGCAAAATATTACTAAGTATAATGTCATTATGGAATTTGGTCTTTAATCAAATGATTTATTACAGCAAACAATCTTCAGACAATAAACGTTTGGTGAAATGATTTGTTAAGACAAAAAATATTAAGGCAAAAATAAGATTTTTAGACATTTGACTTGCTGGTTAAATTTGATGTCTTTTGCGTACTTCTTTGTAAGTTTTTGTGCTTGAATTTGTCTGAAACAAGTCAAATTTATGGTTACTTGATATTAGTTTATTTATGGAAGTAGTTAGAGTAGGTTAATTATTAAAAAAAAAAATGGTAGGTTAGGTTAGGTTAAAACTGTGACCTCCTACGCACGAGCCGAGCGAGCGAAGCGAGCGGTGCCGCGGTAGCGGCCGGCGAGTGCCAGAAACGACTTGCATTAATAGAAAAAAGAGATTGTTTTTAGTAGGTTACCCGGAACTGAATTATTTAGATTAGGTTAATTACTGATTTTAAAAAAATGGTTAGGTTAAGTTAGGTTAAAACTGTGACCTACTACCTACTGTGCCAGCAACGACTACATTACCTATATAGAAAAAGAAGAGCACACATTGAGCGCCATTTATGATTTACCTCCTACCCACTTAGTAGTTCACATTTTTGTCATTGAAGTTTGACTGAATAGGAAAGAGCGAATTGAAAACTGACGATACTAAATAAGTATTTGGCTTATTTGATTTTGCATAAAAACTGTTATTCCAAATGAAATATTTGACTAAATAAAAAATGTTAGAAGTACTAGTTGGTAAACAAGTTATAGTTTAAACGTTCATTTGCCAAACATTAGGTTTGCGTTACAACTTTTTGTGAATAGATTTTTTGCTAAGTAATAATTTGGCAAATGAAATTATGCGAAAAATTTTTTGGGAAGTGAAAATTTGTCAAATTCTTTTTGGTCAAACAAGGGAGACCCCATAAAATAAATATAAGTTAAAGGAAGAAGTTGACTAACCATTTTCAAAAATCATCTACGTACTGATGGCTACCTATTTTTCGTCTTTCTGTTCCTGAAGAGTTACGCAAGTCGTCTCCTGAAATTTCCTGAAGACTTATCAATCTGCTGTTATTATTTTCATATTTAATTGCTGCATCATCTTTTATTATACAATAAAAGATGATGCAGCAATTAAATATATATTTTTACGATTACCAGTTTTATTTTAAAGATAATACACTGTCTAGCCCTACCGTATCTCGAATGACTTTTCATTCAAACAAAACGCTAAACCTTCAAATTCAAATATATTACGACACTTGCTTGAATGATCTCGTGGCTAAGTAATAACAGCCGCAAGGGTCGATCGATCAGGTTAAGCTACGCTTGCCACGTTTGGTCCGTGGATGGGTGCCCATCTGTACACACCGAGACCCCTCCGTGCCTCGGAAAGCACGTTATGCCGTTGGTACTGGCTGTCATTCGTAGATCTTTGTCGTTACGGGTCGTCAGAAGCCCGAAAGTCTGACAACCAGTCTTACCAAGGGGTACGTAACCCAGTAACTGGGTTGTGGAGGTCAAATAGGCAGTCGCTTCATGTTAAATACTGGTATTCAACTGCATCCGGTTAGACTGGAAGCCGACACCAACATAGTTGGGAAAAGGCTAGGCAGATGATGCAGATGACTTGCTTGAATGATCGAATGTCAGCCTGTATCATATAAGGTTGCCTTTTGCATAAAACCTTTGTAATACCTACCTATCGAATTATCAATAGCTTCCCTCAAGTTTTACCTTACACCAACAGACCGAGTCAATTACATCTTACATCTCTACGTTCATGTTGCATCTTTACGAGTATAGCTGCTCCAGGTTTAAGGCAGATTCAAATGTAAATTGTGTTTTTCATGAGCGTTATAAAATTGTTCCAGAATATGTGCACCACACACTAGGTACACATATTATAAAATTAAATCATCATAACACCACCAATCACCAGTCACACCAATCACGGAAAAAATTACTGTAAACCGCCTAAGATGGTATGGACACGTTAAAAGACGTAATGAAGATCATGTGGTACAAATTGCACTAAACCTGCCGGAACAAAAGAGAGGCAGAGGCCGCCCGCCATTGACCTGGTGGTCAAATATTTATTTTATTTTATTTATTTGGCTCACCAACAATTGAATACACTGATACAAAGATATGAGATACATCCAAAATACTTATTAACTAGTGTTCCAATTTCAAACAGGTACTCGTAAGCACAACATGCATTACTTAATAGGTTGGGGAAAAAGTTTCTTCGCATTTTTTAAGAAAATTCAAAACATTTTTTAATATACATTATTTACATTTATCTAAAGTATGTAGGTACCATTTTGTTCGGTAACTTTCTGCCATCTTGTAGGTAGGGACATGATCCCATTGCTATAGAAATTTTGGGACTTCTGATCAAAATACCGTGACAAGTGGTTTTGGCAGTCCTCTCGTGATGTTAACCTGACACTGCCTAAAGAATCTGAAGAGACCGAAACAGGTGGAAATCTGAAGGTGCAAGGTCAGGACTATACGGCGGATGCATCAACACCTCCCAGCCAAACTCTCTTAATTTTTGCTGAGTGGCTAAAGATGTGTGAGGTCTAGCGTTATCATGATGAAAAACCACACCCCTTCTGTTGATTAATTCCGGCAGCTTTCTCTCAACTTCTTGCTTTAATCTCATCAGTTGTTCGCAGTAGAGTTCAGAATCGATGGTCCTGCCTGGTGGTAACAGCTCATAATCAATAATGCCTTTCCAATCCCACCACACACACAGCATCACCTTGTTGCGAGTGAACCCGGGTTTCGCCACAGTCTGTGAAGCCTGACCGGCCTTTGACCACGACAATTTTCACACGTTCTTGTTGTACGTGATCCACTTTTCATCACCAGTTATCAGCTTCTTCAAAAATGGTTCGGTTTCATTACGTCGTAATAAAGAATCACAAATGAGTACACGGTTCATTAGGTTTCTTTCAGTGAGCTCGCGAGGTACCCAAATATGGAGCTTTTTTGTGTACCTAGTTTTTTTCAAATGAGCCAAAACTGTTTTGTGGTCAATTCCCAGTCCTTCAGCTACGTTGTAACTACTGATATGCCGATCTTGCTCCACTTTTTCAAAAATGGCATCCATTTTATCCGTGATAGGGCGACCAGAGCGTCGTGCATCCTTGGCATCAAAATTTCCGGATTGAAAACGCTTAAAACAAATTTGTGCTACTCTCACAGACACTGCACTGGGTCCATAAACATCGCAAATTTTTTTCGCGGCTTGCGTTGCATTTTTACCTTTTTTGTAGTAAACTTTTAAAACGTATCGAATTTCTTCATTAGATTCACTCATCTTAACAGTACGAAAAACAAATGAAAATCACACTTTTTCCTAATTTGAATTTGGAATTATGTTCTTTCAAATTTAAACTTTCAATGATACCAAAACCAGCCAGATACAAATAGTATAACCAAAGATATTTTATTTTAAGTTCATACATACTATAATGCGAAAAGACTTTTTCCCCAACCTAATATTTGACGATAAATATTGGGCGCCTAGGTAAGTAAGTTATACACACCGAGCATAAATTATGTTAGAGACCAAATTCTAAATTAAAATCAAAATAAAGCCAAAATTAAGATTACATAACATTAAAATCTGACTAGAATTAAAATCAAAATTAAAAATCAAAATAAAATCAGAATCATAATAAAAATCAAAAACAAAATCATTATGAAAATTAAAAAAATAAAATTAAAAATCAACACTAAAATTAAAATTAGGTAAAATCAAAATTAAATAAGCGCCAAAATGAAATTACAAATCTTTGTACATAATACTTCGGAACCTACTAAGTGAGTCACAGTGCACATCGACAAGATCACTGCAGCTATTCAATAATTTACATAGGCGGGGGTTTGGAGAATTAGCACCAAGGATAGTTCTGCGAAAAGGAGGACACAAGGGGGTTATAGGAGCTCGCGGGCTTTTCGTGGGCACACGGATTTTGATCCAGCTCAACAATTAGGGGCAGTCAATTTTATGTCTCAAAATTTTAAATAAAAAAGCCGAGTCCAGTAAATCTCTCCTCTTCTGTAGGGATATCATCTTGAAATGCAAAAGTCTCTCTTTATACGATCGTTTCTTTTTAGCTATTCAGGAAGAGTATGCTAAATGCTACAGAAATCGTTATTGAACCCTTTCCAATCTTAGTGAGGTCTCCATACAGTGCTGCAATATTCTAAAGAGCTGCGGACCAAACAATTATAAAGACTAAGATACTACTTTATAATTGTTTGGTCCGCAGCTCTTTAAATATAAAAATAGACCTCAGGAAAGCCCAATTGCCAGAACCGACACCCAAGATAGAATCACTTGGCGCAGGAACGTGAGGAGACCCGACCCCAAATAAAAGGACCAGAGACGGAAGAAGAAGAAATCATCATAATACCACACATGTAATTATTTTATAAGTACATTAAAGCATAATAGCATGATCAGTCTATAATATTCCCACTGGCTGGGACATAGGCCTCCTCTCTGTGAGAGGAAGTGGGCCATAATCCACCACGCGGGCCCAGTGCAGGATGGCGGATGTCACATATCTTTGAATTTCTGGTTCTAGGACATACCGGTTTCCTCACTATGTTTTCCTTCACCGTTTTGGAAGCAGTGGTAATGAAATAATTTACGGAAAGTAAAGTGCCTGCTTGGGTTCGATTCCACGACCGACCTTACAACTCGTAAGTAGCGGCCGCTACCACTGATTTAACACATTACATAATCTAAATAAAAATAACAAAAGTTGAATGATATTGAAGAATTAATTCACAAAAGAGCTTATGTGCGCTCTGTTAATTCAGCTGACCGAATAAAAAAATAAAATCTCAATTTATAATCCTACATACTCGCTAACTGGTTTCGGATAAGGATTATTTGTTTTCGTTATTTGGGGTTTGCAATTGAAAACGTGTAAAACATTTAGTTGTTATTATAATTTTAATGCGCTTCACATGTTTGCCTACGTAGTACAGATGCATTGAAAATGATGACTTGAGAAAGACCTGTGATTATTTAACAATCAGATTACCAATTCGAATCTATTAAAACCTGAATTATCTAAGGATAACTTTGAATTAATTTGATATTTTCATTGCATCAGACATGATTAAGGAACTCTTGCTTACTGCATGTTTGGATGTGCTATTTTTAGAGGTCCGCCCCTCAAAACCCCTTATATTGATCCCTTCGTTGTCCGTCTGTCTGTCTGTCTGTCAAGACCCTTTTTCTCAAAGGTATCACGTTGAAATTAATACCAAATACGTAGGTCTACGGACCCTTAGAGCTCTAAAAAATCAAGCTTCTAAGTTAACGCACTAAAAAATACGGCCACTTATGCGACATACTCGTATTTTGATACTCGCAAATAAATCAAAACCTATGTTGTATAACGCACTTCCCGTTAACTTATAATCATGAAATTTGGCAAGAAGCAAGGTCTCACAGCATAAGTAAAGGAAAAAGTCCGAAAATTGTTAATATCACAAAAAAAAAAAATTTTGGGATTAATTTTTTGCTGTTGGAAAATTGACCGTAACGCATAAAAATGTATGGGAGAACATGTTTTTCAACTACAATGTTAAGTTTGTTTTTGGGATAAATTGTTTATAACTACGGCACCCTTCATTGTGCGTGGTCCGACACGCACTTGGCTGGTTTTCTAACATCTGGCGTGACATGACACGTTTTCACTTTGTACTGTAAAAAAAAACGTGTTCGAAACACTGCTGTTTCTAGTCCAAATTAACAATCAATTTACGGCGCAGCCTATCTCATAGATTCAAGAGATTGGATACAAAGTAAGGCTTTCCAAAGGCACTCACATTATCCCCGGCTCGGAGTCCGCCGATTTCCGAAAGGAATTTAATCATCGCAATTCTCAGTTTGCAGCGTCTGAAAAAAATATCCGCGGACAAAGTTCGTCATGAAATAATTCCACTTTTCATTCCGTTTATGAAGAATCCTGTGCGAAAGTTTAAAAATTCCCAACGCGGCTGTAGTTAAAATAATAAAAACATGAAACTTTAAGCAATATTCCTCTGTTCGGTTCTGTCTGGTTGAATGTGATTGTGGGTGAAAGAATCATGCTAGACCTTGTCTAATCTATATTATATAAAACAAAGTCGGGTTTGTTCGAACACTTAGGTATAACTCGAGAACGGCTGGACTGATTTTCATGGTTTTTGATTTGTTGTATTTATCTCCGTCCCGAATAGCAGAGTATTAAAACCATTGGAAAATTGACCAAAAAATAAAATAAAATAAAAAAATATTTCTAATACAAAATGTTCATGGTTTCGTAACTGTCAAACATTTAATGTTCATCCCGTCGATACGTAAAAACTCCCCTCAAATTAAAGAAGGTATTTAAATAAAGGTTTCGAATCGACAAGATATATCCGCAATATTCGGATAATGGCGTATTTTAGATTTTAAAAATGTAGAATAATGTCAGTAATGAAAAAGGATTAATCATAATCTTCCTGCCCTTATCCCATATTACTTGGGGTCGGCGCAACAGGTTTTCTTCTTCCATTCTCCCCTGTCAACCGTCACACTATCATTCACTCCCTTCTCTTTCATATCATTCCTCACACAATCCATCCATCTTTTCTTTGGCCTTCCTCTGCCTCTCCATCCATCAACATGTATACACATACATGTTGATGGATGGAGAGGACCACCCCATTTCGTCCCGTGGGTGTCGTAAGAGGCGACTATTTGACTAAGGGCGCTCAAGACCCAGTGCATACCAAATAGCACTTTGGGTCACCCGCGCGATGGCGGGTAAACCATCAGCAATCGCATTCCCAAGGAGGGTTGGTGTCAGGCTGGCGGCCGACTGTAAAATTTTGCCAAAACTTCAAGCAACATGATGAGTAATGAAAAAGGATTAATATTGGTTGTCAAATATTTATGCGTGCGTTCAGAAATTTATTTTGTGTCTTTTTCATAATTTAAACCTTTTTACTTTCAATTTATTTCGGTATTTTACTTTTCAGCATATAATCGTAGTTCAATTCTTAAAATATAAATTAAGTTTTCCTACACAATTCAAAATGTTCTCAGCTTGCGCCTTCGGAAACTTCGCTCGTTTACATTAGAAAATTCATAGTCATAGAGTCAGCTAGTCTGAAATAAAATTATAATAAAAAATAATAATAATGGTGGGGCGCGTCATTTCAGAGTGGTTGTCCACTCTGAAATGACGATACTACATATTAATGTTTGCACTGAATCGAACTGACGTCTTTCATGCGATTGTTCGAAACAAAATGTAGCAACTAGAACTCGGGCCAGTAGCAACAGCATTCTGAAAACAGTGTCAGAGAGTATCTATTCTCCCATTTTGAGGCATTACTCGTATGTGGAGAGGATGGCCAGGTGAGTAACTTACTCGGTGTGGTCTTCTGTGCAAAGTGCATCAAACTCAAATAATAATTACAATATTATATTACTTACTAACACTATCTATAAGGTGTTACTAACATTATGGATCATTTGATTTAGTATTTTTGCACATTTGTTTTTTGCCACCAAAATTTGTTTGAAGAACGTCGAGACTCTTTTGTTTTGCCCTTGTTTTAAGTCAAAAATCTGCAGTGTATGCAATTTACAATTAAGTTTATCACCTGTATTGTTTAGTTTAATATAAACATATATGGAGGTCAAATATACTACGGTAATATAACCACAATATACCTGAACTATTTGAGAAACTAACAATAAGTCCCCTCAGAGCTAAGTCTCTCATCGTTGAGCCATGTACAATGTAGCTATAACTTTGTACTGAAACTGTAAACTCTAGCCTACCTAGGTACTATCGTAAAACACAATGTAGGTATGTACTAGGTATGTGGTTGGTAGAAATATTATGGGCAATACTGGCTGTAGAAGCAGACCACAGATCCTTCCAAATTATGGCCTATAAGGAGGATGCGCTGTGGTAGCCCGCGAAATTAAAATTTTCTTGCGTTTTATGCAATTTGCAGGTCCGTGTCAAGTTGTATATCATTTTTGTCGAATTGAACTTTTATATGAAACTGCAGATTTTTTTTTTCGTGATTTCAGAGTTGGTCCCATAGTGAAAGTTGTTCATTCATATTCATGGGTAGAACGGCCGTGATTTACGAGTTGTAGGTCGTAGGTTCGGATCCCGACAGGTGCTTTACTGTAAATTATTTTAATCATTACTGCTCTCAAAACGGTGAAGGAAAATATCGTGAGGAAACCGGCATGTCCTAGAACCAAAAATTCGAAGACATGTGACATGTACCAACACGCACTGCACCCGCGTGGTGGATTACGGCCCACTCCCTCTCACAGAGAGGAAGTCATGTCCCAGCAGTGGGAACACTTTAAGCTGATTATTTAGTAATAATCAGCTGATTATTTACTTAGTATTTATTTGTGGAAACAAGATTCCTTAATCTAACTGATTATTTTAATTGTTTAGAATCTTTATTAAATAATGAAAAAAATAACCCCTTGGGTACATAAATAAGTTACTATTCTAATAACCTTCATAAAAAAAACATGATTATGCAGTAGCATGTTCCAAGGGAGTAGCCATTACGTCGCTACGGTCACTAGCTACGACAGCTACGCTTGCGTAGCTGTGACGTCATCGCGTCGGCTACGCCGTAGCAACAGCGCAATTTTTTGCTTCCTCAGAAATTTTGATAGGTTTTCAGTGACGGACGTTGATATTTCAACTGCCAATGTTCTTTATGTTGGTTTTATATTAGTTCTACCAACATATTGATATACGTACTGCTAGAGGAGTATATTTAAAATGATGAAAGTCTGTTGGTTTAGGTACTTACATTTAAATCATCATATGCCTAGCCTTTTCCCAACTATGTTGGGGTCGACTTCCAGTCTAACCAGATGCAGCTGAATACCATTAATTTACATGGAGCGACTGCCTAGCTGACTTCCACAACTCAGTTACTGTTACTGGGTAATACGATAGCCCTTGGTAAGACTGGTTGTCAGACTTTCGGGCTTCTGACGACCCGTAACGACTGTCAAAGATCCACGAATGACAGCCGGGACCAACGGCTTAACGTGCTATCCGAAGCACGGAGTATTCTCGTTATGTAAAGATGGTCACCCATCCACGGAACATCCCCGGCAAGCCCAGCTTAACCTGATAGATCGACCTGTGCGCTGTTATTACTTACCCACTAGCTCCTCGGGTACATTTAAATATACGTTATTAACTACCGCGCACTACTGAATACATTTCCATAACAAACTACTACGGCAATACATTACATGTTCATTCTTTAAAACGGACATCCATTAAATATGTAAGTATACACCACACAAATAATTATTTTAATTTTCAGAACTATGGCCCAATAAGCCAATCCACGTAAATTCTCAATTACTGACACCATTACCATCAATATACCATCCAATATTACTCCAAAATTCACGGAAACAGCGCAACACATAATATTATCAATCCATTGCTGACATATCCCATTGGAATATTTACTAGTTGATGCATTAGAGTAACACATCTATCCGTACCGCACAGTCTTCCACCAAAATACAGTCTCAACAGCTCAAAACTTTCAGCGGAATCTCATCTCTATCTGAAAGCTTTATGGGTGGTAGTCCCGTGTAATGTTTTCGGCAGAGGTCGATAACTACATTATGGAGTGGTGTTCCGTTGGGTCGCGACATGTCCAGCTGAATTAGTCAAGGGACGTTTCCATGTAAAATTTTGATCGATGTTTGTGTGGTTTTAGTCATTTTCAGATATGTTTTTGTGTTCGGTTAGGTATATTTGGGAATCTAATTTGTTAGTTGCATGTTTGAAACTTTGTTGTGATAGTGGGAGAAGGTTGTTAAAAAAAAAATAGTTTTAAATGCTAAATTATTTTTTGTATAGCATTGCATTTTTAACCGACTTCAAAAAGGAGGAGGTTCTCAATTCGTCGGAACCTTTTTTTTTTTTTAATTTTTTTTTATGTATGTTCCCCGATTACTCAAAGATGGCTGGACCGATTTGGATTTTTTTTGTTTTATTCGAGAGAGTATACATCACAGTTGGTCCCATATAAAATTGATTAACTTTGCTTCGGTAGTTTTTGAGTTAGCTTCAATAATGCGTATTTTTCCCCCACTTTTATATGGATGATGTTCTAGTTTGTTTTGCAGATAGTGGTATTAATAAATTTGTGTGGGATAGGTACACAACTAAAAAGTGAAAAATAAAAACTTTTTTACAAAAAAATACAACCGACTTCCAAAAACAACACTACAAAGTGAAAAATAACTTTAATTTCGGAAGTCGGTGACAAAAAACGAAAATACATTTAATTAGACACCGACTTCCGAAATTAAAGTTATTTTTCACTTTGTAGTGTTGTTTTTGGAAGTCGGTTGTATTTTTTGGTAAAAAAGTTTTTTTATATTATTTTCATCCTATAAGTGTACCATTTTAGTTATTAAACATTAAAAAAACCGGTCAAGAGCGAGTCGGACTCGCGGAGCGAGGGTTCCGTAACATCAAATATGTAATTTTTTTTCTATCACATTGAATAATTTCAGATTTTTCTCTATACAAACTACGGAGATAAGGGAGGGGGGGCGAACGGTATTTTTTTTACATTTTTCATGAAAAGTAGAAAACAATGCGGCCTAAAAAAATAATAAAATGTTTGAGAATGTACCAACAGCGCTCTTTCATATGATATCCCACATACCCTAGTAGCCCTATTGCGAATTTTTAAGGGTTCAATCTCTGTTGCAAAACTGTGGCTACTTCGTACATCGAGAGATACATGACCCATTCGGCTCACTAAAATAGTAATTCCATAATTCCACATTAACATTACATTATATCAAGCTATAGGTACCTGAACAGCTTTGAACTGAAAAGCATGGTTGTCGGCTTGAAAAGTTTAATAAGTAGCACACAGCATGTTATAATTTACAGATAAAAGTACTCCTGCAGAAAAACAACGCCATGCTTTGATATATGACCGATGCTTTTGCAAATGGCTGTCATGCCATCGCAAATATCCCATGACAATTAGCCATGACATTTATACATGGATCAATTTATTTATTGGAGTCATAATATTTAATTGTAGAGGTAAAATAGCATAAATAGAAGCACACCATACTACAATGTTTTTATTCAGGAATTATTTAGTATATTTTTTATTTATTTTATTACTATTGAGACCTTAATATATGTAAGTAAGTACTTATTTCTTTTTTATTTATAAAAGTTACGCACTGACGTGTTTTATTTTTGTTTGTATATTTCTCTTTATTTATATTAGTATTAATGTTCAGCTAGATTCACACATACGTATCTCTGTGAATAAATCTTACCCGAGTTATTCGGTCACACAGGGGGGGACGTTATTGCGTTATTCGAATTCGATAGGTAGTTGCTGAAAATCAGCGCCGCTGACGATAGGCCCGCCCGTCGTCACGGCATTTTACTGAGCAACGACCTTTTCTTGCACAGATACGACGCACGGATTAATTTGTTCTTGTTGTTTTTGTTATAAAAGTATTATTTTTCCACTTTTTATTGCATGTTTGTTTAGGTTTGTTTTCATTTCATAGTGTCACAACACAGAGAAGAGGCAATGTGGAGTTGTAACACAGATAACTATATATGTCAGAGTTGTAAAATTTAAATTGTCTTTGGTCTCATGTCAATCAAAATTGAATATGAGGCTTTTGCTCACATTGTTTTTGAGTGTATTTTGTAATTTTTTATTTTATTTTTTATAATGTGCGTTTTATTTGTGCAGAATAAACAGGTTTTCTTTCTTTCTCTTTTTTCTCAAAAAATAAAAAAAAAAAAATTATTATTTTCAAAATTGTTGGGCAAACGTCACCTAAAACTATTCCAAATTTTAAGTTGATAGCATTAGTAGTTCTTGAAATATCCAGCTGTGACAGACGGACAGACAGACAGAATGAGTCGCACCATACGGGTTCCTTTTTACCATTTTGTACGGAACTCTAAAAAAAAGTTTGTTGCATGTTTCATACTTTGTGGTTGTATAGGGATTTAGAATAATATGTCGTACGTATTATCCTTTCAAACAGTTCATCACCATCTCAACCAGAACTGGAGCTAGACCACCACCTCTTAAAGCAGTATTATTTTAATCTTACATGAGTGTGGGAAAGAGATGGAGCTAGACGTCCTGTATAGCTCCATCTCTTTCTCACACTGAAGTAACATTAAAATAATACTGCTTTAAGAGGTGGTGGTTGGCCCCCAGGTCTAGGTACTTCTGGACTCACGCCTTATAACATCATCACACACAATGGCTTCACAGAAACAAGCGACTGTCAGGACTATTTTAGCCCTCTCAGAACTTAATCAAATAGATTAAGTAATCCTAGCATGTTATATCACAATAAACGGAGCCCAAAGTAGTCCTAAATGTGGGACGAGCCGTAATAATTAAGCTGACATGAGTAAAGTGAAGTGTACAGTTTAGTTTTAGTAGGCACCAGCGGGCGAGTGGTGGGCCTGGGTCATATAGAAAGAAATTAGAGGGTACAGTCTGCCTCAGCCATAAAAAAAAGATCGAAGAATTAATTGCATTGTCTACAAAATTTGTTCCATAATATTGTATCAATATTCATTCAGCAAAAATATTATACATGTTGGATCCGATCATTAGTACGACACGAAACGAATCGCAAGCGCGCCAATTGGTGACATCATGTGATCTACTCACACCTACAGCGTGCTTCTACAGAGTCGTGATGTTTTAGCCCACAGCGAGGAGGACATTCCAGTGTCTGATCGCATCGGAGTTAAGACGTCGCGGAACTTTACTCGATTCGTTGTGCTTAGTGATTGTGTTAATTTTAATACGGAGTGATTGTATTAGATTGTGATTTTAATAAACACCGTGTATCGCACTCAGTGTGTTTTCATTGCACGAAACTCATCTTTTTCCCACAAGATGTCTGAATCTAACGGAGTAAATCCTGACGATCATAAATTTACAAAACATATTGCACATTGGGTACTTAATTGTAGCTACACTTTGATTACAGAGGACACAATTTATTTTTAAAAATCCCCTTAGTAACAGTTGAAATACAAACTATTTCGAAGTCAAACTTCGAAGTTAATCACACCAAGTCTAGGCAACTCTAATTAATGCAGAAAGTAATTTCAAACATGTCATGTAGGTACGTTGTCAATGTCTTCCTGACGTGGGTTCTAGTCTATTATCTATTAACAGTCTCTAATAGATCGGTAATGGATGGCATTTCAACCCCCTATGACGTCACAACTTGTATAAGACGAACTAGATTTGTGTGGGTAGTTGGATTTGATTAATATTGTAACCAGTTATTGTATTAACTTGTCTGGCTCAATATTAAATAGGTACTGTTCCACTTTTGAATGTGTCTGATAGGCACTATCTGTGCCTATTCAGGCGTTGATAAAGCTGCTAATTGAATGGTGGTAATCTATGAATCTTTGACCTAACACGCCGGTTGCGAGTGCCGCCCACCTGACCTGAAACACATCACCAATAAGGTCACTATATGTCTTCTAGGGCGTTCCCTCCCGGTGTTTCCACTCAAATCTGCGTTGTAAAACCTTTTATTAGTCGGGTTTCATTCATCCTCTCAACATGACCAAACCATCAGATAAGCATACTCTTTTAAATTTTTGTCACTCTTACCTTTTAATCCGCACTGTTGCCTTATCACTTCATTCCTCAGCCTATCATTCATAGTCACACCACACATGCTTCGCAAGGAACATATTTCCACAGAATTTATTCTACTTCCATACTTCTTTTGCCGCACCCATCATTCACCTCCATACATTAGCGTAGGCACCAGCACACAATAATTGTGTCCAATCCAAAAAGGTTCGACTGGCTGTTCACAATTATTGTGAACAGCCAGTCGAACCTTTTTGGATAACAACTAATTTAATTTAATTTTATTGACATAAAATCTGAACTGGTTGGTCACAACCGAATGTATGGCACCATTCACTTTATTTCCCGCATGTACCCTCCTTTCCACATCTTCATCAATCTTTCCATCCCTTGTAAACAGACTCCCCAAATATTCAAACTCACTTACTTGTTTTACACCGATACATCCTACCTACACACATCAAAAAAAGTTTGTGATCACTAGCAAAAGCTGATATATTTTAAAATTTATCTCTATCAAGACAAAGTTTTTACGTTTTATCTTTTTTAAATAGATATACACTGTGTATTTTATTGAATGTAACGTGAACACTTTTCTTGATAAAGTTAATTTAAAAAAATATATTAGATTTTGCTAGTGATCTCAAACTTTTTTTAATGTAGGTATGTAAGTATAACATGCCATGATAAAATATAAAAGCTAGTCTGATCCATGCGTCATGTTCGTGAACGGGCGCCGACAGTTGGGACTGGTCGTCTCTTAGCTGCCATGGCTTATTTTTAATTTTAATATTTAATTTAGTTGTTTTAGTTTTTATCTTTTTATTACGGACGCTTTTTAACGTGCACGTCTTTCTACATTGTTCTCACATGTATATTTTCAACTTGAACGATGTAACCAATATTTTGTAAAAATATTATGATTTAAAAGAGTGTCCGTGGAGTTTCTTGCCCGTTCTTCTCCATAGGGATCTACTACGCTTTGGAATGGGCAACTAGCTTCATCTTTCTGACTGACCGACCCATTGACAATTCAAAAGTGCCTGTAATTGGTTTATTTGAAATAAATGCTTTGAGTTTGAGTTTGAGTCAGATCGTGGTGGGGCTGTCTGATACGTGGAGGCAATTTTAAAGTTATTTTTAACACGAGACACACAAAGAACAACACTCCGTAGGGTTAAACAGATGTATACCTAAGTGTAGCACTTCACCCATATTTCGTCACTTATGTTTAAGTCACATGTAATAGGGGACGATCCTATTAAAGTTATTTTTAGCACAAGACATAGCTTACATAATACGGTCTCAATCTTCTTATCGTTTTTTTTTGCAAAAAACATTACGTACATTCCAATAAAATATTCTTGCACCAGAAATAAAAAATAAGTAAAAATATTAGCAAAAGATTACCAAAGAATATAATCGTGTAACGTTTCTAACCGACTGCGCAAGAGACATATTTCGACACACAGAATATGCTAATCCTTTGTAGTTAACAGGATTACTGGAAGCCTCTTAGATTGTATTCTTGGGCTCTGTGCGCTTGAGTTGATTTAGCAGTTGTGTTGCACGTAGGTGAGGTAAACTGCCTAAAGCTTACAGTTAAATGATAGTGAATTTGTCATGTACTTTGTACAGTACTACAAGGATCTTCTCGTACAATTTTAAACGAGATCACGAGATCTCGAGTCGCATACAATACTTATCGACTTCCACGTATAGAGATTAGGTGTAAGTAGATAAACTGATAAATAAAAAGTAAGTTCAAAAACTACAACTACAACTGGAGAATCACGCTCTAAAAAGAATGAAACAAGAAAATATTCTCATCAGAAATTTGAAAAAGACAGACAAATTAAAAATCCGGAGTCACACGTAATCTGTTCAATTTATGGCCTAACATGACGTGTGACACCTGATTTTTAATTGACTTGATACCCAACACAGCATCTTTAGAAAAAAAAAATTTTTCTTCTTTACTTTATCTTCTCCAAAGGGAATTTCTCCAAATATTCAATTTAATGTGACGTCACATAGCCTATAACCAGTAGACAGTCAAGACGCTTCCAACGATACCTCATTTGTCAAAAAATGACAATTAAATTAGAAGTTATGAGGGAACAGATGAACATACATACATACCGGTCAAAATCAAAACCATCCGTTTTGCTTCGCCGTAGTCAGGTAAAAAGATTGACAACAGTTTTCAACTTCTTTTCTTTTTTCACTTTTCTTTTTGTATTTGAAGGTTATTATTAGCAGCCATGTTGGCTTAGACCGTAATTAACCTGAGGAAATATTTCTTTTGAATTGTCTAGACAATGTTTAACCCTGTATAATAATTGTATTAATTAAAACTTTTTTTTTGTGTTATTTAGAAAGAGGCATTTGCCCTGCCGGTCGAAGTGGCGGTGATTGGGGGAGGACATCTTTTATGATTTGCCCTGCAGTGGCATTACAAGGCTATATAGTTATCTAATTAGACTTCTATATGAGGCGTATAGAATCAAAGGCAGCTAAATCCGTATAGTACCTAAATTCACTTGAGAATGGCAACCTAAGCGTCACTCAACTAGTAAACAGTTTCACCCATCACTCAGTATCTAAAGCAGCCATATCCTTCACAAATAACGTTCAAAAACTTAGCTTAGAATCAAAATCATCTATATCCTCGCTTGTGAGAATCAAACACAGCTAAAGTTGCAATCGACCAATCAGAGAGCTTCATTGCCGCAAATTCAAAATGGCTGTCAGTTGTGATTTGTACACTGTGGAGGTTGTTTGCGTTACGTTATTTTTAGCGAAAATATTAGATTTTTGAGCAGTTGGAACGTTTAAAAGTGATTTAATACTTAATCCAATGTGTAATGGAGCAGCCTGTGAAAGAAGCATTACCAGGGAAGGCCAGGAAACGACAAAAACATCCTGAGAAATGGAAGGCGAATTTGGCAAAAAAAGAGAGGTTAGTGCCGACTAGTGATGCACTGCAATATTGTGTATTCACATTATTCTCAAACAATATTTTAAATTTTGATAAAATTTATTTTGTATAGCATATTTATGTGTATTATGTATATAAAAGTTCTTCACTGATAAGATAAAGAAAATATTCACACATTCGCTGCGGTCTACGTTCTGACGAAGTTACAGTTTTTTTTTCACCATTAGTTAAAAGCGTATGAATAATTCAAACAAATACTTTACAGGTACTCGTCACATAGTTTACCTGAACCAGTTACGTGTAAACATGACACAAAAAAATATCAGTGCAAGAAATTGAAGTTACAAGATCTCCTGAGATTTCATAACACATTTTACGCAACGCCAATAAAAAAACAACAGGATGCTATAATATTAAAATGCTGTTCTGCAAAACAAATTCAGCGCAGACGACCTACCAAAAATGTAAGGAAGGGCAGAGAATGCTCTATTAAGTATGCAATATATGTCAAAAAACAACTTGTGCCAGTGTGCCAGCAAGTATTTTTGAAAACACTCGGTATAACTAAATATCGTGTGCAGTATGTCATGAGGACATTCTGCTCTACAGGACAACTCGCTATTGAAAGAAGAGGTGGTGACCGTAAAACACAAAAGTATGGTCCTCTCAGGCAATCCGTTCACAGATTTATAAAATCTTTGAATTGTATTGAGGCACACTATTGTCGAAGTTCGACTCGTCAACGAAAATATTTGCCTAGCGAACTCAATATAAAAAAGCTATACAAAATGTATAGATCTCAAAACCCTGACAGTGCTGTAAAATTATCGTATTTCCGAGCGATCTTCAATATGGATTTCAATTTAGGTTTTGGAAACCCTAGAACCGATGCTTGCTCCAAATGCATCGAATTAACTGAAAAAATCAAAACAGAAAAAGATTCTTCCAACAAAGTAAAATTAATTACAGAAAAAAGAGTGCATACGCTGAAGGCAAAAGCATTTTTCAACTTACTGAGGGAGAAAAAAGAAGGAATGGCAACATTTTCTTTTGACTGCCAGAAGAATTTGGTACTTCCCAAAGTTCCGGATCAAAGTTGCTACTATAGTAGACAACTATATTTATACAATTTTGCAATAATTCGTGGGTCCTCTAATGACACTTTAAATAAAGATAATTCTCATTCCTTTGTCTGGACTGAGAATGAGCACTTTAAAGGAAGTAATGAAATAGCATCTGCTGTTTATCACACACTTAATCAAAGTGATCTGACAAATGTAAATCACATCCGTCTGGTGGCAGACGGATGTGGCGGACAAAACAAAAATAGTGTAGTGTTAGCTATGTGTTCTCGTTGGCTTTTAGACAACGGGTCTATAAAAAAGATGGAATTGGTGTTTCCTGTAACAGGGCACTCTTTTATGCCCGCGGATAGAATTTTCGGTAATATCGAAAAAGAAATACGTAAGAGGGAAGTCATTACTTCCCCTTCTGAGTATGCTGCAATTATTGGCCAATATACTACAGTCACAGAACTTACAAACATACCTATTTACAACTGGAAAAATTGCGTTCACGAAGTCTTGAAAACAACTGCTCAGTTCCATTTTAAAATATCACAATGTAAACGATTCGTTTTCAAGAGATCCAAAAAAGCTGGAAATGTTTTGGTACGCGGGGAGATATTTTTCAATTCAGATACGGGAGTACCAAAAAGCATCTGCAAAGTTGGTAAAAAAGCCGAAATGATACAGGCTTCCATAATTCCGAAAGGTGTGGAGGTTAAACAACTGAAACTCCAAGACGTTAGGAAGCTCCTTAAAAACCATTATGGCGACAATTGGCCAAACCTGCCAGATTTGAAATTCTATTCGGATGTAATAAATAACTTATCAGATATTGAACAAGAAGCGGGCGACGGAGAAGAATGTGAAGAGGAAGAACGCGAAGGAGAAGATATTTGCCAGATGTGTGATGAAGAGTGTAATTTGAGAGTTTAATTTAACAAAAAACATACTTATTTCTTTTCATATAAACCGTAATTTACTTACTATTCTTATTTTTATTAATATAAAATAAAAAACTGTGTTTGTTGGTTTATTTTTGTTTCGTACACTGCTTTTGTAGCATGTTGCACATCACTAGGTGAATGACGTCATAGGTTTATTGTTAGAAACAAATACAGCTTTATCCGTTTCACTTACAATCAAAGACAGCTAAATCCTGGAGTTGGTAACAAAATCAGCTAAGTGGATTTTAATTTATTCAATATCTATTTAAGCCACCAATATGGTTGTCCCAGTGCTTTAGTCATAAATTTATATTCCTACAGTAAGTCTTTAGGAAGTTTTCTATTTTATAAGTGGCAAAACTACAATGAAATGAAAGATTATTTTTGTTTTGTGAAAAATTTCTCAGATTGGATTAAGCTGTCTTTGATTCTATACGCCTCATATATTATATTATAAAACAGAATTGTGTTTGTCCACTTAGCTCTTCTGCACAATAGATTTTGATGCGGTATTCATGATCATTTAGAGTATTTATTCCGGAAGGTAAATTTTTAGGGTTTCGTACCCGAAGGGTGCCAAACGGAATCCTTTTACGAAGCCCCCGCTGTCCGTCCGCTCGTCTGTCTATCAGCGGGCTGTATCTCATGAACCGTAATGGATAGACAGTTTAAAATTTCACAGATTGTATATTTCTATTGCCGCTATAACAACAAATAATAAAAATAAAATAAAGTTAAAAATTAGAGGGGGTCCACATACAAGAAACGTGTTTTTTAAACTGAAGTATTTAAAAAATATATATGTTTTTAATATTGTAGGCATCCTTTTCTGTCTATTCAGTCCTATGCCACATTTAATTAACTGTTCCAAACGTTATTCTTTTTAGGGTTCCGTAGCCAAATGGCAAAAAACGGAACCCTGATGGATTCGACATATCTGTCTGCTGTCCGTCCGTATGTCACAGCCACTTTTTTCCGAAACTATAAGAACTATATTGTTGAAACTTGGTAAGTAGATGTATTCTGTGAACCGCATTAAGATTTACACACAAAAATAGAAAAAAAAATACATAAATTTTGGGGGTTCCCCATACTTAGAACTGAAACTCAATTTTTTTTTTTCATCAAACCCATTCGTGTGAGGTATCTATGAATAGGTCTTCAAAAATGATATTGAGATTTCTACTATAATTTCTTTCTAAACTGAATAGTTTGCGCGAGAGACACTTCCAAAGTGGTAAAATGTGCCCCCCCCCCGCCCCTGTAACTTCTTCAATAAGAGAATGATAAAACTAAAAAAATATATGTTGTACATTACCATGTAAACTTCCACCGAAAATTGGTTTGAACGAGATCTAGTTAGTAGTTTTTTTTTAATACGTCATAAATCGGTCTATTATTAAAACATCGATCAAAGTTACAACGAACTACAAGAACTTTTATATTATGTTACTTGCTGCTACGGAACCCTTCATGGGCGAGTCCGACTCGCACTTGGTTGATTTTTGTTTTATGGAAGAACCAGCTTCGCGTGCTAATTGTTCCCAATGGATCATTGATTGATTATAATCAATCATGATGGGGCTACCTTTCACCATACATATTCAAATTGTGATCGATCGTACGAGGTAGCAGGGGATGGCGTTGGGGTTATTACATACGTCTACTATCAATGCAAGTGCTGTGGCGTGTATTAGTAGTGATGGATTAAATTAGTATTACACGTCTTTCTATATTGTTCTCACATGTATATACATGAATACAATACAATACTCGACGTGCAATATATCGTTCATGTTGAAAATATTTCAACATGAACGATGTAACCAATATTTTGTAAAAATATTTTGATTTAAAAGACTGTCCGTGGCGTTTCTTGCCCGTTCTTTTCCATAGGGATCTACTACGCTTTGGAATGGGCAACTAGCTTTATCTTTTTGACTAACCGACCCATTGACAATTCAAAAGTGCCTGTAATTGGTTTATTTTAAATAAATGCTTTGAGTTTGAGTTTTGAGTTTGACTAAGGAATATACGTGATCCTGTATAGATTGGAATTTTAAGTCGTCGTAGGTAATTCTATTTTATAAGTCATGTTATCTTATTGCTGATTACCAGCTTTGTGCTGGAGTGTTGAGTATTAAAAATTTGTAAGTGTTGATTATAAGAAGCTTTCTTTAATAATCTTTGTCTTTGAGTAAAACTAGTTTATATACGTACATAAACTGACATTTCCTATGGGGGTACAGGCATTACATACTCCTTTTGCTTCATTTACGTTCATACATCTGAGGCCTTAGTGTGAGTTTTTATACCTACTCGATCACGTTAACGTAAACTTCAATTTGTACTGAAACTAAATAAGCGCCGTCTGGTGACTATAATGGGAAACACAATTATTCTATACAAATTGACGTAAGGTAACGTTTACGTAAACGCGATCGAGTAAGTATAAAAACTCGCACTAAGGCCTCTGTGGCCTTAGTGCGAGTTTTGACACTTACTCGATCACGTCAACGTAAACTTCAATTTGTACTGAAATTGAATAAGCGCCGTCTGGTGACTATAAAGGGAACACAATTATTCCATACAAATTGACGTAAGTTAACGTAAACGCGATTGAGTACGTATAAAAACTCGCACTGAACCCCCTGGTCATACACGCACGCCGGTGGCGAGTACTACGCACCTGACCTTTCTGAAGAACGTCAATAAAGTCAATAAAATATGTCCTTCTGGTTCGTCCTCTCCCGGCGTTTCCACTCACATCTGCCTTGTAAGTACTTTAAACCACAACGTTGCCTTTTAAATCATTCCTCACTCTATCCTTACATATGATTCTTAGTTTACGTATAATTAAAGCATTTATTTTATTGGTTTCTTCTTCTTTTATGAAATTCTAAAAAAACTTAGCAATTATTGTCCTTCATCTTGTTATTTTATATTGTTAATGTTTGCATGCCGAATGGTGAATTATATGGCTGTGCTTTAATGTATCTTGACACCTATTATGTATTACCCATATTTGCAAAATAAATATCTATTCTATTCTATGCACACATTTCTCCAGGTTGATGAAACCAAAATGACTTCACTTCAGTCGTCTCAAATACGAGATTCCCAATAATTTTGCACAGTTTTCTAAGCGAGAATTTCCCTTACTTGTCAAACAATTTCAGCAGGATTAACCGTCACTTGTTCATCTCCTATTCGCCAACCGCAATTCCACGTTTATTTTCTATATTACACTGTACTAGGTTTACATGTGGCTTTGCCCGCTTGGTATAAAAGGTTTTTACAGTTTTTTGACTTATCTTTGAGATATTTAGATCTTCACTCTTCTTGTCTGTCAGGTAGTTCGTAGTTGCATTTTTTAAATAATTACTTTTGGCATTATGATTTCGGTTTATGTCTTTTTACCTAGGTAGATATGAACCATTCTAAAAATGAACGCCCCTCCACAAAACGTGATTATTTCAATGTGTGAGAGGAAATACTTATTGCAACACTTTACTTGTGTGCGTGTGGCGACTTTACTGTCAACATGGACTCGTCGCCGCACTTAGAGGTCAACTAATCGTACGATAAGTCCAGGTAACAACGTTGTACGGTGTGGAGCATGCGCTTTGTATGGAACGACACGTTCGGTCTGCTCTGTCGCGCGTTCGTGTCATTTATACACTAGTTGGCCGACAAATCTGGCTGTTTGACGTTTGGGCAAGTCGGGTAGGTATAATTTGCAAAAACAAAAACCCGTGTTATTGTGTATATTTTTATGTATGTTAGTCTGTAAGGTATTTATTTAGTTTAGTTGTTGACCGTATTCGCCAGTGACTGAGCAACCAATGACAAAGACCTATTATGTGTATTGCGTCTATACACTTCTTCCATGTGAGCGTTAACGCTGTGGAGGGGCGTTCATTTTTAGAATGGTTTATCTCTATTTGTGCTTGCAAAAATGTGCGTAGGTACCTAACCTATCTACTTAGATTTAAACTGCTGATTTGATTGTTGATCTAGTGGTCAGATGCTCAGCTATCGAGCGCGATTC
Organism: Cosmia pyralina; assembly: GCA_946251885.1. Lineage (NCBI taxonomy): Eukaryota > Metazoa > Arthropoda > Insecta > Lepidoptera > Noctuidae > Cosmia > Cosmia pyralina. The sequence goes on along the minus strand of OX276347.1, from coordinate 5,852,964 downwards.
GGTTTTTGGTTCTAAGTAACAACTCGATTTTGTTAAATATCATGATGAATTTATTCATGTAAAATGAAAAAACAAACTTCCCAATTCGTCATTCATGTAAAATGAAAAAACAAACTTCCCAATTCGTCATACTACAAAATATTTTTCCGTCTGCGAAATATGCAGGGAATAAAATGTGAGGAGTAGAAAATTTAAAAATATAAGGTAAAATGTTAGTTAATTCTCACACAAAAATGTGGAGCAGTGAAGTTTGATGAACGTTTATCCTTTTCTTCAAGACTTTATTTGCGATGTACTTGTAAGTGTTATATTATATTATACATGTCAGATTTACGTATGTAAGCTCGAGGAGCTCGTGGCTAAGTAATAACAGCCACACGGGCCGATCCATCAGGTTAAGCTACGCTTGCCGGAGTTGGTCCGTGGATGGGTGACCATCATTACATACCGGGTCTCCTCCATGCCTCGGAAAGCACGTTAAGCCGTTGGTCCCGGCTGTCATTCGTGGATCTTTGACAGTCGTTACGGGTCGTCAGAAGCCCGAAAGTCTGACAACCAGTCTTACCAAGGGGTATCGTATTACCCAGTTACTGTTTTGTGGAGGTCAGATAGGCAGTCGCTCCATGTACAATACTGGTATTCAGCTGCATCTGGTTAGACTGGAAGCCGACCCCAACATAGTTGGGAAAAGGCTAGGCAGATTGATTAACTTATGTAGACGCAACTAAGTATAATAACATCACACCTAGGTGTACCTAGTACACCCACACTTCGCTAGTTATGTTTAAGTCCATGTAATAGGGGGCGAGCCTATTGTCATCAACTGGGCACAAATCCAGATTCCATGCAAAATCAAAGTCAAATCATTTATTTCAAATAGGCACACAAAAAGCACTATTGAACGTCAAAATTTACAAAACAATAGATTTGATTCTACTTGCCCCTTCCAAAAGATAGTTTCGTGTGAAGAAGAATGGGCAAGAAACTCCACCGGTACCTACTCTTTTAAAATGTTTTACAATATTTTGTATATGTACATTAAATATATGTGAAGATGATGCACCTAGAATAAAATTAGTATAGGTACAAAAAAAAATGAATGAAAGGTAAATTAAAAAGGTAATTAACCTATGTGATAGATATATGGTGCTCACATATTTACAAACACGCATTGGAAGCTGCTACTGAGAAATTTCAGATTGAAAACCCAATAACACTATGCCCGACCCGGGAATCGAACCCAGGACCTAATGCTCAGCAGTAGCGCTTGCGATCCATTAGACCAACGACGTAGTAGACGACGCACGATATAATAAAAATTGTTTCGGATTTATGATCTTAGCTTTTAGTTTTCCATCGATGCCATTCTAATACTGAACGGTAATAGGTAGACTAAACGTAACCCTAAAACTAAAACGGTAGACTAACTAAGACTTGTAGGCGACTAAAATGTTGAATTTCAACGGTTGTACCAAACTAAGTAGACTTTTAAATAATTTAAAGGTCAAACCCACACTTTAATAAACCATTCCCATTTTGTTTTGTCATTCAAAAGTGATTTAATTAAAAAGTAAGTAAATAATGAGGGAATTCTAAAGTCGACTGAAAATGGCGGGGGCTTCATGGTCTCAAGCAAAAGTCTAGGTATGCGATCTTTTTGTTATATTAGTGTATTATAGAGGTCGCCATATAGCTTAGATAACATGGTTGGAGCTTTATTATGCAAACATATTTTTAATAATGAACTAAAACCATTGAATTACAAAAAAATAGGGGAGCGCTTAAACATTGTCATAAAACTAAAGTTCCCTGAAGGATTACCTATCACAACTAATATTTCGAGAACTAAAAGAGTAAATCTAAAGAGACATTTTATAGAGGTATGAGGAACAGGGTGTAGAGTTCACTCACCCTCCATAAAAAAGGGAGGATCCGCTGACCAGACAAATGTTGTGTATGGTGGGCAACTGCTCAACGACGGTTGATGTTGAGACGTTGTATATGTAAAACTCTGTTTGCGCGATGCAGGATTTGTGTGACGTCACCTCTTTGATGCGTAGTTCGCATGTGGCATTGTAGATGCCGCCACACATCTACCCACTGCCCCATTTTCCTATAAATAAATATCTTTTTAGTATTCTTTATATAGAGCTGTCAGTTACACGAAAAACGTGGGTGGTGATTTGTTTCTGTAAGAGCCGGTTTTCACGTGCTTGTTATGATGAAGATGGAAAAGCCTGATACTCAGGCCAGCCCACATTGTCTGACTGAGTCTTTCATTTATGGGACTTACATTGGCACTCGTATTTTATGTTATCCGTCACTCCTTGGCGTACATTTTATCTATATCTGTCAACCTTTCTAACTCCTGATAATAAAAACAACGATAAAATAAATAAAATCGAATTTAATTTACAAGAAATAATGTCTAGTTTCTTGTTACTAATAGATACAAACGATTCTCATACATCCACAATTGACATTTGGACCACTGCCCAAACCACCCACCACAAAGCCACAAAGCTTGAAGATAAATGAACAAAAGCGACAAACGCCCGCGCCGATGGGTGAGAATATTTCTAAATGTATATTTTAGTTTCTGGGACACTTGTCTGTTAAAACAGATGGTTCGTCTATTTTGAACCGAAGCTGTTTCGTACGAAGTATATTTGGGAATCCCAAAAATGAATGCGATATTTTATTTTAGGCTTTAATACAATGGAAAGCTCTTCCGCGCTGATAGTCGAGACTAAGCGACTACTGGAGCTTAAAATAAAATAAAATAATACAAACAGGCCTGAAGGCATATTGCAATTTGAGTCACTGATAATTAAATTTAGTAACTAAAATTCTTTTAGAATTCACTCACGCACACATCCTCACTCACACTACCATTCCACACTAAATGTGAGCGCCGCGCCGGCGCGCCGCCGTCGTCGCCGTGAGTTCATGTCGACGCGTCGCCGCCGAGTGCAGCACGCGGCGCGCCGTCGCGGCTACTCACAACTTGCTTTCTCGCTCGCACGCGCGGCCCGACCGCGTTAGTTCGCCTAGTCGTTTCGGCACACTCGTCGCTTACGCAGTCGAGTTCAATATTTTACCGAGTATTATTGTGTTGTGTTAACGATGGCAGCAACTTCGAGATGAGATGAGAGAGAAATGATTATTTATCAGTAAACGTGATCTCCAATTATTATTTAGAAGACTGTAAAATTGTAATTCATAAATACGTTCCTTTATAAAGCTTTTTTTGGTAATAACAATATGGTTTTCTTTATGTTATTTTTAAGAAAACTCTCCCCGATAAATAAAAACTCAGGCCCACGACCGGCCACGCCACGCCGCCGCGACGCCGCCGCCGCTGTGGAAATTAACAGGCCACGCCGCTGCCGTGGAATTGGCCATCGGCGCTCATATCTATTCCACACTGCACCACACCTACTAAACTTCGTTAGGCGCGTTGAGCGATTTTTGGTACGGGGAAATCTTACGGATTCGCATCACCGCGTCACCGCGACATGCTATGCATAGTTCAGTTTAAGTTTTCACTTCTGTCAGTATCCCCATGACTGCATATTTTTTTTTGCTTGTTTACGATTTTTATTTAAAAAAAAAAACTAATTTAGCTAAACTGTACCCATGTCATATTTAAGTCTGGAACAATGTGTTTCTTAAGGTGCGCTTACACGAGTAATTAATTGTCCAATTTTCGGTCAGTTACTTCGTGCCGGCAACACCAAGCAGTTTAGAGCAATTTATAAGATTGTATAAAAATTGCCAAGAATTGCGAAATTTTTGTGGCTCGTGTAAGAGCACCTTTATTTATTTTTTAATTTCCATTACCATTACAGAGTGTTTCAATTCGGTAGTGTAGGTTTAGACGGACGTTGATAGCTGCGACCATTGACTGCGACAGTTTTTTTTTGTACCTATCATCGTTTCCATTGTAATTACTTATTGTCAATTTGTAGTTGTTCCAAAATAAAAAATAAACTTTTACTGTTTATTATTACAAATTGTGTTATAGTGAACCGCACAGCAATGGTAAAATTTCACATTGACAGCGCCTTTATGTCCTAGCAATAAGGATGATTTTCGTAATCCAAGTGTCACCATTGATGACTTGTCTCGCTTAGTGCGTACAGTGCTTTTATTAACCGACTTCAAAAAGGAGGAGGTTCTCAATTACATGTTCCCCGATTACTCGAAGATGGCTGGACCGATTTAGAATTTTTTTGTTTTATTCGAGAGGGTATACATCACAGTTGGTCCCATATAAAATTGATTAACTTTGCTTTGGTAGCTTTTGAGTTAGCTTCAATAATACGTATTTTTTTCCCACTTTTATATGGATGATGTTCTAGTTTGCTTTGCAGATAGTGGTATTAGAATTTGTGTGGGGTAGGTACACAACTAAAAAGTGAAAAATAAAAACTTTTTTACAAAAAAATACAACCGACTTCCAAAAACAACACTACAAAGTGAAAAATAACTTTAATTTCGGAAGTCGGTGGCAAAAAACGAAAATACATTTAACTAGACACCGACTTCCGAAATTAAAGTTATTTTTCACTTGGTAGTGTTGTTTTTGGAAGTCGGTTGTATTTTTTTGTAAAAAAGTTTTTATTTTTCACTTTTTAGTGGTTCACATGTGCTTACCCCTTCACAGCGTACTGGCGTGATGTTATGTTATGAACTGGTGTGAACAACAAACAGACATGAGATTTCAGCAATCCCAGTCCATTTACTATCATTTATTGAGGAGTTCCGTTGCCTATCTCGAGAAGTTCTTCATCAGATCTTCACCAAATTGAAATGGGACCACTCCAAGAAAGTACTCTTCCAAAAACTATCCAAATCGCTTCAAGTGTGCCTATAAAATTGGAAGAGTTCTCTCTATTTCTCCAGGATCCCATCATCAGATCCTGATTTGATGATCATGGGACCACCTGGGAAGTATACCCTTTCAAACAAAAAAAAAAAAAATAATCCAAATCGGTCCAGCCATCTTCGAGTAATCGGGGAACATACATAAAAAAAAAATAAAAAAAAAGGTTCCGACGAATTGAGAACCTCCTCCTTTTTGAAGTCGGTTAAAAACGAGATATACATAATCGACATTTTATGTTTTGACGTTGTCTGACGTACGGGGTACAAACTCGTAGACCAAACAGTCAACTAGTAGGTACCCAATTGCATGATCCACTCACAATCACCTTCATTTTGAATGGGATTCATAATAATCCAAATTAATAACAGTATGTAAGGATCGTAGCACGACGTTTTGTAGTTTCTGCCTACCCCCATGGGAATAAGGCGTGAGTTTGTGTATGTACTAGATGTGCCCCGCGACTTCGTTTGCGTGAGAGTTGTCATATTTTAATATAACTCCCCCGACCCGCCGCGTTGCATCGCCCACCGGCGCTATTACTTCATTTTCGCTTAGCGTCCTTTGTCATCATGGGTTTTATTGTTTTTGCGCGGAACCCTAATTATTTTTCCGAAATAAGAGTAACCTAAGTTACTCCTTATAACATCAGCTACCTGCCAATGAAAGTCACGTCAAAATCGGTGCAGCCGTTTCGGAGATTAGCCGGAACAAACAGACAGACCAAAATTAAAAACAATGTTTTTTTTTTGTTATGAGTACCGTATATACTTTCACATGCATTTAGTAAAAAGCTATAATGTTGACATTACAAACAGACACTTAAATTTTATTTATTAGTATATTATAATCATCTTAATCCATTGCTCCTTATGTTTTAAAAATGCGTCTGCCCAAAAAAGTAAATAACGCTATACTCGTAATTATTGTTGAATTTTCATAGTTTAAGGAATTGTGTGCTACGCAATTAGGGTGCAGACAATTGCTACTAAATTATATTAAATTTATTGACATATCTTTCTGAAAGTAGTAAAGTTAACTCTAATTTTATTATAGTACTCGTAAGTGTCGAAGGATGCGGTGTTGAATATTGTTAGTAATATTTCAAACCGAAGTCATTGGCCGTCATCCAAGCGCCCAGATAAAGCGGTCCATTCAACACGCGACTTTGCAAGTGAATTTTGAACGAATTTGAAGTGACAGCTCTAATGTATGTAGTTTATGCGGTAAAAGATTTATAGCTATGGGAAAATATGAGTAGGATGGTATGCTTTATTTATTTATTTATACTTTTCCGAATACGTAGATTAGATAGTCAATCCACTGAAGGGTCTGACTTACTTAAGGAGTACACCGCCGCGACATTACAGTGCCATTTCAATGAGCTAACCTTGTTGTGCCATCCATCAATTTCTATAATTAAAACATATATAACTTGTCGTTTTGCATCCTCGTTAAATTTCAGGGTGTGGTACAGAACAAAATCAATCTCCTCGCCTTTTCCCAACATGTTCGAGTCGGCTTTCAGTCTAACCGGATGCAGCTGAATACCAGTATTTTACATGGAGCGACTGCCTATCTGACCTCCACAACCCAGTAACTGGGTAATACGATACCCACGAACGACAGCCGGGACCAACGGCTTAACGCGCTTTCTGAGGCACGGAGGAGTCTCGGTATGTAAAGATGGTCACCCATCCACTGACCAACCCCGGCAAGCGTAGCTTAACGTGATGGATCGACCCGTGCGGCTGTTATTACTTGGCCACAAGCTCCTCTGGGTGTGGTACAGAACATCAAACCGAATAACTTTCTCCATGGGACTAACATCGTATTCACGGAAAAATTTTCAACTGTCCTATAGAAAACTTCAATACCTACTCGACGCAATTGATTGTATGGGCGGAAGATAATTTTTTCGCGATTACGATGTTGGTGCCTTGAAAAAAGTTGTTCGGTTTGATGTATACCACACCCTTAAATTCGACGAAGATGCAAAACGACACGTTGTATAGGTATTCCTCAATCGAATTTGATGGCTCAACGATAGGTATTATTTTTGTCTTTTTAAATGTTCGCTTTTCTTTATTGCGTAGGGGGTTTTTAAATTTAATTTTTTGTAGGTAGATAATCTGAAAAGGTACATAATAAAGTTACAAAATCATGTCCTCATCTAGGAAACCACTGATGCAACAAATGATATGACTTCGCAATTTGCACGCAAATCACGTACTCTAGCTTGTTGTTTTGGCAAAGTTAGCTGGAGCTTCATTGATAACGAAGCTCCAGCTAGCTTTGATAGTCAACCTAGTCTCATTAATTTTGTAGCACCGGCCTTTCAATTCTAAAACCTTGACCAGTATCTGAAAAGGAGTTCGTTAAAACCAAATTTTGCTTAAGTGGTCATATACTAGTGTCAAAATCACACCATAATGAAGACTGATACGTATTATTGAGTAGTTTCATTAGGACTGTCAAAGTGCAACCGTCATCTAACACAATTTTGACAAGCAAACAAATCTTGACCAAGAGAGAGAGGGAGAAGCTTACAATAGAGAGGCAGTTCGATGATACTCGTATGGGCAATTTCCAGTTTATTTCATTTGTTGCCCAAAATAAAAAAACTTTTTTACAAAAAAAAAAAAAAAACAACAGACTTCCAAAAAAAACACTACAACGTGAAAATAACTTTAATTTCGGAAGTCGGTGTCTTTGAATCTGTATTTTAGTTTTTGCCACCGACTTCCGAAATTAAAGTTATTTTTCACTTTGTGGTGTTTTTTTTGGAAGTCGGTTGTTTTTTTTTTGTGTAATTTTTTTTTTTATTTAACACTTGTTAGTGGGTCAGTTTGTAATTTATCTAAGTTACAATAGCCTAATGTCAATTCTGCTCATCATCTTTTAGAAAATATTGCTTTTCCCGATGCAGGGACGTTAATTATTGAGGAGTTCTCCTAGTAAGAACCAGGAGAACTGGAGCTGATGGTGAAGTCACCATCACCATATGCATTGTGACAAGCATAAATTACTTAGCAACCATATTAAAGTAACCAAATCGCAACCCGTGAAATACTAAGGTATAATTCAGTAGTTCCGATGACCATCAGTTCCACTTCACCAAATGGGGCTTTTCGAGAGCAAATGCACGAATTACTATAAAAAATACCCAAATCACTATTGGTATACCTATAAATTGAGGGTTTTCCTCGATTTCCATGGGATCATCAGATTCTGACTTGTGACAACCTTAAAAGCACACCATTTTAAAGAAACAAATAATTTTCAAAATCTGTCCACAATTGACGGAGAAATCGCGTAACAAACACAAAAAAAAAAGCATAGAGTCTAATTGAGAGCCTTCTTTTGGAAGTCTGTTAAAAAGATATCACAGTCCCATCATCATCTGGCTAGCCTTTTCGCCGGATGCAGCTGAATACCAGTATTTTACATGGAGCGACTGCCTATCTGATCTCCACAACCTAATTACCCAGGTAATACGATATACCTTGGTAAGACTGGTTGTCAGACTTTCGGTATTTTGACAACCTGTAACGACTGTAAAAGATCCACGAATGACAGCCGGGACCAACGGCTTAACGTGCTTTCCGAAGCACGGAGGTGTCTTAGTACGAGTATTTATGTAAAGATAGTCCCATCCATGGACCAACCGTGACAGCTTAGCTTAACCTGATCGATCGACCCTTGCGGCTGTTACTATATACCACAAGCCCCTATGAAAATCTGCGATGCGACAAAAAGTCGCAACATCAACACCAAAACTTCAACTAAATCACAACTAATCGTCCCAACACGTACATTAACCAACGGATACGCAAACAATCGCAAATAACTCAATTGGAAATGTCACGACGTTGCCAGATCTCACTGTGACGTAGTCGTTCATGTATTTCGAACGTTGCCAATTCTCTAGATAATCGTGCGTTTAAATAGTAGGGAGTGTTTTCAGTAGACGTAGCCGGGAATTCCTATGACGTAATGTGCACACTTCAGATTTTTTCTGTGCTGTGCATTTTATTTAACGTTTCCTGCTATGATCTAGATTTTACCGGTACAGACACGTTAGGGCAATCCTATTTCACACTAATATTATAAAGGCGAAAGTTTGTGAGTATGTGTGTGTATGTTTGTTACTTCTTCACGGTCAAACGGCTGGATCGAATTGGATGAAATTTGGTATGTAGATAGCTTATACCAAGGATTAACACATAGGCTAGTTTTATCCCGGTCTACGCGGGTGAAACCGCGAGGCGCAGCTAGTCACACTAATATTATTAAGGCGAAAGTTTGTGAAGACGTTTGGGTGTTTGTTACTCAATTACGCAAAAACGGATGAACAGATTTGGATTAAATTTGGAACACAGATAGTTTATAACCTGGATTAACACATAGGATACTTTTTATCCCGGTAGTAGGTTCCCGTGGAACAATTTCCGACATCCAAGCGGGCGAAGCCGCGGGAAACGGCTAGTTTTCTATACATTTATTGGTACTAAGAAAAGTGCCAAGAAACGTATAGAAAATTGGCCTTCGGCATACTAAACAGGAAATGCATGTGTGTTAGGCAGCATGAAAACTTATCATAATAGTCAAATGGAAATTAACGTTTTTAAGAGCATACAGTACAATAATGCGCGTACATTATAATAATGCTTGCAGGATGTTGTTGCGACTGCCCCGTTTCTGAAGCGTCTCGGAAATGTTTGCTGAGACCCACACAGCAAAAAAAACCGCGTCGCTGCCGAGTAGAGTCCGAGGTAGTCGCAACTATGTATATCCTGAGACCTGTGGCGGAAAGCTATACTCCTAATATTAGGCATTTCATGCGGAGGTTGATCGGCACGCTTAGCATGACCGCCATAGAAACAGGTTTTGTCGACGGAAAAATAGTACGCGTGCTGGTAGGAAATATGTTTTCTTGTCTGGTCATCCTCTGCATGGACTGTGCATTGTTTTATTTTAAAACTAGCTGCGCCATCGGTTTACGTGTTAATCCAGGGTGTTAGCTATCTACATACCAAATTTCATCCAAATCGGTTCAGCCGTTTGAGCGTGAAGAAGTAACAAACATACAAACACACACACACTCACAAACTTTCCCCTTTATAAAATAGGTCTTTACCTATGAAATTGCCGTTTTGTATGAAAAAATTTAAACGAATTTTTTTCATGCATTTTTTATTTGTATTAAATCGAAGTAATCACCCATGCAATCAATGCATCTTTGCCAACGCAGTGGCAGTTTATTGATGCCCTTCTTAAAGAAATCAGCTGGACGGGAGGCAACAAATTCTTCAAAGGCATTTTGTACTGCCTCTCGGGTATTGAATTTTTTTCCCGCCAAGAAGTTATCCAAATTCTGGAAAAAGTAGTAGTCTGTAGGCGCAAGGTCTGTTGAGTAGGGCGGATGACGGAGAGCTTCCAACCCCAGTTCTTGCAACTTGGAGACCGTCTGCTGTGCAGTATGAGGTCGCGCGTTGTCGTGCAGGAGCAGCGGAGACGAGCGATTGACCAATGCTGGTTGGAGATGTGCCAGCTTCTCCATCATTGTGTTCAGTTCTTCACAATCTGAAGTAATGCTCACCCCCTTTGATAAGAAGCTGTGATGAATCACACCGGCGCTAGACCACCAAACAGTGACCATCACTTTTCTAGGGGTAAGTTTTCGTTTAGGGCATTGTTTAGGTGCTGAACCAGGATCCAACCAACTTGCTGAGCGCTTGCGGTTATCAAACAGAATCCTTTTTTCATCGCAGGTAACAATGCGGTTCAAAATTCCTTCATTTGTGTGTCTGTTGAGCAGTGCAAGGCACGTCTCGACGCGTACTTCGCGCTGGCGATCATTGAGTTCGTGGGGCACCCATTTGTCAAGCTTTTTTACCTTGCCAATTTGACGCAAATGGACCAATATTGTTTTGACGCTAACGTCGAAAGCTGCTGCTAATTCAGCCGTAGATTGTGTATCATCAGCTTCCACAATCGCCTTTAATTCGTCATTGTCGACCAAAGTCTTCGGACGACCGCGAGGTTCATTTTTCAGGTCGAAATTTCCAGAACGGAAGCGAGCAAACCAATAACAAGTGGTGCGTTGGTTTGTAGTGTTAGCTCCGTAAACGTTGTTGATGTTGCGTGCCGCTTGTGCCGCGTTGCTGCCACGACGGTACTCATATTCCATAATTACTCGATTTTTTAACGTATCCATGATGACGAAAAAGATTGAAATGCGATGAAAATGTAACAGTAATCAATAAACAAATGACTACTTTTGGAAAAAAAATCCATGTTTTTAAAATAAAATTAATTTGAATTTAGAATTCTTAGCCAAACAAAAATTATTTTGATTTGAATTGACCAGTACTGCAGAACGGCAATTTCATAGGTAAAGACCTAATATTAGTGTGAAAAACTAAAGCTATTTTATATCAGTACCTACTAGAATATATTTTTTGTGTAATACAAACACAATATGGATCACTGTTGTTCGAAATAAATTTAAATTAATTTTTAATTTGTAACAATAAAACTTCTATTGTGCCTCGTCAGTGCCCTTGAAAGCGTTAACACGGTGCAGTCAACCGCACATCAGTGATATCATATTGACATTGACAGCGCCTTTATGTCGTAGCAGTAAGGGCAGTTTTTGTAGTGCAGGGCGTGTTACCACTCAACCCACATCAGTGGTAACACTTGCATTATCTAACATTGATTATGATATCCAAAACTTTTTCTTACAACTTTTCTTTTCAAACGAGGTCAAACAGCATTCACAGGAAACTTCTTACAGGTGAAGCAAGTGGTTGCTTGCCAAGGAGATAAAACGACTCAAGAAAGTTAAGTACCCACGACAATACCTGTCACGACTCTACTTAAATAAAAATACTTCTCGCCAATGCAGAACTCATCAAAGCACAATCTTTCAACATTTATAACACTATAAAGTCCCACAGCAGAAGTTTTAAACGAGTCTCCTTTATGCAAATTCTTATTTACATACTTTTTTCATGTTCTGGCTTCGTCCCAAACTTGTGACAAGTCCCGATCATATAATAAACCGTACGTTTCACGATGTCACGATCTGCGTCTATTTCGAGGGTAGATTTATTTTTCAATGAAAGTTATCTTGACGGATTTTGTGTTTTATTGTTATGTATTGATTGGACGTGCTCTGGTTTCGGATAGGCTGAAGAAAGATTGGCTGGACTGGTAAGTTTTCAAAGGCTTGACACATTGACAGGAATATAAACTGGCAGTTTAAGTAATTTATGCCGTCTACCCAAATGTCCTTTCTTTGGTATTGTTCGTCGAATCGTTGAGCTCCTTAAGTTCTGAGTTGAACTGCACAATTACTGACAAATGCGTGCACTGACTGGACAGGTCCACTCAATCTGTGTGATTCTTTCCTCAAAAGACCATTTCAGACACCAATCTACATGGTCTTCTCATGATCTGACCAAGATCATGTCTGGACGACAGTCCCCTGAGTTTGTTTCAGCCTTTTTCCCAGAGTAGTCAGATAGGAAACACCGATCTTATCTAGTTTAAAAAAATATGATTGACGTGTAAAAGTGTTTACTACAAACCTATTTACAAAAATAAAATCATTTAGCATTTATAATTTTATGATTTATACGAAAATAATCTCATAGTATCTACGAAGTTGAAAAGTCTGAATAAGCGACCGTTTCTCTCATCGAATGGAACATTTTGGAAATCCTTTAAAATATTCAAGAGACTATTTTACTCAATCTTTAAAAACATTTGAGGAAAGAGGTTCCGTATGCTTGGCTAAAATAATTAAGTTACGACCGTGGCGAAGATAGGATACTTCCAGCATTATGAACACGACAAGTAATGTAAGTGGCAAGTAATGAGGCGCTTAGACTTTAGTTTGCAAAATACAAACTGGTAAAGTAAGGGCGCTTTCAATTTAGAGGTTTCGTGTCGGACCGTTGCGGTCCCGAAGCGGTGCGTTTGTCGTATTACGCACGGACGGTCGTTTGTTTTAATACAAAGCGCGCGGTGCGGCAACAGTCCGGCGTCGATATCGTGAACGCTCGACAACAGGACGGCAACGTCGCAAACTCCACGTGTCGGTGTATGAAAACAAACGACCGTCCGTACGCATACGACAAACTCACCGCTTCGGCACCGCATCGGTCCGACACGAAACGTCTAAATTAAAAGCGCCCTAATAGTGTAGGTACTTATTGTTGAGGAGCCTAATAAGAAATAAATAAATGACGGTCTGAGACACTGATTGCTGACGAATAGAAATTCAAATTAATTTATAGCCTCAAAGCTTTTAAATATTCAACTATAGCTACGTTCCTTTATGACTGGTAAATCAATTTGTAACTTTTCCGATATAAGTGCTCTCGATAGCTCAAAAGAACTTTCAGAAACTCCAATAGTTGCGACTTTTGAAAAACTTTTAGCAGTTGTAAATTACTCTCGAATAATAAATGCTCGGTAATTTCGTTTACTGGCATTGCTAATTGGTTTTGGCATCTGAAATAATTTGGTATTTTTGATTCTTTACGATACTGAAAGCATAGATTGACGACACGGTTGGCGCAGTGGTTGAGCGATTGACTGCTGCGCAGCATGTCGCGGGTTCGATTCCCGCACGGAACAAATATTTGTACGACCTACAAGTATATGTTCCGAGTCTGGGTGTTTTTCTATCTATAATATGTATGTATTTACAAAAAAAAAAAAAATGTATATAAGTAGTTTATCAGCCATCTCGTTACCATAACACAAGCATTAGGTTGCTTAGCTTGGGGCTAGATGGCGTTGTGTGATATGTCCAAACATATTATATTATAGATTGTTTTGTTTATTCCTTCCTACGAGTGTTGTCAAAGTTAATCTATGGCGAGAATAGCGTCTGGCCATGTCGGTTAATGTCGGCTCGTTTCCTAAGTATTTGTGTAGGTGAGATGTCGCTTGAAGTGAGTCACTGTTTATTATTAATTATTTGTTTATGAATAAATGACTATGAGTGATACAAAACACTGTCAAAATTAGGCGAAATTGATGAAGCTGTCTCCTCATCAACACTCAATTGCCATAGCCTTTTCCCAACTATGTTGGGGTCGGCTTCCAGTCTAACCGGATGCAGCTGAATACCAGTGTTTTACATGGAGCGACTGCCTATCTGACCTCCACAACCCGGTTACTGAGTAATACGATACCCCTTGGTAAGACTGGTTCACAGAATTTCGGGCTTCTGTCTACCCGTAACGACTGTCAAAGATCCAAGAATGACCGCCGGGACCAACGGCTTAACATGCTTTCCGAGGCACGGAGGAGTCTCGGTATGTAAAGATGGTCACCCATCCACGGACCAACCCCGGCAAGCGTAGCTTAACCTAATGGATCGACCCGTGCGGCTGTTATTACTTAGCCACGAGCTCCTCCTCCTCAGCCTCCACGAGCTCCTCATCAACACTATCTAGGATTTCTTAGTAGTCTAAAAAAATTGAGAGGGAGAAATTAAAAGAAAGTCTTCTTAAAGATTTTTACAATATACCGTTTCTTTACTTTGACACCCTTACAATAAACTAGACAAGATGTTGTTGTGATTTTATCGTCATGTTCAAAATTCAATCTGTTTAACGCCTTGCTTGCGCTCAAACGATTTATCATCGAGAACAAGGAAAAGTATGGAGTCGACATTCACTAAAAAGTTAATATCTCCGTTACCGCTGCGGCCAAATGTTTTCGATCTCTACAAACCCTCATTTATCATACCTATAGATAAATTTTTATCTATTTCGGGTAGTTTATAAGTTTCTATAAATTTTATTACTTTTCTTCATAGTCTCTCGTTGTCCATGACATTTTGACTTTTTGATCGAAAACGTTGCATTTTGGTAGCGATATTAAATACATTACTAATAAGGTTCTGGAGTGGCGACCGCGTAACGGAAGACTCAGAATCGATTTGAGTACCTAGCGGAACATTATACGATTTCGCAATTTCGCGGCGAAGGTGTGATGCCCGCCTTGAACTTTTTAGGAAAGTTTTTTTTTTTTTTTTATATTATTTTCGGAAAGTAGATAAAGAAAGCTAGACTTTATACATTAATAAATGTACCTAACTTTAAGACTTCCAGAACACAAAATAAATCGTTAAACTTACCTACTAATTGGTAAAACTTGTTTATAAACGGCAGTAATTACCATTTTATAGACAGTAAAGTTTACTAGAGTAATAACTTTGAAACTACAGCCATGACAGTTACAAAACGGTGCGCCATGAAAATATTGTAAGGTAGCAATTTAACTTTAATTGCAAACGAACTGTGAACTTTATAAGTTTCCCCTACTATTGATAAACTTCTCGTGTTATAAACGCGTTAAGCTCTAGGTGGAACTTAAAGTTATGAGATTTTGAAACTCAAATAGCACTTATTACATAAACTCAAGCCTTTTTCCCATGGGGATAGGCAGAAACTGCATAACGCCACCTGCTACAATCCTTACATACTCCTTTTGCTTCGTTTACGTTCGTATGCTGGCTGGCTGTGTGACTCGCCGCTCGAGAGCTTGAGGAAGTGATGATGATGACGTCACGCTGAAGAAGTTGCATGAAGGCTGCGCTGACGTTCATACTCGGGGTCACCGGTATAGAGGCATGAGGAATAGGGTGTAACGTTCACTCATCCTCCATAAATAAGGGAGGATCCTCCGACCAGACGGGTGTCGTGTCTGGTGAGCAACTGCCCAACGGTTGATGTCGGGACGTTGTATACAATGCTAGTCGCGCGATAATCTCTAATTTCGCGATGCAGCATTTTGCGTGACGTCAGTGTGTTGCGTAGTTCGCATGTGGCACTCCTTTTGCTTCGTTTACGTTCATACGTCTGGTCATTCACGCACGCTGGTTGCGAGTACTACGCACCAGACCTTTCTGAAGAACATCACCAATAGCGTCACTATGGGCGTCCCCTCCCGGCGTAGTACTTATGTTTGTTAAAAATTGCTGGATATAAATTATACTTTCTAAATAGAGTTCTACGTAGTGAGACGTGGACAATCCGAGCAAGAGAAAGACATAGGATAAACGCATTTTAAATGTGGCGCTGGATGCTGACGCTCCGAATACCATGGACAGCCAAACGCACAGATGTGTTTGTCCTTTCCTAACTCGATTTTAAGAACCGATTATCAACTGTTTGTCTACAGCGTCTTATGACCTATTTCGGCCACATAATGCGAAGGGAGGATAAAAAGCCTTGAAAAGCTGGTAATTATTGGCAATACCGAAGGAAAGAGAGCACGAGGCCGGTCGCCAACACGATGGGCCGACCAAGTTAATGAAGCTACATCCTTAAGCAAATTTCAGCAGGTGGTGATGGCAACTTTGGACCGGAGTCGATGGAGGTAGATTGTCCGTTTAAAGGGGTCCAGTGACCACGATCCTCAGAAATGAGGGACCGATTGATGAAGATGGGTTCTGCAACCCGATCTCAACTCACCTTTTATTGTAGGTAGAGGTAAACCATTCTAAAAATGAACGCCCCTCTACAGCGGTTACGCTCACATGCAAAGAAGCTGTACAGACGCAATAAACATAATTGGTCTTTGTCACTGGTTTCTCAGTCACCGATGAGTACGGTCAACAACTAAACTAAATAAATACTTTACAGACTAACATACATAAAAATATACACAATAACACAGATTTTTTTATGCAAAAGGTACCTACCCGACTTGCCCAAACGCCGAACTGCCGGATTTGTCGGCCGACTAGTGAATAAATAATACGAACGCGCGATAGAGCGAACGTGTCGTTCCGAACAAAGCGCATGCTCCTCACCGTACAGTACTAGTACCTAAACTGATCGCACGATTAGTTGACCTCTAAGTGCGGCGACGAGTCCATGTTTACCTACTGTACTGTAAAGTCGCCGCACGCACACAAGTAAAGTGTTGCAATAACTATTTCCTCTCATACATTCAAATAATCATGTTTTGTGGAGGGGCGTACATTTTTAGAATGGTTTGTCTCTACTTGAGTATTTCTCTTCCAAACTCGGGCGAAGGTAGATATGGTAGGTGGAAGTCCTATATAAAGTAGCGATATCCATTGCAAACCAAGGATCTCTAAGAATTTGGTCTGAAAGTCATCGAAAAATCTGTAAGGCCTCTGCCTCGAATTTCGCGGGCAGCGGGCCGGCGGCGGCGGCGGCGCGTCTCGCATTGTCCCGCCCCGCTTCCGCGCCGCTGTTTTCGAGGTCCGGTCCATTTGTTTTTACGCATAAAATCCGGCCGCTCCCGCGCCGCCGCCGCTGCCGCCCCGCTGCCCGCAATATTCGAGGCAGAGGCCTAAAGGTGAGTTTAGTTCAAACGGACATAGAACCAGAGCAAGAGCATTCTTTTCATGATATTCTTGATATTTAGGTATTATGGATAGACTAATGAAATAATGCTCTATTCCTGTTTACACAAAAAGAATTTGGTAGTGTCAGTTCTAAAATGAAGAACACGTAGTCATGGACTTTTTGTGAATGAACAGGCACTACTGAGAACCTTAGTAAAGTCCGCAATAAAACAAAGCGGTAAACAGTGCATACTAGCAAAGGGACATCAGCATACGTTCAGGGAATTCAATTTGTTAGAGTCGCCTGTCATATTAGCGGTTTTGCGTACAAACGACAATTGAGTTTGTCGGTGCAGCATTATATTACCTGGAGGCTGGTTGCCAGAAAACTTGTTAGCATCAAGTGGGAATTGTGTTGGGTACTTGGCATTTTGCTGGTTAAATACATCAGGTATTTAACCAGTAAAGTTGGACGTGAAACTTAGCTGAATCAAAGGTTTGGTTGGTGTTTTCGAAGAGACCACACTTATCAACTGGAGTGACCACGCCATTGTTTAGAATTAAGTTCTTCTAACTTAACAAACAACTGTGCTGCTGGGGAGTTGGTTGCGCCACTTCATCTTCCCAGCTAAAACAGTAGGAAGTGGTGAAGCGCAGGTGTTTTGGAGGGCTCATCATCTGCCTAGCCTTTTCCTAACTATGTTGGGGTCGGCTTCCAGTCTAACCGGATGCAGCTGAATACCTGTATTTTACATGGAGGGACTGCCTATCTGACATCCACAACCCAGTTACTGGGTAACACGATACCCCTTGGCAAGACTGGTTGTCAGGCTTTCGGGCTTCTGACGACCAGTAACAACTGTCAAAGATCCACGAATGTCAGCCGGGACTTGACGGCTTAACGTGCTTTGTCACCCATTCACGGACCAACCGCGGCAAGCGTAGCTTAACCTGATCGATCGACCTGTGCGGCTGTTATTACTTAGCCACAAGGCGAGGGGCTTGTGGTTTTGGAGGACTCTCTTATGTAATTTTGACGTTCAAAAGTGCTGATGCTCAGCCTAATTTGAATAAATGACTTTTGATTTTGTTTGACGCGGAATCGGCTTGAGCTGGTCAGAAAGTTCTTTATGTCCATGCATTAAAAGCGAAAAAGACGTCATTCTCAATCGCCTCATTTCGTTTCGGACAATTTGATACCACGTTGAACTAAATGCGACTATGCGAGTGTGGTGTGTGTGGATCGGCTGCAGTCGATTCCGCCTTATTTATTTTTAGTCCGTTTTATACCAATGCGAGGCAAAAACCGTCCTTGTTTTTTTGGCTGTTAATGCGGGTCTAATCTGTGGTTAGTATTTTAGGAAAACGTTGGGTTTAGTTACAACAGGGAATTCGAAAAGGCTGGAAACTGATGTAGGTACTGTCCTTTAGGAGTAGTAAAAGTAAAGGCGGTCAACGACCAGAAGGAGACACCACAGACAAAAATTAATGAGTTTGAACTTTTTTTTTAAAAGTAGTTATTTATTTATTCGAAGTAACACATCTTACAGGTTAAACATAGTGTTGGTGCAACAAATTTTATGTGATATGATAGTGGTGATAAAGGTGTAATTAAAATGTTGTTGGACCTGGAAAGGACTCACTGCACGTAAAGTCAACAAAAGAGATATCTAGGCAGAGTATACTAACATATTTGTATATGAATTGCTTCATGTTCAATTTTATATATATTACTTTGTGTTTGCAATACTCCTACATTGTAACACACCAACACAAAATTGTATATTGTCACGAAATTGAACATCAAGCAATTCACATACAAATATGTTAGTATACCCTGCCTAGATATCTCTTTTGTTGACTGTACATAAACGTTACATTCACATATCATGCATGCATGCATGGTGTGCATTATGAACTTCTTAGACCACGGAACCAACTCTGAAAACGTAAAACAAAAACCAGCTATTCCCTATTTTTTTTACATAATCATGTAAATGTATAAAGCAGCAGTTTTTTTTTTGCGATTTCGGTGTTGTTCCCATAGTAAAAGTTGTTCATAATGATGAGTAACCCCGGAGTATGATCGGTATGAGTACCCGTTTTCAGATCCAACACCGTTTTAATTACCTTGCATTTACATTTACCCCCTTATTTTTCCTTTCATCCATTTATTATAATTTACTTCTATACATACAAATATTTCTAAGTTCAACCACCCATCGCGACATCGCCCGGAATGCCAGTAGTACTCCGGACTCCGGAGTAGTTCCATAAGGTATTCCTATCAAGTATTGCTCGCTCAAACGTTCGTAGCTCCTCGTGACAAACGACCGACGAATCGTTCACAGTTATGCGTTTGAGTTTCTGTCTGACTTGCTCCAGAAATGTTTTGAACCAATGGTTGTTGCAGATCGTTGAGTGCAGGTGTAATCTATTTGTGGTTGAGTATCTGTTGAGGGTTTAAAGTCTTAACTGGCATCAGTTTGTGTATAGGTTTTCAAGGGTATGGGATATTTGGTGGTGATATACAGTTTGTTTTAATTTGTTAGTTCTGCTAAATTGATTTACCCTCGGATACTGTTTGTCCAATGCACCGGGAACTGGACGTCAACGAGAAAACAGATGACGGCGCCCCATAGTAAAAGTACTGTCGCTACACTTCAGCGCTGTCATCTGTTTTCTTGTTGACATCTCGATCCCAGTGCGATAGATAAACAATGTTAATTTGTAAAGTGTAGGTATATGAACACTGAGGTCCAGCCGGTACAGTAGTGCTATTCTGTAAATATCTCACCGTGATAACACAGGTGAAGTGAGCGTGAAGTGAGCCGTCATTCCACCTGATGCTAGGGGTTGACACTATTGACAGGTCACTTTAAGATCACTTCACTCATGTTTTCACGGTGAGATATTTAGAGAATAGCACTACAGGTATTTGTACGAAAGTCCTACGTCATTTGAAATCTGATTTCTTATGTCGATAGACAGGTAGAGATGAATCTTTCTAAAAATGAACGCCCCTCCACAGAACGTGATTATTTCAATGTGTGAGAGGAAATACTTATTCCAACACTTGTGTGCGTGCGACGACTTTACTCTCAACATGGACTCGTCGCCGCACTTAGAGGTCAACTAATCGTGCGATCAGTCCAGGTAACAACATTGTACGGTGGAGAGCTTGCGATTTGTATGGAACGACACGTTCGCTCTGTCGCGCGTTCGTGTCATTTATACGACTGTTTGACGTATGAGCAAATCGGGTAGGTACCGTTTGCATAAAAAAATCAGTGTTATAGTGTATATTTTTATGTATGTCTGTAAGGTATTTATTTAGTTTAGTTGTTGATCGTACTCGCCGGTGACTGAGCAACCAATGACAAAGACCTATTATGTGTATTGCGTCTATACACTTCTTCCATGTGAGCGTAACCGCTGTGGAGGGGCGTTCATTTTTAGAATGGTTTATCTCTACTCTTTTGGAAAAGTGTTATTCTCATGAAATTAGCTTGATTTACCTTTATTTGCCTTATATCGACCAGCCTTAGTGTAGAATGGCTATCAGAAGTATTTGTAAAAGTAAAAGCTTACATACTCACTCTCACAAAGATTTCGAAAACACGCACAATCTATTTTACATTTTTCTCTATTCCAACTCGTGTGAAGTCCTAATGTTTTTCTTTCTACAAAATATTTATATTTTCTACGCCCTTAAATGGAGTGAAAACATTCACTTTTTATTTGCAAATGTCGCTTGATTAATATGAAAGGGAAAGATAACGAACATTGACGGTTTTTACGCGGAATTTCGTGCTCAGTCACGTTCTTGACATTTCAAGAAAGAAGCACCTAAAAAGACAGGACTCGTAAAAATGTTAATACTTATTTGTTTTGGAATGTATTTAGTGTGAGTATTGAAATAGGTGGTTGACATATACATTAGTAAGTAATCATAAGTTAAGATCTGCTTACACGTAAGCCACCCAAATTATCACCATTGAACTCAATCCTGGGCCACTCTCATCCATCAGCTACCTCAAACAGTTACTCCACCTAATCTGAAGGCTTTTACAGACTCATCATCTGTCTAGCCTTTTTCCAACGATGTGGCTTCCAGTCTAACCAGATGCAGCTGAATACCAATATTTTACATAAAGCGACTGCCTATCTGACCTCTGCAATCCAGTTACTGGGTAATACGATACCCCTTGGTTAGACTGGTTGTCAGACTTTCTGGCTGACGACTGTTATCATCCACGAATGACTGCCGGGACCAACGGCTTAATGTGCTTTCCGAGGCACGGAGGGGCTTGGTAGATAAATAAAAATAGTCACCCATCTTCGGACCAACCGCGGCAAGCGTAGCTTAACCTGATCGATTGACCCGTGTGGCTGTTATTACTTAGCCACAAGCCCCTCTAGGCTTTTCCAGTCTTCATTCCGTTTGTTTGTCACAATCCAAGAGAACCAAAGTGATTTAGTACACGTCATTTCACACAGAAATATTTACGACTACATAAGTTCTCCCCGATAACTTACAAACCGTTATCGTGTCAAAGTACATAGAAACATTTATCAAAGTTAAGCGGGGTTTACATTTTAAAACTAGTGGCGTAAAACAGTAGCTTGACTGTACTGTTTCGGGCTATACCTAATTTAACACCCGATTTTTGAAAAGCTGCTAAATTCAACTAACACGCTGTCATATCTCATGTTAACTGCTCAGATTAGCTGGCTGAAGTAATTGTTATTATTAGGTCTTTACCTATGAAATTGCCGTTCTGCAGTACTGGCCATTTCAAATCAAAATAATTTTTGTTTGGCTAAGAATTCTAATTTCAAATTAATTTTATTTTAAAAACATGGATTTTTTTTTCCAAAAGTAGTCATTTGTTTATTGATTGGTGTTACACTTTCATCGCATTTCAATCTTTTTCGTCATCATGGATACGTTAAAAATTCGAGTAATTATGGAATATGAGTACCGTCGTGGCAGCAACGCGGCACAAGCGGCACGCAACATCAACGACGTTTACGGAGCTAACACTACAAACCAACGCACCACTTGTTATTGGTTTGCTCGCTTCCGTTCTGGAAATTTCGACCTGAAAAATGAACCTCGCGGTCCTCCGAAGACTTTGGTCGACAATGACGAATTAAAGGCGATTGTGGAAGCTGATGATACACAATCTACGGCTGAATTAGCAGCGGCTTTCGACGTTAGCGACAAAACAATATTGGTCCATTTGCGTCAAATTGGCAAGGTAAAAAAGCTTGACAAATGGGTGCCCCACGAACTCAATGATCGCCAGCGCGAAGTACGCGTCGAGACGTGCCTTGCACTGCTCAACAGACACACAAATGAAGGAATTTTGAACCGCATTGTTACCTGCGATGAAAAATGGATTCTGTTTGATAACCGCAAGCGCTCAGCAAGTTGGTTGGATCCTGGTTCAGCACCTAAACAATGCCCTACACGAAAACTTACCCCTAGAAAAGTGATGGTCACTGTTTGGTGGTCTAGCGCCGGTGTGATTCATCACAGCTTCTTACCAAACGGGGTGAGCATTACTTCAGATGTGTACTGTGAAGAACTGAACACAATGATGGAGAAGCTGACACATCTCCAACCAGCATTGGTCAATCGCTCGTCTCCGCTGCTCCTGCACGACAACGCGCGACCTCATACTGCACAGCAGACGGTCTCCAAGTTGCAAGAACTGGGGTTGGAAGCTCTCGGTCATCCGCCCTACTCACCAGACCTTGCGCCTACAGACTACTACTTTTTCCAGAATTTGGATAACTTCTTGGCGGGAAAAAAATTCAATACCCGAGAGGCAGTACAAAATGCCTTTGAAGAATTTGTTGCCTCCCGTCCAGCTGATTTCTTTAAGAAGGGCATCAATAAACTGCCACTGCGTTGGCAAAGATGCATTGATTGCATGGGTGATTACTTCGATTAATACAAATAAAAAATGCATGAAAAAAATTCGTTTAAATTTTTTCATACAAAACGGCAATTTCATAGGTAAAGACCTATTATTTCTCTATACAGCGTGTTGGTTGAATTTATCAGCTTTTCAAAAACCAGCACGGTAGGATGACCACCTTAGAAACAGGTTTTCTCGCCGGAAGAATAAACAAAATGATACATAAGAACATAAGAAAGAAAGAAAAGAAAGAAAAACTGTTTATTCACATGAAAGTAACGCAACATTACATAGTTATCTTATATCTAGGCTTAAAAACTAAAACAAAACGGAAATTACATCGACGTACTTAGACGTAACAAATCTGTCATTTAGTCTATTCTTCCGTCGAGAAAACCTGTTTCTATGGTGGTCATGTTACGTGCGCAGCACGCATAGTATGACGACGTTTTGTCGACGGATGAATAGACAAAACTACATATTGCCATGCTTAGACGCGTAGAATGCGCATAAATATTTCTACTATCAGCCATTTTGTCTATTCTTCCGTCGACAAAACCCGTTTCTATGGCGGTTATGCTAAGCGTACTGGTGTTAGTTAGATATAGCCCGAAACAGAACAATCAAGCTACTGTTTCACGACACTATATGGTTTCATAATATAAACCCCGCTTTATATAACATGCCGTCATTATTCAAAGTTCAGCGTTTGCACCTTTATTTGCGAAGCCCGCATTTGAAATTAGTTTCTACAACAGTTTTATAATACGTTGTCACGGAACCACTTCAGTGGTGCCGAGTGTATCGCTTTTTGAGCACCGTTAACATAGATCAAAAAAGTTTTAAGGCGATAGCATAAACGGACCAATTTTTTTTTATTGGGGCTGTTCTTGATCCCGATCTCTCCTGATGGACAGCAATGGATGAGGTCTACAATAGAACGAGTGTACCAAGAAGATGTTTATTCATTGTCATAAATTGATTCATAGTAGGGCCACAGGTTATGCTTGCAAAGATTATTATGGTTTAGTCTTGGAGAAGCATTTACTAATTTAAATTTATTACTAGGTAATCGAGAAGATCGATTTATGTAAATAGATATCATCATGTCTGTTTTCCCCGAAGAGTGAGTCAGATAACTATGTACTTACTTATAGTAGGTACACTCACATTTCTCCAGTCATGTTTAAGTCCAATGTAATAAAGGGTGAGCCTATTGCCATCAACGGAGCATATTCCAGTCTTCGGGCTGCTACTGAGAAATTCTGGACGATAATTGATTTGTCTTAGTAAAAAAAATATCTTCTGCTTTCCTTGCACATCTTATCATTTTTTCATCATCATTCTCCTGCCTTTATCCTAATTTATTTGGGGTCGGCGCAACATGGCTTTTTCTTCCATACTTCTCTATTAGTCGTCATCGCGGTTGACATTCCCTTTCTAGTCAAATCATCTTTCACGCAGTCCATTCATACTTTCTTTGGTCTTCTCCTACTCGTATATCCATTAGCCATCCACATTCATACTCGATACTTTCTTGACGACAATTTCTCACTCCTCCTTATCACATGCCCAGACCATGACAACCGATTTCCGCACAACTTTTCAGTCACCGGTGCCACTTTCAGATTTCCTCTTTAATTAATTAATTTTAAGACACAACATTACAGATTTAAAGAAAAGCTATCTAAGGCGTTGTGCAGCAAAATTTAATAAAACATAATAAAAAATAAAATAAAATAAAAAAAAATAGAACACGAGAATTTAACAAAACCTTAACACCACACATCCCTCTTATCATTCCCATCTCAGCTGCATGCTATTGCCTTTCATTCATTCCTCTTGTGGCCCAATATTCTGATCCATACAAGACAGCAGGCTTGCATATCACACTATATAAGTTATATTGCCACTTTTGTTTTTCACACCAAATCAGAAAAGAGAAAATGTACTGCAAATCAATAAAACCATCACAGTATTCACGTTCACAGATTTCTATTTCATTTTCGCCCTTCGAGAAAATATTTATTTGTCGCCAAAACAATGCTTATATTTCATACCATTTTTAACGACCCGAAAATATACGAACCGTACCCGACTGCCAAATAACTATGATTTCTGGCCTAAACGTGATATTGCTTTGTCTTCTACCTAATGAAAATATATTTTGGGACGTTGAATATTATCCAAATGTCTATTTTATTTGGAGTTTGCGTTCGTTTTTCATTGGCAAATATTGTGAAAATTGTGCTGTGTTTTTTGGCTTATGGTGTGCATGAAATTTTGATGCTTGAAAATAATATTTATGTTGTGTGCTTAGTGTGGGAATCACTAGCTTACTTGTGCTTGTGTTTTTTTTTTGCAAAGTGAGCGAAATGAAATTGAAACGAATTAAAAGCAAAAGGACTACTGTTGGTCTAGTCATCGAAAGCGCTACTGCTGAGCATGAGGTCCCGGTTCGGTTCCCGGGTCGGGCAAAGTGTTATTGGGATTTTTTATCTGGAATTTCATTTCTCAGTAGCAGCCTGGAGTCTGGATTTTTGCCCGGCTGATGTCAATAGCTTCGCCCCCTCGCCACCTCTGCCTAACTCTTCCGGGGGGACAAGCGTGATATTGTGCAAAAACAAAAGAATTGTTAGTTACCTTTGTTTAAGCTCACTGACAAAGTTGTAAATGAACAAGATTTTCAACGATATTTTCGTCAGATTTTTACCTAAACGAGAATTTTCATCAAGAATTGTAGTAAACATCGCGTCTGCACTATTTTTAACCTCTCTGACGGCATGCCACAGACTATATGAGCGATATCCGATTATTTTTCAACTCTGTTGCGATTCGTCGGAACTTTTCACTGAACGGTCGATTCAGTGCCTTTCTCCGAACATTAAATTGCTCTATCTAGTGTTCGTGTTTCGCGAACGTGGAAACTTTGATTACAATTTTAATTTTGCAACAGCAACCGAGCAACGGATATTTTTGAAATTGGCTTTATGCAATTTTGTAATGTTTTCGCTAGAGTAATCGGTTTTGTGCGATTTTTTTTTTTTGATGATTCTGTGAAAAAAATATACAATAATGGTAATTTTAGCTTTTATTTTTTGCTGTCGCCGCTGTGTCTAGATTATTATACCCTTTCTCTTTGTAGAAAATCTTCGTTTATTTGTATTTATTTACTAATCTTTCTTCGCAACACTCACTTGCCACTGTTTTACCTTTTTTACGCATTCGATTTCTATCTATTGTACACATTTTCAGCTCCTTAATTGATTAAAATTCACGAGTCTAACACAGAAAACCTTTCACTAAATCGATGTGGTTTTTGTTTCAGGTATGTGACTGAAATCCCGATGTCTATTGTCATGGACGGAGACAAAGAGTGAGTTTATATTCATACTGTTATGGTTCTTAAAGCTGTCAACATAAAGTTTGGTTTCGTGTGATTATTTAAGGGCTATTCTTACATTTTTTTAAACACACTTCAGTTCACAAGAATTATTCCTTGTAAATAAAATAAAAGGTTCAATAACAAAAGGAATTCCAGCTTTGCCAGCTATAGGTACCTACTGCTTTCTGCTAATCAGGAGATAACAAATAAAAGAAGCGATCCTTAATGCCGATTGTTCAAACAAATCATTTAGAAAAATCTGCGGTTAATTAGCTCCAACCGTCTTTAGAATACCTCAGAATAAAAAAAAAATCCTCTGAAAAGTGTCTTGAAAGAAAATCATGAAAGCAGCTGATTACTCAAATAAGTCTAAGCAAAGCCACCAATAAGATGTATCTATATACATGCCATAACCAAATCACACTAATAATAGAAAGGCGAAAGTTTGTGTGAGTTTGTATGTTTGTTACTTCTTCACGCTCAGACGGTTGGACCGATTTGGATGAAACTTGATACGTAGATAGCTTATACCCTGGATTAACACAGGCTACTTTTTATCGGCGGATGAAACCGCGGGGCGTAGCTAGTGTAATATAAATACGATTGGAAATCCCAACTGTGTGTACCTAAAGCAAGTAAGCTATTCACTACCCTTAGCGATAGCATCAGGGGAAAACCGTAACCTTGTGGCTACGGTACGCGGCGCATGAATTGTGGCGAGCAAGGCGTGATTCAAGCACCAGACTTTATGCTCGCGGGTGCTTTTACTGCTCGGATTTGTAGCTTGATATGACATTGATTCCTGTCGGGGAGTGTGAAAGGTTAGGTCCTTAGGTACGAAGTTTAGCCTTTGCGGGTTTAAATCCCATGTTTGGTCATATTTTTTCATCCTAATAAGAACTTTCGACTTTTAATTGATCAAGTTAATTGCCAGTCAAATGGCCTTACAAAAATTGCGCCACTCTCTCCCATTATATTTTTACTGGATTTTATTAATATAATAAGCAAATAATTCTGAAAAATCTTCAATGTTATGCTGACTTTAATTTAACTCTTTAAATTTTATTTTCATCTACAAAAATTTTCATTTTAATCATAAGTAATTAAGATTTTTATTAGTCCTAAATTTTAAAAACGGGATTTTGATTTTTCGTACGCCTCATCAAAATCCAACTCGTCTTTATCTACCTTTCCACCAATCAAAGCCCGATACTCAAACGAAAATTTTTCGCCCGTAAACTGTAAAGAAAGATGTCTGCCAGACGCTATTTAATTACCGTGAAAATGGCTGAAAACTGAGTAAAGCGTTGGCTGTACACGGACGTCATTATGGACGCACTTTGTTTGAGTTTGTGAGGCCGTTTATTACTGAAACTCTGTACTTCAGCGTAGTTCATTTTGTTGTATGGTACAAGAGCAAGCGAGTGGGGTAATTGTTTTTTTTTATTGCTTGCTTATTTTATGTCATGCTTCTAGATAATATGTTTAGTTAGAATAATTGATAATTCTTCATAATCTTCTCTGTCTACTCTATTTGAGACTATTTTGACATGCCAGGTCAAGGAAATGCGTGTATACTATACTAAAAAATCTTTATACCCGTCTTGCTATAGCAAGATCGAAAACTCACGGCTTGCCTATGGCCGTGGGCAGAAACTACATAACGCCACCTGCTACGGTCTTTACATACTCCTTTTGCTTCGTTTACTTTCATATATCAGAAGGCCAATTCTCGTACTTAAAAACGTTCAAATTCAAGTCGCAATCTCATGCCAGCGACAAGCAAATGTCAAAAATGTAGGTAAACGCTATACAATTTTTGACAGATTGAGACTGAGATGAGATTGCGAACGCTGTTAAAAATACGGGAATTGCCCCTACTCTGGTCAAAGACGCGCGTATTCTTTAAGCCGACGTTCGCACGGACGTAAACATATTGCGGCGATTTTTTTTCGCACACTGGATTCTCAATGCTCGACTCAACACCGAGTGTTGAAAATCCTTTGCGCGTTAAAATCCCGCCGCGATATTTTTCCATCCGTGCGTACAGCGGCTTACTGCGGAACAAAAGCTTTTTTGACACTCGTAAAGACTATAGGTAAAAAATATCGCTCTAGCCGCTATAAGCTTCTGTCTTGCACGAAATAATTACGGAATGTAATGTTACAAATGAAATAAATGCACAGCCTACGAGTTACGTATGTACGTTTAACTTAATGAAGTTATATGATACCCGACATGGATATTACAGCCACACACGGTAACTTGTGTACTGTGAATTTGTGTACGGTGTCGGCAATTCTGGCTAGGTAGGAAAAAAGGCGTTGATGAATGTTACCATGTTTTGCTTGTTATTGTTATGTTTGTGACATAAAAAATATCTTCGTCTTTTCACATCGTCTTAGAATGTAATAGATTTAAAGGGAAAAGGAGAAACAATACTTCAGTTAGTAAGTTTCCTTTAATCAAAAACAAAATCAAAAGTCATAGGTTGACAGTCAGCACTTTTTGAACGTCGAAATTACGTAAGATAGTCCCACAAAATTCCAGCCTTTCAACACTTTCAAGTGCTTTAGCTGGAAAGAAAATGTGGTGCAACAAAATCCCCAGCAGCACAGCTGTCTGTACTAACCTAACACTAGTCTATGGAATCTCTTTGGTCTGGTTTATTATTGATTATTATGAGTCACAGTTTATATGGACAAAATTAATGGGATACAGAAGAAATACTAGGATTTATTTTTCTTGTAGGTACAATGGGTACTGCCCCATTAAATACGGAGGATTTCTCACCATATCTTAAGATTTGTTGTGAATTAGAACAGAATAAATGAAAACGAAAACGTTACTTAACTATACTCAATCTGCCTAGCCTTTTCCCAACTGTGTTGGGGTCGGCTTCCAGTCTAACCGGATACAGCTGAAACCAGTATTTTATATGGAGCGACTGCCTATCTGACCTCCACAACCCAGTGACTGGGTAATACGATACCCCTTGGTAAGACTGGTTGTCGGACTTTCGGGCTTCTGACGACCCGTAACGACTGTCAAAGATCCACGAATGACAGCCGGGACCAACGGCTTAACGTGCTTTCCGAGGCACGGAGGAGTCTCGGTATGTAAATAAGGTCACCCATCCCCGGACCAACCCCGGCTAGCGTAGCTTAACCTGATGGATCGACCCGTACGGCTGTTATTACTTAGCCACGAGCTCCTCTCTACTTATTAACTATACTATAGATGTAAATAATTATGCCAGTACTTAGGTAGGATGTTTTACGGGTTCAAAGTGACAAGATCGTCAAATGGTGTCAACAATGTCAACGCTAACAGTGCGTGGGTCAAAGCGTCTTCCAAGAAGGGTGCTTTAAAGATCGTAAAGCTGGCGTAATACGGAAGATTGAACAGGAAATAATTAATGGTCTTTACACATTGATGTATAAATTAGGAAGATAAGGTTCGCGCTCCTCGACGTGGATCGCATAAATTGTGTTAACGCACGCAATTGACCTTAGTCACAATCGAACTGTTGTTTGTGTGGGTCGTTAAGTAAAATTACCGTAATCGTGTAAATAAGCAGCAACAATGCCTTCATGTGTTTTCAAAAGGTGCACAAATAGTTCAAAAACTAAAAACAAGTTCTACGGGATTACTTTTCACTCGTAAGTATAGCCAAAAATGTTAATTTGTTGAAAATTATAATAATATTTAATGCTTGCTTCACCATGTTTGTGAGAGCGAGATAGACTTGCAATGTCATTCATGAATCGTAATCAATCGGCGGCTAACGCGATTTCGCTTGCACAGCGTCGACTCCTATCTCTACGTTTGCGACTGTGATCACAGATGTGCTAATAGTTTCGGTGCATGTAGTTGTGGGGCGAGTCCAGGTTTAGTGATTGCGATGTTAGCGCGTAACATATCTTCCTCTAATATATCAATGTCTTTACATGTCCTATACGATATACCATCCAGCAGTAGACGTATTTTGGATTAATAATAAAAAAAAAATATATATATATAAGTAGTTTATCAGCCATCTCGTTACCATAACACAAGCATTAGGTTGCTTAGCTTGGGGCTAGATGGCGTTGTGTGATATGTCCAAACATATTAATAAAAAAAAATAAAAAAATTACGACATAGATACACGGGGTCAAATTAAATTAGCAAGCGAAACTTTAGAGACGTGACGGGTAAGTATAACAATATCTAAACACGATAAACTCTTTCGATAAATTCTTTCTTTGTCCAAGTGGGTAGTCGGTATTTGGAACGCGCTCCCTCTGATTATCAGGACGGCAACCAATCGGTTGTCTTTTAAAGTGAAAACACGTGAACGTATACGTAAGAAGTTCGAGAAACATCACAGCGCTGATTTGCTGGATTCCTTTTCTCCTCTACCGATCGGTATTTCCCCTTACAAAGTTTATTTTGTTTATATGTATGTATGTATATACCTAGTATCTATGTTTTTATTCTTGTATTTTATAGTTATTTTCGTGTTATCTATCTCTTATGTTGCACCTGCCATGTCTTCTCTCTGTATCACCCTAAGGCGTGAATTACACAGAAACGGCGTAAGGTGAAGGGCGGCGCAGGCGAAACAAACGGCGAAACAAAGCGGCGTGCCTGCGTCGCGCCGCTTGAGTGTAATTCACGACACGTCGGTCGCCTTCGTACATTTTGTATTAAAACGTTTAAAAGCGGCATCTGCCTGCGCCGCGCCTTCACCTTCCGCCGTTTCTGTGTAATTCACGCCTAAGGATTTAGTAGAAAATACCTTAGGCATTAAGTCCGCCTTTGTACGGTATTTTTTTACTTGTGCATAAAGTTTTAATAAATAAATAAATAAACAACAAAAAAAGTATTTTCTAAACTCATATTTTGAGTAACTAAGCCTACAGCTGATTACTGGGTCAACGGTCGCTTAGCAAATGCATTTTATAGATATCGATGTTCATCACGCTCTGAAGTTTCGGCAGCTAATTAAATACAACATCATTTATATATTTTATATTTGTTATATTTAATTATATTTTTTATATATTTAAGTAATTGTTGCACTTATAAACGTAAGTACTGTTAGCAAAAAATTTAAAATGTTTAGTGTAAACAATTGTTGGCTAGCCTACATAAATAAATAAATATGACCTTCAAATCAAAATCAAAATCAAATCAAATTATTTATTTGCTAGAATGCAAGTATACAAATAAGGTCGTGAAGAATTAAAGTCGAGCCATACATTCTGCCCAAGATTTGACATGCAAAATTTAAATGAATTTATTAAGAACATTAATTACAAATATTACAATTATCAGATAAAGATTAATAGTTCAATGCGATTAAAAGCCATTCACTCAAAATTAAATTAATATAAACATAGTAGTCAAGGTAAGATCACAATATCAAAATACAATGAAAATTAATTCGGTCATAATGCAATTAATAAAAGCATAATAGTCAAAATGAGATCACAATGTTACAATGTACTGTTAAAATGTCAAAATACCCTGTAGATAGAATATTTCTCTCCACCTTGATGCCATATGGATCCTGCCTAATATGGTTTATTGAATACCTATTGAGCAATATTATCGCTACTGCATAATTTGAAGCCGACAAAAGATTAAGTGCTTTTGCACTGCTCTACTGATAATATACAACTTTAAAACAGCTCTGCTTTTCGCTTCCCGCGCTAGCAAAAACGAGCAAGAAAATAATAGAGGGTAGGATGATATGCAGGATGTTTTCTCTCAACGAAGCTCATCGACTTAACGTCAAATAAAACAAACTACCCTCCAGCTTATACCGCGACCCACATGAAAAATAGCAAGCTCTAAAACTTTCAGTTGAGAAATTTTCATTTTTATGAAAATTCCTCCGGCCAAGAAAATATACAACCCTCCGCTCGCCGCCCGCTCTCGGGAGAATTTTAATTATGTTTACATTCTTTTGGTGTAAAAACAACGCACTTGGCTATTTTTCACGGCAGCGGACGGGTTGCAACTTGGCTGTGTTTAATTTAATGGAGTCGGTACATTTTTCAAGTGCAGTCGGTTTAAGTGTTTTTTTTTTTGCTCTTATATGGAAAGCTGTAAAGGGGCTGGCCTTTTTTATTTTAATTGCTTTCCGTAATATTACTTACTTTTCTTTCTGGCCTACTTATGCTGTCAGGTCGGTTCTGTAGTATGTAGGTTTAATAACAATTGAATTAATAAAGTAGAGGGTAACAACCACAAGCATAATGAATGAATATTTGTATCTACATCGCCACATGCGAACTACGCATCAAAGACCTGCACCTTAAGGACGCTGTTACAAATGGGTAGTCAAATCATTACTTTTTTACACAAAAGTATGTTTATTAAATAAAGTGCTTTGCATTCTTAACATGTTTTTTGGCCGAATTGTTGATACATGTGCATGGTACGATTCTGAACTATAGATATAATTTTAGATAGGTACAGTTTCTCAAAAATGGTACCGAAATTTTACTTCGGTACCTTTAGTGAGAAACTATATCTATCGAAAATTATATTTATAATTCAGATTCGTACCATGTACTTCTATCAACAATTCGGCCAAAAAACATGTTAAGAATGCAAAGCATTTTATTTAATAAACATACTTTTGTGTAAAAAAGTAATGATTTGACTACCCATTTGTAACAGCGTCCTTAATTGCGTAACACATTATCAATCGGAGTTGGTTTCAATTTGACAATTCAACAAAACAACAAAATTTGTTGCGTTATTTACGTTGTCGAGCAGACAAATTTTTCGAACATACTCGTATGAAGCATTGGTTTAGCAATTTGTTTCAAAATGATTCAAATTCCGATCAATAGTGTGTTACGCAATTAGGGTGCAGATGTCCTCAAATCCTGCATCGCGCAAGCAGTTTACCGCGGTACTGGCATTATTACAACATCCCGACATCAAGTCGGGCAGTTGCCCACCAGACACAACAGCCGTCTGCCCTGAGGATCCTCCCTTTTCTATAGAGGATGACACATACATACATTCATAAACTGACGCCTTCCCATGGGGGTAGGCAGAAACTTCAGTACGCCACTAGCTACGATCCTTACATACCCTTTTGCCTCGTTTACGTTCATACCGTCGTACACGCACGCCGGTTGCGAGTACTACGCACCACCTTTCTGAAGAATATCACCATCATGGAGGATGTGTGAACTGAACTGGAAAACTGATCAATCACTATTATTGAAATACCTACTTCTAAAAACAGTTTTCTCGTGCAATTTCAGGATATACCTTAAAAGAACCAATTTATTAGTCGCATTTTTACTATTACCACAGATTAATACAGATGGGACACTCCGCAAAACAAATTAAATAAAAAAACGACTCTTGCTACGACAAAATAAAGTGCAATTCAGGTCGCACAACGCTTCGTTACCTACAGTTATATTCACCCATAAGTTGCCTCCTTTTCTATCGCGTAACTCTTAGACCTTCTGACTTGTTAGGGTTGGCTTCTTTTACGACGTGGCACGTGAGTGAGTATCGAACTAACGTGCGAACCGGCCGATGCGCGGCAGCCCTCACTGAATTGACCCAGTGAGATGAGCCCGTTGCGTACTTGTAGCTTCATACCTAAACTGCGGAGTGTCCCATCTGTATTAATCTGTGCTATTACCTAATTAAACTTCAGCTCTCCTTGTTCTTATTTAGGTAAATCTCATTAGAAGACGCTATATAAACTAGTTTTCTAAGTGCATCTCGCGTAGACGATAAAACAGAACTTTTATAGAACAAAACTTAATAAAGCTGAAATGAAGTTAAGTCCTGTGTGAAGGCACACACCTATGTAATCCCATTGCTTATCTTTAAGTGGCTTTTAGCAAAGTTTGTGAGAGATAAAAGCGAAGAAGTCAGTGTTAACTTACTTCACACTTTATTAGTTCAACCTTAGTAGTTTATTAACATTTAATTAATTTTGTAGTTATTACCGAAATACTGCGTGTTTTATTCATCATCGTCATCAGCCGTCCACTGTTGGACATAGTCCTGATTTTCGGCAAATCTCATCCAGCTGCTACTAGCCCGAGAAGATCGTTGCAACACCTAGCCTGAGGGCGTCCTACCTTACGTTTGCCGATTCGTGGTCTCCACTCAAGAACTCGTCTATCCCAACGGTCATGGTTCTACGGTTAATATGGCCGGCTCATTGCCACTTCAGCGTGCTTGCGTGTTTTATTATGCTTATCCAATTCGTATTTTGATTGACAGGACAAAAATAAAATCTATTAACCCCTGGCTTTTAATAACGCCATTTAGACTGAGAACTGACACCAAATAAAAAACCAAGACAGCGCTGTAAACAATACAGTAAAGCATGCGCAAAACTACACCTCGCTCTGTGCACATATGCTCACACGCACAAATTTACACTAAACTTCACCTCACTAAGTGCACACGTTTATGAAACCGGCCTCACGTCACTGTTGACAGCGCTATGTCTTGGTTTTTTATCAAGACAGTTCTCATTTTCTATAATATAATATGATTGATAGTCATAAAAAGCAACGACCAAACATATTTATTGACTTCAGATTAAATTAATTAGACGTTCGGTACGGACGTTCCTTCTAGTTTGTTTTAATTTTGGATGGTTTTCATAGACAATAGATTATTTTCACATCATCATTATCTGCCTAGCCTTGTCCCAACGATGTTGGGGTCTGCTTCCAATATAACCAGATGCAGCTGAATACCAGTATTTTACACGGTGCGACTGCCTATCTGACCACCACAACGCAGTTACTGAGTAATACGATACCCCTTGATCAAGACTTGTCCGACTTTTGGGGTTTTGACGACCCGTAACGACTGTCAAAGATCCACGAATGACAGCCTGAAGCAACGGCTTAACGTGCTTTCCGAGACACGGAGGAGTCTCGGTATGGAAAGATGGTCGAAACCGCGGCAAGCGTAGCTTAACCTAATCGATCGACCCGTGCTGATGTTATTACTTAGCCACAATTAAACCAGCAACAACAATACGATGAATGTCAGTATGTAGGTACCACCACATATTAAATGCTTAACCTCATACAGAGAAGGAACATTAATCACCAGGCTTGCTCACTGCGCGTTAACCATTTCGAAGCAATATAAAATGAAATATTTTACTGGGTTAGTTCAAAGAGTTTCCCTACTGTTTTAATATCTTACATAGTTGTAACAGAGTCTATAAAGTCGTAAACCGATGAACTACATTGCACTAATGCGTCATACTTTACAGTGAGTCAAACCACAGAATAGATAGGTACAGAAGGTCAGTTCCATATAACGAGCGAAAATGCTCGCACACATAGACGCGCTTCATTTACAGCGAGTGCAAGTGTATGCGTCCATGTGTGTGTGCGCCTGCTTTCGGTAGTTGTATGAAGTCGGCTTTCGTCATCAGCCTACAGTAGTCCACAGCTGGACATAAGCCTCTCCAATTGCACGCCATTCAGCTCGATTCTCGGCAGCTCTCATCCAGCTGCTACCAGCCACCCTGCCAAGATCGTCGCTCCACCTAACCTGAGGACGTCCTACCTTATGTTTGCAGATTCGCGGTCTCCACTCAAGAACAAGTCTACCCCAAAGGTCATCTGTTCTACGGCTAACATGGCCGGCCCATTGCCATTTCACCTTGCTTATTCTGTGAGCTATGTCGACAACTTTGGAGTCTTTCTTCTGTACCTACTATTCTGTCGTAAGAATGTCGTAAACTATATTAAAACATAATCCCGTTGCTTTGTTGCAGCGCTCAGCTTATGCAGACGGCTTTGGGTTATATAATTTTACTTTACTACGTAGGTTTCTACTTGCAAACTGGGGTGTTGATCCAAGCAAGATTCGATGAGTTTATGTGTGCATAAGTCAAATCGATGCTGAATGGTTTTTGGGGTATCTATTGTATCCTTTATTACCATTTTTAGGGTGTTTAATGACAATTTAGCGTGGTGATAATTGCAAAAGTCCCACAAAATGAAGCATAGTACGAGTATATAGAAAATGTTTTATAGCGGAAGAATGTGATTAAACTTTCGCGATTTGTACACATTATAAGCAAAATTGAGAACGGGTCTTCTCGCGATATAAAATCAAAAAAAATAGGAAGAAAGGAAGGGGGAAGGGGGTTAGGAATATCGCGAGAAGACCCGTTCTCAATTTTGTTTATAATATTGTTATGTGATGTTTTGCTTTGAGATTCAGTACCACCGTATTATAGCTCTCATTTCCCCATACCCATGTCAAAACATATGGGAATATAGAATTTAGCATAATAAATATCTTTCATTCTTTCCCTGATATGTCACAAGCTAGGTTAGAATTAGAACTCCACAATAAAATAAATACGATCAAGTCACGCGATATTTTCTAACATATTTCGTAGATTTTCAAATAATTTGTCAGAAATCCAATGATGAATGTTCCGCGGTTGGAAAAGCTTTTTGATATATGATGCCTGGAGTTGTGTTGCCTATGTACCTTAATCTGTTAGTTCAATCTGATTTGCCCTTTGCGGTTCCAGTTCGCTTATCATTAGTCGGAAATTTTGTTATGCTGTTGTTATCGCTTGCCAGATCGATTGGAGCTCGCTATTTGTTTTTAGAGCTAAAAGGAAGTCGTTTCTATCCATCCTCTTGACATCAGCCCTTTTGCGTAGTTTGGGCCCTCAGCTTTTTTCGCAAGATCTACATTTACATCAGGAACCTTCACTTCAAATGTACCAATTACAAAATGAAATACATGACCATCTGACCAGTATAGTGTTAACCAGAGCTCAGAGTGCTGGTTTTTGTTTTTAGAGCTAAAAGAAAGTCGTTTCTATCCATACTCTTGACGTCAGCCCCTTTGCGCTGTTTAAGATATCCACTAGTTTGGGCCCTCAGCTGTTTTTATCGCAAGATCTACATTTAGTTCAGGAATCTTCACTTCAAATGTACCAATTACAAATGAAGTACATGACCATCTGATCAGTATAGTGTAAACCAGCGCTCTAAACCATCTGGGAATCGACACGAAATGAGCCTGAGAAAACCTACTTACACATTCTACCATCAGAAAAATATTCACCAAAACTTGCTCCTCAGAAGAAATCAAGAACAAACATAATACAGCAAGCATTCAGTCGAGAAGTAAAGGTCCTCGTTCTAACAGTTTATATATTTACGCTATCCATCAAGCGAGGTGGGTAGAGTAACCTACCATTTGTTCTAGTAATAAACTAGTGAGTGAAATCGCTTGGAATTTTGGTAATGAGCTGAACAATCTTGAGATAGTTAGAGAATCTTTGTGAGTTTGGTACTGGAATTTGAAGGTTAAACTAAGTTTTGGTACACGGTAAGTACGGTACCACGAGATATAACTTTATTATAGATTTTCCGACAAAATACTTAAACTATAACACTAAATAATTTTCTGTAGCTAACAACAAACAAAAAAAAAGAAAAACACGATATGCAACACTATGCTTTGATAAAAATATCTTGCGATCACAAAGCGCGGTGATTTAGTATTCGAGGTGACGAGGTGATGATGATAACATTACGATGAAGTAGGTGCACGAAAGCTGAGCTCACGTTCAAGTTCAAGGTCACCAGAATAGGGGTATGAAGGTGGAATGTTCCTCATCCTTTATTGAAAACGGAGGATCCTCCGACCAGACGGGTGTTGTGTCTAGAGGGCTACGCCTAACGATTAATGTCGGTCTGATTTTCATATTATTATGCTGATCGCGCGGATAACTCTGCTTGCGCGATGCAGCATTTGGCTTGACGTCAGTGTGATGCGTGGTTCGCATATGGCGTTGTTAGATGCCCGCTACAGTAGGAACTCGTGTTTTGTGTGCCTTTCTATGCCATGGCATATATAGAACACGAAGCACACAAGCAAAAGCAAAGCTGAGCGAGCTGAAGTAACACGAGCAAATCAGTAACCGCATAAGTACCGTGATAATCGGTTACTGATTTGCTCATGTAGAATCATCACCATCACATGAGCACATGCTTCATATTACCTGATAGACTCGATCAATGTTAAAGAATCACAATTAAAGAAAATTCAACATGAATGATGTAACTAATATTTTATAACAGTATTTTTGGAATTTCTCGCCCGTTCTTCTCCTGAACTTACTCACTAGGACTTAGGTCAGAAAGATGAAGGTAGTTGCTCATTCCGAAGCGAAGCCTTGGCAATTAAAAAGTGCCTGTAAAATTATTTAAAGATAAGAGAGATAAGTGCTTTGAGTTCGAGGTTGATTAAGAATCTATAATATTATTTTTTTTTTCAAATTACCGATACTATGCCTTAGTAGGGGATATCTAGGAACCATATGAATAAAAGAGGCCCCGAAAATCCTCGCAAGCCTCGGTTCGCACCTATTTAGCCTAGACAATACGTCTAGATCGGGGAATAAGACCTCCTTTTGTACCCTTCCATCTGAAGGAAAGATGTATTGTTTCTTTTTCTTTCTGTGGAGTGGCACTGTGGGAGCTGTTTGAGATCGTGTTGTGATTCAGGCGTAGCCGATTTGCAATATTGGCAGCTTACAAATGCAGTTGAAATTTGTCTTCTAGATGTTTGCTTTTTGACAAGCATGGGGTCGCTTATAATCTTTTACACTTAAAGCAAGATTGTCAAATAGCCAGATGGCAAAACTAGCAAAAAGTCTTTGATGAATACACTTTTATATTTTACCCATTTGGTGTTGTCAATTATAAATAACTCACGTAACTCACCTACTTGCTTATTCTTGCTATAATTAGGTAAATATTTACTACCCCCTCGACCTTCCTCGATCAAGTCCAGTCGAAACAAATAAGGATACAATGCACCCCTTTCCTATATCCTCAGAAGATGCAATGACTCGTTCCACAGTTGCGATCTTGATGTTTTCGGTGGTAAACTATGTATATTTAAGAAAAGTATCTTTGATAAAATGTAAATTGTTAAGTATTATAAAAGAAAAACCCCGCATTTGTAAGCAATTTCAATTTCATAATATTCAAATTATTTATTAATTGTTTTAATTTGTTTTAGTGTTTTATTTTCTGTTTAAAAATTTTAGTTTGCTAATTGATAGTGCCGTGCTTTCCTATAATTTAGATACATGCGAGATCTATATTATGACAAAGGCGCTGGGCTAATGCTGTGTATGTGTTTAGTTGGTAAGCCTTTATAAATAAATAAATAACTTTCTCATATCTGAATAAAAAAAAAAACCTTTTCGTGCTTAACAAATGAATAATGAAATTACTTACTTATTTGACTTACTCCGAATCAACAATAAATAGACACGAATGTTCACTGTAAAAATAAATAATTTGTACTTAATCAGAAATCTCTGTCTCACTGATTTCCCAAGCAATATAAATTGAGACCACAATCAGAAGGAGCTTTGCTATTGACGGTAGATACAACTCACAATATTGTGAAGATATACTTTCTCTGTTATTTACAAGAAAGTATTAATGTCAAGTCTGTTTACAGACCGTGAAAAGATTAATTTCAAGATTTTTTCCTAGATATTATTGTCAATTGTAATTATTTATGGAAATGTATTTAAATGAAATGTATTTAATTTTTTTTTTTGGTTTGTTACCGCTACCGTCTCTTTATATATATGAGATATGTATGTTTGTGTGGAAACATAAGGAGTTATTTACAAAAGCAAACGATGTACTCGTACGTCCTCGAAACCGGCGCGACCCTCATAGGCTCGTGCTGGATGTAATTACAAACAGCTATTTTTATATTTGGTTAGTCTTGACTAACCAAATATAAAAATAGCTGTTTGTATATGTGTGTAGAAATATTTAATAAGATACCGAGCGACCTAAAAATCCTAAATACCAGAATGTTTAAACGTAAATTGCATGATTGGCTGTCCACTAATAGTTTTTATAGTGTTAAAGAATTTTTTGACAAAAAAAAATGTAAATGAAGTGACTGTATGCACGAAAAATTTGCACGCTTATAATGTTAAGCAAAAACATGTATGCTCTGTATGTAATTCCTGTACCATCTTATATACCATGTTTTTATGCAAATAAATGTTATTCTATTCTATTCTATTCTAAATATTAATACAAGACTGGAATATTCCGACAGTATTTTTATTGACTGCCTCGTTGGTTTAGTGGTCGCAAGCGCTACAGCTGAGCATGAGGTCCTGGGTTCGATTCCCGGGTCTGGCAAAGTGTGATTGGGTTTTTCCATCTGGAATTGCTCAGTAGGAGTCTGTGATTTGTGTCCAGTTGATGGCAATAGGCTCGCCCCCTATTACATGCGACTTAAACCTAGCTAGCGAAATGTGGGTGTACCTACTATAGGTACACGTCTGCTTAACCTTTCGGGGAACACAGGCGTGATGTTATTCTTTTTTTTCATGTAATTTATGCCGAGTCTATTTACAGCCCGTGAAAAGATTTAATTTAGTAAAATTATATTTCCGATAATTTTTCCTAAATATTTTTGTCAATTTGTGGAAATGTATTTAAATGTTAATACAAAACTGGAAGATTCCGACAGTATTTTTAGTTTGAACATCAAAGTATGTTTGGTTTTTTTAATCGACTTCCAAAAGGAGGAGGTTCTCAATTCGACTGTATTTTTTTTTGTGTATTTGTTACGCGACTTCTCCGTCAGTTGTGGACCGATTTTGAAAATTGTTTTTTTGTTTGAAAGAGTATGCTCTCGAGGTGGTCCCACTGTCACCAAGTCAGAATCTGATGAGAGGATCCAATAAAAATCGAGGGAAACACTCAAATTTTAATCGCTATAGGTGTGCCTACACCTCGGACAAAGTAATATTCGAATAGCGATGACGCTAGTAGAAAAGGAAAAGAGCAAAAAAATGTATGAGGTTGACATAAGGTACCGAAACGTCACGTGATCATGTCAATGTCACTTTGAAGCTGTAGCGATTGTAGAAATAGAATCGCTCCGAAGCGAATGCCATTTGTTTAGGCCTTTAGATCTCAGGGGAGCCGCTGTCATACAACGTCGATGATATATGACATATTATAAACAAAACTGAGAACGGGTCTTCTCGCGATATTCCTTTGTACGAGGTAAACCAGTACCTACTTGTTTCCCGACGTTTCGACCGCCTTGCAGCGAACGTGGTCACGGGAGGACTGATGACAGCTCAGCGACGTCTTCGTAAAGTGCGGGTATTGGCATCTACCCTCACTTGGTCTTCACAATTTTTATTATTGTCACTGTCGGTACTTCTACACACAACACTAATGACGTCTACACACTGGCGGACCTCGTCGAACGACTGGCGTTACTTGGATTTGCTAATGACTGGATTCCAAGTTGTAGGCAGTCCGTATCCGTCCTCTCTGTTGAAATTTTTATATTTCCTGATTTCAATCGCTTCACGTACTATTCTGGAGAAATAGTAACGATCAGTGGAAAGAACCACATACATACAGAGACATATGACATATTTCGGCACAATACGATGACCATATCTGGTATAGACTATCCTGCGCCATTATTCTATTCATCGATGTAGCGAAAAATATAAATACAGTAGATAAATAGTGAGGGTAGTAGCCAATCTCCTATAACGGGCACAATAACCGGTTTCCTTTCACTGACTTTTACAATTTCCGCTGAATGATAAGCAAAAGCTGCTTACACAATAATGTCGCTTTGTTACTATATCTTCTTCGTTTTAACGTTTATTTAGTAATTTTGTAACCCATTTTTTTCTTTTTTCTGCCTACCCAATATATACACACATCAAAAGTGTCTAGGGATCAAGCATTTTTATGCGGATTTCTTGAGATTGAGATGTGGCTTTGTAATAAATTTATGATTTTATAAATTTATATGGATCCTTTTTGGTGCATTTCATAATTTGAATCAGGAACTGTGAATCAAATTCGAGTAAAAGATGAAAATCAGCTGTCAATATGTTCCCTATAAAAACATACAACGCATTGAAGACATTATTAGTGCTACTGTTTCCCTACTACTGATTAAAACCAACGTTATTATGGAGCGGCGACGTCATTTAAGCAGGGAAGAAATGCTCAGAGCCGTGGGAATGATAGAAGCTGGTTCCCGGCAACGTACTGTGGCTTTAGCTCTGAATACAAGTCAGAGTGTTATCAGTCGACTTTGGACACGTTACCGAAGCACTGGTACCGTGGCTGAGCGCCATGGAGGACGGTATCGCTGCACCACACGGAGACAAGACCGATACATTCAAATCTTAACTCGAAGAGCTCCAACTATAACCGCCATGATGTTAGCCGTGAGGCTTCATCACTCTTCAGGGAACTTAATTAGCGACCAAACAGTCAGAAACCGCTTGCATGAAGTGAACCTTCATTCCCGAAGACCGCTACGGGTACCACCTATAGCAATGCACAATCGTAGGATTCGATATCAATGGGCTCTTGAACACAGAAATTGGGCAGAAGAACAATGGCGTTTCGTGTGCTTTTCTGATGAGTCTCGTTTTGGTATGAGACCGGATACAAGACGTATACGACACTGGAGAACCCCTGGACGCCAACAGCGATTAAAATCCTGCCAGGAAGTCCATCCTTATAGTGGTGGAACCATCATGGTATGGGCGGGTATTTGGATCGGCGGAAGAACTGAGTTGATTTGGATCAGAGGCAACCTCAACGCTCAAATTTATGCTGAGACGATTGTATCAGACGTCATCGTTCCTCTACAAGTGCAAATCGGTCCCTTATTTCAGTTAATGCATGATAATGCACGACCGCACACCGCAAGAGTTGTAAGACAGACTCTCGCCGCAGCTAACATCAATGTCCTGCCCTGGCCTGCTCAGTCGCCAGACTTGAACCCGATTGAGCATGCATGGGATATGCTACAGAGAAGAGCTCTGCCGAATATGGAGGGTATCCAGTCGCAAGAAGACCTTTTTTTGTTGTTGCAACGAACATGGGCGGCCATTCCACAGCGTGATTTGGATGAACTCATTTTGAGTATGCCAAACCGATGTTCTTGTGTTGTTAGTGTTCGCGGTAGAAACACGGATTATTAATTGTTTAAGTTACCCAATAAAATTTTAAAGAAAACTGTTATTTCAGTCTTTTTTTCGAACTTTAATGTTAGTGGTTCAAATGTCAAAAATCCCTTTATTAGGAAAATGGCAAATTTCTTTATTAATGCAAAGGTGACTTGGTTTATCGTTACTGTGACAAACGAAAACACTTTATTTGATGAATCCTTAAAGAAAATTTTAATTAATATCAATCAGGAGAAAAGTTATTGCAAAAATATATGTTGATCCCTAGACACTTTTGATGTGTGTATTATGTGCTTGTCAATATATGTAACTTTGAACAATACGTGTGTGACAGTTATAATAAAGTTAATCACGACAATCGCAAAGCAAGCAAGCAATCTTAGACATTTTCAGGTACTCGTAACCCAAACCAAGGCAAAAAACTACTAGTGTATAGTGTTCCTGTGTCCCAAATTCGGAGTGTTCAAGGGTGCTTTTTTTTTTGTGAGTGGTGATGTGTGTTGTTTTTGTGAAGGCGCATTCAATTCTTAAGCTCGGAGACGACCCGAGAAGTAAACTCAAGTACCTACGGACACGGATGGTGCGCGTGCGCCGCCCTGTCGCCATACCCGACAGGATTTTTTTTGGGGTCCAGTTTAATTAATTATCTGTGCTGATTTGTGTGCATTACTTTGTACTATAAAACTGTAATATCTGCAATCGCGTCAACCTGAACTGAACAGCGGCGAGCTACAGGTCGAACTTTGAATAAAAACAAAAATTACATTATTTAGAGTTGAAGCTGGACAACAAGGCGGAACGGTCCGACCGCGTCCTGGACATTCTGCTGCCGACAAATCATCAGAACGAAGAAGAAAAGAGTCGAAAACGCAGTTTAACGGCCAAAAGATTCACCGGGGAAGCTGGACTAGAAGCAACATGGTAGCAACGTCGTAAAAAAGCCCATCCGTATTATATCACCCGTCTCTCCACTATTCCAATGCTTATTTTACGGTGCATACTGGATAGGCTCTTTATCCCCTCCATATCCTAAGGGCATGTCTTCCCTACCATTACCGCGCCCCCCAGTCTACTCCTTGATATGCAATGATCTTTGTTGCACCATGTAACATGAGCCAACAGGGGCTAGTGTGAATCTTTGGGTTCATTCGAGTGATTGAGTCTGGTTAAACCACGCTGGGATCGGTGCAATTCATTCATTCATTCATTCATAGCTGCTTGGTCATGAATTTGTGAGATTTTATGAACCAACGTTCAAAAAAATACACTACAAAAAATCACTTAGTAGTTAGTGGTTTTTTTGGTCGGCTTTTTTTATCTACTAATCTAGTAAAATCCAGTCTAATAAGGATGATGAAATTTTTTTTTTGTTC
The DNA here is from genome assembly GCA_946251885.1 of Cosmia pyralina. Classification (NCBI taxonomy): domain Eukaryota; kingdom Metazoa; phylum Arthropoda; class Insecta; order Lepidoptera; family Noctuidae; genus Cosmia; species Cosmia pyralina. Next base: position 5,807,989 of record OX276347.1, on the reverse strand, counting down.
TTGATGTAGATTATTAAAAAATATTGGAAACGTACTTTTTATTTTTTTTTACGTAATCAAAAGATTATGGCGATACATCGAGTTAAAGTATGGCATGACGTCACGCCTAGATAGATTTTATACGTATAAGTGATCTAGCGAGGCTCCACTCCCCGAATTTAATGCGTCGTGTAACATTTTTTAATAGGATAATTCAAAAAAATACGTGTCTAATATTTTTTTTATTATCTGACTGACGGACTAAATATTTTTTTTTATTTACCAAGGCATTATCCCTATTCAGCCGCGGTCGGCTGTCAAAGATACATTGGCCACATTTGAAAGGCGGAGGTCCGTTATCAGTTTGTTGCCATTAACAGTCTGCAGGACAATACTGCCCATCCTCCTTGACGCCAATTTGTTGAATTGTAATTTATTCATATTTTATAAATATTGTGGGACAATTTATTTGAGATGAGACTGCCCAAATGAAAATAATAATAAAAAAAAAAACTTTTCTTTTCATAATCTAGAAACGACATAAAATTGCAGCCAAGAGCACTATTTCGATCAAAACCTTTATGTAATACGAACCGATAATACATTGACGAAAATTTCCCAAAACTCAGCCTCCATTTTCTTTTACATCACCAATGTGATATGCAAGAGCAATTCGGAGTACCGACGCCGCATCACAGCAAAATATAATTACTCATCCAATTAACGATACATTTGACTGGCAAGCTGATTGCGTTGATGTTTTCGGTGCATTCTGCCAACATTACTTTATTTTAAATATTCCTCGTCTGTAAATGGAAGAACGTTATTGTGTAACTTTGTGAATCAAAATGTTTGTTCTGGTATAAGTGGCTTCTGCTTTAGTCACAATTCATACATAATAAACTCACGCCGTCTCCCATGGAGGTAAGCAGAAACTACAGAATGCCACCTGCTACTGTCCTTACATACTCCTTTTGCTTCGTTTACGTTCATACATCTGGTCAGACACGCACGCCGGTTGCGAGTACTACGCACCTGACCTTTCTGAATAACATCACCAGTTTATTCACAATATTATAGGTCATTACCTAGCCGTTTTACATAGTTTTTAGGGTTGCGTACCTCAAAAGGAAAAAATGGAACCCTTATAGGATCACTCGTGTCTGTCTTTTTTTTTTTTTTTGTGGATGGGAAATCATCAAATGACTTCTCCCGCTCTGGGCAGAGCGGGAGGGCGTGTCAGACTTTTACTGACTGAAACCCACCCATGCTCCTTCAGCTGCCCGTGCCAGGGCCACGGTATCTCTTTCGAACTACCCGCGACACCGGCGACATCGACCCAATTGACCCCGTCACTGCTGACATCTCTTTGAGGCGCGCGTGGAACACAACGCGCCGTCGACCCGGGCCTGGTCCTTACCGGACGGCGAGCTGCCCATTACTCGTCGTCCGCAAGCCCGCGCCTACGTCGGCCGGGAATCGGCAATCGATTCCCGCCGCCCAGGGCGTCTCCTACGGCGGCTGGGGGCGCGAGGGCGCGGCTGTTGCCTCTCCCTCACGCGTTCCGCTTCCTCCTTCGCGAGCATTACTGCTTCGCAGAAAGAGGTGACGGCTTCCCATGCACTCTCGCTCCGCACCATGGCCTGGACCAGGTTTGGACGCGAGAGATCGCCGCCGCCGATACTCGTGTGTCTGTCTGTCCGTCTGTCACAGCCAATTTACTCCGAATCTTATGGACCGATTAATTTGAAATTTGGTACATATGAATTTCTGTGACCCAAACACGAACGGGTAAAGTAAATAAATTAATTTTGAATATGGGAGTCACTTTTGGGGGGCAAATAAGAAAAAAAAAAAAAAAAAGTTTTGCTAACTATACCGTGTGACATGAGAAATGAAAGTGCTTACGATGAGGGTCTCTAATATTTTTTTTTTATAATTTTAAAATAAATTGTTTTAAAGGTATTTAAGAAAATAGACGAAAATTTACCATTCCCCCCTTATTATCTCCGAAACTACTGAGCCTAAAATTTTGAAAAAAATACAGATAATAGATCTTTACCTGTAGATTACAGGAAAACCTATAAGAAGTCTGTGGTTTTAAAATAACATGGTAAATCTCTCAATATTGTGAGTACAAACTTACATTTACAGTTGAAATGTCTGGGAGAACATGTTTTTCAACTGCAATGTTAAGTTTGTTCTTGGGATAAATTCATCCCAACTACGGAACCCTTCATTGTGCGTGGTCCAACATGCACTTGGCCGGTTTTTTTAAAACAAACATTGTCGGTACCATTTTAATGAAAGTTCGTTGATGCCTCTGCAATAGAAATCCTGGGGACGGGAATCGATGAATTCTTTAAAGGCGTTTTTCACCTTTTCGTTGGTTTGAAATTTTTCCCCGGGGCTCATTGTTGAGATTAAAATTTCCAGAACGAAAGCGATCAAACCAAAAACGCACCGGGCTTTCACTTGCGGTACCGTGTCCATACACGTCGTTAATATTGCGTGCTGTCTGTGCTGCGTTGGTGCCACGACGGAATTGGGTATTCGAAAAAAGCGTGCTATTTTGATTTTTCTATGGTTACAGAAACATCGATATCAAAGAAAAATCGAACGGCGGGAAAACAAATGAAAAACAGGTTTTTTTTTATATATCATGCTTTAATATAGAATTAATTTGAATTTGGAATTCTAAATATAATAACAGAAAGATATTGATCTTCACACTGGCCGTTATCAAAAATCGGTAAAGACCATAATATAAATTAAACTCAAGCCTTTGAATGTAAAATAACATCATACCAAAAGGGTAAGTAAAATAACTGATTATTAACTGATAGTTTAAGTAACTACACTACCGACGGTTAACGACCCCGAAAAAAAAAATCATCAAATTAATTTCTTTTTTGTTTTATCACGTTTAGATATTGATACCCATCACGCCTGCTGAGTTTTGCTAGCTAATTTAATTTGATCCAGTAGTATAGAATTTGATTAGTAGATTATCAAAAGCACCCAGTTAATTAATAAACATATTTATAATGTTCTAAATTCCCATTTTTTCTCATTATTTTCTCCAAAACAAGCACCAAAAACATCTTTCTCACTAGTATTAAAAAAGTTGAGAGGTGTCAAGGGACACCCGGATGGAACGAAGTTCCTTTCGATTAATTAGTGAAATTGTAATTTTTTTTTTTTTAAGTTATAATAATATTTTTTTTATTATTAACAAATATAATGTAATATAAACTTAATCTTTCTATAAGAGAGAGAGAGAGAGAGAGAGAGAGAGACAGAGAAACATGCGCACGTCGCACAGCTTACAATAACTTACTATAGCAAAAATTGTCGTTACAACTTTTCGTGAGAATTTTTTCCGTCTAGCCCCATTTACAACGCGCGATAAGGAACTTCGCTTCGTTCCAAAAATCAAATCCTATCTTCCATCGCAAAGAAAAGCGTAAGTACTAAGATAATGTAGGTTTTACTAGAACAGATAAACCCGAAACTTACCTAATTCCTTCGTGTGTAATGTTCACATTTACAAGGACGATGATCTTGGATTTAGCGAAGGTAATTGTATGGTTTAACATTACCAAAATTAGATCTAACCCTTTTACGGCTCGCGTACATCTAATCCGTCATCGGCCGAACTATGTATAATCGTACGTCGTTGGCCGAACACGTCGAGAGTGAGTTATCGAACGTCATCGGAGAATGTCGGTTGAACTAGTGTACGCACTAACTTTATTTTTATGTGAGCGTAGTTCGGGCGATGATGGATCAGGTGTAAGCCTTAATAACCCTTCCAGGGGTGTACAATGAACATCGTTTATGCCTCCACTTTTAAGGGATATTCGAAACTTTGAGCTGTTTGTAAATTGAGAGCAGAATTTCGGCTAAGAGATTATGCTTTAAATCTTTAGTTACCAATTCATTATTTTTGGTCTAACGATGTTTGTAACTTAAAACAACATTTATATGTTTCTTTTTTAATGCAAATATCCACTATTTTGTATTCTAATTGTATTTTATTTTATGTTTACATACGTTTTTTTTTAAGTTATATACGTTGTTATTTTGTGATGAATGTTTATACCTGTAATAGGATAGGCATTACCAGTAGGTACTTTTATTATCATTTTACTGTTTTTTTTTTGTATGTACTTGTGTTAGTGTACCTAATAAATAAATAAATAAACTTAGAAGCTCGTAGGAATATAGAATGGAGACAATTCTCACAAAAAAAACATTGCATTTTTTACATATTTATGACAGCATTGAAGCATAGGAACAAACTCGTGGCTAAATGATAACAGCCGCACAGGTCGTTCGAAGGTTAAACTACGCTTGCCGCGGTCGGTTCGTGGATGGGTGACCATTCATTACATATCGAGACCACTCCGCGCCTCGGAAAGCACGTTAAGCCGTTGGTCTCGGCTGTCATACGTAGATCTTTGACAGTCGTTACGGGTAGTCAGAAGCCCAAAAGTCAAACAATCAGTCTTATCAAGGAGTATCGTGTTACCCAGTAACTGGGTTGTGCAGTTCAAATAGGAGTCGCTCCATGTAACATACTAGTATTCAGCTGCATCCGGTTAGACTGGAAGCCCACCCCAAAATAATTGGGAAAAGGCTAGGCAGATTGATTGAAGCTTGCAACTAAAAATCAATTGATTATTTCTTTACTTAGACTGCAATTTTTTTGAGATATTTTAATCCGTTATTATTAGGCATACATTTAGGTGTCGCATAGTGTTAGCACAGTCTGTACATCGTACAATCGTCCGACGAAGCCCGAGCCGCATATGAAGTTCGGCGAACTATGTAAGCAGCTCGGGCTCTCGTGTGTGTGGGTGTTAGAGAAAAACATAATTGGTTTAATACTGAGAATATTCATACTTTATGAGTTCTATTAGGTTTTTTTTTCTACGTTGAAATACGAGTGATATAGACTAGGCAGAATTTATTTTAAAACAATGAACTAAAATGTTCTACTAATAAAACCGAAAAACAACCCATTTCCGAATAACTATGTCATGAAGATGTGACATTTAAGTGACACTTATCTGATTTCGTATTAGTCTGTAGTGTCTGTTTACGAGTGAAAATATACGGGAAATCGTTTTGGACGGGACGGTTGGTATTATTTAGTTGTGACTTTAATCAATGCGAATAATATTTTGTTTTAGTAAATAGTTTGATGCTTTACACTTATTGGTGTTCTGTACCAAACTTCACTCAATAACCATCTACTTGAATAACAAACGTCAAAAAATCAACGCTGACTTTGAGGGTCGAATGATACTACAAGAGGGACTGGCCTTTTCATAGTTGTTGGTTACTTTCCCTTGAACGAAATCGAATGACAAAAAAATTAAGTTTAAAAACTAAAACCCGACTACTGAAAAATCACGCTCGAAAAAGTATGAAACAAGATAATATTCTCATCTGAAATTAGAAAAAGACAGACAAACTAATAATCCGGAGTCACTCGTAATCTGTTCGATTGATGCCCTTACATGACGTGTGACTCCGGATTTTTAATTTGTCTGTCTTTTTCCAATTTCAGATGTGAATATTTTTTATTTATTTATATTCCTAATTATCGGGTGCATGCAAGCAAAACCGTGAGCAACAGCTAACAATATATATATTTTTTTGAAATATGCTATTCAAGCCCTTTCTTTTGACAAACAGCAACGCATCATTAAAAAAAAAATTGTTTAGGTCATGACTTTATGTCCGCCAGAGAGCGCCATATTCTATTTAATGTGACTCCACATAGCTTATAACACTTCCAACGATATCTCACTTGTCAAATTGTGACAAGCAGTTTAGAAGTTATGAGGGAACAGATGAACATACTTACATACATACCGGTCAAAATCATAATCCTCCTTTTTGCTTCGCCGTACTTTTATATATTGTGAAATGTCATTAGGAATTGTTCAACTGCAGCGTGCCCGTCAAAAATGCAACCCGTAAAACCCATCCTGTCTTGATTTAGAAATTCACAACCGTAAACATGCAACGTGAACGCAGCGGTGTCGCTAACAAAGAAACATCCATCTGTGTCAATCACACAGTTGCCAACATGGCGTATTTTTAGACCGTTTCAATTAGCTTTTAGCATTCTAGTGTAGAATTACTTAAATGACATGGTAGCGTTAAATTAGGTTTAGCCGGGAGAATTTTGATGAGAATGTTGAAACTTGTGACGATGGAAGTGATGTTTGATTTAATTATAGAATTAATTGAGACAAGTTTTATAAACAGTTTATCAGATTATCTTTTGTCATCATTAAAGAGATGGATCACCAGACAGTTTAATTTGTTTTCAACCGACTTCAAAAAGGTGGAGGTTCTCAATTCGGTTGTCATTTATGAACCGATTTGGATAATTCTTTTTTTTCTTTGAAATGATATACTTCCAGATTGGTCCCATTTTTATCAAAATCCAGTTCTGTTGATGGGATCCATGAGGAATTGAGGGAACTCCTCAAAAATTATAGGCATACATATAGCGATTTTGGTATTTTCATCAACAAATCAAGCATTTGCATTCAGAAAGTAGCATATAGTGTAGTGAAACTGATGAAGAAGACCACAGATGGCTACGGGAACTTCTCAATGATAATAAGTATTTCACGGGTGGCGATAAGATATCTCGATTAAGACAGTTAATAGCGACTATGACGAAGCTTTAAATAAATGGTTCTGATGAAAATGGTACCATCGAACCGATCTGATGAAGAAGCCGGAAGGTAGGCACCGGAACTCAGTAACAAAACAATATATTCTAGCCGTGTTTGGGCTTATTTGAATTGTGATGAGGTGCACTTTGGCTATAAATGATTTTAGAAAGAAAAAGAGAGGAAGAAAGATTTTAATGGTAATTATATGCCGCATCAAATTGCGCTACTTGAGTTGTATATTATGTGTGGCCTCGATTGTCAGAAGTCATATTTCGTAGCCTCGTTATCTCCGTCAACATAAAACTACGCCTTCCAAACTTCTGACACGGCTTAGCGCGATGTATATTTGCCTTTTTGCAAAGTTTTTATTTGAGATGGTTGCATATAAATATCTTCAAGTTCTGATGAGTGACTTTTGAGTTAGCTTTAATCATTTAATACGTATTTTTCCCACATAGTCTATGTGAATGCTGCTCTAATTTAATTTTTATCTAATTTTATTTTTAATTTGCAGTGTGGTATTCGATGTGTGGGGTAGTTACTGGGTTGTGGAGGTCAGATAGGCAGTCGTTCCATGTAAAATACCAGCTGCATCCGGTTAGACTGGAAGCCGACCCCAACGTAGTTGGGAAAAGGCTAGGCCGATTGATTGGCAGAGGATGACAGTTTAAAGAGCTGAAAATGAACCCCTCTGAAGAACCCCTTAAGTTACTGGGTTATGGAGGTCAGATAGGCAGTCACTCCATGTAAAATACTGGTATTCAGCTGCATCCGGTTAGACTGGAAGCCGACCCCAACATAGTTGGGAAAAGGCTAGGTAGATTGATTGGCAGAGGATGACAGTTTAAAGTGAGCCCTCTGAAAATTAAAATCTATTTATAATCAATCCAGATATAATCGTTCCTTTAGCAGCTACTTTTAGTATTGCCTGGTAAAAAAATCTTTTTACAAAAAAAATACAACCGACTCCCAAATAAAACACTACAAAGTGATAAATAACTTTAATTCCGGAAGTCGGTGTCTTTGGTTTCTTTTTAGTTTAATTTTTTGCCACCGACTTCCGAAATTAAAGTTATTTTTCACTTTGTAGTGTTTTTTTTGGGAGACGGTTGTATTTTTTTTGTAAAAAAAGTTTTTATGGTAGCTCATAGCTAGTTGAATTAGTCAAATAAAAACGTTATTGTACAGTTCAAAAATTTGTAAACTAGAATTTTAAATCATAATGTGGCAACTGAATTGGGAAAATGTTAACTAACTTTTAAAGCCACTGTATATTGTTGATGTTCTTCAGAAAACCAGGTATCGTACAGTACTCGTAACTGGCGGGCGTGCGTGACCAGACGTATGAACGAAACCGAAGAAAAAGGAGTATTATAAGGTCCTTTGTAGACGGCATCACGGTTTCTTTACGATACGGTGTATAATCCGCGGCGTAGAAAAAACGTGTCAGTCAACAAGCTTCTATAGTGATCCATATAACACTGACGACCGTGCCTGCACACGGCGAATAAACCTTAGTTTTTCACGGCAAGAAAAATGTGTGTGGGCTAACGATCGTAGCTGGCGTTCTGTAATTTCTGTCTACCTTTCTGTTTCTGGGAAGAAGGCAGTACCTTTCTGTTTGTTGGTTTATGCATGTGTCTTTGAACTAATAAAGCTTACGTTTTTAACAACTTCCAAGCTACAACTACATACTTAGGTACACCTACATTTTCTGCTGAAGTTTTAAAGTTTAAATATAACATCAATATTATAAAGTGACTTAAATAACACAGACCCGCCCTGTCCCTATGAAATCGAATAACTTATTTAAACAAATACCCTTTTACATATGAAGATTATGGAGCTTTTAACGTCCTCCAGGTGAGCTCTTTTGAAGGTCTTTTAAACTGATTTGGGATATTTCGTAGCTAACCACATAAATTATTTTGTAGTAAGTTTATTTCAAAGATGTCAAAACGTCTTTGTAAAGACTTAGGCAAAATTTAATATGCTTTTTTAGACTTTGGTAAGTTTACTGGTGGCTGGTTTTCGTACAGTTCTGAGAAAGTTCTTGAGTTTGTAGTATTTTTTTGTTTTTTGTTTACTAAGAAAAAATACATTATTTATACAAAACGTCGTCTATAATAAAATAGTCTGGCTCTGATGGATACGCAACCAAATATAGTAAAATAATATAACATGTAAAACAATGGTATATAGCTTTTTCCAATGTATAACATCGCTTGACATCCTCCATTCGACATAAAAAAGCGCGTAAACCCACACCTTTCATAATAGACTACCTCCCAAAGAAAATATCCCATCTCCCACGCCATTGTACACACCGCCTTATGCAATGCTCACAGTTATGAAGACTAGTACAGGCTGTCAAAGAAGCTACTCCATATATACAGCTTAGAGGCTTCAAAAGGCCCCGACCCTCCTCCGAACGGCTAATGGCCTTCCAACTTTCATAATAAGAGTTTATGTTACAACCTACCCTCTTTAATGACTTAAAATAACAACAAATTTCGATGGCGAAGCAATTTGGAAGTAATTTAGATGACGATAAAGCAACGCTTCGTGTTTTGGGCTTGTCTTTTGATTCTTTGATGGGCTACAACAATTAACCTTGGTTGTTAATGCTTATCCGCTATTTTGGACTGACGTTTCGAACAATAGTGTGGTTCAGACGACTTTTCATGGCCTTTTCGGCTATTCCTTTTCGATCTCAATCTGTAGTATAACAAGGGTGTCGTTTGATTTATGTGGGGGTGCAGACCAAAATGAAAATTGAAAATGTTTTTTAACTAATAATTATATAAATAAAAACCCTTTCTTAGTTCTTACTCCACCTTGCTCGTCTTACTCTCTGCCAAAACCTTTCTAATTTTGAGATCACTCCTGCTTTATGCTTTTTTTTTTAATACAGACAATATAATAGAACAGGCACAGATGATGCTGCATTCAGACGATATGCTAGGTAATTTATTAAAATTCCTACTATTCTCATTATTTATCATCTAGCTGCGACTCTGCGAAAGTTGACTGCTCAACGATGGCGATGCAAGTTTTTCGCCCCCTATGGACAATAATGGACATGCTTCACGCACAGCTACCCTTTGAAGTAAAAAATCATGCACTGATTTAATAAAGATACTCTCGAATTAATATGAATGTCAACATACTGGTCATTTGATATCACTTTCTATTACACTATGCTATTACAACAGCGTTTTTTTACCCGACTGCCAAAGAAGGGTTGATTTTCGCGCGTATCTTGTATGTATGTACTTGTATTACCTGCTAGATAATAATAGATTATAGATTATAATTATAATATAAATGTAATAATAACAGAATATACTCGTAATGTTAATATAACACAATTTAATACTTATAAATATTTAATACTTAATATAATAAAATTCTAGACTTAATGTAAAAACCTTACATTAAGTCATAATGTGAAACCTTATAAACCTTAAATTAAGCCGAGTGATAATGTTACAGACACAATATTCTAGTTTTAAGTTATCTTGCCGCGCCCCAGCGGGGTCATGTACTCATTAGTTGTAAGCAAAGCCTGTAACTGTGTGTACATTGTCCAATAAATAAATTTATGTAAATTTCTTTATTACCTCGTATCTTCCAAACGGCTGAATGGATTTCGACAACTAAGGTATCGTTAGTTTCGTCTTGAAAATCCAAGTACAAAATATATCCACAAAAATAGCGTTTCGAAAGGTATACATGTATTTAAATGGTCTACTTACTTAAACGAGGGTCCAAAATATCAGATTATTATTAATTTAACCAATTTACAGTACTGTTTACTTTCTAAATGAAAGGACTAGATGTTTTACGAGCTGATTACAAGCTGACCCGACGAATTATAATCATTTTGCCCTCTACCAATTAGGGTTTTGTGTTACGACAATATTTTTAAGCGAAAATTGCTGGGATGAACGCCAAAATTTTCAAGAGTTTTAATTAGCTTTAGCTATGTGAAATTCATTCATGTTTTATTAGTAGCCAAACATAATCAGCCTATAATGTTCCCACTGCTGGGACACAGGCCTCCTCTCGGTGAGAGGGAGAGTACCCTGGACTATGAATATAAAGCTATGCACGTTAAGGCATTATGTATCTTCCACTTCGAGGTGTTTGAATGCCAAAATATCATATTTTTTATGGTCAACAATGCCATGTTAACTGTGCCAATAGTCAGTATTTATATCCTACTAGCTGGCCCTCTGACTGTTACCCTGTCCAAATTTCAATAATCATACAAAACAAGACGTTCTATTTTTCTTCAATTTGAAGATTTTCCGGGAAACTTTTCAAATTTTTTCTTCCCATAAAAACCTAATTCGGACTATTACGAACATTAAAACAAGAAAACCAGCCAAGTGCGTCTCGGACCACGTACAATGAAGGGTTCCGTAGTTGAAAAGAATTTATCCCAAATAACAAATTTATCTTCATAATCCCAAAAAAAAAAAATTGTGTGTGACTTTTCCTTTATTTGTGCTGTGAGCCCTTGCTTCTTGCCAAATTTCATAATTCTAGGTCAACGGGAAGTACCGTATAGATTTTGATTTACTTGCGAGTATCAAAATATGTCGTCTTGACAGACTGACATACAGACAGACAGACAGACGGAAAACGTAGTGATCCTATAAGGGTTCCGTTTTTTCCTTTTGAGGTATGGAACCCAAAAAAAATTTTAAAAAATTGCCAAATCGGCTTTATCGTTCTCAAGTGATGCGCTTTACCACTAACAGCATTTAATCTTTATTATTTTATAGATTTACTAAGAGTTTTATTCTTTCTGCATGCAATTAAACGTAGGCTTTCCAAATTCTCCAGGATGTTTGTTATCTTTGCGAAGATCTAAATGGTCACGGTTTACATTACAACAAGGATTTTTCATCAACTACCGCGTTTGTAAACCTTGCATAGCATAATCAGCCTATAATGTTCCCACTGCTGGGATACAGGCCTGCTCTCGGTAGAGGGAGTCGGCCGCAATCCACCATGTGGGCCCAGTATGAGTTAGTAGATGTCACATGTCTTCAAGTTTTTGGTTCTAGGACATGCTGGTTTCCTCACGGTGTTTTCCTTCACCTTTTTGAGAGCAGAAATAATTTACACAAAGTAAAGCGCCTCAGGGTCCGAATCTACGACCAACTCGTAAGTCGCAGATGTTACCACTAGGCCAATATTGCTCTTCTTTGCTTCTTTGTAAACCGCAGAGGGGTGACCATCCGTTACATATCGAGACCCCTCCTTCAGAGTACGTTAATCCGTTGGTCCCGACTGTCATTCGCAGATCTTTGACAGTCGTTACGGGTAGTCAGAAGCCGAAAAGTCTGACAACCAGTCTTACCAAGGGGTATCGTGTTGCCCAGTTACTGGATTGGGGAGGTCAGATAGGCAGTCGCTCCATGTAAAATACTGGTATTCAGCTGCATCTGGTTAGCCGACCCCAACATAGTTGGGAAAAGGCTAGGCAGATTGATTTTTTACCATGTTTGTAAATAATGACCGTAGTTGATCGTCATATACCGAAATCAAAATTGGCAGCATAAAAATAACAACCAGTAGCGAAAACAACATAAAATTATATTTTCTACATAAAAGTTTTCCGATTCTCGCGTAATATTATGCAAATGAAGACTCAAACACATAGGGGTTTTACGATCAGACCCATTTGTATGGACTTTTGATCTGAAATAAAGGAGAATGTTTCGTTGCCTTTGAGGCTGTTTATATTAATTTCATCAATCAATCAATTTTATTTTTTTATTTCTTCTTCTCTGGAAAAAAAATTTAAGCTCGAGCTTAACAATTTTTCATCAGATACGTTTAAAGTTCCATTTTATTATAATGGAACGTTAAACAGGGATGAGCTTATTGCCATTAATATACAAAGTGGGGCAAACATAATGTCATAATGTAAATAATGCCATAAGTTTTACAAATAGCGTCACAATGTCATTGTGATTTGATACATGTTGTAGACAGATATGGAGATATAGATTGAAACTCCAATTTCCGGGGGTAGTGATCTCCCGTTTTGGCAATTTGAACTGACCAGCCAGATCGCCAAATCTGATGGCGCTAGACTTCTTCCTTTAGGGCTTTTTAAAATCACGCACAAATCACAGCAAACCACAAACCTTACAATTCATGAAAGCTAACATTGCAGAAGTAATCACTCCATCAGCAAGAATTCAAAATGCAGCACAAATCACAATCAAAGTGGTCATTTGACCGACATCATTTGTTCGACTTAACCCCATCAATTTTACACCTTTATATAAAGTTATCGTGAAAACAGAGCCCATTTTTTAATTTCCAACAAAATGGCCACCAATTCTCATTATAACATTACCTTTTACCTCACCTTTTTTTTTTTTTTTTTTTTTTATCGTGTGGAAATCCTCATGGATGTCCTCCACCCTGGGGCAGGAGGAGGGGTCTGTCAGACTTTTACTGACTAAAACCACACAGTGTTCTGCTGCTACCTTTAGCCGGGGTGCTGGAGTGCTTGCGCATTTCGTCACGCTCCCCCGGCTAGGTGTCGGCCCGCATGAATTCATGCGAACCCCGTCACCCTCAGCGGCCTTATACGGCCGCAATCCTTCCAGAGAGGCGCGCGCGGAACACGGCGCGCCGCCGTCTCGGGCCTTTCACTGTTCAGGCAACAAACTCCCCCAGTCTCTTGCCTGCAGGCCTCACCTTAAGGCGGCTGGAGATCATTTCGCGCCCTCCGCCACCCGGTGCGTCTGCTACGGATTGGAAGGGAAGTTGTATCCTCCCTCTCCCTTTCCGCCGCCTCCTTCGCGACCATCACTTCCTCGCAAAAGGAGGCGACGGCGTCCCACGCGCTCTCACCTCCGACCATGGACTGGACCATGCCCGGAAGCGAGAGAGAGTCCGCAGCACCAACCGCCGCGACGAGGTCACGACGCTGCACTGCCCAAGCAGAGCATTCCTCAAGAGTGTGCTGCGCCGTGTCGTCGAGGCAGCTGCAGTGGTGACAACAAGGTGTTGGTTCCCGGCCTATGCGGCACAGGTACTTTCCGAAGCACCCATGTCCGGATAGCACCTGTGTCAACCGGAAAGTAAGAGCGCCATGCCGTCTCTCCAGCCACTCCCTCACAACGGGTCTTACCGCCGCTATGGTATCGTGCCCTGCGCTGGGTTGCGCAAGTCGCTGCTCCCATTCCACCACTAGGGTCTGGCGGAGCTCAGCCCTGTACACCTCGACATGACGAGGCATCAGGTGTTCGCCCCGCTCCAACGCGTTCCGGCGCCACCGGTATAGTGACGCTAGGTTTTTGGCGTCAAGATCCCAGGGTGGTGATCCGGCCAAGAGGCTTGCCGCCTCGAAGGAGATCGTACGGTATCCTCTTATCACCCTGACGGCCATTGCTCTCTGAGGTCTTTTCAGTATTGCAATGTTGCGGACCGTCAGGTTGTCCGCCCATACAGGCGCTCCATAGAGCGCCATGGACCGTACGATCCCGACATAAAGCCTCCGGCAGGAAGTACTTGGCCCCCCCAGATTAGGCAGCAAACGCGAGAGTGCATTCGCAGTGCCCATCAATCGGGGAGCCAACCGCTGAAAATGCGGCCCGAAGTTCCACCGGCTATCAAGGACGAGTCCCAGGTACTTCATCGTCGACTTGATACCGATGTGGACACCTCCTACCATGATGCTGGATCCCGAAGGTGGCGCTTTCCGGGGCCCGTGGAAACAAATGGCTTCCGACTTATGCAATGCCACCTGGAGACCCAGTCGCCGGATCCTGCCCACAACTTGCGCAACACCAGCTGTCGCTGTAGTAGTCGCCTGCTGGAGCGTCTTCCCCCGTGCCATTACCAGCGTGTCATCGGCGTAACAGATGACGCTGACGCCATGGAGAAGCGCACCACGCAGCACCCAGTCGTATCCGATGTTCCACAGGAGTGGCCCCAAAACCGAACCCTGTGGAACACCGCACGACATCTGTCGCCGACCCCATCCTTCTCGACCCGGGTAGATGACATATCTGCCCATCAGATAAGCCCCGATAATGCGGCTGAGGTAGTTTGGCACCCCATGATACCGGAGTGCCTCCCTAATGCAACTCCAGGGCAAGGTATTGAAGGCATTGGCAATGTCTAAAGACACTGCCAAGACGACCTCACCCTGGGCCACTGCTTCCTCCGCCAGGACCCTCACACGCATGATCGCGTCTATTGTAGAGCGCCCCCGACGGAAACCAAACTGGTTATCTGCCAGATCCGGACCCTCTCTTGCCATGTGCTGGATAAGGCGGTCTGCAATAATTCTCTCGAAGAGTTTGCCCACCTCATCCAACAACACAATGGGCCGGTAAGCGGATGGTGAGTCCGCAGGACGCCCTTCCTTTTTCAACAGGACCAGCTTTCCAGCCTTCCACTGGCGTGGAAACTGGCCCCTCTCCAAACATGCGCTCAAGAGTCCTACTAATCGGGGCCAGAGATCCCTAATGGCCAGAACCCATGCACGGCCAGGAATACCATCAGGTCCTGGAGCAGTGTTTTTGGCCTGAAGCCTTTGTACTGCCGCTTTCAGTTCTACCTGGGTCACTTCAGGCACGTCGTCGTCGTCATTTTCTGCGTTGGGCACCATATCAGGCGGAACCATACGCGGTGGTGTGTGCTCTCCTTGTGAGGGGAATAATGTGCTCACCACTCTCTCCAGCAGTTGCGGCTGAAGGCTACGGGACAGAGGGGGCGCCCACGAGCGAAGTTTGCCCCTAACCAAACGGTAAGGACGCCCCCATGGATCACGTTCTAGAATAGCCAGCAATTCATCATGGGCTTGGGCCCTTGCCCGCTTTATTTCCTGCTGAAGAGCCTTCTTCGCCATTCTGTACACCGCGTATAATTCCGCCTCTCTTACCATTGCTTCTGGTGTTCGTCGGCGCCTTCGTCGGTGCCTGGTGTACGGGCGTCGCGCCGCCACGCATGCGATGCGCAACTGCGCAATGTCTTGCGACCACCAATACACCTGGCGCCTGGCAGATGGAGACTGAACGCGGGGCATCGCAGCATCACAGATCTGTGTCATGGCCTCCCGGAACCATTCTGCCTCCTCGTCAATATCGACAGGCCTGACTGGTGAGTCCAACCAGGCCTGTACAATTGAGGCCACCAGAAGGGCTTCCCGGTTCAGTCGTTTGAGCGCCCATCGCGAGCCATCCTCAACCCCGGCTGGAGCCGCTTGCACCGGGCCACTCGAGGTCTGGGCTGAGATGTCAAACCGGATGTATCTATGATCCGACAACGTCTCCACCTCCTCCAATACACGCCAGTCCTGAACACGGCGTGCGACAGCGGGACTAGCAAACGATAAGTCCACTATAGACCCACCCCACTGCCGCACACATGTCTGAACGGATCCCCGGTTTAGGAGCAGTAAGCTTGACTCCACCGCCCACTCCTCCAATAACCTACCCCGTGCATCTGTTGCTGGGGATCCCCAAGTCGTGGACTTGGCGTTGAAGTCACCCATGACAAGGACGGGGTGAGGACGGCTTCGACTGATGAATGTGCCCAATTCCGTGATGAAGCTCTCAAAGTCGGCGAGAGGTCGGTTGGGTGAGAAATAAATCCCCACGACCATGATACCTTCGACTAAGGCCGCTACAAAGCCCCGCCCCCGGGTGACGGACACAAGGGGTGGACTGCCAGCGGCTGGCCTCGAGATAAGCGCCACCAGACCATCAATGTCACTCACCCAGTCATCCCTGGGAGCAACAAAGTATGGTTCGGCGATGATAGCAACGTTAATCAACCACTCCGCCATGCTCTGGAGCAAAAGGTCCTGAGCCCTGGCGCAATGGTTGATATTGGCTTGTAGAAGACGAAGGTTTAGGGCCATTACTAGGTGTCCATAACTATCGCCTCCCCCTCAGCCCTTTCTTGGGCTTTATTGCCAACGGGCGGTGGGTGAGCTGACTTCGAGGGGCCAATTTTCCCATTCGAGTCAGCCCGTCTGGTGGTCAGCTGACCTGTTCAATGCCGCACACACTACACAGTGCGGCGCGGCATCGCAAGATCTGGCCTTATGACCGGGCTGACCACAGCGGAAACAAAGACCGCAGCAATCGACCTCTGCGGTGCATCGTACTCCCACGTGACCTTCTCTCATGCACCTGTAGCACCTGAGGGGCTTATTTGCCAGAAGCCTGACCCGTGCAAAATCCCAGCCTACCACCAGTCTGGGACCATCTTTTAATTTTCGAGCTGCCGCGACGGGACAGCTGACCAGTACTGTCCGTAGACCGGAAAATCCCGGACCAATTGTTCCCACCTTAACTTGGTCTAGCGGGCATTCTCCGGCCTTTGCAACAGCAGCTGCGACCACTTCAGAGGTTACAGAGTCATCCAGGTCCATTATACGCAGATCTGCGCACTTGACAGGCCTAGACACTTTGACGTCCTCTGCGTCGAGGGACGCCTTTAGCTTCTCAGCAAAGGCGTCCGCTTGAGGGCCGCTGTTGACACCAGGGATCTCCAGTTTGATGGCTCCGGTAGCAGCGTACTTAAACCGGATGCCCGTTATACCGACATCGCTAAGCTGAAATTGGGATTTTGCTTTCAGGATGACCTCTGCGTAAGTCAGGCCTCGCTTTTGCGCTTCCGGTTGCATCGTCAATACAACAGCCGCTGACCGAGGTGCACGAAGCCTGTCACTTTCCTTCTTCGCGGATTTGGCCTTTTTTTGGACTGCCTTTTTTGCTTTCTTGGCCTTCTTCTTGGCCCCGGCTGTCTCCCATTGGTCTTCACTAGGACTGGACGCCGCATTGCTCTTCTGAGAGGGGACTTAGGTTGAAGTTCCCGGGGTATTCGGGGCTACACTAACAGCCGTCTTCTTTCCCTTGCCCTTACCCTTTTTAGCTTCCGAGTTTATAAGAGGTACCGGGACTGGCTGGATCGCCTGGCCAGGCCGCGCTTCCGTCCTTGGGGCTGAGGTTTTTGCTGCATAAGTGGTTTTTGAAGCAGTTATGCGGTCCGCAGCAAGGGGAGGTCGCAGCTGTTTTCCCTCAAAGATGCCGAATCGGGCACTTAACTCCGCCACCTCCTGGCGGAGCTTAGCCAACTCCGACTCTTGAGACTGTGGCTGCCTCACCTCCTTACGTAGCTCCCGGTGGTACCTAGCCATTTCTGCTTTGAGCTCGTCTATTTCCTTTTGGTGCTCCGCCACTTGCACTTCCAGCCGGGTGTTTTGCGCCTGGAGCCTGGCTGTTTCCCTCGACGAGGTGCGCCGAAGGAGAGCTTCAGCAGTCTCTACAATGGAGGCAGTGGCCTCCCTTAGAGTTTTCTTATACACACCGCTGAGGCCTTTGGATACTTTCCCGACTTTTTGTATGGCTGCAACAGCATCCGTCAGCCTCTGATTGAGGTCGTTAGCTGAAAGCTCATCCACCAAGACCTCACCCGATATGACACCTGAAGCCGCAGACGACTCTGACAGACAAATTGATTGACCAGTGGACCCCTTGTCAGCCAGTTTTGTGCTCTGTCCCTCCTCCTCTGCTATCTCTGCCGCCATTTGAAGGGCCGTTAGGTCTTTTTGTGCTTTTGCCCAACCGACGCACTTCCCTGTCGACACCGGCCTCCTTTTTCGTCCTTGTGCTGTAGCGACCTTAGGGGCTGGTACATCCTTATCGCTCAGGGCCAGGTTTGACCCCGAGGGCTTCGCTCTGGGACGCGTTCGCTTCCGCCTTTGCGTCTCACTGGCGCTCACTTCGCTCTCCACACTAATTTTGCTTGATGTGAGGTCAAAGTCTGACCTCACATTCACCTCCTCCACCAATCCAATTGGTTCGTTTGGTTTGTTTTTTAAATTATTCTCCATATAGTTCCCACGAGCAGTAAGGATATAGATGTCCACCTAGGCAGAGCCTTTTTACCTAGGTAAGCCTATATACTGTAGAGTGCGGCAGGTGCTCTACAGGGGAGGCGCTAACGACTGGACTCCTTCCAGCCACTCATCCTCTCGCCGCGCCTCAAAACTTAGGATTAGGTGGTTTTTTATCTTAGAGGTATCCTTCCTCTGGACCGGGCGGTTAAGCCAAGTCCCCGACGGCGGTAATAAACATACCTGCGTTCGCTGTCCGGGCAATCCGACTCAGCGAACCCGCCGAAAGTTCTCTCCTCTCGAGGAGAGAAACACCAACCGCATTGATGCGCCTGCATCGCTGCGGAATGGCCACGTCCTTTGTCGATCGAATATCGTCGACCGATCAGGAGCGACCCCTCCTTGTGTCTCTCTTAGTCAGATCTCTCACTTGGGCCTTTCCGGCATGAGTAACTCTACCGGCGAAGCCCCAAGATCATTGAGACGCGCAAGCCCCACCACGACGACAACGTGGAGACACCCTCGGTGGGGTTTTACCTTTTACCTCACCTGTACAAACGAAATTCTTAGCTAGACAAAGGCTTCAAGGAGGCAGTGAGGAACATCTGTTTGGTTAATCCAGGACGTCCGTTCATGAAGATATATTGGGATTATGGACAACACCTGCTCTGCGAATAGTCAGCTCTGGTGCTAAATCCCAATATTATGTTTTGATTATGTGTAGGTCAGACATAAGTGTTTTTGAGTTTATACCCATCTTTATTCCCAATTAGCTTAGCCCGTGGCTTCTTTCGCGTTAATTTAAAATTTGACAATCAATTCGAGTTGTACACTCCTTGTAATAATATAATTCATTCATAATTCAAAAGCCACGTGGCACCATCATAAGAACGTTATTGTTGTTTTCCTCGGGAACAGTACTTTTTTACGGGTTGAATGTAATTATTTGAACCTGACAACGTATATGCAAAATTTCTGGATGATCGGTTCAGTTGTTTAGGCGTGAAAGGTACCAAACAAACAAACTTACTTTCGCATTATAATATTAGTTAGGATTTCTACATTTACAATTGCAATGCCCCCCTATTTCATGGAACTTAATACTTTAAAAGTGTATTGTGAGTACCTAACGCATACACTCATAGTATTCCTCTATTACTAACTGGTGCTCACTATTAATGTCCTTGCGGCTATCTGCGCGAACGCATTTGTGAGAAATTTCGCGACAAAAATAAAATTCTCAAATTTTTTTAATTTAAAAAGCATAAAAAGTGAAATGTGGGCATAATATACACCTCTGTTTATGTTGTATATTCATACTTATTAGGTGTATACCATCGCGCACCGAGCGCGGGCGACACGCGCCCACCAACCGCGTACTCCGCACTATCGGGGACATACTTGCTCAGCACTGCGAACTGGACTTATTTGCCGATGGATTAGGACATTTGTATAATAAATTTCGTATTATTTTAAATGACATATTATAATCACTATTAATTGACACTAAACTGACATTATATTCTGCTGCTATATTAATTCTTCGTTGTAATCTAATTTTTATTATTATTTATAGACATGGGCATTATTGCTATTTTAAGTAAATTTATTGTATAAGGAGACGAGTGTATGTAGCCACTATTGAATTGTTGGTTAATCTTATGAGCGTTTTGGATGTTATGTCTGTTAGCTCGTAAGACCAATTGAATAAATAAATAAATAAATAAATAAATAAATAAATAAATAAATAAATAAATAAATAAATAAATAGGCTAAAAGTTATGGTTTTGTACTCTTTACACTATACTTGTTACTTCTATTTTTGTTCTTTTATAAAGCTGTTCCAATTCTTCTAACATTGTTCTTTAATTATATTATTCCTTCAACACGTTATCAGCACGAAGCTCTTACTTTAAAAGAAGATAATGTCAGGGAATAGTATGAATTTTCAAGGTATTCAGATGTTAAAAAACCGAGACGGATACCCAACCTGGAAGTTCAAAATGAGGATGCTTCTCATTCATGAGGAGTTGTGGACGTCGATCACTGGGTACGATGATTCTGATAAAACGGCGGAAGATGTGCGCTCTCGTAGTGACCAGAAGGCGTTGTCAAAAATATGCCTTACGGTAGACGGAGGTGCAATTTCGCATGTGCGAAATGCGAAAAACGCTAAGGAGGCTTGGAGTGCTTTACAAAAAGCATACGAGGATAAAGGTATGGGTCGAAGGCTCTCTTTGGAGCGTAGATTATACAAATATACCTTGACCGATTTCCAAGACATAGAATCGTATATCAACGCCGTTATGAGTACTGCTCAAGATCTTGAAGATATTGGTAAGAAGATCGATGATGGATCTCTGGCTGCGATTATTCTCGGAGGATTGACATCTCGGTACGAACCGCTGATAATGGCTTTAGAGAATTCGAATGTTGATGTAACCAGTGAGTTGGTTAAGGCAAAACTATTAAACGAGTTTTCTAAGGACCCTCACCAGAACGAGGTGGCTGCGCTACATTCAACAGGTTCTACGAGCAAAAAGAAGAAGTCTATAATCTGCTTTAAGTGTAGACAACCAGGACACAAAAGTCCCGAATGTCCCAATAAGAAGGACAAGAAGGCTATGAGTGTGTCAGGAAAGGTTTTTAAAGGTACAGATTGCCATCATAATGAAAAGGTGGAACAGGCTGTTGTGAAGGAAATGGCTCTTTCTTCGCCGGCTGCAAATTATGGGAAATGGATTATTGATTCCGGTTCAACCATTCACATGACTCCGCATCGCGAGTGGTTCAGCAGTTATCGGCCAGTACAAGGTGGAACGATTACTGTGGCTAATGAACAAAAAGTGGCGGCTGTAGGTATTGGTGATGTATCCATTGATACGGATACTTTGGCGAACAGAATAGAGAATGTAGTTCATGTTCCCGATTTGAACTGTAATTTACTTTCAGTAAGTAAAGTAGTAGAGAAGGGTTACTGTGTAGTTTTCAATAAAGAAGGCTGCGCTATTTATGACTCAAAGTGTGATATAGTAGACAATAAAAATGTTTTAGTGTATGGTTCTTTATGTGATGGGCTGTATACTGTCGATTGTTCAATTAAAATGTTCAATAATGTTTCAGCTAGTCTTGTGCACTCTGATTGTTCCAACTTCCAGCTCTGGCATAAGAGGTTAGGACATCTGTGTCGAATTGGCATGGATCTACTTAGAAAAGGTCAGGCTATCGGCGTGGGGTACACGGAGGTTGACAAGGAACCGTGCATACCCTGCATAGAGGGTAAGCAGTCTAGAAAGCCTTTCAAAAGCTTAAAATACAGGCAGGCTACATCGCCACTTCAATTGATTCATACCGATGTTTGTGGACCTTTTTCTACAAATTCGTTTACAGGTAATAAATATTTTATTATTTTTATAGATGATTATACACGTTTTATTTTTGTGTATTTTATGTCTTCTAAAACTGAAGTCAAAACTAAGTTTTGTTCTTTTCATTCTCATGTCGAGAGACAGTTTGGTGGAAAAATAAAGACCTTGCGATCAGATAATAATAATAATAATATCTCCACCGCCGTATCTCTACGTTGACGTCGTGGTGGGGCTTGCGCGCTCCGAACTCTGGGTCTGTGCCGATGGAGTTTACTTTGCCGAAACAGGTCTAGGGTGAGGAGCCAGACCAAGAGAGATACGTGAACCCGCAGGGCAGCTTGTGGCGAGCTGTTGGGCAGTAGCGACCCCACGGACCCTATTTCCCGGGAGAAGTCTTGTTCTTCACCTCTGGCTTGCCTTTATTGACCGGCTGGAGTGAACACTGACGGGAACAGAGCTCCCACCTCATTCTTGCCTTTATTGGCCGGCTTGAGTGGAGATTCGCAAGAGCAAACGTGCTCGGAGGAAGGAAGTATTCTAGTAAGTGCTTGTAGGGATCTTGACCATCTTCCGGGCTCTGGGATTGTTCTGAGAGCCGTGGAATACCTCTCCACTCCTCAAGCACCTCAGGACATGTTGCCCCTTGTCGCTACGTCACTATGTGCTAGCGACCGTTTCCGGGGGCCCATTATTGAGTGTGCAAGTCACCCCCTGCCAATTTATCTGTGTATATTATATAACATTGGTCAGGCAGGGGACATAGTTCTTCCATAGTTCAAGGTACCCAATCCACTATAGCCACCCAAACCCATAGACCCAATGTGTTTTGTTTCCATGTTCTGCAATAGTTCTGCACCAACCGGGGGTTGTCCTTGGGTGCAATTGCATAGTGCATACAGGGATAATCGTCGGCTGGTGCCTTCTTTTCATTTAAAATTGTCTAAGAGGCCTCTGCGAGTTGGCTTCGGCTCCTCGTACGCCTTCCAAAGGTCCGGGACCCCAGGGTCCCGAGATATGTCAAAGACAATTTAAATAATAATAATAATTTATTTGCATCAAATTTAACATTTAACATTAGATACATGTTAATACATACAATTTAAGGAAACTAAACAATATTGTGGCGACACCAACACCCTTGCTAAGTTGTCAAGACAACAATAATGGAACTGAGTTCATCAATAAGGATTTGATGGATTATGTTCAGTCACTGGGTATCGATTGGCAAACGACAGCACCTTACAGCCCTCAGCAAAATGGGGTAAGTGAACGGTGTAATCGTAGCATAGTAGAGAAGGCTCGATCACTATTGTCACATGGTTTTCTCTCAAAAGCTTTTTGGCAAGACGCAGTGGAGACAAGCTTCTACTTGAAAAATCGATCACCACATCGCGCGCTCAGCGGTAAAACACCATTTGAAATGTGGTTTAATAGAAAACCCGATCTGTCTCATCTGAAGGTTTTTGGATGCAGAGCACTTGTTCATGTTCCATCAAGTCAGCGATGTAAATTGGACATGAAAGCTGAGGAAGAGATTTTTGTAGGATATTCAGATGATCCTCATACTTATTATTTCCGGAATGCGGCAAGTCCTAGACGGTTACTAAAGTCAAGAGATGTTAAATTTTTTGAAAATAACTTTACTGGACTGAAGGAAAATATTGAGCCTATAGGTACTGTGAACTCTGATATTGTCAATTTGCTTTCACAATCACCATCGCCAGCAGTTTTAAGACAAGAAGTACTACCCACCTCTTCACCAGGAAGATGTGAGGTAGATGCTCCTAGCATAGATACTTCTTTCATGGATGCTGAGGATACTGATGTTGAAATCAATGAAGCAGTCAATGTAGAGGTCAACAATGTTGATGATCAGCAGTCAAGTGAGGCTACAGATTCCTCAAATGAATCTAGTCGATATCCTTCAAGAGCTCGCAAACCACCGGATTATTTCTCATATAATACTCTGCTAGACGATGGGTGCGATGATCCAAATAATTATCTAGCTGCGATTAACAGCGATGAGAAAGATAACTGGATTTTAGCAATGAAAGATGAGTACAATGCCTTAGTCAGAAAGGGCACATGGGTTTTGGTAGACAAGCCAAATCATAAAACGTGTATTCCTTGCAAGTGGGTCTTCAAATTGAAGCGAGATGCAAAAGGTGGCGTTCTTAGGTATAAAGCGCGCCTAGTAGCAAAAGGTTTTCGACAAAGAGAA
Source organism: Cosmia pyralina (assembly GCA_946251885.1). Lineage (NCBI taxonomy): Eukaryota > Metazoa > Arthropoda > Insecta > Lepidoptera > Noctuidae > Cosmia > Cosmia pyralina. The sequence goes on along the minus strand of OX276347.1, from coordinate 5,783,830 downwards.
GGTGTCGATTATCACGAAACCTTTTCTCCAGTTGTACGCAACTCATCGTTGCGAACCCTGTTAGCGCTTGCAGTGCAGGAAGATTATAAGGTCCGCCATATGGATGTGGACACAGCTTTTCTGAATGGCGATTTAGAGGAAGAAATCTACTTGACACAGCCAGAAGGTTTTGTAAGGGAAGGGGAAGAGTCGAAAGTGTGTTTTTTGAAACGGTCACTTTATGGATTGAAGCAGGCACCAAGAGCCTGGAATACAAAGTTAAAACAGACTTTGTCAGTTCTTGGTTTTATGCAAACATCTGAGCCGTGTATTTTTAAAAACAATGCGAACTCAGACTCCTTGGTTCTGGCTGTATACGTCGACGATCTAGTAATCTTGTATAAAAATGAAACTACGTTTGACAATTTCAAATGTCAATTTGAAAAATATTTTTCATCAAAAGATCTTGGACAAATTAATTTCTTTACGGGAATTAATATTCACCATGATAATTATGGAATGAAGCTATCTCAGCATACATATATTGAAAAGATGCTAAAGAAATTCAACATGCAAGATTGTAAGGGTGTTTTTACCCCACTGGTCAAGAAAAACCTTGAGCCTGGTATTGGTGAGTGTGAGTACCCTTACAGAGAGTTAGTTGGCTGTCTAATGTTTTTGTCTGTAAATACTAGACCAGATATAGCTTTCACCGTGAGTTACTTGAGTCAATTTAACTCTAAATTTGATCAGTCACATTGGAATGTTGCTAAACGATGTCTACGTTATCTGAAAATGACAAAAAATTGTGGTATTACATTCAGGAAAGAAAAAGGTAATACTACAACTTTGACGGGTTTTTCAGACGCAGACTGGGCAAATTGTCCAACTGATAGACGATCCTATACTGGGTTCTATTATGAACTTGCAGGCGGCCCTATTTCGTGGGAAGCTAAAAAACAGCCCACAGTGGCTTTGTCGTCCGCTGAAGCTGAGTATATGGCATTGGCTACAGCAGTAAAAGATGCGTGCTTCTTAAAACGACTGATATCCGATATAACAGGTAAGTCGCTTAACATAGTTTTGTATACGGATAGTCAGAGTGCACAAAAATTAGCCATGAATCCGGTTCACCACAATAGGACAAAACATATAGATGTTAAGTTCCATTTTGTCCGAGAAAAAGTGAACGATAAAACCGTTGAACTTAGGTATATGCCCACCGACAGGTTACCTGCAGATGTTTTGACAAAACCTTTGGGTCCAACAAAGCACCGCAGTTGTTTGCAAAAGATTGGTATATCCTAGTTTTTCGTAGTGGTTTTCTTTACTGGTTTTTTATGGATTTGTGTTATGAGTGCAATGCAATTAACTTTTTGAGGGAGCATGTTGTATATTCATACTTATTAGGTGTATACCTATAGGCTAAAAGTTATGGTTTTGTACTCTTTACACTATACTTGTTACTTCTATTTTTGTTCTTTTATAAAGCTGTTCCAATTCTTCTAACATTGTTCTTTAATTATATTATTCCTTCAACAGTTTACCCTTTTATTAAAAGCAGGCGTGATGATATAAAAGTTCATGTTATTTAACAATAAATAAATCCAAACATCTACTTAAAATTCTTAACAAAAAACCGATCACAGAAGTTTCCGCTCGTCTGAAACTTGAACTATTACTGAAGAGGCTTTTTTGTATTCGTTCAGTCGACTGAAATTCCATGGACGTAACGCCATGGCGTGGAAAACTTGTGTAAAAGACTGGCTGTCTCACAGTAAACTTTGAAACAATAGTGAGCAAAAACCGTAGTACGTGTTCCGTAGTCCCGCTTTGTAATCTATATTTTCTATACATATATAAATTAAAGTCGCTTTTCCGGTCTGTCAGTGTGACCGCGCTGTTCTTCTAAACTACGCAACGGGCTTTGATGCGATTTTCACCATCATCTAGACAATTTATTCTGGAAGATTTATTTTTAACCTAACTAATATTATAAATGCGAAAGTGAGTTCGCTTATTTGTTACGCTTTCACGCTGAAACGGCCGCACGGATTTGTATCAAATTTGACACATAGGTAGACCATGCCCTGGATTAGGACGAAGTATACTTTTTGTCCCGGTAGTACGTTTACGTGGGATAATTTCCGACCTACACGCAGGTGAAGCCGCGGGCAAAAGCTAGTATACATATACATACTTTCTCTTGGGGTAGGCAGCTACATAACGCCACTTGCTACGATTCTTACAAATTCCGTGCTTCATACGCAAGCCGGTAGCGAGTAACTACGCATCTGACCTTTCTGAAGAGCATCCAGTCATATTTATATTAAAGTTACATTATATATCATCTTAGCACGTACATTATTTAACGTTGCAGGCCTAGCCCCTCACACGAGCGCGGTGTGAATCTCATTTTATCAAAAATTGTACGTGGTATGAGTTTTATACCAAGAAAATATTTTTTTTCTTGGTATAGAACTCATACCACGTACAATATTAGGTAAAATGACTCACGGACCCGATTCACACCGCGCTCGTGTGAGGGGCTAGTAGACTGTACATTTGTTGACTATTTTCTATTTTGTTAAGTACCTGGTAGTTGTTGAAAGGCCAACATTGTCCTCCCATACCTAATAACACTGTTATTTGAAAATACAATTATTTTTAAATGAAAATGGAGTTTCTTGCCGGCTCTTCTCCATAGGAAACGACCAATTGGAACCGTGCACCTAGCTTCTGACATTTCATAAGTGCCCATTTAGGTTTATGTGAAATAAAATATTTTGATTTTATTTCGATTTTGCATAAAGTAATCTCGATAAAACCGTTCGAAGCAGGAGGCGTCGGGCGTCACGCTTGTCTTGAACTAAAATGAATCTATGAAAATGGGTCAGACTTCAAAGTTTATGTTGCATTTTTAATTTTTCATACTGCTGTTCAAAGTTTAACTTGGAGTGCATATTTATTGTTGGAGTTTGTTCCTACTCGTTCAAGAGTTTTGTGTTGAGAAGTAAAGGCACCATGTTATAATAAATCTAAACATTTCTGAGGTGGTTTTTGTGTGTTTTTAGCCGTTCTAAAGATCTAGAATTTGAACGTTTTTAGGTACGAGAATTGCCCTTCAGATCGGAAGGCGAAGTCTCGTACAGTCGGCAATAAAAGTCGATTAACACTTGCAGTCTCTTCTCTCTTCTTCTCTTATCTTAATTATTAAGAGAAATATTTAATTCAAATCGGAACAGAAGTACTTAAAATTTTAAGAACATTAACTCTTAATAGTTTAACGAAAAAAAGCGGTTTATCGAATCATTTTGTGTTAATTTAGATGCTGTCAAAAAGTAGCAGTGTTAACCGACTTCTGTTGCTGACCGTGCCTACCTAGAAAGGTTCAAATTCAAGTCGCAATCTGATGCCAGCGACAACCAAATATCAAAAATTAAGGTAAACGCTATACAATACAATATGAGACTGAGATGAGATTGCGAACGTTGTTAAAAATACGGGAATGCCCCTCCAGATATCTGTATATTAATGTCGTCAATGATTTTTGTTATGTTCGGATGAGGTTTCCGGCGACTGGGACCGCAATTAACTGGGACCGCGGTCCCAGTCGCCGGATCCGTAAAAAATAAATATTTTTCTTCCAGCGACTGGGACCACTCATAGATAACTTAAAAAAATCTATTATTCAAGCCAAAATTAGTACAGTCAAACGAAAAAAATTATAAATTATTTATATGAATATCATTGACTCGTTCTAGACATGATTTAATCTTATGCGCTTAGTAATAGATTAAGCTAGCCCGTTTTGACATAATTTACACATGCAGGTAAATACACACAAAGGGAATAGCATTGTATAATACTATCCCTCTCTAACTCGAGTCCGTTTTGCCTGTCGATTTCAAGGTCAGGTAGCCCTTTTGTTATTGTAGTGTATGTAGATTATACTATAATACTAGATTTTGTAATAAACAAATACTTTCTGATTGTTAATTATTTAAAAATTGTTGATTGTTATGCACGATTTATGTTTTTTTTTTTTTTGTTGATTGTTGTTAACACGATCTAAGTGTATGTTTTAATTACGAAAGTTTTAAATAACAGAACTGTAGTCAGTGGTTGTTTTTCTTATATCAATAAATGATGTTTTTAAATCAAAAAGGATTTTTCTTCAATTATTACATATAAAAATTTTTTGTTTGACTGTACATTTTTTTTTATTTCAGTTATCATATAAGTGGTCCCAGTCGCCGGAAGAAAATTATTTATTTTATACAGATCCGGCGATTGGGACCGCGGTCCTAGTTAATTGCGGTCCCAGTCGCCGGAAACCTCGTTCGGATGAGCTCAAGTGAACCCTACGCCGCTTCTTAAAATGTCATGACTAACAACATCATGTGACCAGTATGGAGGTCAAACACTAAAGAAGGAGCCCATCGATCTGTTAATAAACCAGTTACTATGCCAAATATTTTAACCCCAAAAAATCCGTCACAAAAATTAAGTCCAAAGTTTCACAACCGAATCCTCTCACCCTCTTACCCGAGGAAACCCTAAAATGATTCGGTTGCCTCCAATATCCAACAAACCTATAGAAAATTTAACATTGAAATTAAGCATAGTTCCAATCACGTGAACACGGGGATACTTCCAAGCTTTGTAATACTTTGGAAACACTCAAGGAAGTTGTCGTAGCATTTCATGTTTTCACTTCAATCAACGAGGAATCTGAAGGTGAAATAGAATTTGTTTTGTAATTGCGAGGTTATATTTATTTATTATTTAATACCTGTGCCCTGCGGTGTTACCCGCGGTTTATGAGATACACTAAAACGTGTATTATTTAATCGGTGGGAAAAGTATTCACAAAAAAATTGCTCATCCCACGGGAACACTACATTTTTTCAGGATGTAAAGTAGCCTATGTGTGCTATGTGTATATAGGATGTCTGCTAGTTCCACACCAAACTTTATCAAAATCGGTCGAGCCATTTGAGTTTGAAAGAGTAACAAATATATTTGAATTCCTTGCTCATCCCACGGGAGCACTACATTTTTTCGAGATAAAAAGTAACCTATGTGTTAATCCAGGGTATAAGCTGTCTACATACCGAATTTCATCTAAATCGGTCCAGCCGTTTGAGCGTGAAAAAGTAACAAATATATACACACACACACACACACACACACACACACACACATACTCACAAACTTTCGCCTTTATAACATTAGTGTGATGTGATGATGATAGTGTGATTATTTATTTTTGTTTTTTTGTTTTCAAACTTTTATTATTGTGATTTTAGTTTAGTTGGTGATCTTCCTGTGCTAGTCACAATAAAGACTTTCTTTCTATCTCTATTTTTTCGGGATAAAATGTAGCCTATGTGTTTATCCAGAGTGTCAGCTACTTCCACACCAAATTTCATCAAAATCGGTAGCGTCGTTTGAGTTTGAAAGAGTAGCAAATATATTTGAAATCCTTGCTCATCCCACGGGAGCACTACATTTTTTCGGCATAAAAAGTAGCCTATGTGTTAATCAAAAGTATAAGCTATCTACTTACCGAATTTCAACCAAATCGGTTGTTCAGCCGTTTGAGCGTGAAGAAGTAACAAACATACACACACACACACACACACACATACACACACACACACACACACACAAACACACACACATACACACACACACTCACAAACTTTTGTTTCGCCTTTATAATATTGTGATGTGATTTGTGATTATTTATTTATTTTGTACATTTTACTTTTAACTTTATAAATATCTAATCAACTAATCAAAACGCAAAACTTTACAGAATACCAACAGAATTAGAGTTGCGGGTATACCTACGTAATTTCACTCCGCGCATTACACTTTGTCACAACACCAACATAATCACGACTGCTCAGCGTCCGTACGTCTCTGCAGGGATCCAGCAGAATATCAGCGTCGGGTATATTTGCCTGACACATGCTGAGCTGGACTCCCATTTGGTGCAACCTTGAGACGCACACCGCACTGTGTATATTCGTTGTTTGAAGTACATATTATGTAATAGTGCCACTTTTATTTCCATATTATATGTATGTTTTTCTTTATTTTTTTGTATGTTGGCACCTTGTTTTTAAATTTTTATTTAAATTCATGTAAATTGAAATAATTTAATTGTAGGTACTTTTATGTGTTGTGCTGTCTTTTGTGTGCACCGAATAAATTTTTTATCTATCTATCTATCTATTTTTTTATTTATTTATTTACACACATACAGCTAAAGAGAACATACTCAAAACAGGCAGCATGTTAAAAGGGCTGTTGCGTTTTGCCACCTCTCGCGCTCACACGGAAACAAATTTTTAAGGATGTAAAATGACAAGATGCTGTTTTGAAACATGCAATCAAGTAGCGGACTAGAAATAATATTAAAATTAAAACACAAAAATAAAAACACATTTAATTAAAACACATTTTTTTTTTATTCGGTATTTATTAAAAACACATTTTTGTTGTGGCATTTTATCTACCTCATCTTAACTAGTAAACACTAAACTACTAAATAAGAGGACTAGTAAATAATATTAGAATAAAAGCACAATTTTATTATTGTTATAGTATTAAAAAAAATGTGTTTTAATTAAATGTGTTTTTATTAACACATTTAATTAAAACACATTTTTTTTTATTCGGTAGTTATTAAAACACATTTTTTTTATTCGGTAGTTATTAAAAACACATTTTTGCTGTGGCATTTACGAGTATCTATCTCATTTCAAAAAAAGATAATATTTTTTGAGCTGAGTTTATTGATAACACAATAGAAATGTGTTTTTACCTAACTACGGCAAAGCCAAAAGAAGGGTTATGATTTTAGCAGTCTTGTATGTATGTATGTCTGTGTGTATATATGTATGTATTTACGTGTGTTCCACCGTAGCGGCTAAGTTACTTAACCGACTTTAATGAATGAGGAATCAATAGATTCGTAATAATAGTCCGGGTGGCATAGGCTATATAAATTCTCCCTAAAAAATTGGTGGACTTTACACGTAAATTTCTGACCACGAAAAAATTTAATTGAGATAATAATGACATGTTTGGTATCAAAAGAAAGGTCTTGACGAGCACATTACAAATATGTATATAATTATGTTATATTGGTTAAGGAAATAAATATGTCTAAATTGTTAAAAATAAGTAAAAGTGGAGATAGTAAAATTAATTTATTTGTTTATAGACCGACTGCAGCGAGCGTGTTTTTTCAGTCGGGTTTTAGTTTTTGAACTAACTTTTTATTAATAATTAGGTACCTATTTAATTACTATTATTTACTAGGTCGCTGTAATTGATTACATGTTTCAAAAAAACATCTTTTCATTTAACAATCTTAAAAATTTGGTTCCGTGTGAGCGAGAGAGGTGATAGAATAGACAGCCCTCTTAAACAATCAACCCAATAACATCTACCATGTATAGCCTCGCAATCAAAACAATTAATCTCTTCATCTTCACTCACACAATTACATCAAAGTCATAAAAATTAAGCCACGTGATTAAAAAAAAATTACAGCGTGAGCAGATTTTCCGTCACTTAGAAACAAGTCACCTGTACCTACCTACCTGCATCTTTCATTTAATAATCTTAAAAATTTGGTCCCGTGTGAACAAGAGAGGTGATAGAATGCGACAGCCCTCTTAAACAATCAACCCAATAACATCTACCATGTATAGCCTCGCAATCAAAACAATTAATCTCTTCATCTTCACTCACACAATTACATCAAAGTCATAAAAATTAAGCCACGTGATTAAAAAAAAATTACAGCCTGAAAAGATTTTCCGTCACTTAGAAACAAGTCACCTGTACCTACCTACCTGCATCTTTCATTTAATAATCTTAAAAATTTGGTCCCGTGTGAGCGAGAGAGGTGATAGAATGCGACAGCCCTCTTAAACAATCAACCCAATAACATCTACCATATAAAGCCTCGCAATCAAAACAATTTCTCTCTTCTTTTCTTTACTCACACAATTACATCAAAGTCATAAAAATTAAGCCACGTGATTAAAAAAAAATTACAGCGTGAGCAGATTTTCCGTCACTTAGAAACAAGTCACCTGTACCTACCTACCTGCATCTTTCATTTAATAATCTTAAAAATTTGGTCCCGTGTGAACAAGAGAGGTGATAGAATGCGACAGCCCTCTTAAACAATCAACCCAATAACATCTACCATGTATAGCCTCGCAATCAAAACAATTAATCTCTTCATCTTCACTCACACAATTACATCAAAGTCATAAAAATTAAGCCACGTGATTAAAAAAAAATTACAGCCTGAAAAGATTTTCCGTCACTTAGAAACAAGTCACCTGTACCTACCTACCTGCATCTTTCATTTAATAATCTTAAAAATTTGGTCCCGTGTGAGCGAGAGAGGTGATAGAATGCGACAGCCCTCTTAAACAATCAACCCAATAACATCTACCATATAAAGCCTCGCAATCAAAACAATTTCTCTCTTCTTTTCTTTACTCACACAATTACACCAAAGTCATAAAAATGAAGCCACGTGATTAAAAAAAATTACAGCGTTAACAGATTTTCCGTCACTTAGAAACAAGTCACCTGTACCTACCTACCTGCATCTTTTCATTTAACAATCTTAAAAATTCGGTTCCGTGTGAGCGAGAGAGGTGATAGAATGCGACAGCCCTCTTAAACAATCAACCCAATAACATCTACCATGTATAGCCTCGCAATCAAAACAATTAATCTCTTCATCTTTACTCACAAAATTACATTAAAGTCACCACTCAACCATAAAAAAAAATTAAGCCACGTGATTAAAAAAAAATTACAGCCTGAACAGATTTTCCGTCACTTAGAAACAAGTCACCTGTACCTACGTACCTGCATCTTTCATTTAATAATCTTAAAAATTTGGTCCCGTGTGAGCGAGAGAGGTGATAGAATGCGACAGCCCTCTTAAACAATCAACCCAATAACATCTACCATATAAAGCCTCGCAATCAAAACAATTTCTCTCTTCTTTTCTTTACTCACACAATTACACCAAAGTCATAAAAATGAAGCCACGTGATTAAAAAAAATTACAGCGTTAACAGATTTTCCGTCACTTAGAAACAAGTCACCTGTACCTACCTACCTGCATATTTTCATTTAACAATCTTAAAAATTTGGTCCCGTGTGAGCGAGAGAGGTGATAGAATGCGACAGCCCTCTTAAACAATCAAGTTTTTTCGTTATACCGACATCAGTTTAAGACAGAGTCCTGCAAGTGTTTTCAACGATACATGACCACTGTTGAAGACAGTATTCCTCTGAACGTTAAGCACTTTTGGACATACGTCTCTAAGCGAAAAGGTCGGGCAAATATTCCAGCCAACATGTACCTCGACAACATAACGTCGAGCGACCCTACTCAAATTTGTAACATGTTCTCTTCCTTCTTCACTTCTGTCTATGAGCCTTCCTTCCTCGATCCAGATCTTTGGCAATCTCCGTCCTCATACGCGGATTGCTCTCTATGTATTTCAGACATTTATTTACATTTTGATGACATAAAAAAAGCATTAAATAAATTAGACATTAATAAAGGTCCTGGACCAGATGTTCTGCCTCCAATTTTTATTAAGTATACAGCGGGTAGCATTCTTGTCCCGCTCCACATATTATTTAATAAATGCCTCCATGATGGCGTATTCCCTGTTATTTGGAAGCGTACATTTATCACGCCTATACATAAAAGCGGCGATATCAACAATATAAAAAATTACAGGCCCATTTCCCTTTTGTCCACCTTGTCGAAGCTTTTTGAGGGTCTAGTACATGACAAACTTTACTCTCACATTCACCACCTTATTGTACCTCAACAGCATGGTTTTGTTAAACATCGCTCAACGACTACTAACCTTATGGTATTTACTAATTTTTTATTTGAAAGCATGGATGATCAAACCCAAGTCGATGCTGTGTACACTGACTATCAAAAGGCGTTCGACAAGGTGGACCACAAACTGCTTTTGGACAAGATAGCCTACAATGGCATTCGTGGTAATTTGTTGAGGTGGTTTATGTCTTACATTTATAACAGAACACAGAAAGTCGTTATCAACGGTTTCGAATCCGACTCAGTTGTTGTTACTTCCGGGGTTCCTCAGGGATCAATTTTAGGTCCCGTTCTGTTTATTCTGTTCACAAACGACATAGGACATTGTTTCACCAACTCACATTTTGTGATGTATGCCGATGACATCAAAATCTATAAGTCATGCAAGAACACACAAGACTGCATACTACTTCAAGAGGATCTTGACAGGCTCTCCAACTATTGTAGACATAATAAACTCCACCTTAGCATACCAAAATGCAACGTAATATCTTACACAAAAAATAAAAATGTTACAAAATTCTGTTACACTTTACAAGGTACCTGCCTTCTAAAAGTTGACCACGTCCGTGATTTAGGTGTCATTCTAGATTCTAAACTGCATTTCAATCTTCACATAGATAACATCATTAACAAAGCGTATAGAATGTATGGTTTCGTAATGCGATCTTCAAATGATTTTAAACGTCCGCACACGTTTCTTACTTTATACAAAACATTAATACGTTCCCAATTAGAGTACGCAGTCCCAATTTGGTGTCCTTTATACGATAAGTATAAACATAGTCTCGAAATGGTCCAAAAAAAATTTTTACGCTCCATGCACTTCAAGTGCTATCATTCAAAATTGTCTTACATAGCATTATTAAAACAATATAAACTTCTGAGCCTGGAGTCCAGACGCACGTTATTGATGGCCATGATGGTTCATGGTATATGTAATAACAGGTTTGACTGTTCCGATATTACAAATAAAGTTTGTTACACTGTACCCAGAACTGTAATGTGGCGAGGGGTGCGCGTTCCCCGGCTGTTCCACACTGCACAGTGCAGAACCCGTGCTGGTGAGCGGGCACCTCTTCGCCGTCTCTTACAAACATATAACACACACTTTATTGATCTTGATTTATTCTCTTTATCCCTTACAAAATTTAAAAAAATGGCCGTCGAATTGCTTCAATAATTTCAATTCCTCAAAATGCTGCTTGTGGCCTGACGCGCGTTCTTTTTCAAACTTACCCTAGTATATTTATTCCGCGGACATTAGTGTGGATTACATGTTTACCCTAGCCCACTTCACCTCATAACTTTTATAGTAATATTATAACATGTAATTGTTTTGTGTCCCAATGTAGTAAAATAAAATAAAATAAAACCCAATAATATCTACCATGTAAAGCCTCGCAATCAAAACAATTTCTCTCTTCTTTTCTTTACTCACACAATTACACCAAAGTCATAAAAATGAAGCCACGTGATTAAAAAAAAATTACAGCGTGAGCAGATTTTCCGTCACTTAGAAACAAGTCACCTGTACCTACCTACCTGCATCTTTTCATTTAACAATCTCAAAAATTTGGTCCCGTGTGAGCGAGAGAGGTGATAGAATGCGACAGCCCTCTTAAACAAACCCAATAACATCTACCATGTATAGCCTCGCAATCAAAACAATTAATCTCTTCATCTTTACTCACAAAATTACATTAAAGTCACCACTCAACCATAAAAAAAATTAAGCCACGTGATTAAAAAAAATTACAGCGTTAACAGATTTTCCGTCACTTAGAAACAAGTCACCTGTACCTACCTACCTGCATCTTTTCATTTAACAATCTCAAAAATTTGGTCCCGTGTGAGCGAGAGAGGTGATAGAATGCGACAGCCCTCTTAAACAAACCCAATAACATCTACCATGTATAGCCTCGCAATCAAAACAATGTCTCTCTTCTTTTTCTCTCTTCTTTTCTTTACTCACACAATTACATCAAAGTCATAAAAATTAAGCCACGTGATTAAAAAAAAATTACAGCGTGAGCAGATTTTCCGTCACTTAGAAACAAGTCACCTGTACCTACCTACCTGCATCTTTCATTTAATAATCTTAAAAATTTGGTCCCGTGTGAGCGAGAGAGGTGATAGAATGCGACAGCCCTCTTAAACAATCAACCCAATAACATCTACCATGTATAGCCTCGCAATCAAAACAATTTCTCTCTTCTTTTCTTTACTCACACAATTACATCAAAGTCATAAAAATTAAGCCACGTGATTAAAAAAAAATTACAGCGTGAGCAGTTTTTCCGTCACTTAGAAACAAGTCACCTGTACCTACCTACCTGCATCTTTCATTTAATAATCTTAAAAATTTGGTCCCGTGTGAACAAGAGAGGTGATAGAATGCGACAGCCCTCTTAAACAATCAACCCAATAACATCTACCATGTATAGCCTCGCAATCAAAACAATTAATCTCTTCATCTTCACTCACACAATTACATCAAAGTCATAAAAATTAAGCCACGTGATTAAAAAAAAATTACAGCGTGAGCAGTTTTTCCGTCACTTAGAAACAAGTCACCTGTACCTACCTACCTGCATCTTTCATTTAATAATCTTAAAAATTTGGTCCCGTGTGAACAAGAGAGGTGATAGAATGCGACAGCCCTCTTAAACAATCAACCCAATAACATCTACCATGTATAGCCTCGCAATCAAAACAATTTCTCTCTTCTTTTCTTTACTCACACAATTACACCAAAGTCATAAAAATGAAGCCACGTGATTAAAAAAAAATTACAGCCTGAAAAGATTTTCCGTCACTTAGAAACAAGTCACCTGTACCTACGTACCTGCATCTTTACATTTAACAATCTTAAAAATTTGGTCCCGTGTGAGCGAGAGAGGTGATAGAATGCGACAGCCCTCTTAAACAAACCCAATAACATCTACCATGTATAGCCTCGCAATCAAAACAATTAATCTCTTCATCTTTACTCACAAAATTACATTAAAGTCACCACTCAACCATAAAAAAAATTAAGCCACGTGATTAAAAAAAATTTACAGCCTGAAAACATTTTCCGTCACTTAGAAACAAGTCACCTGTACCTACCTACCTCTTCACATGATTTCCTTATCGAAAGTTTATTAGCCAAGTTGAAGTTTATCGTCGATAGAACTTGGTCGGCCTCCATAACTTAAACGGCTGAACTTTTATGGTTTCTTACTTAGACAAGGTAAAAATTTTGTTTCGTAAGTGGGTGGAGTTGATCACGTTTTTGGTGTTGCTAGCCTTGATAAAAAACTTTCGTATTAGTGGGCTTTCGTGTTGTTTGGAACAGTCGGAAATAGAAATTGGCCCTTGTGATAATGTTTGTCGTTGAGCAAACCAATGGTTTTTAATGGTTTAATGGTTGGTTAATGAAACGGTAAGATAGATTAATCAATCTGCCTAGCCCTTTCCAAACATGTTGGGGTCCGGTTCCAGTCTACCGGATGCAGCTGAATACCAGTATTTTACATGGAGCGACTGCCTATCTGACCTCCACAATCCAGTTACTAGGTAACATCATACCCCTTGGTAAGACTGGTTGTAAGGGTTTTTAGCTCCTAAATATCCGTAATTACTGTCAATTATCTACGAATGACAGCCGGAATCAACGGCTTAATGTGATTTCCGAGGCACGAAGGGGTTTCGATATGTAATGGATGGTCACCCATCCACGGATCGACCGCGGAGACGTGCTTAACCTTCGAGCGGCCCGTGCGGCTGTTATCATTTAGCCACGAGCCCCTTAGAAATGGTAAGATAAAATTATAGAAGATTCTAATTTTTTAACCGACTTCAAAAAAGGAGGTTTTATATTCGACCCGTATGTATGTTTGTATGTCAGCGATTTTCTCAATAAACAATGAACCAATTTTGATGATTCTTTCACTATCGTGATCTACATACTTTCAAGAAGGTCTTGTGTTGCCATCTGACAATATGCTGAGCTGAGGCCCTTTTGGCATTACAATTATTGTTTTATGTTTTTATAGTTTTAAGGTGCTTTTATATTTTGCTGTAATGTCAATTAAACGCATTTTTCTTTCTTTTCCTTCATATAAAACATTAGGTAATTATTCTTATGTACGAAGTTACATGCATAAATGTACTGTATCTCCCTTGTATCTCCGGCATTTCTAAGCGAATTTTGATGTTTCATCTTTTCGTTCATCGTGGGTTTATGTAATTGTACATAATATATTCGACTAAAAAATGAAAAAATAAATTTACTTTAAAAAAAAAACCTAAAACGAATAAAATAACTTTCATAAAAAACTTAACAGCTTCTGAAGTCAGTGTCTTCAATTCTTCAATGCACCTTAGCTTGGCACCGACTTCAGAAGTTGTTAAGTTTTCTATGAAAGTTATTTTATTCATTTTAGGTTTTTGAAGCCGGTTTTTACTTTTTTTAAAGTAAGTAAATACATCTATGACGTTTATCAGACATTTTTACGTGGTTTATGGATAAATTCGCTCGTTAGATTCAGGAATGCTCAGCTGGTTTTAAACTCGTAAGGCAATCATGCCTTTTTTTTTTTTTTGTGGATCGGAAATCATCAAATGACTTCTCCCGCTCTGGGCGGAGCGGGAGGGCGTGTCAGACTTTTATTTGTTTATTTATTAAAACTTTATGCACAAGTAAAAAAAATACCGTACAAAGGCGGACTTAATGCCTGAGGCTTTTACTGACTAAAACCTACCCGTGTTCCTTCAGTTGCCCGTGCCAGGGCCACGGTATCTCTTTCGAACTACCCGCGATCCCAGCGGCGAAGGCAATCATGCCTTGAGTCGCGAGTTAAATCCTTACTATTGTCATAACATTAATGAAACACGTAACCACAAGACTTATGGACATTTTATTGAACTGTTATTCTTCTATAGGTTACAATATAATATTCGCCTTATAAAACTAGCTTTTCGTGTCTGTCTGTGTGACCACGTGTGTCTTCTAAACTACGCAACAGATTTTGATACGGTTTTCGCCATCATTTAGAAATTTTATTCCGGAAAATTTATGTGTATAATATTAAACTTGCATATTATAAATAAAGCAATTTCGATGATTTTTCATGTTGTAAAAACCGTGCGAAGCATGGGACCCATCTTCAATAAGATAAATAAAACTGTCTATAGATCCAGTTTGAGGAAGGTGTATACAGCCTGGGCGGCGGGAATCTATTGCCGGTTCCCGGCCACCGTAGGCGCGGGGTTGCGGACGACGAGCAATGGGTAGCTCGCCGTCCGGTAAGGACGGCGGCGCGTTGTATTCCACGCGCACCTCAAAGAGATGTCAGCAGTGACGGGGTCCAATAAGGCCGATGCCACAGTAGTCGCGCGTTGTTCGAAAGAGATACCGTGGCCCTGGTACCGGCAACTGAAGGAACACGGGTGGGTTTTAGTCAATAAAAGTCTGACACGCCCCCCCGCTCCGCTCAGAGCGGGAGAAGTCATTGGATGATTTACCATCCACAAAAAAAAAAGGTAGGTGTATACATATATAATGTATATTATTTCTAATGATCCTTCCACAAACAAAATAAGTACTGAATGTTTCTTTGATAAAATATTGTTCTTGAGAACATGTATTGGTTTTCCCGGAAAGGAAGAAGAATTATTGGGAACCTTATTATGAAGCACACGAAATATTTCATGTTGTAACTCGTCGAATTTTATGATCGAAATTTGCTTTTACTTAAGCTTCTCGATTGCTCGTGAATATCGTCAAATAAGCATTTAAGTTCTTCTATATTTGACGATAGGTACGTATAGTAAGGAAGTTATATCCAAGAATGGCGTAATAATTCTCCAAGACTATAAACCTTTTTTTTCTATTAAAATATTATTTTTGTTTGATTGAAGACTACCTGGAAAAGTAGCTCAATTAAACCATTGTTTGTTTGCCTATAAAAATCTTTACTATTATCGGTTTTTTATACTCCTCTATTGTTAATTTATTTTCATGTCAAACCTCGCAGATGGAGTCCGTAAGGACCACATTTCAAATAAATGTTTCATTACAGCAATGACGTAAGACGTAGTCCCATTGCTAATTCCCATATCAACCAGTTCCCTGCGTCATAATGTCAACACAAACCACCACCCTACGTTCAATGTAACTGTATGTTCGGGGTCTAACTTGGCTGCGGTTCCCAAACTTATGAGAACTGTGAATGAACTTGGTAATTTCGTATGAGACAGTTGGTTTTAAGTTTCAGGTGCTTGGACCACTTTGAGAAACTTTGGCAACGATTGACGAGGATGTACTAGTTGGTATGGATCATGGTATGAGGTTTCTTTGAATTGCTAAACGCGATGCCAAAGATTTTAAAGGATTTGGTTGGCCCCGTGTTAAATATTGGTGTATTATAGGTACAACTCTGTCTAACCGTTTGGGGAATACAAGCGTGATGTTATGTATGTATAAAAACTTAATTTTTTGCCAAAACTAAAAAGCGCAAAATATTCGTATCATCATAATGGTAAACGCCTACTGCCGACATTGGGCCTTTCAATACCAGGTACACTGAATGAAAGAAGCATTAAATAAAAATGAAAAAACATTGATCGGAACAGTTCTATATGAGACTAACGTTCAAAACAGTATTTTTTACTGATCCAAAAACAGTTCAAGCTTGAGGAAAAATGTTACCGACATGACAGTATACTGTAATGTTTTGAACACCACCAACTTACTGCTACAGCACGGACTAACTTTTGGGAATTATGATCAGTTTGTTGTACTGTACTAGAGAGGAGCTCGTGGCTAAGTACAGCCGCACGGGTCGATCCATCAGGTTAAGCTACGCTTGCCGTGGTCGGTCCGTGGATAGGTGACCATCTTTACATACCGAGACTCCTCCGTGCCTCGGAAAGCACGTTAAGCCGTTGGTCCCGGCTGTCATTCGTGGATCTTTGACAGTCGTTACGGGTCGTCAGAAGCCCGAAAGTCTGGCAACCAGTCTTACCAAGGGGTATCGTATTACCCAGTAACTGGGTTGTGGAGGTCAGATAGGCAGTCGCTCCATGTAAAATACTGGTATTCAGCTGCATACGGTTAGACTGGAAGCCGACCCCAACATAGTTGGGAAAAGGCTAGGCAGATTATTTTTTTTGTTGTTTTGTACTACTCATATCTGTTAAATACTAGGCTGTTTTATTCATTCAGAGATATCGTTCAAACCATTGAAATTTACTTGTATTACAGTAATGGTGGTTTTGCTTTTTTTTCCAGTAAATAATATGCTCAATCATTAAACGTTACGTTTTGTCTTTTAATGTTTTACTTAAATTTCTTCTTTCTGTTATAGTCAGTAAGTCTTAATGAAATCATTTTAATGTGGTGTAGTAAGAAAATTTTTTTTTTTTCAGTGTACTAAAATTCAATATTCCATCCTTTAAAATAATTAATTTTAACACATTACAAGTACATTTTATAGTTATTTCTCCATCTCTAGGACGAAACCCCAATGATTTATAACTCGCAGGCGCAGTGAGTGTAATTTAATTAAGTGTCATACGCGACATGGTTTAAAATTGGGCGCAAACGTGACGGTCTTATAGTTTCAAACCTTCGGTTTTAGAGCTAACCGCAGATTCCTATTTTTTTTTCTTTTGTATTTCCATCTGATACCAACTTAAATGTTTATTTGTGAATACGAATGAAATTTTATTATCGGTACTCTAATACTCTGCTGTAAATGGCGTACCAAACCTACAAAATGGCAATGCCATTATTTGTTATTGTGGCTAATCATATTTTGATCAACGTACACTGATCTGAAAATTGAAAAAACGTAAGAAAATTTCAATTTCGTGGACTACCGTTGCGCATTCACCTTAAAATGATATTTTAATAAAGATATGTTTGCTTAATTTGACGTGTTTATTTTATTTCAAATTTTTTACCCTTATCACTTCTGTGCGCTAGTGTACTTTTTTCTTAACTTTCTTGCATAAAATTCAATACGTGCGAATTGCCTAATACGTATTTCTGGAATAGTCGATTCGCCCACAGATAAATCAACTTCGGGCGACACCGAATAAATGTAAATGTATATGTCTAGTTTTTTTTTTTTATTAATAAAAAAAACAAAATTCAAATCATACTGCAGGTGGCATATGATTTGAATTTCGATATTTTTAAAGGATTTTTTTTTTCAAAATCTATGCTTTTATTGTTCTAAAATGAAAAGTTTACATAGAATTTGTAGTATTTATTGATACTTAGATATTTTTTTCCGACTAAGCTATTAAAAAAAAAACTAGTTATGCCATACGCTTCTACTCCGTTCACCTAATATACCCTATTTTTTTCAAGACGGTAAAAAAGTCATCCGGTATACATATATTTAAAAATGTCGATTCGCCCGAATCGGGCGAGTAAATTCGGGCGAATTTATTTTGACAATCCAGCAATATTCATTGCGTTACTTAACGACGGCGACATTGTGAAGCAGTCTATTTCAAACATAATTATGAAGCAATGGATGTAAAATTCCCTCCAATATTTCGGATTGTGACGCAATTTGACGACACGGTTGGCGCAGTGGTTGAGCGATTGACTGCTGCGCAGCATGTCGCGGGTTCGATTCCCGCACGGAACAAATATTTGTACGACCTACAAGTATTTGTTCCGAGTCTGGGTGTTTTTCTATCTATAATATGTATGTATTTACAAAAAAAAAAATGTATATAAGTAGTTTATCAGCCATCTCGTTACCATAACACAAGCATTAGGTTGCTTAGCTTGGGGCTAGATGGCGTTGTGTGATATGTCCAAACATATTTATTTTTATTTATTTATTAATTGCGGTGCTGGTTGGCAGATATTGTCCGGGACAAAAAGTATTCCATTTTTTTTTTCTAGGATTCATTACGATTCACTGTCCATCTATGTAACTACACGTACCTATTTGTTTGTCATAAACAGTATTATTTATTTTAATGTACCTACATAAGTACATACATACATAAACTCACGCCTTCTTCCCATGGGGGTTGGTAGAAACTACTGAACACCACCTGCTACGATCCTTACATACTCCTTTTGCTTCGTTTATGTTCATACATCAGTCTGGTCATACACGCACGCAGGTTGCGAGTATTACGCACCTGATTTGTCTGAAGAACATCAGCATTAAGGTCACTTTTATGTCTTCCTAGAGCGTCCCCTCCCGGCGCGGCGTTTCCACTCACATCTGCCTTGTAAATATCTTTTGTTAGTCGCCTTTCATTCATCCTCTCAACATGCCAACCAATATAGTATGTTTATAGGTTCACATTTGTGCTGCTGTCTCATATCTACCGACCTGATTGTTGCCTATAATACATGGCCATTGATACAGACTTGGAACGCTTGCGATCTCGGGGATTGGTAGCTGAGCTGTATAAAGGTTCATTTTCATCGGTCGATTATTGTCATAAAGTAAAAATTAAAAAGCGAAAAGCTAATGTAAACGAAAAGTCATTTTGAGGTGATGTCCGTAGTTGTGAAAGTCTGCTTGACTGTACTTGATTTGAACCAAGCTTACAGTTTTTATTGTTACCAAATTTTTTGCATGACGTGTTTTCCATTTATTTTACTCCCCTCGGTAACACGCGGGTATACGCCCAATATAACTTCGTATTCACGCGTTTAATTTGCTTCCAAGCATCGCATGTTGACGGAATTTACTGGTGAATAATAACCTCATCAAAATCGTGGTCGCTTGGCAGTTCGTTTCGTCACTTCTTCCCAAATAAATCACTAGAAAGTGGTGAAGGACGGGTGTTTTGGGGGACTGTCTTATGTAATTTTGATGTTAAAAAGTGGTGATTCTCAGCCTACTTTATTTAAAATGACTTTTGATTTTGATCAGACAACTGTTTGGTGCTCGTTTTGTGAACCTATATGTATTAAATCAGTTAAAAGTGTAATAAATAATGTGTATACACCCCTATTAATTGCGAACACGTGTAGGCAACATGTTTGGTCGATTGGCCTTTTGGAATCGCACAAGGCGCTTTGCTTTGAGCCTTATTGTGGTCTTAACTGCTGTGGTGCAATTTGGGCTTGGCATTCGTTAGACTGTAGACTAAGTAATCATACTTAAATTGATTGCTTTAATTTGTTTAAACTTGATGTAGAACAATCTTTTGTATCTGCTGGTACTGTCCAACTAACTGAATAGGTTTCTCTGGATGGGTGTCAAAATAACGAATCAGCCGGAAAAAAGTGGTAACCATGGCAACGAACCTAATGACGTAACATTACTTATAATATATGTTGAAATATGTTGATGCAAGCAATACGTTGTAAATATATTCAACATAAAATGTAATCTTTTATATGTTTGAGCCATTTGGGGTTGAAACACTAGGGCCTTGGGGTCCGAGTGCTCATCGAGTTTTTCGGGACATCGCCAAGCGGTTGGTCGACTCTACACGAGACCAGAAGGCTGGCCTATTTTTAGCCCAAAGAATTAGCATTGCCATCCAACGTGGCAATGCTGCCAGCCTTTTGGGCACTTTTCCCATTCACAGCGATGTGGACGTATTTTTTGATGCCCTATGAGCTCTTCCCCTTTTTATTTTTTATTATATACTTGTACATAATATATATATTTTAGTGTTAGCTTGTACATTGTAATTAAGATAAATAAAAAAGCAAATTAATCTTTTGCTTATAAATGTTATTCACTATTATAGTGCGTGAACACATAACAATTTTATTTGATTTGTTTGTTTTTTTACTTTTTGATTTCGTGTATTGACGTTCAAACATACTTAGTTATCGTGTCATGTGATTGTTTTTTTTTAATTTTGTGATGATTGTGTTAAATATTTTCTAAACTAAATTAAATTAAATTTATACCATCTAATAACATAGGTTTTTAAGTAATTTTTTGTTACTAACATGCTATGGGCCTTTGTGTCTGATATTAAAAGATTTTTATTTTATTTTATTATTGTAATATGATCGTCATCAAAAACAGAAACGTCAAGCAAAACCTATTAAATTTTAGGAGAGACGTCAATGTCAAAACTATGTTTACACTGCAAATACAAGAGGTATACCTACCTAAATTGACTTTCAACAGAATAAGGAAATTGCATTGATATTTATAAAAGTGCTTCTTTAATAAGTATATATCAATGAAAATTCTGTAAAAATCTAAACTCAAAAAAACAAATTTTTAAAATGGCAAAAAATTACCTAAGTATAAATAAACGCAACGTCTGCGCCCCTCCTGATCTAAGATTCGCGTCATGGTGACACGACGCCATCACGCCATAGCAGAAATTAATATTGTCGCTATGTGCGCGGCACCTATGCATGAGTGAACTGAACAATGTTTGTTACTCGCGTAGGGGAATTTTATTTTAAATAAAATCATTTTTTTTTTACAGGCCTGATGTAAGTGCTTCAGAAATCCCTTAAGTGTGGGTGTTTGAATCCAAACAAATTCAGAATTCATGATTAAATCTTTATAGTCTGCGTTAAAGAAAAGTGAGGCTTTTGAAAAGTAATTTCCATTTATTTCTGTTTTGTAAAGAAAACATCTTATCTTTTCTATTTTATGACTTCCAACTAAAAAGATTCATCATCATCATTTCAGCCGAAAGACGTCCACTCCTGGACATAGGCCTCCCCTAAGCACCGCCACTTCGACCGGTTCTGTGCTTCACGCATCCAGTGGATTCCTGCGGCCTTTACAAGGTCATCGGTCCACCTCATGGGAGCCCCAACTAGCAAAAACGTCGTGTAATTCCAGTCTTATAAAACTTCATGTTATAAAATAGTATTAAGTTAACTATTACGTTAAATAGACCGTCATCTTACGATGTTTCAGTCGCCTGACCTGTCTTATTATGAAGTTGAATAAACGTTTTCAGGACTAACATAAACGAATTCGTATGATGGTGCCAGTGCATATTTTGAGTAACCGTTTTCAGGACTAACTTATACGACGTCGTATAATGGTGTCAGCCATTACGTTTATTGGACAATCTTTTAGTCATATAAACTTTTCGGATAAACAAAAACCAAACTTTCATATAATTAAAGCTATTTTGGTCATATGTTAGACTAACTAAGACTTGTAGGCGACTAAAATGTTGAATTTCAACGGTTGTACCAAACTAAGTAGACTTTTTTAAATAATTTAAAGGTCAAACCCACACTTTAATAAACCATTCCCATTTTGTTTTGTCATTCAAAAGTGATTTAATTAAAAAGGAAGTAATAATGAGGGAATTCTAAAGTCGACTGAAAATGGCAGGGGCCTCATGGTCTTAAGCAAAAGTCTAGGTGTGCGATCTTTTTGTTGTATTAGTGTATTATAGAGGTCGCCATATAACTTAGATAACATGGTTGGAGCTTTATTATGATAACATATTTTGAATAATGAACTAAAACCATTGAATTACA
The DNA here is from genome assembly GCA_946251885.1 of Cosmia pyralina. Taxonomy (NCBI): domain Eukaryota; kingdom Metazoa; phylum Arthropoda; class Insecta; order Lepidoptera; family Noctuidae; genus Cosmia; species Cosmia pyralina. The sequence continues at coordinate 5,761,478 of OX276347.1, read as the reverse complement.
AAAAAATAGGGGAGCGCTTAAACATTGTCATAAAACTAAAGTTCCCTGAAGGATTACCTATCACAACTAATATTATACCACACTAATTAAATTAAATAATGTAGGTACAGTATAGACATTTTGTATTCATAGAAATTAACTTCATCTACTTTTTAGGGTTCCGTACCTCAAAAGGAAAAAACGGAACCCTTATAGGATCACTCGTGTGTCTGTCTGTCTGTCTGTCACAGCCAATTTGCTCCGAATCTAATAGACCGATTAAGTTGAAATTTGGTACGCATATGAATTTCTTTGACCCAAACACGGACAGGTAAAGTAAATAAATGAATTTTGAATATGGGGGTCACTTTTGGGGGGCAAATAAGAAAATTAAAAAAAAAATTGCTAACTATACCGTGTTACATATCATATAAAAGGACTTCCTATGAGGGTCTTAAATATATATTTTTTTATAATTTTAAAATAAATTGTTTTAAAGCTATTTAAGAAAATAGACGAAAATTGACCATTCCCCCCCTTATCTCCAAAACTACTGAGCCTAAAATTTTGAAAAATATACAGAAAATAGATCTTTACCTGTACATTAAAGGAAAACCTATACGAAGTCTGTGGTCTTAAAATAACATGGTAAATCTCTCAATATTGTGAGTACAAACTTACATTTACAGTTGGAATGTACGGAATAACATGTTTCTCAACTACAATGTTAAGTTTGTTCTTGGAATAATTCATCCCAACTACGGAACCCTTCATTGTGCGTGGTCCGACACGCACTTGACTGGTTTTTTAGGGGTGCTACGCACATTTGCTGCTTGATTCGCCACAGCCGGGCGACAAGTTAGGAAATATTTAGATATTTATTCGGAAAACAGCCACTCGACATGTGTAGTAATTGCTGGGTCGGCTTTGTTGCCAAATCGAATGTGTTGACCCGAACAAGTGTCATCATCTGCCTAGCCTTTTCCCAACTATGTTGGGATCGGCTTCCAGTCAAACTGGATGCAGCTGATTATCAATATTTTACACGGAGCGACTACCTATCTGACTTCCACAACCCAGTTACTGGGTACAGTTACTGTACCCCTTAGCAAGACTGCTTGTCAGTTTTTCGGGCTTCTGGCGACTATCAAAGATCCATGAATGACAACCGGGACTAACGGCTTAACGTGCTTTCCAAGGCACGGACCCATCCACGGACCAATACGGCAAGCGTAGCTTAACCTGATCGATCGACCCGTGCGGCTGTTATTACTTAGCCATGAGCCCCGACCCGGCTCTAAAATCCCTAATAGGCAAGTTGTTTTGAATCGAGTAGATCTAGGAATAGATTCGTAGCTACGATAGGAAGGTGTTTACCTGGACCTAAGTTTCAATTGAATCGTCCTTAGATCGTTCAATGAAATGGGCTAAAGGTGGTGATATAGGCGAATGGTCGCTTAATGACGGTAATGAATAGAATAGAATAGAATAGAATACTCTTTATTATGCACACCAATAATGAGTATAATAATGAATTATGAGTATAGTTTGGCAAATTGTAATGACGAGTTTAATTGTTATCTTATTAATGATGTTTAAGTCTACTGTCCATGAGTTCTTTTTGTCCTGAAATATTTTTTAGGCGCGTTAAGCGATTTATGGTAGGGTAATCTGTAGCTATAAAAATGTATACTGGATGTCCTTTTTTACCATCTTGAAAAAAATAGGCTATAATAGGTGAATGGAGTAGTAGCCTATGGCATATTTACCTATTTTATTTTCAAAAAAAATAATAAAAAAATCGAAATTCAAATCTTATGCGGGTGCTTAAGATTTGAATATCGATATTTTTTAACGATTTATTATTTTATTTTACAAATTCATGTTTTTATTGTTCTATTATGAAAAGTTTACTTCGCATTTGTAGTATTTGTTGATACTTAAATCAATTTCTGTCTAGGTTATTAAAAAAAAAAAACTAGGTATGCCATTCTACTCCGTTCACCTAATAGAGCCTATTTTTTTCAAGACGGTAAAAAAAGTCATCCGGTATAATTGTTGCTCGGCGTGTCGATAGATGTGAGAACCAGAATAACGTTTAATCATTTTAATTTACAAATTTCGAAGTTTTCATTTTTACCTTTGATTAATTTGAAAACTAAAAAAAATACACTGTTATTTCATAATTTTAAGTTTTCACTTCTGTTGGCAGCAACTTGGTTGTCCCTAATAACAACAACATATAACAACAACAACATATATATATATATATATATATATATATATATATATATATATATATATATATATATATATATATATATATATTATACTAACTGCATATGTTTTTTATGTTAGAAAAAACGAGCGAAATGACACGTGTAGGTTCAAAGAATAGGCCACTCTCACTGCATCTGTGGGTTTATCAAAGGTGTTTATGTCAATGGGGAAAAACATCCATTAGCGTTAATAGAGTCTCCTGACCAACATTCCTGGATATTTTATTTAATAACTTCTTTTGTCTTTCTCCGATCGCATAAAATGCGTCTTTGACATAATTTTTTTAAGTCTTGGAAAATCTTTTATTTTCTCTACAATCACACAGCTATGTTTAAATCCCATAATGTCTGTCTCTGACATCACTTTCTGTTTGTACATTTAATTGCCTGTATTATTAACTAATTTAATCCAATCCTGTGTCTTGGGTACTTTACCAGTCGACAGCGATGCGGAGGAATTTTTCGACGCCATATTTTAGTTTTTTAATAGTTTTAGTTATGTTGTTGTAGTTATGTTATTGTTAATTTTGTTATTTTTAGGTTATGTTTATATTACATTTAAAGATAAATAAACACTCAAATAATGTGTATAAAACAAAAATCCATCTCCACACCAGAAATGGTAATGATTTTTGATGTCATCACAACTCACGTCCCAAAAAGATACAGGTACCTAACAACCTAGTTTGAGGACCACCGTCAAAACAAACTGATTGTCAAGATAGTTACAGATAAAATATTCATGAATCATGTTTCATGTAGTTGTAAGGTCATCTTTGAAACAATACCAAACTGCCCATAGCCTTTTCCCAACTGTGTTGAGGTCGGCTTCCAGTCTAACCGGATGCAGCTGAATACCAGTATTTTATATGGAGCGACTGCCTATCTGACCTCCACAACCCAATTACTGGGTAATACGATACCCCTTGGTAAGACTGGTTATCAGAGTTTCGGGCTTTTGACGACCCGTAACAACTGTCAAAGATCCACGAATGACAGCCCGGACCAACGGCTTAACTGCTTTCCGAGGCACGGAGGAGTCTAAAGATGGTCACGCATCCACGGACCAACCTCGGCAAGGGTAGCTTAAGCTGATGGATCGATCCGTGCGGCTGTTATTACTTAGCCACGAGCTCCTCCCATTATCATATCGTCGTAAGATCATCTTTGAAAAAACTAAATATTCTTATGATTTATGGTATAGACCTTAACAGTTACGTCCTTCTCAGCACCCTCTCATACCACTAAGCGAGCATCTTCCCGCAGGGAAGATCCTCGCTTAGTGGTATCCGACCTTCCATGGTCCACTTCGCCGTCCAAGTCGCTGAATCGCCTCCGAACCCAAGTCAAAGTGGGGGTTAACTCGACAGTACGGCAGCAGAGTGTGGGTGGATGTGGAGTAGTGATGCAAACTGTGTCCCACCTCCTATCCTGCCCAGCCCAGCCATAGCGACCTCTATGCTGCTAACTATGATGCCATGGAAGTGGCGAAATTTTGGGCCAACAAAATTTAATACACTGTCGTTCCATCGACACTCCGAAGAAGATCAAAACATTCATCAATAATAAATGACATCGCAATTGCAATACCATTGATCCGAGAATATTAATAAGTAAAGAATAGGGAGGGGACATTATCGAAGTCTCGATACCATTCGGTGGAGTGGTCCGATACTTCAACATCGATATAGGGGGTAGGTATAGTCGTCCACTAATGGACTCGGCCCGTCTACGTTCATATTGTAATACCTTGCAACTTTCATTATGTATTAGAATTCGAGATTTGTAAAGTACAATGAGAATGGGATCAGAAATGGTGGCGCTATTGTTATTGTTATTTGCTTCTCGCTTGCACGTACGTATGAAAGTGAAAGAGATATAGTTGAGTCGCTTTTTATAATTCAAATACAAACGGTTTGTGTGCACAACTTCACATCAGAATTGTCTTAAGCAGATAAAAGAATGCTAAATATTTTAAAGAATACTATCGTGTACGTACATTATTTAGTCCCATGTAATGGTTATCGAGTCTTTTATTGCCACTTATCGTGTGCAATTGCCTTGCTATTAGGACCAAATATACTTAAAAAGAACTCAGAACCCACTTTCCCAAACGGTCGATTTGTTTGTATTAAACACAACCACACCAAATTACAACCATACCACAACGACATCACATGAATGGGCGCTAATGTGTATATGAAAATTAATAGTATTGTTACGTAGACGCTAACGCCATGTATTATAGAGTAGCAGAACTACACGCTACGTCGATTCGTGACAGATTTTTCTAGAACATTCTAAACCCTTCCAGTATGTTCTAGATGGTTAAGTGTCGTTTTGCAGCATTCTAGATCATTCCTGTGAGTACTAGAATGTTTACGAATTGTGGCCTCGAACTTTCTAGAAGCTTACACTCGTCATATAAATAGAGGGTTGCCAGCGGTGTATGGCAGTTCAGCTAGGAATGCGATACAGTGAACAACAGTGAAAGATTCTGTTTAAAGTTTCCGATTACTGTATTTGTGATTATTTGAATATAGTGTGTTTTTGGTGTAAATTGGTATAAATTTATTTATCCCGAACCCTAGCTCTTAACAGTAATAATAATAAAATAATAAAATTAATAATATAATTGACGGCCAAAAGTGGTCCGTATGAATATTCATTCGGACCACTTTTGGCCGTCAATATTAACAGTGTGGGTGATACCGACCACATCAAGGCAACGTCGCAGCCACAACGCAACCACAACTTTGCGTAGATGCGACAACACTGTCACAGCCGGAGAACACTAGCCAACACGTAACCACATCGCAACTTCTAGTGACAACGCAACTGCAAGAAGTTGCAGCGACACTATTCACACGTAACTGCTTGTCCTCATTTTGTCGCTGCGTATATATGGTATTCAACCTTAGAATGGTAAGGGAATGACGAGGTTGACTATACAAAAACTTTTTTACAAAAAAATACAACCGACTTCCAAAAACAACTACAAAGTGAAAAATAACTTTAATTTCGGAAGTCGGTGTCTAGTTAAATGTAATTTCGTTTTTTGCCACCGACTTCCGAAATTAAAGTTATTTTTCACTTTGTAGTTGTTTTTGGAAGTCGGTTGTATTTTTTTGTAAAAACGTTTTTATTTTTCACTTTTTAGTTATGAAACCTACCCCACACAAATTCTAATACCACTACTTGCGAAACAAACTAGAACATCATCCATATAAAAGTGGGGAAAAAATACGTATTATTGAAAAGCTAACTCAAAAACTACCAAAGCAAAGTTAATCAATTTTATATGGAACCAACTGTGATGCTGTGATGTGATGTGTGATGTGATGTGTGATGTGTGTGGGCAACTGTGTGCCTTCTCGAATAAAACAAAAAAAATTCAAATCGGTCCAGTCATCTTCGAGAAATCGGGGAGCATACATTAAAAAAAAAATAAAAAAAAAATAAAGGTTCCGACGAATTGATAACCTCCTCCTTTTTGAAGTCGGTTAATAAAGAGTGACATGACTACCAGTATTCAGACCATAATGATCCGAGTATCCGACACGGTACAAAGCCATGCCTATTTTCATTCCGACTTTTTCATTATCTGTTTTTTTCAGTGCTAAGTTATGCAAGAATATTCCAGTATAATACAAAGCCGCCTACACTAACCAGGGAATTAAAAGCAGAGTGGTTTATCCTTTTATCGTGCTGTGCCATGCCGAGCCACTCAGTGGTTTTTGCAAGTGGCCGGTATTGCGACGGCAGTAGTAAGTTGCTAACGACTGAAACTGTACTTTGAAAGTGCCTTATTAAGTATGATTGTAATATGCAATGCTGCGTTCTGTAATTAATTATAAAGGAAAAGTAAGATAAAGTTTTAAATTAATGTTGGTTTCGCTATTGTTAAATATTATCAGTGATACAATATTGAATATATTGCATTAAAAAAAAATAGTACATGGATTGAGAGAACGTCAGCATTTGTAATGTGCATTTTCTCAATTTAAAAATCAAATCAAATCATTTATTTGCCTGAATATGGGTAGTACATAAGGTAATACATAATTAAAATAATGGTCTTTAAATCATTTCCTACCTTATAAATCTTATAATATAATATATATATTTCCTTTGTTTCATTTACAAACATATTATTTACATTTTTAAATATTTTTATAAACAAAATAAATAAACAATAATTAATTAATATATATATATATTAATAGGTGTGCAAATATACAATCTCTAATCTCTAATCTTTAGTCTCTTCGCAAACTTTTATACCTTTACAGATGTGCATGGCAAAGGCAGGGTTCAATTACTTACGTAATTGTTTTATTTTTATACCACGTTGCCATCACAAAGTGGTCCTTTCAGTGTCTGAATTAACAATGAAATTCAGACGTTATGCATTCACGGTGTCTTCTACCAGCACTGAAAAAGAAACTTCCTTTAAAAATATTATTTCGACTGAATCCATCGTTGTCTCCAGAGATACCAAAAACTGGTCCTAAATGGCAACTCTAAAACTAATTAGAGTCCTCGTCCATGATTGTAGATGTTAAGTTGTAAGAAAAAAAGAAAACCCAGGAAAGAAAATTTTCAGCTTAAATTAAAAAAAAAAACTTTGCTGAAACCGAGACCAGCTGACTCTAGAGATATCAAAAACCGGTCCTAAAGGGCAACTCTAAAACTAATTATCTTCCAAGATTGCAAATGTTAAACTGTAATTGTATATCATCCAAACAAAGAAACAACATGACTTAGAAGTCCATCAAAAAGGAAATAAAAGATCATGCCTATAAAAAAAAAACTTTGCTGAAACCGAAAGCTGTTGTCTCTAGAGATACCAAAAACTGGTCCAAAAGGGCAACTCCAAAACTAATTAGGTCTCTCCCAAGATTGCAGATGTTAAGTTGTAATCGTATATTAACTCAAGTGGCACTTGAGTGTAATAGCGCTATAAGTGAACGAGCGAAGTGGAAACTTTTCAAGCTATTATTATTTTTTAAGTGTTTTTCTGCATAAAGCGTTATCTCGGCGGAGTGCCTGTTCCGTTTTCTAAGAAGGTTGCACAACTTCGGAGTTTTTTGTTCAAAAGATTTTTCACAGTGATTTTTTTCCGCTGTTGAATAGAATTTGGTTTCCGTTTCGTTGGGTCTTCTGTTTGTAAATAAGATGTGGTTTTAACTTTTGAAAAAGAGATACGATTTAATGTAGTCTTTTTACCCGCAGTAACTGCATTTAAGAGAATTATTTGGTATTATAGCATTTTAACGACACAACAAAAAGAGAGAGAGATGAATATCTTTGCCTTATTACCTACCTGAAATTAGTGTTTATTTTTTCAAGTAAAACGTATTTAATCGCAGTCACAAATCAAATGTATCCACCCAAGATTTTACTGCCCAGATTTCTTTTCATCGTTAAAACCAATCAATAAAATTGCCTTTAATCAAAGATTTGGCCACCAAGTCAAAAAACTCGTGAATACTTTTTCTACCGGTAGCCAAGTTAGGACTTGCAGCTAAGTGAAAATATTTCATAGCTGTAGTCGGTCGTACGAAGCGATTATCGATGGTATAATTACAGGCAGTAATAGTTGGTCACCCCACAATAAGGGAGAAGTTAATGGAGAAGGGAGAAATTAAGGGAGAAGAAAATCCTAAGCGTCACGCTTAGGATTTTCTGAGAATATTGTGGGTATGAGTTTTTAATGTGTCTTCCATGTTTTTGTGGGCATTAACCAAACTATTATATTCTTGTTCCCCCGACCCACCCCGTCGCATTGCATCGCCTGCCAGCGTTTTTTTTCTTTTTGTTCGGCTTCTAAGGTTCTAGCGTGATGTTAAATAGCCTATAGCCTTCCTAAAAAACTAGGTTATCTAATGCAAAAGGATTTTTTCAAATCCTACTGGATCTAGAGATTATCGCGTTTAATTCATACCCGCTCACGCGAGCGGGAACGCCGCAAAAAAACACTTTCACACTCAACCGACCGAACGATGACTTGTCAGAGAAAAAATTTTTTTTTAATGTCATAGACGAGTCTCAGTCAGTGTTGACGTGGCAGTAGCTAATATTCACCTCAAATCTAGCGATTTCATGAAATCATGAGGTTTGAGGTCAATTCTAACTTATGGAGTTGTATTGCTGATTCTAATGATTATAATTCTGTAAAGCCATATTAGCTACGGCCGCGTCTCATAATTTAATCAACATACAACCTGACACTGACCTGCAAATTGCAAAAAAAGTAAGAAATTTTGAGTTTCGTGGGCTACTTTAGCGCATCCTCCTTAATTTTACGTACAAGAAACCAATACTCACATTAAAATGCATGGTCCATTACAAATTCTCTAAACGCTTAAAAGGATAAAAGTTTCTTCAGGAAATCCTTGAAGATTACGCCTCAATATTGACGAAGCAAGCAAGAGTTTACAATTTCACCAATAACAGTCATGAGGACATCTTTTCTACGAATAACTTAACTTATTTTATTATAACTTAAGTCACCAGAGCTGAAGCGGTGCTTGACTCATACTTCCAGTTAGGTGGGAGCACGCTCTTTGCCTTGTAGTAGCGGGCTAGCCTGTGAATTCTGGACTCTACAAGATTCAGCCTGAATTTGCTGTCTTTGCCCTTGCTGTTGCGTTCCAAGTGCTTCCTCATTGCAACGGCTTTCTTGATCAAGTAGTACAGGTCCTCCGGTAGGTCGGGAGCGAGACCCATGGCTTTCATGATACACACACACACTACACTACACAATACAAACACACACACAACATGAAACAGACACACTATCGCAATAGGTTACCCTGTAACGATAAATGTAAGAGGGAAAATAAATAAATGCAAATGCTAGAAACGTATTCACAACACGCTAAGCTAAAACCTCTACCTCTCAATATTTATGTATAAAACTCAATATTCCCAGTTTCCCGCCCCTTTGATACAGGGTGTATAAATTTTGCGTGAATACAGTGTGTTTGTTAATACTCCACGTCTGTGCTCGTTATAATCCGTATTAGTAACATACGGGACAATTTTGTACTGAAAAACGCGCGGTAATAATGCTTTTATAGGTAACTTATCAAGCTCCTTAGACCTTTAGATATATTTCGTCTCTAAAGACCAAGTTATGTTATTTATAAATTCTAATGGTGTCTGAAACATCAACTTGTTTTAACATGCCCACAATATTCAGCTTTTCAATTTCAAATTTGAATTAATTTATTTACCAGAGAGTACGTTTACAACGTTTGATCTTAAAAGTATACTATGGCAAATATTTAATTTTCTCTTGTAAGTACAATCAATCTGCCTAGTCTTATCCCAACTATGTTGGGGTCGGCTTCCAGTCTAACCGGATGCAGCTGTACACCAGTATTTCTCTTGTTTTAATTATTTTTTTTAAAGCTTTTTCAATAAATATTAGGTTTGGACATATTTCTAAATCTCCATGCCTACAAACGCAGCTGTAACGTCTTAATTCAACAAACTCATACTCCCATCACTAAATCATTTACATGGCTCTGAAAATACCCACAAAAATATCACTAAAGGAAACGGTTCATTCGGCTTACGCACGATATTTTCATAAAATATGGCCTACCGCCATAAAATAACTATAAAATTTAGATGTATAGTGCCAGCTATTCGCTACAATTAGGGAAACAGTCGTTCCCCATTGTTATTAAGGTTCGGCGCAAACGGGCCACCAACCACAGCCACCGATGGCTGTCGCGCGCTATCGCCGCATTTTTAACAGTGGCAGAAGTGTATAGTATGTATCAGAATGTAAATCCTAAATAGCGGGACGTTATTGGATTTCCGATATGAAAGTATCGATATCCATTGAGGCGTCGCCGTCGTGCTGCATGGTGACGCGTGTGATGCATAGTCCCGCCTAACGCCTAAACTGCGCGGGGGTGGAGCAGTGGCGGGTGGTCTTGTGTGGCCCGCAGCGACCTCAAGTGGTGAGTTGCAGATACTGCTGCAGCTAGTGGCCGCCATGGGCTACACTACAAAATAAATGAAAAAGTGTGTTAAGTCGCTTAAACCCGATGACCCGATCACCCTCCTCCAGGAAAGTAGTAGGGAAACTAGCACCGTCCATAAACACAAACACAAATCTACATTCCGGTCTCGCCGCCGAGAACCACCGCGTTTAAGACCATCTAACGTAAATGTAAATGTAAATTCGTGTCCCTTGATCGGTTTAATCGAGCCAGCTGGTGGCGTAGCTGAGCCTGTAGCTTTAAACTCCCCTGATAATAATAATTCCCCTAACTTGATCCATCCTATTGCTTTGCCTTGTTTATCTATGGTCAATGACAACGACTCCCTAAGCCGAGGTCCGTACCCCACAGGGGGTTGCCCTTAGTGCGCAGTCGTTTAGTTTATAAGTTTAGTTAGTATATTATGCCCCTGGCTGGAGGCTTTTGAGCTCGCTTAAAGGCACCCACAGGAAAGTCCGGTTAAGTAGTCGAGACCTCTCATGGTCACACTACGTGATGCCATTCCAAAAAAAAAAAAAAAAAAGTTAAGTCGCTGTCGCTGGCAACCAGTAGCTATGCTCGGTGGCCCGTTTACTCCAAGCCTTAGTGTTGCTATCAAAACAATTACTAATTTATGACGGAAATTCCCAAGTGTTGTTAGAATTTGGTGTTATTTGTTTGGTTTTAGTTATTAATGATTTGTAATTAAATTGGTGTGAATGAATAGTCTATAACTGCCTCGTTGGTCTAGTGGTCGCAACCCGCCGTTATTTGTAAGTAGTAGGTATAGGTACCTTAGGAAACCCTAGTGTAAGGTGTGTTTAGTGTTTCGGGAACCATGCCAATCAATCTGCCTAGCCTTTTCCCAACTATGTTGGGGTCAGCTTCTAGTCTAACCGGGTGCAGCAGAATACCAGTATTTTACATGGAGCGACTGCCTATCTGACCTCCACAACCCATTAACTGGGTAATACGATACCCCTTGGTAAGACTGGATGTCAGACTTTCGGGCTTCTGACGACCCGTAACGACTGTCAAAGATCCACGAATGACAGCCGGGACCAACGGCTTAACATGCTTTCCGAGGCACGGAGGAGTCTTGGTATGTAAAGATGGTCACCCATCCACGGACCGACCCCGGCAAGGGTAGCTTAACCTGATGGATCGACCCGTGCGGCTGTTATTACTTAGCCACGAGCTCCACGAGCTTCGGGAACCATGCCAAATAACACGAAAACCACACTTACAATAATTAGGTACCACACCTATCTATTTAACTATATCTATGGTAATAATAAAGCTAAAGAGTTTGTTTTTTGAACGCGCTAATCTCTGGAACTACCAATCGGATTTGATAAATTATTTTTGCTTTTGATAGCTTAATTCTTGAGGAAGCCAATAACGCCAGGACCCTTAGGAGCCGAGCAAAAGAAAAAAAGTTAGAAATAACGCAAACCGAAAAGTATAATAGCGCATGCTAGCAATTCGATGCGACGGGGTGGGTCGAGGGAACAAGAAATCTCACGCGGACGAAGTCGCAGGCTGCAGCTAGAACTAATATAATTGCCAGCCTTTTTTTTTGTGGATGGGAAATCATCAAATGACTTCTCCCGCTCGCGCTCTAAGCGGAGCGGGAGACGTCATTTGAAGAAGAAGAAGATGAAGTTAAAGTAATGATGTCAGCTAACAAATTGTCAAATGTCTAACAGGTACTTTATCAAGGGTGGGTTGCACCATCTTACTTTACCAATAACAAACATCGCACCTTTTTTTTTTGTGGATGGTAAATCATCAAATGACTTCTCCCGCTCTGGGCGGAGCGGAAGGGCGTGTCAGACTTTTACTGACTAAAACCCACCCGTTTTCATTCAGTTGCCTGTGCCAGGGCCACGGTAACTATCTCTTTCGAACATCCCGCGACCCCGGCGGCATCGGCCCTATCGGACCCCATAATTGCTGACATCTCTATGAGGCCAGCCTAATTATTTAATTAGGTTGCCAATTAAAAACAAAACCCAAGGTTATAAAATTAATAAAGCTAAGTGCTACGTGTAAAATCGAGCATTTATTTGCTTTCAGAACTGTTAACTACGCAACGATAAACACTAACTAATGGTACAGTACATTTTGTGGATAAGCTATAAACATACACCAATCCAGTCACCATGATGTTTGGGTAACAGTCAATCAAATCGATCTATCAAAGTCTTAATTGCTTTGACATGCTCCCAGGCCACGTCACAACACTATTTTGTGACTTCCGCAGCCAGATTAATTGTGCCTTCTTAGTTCATCGACCTCGCACTACGTTTTTGACTCGTATTTTACTATCAACTAAGGCCTGACCACAGGGCCTGCCAAATCAAATCAAATCATTTGTTTCAGATAAATAAGTATACATATAAAAGTAAAATTGAAAAAAAAATTAAAAATCAAAATTAAAAACAAAATTTAAATCAAAATTAAAAATATTAAGAGGCAATGTAGAGTTGTAACACAGATAACTAACTATATATGTCAGAGTTGTAAAATTTAAATTCTCTCTGGTCAATCAATTAAAATTGAATACGAGGCTTTTGCTCACATTGTTTTTTTGTGTAATTTGTCATTTTTTTTATAATGTGCGTTTTATTTGTGCAGAATAAATAGGTTTTCTTTCTTTTTCTTCTTCTTTCTATTAAAATTAAAAACAAAATTAAAATCTAAATTAAAAATATTAAAATTAAAATTGAAAATAAATACACATATTACCTACATTATATAATAATCCAAATGCCAGTTTTCATAAAATATACATTAATGTTACTAAATAGAAGCTACAGTTATGTTGTCATGGAATAAGTTGAGTGTTTGGGTCACTACTGCTGTGTTTGTACTTTCACACTGCGATGTGCTGTTACCCAAAATGAAATCTCAAACTCCGCTTCTGTGCCTGAGCTCCTTAAGAAGATACATGGAAGAGTGGTTTAGCTCGGTGTGTAGGTAAATGAAATTGCGTATAGGGCTGTCTAGTTTGACGCGCGAGATAGAAGACCCACGCGCACCGGGACTAAACGCGCTTTGTTTAAATGTAGATGTATGACGAAATGCTATCAATTTTTAGCTTAGTAAGTTCTTGACATATTTAAATACCTTCGATTTAAAGCACATTTTACTGCACACTAAGGAACTGTTTACGTATAATCGGATAAAGCAGAAAATAGATTGTGCTGCTTTGGATTTTTTTACCATCGAAAAATTTCAAGTAATCATGTTTCGGTTTTAGTACATCAGTAGACTCATCATTCTCCTGCCCTTATCCCAATCTATTTGGGGTCGGCGCAACATGTCCTTTTTTCCATACTTCTCTATTATTCGTCATCTCGGTAGTCACCCCCTTTCTAGCCATGTCATCTTTCACACAATCCATCCATCGTTTCTTTGGTCTTCCCCTACTCTTATAGCCATCGACATTCATACTCAAAACTTTCCTCATCAGTAGACTATACGAGCATATAGTCAAATAACACATATATTTTCCATATGTGTTACTTGACTATATTGTCTACTGCTGTACTTAAACGGAAACATGATTTCTTAAAAAAATTAAATGTTTTGACCATATACACACACACCACACATGATTTGACCATATACATTTGGTTTTATAGGAATTTTAAAAACTCATTTATCGATGTATCCCCTTAATAACTAACCAATCTTAGCGCCTCAACGTAAAATAAGTGCATCGCAGGAGACACCGAAAAGATACCTACAACTAGTTTTTTTTTTTTTGATACGGGCAGCTTGTTATAGATCCCAGCCATACATGGTATGTCTATACTTATGTGCAGACTTTTAAAAGCCTACATATTAGTATGGATATACCAAGCCACTAAATATTCCCATTACTATAAACCAATGAACATAACTCAACAACTGGACTCTAATCTTCAATGTATTCCTGCGATGTACCAAGGAGATTTTTCTTCAGGGATTTGTTCCGACATCTGCAATACTGCCCGCCCCCACACGATTTTACCGTGAGCGTAGTACGTGGGTGTGCTAACACGTGTACCTATTATTCTTCTGAAACTATAGTTCAGGTGTGCTTTGCTAGAAATCTATACTTAGTGAAGGTTGGATACACAGGGCGTCCGACTTTGCCACATGGAGGGAAAATACCTTAGATACTGTAGATAGAAAATTTTAGTAAATGAAGACTTCATTTTTATTTTCTGCATTCAAAGAATTTTAAATAATCGCCTGTCTGAACCGGGAATTGAACCTACAATGTGAAAAAAAACCTGTAATTTTATTGTACCGATCGAAAGGCTCAGTCATATACATTTATTTAAAATAATAAGGTACGTTTAACTGCAACTTGCAATTTTAATTTATTGAATGTTCAAAATGTGTCCCTTCCTGCTGTATACAAATTGTTACCCTTTAATAATTTCGCTTCCCGTTAATAAATTTATTTTTAACCGACTTCAAAAAGGAGGAGGTTCTCAATTCGTCGGAACCTTTTTTTTTTATTTTTTTTTATGTATGTTCCCCGATTACTCAAAGATAGCTAGACCGATTTGGATTTTTTGTGTTTTATTCGAGAGGGTATACATCACAGTTGGTCCCATATAAAATTGATTAACTTTGCTTCGGTAGTTTTGGAGTTAGCTTCTACGTATTTTTTCCCCCACTTTTATATGGATGATGTTCTAGTTTGTTTTGCAGGTAGTGGTATTAGAATTTGTGTGGGGTAGCTACTACAACTAAAAAGTGAAAAATAAAAACTTTTTGCAAAAAAATACAACCGACATCCAAAAACAACACTACAAAGTGAAAAATAACTTTAATTTCGGAAGTCGGTGGCAAAAAACGAAAATACATTTAACTAGACACCGACTTCCGAAATTAAAGTTATTTTTCACTTTGTAGTGTTGTTTTTGGAAGTCGGTTGTATTTTTTTGTAAAAAGTTTTTTGTATATGATTGAGCCTTTCGATCGGTACAGTAAAATTATCGTTTTTTTTTTTACATTTAGCGGGTTCGATTCTCGGTTCAGACAGGGGATTATTTAAAATTCTTTGAATACAGTTCGTATTGTTTTTAAAATAAAAATTAAGTCTTCATTCAGTATTTTTTTTAGGCACTTTCCATGTGGCAAAGTCGTGGGAAGCCCTGTATATAATATATTTTCACAATCTGCTGGATATCTCAAAACGCAAACAGAATTTATTAAAACAGAAGACCTTTTGTTAGTATCCGAAACACCGTGCATGAGCCCCATAACAACGAATATGTGACAGTATTATGTAAAACTTGATGAAATGCGTCGTCTTTAGTCGTGTTTGTACTCTGTTCCAAAATATCTTATGAAAGTGTAAACAAACAAATCTGTTCAGGTTAAATTCTCACGCAATCACTCACTCAAGAGAATTACTAACACATTCATTCCTGAATGTACTGAATTTGACAACTACGCCACCATAAAATCCCAAAGAAATAGCCTAGCCAAATATCAGTTGCCTGAAATACAATTCTACCCCACTTCTGCAATCCCACTGAACAGGAAGTTTCAAGTAAAACAGGTTAATCAGGTGTTTGTCATTCTGCTCAAGGTGTAAGTCTACTAAAGGAAATTGGCCATTAGTCTCAGTTGACACTACAATGCCCGTAGTGCCTCGGTACTTTCTCGCTCGCGTTCAATTCTTCTAAAATATTTGCAAAGTACCGGAGATGTAAGTGAGTAATTTCAGTGACGTCATTCGCCTGTTAATGTGGCAGCCACTGCAATCTTAGAATACCGTAACTTTACAGTTTTTTAATGAATTAATGAAATGCACCGACCGGACCCTAGTGTGGTTTAACATGAATCGATTACTAGAATGAACCCAAAGATTTACACTAGCCCCTGTTGCCTCATGTTACATGGTGCAACAGAGACCATTGCATATCAAGGAGTAGACCGGGGGGCGCGATAATGGTAGGGAAGATGGAAGGATTACAGAGCCGAACCGGATATGCATTCTATAGTAAGCAATGGAATTGTGGAGCTCGTGGCTAAGTAATAACAGCCGCACGGGTCGATCCATCAGGTTAAGCTACGCTTGCCGGGGTTGGTCCGTGAATGGGTCACCATCTCTACATACCGAGACTCCTCCGTGCCTCGAAAAGCACGTTAAGCCGTTGGTCCCGGCTGTCATTCGTGGATCTTTAACAGTCGTTACGGGTCGTCAGAAGCCCGAAAATCTGACAACCAGTCTTACCAACGGGTATCGTATTACCCAGTTACTGGGTTGTGGAGGTCAGATAGTCAGATAGTATTCAGCTGCATCCGGTTAGACTGGAAGCCGACCCCAACATAGTTGGGAAAAGGCTAGGCAGATAGGATTGAGTAAGCAATGGAATTGTGTAGAGACGGGTGAATATGGATAGGCTATTTTAACGACGCGGACGTCGCCAGGTTTTTTCAAGTTCAGCTTCACCGGTGAATTTTTGGCAGGTTTTAAACTACATTTTCGACTCTTTGTATGTTACTACTATGCTGTGTTGTTCCAAAGTCTTCATATGAGATCTCAAATCTTTAAATTATAAATTATAAAAGATCTTATTCACCAAATCGTTCGCTTTCAGGACTGTCATATTCTCTACTACTTCTTTCGTAATATCTTTAAAAATATGTTAGTATTACTTTGTAGCATTCATATTTCTCCATTATTCTTCCAAAAATGCACTACAGTTCACTATAAACATTATAACAGAATTTGGATCGGAAAAACTGAATTTATACCACCGTTTAGTGCACCTGTTCTCCTTTGCCGATCCAAATATTATAAACAGATTCATGATCGACTTACTTGATGTATTTACACATCTATCAATGGATTTTGAACTCTTGTTTTCTGGTGAAGATGATTGGAAATGAATTGATAGTGAAGGGACTTTTTGGGTATTGAAGTTGTTAAGTAACCAGTGAGTTTGTGAGGGTTCGTTTTGCCGATCGACGGAGACTGCTCGGTTTTGAATTGAGTGAGTTTGTATGTACCTATGTATTTATTTATTGACTTGAAGATTGTATATAGAAGGAATCATACTAATATTTTAAAGGCGAAAATTTATGAGTATGTGTGTGTTTGTATGTTTGGTACTTCTTCACGCTCAAACGGCGGGACCGATTTGGATGAAATTTGGTATTTAGATACCTTATACCCTGGATTAAAACAGGCTACTTAAACCCCGGTCTACGCGGGTGAAACCGCGGGGCGCAGCTAGTTAAATTATATGCTACCTTCATTGTTCGAAGAAAGTAAAACAAGATTTAACTAAACGAAGGAATGTTGAAAAAATTTGAAAATTTCATAATTCTGGGACTATTTTATCCACTAATGTAAAACATTTTCATACTACACCTGATGATATCTGAAAGAGAACCGTGCTGTGTGTAGCTTTTTCATAACTTGAGTATACTTCGTTTTGAAAAATAATCACACAGAACCCAAATGAAAACACCGACTCTACTGTTATCATAATTTCGTTTTAGGTCTCCAACCAGGAATTTGGCGTAAACAAACAGCGTCATCCAATCACAAATCCATCTCATATTTAACATCGAATTTAGAGCGGGATTTTAAACATGTCCCGACATCCTGGTTAGCAGTAAAACTGTCGTAAAATAGTCTAAGATGTCGTCTCATGTCGTCTCTAGCTAAACAGAAGCAGAGGTGGCGAATCTTTTGTACATAAAATGAAATGAAATTGTTTATGTGGATATCGGAATCACTTTTGACTACTATATGGAGTCGACATTTCCTATCTGACAATCCCTGAGAAGAAATAGCGAAACAAATTCAGGGGTCAAAGTCTGCCGCCAGGGTCGCGGGTTGTTCGAAAGAGACACCGTGGCCCTGGCACAGGCAACTGAAGGAACACGGGTGGATTTTAATCAGTAAAAGTCTGACACGCCCTCCCGCTCCGCCCAGAGCGGGAGAAGTCATTTGATGATTTCCCATCCACAAAAAAAAAGGGGTCAGTCTCTTATAAGAGCCCATACTACCTCATCTTTTACCTCGCTCGCACGATACTACTCACAGACTGAGTGAGAGCGAGACTGCGTGCGGTGCTGAGCGCCGATAGTATAGGTAATTGCTTTTTAAGGTGAAAATAATGGTATTTGATAAAAATAAAAAAAACTAGACTTTTTTTTTTGTTTTTTTTCTTTACTTCAGTTTCCGTTCGTGAGAAAAAGAGTCTTGACAGACTGACAGTCAGACAGATGGACAACGAAGTGATCCTATAAGGGTCCCGTTTTTTCCTATTAAGGTACGGAACCCGAAAAACAAAATCTTTTGACACTTGAAACTGACGGCATAACGATTTTTGGTTACCTGACGATTTGTGCCAATTTACTCATACGCAAGCCGCGTTAAAGAAATTCATACATTATTAAATAAACATAAAATACACATATTAATACGAAGCGACCAGTAGTTGCACTTAGAGCACTGTTTCAAAGGATCAAACATTGCTTTTGACCTCTCTCAAAGACGTAAAGTTTTGTATCCCTGCCTGATACTATCTATAAACGAGAACAGTGTTAGAAACCTCACTTCGTTAGCTTGTTTATTTGGTTCCCAGTGCGGATCGAATTTTCGGTGGAATTGAAAACAGGTGGGAAGTAAAACCTTTGACCTTGATGTGATTTTTACAGAGTATAATGTGAAAGAACTGGGTTTTGTAACTGATTACCCAACTGCGGCGAAGCCCAAAAGGAGGGTTATTGTTGAACACAGTTTAAGTGGTATTAGGAAAGGAAAGAAAGAGAGAGAGGAGGTCGTGGCTTAGTTATAACAGCCGCATGGGCCGATCCATCGGGTTAAGCTACGCTTGCCGGGGTTGGTCCGTGGATGGGTGACCATCTTTACATATCCCACCGTGCCTCGGAAAGCACTTTTAGCCGTTGGTTCCGGCTGTCATTCGTGGATCTTTGACAGTCGTTACGGGTCGTCAGAAGCTCGAAAGTCTGACAACCAGTCTTACCAAGGGGTATCGTATTACCCAGTAACTGGGTTGTGGAGGTCAGATAGGCAGTCGCTCCACTTAAAATACTGGTATTCAGCTGCATTCGGTTAGACTGGAAGCCGACCCCAACATAGTTGGGAAAAGGCAAGGCAGATTGATTGAGGAAGGGAAAGAAAATTGGTCTTGGTCGCTGTCGCCGGATACGACAAATACAGGGAGGGTTATTGGTAGCATTCATCCAAGATCCCAGAGCCGCCAGACCTTATAACTTATTTTCTGAGTAACAAAATGTATGCGATAGAGCAAATGACCTCTCCTACACCTCTTTAATGGATTGCCGACACATTACCAACTAGCTTTTGCCAGCGGCTTCGCCCGAGTGGATGTCGGAAATTATCCCACGGGAACCGTACATTTTTCCGGGATAAAAAGTAGCCTATGTGCTATTCCAGGCTCTAAGCTATCTCTGTACTAAATTTCATCCAGATCTGTTCAGCCGCTCTAGCGTGATTGAGTAAAAACTTCCAACCATCCATCCAAACTTTCGCATTTATAATAAGTCGTAGTATAATAGATAATTCTGCATAAGTGGTATTAGGACTGTTGCTACGATAGGCACGGGCTGCCTGCTGTAAGTTGCTATTCATTAAATTATTCACAAAAAAAAATACTTGGTTTAACTCGTGAGTATTAGTCTACTATCTGTGATAAATGTCTAACAAGATAGTTCTAATATATACCATAAATTAAAGCAACGAATTATATGAGCTTATAACAACAGCATGTGTAGCATGACGACGATTTGTCGACGGAAGAATAGACAAAATTACACATTGCCATGCTTAGACGCGTGGAATGCGTAGAAATATTTCTACAATCTGCCATTTTGTCTATTCTTCCGTCGACAAAACCCGTTTCTATGGCGGTCATGCTAAGCGTGCAGTTTATTACTATTTTATCCAAACTATAAAAGTACTCTCTTAGAAGAAACAGTTCTTATAGAAAATGAATAGACGCTATTAATAAAGTAAAGAGTTTGTCTTAAACATTCAACCCATTTGAACCCTTAAGTTCGAAACTATAAAATGCAAAATTGCTTGTACCTTAAGCATAGTGCATCAAAACTTGATGTATGGAATACGTACGATGAACTCAGAAGTTGACGTTTGTTATGAACTAAATGCGTAGAAATATTTCTACAATCTGCCATTTTGTCTATCCTCGCGTCGACAAAACCCGTTTCTATGGCGGTCATGCTAAGCGTGCAGTTTATTACTCTTTTATCTAAACTTTAAAAGTACTCTCTTAGAAGAAAAAGTTCATAGAGAAAACGAATAGACGCTATTAATAAAGTATAGAGTTTGTCTTAAACATTCAACCTACTTGAATTCTTAAGTTCGAAACTATAAAATGCAAAATTGCTTGTACCTTAAGCTTTGTGCATCAAAACTTGATGTATGCAATGCGTACGATGAACTCAGAAGTTGACGTTTGTTATGAACTATTAAGTGAATCATCGAAATTAGATTGTATAGGGATTCTACAAAGAGACTGGTGGTCTAGCCGTCTCAGAACATTCACCTATTCTAGGGCTGTCAAGAGGATTTTCATGTTTCGTTTGACATCTTGTTACATTTCTTGTTCTAGTTCATTTAAATTGTTTTACAGTAAAATGTGGCTTACCTGAACACCACTAAATGTGTCCTTAAATGTGTGTTCAGATGTTCGGCCATAGTGGACAAGCCAGCAAGTGTGAGATAGACATTTTTCAGGGCGGATCCATTCAGTACGGCCGATGGTTTCATTTCTGAAATAATCACTGTCACTTTTTGGGATATTTAGATACCGAGTCATATATTGAATGGTAATCTCCTGATCGACACATTGTAACATAATTGTCCTTTGTCCCTATAAATAACCAGACTTCCAAACTCACAAAAACCTGAAGTTCGTGCAAAATATACTTGAAGTTCATAAAAAAAACTGCACTCAATCTGCCTAGCCTTTTCCCAACTATGTTGGGGTCGGCTTCCAGTCTAACCGGATGCAGCTGAATAACAATATTTTACATGGAACGACTGCCTATCTGACCTTCACAACCCTATAACTGGGTAATACGATACCCCTTGGTAAGACCGGTTGTCAGTCTTTCGGGCTTCTGCGAATCGGAACGATTGTCAAAGATCCACGAATGACAGCCGGGACCAACGGCTTAACGTGCTTTCCGAGGCACGGAGGAGTCCGGTATGTAAAGATGGTTACCCATCCACGGACCAACCGCGGCAAGCGTAGCTTAACCTGATGGATCGATCGACCCGTGCGCCTGTTATAACTTAGCCACGAGGTCCTCGTCCTTAGCTTAAAATTAGACCGTCATTATCAAACTGGCAGTTGACAAAATGCTTGAAATCCAAACCTATTTGAAAAGGTCAGGTTTAAAGAATCTATTTTGGTGTAATTAGATTCGTACTTGAAATAAATTATTAGGAGTTGAAAACGAAATTCGCTTTCCCACGGAGCTTAAGCGATCGTTTTCCTAATTCCTTTTTCCTTGTTCGGAATAATTTGAAGTTTTAAAAAAGTTCTTTATTTTATTCATTAATTTTCTGAACACAGATCCCTTATTTTAGATCTGTCAATGTATAATAATATTTTGAAATACGCATGTTTTACAAATTAAGAATAAAAATAATTTATTGTATAACAAATTACACTCGATGTGTTGTTTCCTGGAACTCACACTAGGATTCCCTGTGTCGTGAGATCCAGGCTCCTTCGTTCCGTTAACATTTGTAGCTAAATTGGTGAGACACTTTAGTCCAAGAATTATAGAGAGACTCAACTGTTAATAAAAATATGGGGTTTTATAAGAGCAAAAATCAGATTAACTAAAAGTGGGTCCGTGTCCAACACATTAGTAGTAGTTTATGAAAAACTCAAAAGTCACTAAGGGCAACCATGCCATAAAGATAGTAAAAAACGATAGTTTTCATATGCCTATGTGACAACCCTTAAAGAAACTGACCACAGCACGAAGTAGATTTCACTCCGCCCTCGCTTGTAAGTAATGAATAAAGAGGGTTACATGCTAATAAGTTCTGAGATTTTATCACGTACAAGATACTTTGGAGGTTTTCTTTTACTAGACTTTCTTCTAATTGCAAGGTTAGGTAGAGTTGTGGGTTTAGTAATATTGTGTTAGGTCTTGTATTTAGGAGTTTTGTGTGGCTTCGTTATAAGACTATCGTTATTTTCCTTACAATTTTATCTATGGAAATATAAGAAACCCATGTTTTGTAAGCATATACTTACACACATACTTACAAACTTTCTTCTTTAAAATATTAGTGTGACTAACACTACACTTACACACATTCTATTAAAGGCTTCCTCTCCTGTATACTGTGCCACTCTTGACATCGTCGTCTGTTGCAACCAATGTAAATTTCATTTATGTGAGAATGCTGGTATCCATAACACAAGTTAAATCTTTTTTTGGATACCAGAGTTCATACTATTTTTGTATACGTAGCATGATTTAATAAAAAAAATATTTATTTATTTATATTTATTTAAGCCCCTGGTAGTATTTTGCTTCCCTCGTCCTCATATCCTCATATCATCATATCCTCATTCCATCGTCCTTTTTTAACTATGTTTGGAAGCTGAAATACCAGTACTTAATTTACATGGCGCGACTGCCTATATGACCTCCGCAACCCCAGTAACTGAGAAACACTAGTGTTTATGCTTTATAAGTACGGTTTATTTCATCAACTGGTAATATTTTTTGGGAACATGTTTTCAACACCTATTCGTCGTCGTGATAATCAGTTATAATAATCCACAAAGATGACAAAAAATACGCTTTTTACGCAAAACAGAGAAAATTATTGAATTAATTACGACTCAAAAAATAAAAAAGTGCAGTAAATAAAACTACAGCTGACCCGTTAAGTGGAGGGCAAGCGGTCACGCGGTCGGTCACCTACGCGTTGGACAGACCTTATCAAAGCGTCAACACAAACCTCCATAGTTCAGAACTTTCGAGACGCGGCAGACCGGAATAAGTGGAGGAGCATCGCGAGGGCTGCTTTGGCCAAAGAAAATGCAGAGTCATCAACCACGACCACTCTGTCAAGAGTGAACGACTAAGGAGGAGGACCCGTTAATACAATATGACTCTATAAACAAACCATTTTAAAGCCAGTCTTAAAGTCTCATAACTTTCGCCGTCCACTGTTCATTTCAGAAATTGGATAACAACTGGAGTAAGCTACAATTAAGTCAATTCATTTCAATTGTCCGTCTTCAATGGCAACAGTTTGTTAGTTTTAGTGCTATCAACGTTTCGTGGAGTATCATCAAACGTACCTATTTGGGGTAATTGTTTTTGGGGATAGGTCTGTGGAAAATTGTTCACTTTGCTCGATGGATCTATCAAATACTGATAATAAACTCATGCTAAAATAAAAGGACTGGTATTAGTTGCTAAAACTTTGATATACCCCTCCGCCATTTTAAGTTATGTATTAGAAAAAAGCCATTTGTGAAGTGTGAAATTCAGGCTTAGAATTCATAAATATAAATTAAAGTAAAAGACTTCATACGCAACGCTCTACGTAAAAAAAAAAATAATAGAAGAAGTGGACCTGTGTCAATAAATGGTTTGCGATCGATTTCTTCCAAAACACGTCAACAAAGATCCATGAAAAATTCAAACATCGTCGTTGAAAATCTAAGGATAGATAGACCTTTGTCAACAACGAAAGTATGTTAAGCTCCTAGATCGCTTACCCGAAAACTGAACCCGAAAAGAACCAACAAAAAATAAACGATTAATCCTTTAAGTAATTCAAAATATCCGGGCAATTTTTATCCCACAGATTTTAAGTTCAGGGGAGATCCTGACACGAGGACGACCTATCTCATCTTAATAAATTCCTTTGATACTGGTATTTCTCATGATTGGACTTGCAAATTTTTGCCAAGTGGACTCTTGATTTTCGCTTTAACATAGTTGGACGAAAAACCAGAAATGTTTCCAAAACATCCAGCATTTGAATCGCAAATTCAATATTTCGGAGCGAAGTTTTGTGGGAACGCGGACACGCAATCTGGGCTGTGGCCTTTTATTGAACGAATGGACATCAAGACTGAATGGTATCAAGTACTTACATACTTACCATCGGACACCAGGTATTTATTTGTAGCACCTCAAATTCTAATCGCTTGTGAAAAAAACTTGCGCAAAGGAAGAAAACATTCAGTTCTAAATGTATTGATAACTCATTTACATATAGAACTTGTTGAATTTAGGGAGTTCGAATTGTGCCAAACTGAATGGATTAAAACAATTGTCAACTAATATGCCCTTTGAAATCTGTTCTTGAACAGTTTCGAAATTGTTTCATAGTTATTCTAATACTATTGCTAAAGAAAAGAACCCTTACGATATCGTGTAAAGATCTGTAGCTTCTCTGAATGGAATGGCTATACTACTTCGATGGTGTTCCGTGATTGTTGCGAATTTTCGAACGAAAACTTTCATGAAAGATGAAAGTTTTCGATCCCCTTAGAAAATGGGTTCCTTCACAATGCAGCAAGTATGTACTTACATTCATAATAGTTACTCATATTATATAGGAGAAATATGGTCAACAAGAATAACTACAGGAACTCTCATCACGTGCATGTAACTTTTTTACTGACTTGCGAGTACCTATGTGATTGTACTCATCAAAATAAACGAATTTATTTTACTTCAATCTTTTCTTACCAGATAACTTTAGAAGTTTAACAAGAACAAGCAATTTGAGTTTGCACGAAGTTGGTTTCTGTTAAATTAAATTGCGTTTTACAATAGTACGAACAACTTGGTATTTAAGTTTGATGTTTTTATCGCTATACCAAAAATACTTACTTCGTGTTATAACTTATAATAACTAGATAGGTATTATGTGATCCAAGTTTTGTTACTGATATCGTCGATACAAATTTATTATTCCACGTCGAACTAAGTAAAGGTCAAAACGGGACAATATCGAACCTTGAACTCGCGAAAGCTTTTCACCAGATGACATTCCATTACTCGTCTTCATTCTGCCGTCCATGTAAACCCGGATACATAAAGTTTTTCCGTAGACTGTTTCCACCGAAGGTCCCGGCTTATCTGCGGGGCGTTTGAACGTATGTAGAGCTCATAAAACTGGTTTATGTGTGACCGCAGCCGTCTGTACTATGTGGATGATGTCTTAGTGTTGTTTTATGATTTCTGGGGCCATTTTGTTTCGTGTTACGTTTTTGTATTTCGTTTAATTTGTTGAGTGTTGTTGTTGGTGGTTACTGTGTTGGTTTGACTTAATACCGAACCAATTACACGAAGCCTAGATTTTGTATACCTACCTAAATCGTCTTGTCTTTTGTGAATGAATCTTAAATGCTCATGGTGGCACCAACCGCGAACAGAATAGTTATATTATATCCAAGCTGAATAATCCCAATAGTGATAAGTTTTAAATGATTTGTTTCAACAGACAGAGTAAAATTAAGGGGCGACACTTAAACGCCATAATTTTTGTGAAAGTTGAGTTCATTCTCAAAAACACACTTCTCATTGACTGGGAGTTATCATGAAACCTTCAGATAAATTCAGTGACGCCGTTAATCCCGAACTAATTTATAAAATGGCCCGAGGAAATCGGTATTTCAGTACTTAACTGGAAAGGCACAAAGTGCGGAACTTGAAGTACAGTAAAAATAATTGCATCATGTATAACGATTCGAATAACAAAATCGATTCTGTAATTTAAAACGAACACTTATCAATCATATAAAGTAGAACGTTTGAAGGCATATATATTATTTTTTCAGAAATCGAAAACTTCTCGCTTCATATTCCAAACTCTGCCTTCAATATTGCAAATATCTTGAGTCAATCTTTTAAACGAAGTCTGGAATTAAAAGATTTATGGACACGTAAAAAATGTTGTAACCATCATCAACACTTACCGTTCGCATTTGGTTTCAAAAATTAGAAACTTATTCCACAATTCGTTTCACTTGTCCTTAACAACCCATAACCCGAAAATACCCGAAAACAGCCGACGCATCATGTTCTACTATCAAAAGGGAGCCAGCTATCACGATTGGCTCAACAGACGTCTTTGATCTGCGTTTTGTAATGAATAGGTGTTGCGTGCCACCAACGATACTATCTGAGATTGTGAAGCGTATTCTTGGTATTAAAATAGAATTAATCTGATTTCAGTGGGCAGAAATAATTAGCGATTTATTCTTGTATGTTCTAATACAAGAATGAGACAGTGTTTTATCCGTTGCTTTAGGTTCTGTGAATAGTGTTGTTTTCATTCATTTTTAAATTGCTCTTCGATCGATTCTTAATTCTGTCTATAAAATAGCTTGACTACATTTACAACTTTGTTATATTCGAAACGAACTGAGTCGTTAAAGAGGTCGCATTGATTGACAAGTAACAACTTTAATGTGACAAAATCCTAAAGTGACCTTTTCATAAGGTGATTGTAATACACTCAAATAAATTGTTGTAGAGATGATTATAAACAGCATCATCAGAAATTCTGAATGTCAGACAAGACAATATAGGTACATTTAAGTGACAGTAGCAAGCTCCCAAATTCTCAATACAGAAACACTATACCATTATCATGTATCATGCACCATTTAGGTAATTACTAACAGATCAATTTAGTAGATGAATGCCTGCATAATAGAAGTCCTGTCTATCCGAGTCAGGCACAGCGACAGCGACAGGACAGCAATAAAGACAGGTGACAGCGTATTTTGACGTGTAATGCCATGTTATTAAATTAAAATACCACAGTAGACACCCGAGACGTTAAAGCGAAAAGTAATTTTAAAGCAGAAACAACTGCAGCTGCATAAAAAAAGTATTTTTCATGGTACTTGATGTTTGAAGGGTTGTTGTGCTAGAGAAAGCTGCCCCGTGACTTTGTTTGCGTTGAAAATGTTATATTTCATGTTTAAAATTACAAGCTAGTAAAATTATCTATCCTATCTTAAAAATAAATAATATCGAAGATACTTGAATGATTTGAGAACCATTAATTAGTAGTCACACACAATATCGATTTTTTCCCATAAAATCCAAAATCCAGTATCAAACAAACAATAGCAGTCCCAAAAAAAAAGTAAACAGGAGCTAAACGTAATAACAATACTTGTTTACACGAAATTCAATCTAGTTTCATTCGATAGTATGCAAACTATTTGCTGCCATCGACACAATTCGATTTCACCTCGCGTGTTTCCACAACCCATATCCAATAACAAAACCAGGTCTTTAGCTTAGCATGATGTAACCGATGGTATTCCCATACAAAGATTTAAACCTTTAGATTAGTACTTATCGAAAATGTGTCACTACTGAGGAGAAAGAGCTCACACAATAATAATGGTGTTTCTTTGACATCAAGTCAAGTCACTGCGACATTGTGTCACAGAGGTGTCAAAACGAAACAGAAACGCAACCAGCTTTTGACGCGGTAGGGCGAATCTAACGATTTAAATCTTTTATTCCTCTAGGTAACCATAAAATAAATTAGAAAACAACAATAGAAATGGATATTCGATAGCTGGTGACTCACGTTTGGGTTTTAATTCACCTTCACGACTCGCGAATCGTACAAGTAACATGATAAGACTAGAAAAATGTTGTGGCAAAAAAATTCTATCCACCATCAACATGTCATGGTAAATTCAACCCTAGATTAAAGGGTTATGATACAGATTTGTTTGGTAGAAGGTTTGGAGTGAGGTCAAAAAGCCATACTGTTTTTAGTATGGCGTGTGGCACGCAAAGCAAGTTGCATAGAATAGCTGCATCGCTGTTGATGTCGGCCAATATAAATTTCTTTATACCGATATACGCAATTATAACTTTTTTGCATTTATAAAATAGTTGATCATGGATAAGTAGGTGATATCTTGGATTAATTAAAATTGTTGAGGATATTACTCGTTGGTTTATAGCTGGGTGGTCCATAGCTATAAATATCCTTGTATCTACTAATGAATGTTCCAGTGAAGATGAGATTAAAGAACTGGATACGCTTGAAAACTATAATAATTTTGCAGTAAACATACTTACATAAAGAAATTGTTTCAGCAGATAGCAAAATAACAAAAACTACGTCATCGCAGGTTAAGGTTTTACATACCTTTACAATTTTCACTAACGCCTTTGCAATTTTCCTTCTTCAGCAAAAACCAAGAAGCCACTGAATGAACCTCATCTTTTGTCTTCAAAATTTAAATCTTTTTCCTGTGAACATCATAATGAAAACCAATAGATTGAATCTTATTTCTCAACCATGATTTAATAGAAAATCTGAACGTAGCCTTTCATAAATCCGTCTTTCAATAATACGGAGGAACTATCGTGGCAATTAATTAGTCCTTACTTCGGGGAGGCATCCCTTCTTCCTCACCCCTTGCACCCTCGCGTCTGCCCCTCGATTTATAAGTGGCATTAGCATACAGATTGGAAAGTTATCAGCCGTTTTCAGTAGTAGTGAAACCGTATAATTCACGGTGTAAGTATTGTTTTGATACTTGCCTTGATAATGCTGAATTGCACGAAACGAATTGTGTAGGAAATTGCCAGGAAAAACCTTATACAGAGTGCATTAGAAAGGTGTGGTACTGTAAAGGCCCGGTACTCGCAGGTCCTTTACTGGGGGTAACAAATAAATAGAACGAGGTCGGGAGACGAAAGGCTTATGCCGTATGTAGGGTGACTGGTGACCGATACTTAAACACATGTTTGTGCTCATGATAACAAACAACTTTTACTATGGGACCAAACCTGAAATCGTGAAAAAAAAATCAGCTGCTCCCTACATTTTGACGAGTTATGCGAACATGAATGTAAGGAACAGCTGACTTTTTTTCGCGATTTCAGGTTTGGTCCCATAGTAAAAGGTGTTTGTTATCATGAGTATAATCATGTGTTTAAGTATCGGTGACTAATTACCAGTCACCCTATATATTTATAATAATAACTCTATTCCAAAATAAAAATATATCACACTGCCTAAGCCCTATCTGAATATATCTGTCATCCTCCAAAGAAAAACGAGGTTCGATTTTCTTTCTAGAACACATTCAATATTTGAATGATTGAATGTCAGCCAGTATAACATTTTCGAGGCTTGACTAAATCATCAAACCTCTACAGTACCGACCATCAAATTGACCAACTTTCTCCATGGGACCAACATCGTAATCGCGAAAAAATTATCAGTCGTCCCATACAAAGCTTCAATACATAGTCGACCCAAATGTATGGGACGACTGATCATTTCGCGATTACGATGTTGGTCCCATGGAGAAAGTTGTTCAGTTTGATGGTCTGTACCACCCCCTTAATTTTGAACATACCTTTCTGATGCACCCTGTATAAAGAGCAGTGGTTAAATTTTTCATCGTAATCGCTGTGTTAAATGTTGAATTTTTGTGAGTTCTGTGGATTAAAGATATTTAGAAAAGCCTAAGAAACATGGCATATTTCATTTAAGGGTAGCTTTTATCAAGTGACCAAGATATAAACAAGCATTTTGTTTTAGCAATATCATCCCATAAGCTCCAAAGCTAAATAAATTTCACCAAATTGTTTCAATCTAATTAGGATTTCTCTAAGTTAATCAAGCGGAACTTCGCACGGGGCCCTATTAAACATTTTAGTCAAGGTTCATTGCTTTTCACAACCCTCTTCCCCCAATAATTGCCTAAGTCTTGGGCAATTTTTTTCTCTGGCATATAAACTGTTGCTTAACTTTGATTAAAAAATACAGAAGACTTCTTCTTTTATTTTAACTGTATTCTTAAACTTCTGGTTTGAGATTAATTTTACTTTCAGCTTTGTACGATATCTGTTCGAAAATTAATGGTTCAGCGTTATTGAAATTTATTTTTGTTTCTTGACGACATGAAACTTTTTTGTGTTTTAACGTTTCATACGAAATTATTGTTGGTGTTTATGTTAGGAATTGTCTGTTAAACAGTGTGAGTGAGCACTCGGGTGGAAACTTCACAGTTGCCAAACATACAGTGTATGTTTACTTGACGAACGTGCGGTAAGGTCGCTTGCTCGTCATAATTGTCGTGAACCAAGCAATTGTGTACATGAACAAGTTTTGAATGTGCTTTGTATTTTGAAAACCGCCTTTTATACCATGGGTAACGTGCAAGTTACTTTTGAGTTACTTTTGAATGTACCAAATTTAACACATTTACATATTTGTGTTTCAAATGACCATCATCATTCTCCTGCCCTTATCCCAATCTATTTGGGGTCGGCGCAACATTGTCTCTTTTATCCATACTTCTCTATTAGTCGTCATCTCGGTAGTCAGGGTCACCCCCTTTCTAGCCCAGTCATCTTTCACACCGTCCATCCATCGTTTCTTTAGTCTTCCCCTACTCTTATAGCAGATTGTGTTTCAAATGACCCTGTGTTTTTTTTCTTTCAGTCCATGTGACTAAATGATGATGATTAAATTGTATTTTTTTTTTTCTAAAAACGTATTACCACTATACCTACTACTACTTTATTTAACAGTCCGACCGTTGAGAGAATGCGGTCCTGACACCTGTCAGTTGGACAAGTTCTAGATGTAATAAGGATCAAATTCGCAAAACACGTATTCGTTAGTATGAATCTGACAGATGTCAAGCACGCAATTTCTCGACCGCCGAACTGTAGAAGCAAAGCATTGCCCAAAGTGACAAAAAATGGAAAACCTCAATGTTTCCGACACTCTAAAATCTCAAGACATAGTTGATCAGCTGTGGTAGCCCACGAAATTTTTCTTTCTTGCGTTTTTTGCTATTTGCAGGTCAGTGTATGGTTGTATCTTAATTAAAACACGATTCGCGACATTAAGAAATATGTATTTACATAATTTTAACCATAAAAAATAAATATCACTGTTGCGGCGGCCTAAAGCCTTGGGGTGAAAATCGAAATTTTCTTAGTGGACTGTATGAGGGGCGGTTCGGTGACACAAGTAGGTGTTTTGGTGGTGTGGGAAAATGATGATGGTACCTGCCTGGTGAGCTATGGCGACACGACGAGAAGGGTTTCCTTAGCCACGTGGCTGGCGCGTCCAGGATATCACGTACGGACGAGAATCTGCACTTTCCACAACACACATACACGCACTTGCACTGTTCAATAGCAATCTTCGTTCTTCGCGGTGAAAATATGAGTCCTTTTTCGACTTGGGATTAATTTTACCCACAGGCGTCGATGTTGGTTGAGAACTGGCGGATCTTCTTGGCGGCAGCGAATGCGCGCCATTGCGGATCTTCCTTCTCGCTCTCACTTAGGCATTATAAGGGTTGTGGAAGGGAGAAGGAAAGCGGAAGGAACTTTATGTTACACAGATACTAATTAATTAGAGTTGCCAGTAATTAGGCATGAAATATAAAACTAAAGAAAGTAATGGCGTTAACATTCCTCGCGGCCTTAAAGGGTCACCTTTAAAGAGAATGATATAATAATATATACAGTGAAATTACACTTAAATCTAACTAAAGAGGGAATGGACTGAATAAGATATTACTGAGTAGGAATGGGGCATAAGCGGACCACAGGTCGCACAAGAATCCCATTAGAAATGCGTACTGAAACGACTCGCGTGCTACCGTCTATAGACGTATGCAACTTCTCAATAACACCTAGGGGCCAGGATAGAGGAGGCGCATTATCATTAACTATCACTACTACAGTGCCTTCCTTAATCATGTCTCCATCAGGTTTATTCCATTTTAAGCGTGATTGTAAACTATGAAGATACTCGCTTCGCCATCTTTTCCAGTACGACTGGACTAATTTATCCATAAGAGAGTGTCTTTGAAGCAGGTGATCAGACAGTAAACCTACTTCCGCGGCGGGTAATGAGTTAAGCGGTACAGTATGTAAAAAATGCGAAGGGGTAAGAGCTTTAGGCTCTTCCGGATCAGCGCTAAGAACAGTAAGAGGTCTGGAGTTCAACAGGCACTCTATTTGAGAGAGAAATGTAACTAATTCTTCATAAGATAGAAGTTGTTGACCTATTGTCTTGAAAAGGTGAGTCTTCACGGCCTTCACCATGGACTCCCAACATCCACCAAAGTGCGGTGACGCGGGCGGAATAAAGTGCCAATTAATGCGATGCTCAGCGAGCTCCTCTTCAAAGCGCGGGCGGTATTCTTTATTTATGAAAGTATACAAGTCGCGTAAAAACGAATTAGCTCCTCGAAAATTGGTCGCGTTGTCCGAATACAAGCATTGTACCGGTCCACGGCGGGATAAAAACCGTTTCAACGCGGCCATGAACGACGCAGTCGTAAGATCTGTAGCTAATTCAATATGAACAGCGCGAGTAGTCATTCAGGTAAATATACATAAATAACCCTTGCGACTCTTCGCACCTCGAGTGCGTACGGGCACATACTGTATAGGGCCAGCGTAATCACACCCTGTATGAGAAAAAGCTTTGGTTGCAACGTTTACTCTAGATTTAGGGAGATCGCCCATAATCGGCGGACCATGAGGTCGCGGTCTCCACCTGTGACATGCGTTACACTTGTGGATTCTATGACGAATAATGCGTCTAGCGGACAAAATCCAATACTTATGGCGCAATAACGACATAGTGAGTTCTGGACCTGCATGTAAATATTTTATATGATAATAGTCTACGAGGATTTCAACTATGCGATCATGACGGGGTAACACTACCGGGTGTTTAGTACTATAGGCCTCAGCCGAATGAGTTAATCGACCCCCAACGCGGATTAAATCATCACCATCTACAAATGGCTTGAGTTTAATAAGAGCGGGTGAACAAATTTTATTATTTTTTAACTCGGAATAATCTTCCATGAAGTGTTTTGTTTGAACATGACGCAACAAAATGGTTTCAGCGAACTCGAGGTCGCTAGCGGTAACGGCGTCAGTCCGACGCGGGAGTTTTTTCATGAAGCGGTATATGAAAACAACAATACGCAGCAGCTTAGTCCACGACGACGTACGTTCTGCGAGTGCGAGTAGAAGCGAATTTTCCGAACTTGAATCCGCGACTATGGGATGCGCGTGGACCTTTTCTTCCGGAATGGGTTCCGAATTCAAGTCTGTAACCTTATGTATGGGCCATTCGGAAGGGTCGCGCTTAGCCCAAGCGGGTCCGTGCAACCATAATGGGTGCTCAATGAATTTGTCAGGTGTTAAATAAACCACGTGACAAACAGTCCGCTGGGTTTTCAGTACCAGCTACGTGGTAGAAATGTTCCGCGGGGACGTTGTCTACGATGCGAACGACACGATTGGCCACAAACGTGTGCCAACGATGCGGAGAAGAATTTATCCAGCAAAGAGTCACCTTTGAATCGGTGAATGCGTAAATAGCGGTAACATTATAACGCGGATTATAAGTGTCATGAACACGGCGAAGAAGTTTAGCGAGGAGTTCGGCACCACAGAGCTCCAGTCGAGCAATAGTCAATGGTTTAACCGGCGATACCTTCGACTTGGCACAAACCAGCTGAACGACTACGTCATCGTTGCGAGTGACATGCGCATAGATGACAGCGCCGTAGGCGCTTTCGCTGGCGTCGGAAAATCCAATGAGGCGAAGAATACAATTTTCAAAAATACCTAAATGGCGCGGGATTTTAAAATCATTTAAAAGCGGCAGGGCAGAGCGAAAAGTTTGCCAAATATTTATGATGTGACGCGGGGGAGTGTCATCCCAATCGAGCTTCAGTAACCACAATTCTTTGATAAGTAGTTTAGCATAGAGAACTACAGGCGCGACAAGCCCCATGATGTCCCACAGTCTAGCTACGGCCGACAGAATAGCACGTTTAGTACACGTGTCTGGCGGTGCGAAAATAAGAAATTCAAAACAATCATTTGACCTACACCAGCGCAAGCCGAGAACCTTTTGTTCTACCGACTTGTCGAATTCTAGTTGTTCGGTCAACCTATGCGACGCGGGAATACTGTTTAGTACAGTTTGAGAGTTACTGGTCCACTTGACCAACTCGAACTGACCTCCTCTAAAGAGTTTAATCAGTTCGTGCGAAACCTGGACTGCACGTGATTCGGAGCTTACGCTGTAGACTACGTCATCCATATACAGCGAATCCGCGATGATAGCGCTGGCGCGCGGGAAGTGATGACCATCGTCTTGAACCAACTGTTGTACTGTGCGGATCGCATGGTAGGGACTTGACTTGAGACCAAAACAGACACGGTTAAACTGATATAGAACCAGAGGATCGTTTGGACTAAAACGATATAAGATGCGTTGAAAGCGACGATCGCTTTCTCTTACTTCAATCTGTAAGAACATTTGTCGGCAATCAGCCGAGAGCGCGAATGCGAACAATCGAAAATTCAGAATTATAGTAAACAAGTCACCCTGTAAATTTGGGCCACTGTGTAAAATATCGTTGAGAGATAATCCAGTACTCGTTTTAGCACTAGCGTCTAACACGGAGCGTAGTTTTGTTGTTGTCTTATCTAAACGTACAACTGCGTGATGCGGAATTACATAGTCAGGACAACTACTGTCTGAACTAGCGAGCGGAGCAGGAGATAAATATCCTTTATCAATATATTCGCGAATGACGTCATCATACGCAGTACGTAACTCGGGTGCGGATTCTAATTTCTTTTCTAGGCAGAAAAAACGTTTTTTCGCGATATCGAGTGAGTTCCCCAATGAGAACACATCGCTGCGAAACGGTAGGGCTACAGAGTATCTACCTGTGTCCCCATCGCGTTTCGTGGTCGAATTATAAAAGTACTCGCACTCAAGTTCGTCGAGCGATTTGCTCGTCGAAAGAGTGACGGGCGCTTCATCGACCTGCCAGAATTTTTTCAACGCCGATTCTAACGAGTCTTTGTCGGATGGTTGCGAAATATGTGAGTAACAAGACTGTGGAGGCTTATTACGACGTACAGGCAGCGCGGGCACAGTGCCCATGATGACGTAACCGAGTACCGTCTGCATGGCGGGCGGCGCGGAGGAGTTGCTGCTAACTACGCGGGGCAGCATAAGATGCGGGAAAAGCGAAGCCCCGATCAACACATCGATGCGACCGGGTTTGCCAAACGATTCGTCGGCGAGCGGTAAACCTTTTAAGTAAGGCAAGGCGGAAGTATCTACGGGAGCGGTAGGTAAATTATCGGTGATTGCATCGACAACTAGCGAATTAACGTTAAAAGTAACGTTCGGATTAAAACGGGAAAAGAAAGCGAATTGTACGGAACCCTTAACGGATTTTTCCGTACCACCGATACCCTTAACGGAAGGCGTATCAGATGAATGTCTAGTCAAACCTAATCGTTTGCAACATTCTGCGGTAATAAAATTAATTTGTGAGCCACTGTCTAATAGACAGCGAATAAAATGCTCCTTACCAAATGAATCTCGAACTATTGCAGTAGCGGTTGACAACAAAATAGTAGTATTCGTATTACATTGCGGCTTTGATACGCGGGAGTTCGAGTCGTAAAAGATCGACGCAGCAATGGATGCATTACATTGCGGGGCGCTCTGAGCGGTGGCGGCGAGCGGCGCGGCGGCGGCGTGAGCATCTTGCTCGCTCGAAGCCGTGGAGTTTGAACCCGATTGTGTACGTGCGGTATCATCAACACCGTTCGATAATACAGTCGCGTGCGATTCGCGATTAAAGTGTAAAAGCGTATGATGTTTATTTTTACAAGATTTACATCTAGATTCAGACTGACAGACTCTGGCCTTATGTTTAATACTTAAACAGTTAGTACATGCATCGTTTTGCTTCACCGATTTGAAACGATCACTTGGTGTCATTTTAGAAAAGGCAGGACATTTAAATAAATGTTCATGAACAAAGCTATCACACAAACATTTAGCGGATTTATCAATTACAGTGTAAGATTGCGGTTGCGGAGTTTTGGACGTTTTTTTATTTACAGGATTGTTGTTAGACTGAGTGAAACTCAAGCTGTTTAAAGCTTTAGTATTTTGTAAAATGCGAGATTGATTTTTAATGAACTGTACTAAATTGTCGAATTTAGGAATTTCGTCTTTTGAGTTCATTTCAAAAAGTCGACCGGTTTCAGAATCAACCTTTTTTATAGCGACATGGAAAAAAATCAAATCTGATAAATCATTTATTTTAAGGTTTTTTAATGCGTTTGCAGCGGAAACAAAATTATCAGAAAAGGATTCGAAATTTTGAATAGATGCGGTATTAAAAGATTTATGTTCAAACATCCGATTAAGGTAACTAGAAGCCAACATACGTTTGTCTTCGTACTTGTTTATGAGTGAATTAAAAATTAATTGGTAGTTATCGCCATTAGGGCAAACTCCTGAGAACGCGGTTTGAGCCTTATCTTTCAATTTCCCCATCAAATAATATAATTTCTCCGAATCAGTCAATGTATTATTTTCGTGTACCGTGCTTTTAAAATTAGCATAGAACAGGGGCCAGTTACGAATATCGCCATCGAATGACATAATTTCAATGGGAGGCAAGCGAACTGTTTGCTTATTGACACCACTACCACTAGAAGTAGGAGCCGATGTGGCTGATGATTTTGAGTAACTTGAATAATTATATTTAACGCAGCAATATAATTCCTCAAAACTAATCCACGACTGATCATCAATATTATTTTCCGGGTCTTGTCTTAGAAGAAGCGAGTTATATTTATTAAATGCCTCGAGGAACTCGGTGCGCAACGCATCAACATTGACACACGCACACAAGAACTTCTCTACCGGTTCCATACCGGACTTCATTTTTTCCATTAAATCGTAAATGATTTGCATGCGGGCAAAAATCATATTACGACATGACAGTGCTATTTGAATCGCGGATTCTATCTGATCATCCGAATCAATGGTCACTTTCTTAGGCATTTTCGATATTTTTGTAGGTTTTTATAATAGCTAAAATAAATCACAAACTTCAACGAGTTGCGCGCGGTGCGGGATTGGTAGGTGGTACCTACGAATATAGTACCGAACGATAGCGAAGCGAGCGAGCGGTAGATTTTGCTTCTACCTACGTATATTAAAATATTAAGTTGAGCGGGATGCGAAATACCTGTGAATGTACGCAATGACAAGTAGGTACTGTAATAAATTAATAAATGAAAGCGGTTTAGTATAAGAGTATAAGGAACGAAGATTGAAATGAAATATAGTTGCGGGATGATGATATACGGATATAATATTGATATCCGTTATCAAGAGGATAAAGAAAAATAGGTATCCGTGATCATGGGACCAAAACTGTTGGATATCTGTGATCGTAGGACCAAAAACTGTTGGATATCCGTGATCGTAGGACCAAAAAATGTTGCGGCGGCCTAAAGCCTTGGGGTGAAAATCGAAATTTTCTTAGTGGACTGTATGAGGGGCGGTTCGGTGACACAAGTAGGTGTTTTGGTGGTGTGGGAAAATGATGATGGTACCTGCCTGGTGAGCTATGGCGACACGACGAGAAGGGTTTCCTTAGCCACGTGGCTGGCGCGTCCAGGATATCACGTACGGACGAGAATCTGCACTTTCCACAACACACATACACGCACTTGCACTGTTCAATAGCAATCTTCGTTCTTCGCGGTGAAAATATGAGTCCTTTTTCGACTTGGGATTAATTTTACCCACAGGCGTCGATGTTGGTTGAGAACTGGCGGATCTTCTTGGCGGCAGCGAATGCGCGCCATTGCGGATCTTCCTTCTCGCTCTCACTTAGGCATTATAAGGGTTGTGGAAGGGAGAAGGAAAGCGGAAGGAACTTTATGTTACACAGATACTAATTAATTAGAGTTGCCAGTAATTAGGCATGAAATATAAAACTAAAGAAAGTAATGGCGTTAACAATCACCAATACTCAACTCTTATGAATCCGGAGGAAATCTAACTTAGAGAGATGTATTGATGATTTTTATGGTTAAAATTATTTAAATACAATATTTCTTACTGTCGCGAATCTCATACACCCACACAACCTCATACAACCTTACACTGACCTGCAAATTGCAAAAAAACGCAAGTCAACTTGAATTTCGGCGGGCTATCTTAGCGCAATTGCCTTAATAGAAAGGGAGTGATTCCCATTTATTACTAAGACAATGGTTAGCTGGCCCTTCGAGCGCCATTTCTGAGCGTTTACTGGCTACTAAAACAATTAGCAGCAAGGAGCAACGAAAGCCGTTTGGAAATTGAGAAGATATCGTCTGGACCTCGTAGATAGGTTTGCTAGTGAAGTTAAATTGCGTTTTGAGACAATTGCCTTAGGGTTTAATTTAGGGTGTGAAAACTGTGAGTTACGAATTAATTTTGCTCTTCAATTCAATGGTTTATCCGGTTGGATGCCGTAATTACAGAAACAAATAAAGGTGAGCGTCCACTGGTCCGCGCCGGCCGCAGCACACGTACGGCACGCAACGGATTTCGGTTTGCTTTTTATGAATTCATATAGAACTGCGTCTGCGTCCACTACCGGTACCGCCCGAATTTTCATTTGTTCATACAAACAAACCAAAATCTGTTGCGTGCCGTGCGTGAGTGACGGCCGGCGCGGACCAGTGGACGTTCAGTTTTAAAAGCCATTATATGTCTCGCATAGATCTGCGTTTCCGGCACTCGAGTCGAATGTTTTGATTTCCCAATTGTTTTATATATTTTTAACACCATTTTTATTTTCCCATGTAATCATGCAGTTGCCTTGTTTTTACAACATTATCTTGTCTTAGCTATAACAGCAGTCAAACCAGTGGCACTGGATGATGGCGTCCCTGTGACTGCTTACAAATTATAAAAACAGCTTATATTTAGATAAATTAAATTTCCATTTCCAGCGGTACGTTATTATTGCGGCCCGTACGATAATGTAGTATGACATCAATTTCCTCGCAGTTTCCGTCAATATTAACGGAAATTCATATAAACGTTCAAACGTCACAAGCCATCGTACAGTGCCGCCATTCATTCATTCATTCATTTCAGTATAAGTGAAATAATTTGAAGTAAAATCAGCTTACTGAAATACCAAATAGCTATGTCGTTTAACTTTGTTTACCTAATAAGGATAAAATTACCTACTTATTAATAAAA
This sequence comes from Cosmia pyralina, assembly GCA_946251885.1. Lineage (NCBI taxonomy): Eukaryota > Metazoa > Arthropoda > Insecta > Lepidoptera > Noctuidae > Cosmia > Cosmia pyralina. The sequence continues at coordinate 5,722,047 of OX276347.1, read as the reverse complement.
TAATTGAAACTACAACAATATTTAAAACAATTTTCAAAACATCACCGCTATGAAATATGGGACAATGTATTAAATCAACCGACAGTTGAAGCCTAGTAATTGGCAATGATGTATCGCCGGCTGGATGTCGCTTCAGCTGTTGTTCATATCAAAATAAAACGCAATGGACTGTAAACCGCGAAATCCCGTTTTAAAAGCGAATGTCATTTGTTATCGCGGCATATTTCGGTTTGGTTCGATAGTTGGATAAATGTTTTGATTCGCTCTTGTTTTAGGCCTGGCGCGCACTACGATTTTATTTTTTGCGACACAATTTTAGAATCGCTAATCTGTCGCGGGGTGCGATTTTATTATCGCAGTGCGCGCGGGGCCATACAACTTCATAATAATATGCTGCAATTCACTTTTACGAAAATCTCGTCGACATTTTTCTCTTGTAACGCGCGCACTGCCATATATACCAATACGCTGCATTACTGCAACAAAATAATCGCGCGATAAACAGCCGTAGTGCTCGTCTTTATAGTGGTTTTAAATGAAAATGCAGTTTATTAGGTATAGCATAAACATAACCAGCCTATAATGTTCTCACTGCTGAGACACAGGCCTCCTCACTATGAGAGGGAGTGGACCGTAATCCACCACGCGGGCCCAGTGCGTGTTGGTAGATGTCACATGTTTTCGAATTTTTGGTTCTAGGACATGCCGGTTTCCTCACGATGTTTTCCTTCACCGTTTTGAGAGCAGTGGTCATGAAATAGTTTACACAACGTAAAGCGTCTCTCTGGGTTCGAATTAGGTATATTCGACCTCATAATTGCTTTACCACTTTTGACAATAATTCACAGTAAATTGAAACTTCACTCATCATCATTATCATCACCATTCTCTTGCCCTTAACCCAATGTATTTGGGGTCGATGCAGCTTTCACTTCACAGTAAATTTAAACTTCACTAAGACGAAATTATCTAAATTAATGTCACTTATACAAATACAGGGCGTCATTTTAATCGTCTTTATCCATTATCATTCATCATTCATTCATTGTAATCATTATGAACAACTTTTACTATGGGACCAAACCTGAAACCAGGAAAAAAAAAATCAGCTGCTCCCTACATTTTGACGAGTTTGATGTAGATAACAGCAGATTTTTTTTTTTTTGTGATTTCAGGTTTGGTCCCATAGTAAAAGTTGTTCATAATGTTGAGTACAATAACCCCTAAAGAAGATAAAGACTATTAAAATTACACCCTGTATACCTTGTCGTTATAATAGGTATATGACGTGTAAGTGACGTTGAAGTGGTATCAAAAAAGTACGACGTCGAGTACAATAAAATTACAATAATTCTTTGATATAAAGAATCAAATAAAAATTGCTAGCGAAACTCCGCAGACATGATGAGTATCGATATCTTAACACGACAATATAAAAATGATTGATGATTTTTTGGGGTCAATGACCGCTGGTACTGTTGCTACTTGAAGTGTGAGTTGATAAAATCTGTTTTATCGTGTTAAGATATGGCTACCCATCACGTCTGCGGCGTTTCGCTAGCTAATTTAATTTGACCCTGTTTGTGAAGTAACAGTTACTTTGTTTCCGGGGGCACAAATAGGAAAAAAAAGTGTTATCTGTCCTGTAGGGGGACAGATACGAATTAATAAAGTTCGAACTGTCCCGTCGTTGCTAACAGGGGGACAGATCGAACTTTTTTTTCCGATCTGTCCCCCCGAGGGGACAAAGTGGGGGACTGATCGGAATAATTCCCAATTCTGCTCGAAAATCGTCAGTGAATATTGTGGTAGGTACGATTTTCACATAGTAACCACAATTTAGACAAAAGTTTTACTGAGTTAAGGTTTCTCTTATCCCTAAGCAGTAAAAGTTAGTGAAAGTTTAGAATATAATTTGCGTAGATTTACCTTTCTCATGAATGTTGGGGAGCTAGCTTTAAATTCAATCACATACAACTGGGAAACATAGCATGTCCTAGAACCGAAAATTTGAAGACATGTGACATGATCACGACCCGCTCCCTCTCACAGAGGCCTGTGGCCCAGCAGTGGGAACATAATAGGCTGATTATGCTGAATACAAATGAAAAACAATCGTTCTTGACTAACACCAACAATTTACTATCCCGTACCAATATCTGTAATAAATACTCTAACTAAATAAAACTTCCATAGAATCCTGCACTAGAAATCTTAAACGGAATATTTATCATATCAGACAATTTAAATCCCTTTCCATTTTCCTTGCCGTAACAAAATATCGAGACACGTCATTTCCGCGGGATCCCGCGAAGCCCGGGTTAGACCGTGGGGATCCCGTGGTCACGTGCGGGTTCCTGTGGTGTGTCGCCTCTCGAGTAGGGTTTTCAGTGTCGATATTATTTGTCTGTGGTTTGACTTTTGAGGTTAATAACAATAATAACCTAGGGTCGTTCTGTTTTTATGTATGGGTAGGTTTTGAACAATGCTGTGTGAGATGGTGTAAGGTCAGCAACATAAGTTGATTAACACTGATACTTTTACACATCATGTAAATTAATAGGTACAAAATGATTTGATTATCTCCTTTTTTCCTAAAATACCTAAGAGTCTTCTAGTAGATTTTTAAATTTTACTTCTGTTCCGATTTTAATTAAATATCTTGCTCAATAATTAAGATTTAAAAACCTGAAGTGTTAATTGACTTTTGTTGCTAACTGTACCGTGGTCCTAACATTTATTGATACAATTATGGCACCAGTAACCGCCAATTGTGGGGGGCTTGTGGCCAAGTAATAACAGGCGCAAGGGTCGAACGTTCAGGTTAAGCTACGCTTACCACGGTTGGTTGACCATCTTTACATGTCATAAGACCTCTCCGTGCCTCGGAAAGCACGTCAAACCGTTGGTCCCGGCTGTCATTCGTGGATCTTTGACAGTCGTTACGGGTCATCAGAAGCCCGAAAGTCTGACAGCCAGTCTTACCAAGGGGTATCGCATTACCCAGTAACTGGGTTGTGTTGGTCAGATAGGCAGTCACTCCATGTAAAATACTGGTATTCAGCTGCATCCGGTTAGACTGGAAGCTGACTCCAATATAGTTGGGAAAAGGCTAGGCAGATGATGTTGATATGGCCTAATAATACAGCGTGTACTAGAAATGTGTGATCAAATTTAAGGTTGTGGTACAGACCATCATACTGAAAACTTTCTCCATGAGACCAACATCGTATTCAAGAATAAATAATCAGCCGTCCCATACATGTGGGTCGATTAGGTTTTGGAAGTTTTGTATGGGACAGCTGATAATTTTTTCGCGATTTCGATGTTGGTGCCATCGAGAAAATTGTTCAATTTGATAGTATGTAACTCACCCTTAAATAAGACCACACCTTTCTGATATGCCTTGTAATGGTATTCTAAGATGGCGACGCAACGCGATCCTATGTTTTGTACCTATTTCAAACAATTGATATTATTGTTAAGTAGGTATATTTGACCTCGTAATTGCTATATCACCCTAATGTTGAATGCCACTCGCACGTAATAAAGCGACAAAATCTATTTGTCAATACGAGTATGACAGCCCAGAATACCTACATAATAGTACAAGTGAATCTTCTGTAGATTCACTCAAAATCATTTAAATAAATAGCTACTCTTGCTACGACACAATAAAGTGCAATTCAGGTCGCACAGCGTTAATAACCTACAGTTATATTCACCTAGAAGTTGCCTCTCTTTATAACGCGTAACTCTTATACCTACTCGTTAGGGTTATCTTCTTGTAAGACGCGGTGCATGAGTGAGTATCAGTGAGTGAGTAGTAGTGTGAACTAACGTGGCAAGTCGAGCCCACCGCGTAGTTGTAACTTCGTACCTATAATGCGACAGATAATTTCAACCCTCTATTTATTGGAAATTGTTGTCAAAATTGGTAATGGTATTCCGAGGTCGACTATAATTTATTTTGTTTATTTATTTATATTTTGACTGGTATGTTCCAAATCTAGGACAAAGAAAAATCTTGTTTTAGGTAGGTACCTGAGTGAACTTGCGCAGGTAAATCCCAATTTAAGCCATAGTTGCCTACAAAGCCTTCGTTTAGGATAAATAATGTACAAAACCATTCCTCGCTCGACTTAGCATATTAAACAGTTGTTAAAATTGTTCCTAAATCTTGCCCCGTTTTGGTCCAGATACATTTATATTTATTATTTTATAAAATATTTCAGTACCTAGATATCTCAAGGGTGAAGACCGCTATTAGTTGGAAATAAAAAACATAAGCTTGATGCTTATGTTTTTTTTTTATTGTTTTATGCTTATGTTTTTTTTGATAATTCTTTTTTCTTTGATAAACAAAAGAATTATCAACGTTATTGTAGTAACTTAATTTAAACTTGTAAATGGTGAGATAGAAATGCTCACGATAAATAAATGTTCAGGAAAATTGCAAATAGCAGTCCGCGATGTAGACCAACATCTTAAACGCTCGAGAAGGTTCCTCAAACTTACTAAGCTAGCATCAACTTACCAAGTTCTACTAATAAATAACACAAAAACATAAAAGCTAATTAATGACTGTTGTACACATGTGTACACATGGCTACATATCAAGCTATACATTTTCAATATAAGCTGACCTCTAATTGTACGGAAATCCTATACAATGCGAGATCAACTTATACTGGAAATGTACCTATAGCTTGATATGTAGCCGTGTGTACCAAGTAGTTTGGGCACGTTTCGTCACACGTTCGGGCCGGGTGCGAGCGCGAGATAGCCGCCACGCATCGCTGCCTGGCTTCGTTACAACATAAGAGCGCTGGAAATGGTAACAAGACAAGCAAGACTGCAATTTTCTTTGAATAAGATAAAAATTACTGGTGGAGAAGCACGTGGTTGAATAATAACAGCCGCACGGGTCGATCCATCAGGTTAAGCTATGCTTGCCGCGGTTGGTCCGTGGATGGGTGACCATCTTTACATACACATACCGAGACTCCTCCATGCCTCGGAAAGCACGCTAAGCCGTTGGTCCCGGCTGTCATTCGTGGATCTTTGATACTCGCTACGGGTCGTCAGAAGCCCGAAAGTCTGACAGCCGGTCTTACCAAGGGGTATCGTATTACCCAGTAATTGGGTTGTGGAGGTCAGATAGGCAGTCGCTCCATATAAAATTCTGGTATTCAGCTGCATCCAGTTAGACTGGAAGCCGACCCCAACGTAGTTGGGAAAAGGCTAGAGCAGATTGATCGAAGATAAAAATAAGTGTTGCTTACAAAGGAAATGAAAGGGCAACGTTGGAGTTTGAAGCTCATTATATTCTTCTTACGAGCTATACGAGAATAAAACTCATCAACATATGCCTAGCCTTTTCCCAACTATGTTGGGGTCAGCTTCCAGTCTAACCGAACGCAGCTGCAGCTGAATACCAGTTTTTATCTAACCTCCATAACCCAGTTACTGGGTACTACGATAAGAACCCCTTGGTAAGACTGGTTATCAGACTTTCGGGCGTCTGAGGACCCGTAACGACTGTCAAAGATCCACGAATGACAGCCGGGACCAACGGCTTAACGTGCTTTCCGAGCCACGGAAGGGTCTTGGTATGTGAATACGGTCACCCCATCTGCGGACCAACCGCGGCAAACGTAGCTTAACTTGATCGACCAACCCGTGCCGCTTTTATTACTTAGTCACAAGCCCCACTCCTGTCGTTCTCAAAACGTAAGAGTCAATCTTTTATCTTCCACCAATTTTGCTCACTAAGCCGACCTCCGCACGGACGTAAAAATATCGCGCCGGGTTTTTTCGCGCACTGGATTTTCAACTCTTGTTGTTGAGCTGAGCTTCGAGAATCCAACCTAACAACAACAGAGTACATCCCAGCGAGTAGAAAAAACACAATGCTGGATTTTCAACTCTCGGCGCTAAGCAGAGCGCTGAAAATCCAGTACGCGAAACAAAATCGCCGCGATATTTTTACGTCCGTGCGAACGTCGGCTTTCTGTCTTATAAAGTTAGGGCTAAGCTAAGGGTGCACTGTGGGTATTGTGGGTACAGCGAAAAACCTAGTTATTTCGCTGTACACAAAAACAGTCACGAAAAAAAGTATCTAATACACATTAATTCGGTGTTGCCTAATAATAACTACTTTCACAACTTTAAAAAATAAAAAAATCGCATTCTATTAAAATCAGCTTTCAGAAGGGGAAGTTAATTAAATTAATCACGCTTAGTTCATTTTGAAATGCAAAATTAAAAGCCTGCAAAAAGCCAAAGATAATAAGGAAAAATCTTGTGAAATACAGTTTCGGGATGAGTATCATAAAACCCGCGGACCGCCGCTGAAACGAAAATCTTTACCTTCACTCGTTAGAAGGGGTTCAAACACAGTTACTTTTAATTAATTGCAAACATTTAATTAGGATGTCTGAAGAAAAGTTTCACTTTTTTTGAACTTTTAAGCAGGTGCTCGAAAATGGTGGTGCGGTAAGCAATAATATTTAGCAGGATCATCTGAAATGTAATAAGGGTTCCCGCCATGTTTCCATCGATGTAAAAATGGTAACAAAGGCACTATTTTTCTGTGACTCTATAGATAGGATAAGTATTCCTACTAGGGTTCCTACATCTTCGTCAACATCCATCTAGCTAGCGTTTCCGCAACTATGTTTGGGTCGGCTCAGGAACATATCTCCTGCTAACACACTCCTGACTCCTTTAATCGATCCACCGTGCATTTTTTTTTTAATAAATCATCAAAATATTGATAAGTTAGGGAAAAGTTTTTATGCAGTTTTGAAGCTGACACTGGCCATCATTTCGGTATCACCATTGTTCCAAATTTGAATTCACGAATTTGATAAAGAAAAGAAAATCGGAGTGCGGTCGCTCTAAGAAGCAACAAGCTCTGATTAGAGCATCTACAAGTCAATAGTTTTTTTGCTTTGTTTTGCATAAAAAGAGTATCAAAATTGTTTTTCCTTATTTTGTAATCCATTCTAACCCTTTCAGTCTTGACTTTTTTGAATTTCTTGTACGGATTTAGGTAAATTATGATAAATATAATTATAATGGAAAATACATGTAATAAAATTTTATTTTTTTTGTTGACTTGTTATGTCAACAAACGAATACAACCGTTTTTATCTGTACGAATGAATAAAAGGTATACTTTTATATTTTATGTCTACAATTGTGGACGCCAGGTCTGCAAGGGTTAACGTTCAAATTATGGATACAGTCTGGGCTTAGAAAGCAAAACGTAAGTGCAAAAACTTGATGTAGACCGTACTGCCGTTCAAAGAATTTACCGTCGATACCTGGAGACTGGCGGCTTTGTGCGCCGTCCAGGAGGACCACGAAACTGGATTCTACTAAGTACTACAGCACCACTCGGTCGGTTTATCTTTACCACCAGCCTGCGTAATTGTTACCTGACCTCAGTACAGGTCCAAGAACAGATTCGAGATTTTCATAAACTGACTGTTTGCGCTCGAACTGTTAGAAGGAGACTGAAACTTCATGAGCCAGCCAAAGGTGACACGAGCTCATAGAATGGCGCGCCTACAGTTTGCTGGATGACTTACCCTAGGTAATCTAGACATAGTCCTTGACATCTTCGAGAAGCGTTCCTTCGTTGTGGATTGGTCTCGGCAAGACGTGTGAATTGTACATGACTTTCGTTTTGTCCAAATGGCTCCGTTTAGGCTATGCAGCATCTGGTCTAACTGTTTCAGCGTCTCTGCCATTACAACAATGTCTTCGGCAAAGCGAAGGTATGAGATGTAATCATCGTTCACGTTGAGGAACCCTTGCAGTCCAGTCTAGGAAATAGTCTTTTCTTAATGGCTGTTGTGTTGTGATGATGACATGAGATTTTTTACAATGTATAACTGAATTATTGCACACTAGCCGTTGCCCGCGGCTTCGCCCGCGTGGATGTCGGAAATTATCCCACGGGAACCTACTACCGGAATAAAAAGTATCCTATGTGTTAATCCAAATTACAAGCTATCTGTGTGCCAAATTTCATCCAAATCCGTACAGCCGTTTTTGCGTGATTGAGTAACAAACATCCAAACATCTTCACAAATTTTCAGATTTATAATATTAGTAGGATTATGACAGTGGTTTGTTGAGAAACGTTTACTGAATCAATTTCTGTCATTTTTAATATCAGGTGATTTTTTATCCCAATAATAATTAAAACTACGTAAATTACAGTCACACTTCCGCTGTACAGTCAAAACAAACCAAAATGTACTAAGTGCCTACTATGCTAGACTCTTATAAGTATGAGTGCGAAGTTTTGTAATGTGACTACAATTTTCTCCTACAACCAGTATAACTAATTTAATAAATAAACAATGTTTTAGACATAATAGTAAAAATTCAGTATGTATAGCATTCAGTATGTGTAGTATGTATTATGATTTTAACATAATATTCTAATTAGGTTGTTTGGTGGTGTGTGTTAATAGGGATGATGACTAAAAATTTTTCTTTTGTCCGTCATGTATATTATTAGAAAATATTGGACACGTATTTTTTCTTTTTTTACAAAATCAAAAGATTACGGCGATACATAGAGTTAAAACATCGCGTGACGTCACGTGTAGCTAGATTTTGTACGTACAAGTGACGTAGCGAGCCCCCACTCCCCAACTTTAATGCGTGTTATATAAGACATTTTCTAATTATATGATAAAGCAAAAAATACGTGTCTAATATTTTGTTATTATCTGACTGGCGGACTAAATAGAATTTCTTTATTTTTACCCAGGTATCATCCCTATTCCGGGACATGTTGTATACGTGCAAGACTTCCAGATAGTAATTACTTACGGAACTTGGAAACTTAATACGAGTAATTTCTTATTTAATACTCTGGCTTTTCCTAAATTTACTCTATAGTAAAGTTTTGACTTCAGACTAATAGTGAGTTTTCTTCGTTCATCTAGCATCTCTATAGCTGGGTAGTGATGGTCGTACTTCGTTTACATAGCGGCACAGTCGACGGTAATTAAAATGCTGTTGTGTGTCAAATGTGAGTTTTGTGTTATTTCAGCCGCCGAGACAACCTCATGTGGTAATTTGCACGTTATGAGGACTTTTATTGAAACTTAAGGTAACATTATGGTCCCTTCATCCATAGCTAATAGTCCCCTTGAAAAAATACTTCATAACTTTTCTTTTCATAACTGTGCAGTCTGCGAGAAACCCTATTTCATTGGGATACAATATTCCGACTACTGAGACTATCAGCAATTTAACGTCCGAATACTAAATGAAATACAAATAAAAAGTTATGCAGCTGAAATATGTTTCTCCAAAACTGCAAATATAAACGTATGTTGCCCCGAGTCATCCAGACGTCTCATTTTGATGGAAATCTCGCTGCGGTGGGTTTTCATTTTCACAGAAACATTACTTTAGAAAATGTCACATATATGCGTTACTTATTTCTTGAAATGTATAAATTCATACCTATTTATTAAAATCTTGTACTTTATTACTGCCACTCACACACATTTGATGGTGGCTCCGTAACCTTCAAAAAACGAAGAGATTTTGGATAAGTAATTAATGAGTACTTCAAAAATGAGTCGTAGGTGACAAAAAATCACTTGCACCTTTGAAGCCGCAATCAACGTGGCCACTTACTGGACCCAAAAAATATAAAAACAACGAAAAAGACTACCATCGACACGAAAAGTTAAAGAAAAAGGTGATAAAAGTATTAATGTCGATAAAAGCACTATGTTGTAGTTTTATATATCTCAGATACACAATATAAAGACTCTTTTTGAAACAATACCGGACAACAAATAAAAGAAATTTTAAGTCAGAATCGATGCTAGAGAGATTATAAAAACTTTTTTACAAAAAAATACAACCGACTTCCAAAAACAACACTACAAAGTGAAAAATAACTTTAATTTCGCAAGTCGGTGTTTGGCTAAATGTATTTTCGTTTTTTGCCACCGACTTCCGAAATTAAAGTTATTTTTCACTTTGTAGTGTTGTTTTTGGAAGTCGGTTGTATTTTTTTGTAAAAAAGTTTTTATTTTTCACTTTTTAGTTGTGGTACCTACCCCACACAAATTCTAATACCACTATCTGCAAAAGAAACTAGAACATCATCCATATAAAAGTGGGGAAAAAATACGTATTATTGAAGCTAACTCAAAAACTACCCAAGCAAAGTTAATCAATTTTATATGGGACCAACTGTGAGGGTGGAACATACATAAAAAAAAAAAAAAAAAAAAAAAGGTTCCGATGAATCGAGAACCTCCTCCTTTTTGAAGTCGGTTAAAAAGGAATATCGCGAGAAGACCCGTTCTTAGTTTTGTTTATAATTTGTGCAAATCGCGAAAGTTTAAAAAGTTTTACTGTTATTTCTATAAATAAGTTTTTATGAGAAATAAAGTTCTTTAAACCCAACCCACTTATCGACAGTTTACATTCGTGCGAGATATATTATACACTAACGGTGTTTACAATCATACGCTGACATATCCATCACTCATAATCACATTCATCATCAGCGTCATTGTTCAATAGATTTGTTTCCTCCACTGCTTAATAGAAGCACTCCCCCCTATTTGTCATGATTCCCTGTTCTGAGTGAACTATAAGAGTAATATTATCTTCAATAATATATCCAGCCTTCAATTATGACTAAACTCTCTCTCTCTCTCTCTCTCTCTCTCTCTCTCTCTGAAAATGTATCTGTAAACCCGAACCTCATCTATCACATTGGCACAGAAGCCATTTATCAAGATAGTATATATACAGCATTCGACCTTTGACCCCACTTTTGAAGACAAAGACGGAATACCAATGGGATACAAGATTAGTCTTTGGAAAGCAGTCGCAAGAAATTACTAGTTAGTATGGTAATTTCTGTAGGAAGGGTTACGGGTGCCTTCTTTGAGTTGCCTTAAATTATTTAGGCCTTTCGTTTTTTTCTTTGACAATATTAGGTATCTGAGTTTAATGTTAGGATGGTTCAAAATACATAACAGTAAATAAGGGTTTCGTTTCTGTAACTACGTTTCATTTTCATACAATATTTTCTAAACTCAATTAATCTGCCTAGCCTTTTCCTAACTATGTTAGGGTCGGCTTCTAGTCTAACCGGATGCAGCTGAATACCAGTATTTAACATGGAACGACTGCCTATCTGACCTCCACAACCCATTAACTGGGTAATACGATACCCCTTGGTACAACTGGTCTGACGACCTGTAACGACTGTCAAAGATCCACGAATGACAGCCGGGACCAACGGCTTAACGTGCTTTCCGAGGCACGGAGGAGTCTTGATATGTAAAGATGGTCACCCATCCACGGATCGACCCCGGCAAGCGTAGCTTTAGCTGATGGATCGACCCGTGCGATTGTTATTACTTAGTTAGCCACGAGCTCCTCCATATATATTTTCTAAACTTATTCGTGTAAATTAGTTTTTGTAATTGCAATGATAATATATGGTGTGACTTATATGTATAACGCACAACCTATTAAGGGGTCATTGTACTCATCATTATGAACAACTTTTACTATATAATAATAAAAAAATATTTTTTAGAAAATATTTTTTTATTATTAACGTTGTTGTGATGGAGCAACGTTAATAATAAAAAAATATTTTCTTGGTATAGAACTCACACCACGTACAATATCAGGTGAAATGACTCCACGGACCCGATTCACACCGCGCTCTCGTGAGCGGCTACGGGACCAAACATGAAATCGCGAAAAAAAATCATCTGTTCCGTACATTTATGTTCGCTTATCTCGTTAAAATTTAGGGAAAAGCAGATTTTTTATCGCGATTTCAGGTTAAATTACAATAATCCCAGAAGTTGTGCGTTATTTAAGTTATACCTTTTTCATAGAAGTTGTAAATTAACGTGCTTCTCATTGAAATCTAAAGATGTTAGTCAAGAATCTTTCGTAAGTACGTCTAATTTATAAAGTTGTATTTTAATTATCGTTGAAGATCTAAAAGAAATTCTTAGTTCAGATAATACTCTATTTAAAATAAGATTAGACTTTTATACAAACCTTTTTTACAGTCCGTTCAACCGATTTTGACTTCTATTCCGTAGGCTTGAGGATAGCATTAAAGGCAAAAAAGTGGTTATAATACCAACTTTTTACTGCAGCTGTGATTTGTCATGGCGCCAACGCAATAGAAGTCAATATCGGTTGAACGGATTGTAAAAAAGGTTTGTTTAAAAAGGTTTGTTTTTTTACAATCCGTTATTGCTATTGTAAATGGACTATAGCTGGCACAAACCGAATCAATGTATCACGTAATCCTTGAAGATAATTACAAGAAGGAAGCCGACAGAGCGACACAATGTTCTCCTGTAACGTACTTATGTAATGCGACATATGACACAAAAGGTCTGACGCAAATACAATGTGTAACAGTATTATTAGGGTCGGGATAAAAGTCAAGTCCATCTTTCGTAATAGGGTTTTATGCGATTCCTAGAAAACCTGGATGGTGCTGATACGTGTGTAGATAGGTATTGTGCTTTTTTAACCGACGTAACAAAGGAGGAGGTTCTCAAGTCGACACGTATATTTTTGTTATTTTTTTTTTTGTTTTTGACCATGCGTAACTTTTTACAGAGTTGTCCGATTTGAAAGATTCTTGTTTTATTTGGGAGGGTATCGAAGTTGGTCCCATGTAAAATGTAGGTATTTACTTTGCGAGGGTAGTTTTTGAGTTAGCTTCAATAACAATTTTTTTTTCTACTATTTATGTCGATGATGTTCTCATTTCTTTTGCAGGTAGTGGTATTTGAATTTGTGTGGGGTAGTACCACAACTACAAAGAGAAATAAAAAACTTTTTTACAAAAAAAAATACAACCGACTTCCAAAACCAACAACTACAGAGTGAGAAATAACTTTCATTTTGGAAGTCGGTGTCTGGTTAAATGTATTTTAATTTTTTGCCACCGACTTCCAAAAATTAAAGTTGTTTTTTTTTTCTCGAATAAAACAAAAAATGTTTAAATCGGACGACTGTAAAAAGTTGCGCGTGGTCATACATAACTGAGAACCTCCTCCTTTTTTATCGCCGGTTAAAAACCAAAGACACCGACTACCGAATTCAAAGTTATTTTTCACTTCGTAGTGTTTTTTTTTGGAAGTAGGTTGTTTTTTTATTGTAAAAAGTTTTTCTGACTAAGATTGTTTTAGATGGTCAGAAATATAATTTAGAAGCTTCTATGCTATTACCAAGAATTTGGAGATGATGCAAAACCTATCTGAAAACCACAAAGAAAAGTCGTTTAACCCAGCTGCTTCTTTCAGCCATATGAGTGTTTTGTTATTGACCATGGAAAATGTTTACTTATTTTACCACGAATCCTCGTGCAAATTGGAGTCTTTTATGTAGCCCATTCTATCCTCAAACCGCATGCATGGTTTGTCTGTCTTTGCCGTTACTATTTAGTACCTAAACACGACACGAACTCAACTAGAAACAAACTCGTAAAGACAAAATTAACAAAGGGTAACTGTCACCATTCACATTCAGCATATCCTTGCAAATGTTCTATGCCTACGCATTACCCAAAACAAAAGCAATCACTTAAACATGCAAACACACACTTTGACACCTAGGTTCAAGTCTTCTACTCCTGATATCCCACCGTGACGGATACTCACTGATTAAATACAGGAATAGGACTCTACTATGTAAATTCTCATCTGCTACCGAAGTGCCACCGACAGCCAAATATGCTAATTGGAGCACCTACCTTGGAAATGTAAATCAATGTTTTTTGGTGAAGAATGGATGTGATTCGAGTATCTTGATGGTTAATGTTGCTGTTATTTAGGGTAGATAGATGTTGTCCATATTTAGTATGTTTAGTAAGTTTAAGTTAATTGTCACCTTAAGGGGAATAACACGTGCCACAATCACACCACATCGCAGCGACAAATTGTGGGCAAGAAATGGTTACGTGTGAACCATGCCGCTGCAACTACTAAAATCAAAATCAAAGTATTTTATTTCACATGGGCACTTATGAAACGTCAAAAGCTAGGGGCACGGTTCTTGGTTTTTGCAGTTGCGTTGTTGCTATGGGGTTACGTTGTGGCTGGTGTCGCTGCAACTTCTTGCTGTTGCTTTGTTGTTGTCGCTGTCGTTCATACTCTGGGTCACCAGTATAGAGGAATGAGGAACAGGGTGTAAAGTTCACTCATACTCATAGAAAAGGGAGGATCCTCCGACCAGACGGGTGTTGTGTCTGGTGGGCAACTGCCCGACAATTGATGTCAGGACGTTGTATGTGTGCTAGTCGCGCGGTAAACTCTGATTGCGCGATGCAGGATTTTGCGTGACGACAGTGCAGTGTGATGCGTAGTTCGCATGTGGCGATGTAGATGCCGCCACACTTTGCGTTATCGCTAGTTGTTGCAATGAGGTTACGATGTGGCTAGTATTTGTGTTCTAGACAGGTCGTTATGTTTGCGATGTGGTTGCGTTGTGGCTGCGACATGGCCTTGCTGTGGTTGGTATCACCCACGGTTGATTTTGACGGCAAAATGTTATCCGTGTGAATAGACTATTCATTTTCATACAATCAGCACCCGCCCGTACAATTTGTTCTATTTATTTTATGTCAAACCAATTTGTTATCATTAAAAATAAGCTTTTGCGTATAAAAATAGATTGCCCTCAGTAATATTCAAATGAAAAGGCTACCGGTAAAATAACACGTCATCAGTTTAATTACAAATGTTTTGTAACTCGCATCGCATTGCACCCGCGGGCATCGTTAGCTTATTTTAATAATTGCACTAGTGATTACTACTGTATTCGTGTTCAGCATTAGTTTGGTTGCAAAAATAGGTGAATTGCAATTTAAAAACAAATTGTATGTGGTTTTTAAGCCACTGAAACTGGCTTCTTGGTTAGTAGAGATGCAAACATTAAGTCTCACTAGAGCTAGTTAGGAAAGTAAATATCATGTCTTATTTTCTCTACATAGTATAAAGCTACGGCTTCCTAGGAAAGCGGTTGCGTCATATTATTGCGACCTTTATGAAAATCTGTAATTTTCACCAGTATTTGACATCCTAACCAACGGTGCTCAAACTTGGTCCCTGACCGAGTCTCAAAAGTCCAAACTCAAGGTTGACCAAAGACGACGAAGCGTAGTGTGTTAGATATTAACTTCTCAAAAGTCTGACATACACCAAGTGAACATAAGATAAAACTTTATATAATATGGATATAAACGTATATCATTTACGTAAAATACCGTCATCCAATGGCGACCGCGGGCTTACAGTTAGTTGTGAAACCTATGGGGTTCGGTTGACATTCGAGCACACATTGACAAGATTCTATGAGAAGTTCATAAGTATATAAACGACATTAACTCAGCGACTGAATACGTAATACCACGATACGCTCCAAAACTGGAATCACCGTTGCAAGTCGGCTAAGCTGAAGTGGGATTAGGCGGGCCATGTGTGTAGGATGCATCGGGACTGATGGGCCAGAGTCGTCATGCAGTGGGATCCAGAAGACGGGCGTCGTCGCCGAGGGAGGCCGCGGAAACGCGTGATAACTTATAGGCGTTTATGGAAGAATAGCCGGAGAAAGCAACATACAGGGAAGAGACGAAAGCTAAAAGCTGTGGGAGAGACCTTTACCCAGCAGAAGGACAATAAAAGTTGACAAAATAAAAAAAAAACCTCAACATCCGTTATTGTGTTACCGTTTTCTTAAGAAACCAAAGCTTAACAGTGATTAAATTTTCACAGCACAATAACCATTTATTGTCTGCCTTTTAATCCCCGGATCACTTAACAAACATTACAGCACATAACAGCTACAATATTTCACCAAAAGAACTTAAGAACAGCACAAAAGTCTTAACTAAACCCTTTCTAAAATCTCAAGATGAGAACGGTAATGACACGGAGTCTTAATAACAATATATTCCCGCCATTATCCCGTTCTCAGGCGACAAAACAAGCCTTAATTATTAACATTTAACATAATATTGCGTGTTACGATTCAAAATAAGGTGCGGTTTCAACACCGCGACAAAACCACCGCAACGCAATGGTTTGTCACGAACGAATAAAGAACAGATTTTGAATTCATTTAAAATTCGTGGTTTGAAATAACATAACATCACGCCTGTAATCCCCGAAGGGTTGGGCAGAGGTGCACCTATAGTACACCCACATTTCGCCATTATGTTTTAGTCCCATATAATAGGGGACGAGCCTAATAATAGCCTAATAATAATTGCCATCAACTGGGAGCAAATCCAGACTCCGGGCTGCTACTGAGAAATTCCAGATAAAAAATCCAATAACACTTAGTTTGACCTGGGAATCGAACCCAGGACCTCATGCTCAATAGAGCGCGACCACTAGACTAATCAAAATATAGTCAGATGAGGTGGTCTAAAATTGATACCTACTTAAATTTGTGTTTTTTCAGATAGCTACTCCATAATTTATTTGCATTCCACAATGTGTACGTAGGTGTTAACTTAAAATTATATTTGTGATCATTATGGACCCTATCGGGCACAGCAAAATAGTAGGAGAGAGGAAGCTTTGAAAAACTTAGTGTACCATTGACTAACGAATTATCACTGTGCCTAATAGTTTATTTTAATTTGTCAGAATGAGTATCGAGAACTGATGTGAGAGATCTTGTGCGTACATTTTACTTTTACAATTTAAAACTAATGTTAGAACCAACAAGCACTCTTTGAATTCTAAATTTTATATCAACAATACATTGACTGCCAACTCAGCATAAACCTACACTGACTCCCAAAGAAAAAGGGCTTGAATACAAATTAACACAATTACGTTGACTCGCAGTCGCATTATCATTTTATTTGTCGCTTTAACAATATGCACCCTTAACACGAACGACATTCCCTTTGTATTGCCGACACGGTATTCCACATTAAGTAAACGTTTTGAATTAATTTTAGTAACAACGAAAACCGATGGAGAGACAATTATTAAAGGGGAACTCGGAATTCTAGCAGGACCGGTTGAGATGTGGTTTGTAGTATCAATATTGTTTTGATCGGAGCTAAGTTTCGACGGTTGTGTTTGCTTTGAAGATTCGTGTGAGAATGTAGGAAACTAGTAAGCTAGTATACAAGTAGAAGCTTAGGAGTTACTCCGACGTATTTTCACATACATACATACATTACATTGCATTTGCATATCATACATTGCATTTCTTTGAATGTGAATAGAAAAAATCAATTGACGTAAGAATCATCAAAATCAGCTCACGCGTTTGGTCTCTAGAGCAATATAGGAGATTACGGGAGCGAAAAATCGATCTAGCTAGGTCTCATATCTGGGGAAATCGCGTTTTTTCTATTTTCACCCGAGCACAGATCGGTCAACCAGGTAGGTACTAAATAATATCAAAGCTGATAAACACATTACCCTCCTTTGCGTCGCGCAGTCGGGTAGTAAAATAAAAATTTGTTACTTAAGCAAGTTTTCGCGCTTAATAAATCAAGTAAATCTAAGTTAGATTAACGTGCTTTTGATAGCTGCTTTAATCAAAATGGAGCAAAAAATATAATATATGAAAGGGATGAAGTGTGTAATCGAAATTGCGTCTGGATCATTGGTCTGGCAGTCATAACAGGCATAACCTCTATCGGTACTCAATTCTTTAATCCAGTCAAATTCTTCAATGTTTATATATTCAAACTATGTGATTAAGGTGATTGCATACCTTTTTTACCCGACTACGGCGAAGCAAAAAGGAAGGTTATGATTTTGACCGGTATGTATGTATGTATGTATGTGTCATAACTTCTAAACTTCTTATCATAATTTGACAAATGAGGTATCGTTAGAAGCGTCTTGGCCGTCCGCTGGTTATAGGCTATATGACGTCATATAAAATTGAATATGGCGCCCTCTAGAGGACATAAAGTCATGAACTAAAAAAAAAATTGATTATGCCGTGTGGGGTATCAAATGAAAGGGCTTAATTAGCGTATTACAAAAATATATATATAGTTAGCTATTGCTCGCGGCTTTGCTTGCATGCACCCGATAATAGGGAATAATTTCTAAAATCACGCCTCAGATGTTAGCCAAACATATTTTCTCTCCAAACCTACCCAAAATACATAATTATAATTTTATAATAATTATTCTTCTTTGAACATGTAAAGTGGCTCTGCAAATACTTTATCACGAAATTATAACCCCAAAATAATTAAAATAAAAAGTAAGTTTAAAAACTAAAACCCGACTACTGAAAAATTACGCTCTAAAAATATGAAACAAGAAAATATTCTCATCAGAAATTAGAAAAAGACAGACAAATATAAAAATCCGGAGTCGCACATAATCTGTTTGATTCATGCCCTAACATGACGTGAGACTCCGGATTTTTAATTTGTCTGTCTTTTTCTCATTTCAGATGAGAATAGTTTCTTGTTTCATATTTTTTATAGCGTTATTTTCAGCAGTCGGGTGTTAGTTTTTAAACTTACTTTTTCATCATCAGCCCTCACCTCTCTTGGCTCTAACATCGTGCATACCATCCATAGGTCTTTTCGTCTGTATTTTTTCTCATACCCATCCTCATCCACATTCATACTTATATCATTTTTCTTGTCACATTGTCCCAAACATTAACATTTACATCAGCTACCTATCGTTTCTTGAACAAACTTGTTGCGACCTGACCAAAATATCCTAATGTTTGCTTTCTATGCGAATGCTTGGTTCTACTGGAATTAGTATGCAATGTCCAGGAATAAATATTTGCTCTGATTCTGGGGGTAGTGTTTGCTTACCAGATACGTGCTTAGCTGTTGTGTGTAAAGTCCTTACGTGGGTCAGTTCAAGGTGAATGTAATTGTAATTCTTGCTCTAATATGATGTTGGGACTCCTAACTAATATTATAAATGTTCCGCTTTCATGCTAAAACCGTTGAACGGATTTGGATGAAATTTGGCACGTGGGTATACCATGACCTAGATTATGTAGGATACTTTGGATTAGAACGCAACGTTGTAAGGCCTCCCACAAGGTGGACCGACGACCTTGTGAAGGCCGCAGGAAGTCGCTGGATGCGGGAAGCACAGAACAGGTCGAAGTAGTCTTTCAGCTGAAATAATGAGTACGTTCCCATGGGTTAATTTCCGACATCCACGCTGACGAAGCCGCGGGCAAAAGCTAGTTGAGTATATTCCCAATTTTAAGAAGGTATTTCAGCTAAGCTAATGAATACTTCTAACATTATCTTATTAACCCAGGAGCACACCAAAGGCCACGAGAAACCGGCCAATGCAGCTGAATAGAATAGAAAGATATTCTTACATTTCCAAATGCAGTCCCCTCTTCCAAACTTTATTGAATATTACCTCTCCTTGAAGTTATCACACCTGTGGCCAACGATATGGTTCCGACGATATTACGAGTTGAACTTGTGAGCGCTTCTGCATCCAATTTCCGATATTGTGCCAACTGTAACATACATTCATAGAATCATCATCTCGTTAGCCTACTTCTACACACATTCATGTCAAAATCTTTTGAAGTACAAAATGTTAAATGCCCTTCATAAGTCATGGCAGTTGACGTGACATTTATACCACCTAATGTTTAAAACAACGTCGTTTACATGCCTTTGAATAGAAGTTTTGTTCTAAAAGTTTACAAGGCTTCGTACATCAATGTTTAGTAACTTTTTAATGGTGATGTAAGCTTGATTTAACACTGGCTGTTTCGCTACCGAAATTAGTGGTTCCATTAATTAACGTTAAAATATCTACTGTATGAGATTCTTCAACGGGTTTTTCTATATGTTGCTCTCTATAGCTAAGAGAGTTAAAGAGGAGACGAAATAAAAATATTGATTAACTTTATACTCTCATCATCACCATTTCAGCCGAAAAACGTCAACTGCTGGACATAGGCCTTTCCCAAGGACCGGCACTTCGACCGGTTCTATGCTTCCCGCATCCAGCAGATTCCTGCGGCTTTCACAAGGCCATCGGTCCACCTTTTGGGAGGCGTCTTCTGGTACGCGGTTGTCACTCTATAAGCTTTCGGCTCCATCGGCCATCTGTTCTGGGAGCAATGTGCCCTGCTCACTACCACTTAAGTTTGCCAATTCTTTGGGCTATGTCGGTTACCTTGGTTCTCCTGCGGATCTCGTCATTTCTGATTCGATCACATAGGGAATACACAAACATAATAATATTGTCAATAACATCACTGGACTTACATCTTAGACTATATCCGAAAGCACAGCACTAAAGCTAAGCGTATGAAAATACACCTAAAGGAAACTGATAAATCCATGAGCGAACTTGGTATGAAAACTAAAACCGTATAAGAAGAAATAGCAGAAAGAGTTTTTGGAACCAAATTCTTTAACGCAGCTTGCGGTAGGAGTTGACTAGTAGATCATCAACACCAACGCAAAAGCAATTCCACTGAAGTGTGGAACTTCAGTGGAATCTGATAAAGGTGAACGTCCACTAGTCCGCACCGGCCCTACCGCACGCACTTTTGATTGGCTTGTATAAATTCCTATAGCACTGCGTCCACTATCGGTACCGCCCGCATTTTAATTTCTTCATACAAACAAACCAAAATCCGTTGCGTGCCGTGCGTGTGTTGCCACTGGCGCGGACTAGTGGACGCTCAGCTTAACTTGAACCTCGTTAAGGTGTTGTTTCACTTTGACTGTACAACTCGAAAAATATACTTTAATATACTTATTATTATATATATATTATTATACTTTAATAACTCCTGACTTTTTATATTCTTCGTCACAGTCTGCACAATATAAATTGACGAGTACACTTAGACTATTTACCTCTAGACGTAGCCATGATTACAGTGTGAAGTGTGGAAGTGAGATGCATATATAATATACAAGATTATTAGGAAAATTGAGACAAAGCATCGTATCTGCTGTCTCTTACGGCGAGCCATATTTTTGCTTGGCGAACTTTTGAATGTTAGCCAAACAAAGTGCTTTCACTGTTACAAAATTTATTTTGCGTCGGTTAATTTAACTTTTTTGGACAGTTTTTTGCATTGTGCGTATGTATTGACATGGGTTGCAATCCAAAATGTGAAAGATTTCTTACGTTAAACCTTATTTCTCATACCACATAACCTAAAAAAAAGTATTATATTGCTATTTCATGAGCGGCCACGCGGTGGCTCGATCTATATGTATATAATCTAAGCGAGTACAAGTGAAGTGTGTATCATATCTTCTTTGTTTCATAATTTATATCTGTGAGAGTTACTCTGTAATCAGGTTCCATGTTCAATAGATAAAGGAGTAGTTTCCCTGTGATATGGCAAGAATTTACTTTTATTGGAATTCATAGGAGGAGGAACGAGTATTATTGTCCTACTGAATAAAATATTAGTTTCCGAGAACTGACAAAAAGTCTTCGTTTTTAGGGTTCCGTACCTCAAAAGGAAAACACGGAAACCTTATAGGATCACTTGTGTGTCTGTTTGGCTGTCTATCTTTCCGTCTGTCACAGCCAATTTGCTCCGAATCTCTTCATTATTCTGTCCTTATCCCAATCTATTTGGCGTCGGCGCAACATGTCCTTTTTTTTTCCATACTTCTCTATTATTCGTCATCTCGGTAGTCACCCCCTTTCTAGCCATGTCATCTTTCACACAATCCATCCATCGTTTCTTTGGTCTTCCCCTACTCTTATAGCCATCGACATTCATACTCAAAACTTTCCTCACGACATTTTCCTCACTCCTCCGCATCACATGCCCATACCATGACAACCGATTTCCGCACAACTTTTCAGTCACCGGTGCCACTTTCAAACTTCTTCTTGTGTACTCATTTCTTATTCTATCCAGTCGCCATCGTTTTGCACGATTGAACCGAGATACCGAAAGTCGGAACAGACTGGGAGAAGAGTCCGAGGGTCCCAGAATAAGAATATGGCCACCCCATCTCATCCCGTGGGTGTCGTAGGAGGCGACTAAGGGAACTGGAGACCTGGTGCATACAATAGAAGCACCTTGGGTCACCCGCACGGTGGCGGACAAACCACCAACAAAAGCATTCCCAAGGAGGGTTGGTGTCAGGATGGCGGCGGAAAATTTACCCCCCCCCCCCCCCCTTAAAAGGAAAATCTAAGAGTCTATGGTCTTAAAATAACATGGTAAATTGCTTACTGTTTTCCGTACAGAATAGAATATTAATTGATCCCAACTACTGAACTCTCCGTTGTGCATGATCCGACTCGCACTTGGCGGGTTTTGGTATATAATTTTGCGATGCCTGCTTTCGATGGTAAGTGGTTTATTTGCACCTCAATGATGAATGTATTCAAATTAATGTTAAGATCAAAGTTAATGTTAAAAATACAAACCAACATTTTTTAAATCCTAACCAAATACATAAAATACAAAACTCAATAGCTGAAGCAACAGTTTGCTCGGGATCAAACAAAAAACAAAAGAAGCACTGAAATAACACGTTCTTCCAATACTTCAAGTCTGAACCGAGTAACTCTTCGACAAGTAAAGGAAAATGGAAATAAATCGCCCATACTGTTGCTCCCGTTATATTATTCAACGGCTGAGGCAGTTTAAGAAAAACAAAGAAAAGACATGCTGAGATTTGGTGCGATTTTTTTCGCCCAAATTCGGATTTATTTCGCACGCGGCTTATGGATAGTTTGGGCCCTGAATCTACCCTAAGGGAGAATGGTGGTCCATGGCATGTGGTTGGGCACCATAAACTTGGAATTTATTTGGTAGGGTTCGATGGTAATGGAAAAATTGCTGCTGAATTAATAAATAGATTGATGGCAGGAATAATTCGGCACGTCAAATATTCGGGGCTAAAAATATTTGTATTGCAGAAAATATGTTGATACAAAATTCCGCTTCTAATCGCAAAATTTACTGATTTACGAAGAAAAATATTTATTCAGCGATAAGTACCTACTTATGCTGTGAACCTATTGGCTGAGCATAAAGAAATGAAAATTTTCTGAAGAAAAGGGTGGATATTTTAAATGATCTTTGAAGAATTAATAATACTTGACGGGCTATAATGTAACTTATATAAAACTGACTCGTGTAAGCCATTTTTTAAAAAGATGAACATATTAACACTGCCATGTGTCTTTTATATTTGAGACCGCAGTATTTGTCAAAAATAATATTGACATGTACCTATAATTACTACACGCGTGCGTATACGGCGTAAGGACAGATTGCGCACAGTAGCTAGCAAGACTCATCTAACGACGCATCTTTAATAATATTCCGGGGCCTATTCGAATAATTTCGGAAGTGAAAAAAATTAAAAAGAATCTCGATGATCCAGTAAACAAGTGCTACTACTCTATAAAGGACTTCCTATCAGACAAATCACTGCTCCAATATGGCTCCCCTCAGTCATGATGCGTTCAGTGACCTACTGATGT
Organism: Cosmia pyralina; assembly: GCA_946251885.1. Taxonomy (NCBI): domain Eukaryota; kingdom Metazoa; phylum Arthropoda; class Insecta; order Lepidoptera; family Noctuidae; genus Cosmia; species Cosmia pyralina. Next base: position 5,698,531 of record OX276347.1, on the reverse strand, counting down.
GTACGTACCTATTTCGTTTTGTTTTTTTTTTTTTTTTTTTCAATTTTATGTAAATCTTAATCATTTGTGACAATAATGTAAAATTTATATGCAACATGGCAGCAACGTCGTAAAAAAGCCCATCCATATTATATCACCCGTCTCTCCACTATTCCATTGCTTATTTTACGGTGCATACTGGATAGGCTCATAATCCCCTCCATATCCTAAGGGCACGTCTTCCCTACCATTACCGCGCCCCCCGGTCTACTCCTTGATATGCAATGGTCTCTGTTGCACCATGTAACATGAGGCAACAGGGGCTAGTGTGAATCTTTGGGTTCATTCGAGTGATCGAGTCTGGTTAAACCACGCTGGGATCGGTGCAATTCATTCATTCATTAATTAATTCATTCTATGTAACTATTTTGTATGCCCTAAGGGCGCGACATAGCTGATCATTATTTAAGACCTGTATTATGTACCTACCTATGAATGAATGACCCACAATAAAGATATTGATTTATTGATTGATAAAATAGTGATAAAGAAAAACGACACTTTCAACGAAAAGTTGAATAATATTTCCTTTAATTCTGTTTCACGATATAGAAACTTATTTTCTCTGAATCTCGACCTCACAAGTGAGTAGACATCTTGTTATTTTTATATATTAACGTCAATGGACGTTGAATATTGTATGGAATGGGTCTGTCCCGACGCCTCTCGGTTGAGTGGCTAGTTTCAATTCTTGCTTGGACGGTTATGGCCGTTCTGGTACTTCGATCACAGTTAGGTACTTTTATAGTGATGTCCTTTTGAGATAGCTTGTAAGCCGACGTACGCACGGACGTAAAATATCGCGGCGGGATTTTGTCGCGCACTGGATTTTCAACTCTCGGTGTTGAGTCGAGCTTCGAGAATCCAACTAACAACAACAGAGTGCATCCCAGTGCGACGAAAAAACACACTGTTGGATTTTCAACTCTCGGCGCTAAGCAGAGCGTTGAAAAAACAGTGCGCAAAAAAAAATCGCCGCGATGTTTTTACGTCCGTGCGTACGTCGGCTTATAGTTTATGATTATCATCGGTAGCATTTATGTAGTTAGCATTTATGTAAAGTTCTTCGCCTATTTGTGGTATGTAATTTGATAGAGTTTCTGATTGACATCAAGGAGTTACGTTGCTCACTTCACAAATCCTTTTTTGTTTGAGTGTAAAGGGATAGACAGGGATAGATAATAGCATAGCCACCCGCCGCAATTTTTGGTTTTCTTTTCGCCGCACAACAGCAGAAAAATCAAAATGACTACTAAAATCCCTATGGATGTAAAACTTACAGATAAACGAGATTGTCCGCATTTCAAAAGTTTAATCGCATTGCTACTCACCAAAAATTTAATAACACTTCGTCAAAACCTTTACATATTCCAACTAACCACATTATCACCCTTAGATTGAGAATATTTCACACCACTTCCACAAGCTGTCTTCGTTACAACCTGGCAAAATAGAAAGAACCCTTTTCTCATTCATCTCTACGCAATTTAGAGGTCTATCAAACTTGGTCGTCTTGGCTCTCTCTGAGCTTTTAATGGACCTTCAGATTCAAGAGTAAAGTAAGAAATATGACGTTTAGTAGTAAGATTTTATACGTATGGTTTCTTTGATGCGGTTTTTAGCTGTATGAATGAATTATGTTTACATATTACATGGAGCCGTAAGTTTCAGATAAGGAGGCGACATCTTATTTTGTTTTTGTTTCTTAAGTTTCCAAATGTTTTTATCAGGGGAATGTTAATTAAATCTTGCTTTTCTGATAATAACGAAGTAGCCTTACAAAAATGTGAAAAGGAATTTTATTTAGATACCTATTACATGTATAACGACATTCCTCTGTGCAGGGCTTGCATGGAGGCTGAGGAAACCAGTTTTTAAACTGTCATGGTCACTGATATTATTATTAACACAAACGGGATATTTACCATGTTTACTGTTAAATTCGAGTTCCCGATATTTCGGCACTGTTGCAAGCACCATGATCGCGGATAAACTAAAGTTTGTATTTTTGTCTGCTCATAAAACACCCACCCGCAAAAACTTCAGTTTATCCGTGATCTTGCTCGTGCTTGCAACAGTGCCGAAATATCGGGAACTCGAATTTAACAGTAAACATGGTAAACTTTAAATGCACAGGCGTCACCTACATCTTTCACAGATGTTATGAACAGACCAGGAGACGTGATCAACTTCTGGAGGGAAGTGGGCTGGTTGGAATGATCACCGACTGCCGCCATGGCCCACGCACAAGAGTGAAACCAAATCTTCTCACATTGATAAAACATAACATAGAATACATAACATAAAAATTTGCTATCTAAGCTTGGTACTCTTACCTTCTTTTTTTGTGACCTTTACGGCAAGACCAAAATACTTATTTCTTCGAATGTTTTCCGTATTTTAATATTAATAAAATTCTTCTTTGTATTTCGTCTTCCATTTTATTTTGTGAACAATAATAATACTTCGTTTCATTTCCAGGTAAATCTTCACAACCTTCATAAAACATGATTGTAAGTACTCACTGACTTCTCTGTAATTAAATTACTTACATGAAAATATTTTTTCATGGAAGGTAACATCAAAGATTTACGGGTAAATGTTTTGTATATTTTTATTTAAGCTTTAAAAAAAATCCTCATCAACGTCTTCCTGTCTTTGTCTCATGTTACTTGGGGTCAGCGCATCACGTTTTCTTCTTCCATTCTCTCCTGTAAACCGTATACCCGGTAACATTTGTTGTAATAACCAGTAAAAATAAAACTCTTGAATCAATCTGCCTAGCCTTTTTCCCAACTATTTTGGGATCGGCTTCCAGTCTAACCGGATGCAGCTGAATACCATTATTTTACATGGAGCGACTGCCTATCTGACCTCCACAACCCATTAACTGGGTAATACTGATTGTCAGACTTTCGGGCTTCTGACGACCCGTAGCGACTGTCAAAGATCCACGAATGACAGCCGGGACCAACGGCTTAACGTGCTTTCCGAGGCACGGAGGAGTCTCGGTATGTAAAGATGGTCACCCATCCACGGACCAACCACGGCAAGCGTAGCTTAACCTGATGGATCGACCCGTGCGGCTGTTATTACTTAGCCACGAGCTCCTCCTAAAAACTATCCTCCTAAAAAATAAAACTCTTGAAGCTAACCAAAATACATGTAGCCGAAAAGAAAAGTTCGTCCAAAACATTCCCAAGTTATAGCACCAAAACTTTTTTACAAAAACATACAACCGACTTCCAAAAACAACACTACAAAGTGAAAAATAACTTTAATTTCGGAAGTCGGTGTCTAGTAATGTATTTTCGTTTTTTGCCACCACCTTCCGAAATTAAAGTTATTTTTCACTTTGTAGTGTTGTTTTTGGAAGTCGGTTGTATTTTTTTGTAAAAAAGTTTTTATTTTTCACTTTTTAGTTGTGTACCTACCTCACACAAATTCTAATACCACTATCTGCAAAACAAACTAGAACATTATCCATATAAAAGTGGGGAAAAAATACGTATTATTGAAGCTAACTCAAAAACTACCCAAGCAAAGTTAATCAATTTTATATGGGACCAACTGTGATGTATACCTTCTCGAATAAAACAAAAAAAATCCAAATCGGTCCAGCCATCTTCGAGTAATCAGGGAAAGGCTCCGACGAATTGAGAACCTCCTCCTTTTTGAAGTCGGTTAAAAATTGGAATCCATCTGCTTAACCCTTTTCCCAACTAAGTTGGGGTCGGCTTCCACTTTAACCGGATGCAGCTGAATACCAGTATATTAAATGGAGCGACTGCCTATTTGACCTGAATACCTACCCTTGATAAGACTGGTTGTCAGACTTTCGGGCTACTGACGATCCGTAATGATTATCCAAGATCCACAAATGACAGCCGGCTTTCCGAGGCATGGAAGGGGTCTTGGTATGTAGAGATGGTCACCCATCCACGGTCCAACCGCGGCAACTGCTTATCCTGATCAATCAATCCGAAATTGGAATTGACTGTACCAAATGGATGGTCGCTCTATCATGCTGTCGGTGTCACGGACGTGTGTCCGGGAAAAGAAAAACTACTTTTCAATTAATCTTGTGTAGGAAGACAGACTTCATACATATCTATATAATATGTTATGTTAAAAAATCAGAGCTTATACAGTTAATAAATATAAGCGCTGATTTTTTTAAAGAATAATTACATGTTGAACATTTAATTAGCCACTAACTGAATACTTTTTTGGGTTCCGTACCTCAAAAGAAAAAAACGGAACCCTTGTAGCATCACTTCGTTGTCCGTCTGTCTGTCTGTCAGTCTGTCAAGAACCTTTGGGTATCAAGCTGAAATGTCTATGGTCCCTTAGAGCTCTGAAAAATTTAAGCTTCTATGTCAACGCATTAAAAAAAATACGGCCATTAATGCAACATATTTTGATACTCGCAAGTAAATCAAAACCTATGAGTACCTACTTACCGTTGATCTAGAATAATGAAATTTGGCAAGTAGCAAGGACTTACAGCACAAATTGACCGTGACGTATATCAATGTATGGGAGTACATGTTTTTCAACTACAGTGGTTAGTTTGTTTAAGGGATAAATTCTTTTCAACTACGGAACCCTTCATTGTGCGTGGTCCGACACGCACTTGGCCGGTTTTTTTTTTGTTGATGAAGCCCTTCTTTTCCTTTGCCCTTCATTTGTCTTTAGTCACTATTACCTTCTTAGATAATGCCTACCTGTCACACTTTTCACCTCTCAAAGCCTTGTCCCAAAAGATTGTGTTAATTCAAAAGAAATCATCTACAAAATTTAAACTAACCGAGTCAAAGCCAAAACATGATGAATTATTTTCACATAACAGAGGTACTTTGTGAACTTCAGTCACTTTTCCATTAAGGTGCCGACTTTAGAAGAGCCTCTTTTGCCTACACATGTCGCTATGGCCGTAGGGGGCTGAGCACATAAATCAAAAACTTTTGAAACGACATTGAGTGCGGCAGATAACACAACTTGTATCGGTATATTTAGGGTGACATACATTTCTTAACTTTTAGGAACAATGTGTAAATGAATAGGAAGGAAAATGTTGTTAAAAGTACAAATAATAATTACCAAAAGCCTATGACAATTTATGTACAGACGCCAGCCCATCCAGCTCTACAATCTGTCAATTTTCTTTAATAGACTTTCATCTTTATCGCTACAGCATTAGGTTCAAGGTTGATTGGGAAAATTTTACAGTTTCGGTTGGCTTGACCTGCTGGCGTCTGTACCAATACTAGCTTTTCCTGTATAACGGGTAAAGATTTTGTTCCTTACATTGATTTTATGAACAGGTGTGTTATAATATTTTTTTTTAAACAACCTTTTATTATTCTGTATATAATCTAAGACCTTTGAAAGACAAATCAAAACGAGCCCAAACTCGATATAGGATTGCGTTGTTTTATTACTGAGTTCCTGTGACCACCTTCCGGCTCCATCATCAGATCAGCTCGATGGTACCAAAATATTGCATTGTCACCGATTTTACATACGTGTGTCAAATTTCAGCTTAATTAAACAACGGTAAGTGGGTTAAATTTATCTTGCAAATTTTGAACAGGACAACTTACATACAAACATTACAAGTTAAATAAAAGCTTGTAATAATATAAAGAGTGACTCAAAATGAAGTAGTAAACTGGTTACTTATAGACAATAGCATCCTTATAAGTATCCATTTCCAGCAATGCTGATGGAATCTAACTTACACACACAACTCCAACTCAATCTAACTCACACAACTAAATAACCAACTAATCTAACTTATACAGGATTTTCATAAAAATTTAGATGCTGACACTAAAAGTTACTGTGACAAGTGTAATAGTTTCACGACGTCACCACTATCCGCCTGTATCCGTAAATGTGACTATCCATCAAATTCAAGCACACCTACCCTCCCTACTCAACACTGATATTGCAAATTACCCTCAACTTTTGAGTAAGAAACGCCAGTGTTGCCATATATTCACATCCTCGGACAGTGCGCTTTATGTATGGAAGATTTATGACAATCATGTCACAAAGTGTACCACTGAATCCGTTATGAAAGGCAAACAGAACTTTTCTTCAAGCAGTAACGAAATAGAATACGTATACAAGGTGCCGCTGCAATGACGACATTAATTTGACACAATTATACAGTTCCGCGTTTTCGTTTTATAAACATATTTTAATTTCATTAAACGTTATTATTTATTCATTTATTTACAATTTTATAAAATATCATCTTGGCTACAAGATGCTATTTTATAAGCGCGGAGATGAAATTAAAACGAACGAGAAAAAAAAGGCCACGGCACTCGAGGTTTTTTCTGGGGGTTCTGCAAAAAATTTCTTCATGAAGCTACTTACAGCTGGGTCAGAAGAATAGATAAACGATGAACAAAAAAAGGCTTGGTCAACGGCCTTTTATCAGCTTGCATATAACAGTAGCTTCATGAATGAGTCCTTTGCAATAGAGTGATTCTAATTTTGGTTATTATTTTATTATCGCGGGCGAGCCGCGCGTGTCAGTGTTTACAATTTTTATGATTACTGGCCACTAGCCTACCTATGTCTTTAAACAATGTCGTGATTGCGGCAGCACGTTGTGTCAGGCCAGTCATTTTAAAACATCGTAGGTCTCAAAAAAATAGCACTATACTGATTGTTTGGGATGTTGTTAAGATTGTAGAGGAGTAGCAACAAACTGACAGACGAAAGCAAATTTTGCCAGTCTTGAAATAGAAACGCTTCACTCGCTTCCTCGCTCGCTAAATAAGTACTTACCCATTCAACAAAAGTAATACATTAGTAAGGAACCTCAATGGAACAGAACTTCCTCAGACATTTCCTCAAAGCTCGATCAAGACGCTTGCTTTTGAGGTTAGATGCTAGCCATGTCATGGATGACTTGCATGTATGCTTGCCAATGACCAAAGCTATTCCTTTGAGTACTACGGAACTTGGTTTAACTAGCTATGTAAATAGCGTTGATAGAGATTGTACTAAGAATACGACGTACTTACATACATTACTATGAAAGGATGATGGCGCGTTACATTAACGGCCAAACCCAATAACCTATCTGCCACCAGTTTTGGCATACTGTAGATAGAAAACTATCTATCTACGGTTTTTACGTCCCAATAATCTGAGACAGATAAAACAAAAGAACACGAACAAAACAAAAGAACGAAAGGAACGTAAGGACATAGAATTATATTGTCTGTCACCACTGTTGTAGTTATTGTCTGTTGTTGTGTGTTGTTGTTGTTGTCTGAACCGGATCGGTTAACCGAATTTGGTTGTTTACAGGCCGGTTCACCGAATTCGGTGATCGCTTATAGTTTTACCGAATCAGTTATAAGAATTCGGCGATCATATTCTGACCTTAGATTATAGAATGTCCAGATTCCGTGTTCAATACAAAACGCAACCTAAAACTTGAAGCCAATTTTTATACGTGTGTGAGTGAGCGCCACGCTCGCGAGTGTATTACATAACGCATTTGCGTATGTGTGCAACACACGTGTAATACCAGAGCATAGAGATTACTCTACAAATGAGGGAATTTGTAAATATAAAAGGAACATTGAAAAGGAAACATTGTAAAGTATAATTTTCATCATTACTGTTGATGATTTGTAATGTTATTTGTTTTAATTTGTTTTTGTATGTTACTAGCTTGAAGTGGTGTGAAGTTAAAAGACAAAGAAAGAAATTAAGAATTTAGTCAAAATGAAAATCCAAGATAGCGGCTGCGAAAATTTTAAATTTTTTTGTCATGGGTATCGATTTCATAGTTTTCGAGGGTGCTAAAGCCGACAATGAAGTAAAAATGAAAATTCAGGATGGGGCGGTGTGATATTTATGGGTCTCGTAATTTAAATGTTATAGATATTTCTAAGTGACTTTGCTTTTTAACCGACTTTAAAAAGGAGGAGGTTCTCAATTCGTCGGAACATTTTTTTTTTTTTTTTTTTTTATGTATGTTCCCCGATTACTCGAAGATGGCTGGACCGATTTGGATTTTTTTTTGTTTTATTCGAGAGGGTATACATCACAGTTGGTCCCATATAAAATTGATTAACTTTGCTTGGGTAATTTTTGAGTTAGCTTCAATAATACGTATTTTTTCCCACTTTTATATGGATGATGTTCTAGTTTGTTTTGCAGATAGTGGTATTAGAATTTGTGTACACACACACAACTAAAAAGTGAAAAATAAAAACTTTTTTACAAAAAATACAACCGACTTCCAAAAACAACACTACAAAGTGAAAAATAACTTTAATTTCGGAAGTCGGTGGCAAAAAACGAAAACACATTTAACTAGACACCGACTTCCGAAATTAAAGTTATTTTTCACTTTGTAGTGTTGTTTTTGGAAGTCGGTTGTATTTTTTATGTGAATAGTTTTTGAGATATGGGATACTTATTTTCGGTTACAGCCGCAGAATTAACTTTGTTTTTCATAGTTTTTTCGAGAAATACTATGAAATAAAAACTTGTTTTGCAGTCGATACAATTAATGCTGTGGAATGTGCATGCGTAACTATCCATCACAACTACGGAACCCTCCACTGGCGATGTCTGACATACACTTGGCTAGATTTTTAAATTTCGTTAGGAAACTACTTACCACAAAAAATAAACCATTTAAACTGCTAAGCTCATGTACAACCAACAAAAATAATGACATGTAAGTGTTTGCGGAATATCCAATTTATAGAATTAATTTAGACGGGTAGGATAATAAATATTATTTGCATAATCAATTCAGGGTGTCGTATGTCGACTCCACTAATGAGCCGACGGAGGTTCGTGTGTTGGGGTCCAATTGGGAGCGCTTCCGAACTATACGGTTAAAGATACAAACACTCATAGAAACAATCATCGTCCATGTTAATAAAACTCCTTAGTCATTCTTCGTCTTTCTCGTAAGGTGTTAAAAATTTGGGTAAATTTTTTTATGCCCTAGTTAACACAACAGTTCTTGTGTCACATTCAATGTCACATTTTTTATTTTTTCGTTTTCAAATTTAACTAAGAAATACACGGTGAAATTGAATACTTACGTATGAAATGAGATGTTAGTGCCCTTTTATTTTTTTGTAGTGTAATTTTTACACGATTTCATACCACAAACCGTCGTGACGTTTGCGTAGCGAACGTTCATTGACGTGTGGCGCGGGGATCGAACGAGTTGAAAATTGGCTACTCAAATTTGGTATCAATTTACGGTAACCTACTAGTAATCTGGACATATTCTGACAAAATAAATGGCTATCCAACTGAGCGGCGGGCGTCTCGTCACCTGAATACGGGCTGCGACCGAATACGCACAACCGATTACCTGTTTACACTAGTCGTTGACCAAAACCGATTGCAGCCGAAAACGGCCTAACCGACCTAATGTAAACGCGCTTTGAATCTTCTGCTTCCTGTTGATTTCCAAAGACAAAAAACTTTTTTACAAAAAAATACAACCGACTTCCAAAAACAACACTACAAAGTGAAAAATAACTTTAATTTCGGAAGTCGGTGTCTAGTTAAATGTATTTTCGTTTTTTGCCACCGACTTCCGAAATTAAAGTTATTTTTCACTTTGTAGTGTTGTTTTTGGGAGTCGGTTGTATTTTTGTGTAAAAAGTTTTTATTTTTCACTTTTTAGTTGTGTACCTGCCCCACACAAATTCTAATACCACTCTCTGCAAAACAATCTAGAACATCATCCATATAAAAGTGGGGAAAAAATACGTATTATTGAAGCTAACTGAAAAACTACCCAAGCAAAGTTAATCAATTTTATATAGGACCAACTGTGATGTATACCCTCTCGAATAAAAGAAAAAAAATCCAAATCGGTCCAGCCATCTTCGAGTAATCGGGGAACAGATTCCGATGAATTGAGAACCTCCTCCTTTTTGAAGTCGGTTAAAAACGAAAGTTGCTAGACAAATAACATATAATAATTATAATAATTTCAATCAATCTGCCTTTTCCCAACGATGTTGGGATCGGCTTCCAGTCTAACAGGATGCAGCTGAATATCAGTATTTTAGCTAGCTACTGGGTAACATGATACCCCTTAGTAAGACTAGTTGTCAGACTTTTGGGCTTCTAGCTACCTGTAACGACTGTCAAGGATCTACGAATTACAGCCGGGACCAACGGTGTAACGGGATTAACGTGCTTTCCGAGGCGCGGAGGGGTCTCGATATGAAATGGATGGTCACCCGTCCCCGAACCAACTGCGGCAAGCGTAGCTTAACCTTCGATCGACCCGTGCGTCTATTATCACCTAGCCACGAGCCCCTATAAGTAATAGTTATTGTAATAATAACTAACCATAATATTGCGTATGCATTCCCCAAAGAGATAGAAAGAGTTGTATTTAACACCCACATTTCATCAGATAAGACACTCCCATATCATAGTGGGCGAAACTGCATAATCAGCCTATAACGTTCCCACTACTGGGACATAGGCCTCCTCTCGGTAGAGGGAGTGGGCTGTAATCTACCACGCGGGTCCAGTGCGGGTTGATAGATGTCACCATGGGCGTACCCAGCTTTTGGCCCAGGGGGGGGGCAAATCAGAAATTTCTTAAGCCGGGTCCCCCCACAAGTATTTTTTTTTTTGTCGCCTCATCAGTCTGCTCAATTTCCTCGGCAAAATCTATGAGAGACTTATTTATAAGCACCTCAGAGATTTCGGTGAGACAAAGGGCCTAATTCGTAACGAGCGGTTTGCTTTTCGAACCCAACACTTGTGTACAACAGGTACAGGTCTACCACATCAACGAACACATAAGCGTTGGTAACCAACGTGGTTCGATGACGGGTGCTGTTTTCTTCGATATAGCGAAAGCGTTTAACAAAGTCTGGCACAACGGTTTATTATATAAGCTTTAGAAACTCGGTGTACCAGATCGTCTCGTGCTCATCTTACGAGACTTTTTGTCCTACCGCACTTGTCGCTATCGTATCGTAGTGCTGTCCTCTCCCCATTCCATTCGCGCCGGTGTCCCTCAGGGCTCTGTGCTTTTTCCACTAATTTCCACGTTATTTACCAGCGATATCCCGGAAAGTAAGTAAAAAGGCACACTTGGCTCTGTTCGCAGACGATACGGCCATTTACTATTCAGGCCAACGCCAAGACCCGATATCTCGCACTCTCCAAACCGCAGTCGATAAACTCGGCGCGTGGTTTCGAAAATGGAGAATCGAAGTCAATCCCGATAAAAGTCAAGCGGTTCTCTTTTTGAAACCGCGTCTCAATCGATCTACCGATCACCATGTTTGACAAGCTGATCCCTTGGGAGAAGCGAGCCAAATATCTAATTGTGACCCTCGATGAGCACCTCTGAGCACATAAAGCAGTCTCGTTCTAAATGCACGTAGCAAATTGTCACTTAAGTGCAAGTTACGCATCTGTATAGCGTGCATTCTCCCAATCATGACCTATGCGGGTTCAGCATTTGCACACGCAAGTCCCGACACATCCATAGGATGCAGACCTTACAAAATCGTTTCCTCCAAACGGCTAAAGGAACCCCTTGGTTCGTTCGGTTCGTTCGGAATGAAATCCTCCACCTAGACCGTAAAATCCCAACTATACATCAATTTTTGAAACGCAATTTCAAGCGTTTCTTCGATACCCCCGCGAACCATCGTAACCCTTTTGGTTGTCGAGTCCGCTAGTTATATCCCCTCTAAAATCAGAAAAGTCCGCCGTCCAAGGCATGTTCTCACCGACCCCGATGACCCCATAAGTCCATAATCCTCGTCCAGGAGAAAAGTAGGGCCACCAGTACAGTTTACAAATACAAATCTACATTTCGACCTCGCCGCCGAGGTCCCTTGCAACGACGACCCCCACGTAATTCCTCCCGACCCTTGATCGGTGAAGGAGTGCCAGCTGGTGGCGTAACTGAGCAGATAATAATTATCCAGATATGATCCAGCCTGTTCCTTCTTGCTGTACTCCCCCAGAGACGCCCTAAGCCGAGGTTCGTATACCACTGCGGGTGTCCTTAGCATGCAGACAACATTACTTAGGCATACAAAATCCATGGAGGGACAGCTGCCCCCCCCCCCCCCCCCCCCCCCCCCGCCCCCTGGGTACGACCATGGATGTCACATGTCTTCGAATATTTGGTTCTAGGACGTTTTGTTGGTGGACCTTCACCGTTTTGTGCGAAACTATTGTCAATTATATTACTAAAAAGTGCTTAGCATTGTGGTTTACATGATGTCAGTCCCTAAATATAACAAAGAAAAGTCTTTAAAATTAGGAGACATGCAACTGAGCTTTTAAACACAAATTAGTTCGTGACAAAGCAGGTATAATATCTTCACAGTAATCAGTGCACAGCCACTGTTCTTTGACTTGTTTTTGGGCTCACATACAGCTGTGACGTCACGGCTCTAATTAGTCAAACGTTAATGTGAACAGCTTTGTGAATGCGACTTGATTTGGGTAAAGGATTTTCACTTTGTTGCTGAGAATTTTGTGTTTAGTTTCCAATTTACAACAAAAATTTGGTGATCACTTATTCTTTTGTCATGCCTGGTGATATAGGGTAATAAAAAATATTGGGGGACAATCAAGCAGGAGGCAAGAGCAAGCAAGCAAGAGGAGCTCGTGGCTAAGTAACAACAGCCGCAAGGGTCGCTCCATCAGGTTCAGCTACGCTTGCCGGAGTTGGTCTGTGGATGGGTGACCATCTTTACATACTGAGACTCCTCCGTGCCTCGGAAAGCACGTTAAGCCGTTGGGCCCGGCTGTCATTTGCGGATCTTTGACAGTCGTTACGGGTCGTCAGAAGCCCGAAAGTCTGACAACCAGTCTTACCAAGGGATATCGTAATGCTCAGTTACTGGGTTGTGGAGGTCACATAGGCAGTCGCTCCATGTATAATACTGGTATCCAGCTGCATCCAGTTAGACTGGAAGCCGACCCCAACATAGTTGGGAAAAGGCTAGGCAGATTGATATAGTGAGGGACAATCAAGCAAGTATCCCATCCGTTGTCCAAGAGTGACCTTGGCAAGCAATAAAGCTGTTCAAAATAAGTTGATTGCTTCTTTTATATAATTTACTGTCAATGTTTTATCCGTTTTCAATTAAAAGTATTTATTTCTTGTTTTAACATAAAATATATCATATGAAACTCGGCAATACTGTAGCTTCCCATTAGTTAAAGAATTTTCGGAATCGGATTAGTAGTTCCGGAGATTACCCCCCTACATACAAACTTACAAAAAAAATTACTTCTATATATATATATCTTCTATATCTTCTTCTATTTTCTTCTTTTCTTATCCTTTTTTAGTGTGGATTCTACATAATAATACAAATAATCAGTAGCCTCCCTTATTTATATTCCCCCCCATTCGCAACTAATCTCCCCGGAACGATTCAATTAAAATTATATACGTTTACGTATGATAGTAGCTACAAACTATCCTCCTCTGCCTTTCAGCGTCAGTTGTGCACTAATTAAACTGCACAGATGCTATGTAATAGGGTTTGTTGACTGTGCTGCTGATGGATTAAGATTTTAGTTTGTATAAATTGTATTATAGAGATGGCCGTTACATAGGCTTCGTTGCAGGGGTTTGGAGCATTGTATGGCCAAACAGAGCATATAGAATTAAAAAAATATTTATTTTTATAATTATATTATGCTCTGTTATATTACAGAGAGAGATCTCTCCCGTAGATCCCGTAGACCTCTGACGTGTCGAATGCATCCCATGTGTTCAAAAGGAAAAATCCTTTATACAATAGGTACATAAGCTTATATAATATATATATATAAACGTAAAAAAACATCATCCGATGGAAAAAAATCATCATCAGTAGTTGTGAACCTATGGGGTTGGCAACTAACCCCCCTCCCCCTCCTCCCTCTGGGGTTTTGGGTTTATAAATTAATAGGTATGGTCAACGTGTAGACGAAGTTTTACAGAATAATAAAACAATTTTTTCTCATAAAAAATGCAAATTTTGAGGAAACTGCGATTTTTTGGGAAAAATATTTTTTTGTATGAATAAACTGACATGTGTTAAGAACGCAATTTCTCGACGGCCGGGCTGTAGCTATGTTAAAGTGAAGCAAACATTGCGTGGCAATTTCCTGCAGCTTTCCTTTCACAAGCTAGTACATTTTGTTCTTCCTAAAAGTCCTTCAAAAGCAAAGCTGTACAAATGCAGCTCTTCGTTTGTGAGTTTCAGTGAGCGTCGGTTGTACTGTAATTAAACTTCGCCGATGTTCTCTGATGTCGACTGTGGTAGTTTTAGTGAATTCGTGTTAGGTTTTGGAATATTGTGTTTTTGGTTTTGTGAGTTTTGATAGGATCATTGATATAAATAGGAGATTTGTACCAAACGTAAACTCATCATTCTCCTGCCCTTATCCCAATCTATTTGGGGTCGGGGCAATATGCCCCTTTCTTCCATACTTCTCTATAAGTCGTCATCTCGGTAGTCACCCCATTTTTAGCCATTATTATCTTCTTTCACACAGTCCATCCATCTTTTCTTTGGTCTTCCCTTACACTTATACCATCGACATTCATACTCAAAACTTTCCTCACGACATTTTCCTCGTTCCTCCGCATTCACATGACAACACCATGGTGCCACTTTCATTTGTACCAAATTAAGTAGCAATAAAACGTCACTTCTAAACTTCTTCGTTTAATAGTTCAACACAATCATACATAGTACATAATTATCCTCAGCACAGTTTTATATTTAATATTATGAACGTCTGTACGACTTGACGGTTGGAAGGCGAATGCCGTCCATCGTCAGTGTTCTGATGGTGACGTTAGTCAATTTTATTGAGATACTAGCTGACCCGACAGACGTTGTCCTGTCAAAATTTCAATAAATCGAACGGCGGGAAAACAAATGGACAACTACACACATCAAAAGTGTCTAGGGATCAAGCATTTTTATGTGGATTTCTTGAGATTGAGATGTGGCTTTGTAATAAATTTATGATTTTATAAATTTATATGGATCCTTTTTGGTGCATTTCATAATTTGAATCAGGAACTGTGAATCAAATTCGAGTAAAAGATGAAAATCAGCTGTCAATATTTTCCCTATAAAAACATACAACGCATTGAAGACATTATTAGTGCTACTGTTTCCCTACTACTGATTAAAACCAACGTTATTATGGAGCGGCGACGTCATTTAAGCAGGGAAGAAATGCTCAGAGCCGTGGGAATGATAGAAGCTGGTTCCCGGCAACGTACTGTGGCTTTAGCTCTGAATACAAGTCAGAGTGTTATCAGTCGACTTTGGACACGTTACCGAAGCACTGGTACCGTAGCTGAGCGCCATGGAGGACGGTATCGCTGCACCACACGGAGACAAGACCGATACATTCAAATCTTAACTCGAAGAGCTCCAACTATAACCGCCATGATGTTAGCCGTGAGGCTTCATCACTCTTCAGGGAACTCAATTAGCGACCAAACAGTCAGAAACCGCTTGCATGAAGTGAACCTTCATTCCCGAAGACCGCTACGGGTACCACCTATAGCAATGCACAATCGTAGGATTCGATATCAATGGGCTCTTGAACACAGAAATTGGGCAGAAGAACAATGGCGTTTCGTGTGCTTTTCTGATGAGTCTCGTTTTGGTATGAGACCGGATACAAGACGTATACGACACTGGAGAACCCCTGGACGCCAACAGCGATTAAAATCCTGCCAGGAAGTCCATCCTTATAGTGGTGGAACCATCATGGTATGGGCGGGTATTTGGATCGGCGGAAGAACTGAGTTGATTTGGATCAGAGGCAACCTCAACGCTCAAATTTATGCTGAGACGATTGTATCAGACGTCATCGTTCCTCTACAAGTGCAAATCGGTCCCTTATTTCAGTTAATGCATGATAATGCACGACCGCACACCGCAAGAGTTGTAAGACAGACTCTCGCCGCAGCTAACATCAATGTCCTGCCCTGGCCTGCTCAGTCGCCAGACTTGAACCCGATTGAGCATGCATGGGATATGCTACAGAGAAGAGCTCTGCCGAATATGGAGGGTATCCAGTCGCAAGAAGACCTTTTTTTGTTGTTGCAACGAACATGGGCGGCCATTCCACAGCGTGATTTGGATGAACTCATTTTGAGTATGCCAAACCGATGTTCTTGTGTTGTTAGTGTTCGCGGTAGAAACACGGATTATTAATTGTTTAAGTTACCCAATAAAATTTTAAAGAAAACTGTTATTTCAGTCTTTTTTTCGAACTTTAATGTTATTGGTTCAAATGTCAAAAATCCCTTTATTAGGAAAATGGCAAATTTCTTTATTAATGCAAAGGTGACTTGGTTTATCGTTACTGTGACAAACGAAAACACTTTATTTGATGAATCCTTAAAGAAAATTTTAATTAATATCAATCAGGAGAAAAGTTATTGCAAAAATATATGTTGATCCCTAGACACTTTTGATGTGTGTAATTATAAAATTTATTTGAATTTGGAATTTTAAATAGAACGAAAGATTCCCGACTGACGCGGTTGCCCTGTCCAAATTTCATGTATGAGAAAATTAATTTTCTTCATATTTTTTTTTGTGATTTTTCCTATTTTTTTAATAATTATTCTGTTATCGGGACGGAAACAAATACAACAAATCAAAAACCATGAAAATCGGTCCAGCCGTTCTCGAATTATAAGTGTTCGAACAAACCCGACTTTGTTTTATAAATACCTATATTATGATTTAATGGTAGCAAAATAATGTTACGTACATGTACTTCTGCTAACTGACGTCAAACTAGCTACAATTTAATATTAATAAACGGAATTGTAATAGAATAAAAAAGAGTAATAAATAAGATTTTAACACTAAGGTATACCCCGAAACTTATTAATTTAGACATAAAATGTAATTGACATCAATATCTTCAATTAACAGAAAACAGGAACAACCAATAAATGACTAATGTTAATGACCACTTCGCAAAAGGTAAATACACGACCATAAGGCCCTTTGTACGCGGCACCGTTTCTTTACGGTACATCGTATAAACCTCACCGTAGAAAAAACGTGTCTGTCAACAAGCTTCCATAATGATCCATACAACACTGACGACCGTGCCTGCACATGACGAATAAACCGTAGTTTTTCACAGCAAGAAAAACGTGTGTTTACAAAGGGTCTTACAGCGTTAGCCTGTAACTGCCAATTGCTAAACATCTAACATTATACCTAGGACAAAAGAAACTGTTGTGTGCACTGATGAAAAGCGGATGCTGAAAGCTGCTTCAACCAAAACTACGAATCATCTTTAATATGACATCATAATCCCAACAACAATGCCACACTATTCCTAAACCCGACAATATAGTCATAAGGCTTGTCTGAATTCAGTTGACATCCAAACCCTTTTTTCTCGACTTTTGCAAAACCAAACTGAAGCATTGTGGATCTCATAAGCTACGAGTACCTTTCTTTGTACATATAATGTTTGTTACCTTGATACGGACTTATCCTAGCATCTTTAGCCGACCTCGACGAATGTGCATTTGTTTTAAATGTAAACACGTTCTGCTTGTTGATGTCAGAGGAAAATCAATATGGCGGAAGCAAAATGTCGTGATATCACGTTACGTACACATCAATCACGAATCTCAATGCAAAGCCAAAAGATTTTATACTACTTAAAACACTAGTTTTTAATCTTACTCAAATCCTTATTATCTTTCTAGAATACAAACCGTAACGTTAAATTTTTCATAGTTGTGCAGTTGTAGTACATTCCTCTTGTCACTTGGGTGTGAACGCGGCTTACTCCCCGCCATCTTAATTCCATTTCGGCGGGAAATGACGAACGCATGCCGCGTGCCTCAGTGAGATGCATTCACTTAATTAAGGGCAAGGCTATACGTACAGTAATTTGTCTGGCTTTACTGTGAATAGACGCTTTTGATCTTCCGAGGTTTTGTTTTGGAATTTTCGGAGTGAAAACTATTGTGATTGTTAAAAAAAGGCAATTGCAGATTGAGTTTGACAATTATAATTATTTTCGTTTTAAAATCATAGGTTCACAAATATTGACACCTTATTCCATGTTTATGGAATACAGGTATGTGGAGGAGCTTGTGGCTAAGTAATAACAGCCGCACAGGTCGATCCATTAGGTTAAGCTACGCCTGCCGCGGTTGGTCCGTGGATGGGTGACCATCTTTACATACCAAGATTCCTCCGTGCCTCGGAAAGCATGTTAAGCCGTTGGGCCCGGCTCTCTTTCGTGCATCTTTGACAGTCGTTACGGGTCGTCAGAAACTCGAAAGTCTGACAACCAGTCTTACCTAGGGGTATCGTATTACCCTTCTGGGTTGTGGAGGTCAGATAGGCAGTCGTCGCATGTAAAATACTGGTATTCAGCTGCATCCGGTTAGACTAGAGGCTGACCACAACATAATTGGGAAAAGGCTAGGCAGATAATGATGATGATGATTCCTTGTTTATGAATTCACAGAATTACTAGCCCTGAAAGTGTTGGTTTAGCTTTTGACCGAAATTAATCCCGAGAAGTCTGAATTCGTATTACTTGTGACGTCACAAATATGTCGTCACAAGTCACAAGTTATAAGAATCTTACAACACAACTTTTAACGTCTTCAAAATGATTAAGAGTAGTCAAACTTTCTTGAGCTTTCCTTTCAAATTAGTAAATACACATTATTAATTAATATTAAACATCAGTCGACACCAGCTTGTTGTTTTGTTACCCGGTTACCCCGTCTCGGTATTTATTAAATTAAAATGGCGTCGAAATTAATTTTATCTTGTCACTTTGAGATTTAGCGATATTATTTTCCTTTGTCTGGAAACTGTTAGGCGAAATTATCTGATGGTTCTTTGATTTTGATAAGGTATCGAAGAACTGTATCTTTTTATTATTGTAACGTTTTCAAATCTCGTGTATAAATATGTTTCCCTTTGAATAGTAGGTACCTACCTACTGTGCGAATCAGTTTGGTTTTGAAGTATTTTGAGGTTTCTGCTCCGGGGTTATTTTCTCAAACTTTGGTATCTATTCACGAGTTCATTAATATTCAAAATCTATTCCTGGCTTTGGAGTTTCAAATCATATATGAATGGAAGACTTCTGCCGTCTTTCGTACCTTGATTGGTAGCTTGAAAGTGAATCCTCAGTCAGATTTGAGCTTTGAAGTGGAACCGTAAACAGATGCGAAAAGACAATCGCTTCATTTGTGACATGAAATTGCTTTTAATTTCCAAATGAAATGCAAAAGCTTCACCAAAAAAATACAAAATATATTATGTAGTTGTGTGGCGAATAGGGGCCTACCTGATAGTCTGTTCACTGCCGCCTATTATATATGTCGTAGATTCTGAACGGAACGTCAAGTTGTACCGACTTGTGTGTGTTCGGAAATGGGGTTGGCATCACTGTGCGAGCTGTCAATGTCATTTTGAGTTTGCGGGGTTAAATAACGGTGACAGGTGACGGCTGTCATTCAAGGTTCCTGTACTTGGCGAGGACTTCGTGATTAGACACCGAACTGAACGGACATGCGCTGCCAACCACGCCCCCATCTCGCCGCGTTCCGATACGAATCCAGTTCCATCCGATTCGTGTGTGCTACTTTCTAACCGATTGTTTGTTAAATCGATCTAATTAAAACTGTAGAGTGCATATTGAATCTTATTTCGGCTACAACAATGGACGACGACCAGTCCGGCAACGAACGCTGACATTCCCCTCCGACACATACAGCTTCAATACCAGAAGGGTTGCAGTTGCACCGGTATCACCAGTAGTGACTGTCAGTCTGATTGTCCACCGCAGCGGGAACGAGATGTCAACAAGAAAACATATTATATGACGGCGCCGAAGTAGCGACAGTACTTTTACTATGGCGCCGTCATCTGTTACTGAAAACAGTGTAAGGCTCTTTGTACACACACGTTTTCCTTGCAGTGTAAAACTACGGTTTATTCGCCGTATGTAGGCACGGTCGTCAATGTTGTATGGTATATGACACGTTTTTTCTACGGCGCGGTTTTTATGCCATACCGTAAAGAAACCGTGCCGTGTATAAAGGGCCTTACACTGTTTGTCCACCGCACAACGAACGTGACGTTCCAGTGTGCGGTGAACACGCGGCCATACTAAATGTTATGTATCGCTACTTCAGCGCCGCTATCTCGTTCTCGTTGACGTGCCTTTGATGTGGTGGTGGAAAAACGGCCTAATACATATGTATACCTTCTTGCTTAGGTATCCTTCAAATTCAAATAGACAGTTTTGCTTTCCCAGACGATCCTTTCACTAAGAGCTTTAGGTTTCCTTGAATGAAAATGGTTCCAGTCGTTCTTAGTATGCATACTTAACTAAGTTTTATATTCCCTACAAATAAACCAAGAAAATGCTTATGAAAACAGATTCATACACGAGTTATGTGGAATTCACTAAGTTATTTCCAATTTACATTGTGTTTGTCGGTTTGAACATGGTCGACCACTCGTACACGCTATTCGCGAATATTTGAGCGGCATACCATTTGAATAGGGTTACCATTTCGAAATTGGAAAAGTTCTCATAAAAAGCCGGATTTTTGCAAAAAAGTCCGGTCATTTTACTTTTTAATATTTCTTTCTTCGGAAATCATTAAATTTAACTTTATTTATTTTAAAAAGAAATCACCTTTTTTATAAAAGTCCCGACAAAGTCCGAACTCGGGGCTAAAAATCCGGACACGTCTGGACTAATCCGGACAAATGGTAACCCTGCATTTAAATAACTGTTTCAGTTAATCTAAATGTGTTGGTAGTTATTAAGTACCTATATTCGGTATAAAAGGAACAGGGTAATACTAGTAGGAATAAACAATCTACCTGCCTTTTCCCAACTATGTTGGGAAACTATGTTAGGATCGGCTTCCGGTCTAACCGGATGCAGCTGCATCCGGTTTTACATGGAGCGACTGTCTATGTGACCTCCACAACCCAGTTACTGGATAGCAAGAAACCTGGTTGTCAGACTTTTGGCCTTCTGACTACCTGTATGGATTGTCAAAGATCTAAGAATAACAACCGGGACCAACGGCTTAACGTGCTTTCCGAAGCACGGACGGGTCTCGATACGTAATGGATGGTCACCCATCCAAGAACCGACCGTGGCAAGCGTAGCTTAACCTTCGTTCGACCCGTGTAGCACTTATCAGCTACGAGCCCCTCTCTTTCTCTAGGGTACTAGTAGAAATGGAGTGCTTTAAAGGAACCTTAGGGCTAAGTAATAACAGACGCACGGGTCGATCAATCGGGTTAAGCTACACTTTCCGCGGGTGACCATCTTTACATACAAAGACCCCTCCGTGCCTCGGAAAGCACGTCAAGCCATTGGTCCCGGCTGTCATTTGTGGAGTCATTACGGGTCGTCAGACGCCCGAAAGTCTGGCAACCAGTCTTACCAAGGGGTATCGTGTTACCCAGTTACTGGGTTGTGGAGGTCAGATAGGCAGTCGGCTCCATGTAAAATACTGATATTCAGCTGTATCCCGTTAGACTGGAAGCCAGTCCCAACATAGTTGGGAAAAGGCTAGGCAGATTGACCTATGATCGAAAACGTTAATTTTACCTAATAAGCATTACATGAATGCGCCCACCTAGGCTATCAAACAGCCAGGTCATATTTGCAGAGTACACACACACGTTCGCACATAAACGGCAATTAATTCGCAATTCTGTGCAGATTGCGTAAACGCCGCGTCGAAGATATGTGACGTGTGTATTGATAGATTCAGGCTCGCCACGGTCGGTCAGCGATGAATGATTGATACTGAACCTTTGTGAGCTAAGGGCGAATAAGATTCTGTCGGGTTTGTTCGCTGCTGATCGTAGTAACGTTGATTGGTTTTTGATTTTATATTTGTTTGTGAAGTCTTGTTCACTTACATTTTTAGCTGATGATGGCGCGTTTGTTGAATCATTCGGTTCCCTACAAAATGGTTAAGCTAAATGGTGCTGATCCACGCGCCGTCAGGTGAGACTGGTCATCACTTAACTGCCAGGGCTTATTTTTAATCTTATATTTTGAATTGTTTTTAAATTGTTCTTTGTTACAGAAGCAACAAGAATATTTTGCCCAGGATTCTGTAATATCTTGATTTAAAAGAGTATCCTCGGAGTTCCTTGCCCATTCTTCTCCATTTCTTCTTCATAGAGATATACGTTTTGGAATGGGCGACTAACATCAACTTTCTGACTAACTGACCGTCTCTTTGACAAATCAAAAGTGCCTGTAATTGGTTTAATTGAAATTAATGCATAGGTCATCAATCGGCGAAAAATTGTTAGCTCGGCTAATATGCATGATATAAATATATTTGTTACAATCTAGCACTCAGGAATAATATAGCTTTCTACCGGTGGAAAAAATTTAGAATTGGATCATTATTCCCAGAGATTATCCCCTACATACAAACTTACCAACAAATTTTACCTCTTTATAATATTAGTATAGATTATACTCGTATCTTTAACTGAGAGTTTTGGGATTATTTAAATTCTTACCTAATCCAGAGGGCCTAAACAGTGGTAATCCCTTTCAAAGCGTTTCTCTTTTCAACAACGACTTTCTATGCCGTACATAAGCTTTTTCGGTACGTAGCTTACTTATGTCAGTCCAAGCTCGTGGCTAAGTAATAACAGCGGCACGGGTCTATCCATCCGGTTAAGCTACACTTGCCGGGGTTTGTTCGTGGATGGGTAACCATCTTTACATACCGAGACTCCTCCGTGCCTCGGAAAGCACGTTAAGCCGTTGGTCCCGGCTGTCATTCGTGGATCTATGACAGTCGATACGGGTCGTCAGAAATCCGAAAGAACCAGCCTTACCAAGGGGTATCGTATTAGCCAGTAACTGGGTTGTGGAGGTCAGATAGGCAGTCGTTCCATGTAAAATACTGGTATTCATAGTTGGGAAAAGGCTAGGCAGATTGACTTATGTCAGTACAATATATTTTTGACATTCCCAGGCCCTCACTTTCTGTCATACGTTGGTACATACTTCGCAATGAAGACGACATAAACTGATCTTACCTTTAGCTGTCTAGAAAAGTCTTGATTTAGCAAATAGTAATAAATCAGAGAAAACGTATTCTAAATAAAACGTATTGCGGACAAAGTTTTGGATTTTCCCACTGTTGTAGACACTTTCCGGTATCCACCGGAAAAGTGTAATTCATCCTTCAAGCCCCTTATTTATTCAAGCGACCCTTGTTTAGATTTTACGATTTCCGTGAGTCGTTCCGTAGATTTAATTTGGATCTAAAACTGGAAAACTTTAAAGTTTCAAGACAAAAGGGAAACCTCTGAAAGTTTAAACTTAAGGTACACGATACCTGCTTTCTTGTTAATTTCTTACCTTCGGTCACTTTGTAAACAACCGTAAGTTTCGTCGAAAATGTTAGGACTTACAGAACTGATTTCCATGAGTAAATATAAGTATTGCTTAAATGTTAAACAAACGTTTAACTGTCTGTGGTTGTCTAGGATTGGATATGAGGCAAAGGCTCCCATTATAGCACAAAATGAGGATGACAAAATTAATGGACAATATCAGGAATAAAATAACCACTGAAAACGAAGATGATGGACTGTCTCTTGTCTTTGCGTAAAGCCTAAAGATAACTTTTACTTTAAAAACAGACGTTTTCCTGCACAAATCAACCAACTATTCCGAAAATCTCACCATCAAACTCACTTTTGTATCGTTACTGTCAGACGTCAGTGTCCAAACACTGCTTTCACTACGAAAAACTCGTATGTAGGTTTTTTACAGAATAGCACCGCTGCACGAACACATATTGATGACGTCATCCGTTCGATTTTCAAACGCGTTCACCATACATCAAGCTTGTATCGATGCTATTTCAAATGTGAACATTCATTTCGAATTCGGTTGAACGCACACTGTGCTTCGAATCGCTTTGCGTGCGCAACCCTCAAATATTAATCTTATCTGTGTACGCTTCGCTTGTTTGTGAATTTGTGTTTTTATTGCGTTATTATTATTTTTTTTGTTTCAGTGAAAGTAGCGAATAGCGATAGTTGTTGATTCTGAATTAAAGTGTTGCTTTTTAAAGTCGAGTAACACGCGATTCGGAAGATAAGGTTTCGAGTTATAAAGTACAAAACACACTCTTTCTTCCTAGAAATATTTTTCGTTTTATAGCACCTGGTTGGAATGAAGTTCCGTGCCCTTCCCCGTCTCACCACTTAAATACCTCAGGCGGTGACTAGCACTTGCGCGCGCACTATAATAGGAATAATTGTGAAGAGGTTGCGGTTGCAAGGATATTACAAATCCAAGGTTTATTGTCATTATTATGTACGTCAATTATAATTATGTAGGTACCTATTATCTGTCAGTCATAATTTGATCAGAGTCGATTAAAATATACAACGTGCCGCTACAATGGCGACATAAATTCAACACGCGTGTACGGCTAGCGGCCAGTAATCATAAAAATTACAATAAGATAAAATAATTCGTAAATTAAAAAAAAATAAGTAAATAATAAAGTAATAACCAAAATTAGGAGCACTCTAGGCAAAAGACTCATCGCCGTAGGAGATCGCCGATTCCTGGCCACCGTAGGCGCGGGCTTGCGGACGACGAGTAATGGGCAGCTCGCCGTCCGGTGACGGTGACGGGGTCAATTGGACCTATGCCGCCGGGGTCGCGGGTAGTTCGAAAGAGATACCGTGGCCCTGGCACGGGCAACTGAAGGAACATGGGTGGGTTTTAGTCAGTAAAAGTCTGACACGCCCTCCCGCTCTGCCCAGAGCGGGAGAAGTCATTTGATGATTTCCCATCCACAAAAAAAAAGACTCATTCATGAGGCAATTGTTCTATGCCAGCTGGTAAGAGGCCGTTGACCAACACCTTTTTTTTTGTTCATTGTTTGTCTATTGTTCTGACCCAGCTGGTAAGTAGCTTCATGGAAAAAAAAGTCGAGTGACGTGGCCTTTTTTTCCTGGTTCGTTTTAATTTCATCTCTCCCTACAGGTTGCTCCATTATCCATAAATAATAACGTTCAATTAAATTAAACTATATTTAAAAAACGAAAACGCGGAACCATATACGTGTGTCAAACTAACGTTGCAGCTGCACTGCGGTGTATTATTAGGTATGTGCGATAATTAGATTTCCGATATCATTATCGATGTAGCTAATTAAGCAGTCCTTTGAAATTACCAGTCTATATATCTATACAACATCGAGTTAATATTGTGCGTGTCAAATTCAATTTCAATACACCCATACATAATAATATTATTATAACATTTACTAAGGTACCCATATATAAATGTATAATCATGAAATCTAACGAGTAAGCACATCTGGTTCTCAGTTAGCTGAGAAGATTAGTCTTATCATCATCATCTGGCTAGCCTTTTCCCAACTATGTTGGGGTCGGCTTCCAGTCTAACCAGATGCAGCTCAATATCAGTATTTTACATGGAGCAATTGCCTATCTGACCTCCACTTTCCAGTTACTGGGTAATACGATACCCCTTGGTAAACTGGTTTTCAGACTTTGGGCTTCTCACTACCCGTAACAACTGCCAAAGATCTACGAATGGCAGCCGGGACGTTGACTTCATAATTATATGTATAAGTAAAACGAAACGTTCCAAAATAATGAAGATGTTTCGCCAAACTAAGAAAATAATGAAGAAAATAAAAGATAAAAGATCTCTTCACAAAGGGCTTCTTTTCGGTTGTCATAGCAACAGAAAATGATTACCTGCGTGCATCGCAACGAAGTGATAATTTGCTATCCGAAATCAGAAGGCCAATTCTCGTACCTAAAAACGTTCAAATTCAAGTCGCAATCTCATGCTAGCGACACTCAAATGTCAAAAATGTAGGTAACGCTATACAATTTTTGACAGGTTGAGACTGAGATGAGATTGCGAACGTTGTTAAAAATACGGGAATTGCCCCTCAGATTGGTTTGTGCTTCAACTTCAAAGCTTCAGTGCACCCAGACTGGCTACCCAGGCATCCTCAGTGAAATCTTCAGAAACTGCAAAGCATTGGCGTTTCTTGAGGAGCTGGGGTGAATGGAATGAACGATTTTCCGACCTAGATACGCAAAATACGCACTTGCACGTGGAGTTGAGATGGCATTTCCCAAACATAAAGCTGGTATCCAGCTTTGTGATTAGGAAATAGCATCTAGCAGATCAACCTAGGAGGTTGTCGGTTGCTTAACTGGACTTTCCTTTGGGTGCCTCAATAAATTAAGGCTTCCGATCAGAAAAGCTAAGGGCACCGCTGTGTATCTCGGCTTAAGGCGTTGCTGGGGGAGGACAGCAAGGAACAGGCTGGATCAAATTAATGATAATTATTTTGGGACGAATTTAAAGTTACAGGCTACGCGGCGCGGGCTAGCTCGAGTAGGGGTCTGGGCAGTGCGGACACCAGCCCGTAATAAAATATACAACACCCCGACTACCTCGCGTTTCGCCATTTTAAATCACTATCGAATATTAGGTGGAAATGCAGCAGGTGACCCAGCTCATCAGGTGGGTATTCAGATGTCCATCAGTGGTGATCTGCTTACCATCGTAAGCAGACATCGCCACTGATGAACATCTGAATTTACCAGAGGCATCGCGGATGCGTTATCATCCCAGAGACAAATCTGAAATATTATATCTTACGTGTTATTTACACCGGCTCCCATTCCTTTAAAACAGGAATACAGAAAATTCAAATTCAAAATAGTTTACTTCACACAAGCTTCTACCCGCGACTTAGTTTGCGTGTAATTTCTGGTTCCCCTAACCCACCTCGTAGCATCGCATCGCCTGCCCGCGCTATGACTTCGTTTTTGCTTAGCGTTCTTTCTGACTTTTTTCTTCTTTTTGCTGGGCTCCTAAGCGTGAGCATGAGCGTGTGTTAAATACACATCTCAAAAATTGAGCTATCAAATGCAAAAAGAATTTTTCAAATCCGACAGGTATTTCCAGATATTAGCGCGTTAAAACATACAAAAAAACAAACTCTTTAGCGTTAGAAAAACCTACATGGGCATTTATTATTATATATTTATTATTATGAAACGTCAGAAGCTAGGTGCACGGTTCCAATTGTCGTTCCAGCAACACTGCTTGAAGGTAGAAATACTTACCTACCTACGGTGGTAGTACTTCCCCGTACAAGCTCCAAATCTCTTCTAATCGTTTGCAATACCGCCCAATAGCTATATGGAGGGCATAAAACGTAACTGCACGAGTGCATTATTATTAATTATTACTACTATCATAATGGGGCGCATCTGGCTTCAGTTTACATTGAGTCTAAACCTAGTCATTACTCAATATAATGGATTTATATTATCTGTTGCATTTACATAAACCTGGCATCAAGGAATATGATCACAACAGTAGATTTCCCCATTGATTCCATTGCGCACTTTGTATACAGCTTGATCTGTAGATAATTATGATAGGACTGTGACCTATTTTTTATTAATATTTGTTGGCGTAAACATGCCGAATTTGCATCAAGTAATTTTGATGCATGTGCAAGACCTACGAATGCAAAATATGCGCTTTGACTTGGGGTTGTGGACACCAGCCCGTATTACCTAAGAGTAGGTATGTAACTTTTTACAAGTTAACAAAAATTACGTAAATATTATTGCTATCCCTTGCTAGTTGACACAACATGAAAGATATAGAATGATTATACTGTCATCATTCTCCTGCCCTTATTCCAATTTATATGGGGTCGGCGCAACATGTCTTTTTCTTCCCTAAAACTAATGCCATTGAGAAGACACAAACATTATGAGTTATCAAATTGAGGTGTGTTCAACATAATTTGATAACTCTACTCATACTTTTTGGTTCAGATATCAGTCACATTTGTATAGAGTGACAACACCACAACACAACTGACAACTGACTGATACAACTCTGACTGATATCTGAACCAGGAAGTTTTTGTTTAGCTTAATTTGACAACTCTCTTGAAAGCTTCTGTCTGTTCTATGGCATTCGTTTTAGTTTAACCATTGCGTGCTGTTATAGCCTATATTTCGCACAAATTAATTTTCAATTGATATAGTTTCATAAGTACTGCGGCTAGCTTGTCAAATGTTATCAACAATCTAACTTAGGTTTCTGCCAATTTCCACTCCTTTGACTTTGATAGGTATCTACTAAAAGATTCCTGGAACTTGTTAAACTATTGTCAGCCCTATTTCTCTAAGTTTTAAGTTACAAAAGCCCTAATTTTCAATTCTCGGAGCTGCAAACTTGCTAGACAGACTATTTTAGCCTGTCGTGACCCCCCGACTAAGTTTAGTTCGTCATTTGATCATTTGCTTGTAATTGCTATCTAAAATCAGTATGGCACCTAAACGACTGTTTTGGATTTGGCGGGTTTTATGCCTGTATAGGGATGAGCCAATTTAAGATAATATCGGTAAATAAAAGACAAAGACAGGAAAAAAAGTAGGTAGTCCAACAATTATTGCTATAGGGAAGAAAACAATCTATAGCATTGAATTGCTTTGGATTTTCAAGTCGATTCATAATTTGTTTTCAGCTGCTCCTGTCAATCAATCTGCCTAGCCTTTTTCCAACTATGTTAGAGTCGGCTTCCAGTCTAACCGGATGCAGCTGAATACCATTATTTTACATGGAGCGACTGCCTATCTGACCTCTTCAACCCATTAACTGGGTAATACGATACCCCTTGGTAAGACTGATTGTCAGACTTTCGGGCTTCTGACGACCCGTAACGACTGTCAAAGATCCATCCAGCCGGGACCAATGGCTTAAAATGCTTTCCGAGGCACGGAGGAGTCTCGGTATATAAAGATGGTCACCCATCCACGGACCAACCCCGGCAAGTGTAGCTTAACCTGATGGATCGACCCGTGCGGCTGTTATTACTTAGCCACGAGCTCTTCTTTCAGCTGCTCCTGTATCAGACACAATTCTGTGGTCTGAGTTTTCTTGTAACACCTTAGTTCTGATAGGGGGGCCCTTAAAACGTTTTCAAATAGAGCAGTATCACAGACTACATTTTTTGCGCTTAGTAGTTTGATTGCACTTCGGATGTGTCTAGAGAAAACTGAATTGTGACAAGTTTATGTTTATATGGGATGTAAACCTAGCTATACGACACGCATTAAAACACGAAGCATCCCAATCAATCAATCAATCTACCTAGCCTTTTCCAAAATATGTCGAGGTCGGCTTACAATCTAACTAGACGCAGCTGAATATCAGTATTTTACATGGAGCGACTGCCTATCTAACTTCCACAACCCAGTTACTGGGTACCCATTACAGCACAAAGCATTCCGATGCAATGAAATCAATACTTATCCTACTATTGAAACATTTAGGCTCGGTTAAAACTGTTTCGTTGTTCTAACAATTTACTTCATAATTAACAATCGTTAGTCAAGACTGAACACCTTTTGTCCAGACAATAATTCTTCAATATCATCAGAACATTAATTGAATGTTCTGTAACCAGATCAAACATAAACAAGTTAGTGTTGTTATTTAGTTCCATTTTCAGCCACCAGGCACTGAAATCCACACTGTCAATATGGCGTCGACAAGCAACTATGTTTCTGGTGTTTCTCACAGTTTAAATGCGTTTACGCAAAATCAAATCGGGGCACCCCGACTCCACGTAGACTTTTAGCTGCTACTCCTAGAGTGTATATAAAAATCCGGAGGCGCGAAGGGAGGGCAGCCCCCGCCCTCTGTAACAAAGCATAGGCACTCGTGCGAACCGTGCCTATCCTTTGTTACGTAAGGGCCAAGGCGTTGCACTTTCCGCAGTGCCGGAGACGTTGCAGAAGCAGATGGCCCTATCGTATAAATGGCCTAAGCATCAGCCAGCCAGTTCATTAAATATTGTATTATACGTATCATACAGGCCGCTAGTTGACCGGCGCCGTTTAGTGAAAAGGTTAGGCGGTTATGCACGGCTAATTAAACCAGTTGGCTGCGACATATCGTTCGCATAAAATGGCAGGATCGTGTTCCCAACTCGGAGGTGCTAAGGCGCACTGGAATGATGGGCTCAAAATCGCAGCCATCGATTTTGATAAAAGTCAAACTGAGATGGTGAGGGCATGTACAGCGCATGGGTACCAGTAGACTACCTAAAACCACTTTCGACTCAGAGTTCGCCCAAGGAAAACGTGTACAGGGCGAGCAATACTTGGCATACCGTCGAGTCCCATAGGACTATGAGAGTGAGGGTAGAGAGAGTGCACCTGTGTTTGCGCACACACTTGGCCGGACGCTAGTCTCCGTTGAGATTGGCGGCCATGGTCAAAATACGGTCTGGAGGACTAATAGCCGACCCGGAAATAAAATCTGTGTTTTTCTTCGCTCAGAGCTCAAACCTGGATTACCTATAAAAACAGTCAGGCATGTGCTCAAAGACGTATTACATTATGTGTGGCTCAACTAATGTGACAATCGACTTGTCACTGGCGTCGCTATAGCCAAGATAGGATAGAGTTTGTCTTTATGATGCTGCGTTCAAATGAAAAACTCAACGGTGAAAGCGGGAAACGTGTCTTACTTTCGTTGGCAGACAAACCTTCGAAGAATACTAATTAAAATCTCATGTCGATGACTATTATTATATCACCATCATATATTAGTATATCACCATCATAAGACGCGCAGTACAAAGAAACTGAACAACCACAAGAGCTCCTTCTGTATTCTCCTTTATTGATTACTTAAACTACACGAAGTAAAGTAGTTAGTAGGTATCTTCGATCAAGTATCCCTGTTTTCCCGATCCTAGCACCCTACTAAGTTTGCACTCCTCTTAAAAGCCTCACATCTTATATAATAGCTTTCACCTCGACATTAGTTCTCTCACTCGTACAAGTACTAAACTAATTCAAACATAGCACAAATCTACCGCAAACACATCACGAAATATCTGCGCATCCCGGAATTAATCACACTCAATTTACAACCTTATCTCTTAAGAAATATGACCTATCATTGAACGTATGAGGTGAGGAACGTGAATTCAAGCGTGTGTTCCATTAGACACAATTAATTTGTAGACGAAGGGGTGGAGTGTGTAATCAGCTCATCAGTTCGAGAATGTCATGACCCTTATTACCAAAGGTTAGGGTTCAAAATTCGGGGTAAAATTATCTTGTTACGATGCGAGACGCGAGAATTTCATACCAAATTGACTGATTTGTGTTTATATTTATACACGAGGTTTATTTTAATACTCTCGGAATTTATTTTAGGATATTAATATTAATGAAGGAATTTATCCAATCCTATGTATTTAGAGTTGCAATTTTGGGCACGTTATAATTACGAGTAATACCGTATCTGGGATAAAATATACATAGCTGAAATTTTACTGAATTTTGAATATCTCGGTTATTGGGAATTCCCAGGTTCTGATAATTATCATAGAGTTCCTCTCTTCCCCTCACGGTACATTTTGATGGATTTAAACAGTTTTTCTCTGGCTTTGCCTTGAATTCAGACCCTAATAGACAAACCTAGACCAAAAGTGTCCCTTTTTGACGATTTCGAACCTCACTTATATGAAGAGCTTGGAATTTGTACATTCCAATTTTAGCAAGTGAACCATACGGCCGAACTAGTAACTGACACGGATGTGTTTACCGATTTTCCGTGAGAGTCCCGTGAACTGGAACGCCTCTTCTCACATTTAGACGTAACTAAAAGTTAGGGTGGGTTGCACGCCGCCGGGGTCACGGGTTGTTTGAAAGAGATACCGTGGCCTGGCACAGGCAACTGAAGGAACACGGGTGGGTTTTAGTCAGTAAAAGTCTGACACGCCCTCCCGCTCCGCCCAGAGCGAGAGAAGTCATTCGATGATTTCCCATCCACAAAAAAAAAGGTGGGTTGCACCATCTTACTTTAACACCGCACTGAAGGTGCGATGTTTGTTATCGTTAAAGAAAAATGATGCAAGCTACCCTTAATAAAATACTTGTTAGACAAAAAATGAGACATTTGACAATTTGTTAGCTGACGTCATTACTTTAACTTCTTATTTTTAACGTGTCGATGGCATAAAAAAAAACTTTATTTTATACAAAAACCTTCAACAACGCTTAAAAACCAGGTCGTATGAATTCCAATGAATAAAGGTCATACAAATAGAGTAAACCCTGACTCCCAAACTAGGAGATCCTGTGACTTAAGAGTCAGTGTTCTGCTGTCACTATGGTACAAATAACTCGGAAAAATAAAAAATACGTAGTTTTTTTTTGTCTGGCCCAAAATTCAACATGGGGTGCATGAAAGGAGCCTCCGACATTTTGTTACGTCCGGCGCGCCTTGGGCAATCAACGTCTGTCGATTTGTTAATTCTTTCACCACGTTGGCAAATACAAATATTACTTTAACAGTAACTTTAACCCCCATGCTTCGCAGATTATAAAGAGAAACTAGAATTCGTCGATAAAACTGTTTTCCTGGGGATCACGCTCGACTCAAGGCTGCAATGGGGTCCGCATTTAACATCTCTTGCAGGACGGCTAAGTTCAGCAGCATATGCGGTGAGAAAAATCCGTCAATTCACTGATGTAGACACCGCAAGGATGGTCTATTTCAGTTACTTTCATAGTATTATGTCTTACGGTATTTTACTATGGGGACGGGCTGCAGACATAGAGTCTATTTTTATTCTGCAGAAAAGAGCCATCAGAGCAATATATGGCCTCCGCAGGCGCGATTCTCTAAGGGAACTGTTTAAAGATATTAACATCATGACGGTACCTTGTCAATATATCTACGAAAACATCATGTACGTAAGGAAAAATCTAAATCTTTTCGGTAAAAGAGGTGAAGGACACAATTATAGGACTAGAAATAGGGACCAATTAGTTCAACCAGGTTTCAGACTGGCTAAAGTAGACTCATCCTTCATGGGGTACTGTTTAAAATGTTATAATAAAATACCTCCCCACATACTCCAGCTGAATGAAAGGAAATTTAAATCTTGTATAAAACGCACACTATGCAGCCAGGCATATTATAAGTTGGGGGATTACATCGCTGACAAAAATGCTTGGCTGAATGCTTGTCCTGCTCCACAAGGACGCATTAATTAATTGATTAGCATTCGGATATATTGTTGGACCTGCTGAAGATTAAGATGAGAGAAAACTTTCTTTGCATTGTTTAGATTCAATCTCTTAGTATTATATAATTGCATAGCACGTGTGAGCACTATGTAGCTACTATTAAGCTACCTTTTACTGGGTACGTCTTTCACTGACTTGAGTGTGCCCTGGCGGTTGAGAGTATGTCATGCTCACTCAAATGTCTCGCTGATGGTGGCGTGTGTGTTGGATCATTAAGTTCCCTTCAAAATGGTTGAGCTAAATGGTGCTGATCCATGCGTCATGTTCGTGAACGGGCGCCGTCAGTTGGGACTGGTCGTCTCTTAGCTGCCATGGCTTATTTTTAATTTTAATATTTAATTTAGTTGTTTTAGTTATTATCTTTTTATTACGGACGCTTTTTAACGTGCACGTCTTTCTACATTGTTCTCACATGTATATTTTCAACTTGAACGATGTAACCAATATTTTGTAAAAATATTATGATTTAAAAGAGTGTCCGTGGAGTTTCTTGCCCGTTCTTCTCCATAGGGATCTACTACGCTTTGGAATGGGCAACTAGCTTCATCTTTCTGACTGACCGACCCATTGACAATTCAAAAGTGCCTGTAATTGGTTTATTTGAAATAAATGCTTTGAGTTTGAGTTTGAGTTTGAATGTTATTGTTAAACTGTCCAGGGACCGTACAACCCCGGTTAAACGTTAAGTCTTTCGAAGGGGTAAGCCGTTTATAAGGTTACCTTTATCATGAGTAACTCCTTAAATGGGTGTTAGCCTTGAAACCCAGTAAAAGGGTCCCTTCAATATGGATAACCTATTGAATGGGTTCTATACTGAAACCCAGTGAAAGTGAAACCTATATAATGTAAGGATTTTGTGCGGGTAACCATATTAGCAATTTGTAACGTCTGCCTATCATCGAGAGATCATATTACATTGCTCCGAGTCAGAATGTTACTCTGTTATCGTTTTAAAGAGAGTTGAAGTTTACCCACATCTTATGGGTTTTTGTTTAACTGCTTAGAAAAACCCTATCGAAATATCTTTCAATGGATAACCAAAATGGTCCCTGCTTCTGTCAGACGCGTCGAATATCACCTGCTCCAAACTTTAAACTTTTACATTTGACATGACGGTGCAACAGCAGGTAGCTATACTCCATGTACAATAAGTTAAGACATTTAAACAGAACTTTTTTACAGTCCGTTCAACCGATTTTGACTTCCACTCCGTAGGCTTAAGGATGGCACCGCCATGGGATCTGGAGGCAAAAGTCCTCGCGCACGTGTGGGAGTGGCGCGAGGAGGCGAAACGCCGGGGCGTAACTCCGCTGCCGCGAGAAATCACGGTACAGCGGACAGAGCTCCGGCGGGATCTCATGGCGACATGGAGAGTGCGATTGTCGCAACCCAGCGCTGGGCACGCCGCAATTGCGGCGATAAGTCCCCTCTTTGAGGAGTGGTTGGAGAGGCGCCAAGGCGTCCTCACCTTCCGCCTGACGCAGGTCCTCACCGGACACGGTTGTTTCGGGAGGTTCCTGTTTCGGATAAGGCGGGAGGAAATGCCCGGGTGTCACCATTGTGTGGATCGCCCGGAGGACTCGGTGGAGCATACAGTGGAGGTCTGCCCGGCTTGGGCGGAGCACCGCCGTGTTCTCACGGAGGCGATCAGCGGCGGCGATCTCTCGCGTCGAAACCTGGTCCAGGCCATGGTGCGGAGCGAGAGTGCATGGGAGGCCGTCACCTCCTTCTGCGAAGCAGTAATGCTCGCGAAGGAGGAAGCGGAACGCGTGAGGGAGAGGCAACAGCCGCGCCCTCGCACCCCTAGCCGCCGTAGGAGACGCCTTGGGCGGCGGGAATCGATCGCCGATTCCCGGCCACCGTAGGCGCGGGCTTGCGGATGACGAGTAATGGGCAGCTGGCTGTCCGGTAAGGACCAGGCCCGGGTCGACGGCGCGTTGTGTTCCACGCGCGCCTCAAAGAGATGTCAGCAGTGACGGGGTCAATTGGGCTGTTTACTGTTTACTGCAGCTGCCATTTGTCATGCCACCAACGCAATAGAAGTTAATATCGGTTGAACGGTCTGTAAAAAAGGTTTGATTAAATGCAAATTGAGTACAGATTCTATTAAAATTAACTTTGACGGAAACTATTAAGTAGCTCTTGTGCAACCCACCCTTATGCAAGACTTTAAGCGTGTTAAATAATAAATTACTGCGATGATGAATGTAACCAAAATTCTGCTTGCTAACAATCTTTGATGTCGAAAAATTTCCTTTCTTTGCCCATTATTTACTTAATTCCGTTAACAACCCTTCTCTCACGTGCAATACTTCCTTTTCCTTCCATCTTCCTGCCCTTATCCCATATTACTTGGGGTCGGCGCAACACGTTTTCTTCTTCCATTCTCCCCTGTCAACCGTCACGCTATCATTCACTCCCTTCTCTTTCATATCATTCCTCACACAATCCATCCATCTTTTCTTTGGCTTTCCTCTGCCTCTCCATCCATCAACATGTATATTCATCACTCTTTTAGTCACATGCGTTTCGTCTCTCCTCATTACATGCCCATTCCAAGACAAACGATTTCCTTTCAACTTTTCTGTCACTGGCGCCACTTTCAAACTTCCTCTTATATACTCATTTCTCACTTTATCCATTCTCGTCACTCCACACATCCATCTCAACATTCTCATCTCCGCTGCATGCAATTTTTTTTCATTCGTCTTCTTCACTGCCCAGCATTCCGATCCATAAAGTACGACAGGTACTTCCTTTTCCTTCCATAACTAATAAAATAAGTCATAAACTATCGCAACAAATCACAGTATTCCTCGAACAATTAAATATACCTTAACCCGAAACTTACTAAAGCCATTATTCATATAAATGTTTATACAATATCCCGTAAATTATACGGGTAATTGTTTTTCCTTATTTCTCTAACATTATGTGGGTAGTACGTGAGTGGTTGATTTCGTTCGTAGGTATGTACACTTAGATTCAAGAGTACAAGATAAGAAGTTTAACTATGTTTTCGCTTCTATTGCCAAATATTTTGAGTGGCTATCGTGGGATGTTGGCGCCATTTAAGTGTTTTCATGTGATCTATTTAATGTAGTTGTTTTGTTTCTATTTCTCTCTCAAGTCACCATCTGTGTACGGGTTAGGGGTCATTCGGCCCACTATGGAACTGGGCCCGCGGACCAGTTACCCCTTTTAAAATTTGATAGTGGTAAACTGGGCCCACATCTGTTTTGCTTTCAATCAAGCGAAGGGTGGCTTAAAATGGCTTATATAATCTAGTCGTTTCTGGCACTCGCCGGCCGCTGCCGCGGCACCGCTCGCATCGCTCGCTCGGCTCGTGCGTAGAAGGTCACAGTTTTAACCTAACCTAACCTATATATTTTTTGTCATATTTTGGTATTTTAACGCACAACATCATATGGGGTTATTGTACACATCATTATGAACAACTTTTACTGCCTATATGACCAAACCAGAAATCTAAAAAAAAGTATATCATATTATATATGTAAATGCTTGTACCTGTATATATATATTGTATACTTAATAATATATAAGCCATTTTAAGCCACCCTTCGCTTGATTGAAAGCAAAACAGATGTGGGCCCAGTTTACCACTATCAAATTTTAAAAGGGGTAACTGGTCCGCGGGCCCAGTTCCATAGTGGGCCGAATGACCCCTAACCTCTGTGTACCGCCCTTACGAGTGAGGTCCATGTGAATGATTTTACCAAACTGCACTGGTGGATTAGAGCCCACTGCTTGTCCCAGTAGTGGGAACGTTATAGGCTGATTATGCATTGTTTTACCTTCATACACATTCATAAGCTCACGCCTTCTTCCCATGGGCGTAGGCAGAAACTACAGAACGCCAATTGCTACGATCCTTACATACTCCTTTTGCTTCGTTTACATTCATATTCGCACACTGGTTGCGATTAATAGTTCATACACGCCTTTTGCCTTCTGATAATAGAACATACCAAAAACGTAGGTATTATCGTTTGTTTGTCTTTTGTAATTCTGCCTTTTAAAAGTTAGTATGGCTGACTCAATTTTACGTTCTACCCGTTTACCCGAGTGTCCGACAATATGTGAAGTTTTGCATTAGTATGTTAGTAACAAACAATTAGCGAGCCTACTAAGAAGTCCTTGAAGCAGACTAAGGCAGGTATCACACCTCCGCCGCGAAATCATAGCAGTAGTTCAATTCAATTGACTCACATATATATTCCGCTACTTATAATTCGAGAGAGGAGGTGCGATACCCGGCTGAAGGTTTACCTTACAGTTATCAACAGTACCTTCTTACCCGACAAAATCGATTCTTCTACCAATATTATTACAACCTTAGAAATAAAACCACCAGTCTCTCCTCGTAACAGATACTTCGACCTTCCTTAACCTGATTACCAGACACCATTAATGTTATAACTATCAAACCCTTTAACAATACAAAATTAAAATTATTTAAATCAGCATCACATCACGCTATTATCCGCAGATTGCGTGTCGTCCTGTTCACGGCACGCCATCTTAATGTCTTAATCAATACAAGTAATATGGAGTCGTCAGTAGGTAGGTATAGTTTGTTCCAAAAGCATCTGATAGAAATGTAAACAAATATGGATTAGGAAACGTACGTGTGGATAGCAATTTGTAGTGCCACTTGTACAAATTGAGTGCTTTGGTTTGATTTATTTGAATACTAAAACATGAAGTTCTAATTTTACATTATCTTAAAAATTGCATTGACGTTTCTACATTTGGATTTTTATAACTTCAGTTTTAGTCTATGATTTTGTAATTTATTTATTTTATTATTTATTTATTTATCTATTTACGTACGCTACCATTACAGAGTGTCCCAATTCAGTAGTGCAATTAACTTACAATTCATGCAATAACTTGCAACATAATATTAATATCCATGCCATACAATATTTACAAATCAATAACATAACATAAGACGTGTAACGTTGCCCTTGCGATCTCGCTCAGTGAACAATTAGAATAGTATGAAGTTATTTTAACAATAATTATTAGAAAAAGTGGTGAGATATAAAATTTAAACCTTGTAAATACAGATGAATGTGTTATCAATTACCTTTAGTTGGTGATTGCGTAAGAATTTAACCTGTACAGGGTTTGTTTACACTTTTATCAGATACTTTTCGAACAGACCGTATCGTGTACCTACCAACATTGATTGCGTGCAGTCCCTCAATGATTCAACTACGGCGTAGTGAATGTAATTGTAGAGTAGATTGACTCATCTTTATTGTGATTGCTGTAAACGATTAAACAATTGAAGGTGTAGCAGTATTGCTTTTATGGGTAGTAATTTGATGTACTATGCACTTTTTTTTTGTTGGGTAGATCGCTTATTTTAGGCAAAGTCTACTATACAGCTGTTAGAACAGCACGAAGTCTAGGCGATGAAAAAGACCCACGAACAAAAACTACACAAGGCAAAAATGTGTATGCTACGATGGGCAGGAGGAGTCACACTCAAAGATAAGGTGAACAACGAACATATTGTAGGGAGCTTCAAGGTTGCAGAAAGAGGGGATAAAGTAAAAGATTCCAGACTGGATGGCACGGTCATTTCCAGGCTACAAAGAAGAGGGGAAGAGGAAGACCTCAAACCACATTGTTGACGAAGGTCCGAAAGGACACGAGGGAGATCGGGCTTACGAAAGATGAAGCGCAAGATCGAAATAAATGGCGTCACATGATTGGGAAAGCCGACTCCGCGTAACGGAAAAAGGCGAGGCAAAGAAGAGGTAGATTGCATCGATTGCTTGTTTAATTGCTTTATTAGCTTTGATAGCTAGAATATTGATTGGTTTTTTGGATCTTACGAAGATCTGACTGAAGAAAGTGAGGAGGAACGGTTTTTACAGCTTTTGTCTTTTTTCGATTTAAACGTGTACAAAATAGTATAGAACCCACACATGGTACAGAATCCTAATCCTAATCCTAATGTTATAAATGCGAAAATGAGTTTGTTTGTTACGCTTTCACACTAAAACGGCTGATCGGATTTGGATGAAATTTTGCACATGGGTAGACTATGGCCTGGATTAGAATAGAATAGAATGCATTTATTTGTCAGAATACTGTACAAAGCTGCTATGTAATGTGATTAGCACATAAGATACTTTTTATCCCGGTTGTACGTTCCCGTGGTATAATTTCCGAACTCCACGCGGGCAAAGAGGCGGGTTAAAGCTAGTTACAAATAAGTCGATAACAACGTCACCCCAAATAAATGAATTATGCGTCAACTCAAACTTCCTATTTTATTATTCTGACGACAATCGCACCCGGAAAGTTTCACCTACCCGCAGCTACCCTTTTCCCAAAAATTCCATATCCACATTTTGTGTCATCCACGCGTGTGGTCTGCACAGTGTTCCGCGAGGCAACAACAACTGCGATAAATCCAACCTTTTGGCACAATGCGCACTATTGGGGATATTAATAAGCGGTCGTGCTGTGAATGGCCGGCTTTAGGCTTGTTCGATAACACTCTGCGGTTTTGGATTAGAGTCGCGGTGTTAATTGAGTGTGGGGTTTCCTGTGAAGTGAATAGAGGGTGATATATTGCGGGCATTAAAATTGTTGATGCTACAAATGATCTTCTGAACCTTAGATCTCGTAAGAGGTGTCAACGGGGTTACTTAAGCTCCATTTACACGTGCAAGTTTGTTGCCTCTGACATACCATAAAATTGAAGGGCAATTAACTGGCACCATCTAAACAACACGTACAATATTTTTGGACGATAAGGGCAAGATAGTTGCCGTTCAAAGCTGGTATCCAGTAGTGCTATTCTGTAAACATCTCACCGTGATAACTCAGGTGAAGTGAGCGTGAAGTGAGCCGTCATTCCACCTGATGCTAGGGGGTTGACAGTATTGACAGCTCACTTTAAGATCACTTCACTCATGTTTTCACGGTGAGATATTTACAGAATAGCACTACTGTAAACAGCACATATAATAAAACAATTGAAAATTTTCTATAATTCAAACATGAGCGAACGAAACAAGACGTTCAAAAAAATTTAATGAAAAATTTGGCAGCGCAAATACGGGTATTACTTGAATCAAGGCTAACCTTATATGCAATAATTGCCTTGCAATTTTATTGCCTTGGTGTAAGTCGCATGCGATTTTATTGATTGGCAAAACTTGCATTCAATTATTGTATGCCTTGCATTCTTAAATCGCACACGTGTAACCACTTGCATGCAATTCTTGAATGGCATTAAAATGTAACGTGGTATAAGGCATGCGATTATTGCTCTCGAACGTTCCAGAAACTTGCACCGTGAAATGTACCTTTGGATAGGATGGGCCCGTAACACCTTACTATGTAATAATAGCCTTTCTATGTATGTACGATTGCCAGTCCAGTTGATAACCATGTTTTTTCGTAACAAAATCCCTAGAAGGACATAAAATATTGTGACCTTATTGGTGATGTTCTTCAAAAAGGTCAGGTGCATGGTATTCGCAACCGGCGTGCGTGTATGACCAGATATATGAATGTAAACGAAGCAAAAGGAGTATACGATCGTAGCAGGTGGCGAACTGTAGTTTCTGCCTGTACCCATGGGAAAATGGCATGAGTTTGTGTATGTATGTTATACAAAACTGTCACGCTGCTCATAGGGCCAGGACTTTAAGAAGCAATAGTAAATAGTAAGTAGTAGTGTAGTAGTAGTAGTAAGTAGTAAATTTGTATTAATAATGTGTGGAAACTATTTTGGATTATGTATTGCTATTTTGTACCGTTTTCTTATATTATTGTATCTGTTTGTTTCCCAAATAAAATAAAATAGAATAAAATAATAGTATGGTCAACAATATCCTAAACGGTAGTTACATTTCTGCTGACCGTCATTATCATCTGCCTAGCCTTCCCTCAACTATGTTGGGGTCGGCTTCCAGTCCAACCGAGTGCAGCTGAATGGGTCTCGATAAATGTAAGGGATGGTCACCCATCCACGAAACGACCGCGGAAAGCGTGCTTAACCTTCGATCGACCCGTGCGACTGTTATTATTTAGCCACGAGCCCCTTACATTTCAATCACTAACGAAAGCTGAATTTCTGCTAACTCCCAAATCTGAATCGTAAACTCAGCGTGAGTTCTTAACTACACTATAATAATCAATCGGGTTTTCCATCTAATGTTAATGCGTTTAATACGTTTCATCGTTATTGTTTTCAGCAGCACGGTAGGTGTAATTAAATAGTTGTCTGGGGTTCTTAATTTATGGTTTTGAAGTATTTCTGTAAAGTGGATTTGCATAGAGATTAAACAGTTAATTCGAAAGATTTTTATGAAATTGCTAATCTATTGCTTCAAATATTTGAAAAACTCTGTCTGCTCAGTAACGTAAATGACGCAATGAATGTTGTTGAACTGTCAAAACGAAAGCCATTGCCATCGTAAGTTACGCAATTACCCCTCGGTTTTTTAGCTGTAACACATAACATACATTACTGTCGACATAAAAAACTGCAATAACCCATGAAATTATTAACTGAATTAAATACAAACAATTTTAATTAAGTTTTAACAATACCAATAACATAATCTACGAAATACCTATTATTTCTAATCCGTTTTTGAATGCTTCTAAAAACATATTGCACACGAATTACAATTAATTTAATTACAAATCTAAAATCAAAAGAAAAACACTAATTGATGACGAACAAATTGTTTGAAATTTCCGAAACATCAAATGCATTAACTTTAGTGTGAATGGCAGGATTATTCAGTTAGGTTGTTCGATAATAAATTGAAACTGAGCGGTGTCATAGAATAAGAATGAATACTACTTGAAAGTAGAAAAACAGTAGTGCAAAACTGCTTACGAAAGCATATAAAATGCATATGCCTTTATTTTCGTTGTAATAAGGTTGCTGTTGGGTTGATGCCACTGACAAATGCAAGTCTATCAAAATCAGTGATCTTTATACTCTTTACAATAAGGATGTTGTTGGGTTGCTGCTGTCAGGGGTAAAAAACTGTGAAGCATCTATATCATATCTATGAAGCAGCTAATATAACAGATCTACCTTAGTGAATCGCAAGAAAAGCATACTTACGCTTCGGGAATCGTTTATCATAGGAATGGTGATCAAATTTACGAGTAATGTAGTGCTGTTTATGATACAACCATGGAAGTACTTGATTTTGTAATAAGTACCATGACAAAATATAGATTAACA
Source organism: Cosmia pyralina (assembly GCA_946251885.1). Taxonomy (NCBI): domain Eukaryota; kingdom Metazoa; phylum Arthropoda; class Insecta; order Lepidoptera; family Noctuidae; genus Cosmia; species Cosmia pyralina. Next base: position 5,655,976 of record OX276347.1, on the reverse strand, counting down.
GCTCTATGCAAGTCTAAAAAACTTTACAATTTTTTTTGTGACAGATGACGATTTGCGACCGCAGTAGATTACCCGACAGGGAGAAATTTTCTTACAAACTCGCAATGATATATAACTTAGAAGCATTACCTCTGGCTAGCGCGACGTTCGTGCTAATCCGGAAACACGACGATTACCGAAGCGCATATTTTTCTACGGAAAGCTGTGCCTGAATCAGGGACCGTACAACCCCTGTTAAACGTTAAGTCTTTCGAAGGGGTAAGTCTTTTATGAGGTTACCTTTATCATGTGTAACTCCTTCAATGGGTTTTAGCCTTGAAACCCAGTAAAAGGGTCCTTTCAATATGGATAACCCATTGAATGGGTTCTATACTAAACCCAGTGAAAGGGTTACTCCTTCATTAAGATAACTTATATAAGAATAGGTCTTTACCTATGAAATTGCCGTTTTGTATGAAAAAATTTAAACGAATTTTTTCATGCATTTTTTATTTGTATTAATCGAAGTAATCACCCATGCAATCAATGCATCTTTGCCAACGCAGTGGCAGTTTATTGATGCCCTTCTTAAAGAAATCAGCTGGACGGGAGGCAACAACTTCTCAAAGGCATTTTGTACTGCCTCTCGGGTATTGAATTTTTTTCCCGCCAAGAAGTTATCCAAATTCTGGAAAAAGTAGTAGTCTGTAGGCGCAAGGTATGGTGAGTAGGGCGGATGACGGAGAGCTTCCAACCCCAGTTCTTGCAACTTGGAGACCGTCTGCTGTGCAGTATGAGGTCGCGCGTTGTCGTGCAGGAGCAGCGGAGACGAGCGATTGACCAATGCTGGTTGGAGATGTGCCAGCTTCTCCATCATTGTGTTCAGTTCTTCACAGTACACATCTGAAGTAATGCTCACCCCGTTTGGTAAGAAGCTAGTCCTTCATGTGGACCATTGTGCGTGGGCCATAGCGGCCTTCGGGGGGGAGTGGGGGGTTATTCCAACCAACCCACCTCATTCCTTTTCTAGGGGTAAGTTTTCGTTTAGGGCATTGTTTAGGTGCTGAACCAGGATCCAACCAACTTGCTGAGCGCTTGCGGTTATCAAACAGAATCCATTTTTTCATCGCAGGTAACAATGCGGTTCAAAATTCCTTTATTTGTGTGTCTGTTGAGCAGTGCAAGGCACGTCTCGACGCGTACTTCGCGCTGGCGATCATTGAGTTCGTGGGGCACCCATTTGTCAAGCTTTTTTACCTTGCCAATTTGACGCAAATGGACCAATGTTGTTTTGACGCTAACGTCGAAAGCTGCTGCTAATTCAGCCGTAGATTGTGTATCATCAGCTTCCACAATCGCCTTTAATTCGTCATTGTCGACCAAAGTCTTCGGACGACCGCGAGGTTCATTTTTCAGGTCGAAATTTCTAGAACGGAAGCGAGCAAACCAATAACAAGTGGTGCGTTGGTTTGTAGTGTTTGTTAGCTCCGTAAACGTCGATGTTGCGTGCCGCTTGTGCCGCGTTGCTGCCACGACGGTACTCATATTCCATAATTACTCGAATTTTTAACGTATCCATGATGACGAAAAAGATTGAAATGCGATGAAAATGTAACACTAATCAATAAACAAATGACTACTTTTGGAAAAAAAAATCCATGTTTTTAAAATAAAATTAATTTGAAATTAGAATTCTTAGCCAAACAAAAATTATTTTCATTTGAAATGGCCAGTACTGCAGAACGGCAATTTCATAGGTAAAGACCTAATATAAGGGTTTTTCAATTTGCAACGTATGCCCATCATCGAGAGATCATATTACATTGCTCCGAGTCGGAATGTTACGCTGTTATCGCTTCAAAGAGAGTTGAAGCTTAACCCTTTTGAACGGCTTAATTTAAGCCCACATCGACCCATCGACGAGGGTTACCCACATCGTATGGGTTTTAGTTTAACTGAAAAACCCTAACGAAATACCTTTCAATGCAGAAACCATTGAAAAGGGTAACCTACATCCTATGGGTTTTTGATTAACTGCTTAGGGAAACCCTATCGAAAACCCTTTCAATGGGTAACCAAAATGTTACCTGGCCTGAATATCGCTTCTGTAATGTATTATTATTCTGTTAGTTCTGTGACGGCATACTTTGCCAAGATCTAATTATACGAGCCTTTGTTGTAGGACTGGTCTATTGGCGACAAGTGAAAGAGGTCGAACGACGCGACCGCAACGCGATTGCGACGCAAGTGTCGTGTTTATTATTTGTTGATTGATTTATAGTAGTAACTCTTAAAATGTCGATTGCACACCATGTGTACAGATAACAATAGAATTTCAATTGTGTCTGCTAATTAGCGCGCGACGGGTTAAGGGTGAATTTGATCAAAATTTTATACCCAGTATAAAGTTTTAATCTTCGAAAGAATTTTTGACAGTTTTTCCATACAAAAACTGTGAGTCAATTTTGTTCCATGGTTAAAAGATATCCGACTTTGGTCAAACGAATTGATTGGTGGTTAACTGCGAATTTATACAATGTTTTTGAAAGGACTAATTTTTATGTCTTTCGATCTATGATCTTATTGATTCTGAAAGTTCTGTTTTGTTATAAATGCTGTGTCAGCTTTTAAATGCACTTTAATGTGTGACTTAATTTTCTCTCGCAATCAGTATCTCAACTAATTTAATAAATAAACAATGTTTTATACATAATAGTAAAAATCTGTAATAAGTATGACTAGCACTTCCCGCGCGTGTGTCGGAAAATATCCCACGGGAACGTACTACCGGGAAATCCTTCCTTATTCCTTGTCTACATTATAAAGGGAACCTCTGTGCATAACGTCAGTTTTCTAGGTTCAAGGGTTTGGGCTGGGCGTTGATGAGTCAGTCAGTCTGTCAGGACTTCTCTTTTTATTTATATAGATAGATGATTATAACATATAAATAATAAATAATTCAATATAATATTTTACTTAATTGGGTTGTTTGTGTATGATAAGCTTCTACCCGCGACTTCGTTTGCGTGGAAGTCGATAAAATACAGCCCATGTGTTTTTCTATAGGTGTAAGAACTTTTTAAATCGGTTAAGTATTTTTTGAGTTTATTCATTATTAACAAATATACAAACAAATCTTTTCTCTTTATAGTATTAGTTTAGATATCAGCCTTTAACTGTCCCACTGCAGAGCAAACGCCTCTTCTCATACTGAGAAGGCACAAGCATTGATCACCACGCTTACTCAAGACGAGTTGGTAACTATCGAAAAAAATAATAAAGGGTTCGTTTTCGGTTTTCCCATGGAATGAATTTATGATCATTTAATATTATTCTACAAAGAAGAAGTAGCAAAAATGCCCCACTTCCGACTGTAAAGATAAGTATCTCAAAAAATCGCTAAAAATTTGTATAAAAAAATTATATACTTCCGGTGATCATCCTTACTGGCTAGCACATTAAAAAAATCCTCTAAATATTAATTCAGGGGCAGAATAACCGTGTAATATCTCATTTGCGATTGTTTGATAATAGTAGTTATTATACTAGGTTAATAATAACATATTTAAATAAAAAGTATTATTTAAAGTAACGCTTACTGACTTTAAAATCTATTTATTTTGTAAAATAATTACAGGTACCTATTACACATGGACGGCTATTTAACAATGGCTCGGTCTCACTTAGGTAGTTAAAAACCGTACATTGTAAACTCCTAGAGGACAGGACGTGGGAGGTTGAACCAGGATGAACTCCAACGGTCTAGAGCACACAACATAGTAACAGAAGACCGGATAAAGTGGGCTATTGACTGTTTTCAGCCATATAAGTCCGCAGAACTGGATGGCATCTTCCCAGTCCTACTGCAGTGGGGGATGTATCATTTGACACCATGGCTGGTGGAGATCTATCGAGCCTGCATAGCACTCAGATACATACCTCTCGAATGGCGTGAAGTGAAAGTCATTTTTATAGCCACACCTGGAAAACCTGACTATACACAACCCAAGGCTTATAGGCCTATAAGCCTCACATTATTTCTATTGAAAACTCTCGAGGGACTGTGTGATAGACACATCCGTGACGGACCTCTTCGGGTAAAATCACTTCTTAAACAACATCATGCATACTCCACTGGCAGATCAACGGAATCTGCACAGCATAGTGTAGTTTTCAAAATTGAACGCGCAGTGGACCACAAATGCTCATCACTGGCCGCCTTCATTGATATAGAGGGCACCTTTGACAAAACCATGTTCAACAGAAGCTGAGGAAGCAGTTGCACACGTGCTCTTTGAATGCACAGGCGTCACCCAGATTAGAACAGAAACTCTCGGAATACCCCGATCTTTCACAGATGTTCTTTACAGACCTGGAGATTTGATTAACTTCTGGAGGGAAGTGGGCTGGTTGGAATAACCCCCGACGGCCGCCATGGCCCACGCATAATGGTTCACATGATGGACTAAGTGCGGAAACCAAGACCTTTAACATGGAACATAGATAGAACCGTACATTGGTTCGCGAACCAAACAGGTTACAATTGTTGTTTCGCGTAAAATAGATACTGGACGTATATATTTTAGAATTGCAGAGTTGAAGGGAGATATGCGATAAAAGAATATTGTTGTACATGTATACATGGGCACAGGATACTGGGAGTCTGCGCCCATGTAATGACTATTTTGTATTATCTGGGTTGGGCGAGATAAGAAGATGTTTTTTAGCCACCCAGCGCATTTATTAGATAATATTTTGGTAGATGTGCAACAGGATTAAATAAGTTTTATTTTTTCTTTAAGTACCATCTTCCTTGTAACAAGAAAGCCAATGAATTTAGAATGTCATACATGTTCATTTGTTAAACCTTAATGTCATCTTTATTCCACTTTTATGTAAAATATTTTTAAGATAAGTAATACTGTGCCTGAAAGAATATTTGGAGCAATTTCTAATAGATACCCAGTAAGGATGACAAACGGAGTATGCAATTTATTAATACTCATTTTTATCTATTTTTTGAGACATTTTTCTCAGCTGTCGGACGTGGGGTAATTTTCTATGGAAGTTGCAACTTTTCCTTTGTCAGTTAAATCAAGTTTATTTTTTATCAATGTCATATTCAATTTACAATACCTTATTCGATGATTGTATTTGATTTGTCGTAATCGGTATTAGTACGTTAGTCGATTCAAAATGCCATCACTTTTGTTAGTCTATGAAGAACGAACAGATTGATGGATACATTTCGTTCAGTCCGGAACGAAATGCACATGGTCAAGGATTTTTTTAAAAAGTGGGACATTCTGATCGGCTACCTTTTAATATTATCAGTGACAAACGTTTTAATATTATCGGTGTGTTAATCGCTGTGCATTAGTTATTTATAAGCAGAGTGATTGATTGGAATAATATAATCGTTGTTACGAAGCAAGCAGTTTTATTATACACCTGAATCTGAATTGTGAGAGTTCGTCACACCCATCTGTGCGTGATTCAGCGTAAGGCCCTGAGTTGTATCCCGATAATCGTGTAGTTTTATCTTAGTTTTCCGGTATGAAAATCTTCAGAACCAAGCTGATGTTCGCAACAAACTAATATTTACACAATGTCGCGAAACAAATACCAGGTACACGTGCCTCTATCCCTTCGGGAAATTTCAGCGGGATAGAATAGTAACTTCAATTCTGATCAAAATCTCACAACATAATACAATAAGAACTCTACCTACCCGCCAATCCCACATTTAATTGTTAATTACATTGACGACGGTAGCGTCTACCCTCGGGCGGTCGGGCCATTCAACAATCGTATCCTAATTTACGCCTATTATAAATTTAAGGAATGGACAGTGATATTTGTAGTCGAACAAGGAAGTGCCACGGAGGTACAAAAGAGATAGGCTACAGAAGGTACGTGAGAAGAACGTGTCGGGCAAAATTAATAAAAAAAAAAGTTTTATTACGCGTTTGAAAATGATCATGATATTGGTTCAGGATTCATACTTGAATATATTAATGTCAATACGGTGTCCAGACTCCTGCATTATCTGTAATCGCATGCCATCTTTAAGGCATTTCTCCGCTTCTTTTTGGCAACCTCGCGGTTAAATGACGTCCTTAACAATGTTATGTTACGATTTATTAAGTTCGGTGGGTATGTGTGTTCTTTTATAGGTACAGATCTTAAGATTCTTTTAAACAACATTAATCATAATCGGGCGATCTCGATGATTTCCGGGCCAAGACTTAAAATAATTTTTAAATCGTCTCGGTAAAGAAAGGGTTTCTTGATTATTCTTTCATATTATTTAAGATCGACTTCTACTAAGCGTCTCCTGATAATATCTTGAGACATAATAGGATGAGGATATTCAACGAGCGAAAATACACACATAGACACGCTTTACGTATAAGCGCGACGGGCATTGGTTTCAGATCTCCTTAAGTAAGCGTATATGTGTGCGTGCGCTTGTTTTAGTTCGTTGTAAGGGGTCCCCGAAACGATCAATTGCCATCAATTTTTATCGTAGTAATATTTTCAATCGCATTTGGTAGACGATCAATTTGGGCATCAATGGCATGGGCATTTATAGCCCAAAAAAAGTGTGTAAGATCAATTTTCAATCTTAAGTGGACAGACTCTTGTAAACCTGTATTTATTAAGCAAAAGCTGCTTACCCTCCCGTCACTATACACTATATTTGAAACCTGCAAATTTGTAAGAAACAACTACTCGCTTTTTGAAAAAGATGAAAAGGCTAAGTCAAAGAGGAAAATAGTACAAAAGCCACTAGTAGTCCCGCGTAATCGACTAAAAATGTGCAACAAAAATTGTTATACCATGGCTGTGAAAATATTTAACCACTTGGCAGAAGAATTTAGAAGTGCTTCAGATTTAGAATTTAGTAAGAAGCTGTATAACTGGTTGTGTGAGAGATGTTTTTATTCCATCAATGAATATTTTGAATGTAAAATGTATAACTTAATTATTATGACATCTAAACATTGCTATTTTATATTGACATGATAAATTATTATATTAAATGATAAGAATTGAATTTAATTTTAATGTATTAATTGTTTAAAATCTAAATTTTAATTTTAATTATGAAATGATTATTATTATTATTATTTTTGTGTTGATGTCTTACGTTATTACTAAATGTGTACTGCATGCTCTAATCTAAATATTTGTATGGCTGAAATGCCGAGTATAGTGAAACCCATGACAGATGATAAGAACCTATGTACCTATATTCTTGCAAATAAATATCATTCATTCATTCATTCAATGTGTATCAATCACGTAAAAATTGACAATTGCTATTTATCGTTTTTCGGGGACCCTTAACGAAATGACCTTCTGTACCTATGTGTTTTGTGACGGAGGTATGAACTACGATTTGTAGTCACACGACGTTTGTCGCACGATTTGTTTTGTCAATTATAGCGGCGCCATCTTTGATTTGTTTTCTTTTGTTTTTAGAGTATTTAAATTAATGCATGTTGTTGTACCTTTTTGTGACGGGTCTTGTTTTTTTTTACTGTGCTAGACTTTGCTATTAATTACTAATCTTAATTGTTTTAACGCTCATTGGCTAGCAGATATATTCTGTACCATTTCACGGTCTCAAACAGGGTGTGTACGGTCGGGGGACCCTCGTCAGCAACGAAGTTTTTTCTCATTTATGATTTAAAACAAAACAATATTTTCGCAGCCGCCATCTTGGATTAACATTTTCACCTCACTGTCGACTTGAGCACCCTCAAAAACCATTAAAACGATACCCATAATGAAAAATTTTCGCTGCCACTACCTTGGATTTACATTTTAACGTCACTATCGGCTTTTACACCCTAGACAACTAGGCATGAAAACGACACCTATGATAAAAATTTGAAAATTTTCGCAGCTGCCCTCTTAGATTTTCAATGTGACCAAATTCACACACACGTCAGAAAGTGTCAGAAAATCGCATGGAGGAGCATAACGCTTTTTCGTTATGTGACGATTTCCACCAGAATTCTACAGAGTGAATTCTTCACTTCTTAAAGAACTTCATTCAAAAAAAGGAGGATGTAACTGTAGGAATGCTGCACTCTGGTCTGAATGAAAATCACTTTTCTTTTGCAATGAAAAGACTCATTTCTAATTGACGACTGGTAGGTACTTGCAGGCTAACTACCTGTGATATTCTCCCTGAATAATAATTTACACAAAACATTTTGCTATTCAAATTTTACTCACAAACCTCTGTAAAAACTATTTAAAATTATTTTACAGGAAAAACATTCTGAATATTTTCATTGAAAGGTACTGAATAATTTGAGTACTTCACGATTGAATTCTCATCAAAAGCTCTTAACTACAGATGAATGTTATTAATAAAATCATTCCAATAAATTATTCAGTGGCTCGTAATGAGAGGTACCTACTTGAGCAGAGAAATATTATACTCGATGCAAATTAAATTAATTGAATTAATGCACCGTTTCAAAGGTATTTATTTTATGCTTGAAATGGCTTTTCATATTTTCCGAGTTTATTTAATTAATAAAAATTACTTGTGAACGTCTACTGCTACACATTTTTAGGACTAGCTTTCGCCCGTGGATTCGCTTGCCTGGAGGTTTTAAATTATCCCACGGGAACGTACTACCGGGATAATAAATTATCCTATGTTCTAAATTTGGCACACGGATAGGCCATGACCGTTCAGCCGTTATTTCATGAAATGATAACAGACTTTCGCAGTTTATAATTTTAGTATGGATACTTGGATACCTACAGCAAGGATAGTGAATGATAATTATCTCGATAATTTCGCCCCTGTTGAATTCATGAGTCATTCTATTCTATTCTATTCCATTCCATCAGTTGTCCTATCCTGTATTCTACTCAGTTTCATTTGACACTTTTATTAATTTATTTAGTTACTAGCTTCAGCCAGCGACTTCGTCCGCGTGAAATTTCTTGTTCTCCTGTCCCACCCCGTCGCATCTTTTATCGTGTTTTTAATTTGTTTTCGCTAAGCGTTCTATCTATTTTTTTTTTTTGCTTTTTGCTCGGCTTTTAAAGGTTGTAGCGTGATGTTAAATAGCCTTAAGCTTCCTCAAGAATTAGGCTATCAAATGATATTTTTTATTTAATCCGACTGGTAGTTCTAGAGATGAGCGCATTCAAACAAAAAAACAAACTACCTACATCAGTGTCGATTCTCTAAAGACGTTTTTTCTTCTCATCCTTCTCTTTATTATTCCGCGCGATATTGGTCCCGGCTGTCAGTCGTAGATCTTTGACAGTCGTTACGGGTTGTCATAAGCCTAAAAGTCTGAAAACCAGGGCCCCAATTATTTATGATTCCCGCTTAAAAAATAGGGTATATTCGGTGAAGCCTATGGCATATCTAGTTTTTTTTTTTTTATTATTAATAAAAAATCAAAATTCAAATCATAATGCAGGTTACTTATGATTTGAATTTCGATATTTTTAAAGGATTTATTATTTTTTTTCAAAATTTATGGTTTTTTTGTTCTAAAATGAAAAGCTTACATCGAATTTGTAGTATTTATTGATACTTTGATATTTTTTCTGACTAAGCTATAAAAAAAAAAAAAAAAAAAAAAAAAAAAACTAGGTATGCCATACGCTTCTACTCCGTTCACCTAATATACCCTATTTTTTCAAGACGGTAAAAAAAGTCATCCGTATATGTACAATCCCCTTTTTATGTAAAGTACTATAAAAATATTTGCCACAACTGCTATGGGAGACAGTATTGTGTATATAGATTACAATAGTGAAGATAAATTATTGATCGTATGTCATAAACTTTCTCATATATACAAAAAAATGTGTGTATAAATTTGAATAGATTTATTTGTATGAAACGGTCTCATAATAATTAGTATTCATTCACAGAACAGTTAGAAAGAGGTAGCAATTGTTTTCATTGACGAAGCAACACATCGCGCGTAGTTTGTGAACCACGTTACGCAGAATAAAGTAGGTAAATGTTTATTTAATTTATTTATTTTCTCAATTCCGGGGTACGAAATTCCTTCACTATTGTATTCTTTATACATAATACTATCTCCCATTGAAGCCGTGGCAGAAAATTTTAAAGCACTAGGCGTTTCGTTTATTGTGTCATAAAGAATACATTATTAGCAGATGTCGTAATTAGCTCAAGGAATTGGCGTGCTTTCGAAGTAAGGAACTGTTAAAAATAAAATAATAATAAAAAAATTAAAATATTATTTAAGTTAACTTTACAAACTTCTACAATATACAAGGTTGATATGAGCGAGAGGCAATAAATTAAACCACATATAATTTGTATCATTTTCAGCCTCTTTACTGAAAATCAGATAAATAGAAGCAATAGTTTAGTCACAGGATTATTTTTTAGTTTTTTCTTTGTTAAAACACGACGTATCTGCCCTAACAGCTGACTAAGTATGTTGTTGAAAATTATGTCGTTTAAAGGTGTATGACCCTAGATAACTATGCGTAGGTACCTACGCATAGTTATCTAGGGTCATACACCTTAAAACGACAGAATTTTTAACGTGACGTTGCCGTTTTGTTACATGCACGTCAGTGGCAATGTCTGCAAAGGATGTTTACATTATAATTAGATCATTAAGCAATTTTATTTGTTCGAAAAAAATTTTGTTTTATTTTTCTTCTAAACTTTTTTTTAATAGTTCCCAGTTAACACTATGCATCTATAGTATATGTGGTTTAATTTAATGCCTCTCGCTCATATCAACCTTGTATAATCTTGCATAGAGGCCTCCTTTTAAGTATAATAAATACCTGTTACTAGGAGACCCCATATGTTAAGTGGTCATAGTGAATTAGGGCTCTTTCTTACTAAGGGATATCGTGTTAACTAGTAACTGGGTTGTGGAGATCTGATAGGTAGTCGCTCCGTGTAAAGAACTGGTATTCAACTGCATCCGGTTAGACTGGAAACTGACCCCAACAAAGTTAAAGGCTAGGCAAATTGATTGCTTCTCTTTATTACACTTCAACAAAGAGTCTATTCGTTAATTAAACCACAAAATCCAATTAATGAATTAGAAATCTCAAAAACTCACCACCGAAACAATTAGCAATGCCTTCTAATCGTGGGATATCCCTTAATAAAATATGAACAGAGATCCTGAAAAATACCGAGTTTCAGTGGATTATTCATTCATTGAAATTACCATAGAATAAGGATGTAATAGAAAGTAAACACACTCCGAACGCATTTATTTATTTAAAAAAATATGCTTAAACAAATCTAAGTAATCGCGCAAAATCTGTAAGTACAGTTATAAAATAAAGTTGCTTTTCGTTTTTGTCTGTGTGACCGCATTGTTCTTCTAAACTATGCAACGCATTTTGATGCAGTTTTCACCATTTTTATTTTTTAAGAATTTATTTCGAATTAAGACGCAGATATACGAGTATGCCAGCGGCCTGAGTGGTTAGCTTGCGTGTTCTGTGCTAGGCTCACGCAACGTGTCGTACGTCCACGCAGTCGCTCCTTGATGAAGGAGCGTCGTCTCAAATTAGACGCATTATTAATTTATTACACATAAAACAAAAGGTATCATATACTAAAGGATAAATAATTAAATTATCTTTAAAATAGTGAAGGTTTATAAAAATACGCTTGATAGTTTTTGTGTGATTCACATTTTTTATCCACGTTAGATATAACTATACAAATATATTCTAAAATATTTACATATTAAGTTATTAAGGAAATGCTCTAATTTAACATATTTTTTTCCAAATCATTAAAACTGTCAAATTTTTCCAAATGATTTTAAACCTTAAAATGTTGATGGTTAAGTTCAAAATCGAATGAGAAAATTTGACAGTTTGTGTGTACTGAGTGTGTGTACATTACATGAGTGTCGCTTCTACGAAGTTTGCTTATTCTACGAGTATGGTTATATCATGATATCACGGTCGTCCCATCTGAAAACCTTTATACTGAAAGGGTCGACTGTTTGCACGCCTGAAAACGAAATGGAGATAAATGAATTTCATAATTTTAATCAACCAAACCACCATCTTTGTTGGATTACGTTTTGTTATTGAGTATTTTTAATTATAATTACTGTATGCTTTATTTATGTTGGCTATGAATAGGGGGGTATCCTTATGATTATTGGAACGAAGTTCTTTAACGCAGCTTGCGGTAGAAGTTGACTGGTAGAAATCATCACGCGAAAAAGCGTTCATACGTGTATGTATTCTTCTTTTGAATTCACACTTTCCTTGTGAATTTGGTCAAAATGAAAATCCAAGATGGCGGCTGCTAAAATTTTCATATTTTTAGTCATGGGTGTCGTTTTCATAGTCTTCAAGGGTGCTGAAGCCCATAGTGAGATCAAAATGTAAATCCAAGATGGCAGGGATGAGAAAAAAATGAGGGGATGCGAAAATTTTAAATTTTTTCGTCTTGGGTGTCGTTTTCAAGGTTTTCGAAGGTGCTAGTTGATAGTGAAGTCAAAATGTAAATCTAAAATGGCGGCTGCGAAAATTTTGTTTTTGTTTTAAATCATTGTGAGAAGAAACTCCGTTCGTGACGGGGCTCCCCCAACCGTTTTTAGGGTTCCGTACCCAAAGGGTAAAACGTGACCCTATTACTAAGACTCCGCTGTCCGTCCGTCTGTCTGTCCGTCTGTCACCAGGCTGCATCTCATGAACCGTGATAGTTAGACAGTTGAAAATTTCACCGATGATGTTTTTTTGTTGCTGCTATAACAACAAATCCTAAAAGACAGAAAAAAATAAATATTTAAGGGGGCTCCCATACAACAAACGTCATTTTTTGCCGTTTTAATGGTACGGAACCCTTCGTGCACGTGTCCGACTCGCACTTGGCCGGTTTTTTTTAATTACTTGGCCTAAGACCTCCGATGGATAATCATTTCAAGTGTGGGTTAATTTGTATAGACCAAGGGTCTAGGGTTCTCAATATGAACTACACAAATAAAACTAATCCCCAAGTACTTGCCCACTCCAGTCAGTACACAGCTATTGGTAGTAAGTAGGTGCACCCTGGCCCTGGGGCTCATAATCTCCAGGCGATGTTCCACTCCCAAACAACAAAAACGGGCATGTTTTGCAACAAACAGCAGTTGAAAAAGGCGCGCGTGTCGGGCGCGATACGCGACACAAAGGCACCGCGTCGCGTTTCGCGTCTGTTTGAAGGAGCCTCAGTTTTGGAGCCTTAACTCATTGTAGTTGATTTAAAATAGGTAGGTAGTACAGAAACGTTACTTTCTGTATTTCCTCTTAGAATGTTATTTGAGGAAAAATCGGCTTTGTGACATGACCTTAGGAAATGACTGATGATATTTGATACAAGGCAATTCAGCACCAAAATACAACGTAATTTTTTTCCCATCACCCATTTAAGGGAATATTGTATGTCGTACCTTTATTTTAGAGGTGTGGCAGTGTGGCTGCTGTGAACATCCCGACTTATGATTACCGGATCAAGCGATTATGTCTAAAAATTAATTATACCTATGTATAGTTTTCGAGGTCGCCCTGGAAAATATGTGGAAAAGGATGATGGAAATCCTTCTAGGATTTGGGGGAGGCCTTTTCTCGGCAGTGAGACAGTGTAGGCTAATATAAAAAAAAAAATAGATTTCGAGGTACTTTCTGTCATATATTCTATATCTACTGCCTCGTTGGTCTAGTGGTCCCAAGTGCTACTGCTGAGCATGAGATCCTGGGTTCGATTCCCAGGTCCGGCAAAATGTTGTTGGGTTTTTCTATAAGGAATTTCACAGTAGCAGCATTTGTGTCCGGTTGTTGGCAATAGGCTCGCCCTCTATTACATGGGAGAGTGTACTATAGGTACCTACACCTCTGCCCTACCCTTTGGAGTAACAAGGCGTGATGTCATTTTATGTAATTCTATATCTATTGAAACTAATTCCACTTATACGTTTGATGCGGATTGAGACACAACCGCCCATCGTCCACATCATCTAACAAATTAATAAATCCTAATCAACAAAGCATTTCATCTCAATTAATTGGTATTAAATAAACAACCCGTGCTTACCTGTCATTTAATATAATTCGGTTGACCGAGTTGGCACGTTAAACGATTGGCGCACACTCGATTCTGTACCGAGATACTTTAAAAGCTATTGTTTCACTGTTCTGTTCTGTTCACTGTCTTGTGTCGTAAGGGTGTTAAAATTGGCTTCTCGCGATCTAGATTTGGCTGTCTGGAGATTATCTTGATTATTATCATCATTTCTTGTAGTTTCTATTCAAGAGTTTAGACCACTCCTACACTTTATGTGGGTTTTTTCAAAGTCGAATAATTTTTATCCGAGTGCTCAAGAAGGAGCGCAATGTTTTTCGAGAGTATGTCATGTATGTATGTCTATTTCTTTGGCACGCTCTGTAGCAACGGCTAGATGGATTTTAACATATTATTTTATCAGGTGTCGTTAGATTTGTCTTAATTGTGGGAGTGATATAGGCTATTATAATGTTTATATAAGTATTGCATCCTTAAAAAAAAAAATAAAGCAAATTATTAAACAAAAAATCTCCCGACTACAAAAACACATAACTAAAAAGTGAAAAACATGCATTATTAAATCAGCTTTATAAATTTTCCAATAACATAACAAACATAACTGGCAAAATGTGGGTGTACGAGTACTATGTACACTTCTGCTAACCCTTTGAGGAAAACAGGCGTCATGATATATTTCAGAAGGTATGTATAAATTCTCCATTCATGACAAGCATAATAAAACAATTACTTTTTAGTGTGGTCTTTTATTCGACTTGAGTCCTCGCCAAGTCAAAAACCTCGTAATTCGTTGTTCTCGTACCGAGTACAAAATCCCGTAACTATCGTTTCCGATTCGTTTTACTACCTAGCCACGTGAAACAGCTTCGTTACAGTAAAATCTGAAACATGTAAATTCAATTATTAACATAAACATGTCTCATTATCAGTTAAATACTACCCCTGAACAATTTCCAGTAGTACAACGAACATTGTCGACAATATAACTTGTATTGATTAAGACATTAACATGCCGTGTCTGCAGTAGATGGGACGGCACGTAATTTATAGCAAACGGCGTGATATTACAGTATTCTAAATAGTTTATACTACTGAGCGTTGAATTTACTCCAAGCTAAATTGTAATTGAAAATACTGGAAAATTCTGTAAACAATAAAATAGCTAAAGTATTGCAATGATTCTACAAATTGCATTCATAGTCTATCTTGCAAGAAATCACTGTTTTATCAGGTAATGGGCTAGGAATGTAATTTTTAGGGTGGCAAGAGAATAGGCCTTCATCAGCAGTTAACACTTCCTACATTTTTTCTTCTACAGCATTGAAATTATTTGCTATATTGCTAGATCCAGTTGTCTAGTGATCGTGCTATGAAACTTTTACCAACTCATCATCATTCTCCTGCCCTTATCCCAATTTATTTGGGGTCGGCGCAACATGTGTGTTTGACGACACGGTTGGCGCAGTGGTTGAGCGATTGACTGCTGCGCAGCATGTCGCGGGTTCGATTCCCGCACGGAACAAATATTTGTACGACCTACAAGTATTTGTTCCGAGTCTGGGTGTTTTTCTATCTATAATATGTATGTATTTACAAAAAAAAAAATGTATATAAGTAGTTTATTAGCCATCTCGTTACCATAACACAAGCATTAGGTTGCTTAGCTTGGGGCTAGATGGCGTTGTGTGATATGTCCAAACATATTTTAACATGTCTTTTTCTTCCATACCTACATCTCTATTAGTGGTCATCTCGGTAGTCACTCCTTTTCTAGCCATATCGTCTTTAACACAGTCCATCCATCGTTTCTTTGGTCTTCCCCTAGCCACATTCATACTCTAAACTTTTCTGACGACATTTTCCTCATTCCTCCGCATCACATACCATGACAGCCGATTTCCACACGACTTTTCGGTCACCGGCGTTACTTTCAGACTTCCTCTTTAAATATACTCATTTCATGCGGTAACACCACACATCCCTCTTAGCATTTTCAACTGCTTTGATAATTAATCACAATGCTTTTGTGGCCCGTCTCTTCTCTGTTGTTTTACAGTCTACCTGACAGTTGGAATAGAGTACAGCCCAACACTATTGCTGCACGGCGATCCTTTTCTAAATCACACCTATTAAAATATCTATTCACAAAACTCCATTTTCTAAGACCTTCACGACTAACCTTCACAAAATGAAGTAAGTGTCATAAATTCTACCGTCTTTGTCCTCTCATTAAATTCCATCCCTTTCAAAAGGACTCGAGATCACATCGGCGATAGCGCTATAATTTCAATAAACGTCCATTGCAGTCGCTCGAACGAAGCGTTTTGGCCCTTCCATTAGATCTTATCGAGAAGTGTTATTTTAGATTCCAAGTTTCGGTGGCAGTTTTTTCGGCGGTGAAATTTTACGAGGTCTTGTGGAAAAGGTAGATTTGATTTTAGTTAATTTTAAGGCTTGTTTCTTGGCTGCTTTTGGAATTATCATGGTTTTCAGCAACATCGTCATCATTATGAGCCGGAATACATTACTTCTAGACTTGGATCTACTTTGATACTTGTAATGTAATTTCACAAGGGATTCTATCCTTCTCGTAACCCGCACAACTCAGGATAAATATTTGAAAGAAAGTTTCTTATCGCACGTTATATACTGCATGTTTGGCGAATAAGAGCTGAACCGAAAAAACCGGCCAAGTGCGTGTCGGACCACGCACATTGAAGGGTTCCATAATTGGGATGACTAAACTTAACATTGTAGTTGAAAAACATGTTCTCCCATACATTCCAACTGAAAATGTAAGTTTGTACTCACAATATTGAGAAATTTTATTTTAAGACCACAGACATCTTATGTTTTCCTGTAATCTACAGGTAAAGAACAATTTTCTGTATATTTTCAAAATGTTAGGCTCAGTGGTTTCGGAAATAAGGGCTGTTATTACTTAGCCACGACCTCCTCAATTGTAAAAAAAGTAATAACGCAAATATTATAGGATGTTTTCAGCAATGTCCTTAGAATGTTGAAACAAAGTAAATTACAAATTCGATACCCTAACAACGTTGAATGTCCGATACTAAGACATTGTGAGTGTGACATACTATGTAGTGACAGGCCTCAGAAATTGCCAAAGCATACATATTCCGTCTCTGAGAAACAGTCCAATTAGACCGAAACAGTATATAGGGGGCAGTCCAATTTAACTGCAGACTCCTAACCTTCAAGAATCGTAAACCAAGTATTTCCTTTCACCCGTTGTCACGGCCACTGTTCTAGACAGTTATTAGCTTCTAATAATTCGGTGGCTAAAATTTAAGGTTCCTGTCAATTCCAGCAAGTTTCAATAATGTGCTAATATTCTGAGAAGGGACAGTTTCCATTAAGTTGTGTGGTTATTTTACTAAAGGGATCGATAGATACGGTGGTGACCTTGGTACGTCTGGCTTCGGACAGTCCTTTTTAAACAATGAATCTAAATAATGTTCTTGTTTTAATGTTGGGACCGAATCGTGTTGTTGCCGACCTGACTTGCTGAACTCCTATAAATACACATACATAACATCATGCCTGTAATCACTACAGGGTTAGGCAGAGGTGTACCTTATTGTACACCCACATTTCGCCACTTGTGTTTAAGTCCTACATAATAGTTGGCGACTTCTCTAAATCACAAAAAATAATTACGTTTATCCCTTAAGGCGAAAGCGCCAGAGTGACCCGCCGGTTTGAAAATTCAAATTTTTTTACGTTTTTTTGCAATTTGCAGGTCAGTATCAGGTTGTATGTTGATCTGAATATGATTTGCGATCGTAACAAATCTGTATTTATAGAACTAAGTACTAGTTTTTGCCAGCGGCTTCGCACGCGTAGATGTCGGAAATTATCCCAAGGGAACTGTAAAGTAGCCTATGTGCTATTCTAGACTATAATGTATCTCTGTGCCAAATTTCATTCAGATCCGTTCAGCTGTTTTGGCGTGATTGAGTAACAAACATCCAGCCATTCAAATTTTCACATCTAACCATTCGCATTTATAATAGCAGTAAGATAATCATTAAAACCATCAATACAACTCTCTAATTTCTCAGTAATGAATGGCATATCATGAAATCTTGACATTTGAGGATTATAATACTAACTTATGGTGTTGTTTGATTCTAATGATTATAATTCTGTAAATACATATTTGTTACGGTTGCGAATCATACTTAAATGAACAAATATCCAGACACTAAGTTGCAAATTGCAAAAATCGTAACAAAATTTGAATTTCGCGGGCGAAATTAGCGCTTCCCGCTTTTAAAAAAAATATCTTAACGAAAACTCTCAGACGAAAAATGTTCAGCTCCGTTTTCAAAATAAATGTTTGCGAATACCTTTTCTCAAGAACAGAAACACAATACGACCGCAGAAACTCTTCGACTACCTCCCAGCTTCGTCGAATCAATAAGAAATTTAATTCCCACAAAAGGGGCTGGTCTTCCAAGTTTACAAACAAGTTTGGATGTTTCTTTTTTCCTTCTCATTCCGGATTCCCGGACATTGGAGTGCTCTGAAAGAATGACGGAATTGATTCCCGGCCCTCTTAATAGTTTTTCATCTGGCAACTTTTAGATTACGTGAGAATAGAGCTGGGCTGGGCGGATTTTGAGTAAATCTGTCACTGTATACATATAAATTGTAATTTTAATAGATTAAATACAAAACTATTATGTTTATATAGTAACATCCGTGCCAAGAGGAAGCGTGAAGAGCTTAGCAACGTCCTGATACAAATGAGGAAGGCTGCCTCACAGGCCCCACACCCGGCTAAGTTATCAATAAACTAAGTAATTTACGTTCAATATAATTGCGGTGATAGATTACTACCAAATGACCGCCACGATCTGTGCACGATCTACCATAAATGTCATAGAATTGCAACTGTTTTTTTTTTATATGAAAGTATATTCGTAACTGTACTGTCTAAATATTTACCGTCCTACAATGCAGAATAGAATAGAATAGAATACTCTTCTGTCTTAATGCAGCATAATAATACCAGCCTATAACTGTCCCACTGCAGGGCAAAAGCCACTTCTCATGCAGAGAAGGCACGAGCATTGATCACCATGCTTGCTCAAGACGGGTTGGCGATTTGGGTTGGGTTTAAGTCGGTCGGATCGGACGTCGTCTTATAAGTCTAGGATTCCTCACGATGTTTTCCTTCTTAATGTCCAAGACAAATTCAGAAACTACATAATATGAATTGAAAAAGTCACATTGGTACTTGCCTGGATTTGAACCTACAACCTCGTGCATGAGAGCCGAGACCTTAACCACATCAGCAGCATCACTCAGCAGAACGAACAAAAAAATCTGCAAGCCAAAAGCCTATATTTCCGATCGCTATAAAACATTAAAAACGCATTAAACAACATCCAAGTGGGTGCATTACAAGAGTATGTATGTGCACAGCTTTTACTTGGCAATTTTCGTTGGCTGTCTGCCATTTGCGAGCCAGCAGCTTTTGATACATGGAGTTGCAGGTGGTTAAGTAAGTTTGCTTAAATCCCTAGGGTGTAATCATGTCGGGAACTAGAGTTTATATCGATTTAAAGGAGGATCTTGTATTTGAGGAGATTGCAGATGGATTTTTTGGTGTAGTTTAGTTTTTTTACGAGGTTAATGAGCGCAGATAGAGCATTGTGCTACGATTAATTGATTACCCACTATTGGAATTTTGGATGCTTATATCGAAGTTAAGGTGGTAATTACAGGCGGTGTAATCGTTTGGCATATCGTGAGTTTGAATCTACTCCTAATAAGGCGAACTGACTAAGGTGGATTATAGAAATATTACCAATATTGCACTGTTTTACATGCTTTTTTTTTTTTTGGTTGGGAAATCATCAAATAACATATCCTGCTCTGGGCGGAGCGGGAGGGCGTGTCAGACTTCTACTGACTAAAACCCACCCGTGTTCCTTCAGTTGCCTGTGCCAGGGCCACGGTAACTTTTTCTAACAACCCGCGACTGAAATGCGTAAATGAAATGGATATTCAAGCAATGTATAACCAACCGTAATTACCACCGCGCTGCGTCAAATAAATCCAAATACAACTACATGACGGTTAAAAAAGGAGTATTTCATGTAAGTATTTGATTTTATACGTATTTCATGAAGAAAAGACTTCATTTACAATCCTTTTTAGCTTGTAGTTACGTACGTACGTACGTATACAATCTTTTAATTATTTATTAAAACTTTACGCACAAGTAAAAAAAAAATACCGTACAAAAAAATACGGACTTAATGTCTGCGGCATTTTCTACCAGTCTACCTTAGGGTGATGCAGAGAGAAAACCTAACAATTATGTCTCACCTCCATTCAATACGAGATGAAAACTCAGCCAGCGACAACAAAAGCTACTTCCAATTCCAGTTGGAACTATGCTTCACAGAATTGTAACTTATTTGTTTTCAATTTCATTCATTTCGAATGAAATTGAATGTAGGTATTGGTGATTCCAGGGAACTAGTAACTAAAAACACATTTGTCGCTTTTCAAAATTATATTTGGACAATTTGAATAACATTGTCAGCATTAGGTAGTTACAGTTAGCCTCAAAAAAATGTATAGGTACAACGCCATCAAAAAATAATTTATCAATCTTTGTTCTAAATTATTGTATCAATGTATAGCCACAAACCACTGATTACTTAATCATAGCTACACGTTGTATTGTATTATTCTTTTCGATGTATACATCTTTTTGAAGCTGACTGTACCACTAGGCCATTCGTTGTGATAGACCTAAATGTTTTAAGTACCTAATACTTGTTGAAAGGCCTACACTGTCCTCCCATACCTGTTAACACTGTTATTTGAAAATATAGTAAAAGCCAATTATTTTTAAAAGAGTAACCGTGGAGTTTCTTGCCGGTTCTTCTCCATAGGTAACGACCAATTGGAACCGTGCACCTAGCTTCTGACGTTTCATAAGTGCCCATGTTGATGTGAAATAAAGCATTTTGATTTTGGTTGCGTGACTTGTTTTTGTGTTCAAAATTCAGGTATCGTCAAGAATCAGAATACGGACAAAAATGCTTCCCGTACATGTTTTGCAATATTTTGCATAGTAAGAAAAATACATTAACTTGATAAAAGATGCATAAAATTACGTACACAATCAAGTGTTGTAGAAAGTATTAAACGATAAATTTTGATTTTATTGATGATAGAGCAGATTTATGATGATATTAAAAACTAATTTGGTACGAGCTCCGCTTGGCTGACATCTGAAAAATAATTAAACTTATCTAGAGCTATGTTATCCACTTGCTTTTTCCAGGTCGTGTAACGATCTATTCTGCTAAAACTTGTCGACTAAAAGGTGGTTTCTTTGCTTTTGTTTGATCCATGTTATATGGCATTTAGTGGTCTAGCGATCTATTGATCTAAACAGTGTATTTTCTGCCATAGGCTAGTCTTAAAATAGGCCCATAGGCTTACTTTAAGTCATCATAATTAAAAGTGGCGATTGTCCAGATTCTGGCGAAGAATTTTCGTACAACACTTACTATGTAGGTAGACTATCATAGCATCATGCCTTGTTCCCTGAAGGAATGGGCAGGTACTTATAGTACACCAACATTTAGGCAGTTATGTGTAAGTCCCATGTAATAGGGGGCGAGCCTATTGCCATCAATCGGGCACAAATACAGACTCCGGGCTGCTACTGAGAAATTTCAGATAGAAAAACCCAATAATACCTTGCGCGACCTGGGAATCGAACCCAGGACCTCATGCTCAGCGGTAGCGCTTGCGACCACTAGACCAATGAGGCAGGCCATGGTACGGAGCGAGAGCGCATGGGAGGCCGTCACCTCTTTCTGCGAAGCAGTAATGCTCGCAAAGGAGGAGGCGGAACGCGTAAGAGAGAGGCAACTGACGCGCCCTTACGGCCCTAGTCGCTGCAGGAGACGTCCTGGGCGGCGGGAATCTATAGCCGATTCCCGGCCACCGTGGGCGCGGGCTTGCGGACGGCGAGCAATAGGTAGCTCGCCGTCCGGTAACGACCAGGCCCGGGTCGACGGCGCGTTGTGTTCCACGCGCGCCTCAAAGAGATGTCAGCACTGACGGGGTCTGATATGGCCGATGCTGTCGGGGTCACGGGTTGTTCGAAAGAGATACCGTGGCCCTGGCCTGCGCCAGAAAACCTACCGGTGTTCTTTCAATTGCCTGTGCAATTGAAGGAACACGGGTAGGTTTTAGTCAGTAAAAGTCTGACATGCCCTTTCACTTCGTCTAGAGCGGGAGAAGTCGTTTGAAGATTTCCCATCCAGAAAAAAAAGGCCTACCTACTTTTATAACTTAATTTTACTTAACTTCTTGTTTATTTATTTTTTACGGTCTAAAACGTATATTTAGAATACGTGCCATCCAAAATAGTGTGTTGACGATATTTTTTGACGAAACAAATGAAATTGGTATTAAACATTAAGAAAGAGGTCAAACTTAACAAGGAAATGAAAGTTTAATTACAATCACGGTATCACGAGGCGGTATCTTTTCAGTTGCTCCGCAGTCGAGTCCCGGACCCTACTTGTTTCCGAAGGTTCCGAGTTCTTTAACACGCTGCGACAAGATCTCGTGTTTCCAACTTCGGACTCGCCGTTGTACAGTTGCTGATTACATTATTAGTTGAACTTAGTTTTGCGATATTTTGTTTCGAGACTATGATATTTGGATGTTTTGAAATACTTTTTATAGGTCTACACCAAAAGTCATATAGGACAGCCTGTATAACTTTTGGTGCTACCTTTAAAAAGTATTTTTACTATGAACTTTTTACCCGACTGCCGCGAAGTCCAAATGGAAGGTAATGTTTTAAAATTGTCAAAATTATAGCTTTTGTAATTTTCCTGGTTTTGAATTCTGTATTTGTTTTATTGTGATCAAGAAGTTCCGTACAAAACTTCAATATCTACTCGACCTACGGGACGGCTGATTATTTTTTCTCGATAATGATGTTGGTCGCATGGAGAAAGTTGTTCGGTGTGATGGTCTGTACTACACCCTTTACTTTGACCACGCCTATCTGATACACCCTGATATGCTTAGAAATTCTTGAGAACAATAAAGCAAATACAAAAATACAGTTTATACTAGTACGGGGAACAGAGTGAATCAGTTCCGATCTAACAACCATAATAAGTACCGAAACATACTAATCAAAAAAAAAAAAAAAACATATCTTTACTGCTTATTTGTAACTAAACTGAATTGTGCAAGGTTGTTTGATGTATTTTTATTTGGCAAACAAAGTTTTTTTTTTTTAATACACAGTCAGATACAGAATCGAAAACAAGGAAAATTACAATAGCTATCATTTGTAACAGTTTAAAAACGTTACCCTCCAATTGGGCTTCGCAGCAGTTATGCTATAAAAGCTGTTTACTCGACATTTCGATCAAATTGCTGAACAATAAAATCAAAGCTATTGCAATTTCAAGTCTATTCAGCGAACAGGTTTCATGAAGCTTAATCAACCGCATCATTAATTACAATTCCTGTTAAAATCAGGTAACATTTTCTATGAATTCCTTTATCTGGTAGAAGTAATAAAAACTACACGTAACCTTATAAAAACACGATGTAACTACATTTGAGCAATATACATTAAGCTGGCATTCGATTCCTACACGCCTCTAGTCTGATATTAAAATCCCACACTATTTGTAAAGGCGAAGTTACACAATCGATGGTACTGCGATGGTTATGGATGTATTAATATTTTGATGAAATTTGATTTTTTTTAATGCGAAACTAATTTCTTGTCTATCTTTGTTTTCAGGTAAGGAAGTACGATTTAAGGTTGCAAGCATAACTGAAAAAGCCGAGGTGAAAATACTGCAGGAAAATTTTTCTCGAAGACACAATAAAAGTAGGTATATTATAATATAAATAGGCATTTTCGTACCATGACACGTGATATAATATGTCGTGATCCGAAAAGCCTATTTTGACGAAAACTGGTAGGTTTGTAAATATTTGGCATGCACCTTCAATGCTTAATGTCATCCTCTGCCTAGCCTTTTCCCAACTATGTTGGAGTCGGCTTTCAGTCTAACCGGATACAGCTGAATACCAGTATTTTACATGAAGTGACCGCCTATCTGACCTCCACAACCCAAATACTGGGTATCACGATACCCCTTGTTAAGACTGGTTACCAGACTTTCGGGTTTCTGACGACCCGTAACGACTGTCAATGATCCACGAATGACAGCCGGGACCAACGGCTTAACGTGCTTGGTATGTAAAGATGGTCACCCATCCACGGACCAATCCCGGCAAGCGTAGCTTAGCCTGATGGATCGACCCGTGCGGCTTATGTGACAGCTTAAAAATAACAAATTAAATCAATATCCACACATAAGTTAAATATTATTTTTAAATGGATGGTAGGCACATACCAGGGTCCTCGCGCACGTGTGGGAGTTTCGCGAGGAGGTGAAACGCCGGGGCGTAACTCCGCTGCCGCGAGAAATCACGGTACAGCGGACAGAGCTCCGGCGGGATCTCATGGCGACATGGAGAGTGCGATTGTCGCAACCCAGCGCTGGGCACGCCACAATTGCGGCGATAAGTCCCCTCTTTGAGGAGTGGTTGGAGAGGCGCCACGGCGTCCTCACCTTCCGCCTGACGCAGGTCCTCACCGGACACGGTTGTTTCGGGAGGTTCCTGTTTCGGATAAGGCGGGAGGAAACGCCCGGGTGTCACCATTGTGTGGATCGCTCGGAGGACACGGTGGAGCATACAGTGGAGGTCTGCCCGGCTTGGGCGGAGCACCGCCGTGTTCTCACGGAGGCGATCGGCGGCGGCGATCTCTCGCGTCCAAACCTGGTCCAGGCCATGGTGCGGAGCGAGAGTGCATGGGAAGCCGTCACCTCCTTCTGCGAAGCAGTAATGCTCGCGAAGGAGGAAGCGGAACGCGTGAGGGAGAGGCAACAGCCGCGCCCTCGCGCCCCTAGCCGCCGTAGGAGACGCTCTGGGCGGCGGGAATCGATTGCCGATTCCCGGCCACCGTAGGCGCGGGCTTGCGGACGACGAGTAATGGGCAGCTCGCCGTCCGGTAAGGACCAGGCCCGGGTCGACGGCGCGTTGTGTTCCACGCGCGCCTCAAAGAGATGTCAGCAGTGACGGGGTCAATTGGGCCGATGCCGCCGGGGTCGCGGGTAGTTCGAAAGAGATACCGTGGCCCTGGCACGGGCAGCTGAAGGAACATGGGCGGGTTTTAGTCAGTAAAAGTCTGACACGCCCTCCCGCTCTGCCCAGAGCGGGAGAAGTCATTTGATGATTTCCCATCCACAAAAAAAAAAAAAAAAAAAAAAAAAAAAAAAAGGCACATACCAGGGTTTCAAGCACAGAAATCTAAATAATAAGTGCCTTATTATTTAGATTTCTGTGGTTTCAAGTTAAATTTGAGGGTTGCAATGGTCTCTCCTTGTGAGTTTATGACAGATTTGCCACACAAAATCTGTTAAAAACTTACGATGGCGAGAATACGAGATCATTGCTACGTTTGTAAATTAGTAAACTTAGGCCCCTGTTTGGAAAAGTTGTAGGAAATTGCGATAGATGTCGCTAGATAACAGTGACGACTTATCTAATAAAGCTGACAAATTTTCTTAATCAAGATATTCCCATTCACCTACCGAAGTAAATCACTTTAAATCAAAAACTACATCTTAGAACTATATCTGTCTGCCCTAAGCTTTAGATAGGTAATCTAGACGTGTGCGGCACGATCCCCCTGGGACGTGTGCAGATCCGTCGACTAGCCGCCGTAGCGTCCGTGTGTACGTAGCTGTTACATGTTCATGTAAGGCGGGCCTTACACCTACTATATTATTGGGTAATATCACGAATTGCGCAATGTTTTTGACTGTTTTTTTAACTCTTTACAAATACACTAAACGGCCATTGCCGTCATTACAATAAAACTTCTATTATGCCTCGTTAAAAGCATTAAGATTGTGCAATGATTGAACAACAGTTCGAACATGTTTTATTTTAATTCCACAATATTTTCATTGCCTCGGAAAGTACGTTAATCCCTTGGTCCCGGCTGTCATTTGTAAATCGTTGACAGTCGTTATGGGTTGTCAGAAGCCCGATACTCTGACAATCAATCTTACCAAGGGGTATCGTCTTGTGGAAGCAGTCGCTCCATGTAATATATTACTGGTATTCAGCAGATACCGGTAACACTAGATGCCAACGTTAATACGTAGTTAGGAAAAAGCTAGGCAGATGATGAAATATTTTATTGCACCGTGAAGGATCAGTATTGCGCCATATTTTGCTATACTCTAGGCAGGTCTTGTTCACGCGTAAACATTGAAGCTTATAGGCTGTCAATGTCCTGGCGTGAATATAATTGATCGTTTGAGTGCAAGAGCTCGTGGCTAAGTAATAACAGCCGCACGGGTCGATCCATCAGGTTAAGCTACGCTTGCCGGTGTTGGTCCGTGGATGGGTGACCATCTTTACATACCGAGACTCCTCCGTGCCTCGAAAGCACGCTAAGCCGTTGGTCCCGGCTGTCATTCGTGGATCTTTGACAGTCGTTACGGGTCGTCAGAAGCCCGAAAGTCTGACTATCAGTCTTACCAAGGGGTATCGTATTACTCAGTTAATGGGTTGTGGAGGTCAGATAGGCAGTCGCTCCATGTAAAATAATGGTATTCAGCTGCATCCGGTTAGACTGGAAGCCGACCCCAACATAGTTGGGAAAAGGCAGATTGATTGTTTGAGTGCAAGAGCTGAACTCAAATCATTTATTATACTCAATACACTTTTGAATCATCAAGGGGTCCAAAGCGTAGTAGGTATCTATTGAGAAGAACGGGCAAGAAACTCCACGGACACTCTTTTAAATCAAAATATGTCACAAAATATTGGTTACATAATTCATGTTGAAATTATACATGTGAGAACGACGCAGAACGTTAAAAGCGTCCGTAATAAAAATATAAAAAAAAAACAATTTAAAATTTAAATTAAATAATCTGATTCAATCATATTGCGCAAAAAATGTTGCGCAAACTTATTGTACGTGTAGGACCGCCTAACGCGTTGCTGTAACATCTGTATGTGTGTGTGTGATAATGCTACTAGTATGTGCTTATCGTGAACGTAGTATCGCGGTCAGAGGATTAACGATGTTCAGTCCGGTTTTTCTTAGGGACTTTTTCTGTGAACCATCTTTTTTTCTTTAAAAAAAGGAAGTTTCTGGAAAATACGTACGTATTTAGTAGTATAATTATATTTTTTAATTTTTTTTTTTTAATTTTAAAATAAATTGTTTCAAAGTTCCCGCATTCAGCGGATTCCTGCGGCCTTCACAATGCGGGAAGCACAGAATAAGTTTGTACTCACAATATTGAGAGATTTACCATGTTATTTTATGACCACAGACCTCCTTTCCTGTAATCTACAGGTAAAGAACTATTTTCAATATTTTTTTTTTTCAAAAATTTAAGCTCAGTAGTTTCGGAGATAAGGGGGGAATGATAAATTTTCGTCTATTTTCTTAATTAACTTTAAAACAATTTATTTTAAAATTATAAAAAAAAAATTGTCAGAACCTCACGCTCTTTCATATCATATATCACACGGTATAGTTTGCAAAACTTGACCCCCATAAAACAAAACAAAACAAACACGAACAACAAACACACATACAAAACAACATAAAACAATCACAACAACACAAACATGTACGTACAAAATATAAATTAATATTGTGACATCCTGCATGCATAATTTGCATGTATACGCATGTTTTTGACAAATAAAATGATCTTTATCTTTATCTTTAATATTTTTTTATGTGATAAAATTACAAATTAACAATTTTCAGGCATTTTGAAAGAAGAAAGAAAGAAAGAAAAAGAAAGAAAATACGTTTATTTGCGGTAAACATGACGCAAAGGACAACAAAATAAAATAAGAATGTAAAAAGCAAGTTTAGGGGAAAATATGCGTCACATCGTCACGTCACATTTTCCTTCACTTGTGCTGTGAGACCTTGCTTCTTGCCAAATTTCATAATTCTAAGTCAACGGGAAGTACCATATAGGTTTTGTTTTACTTGCGAGTATCAAAAAATGCCGCATAAATGACCGTATTTTCAGAATGCGTTGACTCAGAAACTTGATTTTTTTAGAACTCTAAGGGACCATAGACCTACGCATTTGACATTAATTTCAACTTGATACCTTCACGCGTTCCTGAGATAAAGGGTCTTGACAGACAGATAGACGGACAACGAAGTGATCCTATAAGGGTTCCGTTTTTTCGTTTTGAGGAACGGAACCCTAAAAACAGCGTCCATGAAGTATTGCATTTTTTCGTCTATGATTGCCTCTCAATAAATAAGGAACTTCATAGAACTCGAGATGTCAAAAGTATAAATGGTTGGAAAGAATAAAGTTGATTAAATCATCAAAAATCTATCAACCATGTAAGTACCCAAGTTGATGTGAGATCTGGCAGCAGATTGTATTGTAGAAGCTGTCAGATACAGGGGTAAATAATCTTATAACATGTATCTGAAAGCTTCTCAGAAATGCTCCAGGCTGCACTTTGGTTTAACTGAGGTTGTTGTTGTTATAGCCCTTTTGATCAGTCACTGTACAAGTATAGTCTGTTTCAAAACTATCTTAAGAAAATATAAACAAATGGATCAGGAATCATGCCTGTGGATGCCAATTTGTAACGTCACATAAAAAATTAGTGCTTTGATTTGATTATTTGAATACTTTAACCCGAACTTCTAATTTTAAATCGCCTTAAAAATGTTTTTTGTTTGACAACTGAGTTAAATTTTATAACCTCAATTTTCGTCGATGATTTTTTATTTACATTTTAATGTTATTCAAACTATAATTGTTGGTAAAAGTGGTGAGATATAAAATCAAAACCTTTTTAATGCAGATGCATGTGTTACTAATTCTATTTAGCGAGTGATTGCGTAACAATTTAACCTGTATAGGATTTGTTTATACTTTCATCAGAGACTTTTGGAACAGATTATAGCAGACATTATGTATTATCGAGGAAACTACATCTGACCAATTTGAAAACAAAATCTCGTTCACTCGATGACCACATCTGTTCGCAAGCGTTAGTATAGCGGCCGAGCGCTGCAAGCAAGATTAGTCCTTACGGTGTAGGTATAGATGTTCCGATAGTACATTCTGAGCAGTCAGGTGGAACTACCAATTTTGTTGAAAGGTTAATCTTTACACCATGGCATGAGATGCTGCTTCATAAACCTTTTGTGTGCGGCATAATCAGCCCATAATGTTCCCACTGCTGGGACACAAGCCTCCTCTCTTCAAGAGAGAGTGGGCCGTAATCCACCACGCGGGCCCAGTGAGGACAGATGACATGCCGGTTTCCTCATGATGTTTTCCTTCACCGTTTTGAGAGCAGTGGTGATGAAACAATTTCCACAAAGTAAAGGACCTGCCTGGGTTGGAACCGACGACCTACAACCTCGTAAATCAGGGCCGTTATCACTGGGCCACCACTGCTGTCTCTCTCTCTCTCTCTTTGTGTGCGGAGATTGTAGCAATTCTGCAGTAATTCCTCTCTTTTATTAAACACCGCGTGATAATAAACTGCGTATATGAACGTTAAAAACCTTTACTTAAGTAATATATCAGAGCAAGTTTCGCGGCATAATTCACACCGTAAAAGTGGCGTTGGTAACCACAAGCGGTGTAATTGCGGCAGTTCATCAATTTTTATTACGGGGTTGCGTGTGGCGATATCATCACGACAGTTTGGGGTTCGGCAGGATTGAGTCAACATATCCGTGGTTGAGGTATAGAGGAAAGAGTTGGTTGGTTTCTCAGACTAAATAAAAAATCAAGATTATAGCGCTGTCAACAGTGAGGCCGGTTTCGTAAATATATGTGCACTCAGTGAGGTGTAGTTTATTGTAAATGTGTGCGTGTGAGCGTGTATGCATAGAGCGAGGTGTAGTTTTGCGCATACTTCACTGTATTGTTCGCACCGCTATGTCTTGGTTTTTTATTTAGTCTGAGGTCTATAGTTCAGGTACCTATTTGAAATTATTGATTGTTTTCTAATTTACGAACGTATTTCTCCTCTTTTTTAATGCTATCTTTTTTAAGAGAGATGATGTTGTCAATTTATAGGTAACATGAAAAAAACCGGCCAAGTGCGTGTCGGACCATGCACAATGAAGGGTTCCGTAGTTGGGATGAAGAAAGAAGAGAAAGAATTATCTCAAGAACAAACTATTGTAGTTGAAAAACATGTTCTCCCACACATTACAACTGCAAAAATGTATGTTTGTACAGTCAGCAACAAAAATCGATTAACAATTGCAGTTTTTTTAATCTTAATAATTAAGCGGAATATTTAATTCAAATCCGAACAGAAGTACTTAAAATTTTTAGAGCATTGACTCTCAACAGCTAAACGAAAAAAAAGCAGTTTATCGAATCACTTTGTGTTAATTTAGATGATGTCAAAAAGTAGCAGTGTTAACCGACTTCTGTAGCTGACCGTACACACAATATCGAGAGATTTACCTTGTAATTTTAAGACCAAAGACTTCTTATAAATTTTCCTGTAATCTGTAAATAAAGAACAATACTCAGTATGTTTTTAAAATTTTCGGCTCCGTAGTTTCGAAGATAAAAAGCAAAAAGTGACCGCCATATTCAAAATTCATTTATGTTACATACACCCGTGTTTGGGGTCACAGAAATTCATATATTCATACATTCCAAACAACTTAACATAATCGGTCCATTAGATTCGGAGCAAATTGGCTGTGACAGACAGACAGACACACGAGTGATCGAATAAGGGTTCCGTTTTTTTCCTTTTGAGGTACGGCACCCTAAAACGCTTGCAAATTATATCTAACCGACTGAAGAGACGTTCACACTTCACATTCAAATCATCCTATGTGGTAAACCAGAATTTCTTAAAATGCATACTGGATAAATCAATGGAATCTCAATGAATTTCAAAGACAAGCTCGTCTTGACTTGCCATGACTGACTTGTAGATAATGCATAGGACAAAATTCCTCCCTGTCGCCTTTTCATGTTGCACAAAGTTTAATAAATAAATACCCAAGCATTTTAACCTACACTCAAAAATACGTCTACTCCCAGCAAATCATATAAAAACAAAGACTAAAAACCTTCACCCGTAAATTCACCCATATTCCCTACAATCGAGCATCAACTTCCAAGATCCTCTACACATACAAGAAAATGATTTAATCCAATCCATTATTGAATTACCACACATAATGCTTATGAAGCGATCGGACAGAAACCTCTATTTTCCCAATCGAATACTAATACAAGGAGAATACCGCCCTTCGTCACGACGCCACCCGCCCTCAGTGTTGCTATTGAAGGACGAAGGCTTACAGTGTGGGGGTGATTTTATTACTAAAGTATAAGGTGCGAGTACTAAGTTTGTGTTTGAAAGATGAAGCGTGGTATTGCAAGTTGGTTTTGAATTTGTTTGTATTTGGACGTAGGTATCTATTAAGGTACAACCTGCAGGTTACAACCTTACAATTAAGGTCATTAATAATGAAGCTTGGTAAATAGATTTGAGAAATTGATAGCAAGCAGGAATTGGCTCCTGCTGTAACCATTTTATTGAAAATCTTTTTGGTTTTTTACCCCGATTTAAAAAAAAAAGGTTAGCTGTCCAGTCGGGGTTACGGTGAATGTACAAGTATTTCCCGGGCTTCCTACTCATGGTACTAGAAGTATCGGTAGGGAGGGAGTCGGCATACATAACCTTCCGTTCTTCCCAGACCATCCATGACGATACCCTCCGTCTTTTTTTTTCTTCTTTCTTTTTTTTTCTTCTTTCTTTTTTTTTTCTTCTTTCTTTTCTTTATTTCTTTTTCTTTCTTTTCTTCCTTTTTTTTTCTTCTTCCTTTTTTTTTTTTTTTTGGTGTGATCCATGAGGATCTCACCAAACAAAAAAGGCAGAAGGATTTGTTTCTGTACGCTAGGAGTCTTAATGTCTCGGACTGAATGTAATGTCGAAATTTTCAAAGTTATGATACTTGTATCTTGGTATCATTGCCTCAGTAATCTAAGCGTAAAAAACTGACCAAACTAATGCAGATACAACCACAAGGAAAAAACTCAAAAACTTCCCTCCACTGCAGCGTTACAAAACTATGCCTACTTTTACCCACCCCCTAGCAAGCCTACTTAGGTTGACAATAACATAATTCCCGTCGACGGCTGGCAACACTGCCGCCCGCCTTACAGTACTCGTCACGCCGCCGCCCCGGACGCACGTCCGTTGAAACCCGCCCGCGTATTAGTGACGTGAAACAACGTGTTACACCGTGTTTGTGTGTTTCTCGTGAGTGGCTAACGTTGAGACAATTGCGAGATTAAGGTATGTGTTTCTCGTTTTTGTCTACGCGCTTTCGCGTTCTATTCTGGCATCGGCATTTGTTTACATAGGATGTTTGGTCTGTCTGTTAAGTGTCTGGGATGTCAATAGATTGTTGGATATTTGCAAATAGAGAAATGTTGATGTTTTCGTGCCCGTTTGAATGAAGTTTTGACATCTGTATTTCTGGGTAGGCTATGAAAATATCATGTATTTAGATTCAAACATGATGATAACTGAATTTAGATTACACAGACCTTCAACCTGTCATGTTATTACATACGATTAAACTTCTATTGATACCGACCTGTACATGGTCGATCGACACTTCAGGAGAATAGTAAATAACTAAAAAAAAAAAATAAGCTCAGTCTATAAAAAAAAAAAAAATGTTTATTTCAATTACAAAGTGCTTTGTCATAAATGTATTGGAGATCTCCTTTTAAGTAATAGTTGCTTGTGTTAGTAGACTCCGCTCTTCCGCTAGGATTTTAACTATAATTGCAATTGAAAACATGATAAACAAGAAAGAAAAATAAAAAATCTAAATTAATAAACATTTTACGAAGAAAAAGGTAACAATGCGCGTGTATGTGTGGTGTAAACAAGTGAGTGTGAGTGTATGAGAGTGTGAGGATGTATACTGTTTGAATTAAAAATTCAAATATTTAGCACGACTATGGATATAAAATTAAGTGTTACTATAAGTATTAAGTATAAAAAAAAAAATATTTGCTTCTCATCCAGTCACTGTCCATATAGTTTCCACCCACATAAATACCTACTTCAGATAATAAAACATGATGTTCAAAGGCTCTTATTGTTATTTTAGGGCAAAAGTAAGTAATTAATTAATGTTATTACATTTATTATCTCTTGGGACGGAACACAGTAGAACCTTATTTACAATAATATTCACTTGCCTAATGCCTAAAAAATAATTTACAAAAACTGGTTTCAGTCGCTTGAAATAATATGCAAAAAGTTTTTAAGGAAAACGGTTCTAAGTGGTTCTGAAAACTGAAGTGAAGCTGCCTTGTAGGTTTCCAGATAATCCTGAACTTTTCAGATTTATATCGGGTCTTTGTTTTTATCTTGAAGAAAATAGACTCGAAAAGCTACTTTTGCGCTACCTCCTTTTATGCTTCGCTGCAGCTGGGAAAAACAGGTTAATATATGAGGTAAAAAAAAAGAAGGAAGGATGAAGGATGGTTATGAGAAAAATATCTGTGTTTTTCAAGTTGAAGAGAATATAAACTCGTTTGTTAACCAAATCTAAACAAGTAGAAATATTTGCGGTGACATGGCTACTACGTCACATTTCTGCCGTATCAAAGGACAAAATGTTTTCATGTGGAGCATTATTATGAATTAACGGGCATCTAGAGATAGAAAAATGCTGTTTATATTAAAATGAAAAATAAATGATAAATGATTTATTTCTGTAAGTAGGTTTGTACAAACACTTTTACACGTCAATCATATTTTTAATAATAAAAACTAGATGAGGTCGGCATTTCCTATCTGACTACTCTGAGAAGAAAGACCGAAACAAACTCAGAGGTCACAGTCTCTTTTAAAGTCCAGACATCTTGGTCAGATCTTGTGAAGACCATGTAGATTGGTGTCTGAAACGGTCTTTTGAGGAAAGAACCACACAGATTGAGTGGATCTATCCAGTCAGTGCACGCATTTGTCAGTAATTGCAGCTCAAATCAAAACTTAAGAAGCTCAACGATTCGACGAACAATACCAATGAAAAGACATTTGGGTAAGACCTTCCTTACCCCAGCAGCGAGTCTGCTCAATATGTAATCTGACAAAAATCCGTAATGAAAAATGATGAAGATTACTCTTCAAACTAATCCTCTTTCAGTAATAAACCTCATATTGTTTACTGGGTGCATCAAACTCATGAAACTCGTATAAAACTCACACAAGTTACGAGTGAGGTAATAACGTAACCCTCCACAGTACGCTTAAAACTTTTAGTTGGAATAACAGCTGATTCTCTTAGATACATACTCTGTGATACTACTATTGTTATCGCTGCCTCACTTACTCTTATGATGAGAAAGAATTAGGCAATAGTTTTTATTGTTGACAGTTGAGCAGTATAAATAATACATTGCGTTCAATGAGTTGTCTAGAAGGCAAGTTCTTGAATCATAAGAGGCAATGGACTTTGTGGAACTGTCGAAATAAAAGCTATTGAGATTGTTACTGTGGTACGTAATAAAGCTTTTGGAAGTCTTATTCATGCCTATGACGCAGATACCCTTTCGAGTAGGTACTAAAATAAACACTATTAGCTGGAGGCTTCATGATAAGGAGCGGCGTTTATTTGGCGTTTATTTTTACATAATATTAAATATTATGTGATGATTATAATTTATTATTATTTCGTGATGATTATGGCCCACTTTCTCTCACAGAAAGAAGGCCTGTGGCCTAGCAGCGGGAAAATTATAGTCCGATTAAAAAAAAAATGTTAGTTCTACAGCAATACAGACATTCTTGGTTGACGGTGATTCACCATTAATTAGATATGCTCTCATTAATGATATATAATTTTGACCCGTCCTTAATCTTAACAAATATCGAGTCTTTTAATGCGGCAACGCGGTATTTTACTTTAGATGAGAAAAAATCTAAAAATACATTATTTAGATAGCTTAGGCAAAAAGCAGTCGGAAAATGTTAGTTTTAGTTCATAAAATATAATATATCAATTTTAAAGTTCAATTCAAAGTTTATTTAATCTGTTTTTTAACACCATGAAAGTAGCCGCCATGTTATTACGTCATACGGCTGTTTAAATTTAAAGGTGTCAACTGTCGACTGATCAGCGCATATAAAGTGTTTGTTTACTCAGCCAACTGACGTCATGACCACAGAGCAATATGGCGTCCACTGCGTCCAGCGTTTTCGCGCGAAATTTGAAATTGTTAAATTTAAATGCATTTTTATGGCACTTATCGATTGAATAAAAACTTTGTGTTTTTTTTAGTGGCTACAGAATTATATTGAGACACTTTTCAAAATTGGGTGTAATAATACGGCTAAACTGCCAAATGACTTTGACTAAATATTGACAGATTAGTAGTACAGTCCTTCGTAAAGTAATATTAATTTAAATTGACGCACCAATAACATGAAATAAATAAATCCATAGGGAAAACATATTTTCATCCTACGTAAAATATTTCACACGAACCTAGACCGTACATAAACGTAACCTATTGAAAACACATTATTTTTCTACATTATTCATATTTGGTATTCAGAGTTCATCTTTATACCTCCCGCTGAACTTCACCCTGTATTTTCATTATGTTTTCACCCCAGACTTTCGAGTAGAAAACTCGTTTGTATATTGTTTATGAATTCTTCTTTACAAGACTTTAGCTTGGAGTGATAATGGCTCGCGCTGGATATTGTTGAATTAATTTTATTAATAAGCAATTTTGTTAAACAAGGATCTATTAATAAGGCAGTATGTTGGTGCAAGTAAGGAGGAGCTCGTGGCTAAGTAATAACAGCCGCACGGGTCGATCCGTCAGTTTAAGCTACGCTTGCCGGGGTTGGTCCATGGATGGGTGACCATCTTTACATACCGAGGCTGCTCCGTGCCTCGGTAAGCACTTTAAACCGTTGGTTCCGGCTGTCATCCGTGGATCTTTGACAGTCGTTACGGGTCGTCAGAAGCCCGAAAGTCTGACAACCAGTCTTACCAAGAGGTATCGTAAACACCCACACCCACACACTCATACTCCCCACATTTCGCCATTTATGTTTAAGGTGGATGCACAAAGGTATCCCGCAAAATTAAAATTTCTTGCGTTTTTGCATGACATTAATGTCATGATTTCCGAAATCCATGACATTATAGAAAAATCTAACTTAGAGAGATGTATTGATGATTCTTATGGTTATAATAATGTAAATACACGTTTGTTATTGTCGCGAATCATAATTTGATCAACATACAACCTGACACTGACCTGCAAATTGCAAAAAACTAAAAGAAAATAATAATTTCGCGGGCTACCTTTGCGCATTCACCTTAAGGGGTCTAAATTATAGATAATGATGTATTGTAACTAAACCTACACGTACATCAGCGATATTGAGTTACCTGAACGTATTATCTGTGCTAATACCAAACCATACTACTGAGAATTAATTTATCGCTGAAAATTGATACTACTTTACGTAGGTACTTGAAATCAATAAACAGGTCGGTGCTAAACAATAGTATCGTAATACTAAATGAATATCTTATCAATGAAATGATTCTGTTTAGTTTTATTACATAACTTGCTTTTCCCAGCGGCTTCGCCCGCGTGAATGTCGGAAATTATCCCACGGGAACCTTCTACCGGGATGAAAAGTATCCTATGTCTAAATACAGGTTATAAACTATCTGTATACCAAATTTCATCCAAATCCGTTCAGCCGTTTTTGCGTGAATGAGTAACTAACATCCAAACATACAAACTTTCACATTTATAATATTAGTAGGATTACTGTCATATTTTACACCCTTTATATCGAAACTAGCTGTCGCCAGCGGCTTTGTCCGCGTCTATTTCGGAAATTATACCACGGGAACGTACTAACGGGATAAAATGTATCCTCTGTCCTATTTCAGGTGGTCTACCCGTGTGCCAAATTTCATTCAAATCCGTTCTGCCGTTTTAGCGTGAAAGCGTAGCAAACAAACAAACTCACTTTCGCATTCATAATATTGCATAAAATTAGTTAAAATATAAAACTATTTTACAGCAAAAAACAACCGAATTCCAAAAAAAAAACACGTCTTTGGTTTTGCATTTTCGTTTATGCCACTGACTTCCAAAATTAAAAGTTATTTTTCACTTTGTAGTGTTTTCTGGAAGTTGGTTGCTTTTTTTTGTAAAAAGGTTTTTTATTTTTCTCTTTTTGGCTGTGGTAACCCACACAAATTCATTTTGAACTACTTGCTATGTAAAGAAAACAGTAACTGTGAAAAGAACTTACAATTACATTATCAACATACACAAAGTGGATGAAATACGTATTATTGAAGCTAACTCAAAATCCACTCATCAGAACTTCACCAAATTTATCCCCTCACCTTTCAAACAATAAAATAACTTTCAAAATCGGTTCTCAGTTGACGAAATTTCGATGAACATACATAAAAAATATACATAAAGGAACGTCGAACCTCCTCCTTTTTTGAAGTCGGTTAAAAATCTTCTATGGATTTCTAAACCGCACTTCAAAATCACTTCCTACGACCACAAACGCTACAACACTGACGACCACAAGTGGTCACCAAGTACCATATACCACCCTACTACTAATTCAGTGGTACGACCACGGAAATGTGGTCGCATGGTTCTGAGTTAAGTGGCAAATAAATTGCCTCGACTATCCTCAATGGGCGTTTAATATCCGCTGCCAGGTGCCTTTAGAGATGGCCCGATGCGTATATTGGATGCGGATTATATCCGAACGGCTTTTATGTCTGTGTGTTTATTGTGGGTTTTTGTCGGATATTTTGTGAGAATTGATGTCGTATGAAAATGATAATAAGTAGGTTTATTATATTATATTGACTTATGTTTGACGTTATTTATTAGTAGATTTGTTACAGCAATCGGAAAATAACTGATAAATTAACAAATTAGTGAGTTTGATACTAAGTAATATCAGTAATTTGGTGTTAGTTAACAGAGACCAATTCCTCATTATAATGTTTATCAGCAACATCTTTGAACAGACTCCAATTTTTTTTTGGAGAAGACCTGTTGAAATTGAAATCATCTATGTATACCTACCATCATTTTATCATTCTCCCTGCGAATATTTTTAAACTCTAATATGAAATTAGTCACGTATTCGATTTAAAATTGAAGCGTTACTTTTCGTATAATCAATTTTGCGATGACTTAGCTCGAGTACATCACTATTCTATTTAGCTTTTCAATAAAAAAAGGGGAAAGTTAAAATGCCAATGTATTATGCAACAGGTGGTTGCTTTTTTATTAAAAAAGAAAAGAAGATAAAAAGGTCGAATAGCGGTTTATTGCACACTGCTTTTTGTGCACTTTCACCACTGACCTTTGAAAGAAAGAAAGAAAGAAAGAAAATAAGTTTATTTGCGGTAAACATGACGCAAAGGACAACAAAATAAAATAAACAATGTAAAAAGCAAGTTTTGGGGAAAATATGCGTCACATCTACGCAAAACGGCTACCGCTCAGCATAATGCCGCGACCCCATGCGAAACGGAGCCCCAGCGCTGGTTTTCAGCGATAGCCGGCGTTGACGCGATGACGTCGATTATTAATAGGGCTATCGAAAACATAAGTGCGCTAGTTTTATTTATTGGCAATTTTAATACTAATTAGGTACGTCCTATTGAAAATGCCACGTTATAATCCAAATAAATAAAAAAAAAATCTATTATATAAATAAAAATGAAAAGTTGTTCGTTGGTAAGCGCATCACTTGAGAACGGCTGGACCGATTTGGCTATTTTTTATTTTAAAATAGTTGTAGAAAGAAAAATTGGAAAAATTGCCCGGAAAATGTCCAAATTCTGGAAAAACAGAACGTCCTTTTTTTCTATGGGACTTTTGTTTGAATTATTTAAATTTGGACAAGGCTACGTCTGTTGGGCCAGCTAGTTATAATATTTTTTTTTTATAGCAGACTGCTATGACATACGTATGTCATGGATATAGATAGGTAGCTATTAGTTTTACACTTCGCTGAGTTTAAAAGAGTGTCCGTGGAGATTCTTGCCCGTTCTTCTCCACAGGTACCAACTACGCTTTGGAATGGGGAACTGTAGCTACATCTTTCTGACTGACCGACCCTTTGAAAATTGAAAAATGCCTGTAATTGGTTTATTTGAAATATAAGCTTTACCTACCCATAAAAAATTTTCCGCCTTTTATAACAAAACCCAACTTTCCACTTCTCCTTATAAAATTGATATAAAACCATCCCACCATCAAAATATGTATATTTGCGCACACAAAACAGTGAATAAACCAACCATGCACCAACATCGCTTAAATCCAATGAATATATTTAGATCGAACTACCCTATTTCCGGGTAGTTTTTCCTTGTATATCGCCTACGGGGATGATCGAAAGGGGTACGTTGTAACAGATGTATTTCTGAAGAGGATATCCTCTAGGTACTTTATCGTTCACGGGTGGTCGAGTTACTTGCTTAGATATTTCAGGATGGGTCCAAAGCGTTATGGTAGTAATTTTGGCGTGTTTCTATTAATATAGATCAGGGGGCCAACCACCACTTCTTAAAGCAGTATTATTTTAATGTTACTTCAGTGTGAGAAAGAGATGGAGCTATACAGGACGTCTAGCTCCATCTCTTTCCCACACTCATGTAAGAATAAAATAATACTGCTTTAAGAGGTGGTGGTCTAGCTCCTGGTCCCCACGTAGTTGTTTTTGATTTTAGGATTGCGTCTAGTCTAAAAATTCAAATTTAAAATGTTTTATTTCACATAAACCCTTTTTGGCACTTATGAAACGTCAGAAGCTAAGTGCAAGGTTCCAATTGGTCGTTTCCTATGGAGAAAAGTCTTTAATTATTTCTAGAATAATATGAATCATTGTCCGTCTGATATCTATACTCGTACTTATCACACTAATATTATAAAGGCGAAAGTTTGTGAAGGTGTGTGTGTGTGTTTGTTTGTTACTTCTTCACGCTCAAACGGCCGGACCGATTTGGATGAAATTGGGTATGTAGATAGATTATACACCGAATTAACACATAGACTACTTTTTATCCCAGTCTACGCAGATGAAACCGCGGGGCGCAGCTAGTTATAAAATAATTTGGACACTAATCCATTACTACGATCGTCGCTATAATGGGAATAGGCATTCCTGTGAACATTTTTTTGTAGCGTTGATCGGTGGTAGCAACACAATAAACAAT
The DNA here is from genome assembly GCA_946251885.1 of Cosmia pyralina. Classification (NCBI taxonomy): domain Eukaryota; kingdom Metazoa; phylum Arthropoda; class Insecta; order Lepidoptera; family Noctuidae; genus Cosmia; species Cosmia pyralina. Next base: position 5,615,471 of record OX276347.1, on the reverse strand, counting down.
CTGGTTTCTGATTACTGTCAACTTGTACAGTCAGCAACAAAAGTCGATTAACACTTCAGTTTTTTAAATCTTAATTATTGAGCAAGACATTTAATTAAAATTTAAGAAACAGAAGTAAAATTTTAACTAGACTATAGGTATTTTAGAAAAAAAGGAGATAATCAAATCATTTTGTATCAATTTTCAAAAGTAGCAGTGTTAATCGACTTATGTTGCTGACCGTACCATTGCTGGGTAAAGGTCTCTCCCCATGGCTTCCAGCTCTTTTAATCCAGGGCTAAATAAGTTAACCATTGGTAGTTTGTTTAAAAATCTATGCCATTATACTTTCCTCTATCATTTTTTCCTTATCACCTGTTCTTTATACTTCTGTATTACGAGATTTTGCCAGCGTCTTCGCCCGCGTGGATGCCGGAAAATATCCCACGGGAACGTACTACGGAGAATTTTGTCCTTATTCCTTGTCTACATTATAAAGAGAACCTTTGTGCAAAATTTCAGCTTCCTAGGTCAAAGGGTTTGGGCTGGGCGTTGATGAGTCAGTCAATCAGTCAGTCAGGACTTCTCTTATTTTTTATATAGATGTCAGTGATCTGCATAATCCGATCTCTTTTCCCCCTCTTCTTCTTTGTAAGTTGGGTCAGGTAACCGTGGAGTTTCGTGCTAGCTCTTCTCCATAAGAAACGACCAACTGGAACCGTGCGCCTATCTTCTGACGTTTCATACATACATCATACGTGGGTACTCCAATGCCCATGTAGGATTATCTATCTATAAGGTGACTGGTAATTAGTGACCGATACTTAAACACATGATTGTACTCATGATAACAAACAACTTTTACTATGGGACCAAACCTGAAATCACGAAAAAAAAATCAGCTGCTCCCTACATTTATGTTGGCATTAATTGTCAAAATGTCGGGAGCAGCAGATTTTGTTTTCGCGATTTCGGGTTTGGTCCCATAGTAAAAGTTGTTTGTTATCATGAGTACAATTATGTGTTTTAGTATCGGTGACTAATTACCAGTCACCCTATATATAAATAAAAAGAGTCCAGTCACCCTATATATTAGGTTGGGGAAAAAGTCTTTTCGCATTATAGTACGTAAGAACTTAAAATGAAATCTCTGGCTATACTATTTGTATCTGGCTGGTTTTGGTATCATTGAAAGTTTAAATTTTAAAGAACATAATTCCAAATTCAAATTAGGAAAATGTGTGATTTTCATTTGTTTTTCGTACTGTCAAGATGAGTGAATCTAATGAAGAAATTCGATACATTTTAAAATTTTACTACAAAAAAGGTAAAAATGCAACGCAAGCCGCGAAAAAAATTTGCGATGTTTATGGACCCAGTGCAGTGTCTGTGAGAGTAGCACAAATTTGGTTTAAGCGTTTTCAATCCGGAAATTTTGATGTCAAAGATGCACGTCGCTCTGGTCGCCCTATTACGGATAAAATGGATGCCATTTTTTAAAAAGTGGAGCAAGATCGGCATATCAGTAGTTACGACGTAGCTGAAGAACTGGGAATTGACCACAAAACAGTTTTGGCGCATTTCAAAAAAACTGGGTACACAAAAAAGATATTTAGGTACCTCACGAGCTCACTGAAAGAAACCTAATGAACCGTATACTCATTTGTGATTCTTTATTACGACGTAATGAAACCGAACCATTTTTGAAGAAGCTGATAACTGGTGATGAAACGTGGATCACGTACGACAAGAACGTGCGAAAAAGGTCGTGGTCAAAGGCCGGTCAGGCTTCACAGACTGTGGCGAAACCCGGGTTAACTCGCAACAAGGTGATGCTGTGTGTGTGGTGGGATTGGAAGGGCATTATTCATTATGAGGTGTTACCACCAAGCAGGACCATCGATTCTGAACTCTACTGCGAACAACTGATGAGATTAAAGCAAGAAGTTGAGAGAAAGCGGCCGGAATTAATCAACAGAAGGGGTGTGGTTTTTCATCATGATAACGCTAGACCTCACACATCTTTAGCCACTCAGCAAAAATTAAGAGAGTTTGGCTGGGAGGTGTTAATGCATCCGCCGTATAGTCCTGACCTTGCACCTTCAGATTTCCACCTGTTTCGGCCTCTTCAGAATTCTTTAGGCAGTGTCAGGTTAACATCACGAGAGGACTGCCAAAACCACTTGTCGCGGTATTTTGATCAGAAGTCCCAAAATTTCTATAGCAATGGGATCATGTCCCTACCTACAAGATGGCAAAAAGTTATCGAACAAAATGGTACCTACATACTTTAGATAAATATAAATAATGTATATTAAAAAATGTTTTGAATTTTCTTAAAAAATGCGAAGAAACTTTTTCCCCAACCTATTATAAATAAAAAGAGAAATCCTGACTGACTGATTGAGTGACTCATCAACGCCCAGCCCAAACCATTGGACCTAGAAAGCTGAAATTTTGCACAGAGGTTTCTTTTATTATGTAGACAAGGAATAAGGAAGGAATTCCCGGTAGTACGTTCCCGTGGGATATGGGTTTCCGACATCCACGCGGGCGAAGCCGCTCGCAAAAGCTAATGTGAAATAAAATACTTGATTTGATTTCATTCAAGCCTGATTCCCGATTCACTATATTATATAAATCATACGAAAATAATTCTAAATCTTTCAATTTATTGAAGACATCATATTGATTCAATATTCAAGTTGTGATATCTTAATACACAAAACAAAATACCCTTAGCTATAGAAGTACTGTAGTTTACCTAAAAAGCTACGCCTGTCAAAAAGGGTAACATCAATATTTACCAAGATAGACCGACAGACAAAGATGGTTAACTTCAAATCCAACTTAACCCACTTCAAGGAATAACTGTCTGAAACAATCCGTACGTTAGTTTGCACAACGAAAATCTATTTTATCTGTATTTGTGCTTGTATTAATTCGGCTGGAAACTTTTGCTTCAGAAATATTATTGTTTTGGGTAAAATAAATAGGATTAAGGATGACCTTCTCGTATACTTTACTTCTACAACTAATATTAATATTATAAAGAGGAAAATTTTGGGAGTATGTAGGGTGATTATTCCTTACGAACTTACGACGACCTCTGGGGTCAAATTAAATTAGGTAGCGAATCTCTGCTATACCTAATTTAGGTTTTTGAGGTCCTCAGAGTCGAGTGATTTACTATCGAGGGTTTACCTTGATAGTAAATCACTCGACTTCTAAATTGTTCCTTACGAAGTGATCAGAAACACGATATCGAACCAATAATTACTATCGAAAGGATAAACTCCATTTAAAAACCCCAGAAACAAAAAATACTAAAGTAAAAAGTAAACAGAAAATCTGAAATTCATACTTTTATTATTTTCAAGAGCCAAGACAAATCTCAAAATCTAGGGCACAGATTAATACAGATGGGACACTCCGCAGTTAAGGTATGAAGCTCAAGTACGCGACGGGCTCATCTCACTGGGTCAATTCAGTGTGGGCTGCCGCGCACCGGCCGGCTCGCACGTTAGTTCGATACTCACTCACGCGCCGCGTCGTAAAAGAAGACAACCCTAACGAGTGAGAAGGTATAAGAGTTACGCGATAGAGAGGCAACTTATAGATGAATATAACTGTAGGTAATGAAGCGTTGTGCGACCTGAATTGCACTTTATTGTGTCGTAGCAAAAGTCGCTTTTTATTTAAATTATTTTGCGGAGTGTCCCATCTGTATTAATCTGTGTCTACTGTCTAGGGTTTAAAATAGAAACCACTACTTCAGGACGAGGCGCTTATTTAGAAGGTTCCTCTCGCTAAAGTTCTCACTGACCATTGTAACTTGGAATCTGAAACTTATGCCCGTTTTTGTAACACTAGGCAATACCTATAATAAAATAAAAACGCGCTGTTGGATTTTCAACTTTCGGCGCTAAGCCAATCGTTGGAAATCCAACATCGCGCTTTTATTTAGGCATTAATTTAGGTGTCACCTAGTGGTAGTGAATCCGAGAGAATAAATCTACATCTATACTTTCATCATCATCGTCATCATCATATAATAAAGCTGAAGAGTTTGTTTTAACGCGCTAATCTCTGGAACTACCAGTCGGATTCGAAAAATTATTTTAATAGCCCAATTTTTGAAGATTTCCTTTGAAGAAGATGATTCTTGAAGATTGCCTTTGATAGCTCAATTTTTGAAGAAGATAATAGGCCATTTTACGTCACGCAACGACCCTTAGGAGCCGAGCAAAAGTCAGAAAGATGGCTAAGCAAAAACGATGCAACGCAGTTGGGGGCTGAGGGAGATTTATAAGAATGTGGCTGTTATTTTAGTATATTGTGTATCTTATGACTTCCACGTGAACGAAGTCGAGGGCAGGCAGAAGCTAGTAATAATATATGTTGAGCCAAAATCGAGTAATTGATTTACGACTTTGTCGATCGAAGATTTATTACCTACTAGCTGCGCTTCGCGGTTTTACCCGCGTAGACCGGGATAAAAAGTAGCCTATGTGTTAATACAATGTATAAGCTATCTACACACCAAATTTCATCCAAATCGGTTCAGCCGTTTGAGCGTGAAGAAGTAACAAACACAAACACAAAACTCACAAACTTTCACACTAATATTATAAAGGCGAAAGTTTGTAAGTGTGTGTGTTTGTTTGTATATTTGTTACTTCTCAAACGCTCAAACGGCTGGACCGATTTGCATGAAATTTGGTATATAGATAGCTTAAACCCTGGATTAACACATAGGCTACTTTTTATCTCAGTCTACGAGGGAGAAACCGCGGGGCGCAGCTAGTTAGTGTGATAATTAGTAGTTGATTTATTAATGATTGCCTATCCTCAAAGCTATCATATCATTCATAGGTATATAAAGGGTTATTTACTAGTTTATTTGCCATCTTTTTAGCAAAAAGAAAAGAGCGTGTGTACAAGAAAAACTTGTCCGTTTTCATTACGTATGTCGTAAGCGGCATTTCCTGTCGTGACAAAACTGCGTCCTGACCGACATACGAACTATTTTATGTACGTATACATACATCCTACACTTATGTAAGAATGTAGGAAGGAAGTACTTCATTCGCCTTCATACAGAATAAATCTTTTTGTAAGCAGGTCTTGATGTGTTTTGAATTGTTTAGACCCTAAACGATTCGATGTGAATGAGTATCATACTTGGGCCAGATAGTGTCTTTCAACAATAGACAAGACCAGGAAGTCGAAAGACGAGTCCAAAATGCTTGGAAGACCTACTGGGCCCTTAAAGAACACATAAAAGGTAGTCTTCCTATAACACTTAACAGGAAACTCATCGACATGTGAATCCTGCCCGGTCTAACCTATGGTGCACAAAGTTGGTCACTTACTGAACAACAAAAGTCCAAACTCAAGATTTGCCAACGGCCAATGGAGCGCAGAATAATAGGCGTCAAGCGTACAGACCGAGTTAGAAACACCACCCTGCGCTCCATAACTCAAGTAGCAGATGTTCGTGAAAAAACAGCCAGGCTGAAGTGGGAGTGAGCCGGACACGTCACACGAATGCACAACGAAATAAAAATGATTTGAATTTTGATTTGGCAAAACTCGACACTCACTGGACGCCTGAGGGACGACATCGCCGTCGAGGCAGGCCACGGCAAAGGTGGTGTGACGATCTGATAAGGTTTGCAGGGCCAATATGGCCAGAGATCGCACAAGACATCAGGTTTGGAAGGAAAAAGGGAAGGACTTTGCCCAGCAGTGGGACACAGTGTAGGCTAATAAAAAAAAAGATCCTAAATGGTAAAGGTTTGAACAGAATCTGCTATGTAGATGAGCCACACGTCTGTACTAACAAAACCAGTATAAGCTGGCTGATTAGGTCTTTGTCTACTGATTTGGTAACTGTTAATGTAGTTGCATCCTACAGGGTTGAATTAAATTAGCTAGTGAAACTCCGCAATCGTTATAGGTATCTGATTGAGTATCGCGTTTAGCCAAGGACGCTTTTTGAAGTTTCCTACTCAGAAACAGGCTAGAGAATGAGAAATTGAAAGAGGTCAGGTACTCACGGGATACTGGGAGCCAGGGGATCACCACACTGTATCAGTAGCAGTCGTATTTCACTATATTTTAGTGTTTTTTTTTCACCACGCGCGTCGGCTAGACCGGCCGGTCTTTTTTGTTGAGTTCGAACTGAGTTGTTTTCTTCACGCCGTCAGATGGCGGGAGCGATGCGTTGTCCTTGAAGCACTCACAGCGGTGAGCGAGCGCAAGAGGCGCGGAATTTGAACCAAGTAGGAAAAGGAAAGACTAAGGAAAGCATCCTGAAGCCTGTTCAGTATCCATATCTAAACACAACAAAATAAAAATGATTTGATTTTTTTTTGGGGTCAATGACCGCTGGTAGTTTTGTTATTTGAAAGAGTTTATAAATCTGATGAGATATAGATACCCATCAGGTCTGTGAAGTTTACACGAAATAAACGGTTGAAAAAGCAAAAAAAAAGTCATCATTTTTTTTTTATCATGTTTATAATATCTATACCCATCACGTCTGCGGAGTTTCGCTAGTTAGCAAATTAGTTAATTTAATTTGACCTTATATACAGGGTGAGTCAAAAATCGTGGATCAACCGAAACATGGCGTTAGTTGGGGTTATTTGTAGTATAAAAAAAAATATTAAAAAATAAAAAATTGGTAAAAATAAATAAAAAAGATAAGTAGGTAACAATAAAAAGATATCGAAAAAGTGCCAATACTCATAAATCATAGTACCCACTGTCATAAAAGCACTTTTGTAGTGATGATAATAGAAGCAACTAAACACCGTTTATTGTTTTAAAATAAGTAGCCATTTTACTCATAACTTTTAAGGAGATCAAGTTAGGGCTCTGCAACAGAGATATTTTTAATGCAAATAACCCGAACTATCGCCCTGTTTCGTTTGATCCACGATTTTTGATCCACCCTGTATGCATGTTCCCAGTCAAAGCTCCATTTAAGTTATGGGCACTAACTGTCTGTTTGTCTAATAAGGCCTAAAACCCTGTTTTTTTAAAACTCCGTAAGTACAATCGACAAATCGGACCCTATACTCGTACACCTTAAAGTTGCTTTTTACATCACTGATTCATGATGGTCCTCTGTTTGTCATACAATGGCAGCTTGCAAGCAAAATTGTTTCGAAATTGGAAAGGCCTGGTGTTTGTCGATAGTACTTCGCTAGGCCAGCGTGGTGATCAATGCACGTCCCTTTTTTATGAGAACACGTTTTTACTCTGCATTAGAACAATTACAGCGGCTATCAGTATAAAAAAAAGGTTAACTACTTACCATCCACATATCTTCAAGGAAAAAAGCATAATTATCCGGATTACGGGAATTCCTCTTGTAATTTACATTTTCTACTTAATTTATAGAGGTACGTGCGTCGTGTACACTTGTACCTATGTATATATCAAGTAGGTAGGTTCTTATGTCTCATGATTTTCCCAGAAATATAATTATTTTCTGTTACTAAGTTTTTCCTCTAACTATTAGTTAGGTTACTAGTTTTACTGAGTATCAGAATTCCTTAACAAATACCACTCCGTTTGAGACATTGCAAAGCTATAAAATCCTATAACCAAACAGTAAAACCCCACAATTTATAACTATAGTTGTCGCGTTTTAGCATTGCAATAGCGGTCATTGCTCTTTCCATAATATCTCTCCGTAGGAACCCAAAAAATAAACTATGTATGGTTCTTCGTTATTGGAACATTTGAATAGCACGATACATATTGATTCAGGACGTTAACGGACAGTATTTCTGTTTTTGAAATAAAAAACCGGCCAAGTGCGTGTCGGACCATGCACAATGAAGGGTTCCGTAGTTGGGATGAATTTATCTTAAGAACAAACTTAACATTGTAGTTGAAAAACATGTTCTCCCATACATTTCAACTGCAAATAAGTTTGTACTCACAATATTGATAGATTTACCATGTTATTTTAAGACCACAGACTACTTATAGGTTTTCCTGTAATCTACAGGTAAAGATCTATTTTCAGTATTTTTTTTCAAAATTTTAGACTCAGTAGTTTCGGAGATAAGGGGGGAGAATGGTCAATTTTCGTCTATTTTCTTAAATAACTTTAAAACAATTTATTTAAAATTTATAAAAAAAAAAAAATTGAGACCCTCATAGTAAGCCCTTTCATTTGACATGCCACATAGTGTAGTTTGCAAAACATTTTTTTTAAATTTCTTATTTGCCCCCCAAAAGTGACCTCTATATTCAAAATTAATTTATTAACTTTACCCGTCCGTGTTTGGGTCACAAAAATTCATATGTGTACCAAATTTCAACTTAATCGCTCCATTAGATTCGGAGCAAATTGGCTGTGACAGACGGACAGACAGACAGACAGACAGGCAGACAGACAGACGGACGGACATACAGACAGACAGACAGACAGACACACGAGTGATCCTATAAGGGTTCCGTTTTTCCTTTTGAGGTACAGAACCCTAAAAAGTCAGAAAATATGGGTGGGTCGATGACCGCTATTGCCATGCTAAAACGCGACATCTATAGCAGCCTAAGTTAGGGTAAGTTCACGCATTCCCTGCACCCCCGCAAGTCTTGTACCGATATTTGCTTTGAAAAGCCGTATGCGACCTAAACGCACATTTTTATTCTCTTGCGAAAATTACTCAGTGCTACAATAGGTTTTTTTGCGCTTGAATGACATATAGACACGGTTAATTTTAGGTCGTTCTGGAACCGAAAGCCATGAACTCGATCATCGAAACCGAATTGATTGGGACTATTATTTTCAAAAAGTAACAGTAGGTAAAAAAATCACGAAAAAATTAATTTATTGTTTTTTTTTTTGTGTGAAATAATGAGAACTCGAAGTAATGCTTCCTTGCGATCAATACATATGTGTGTGTAAAACGTATCGACAAACGGCAACAACACATGCGAACGGTACCCTTTGAAAAATCCATTTATCGATCAGACAGCATGATCCGTAAGCCACGCCTCCGACCCCTTACCCCCCACCCCACGTTACAGTCTAGCCGACCGCTGGCCCTTCCTTGGTCCGTACGATCTAGTGTTTATGATTGAAATAGTGGAATCGCTACTAAAATTTTACTCGAATGACAGTTACTTTTTTACTTCTTTATTAGATGTCATAAAAAAACAATAACAATGCCAATAGTAACTAATTACTCGTATGGAGTTACTGTGTTTCGGTTCCAGAACGATGTAAAATTACCCGTGTATAGGGGGCGCTTGTGGTTAACATTTAAGAAAAGATAAAAGAAAGAAAATAAAAGTAGGTATTTGACCCAGGAAAAAAAAAGTGTTGAAAAAACAAGATGGCGGTGTCACTTTCTATTTTGGCTACGCACCAAAAGAACCTTTCATAACTTTAGACACCGTAAAACTGTTACTGCAATCCGGCCCTCCGTCCTGAGAATGCGTTCTTGATACTTGTCAGTTTCAAACTAATGAATATGTGTTTTGCGAATTTGATGCTTGTTACTACTAGAAATTGTTCTACTGACAGGTATCAGAAATGCATTCTCTCAACGGCCGGACTATAGAAGGAAAATGACATATTGATGGGCGAAGACAATTAAAACATAGTCAAATATTTTATTACCGCTATCGTTAAAGATAAAATGGGTGATAAGATAAAATTAAAATGATGGACAACATTTTAATGGGTTAGGTGTGTCTAGCACGCAGTAATTTGTTAACAAAATGTTTCAGGGTGGTCTGAAGAATTTGTGCTAATACTGCAAGTCTGATAATGGCAAAGTAGACCGAGAACTCATGATGGATGAAATGGTGACAGGTCACAGGAACAACTTGCGTCCCACGGATGCCCCTCAAGTTAAAGGGGAAAATTTACAAGTCCGTGATAAGGCCTGTCGTACTTTATGGATTGGAATGCTGGGCAGTGAAGAAGACGGATGAAAAAAAATTGCATACAGCGGAGATGAGAATGTTGAGATGGATGTGTGGAGTGACGAGAATGGATAAAGTGAGAAATGAGTATATAAGAGGAAGTTTGAAAGTGGCGCCAGTGACAGAAAAGTTGAAAGGAAATCGTTTGTCTTGGTATGGGCATGTAATGAGGAGAGACGAAACGCATGTGACTAAAAGAGTGATGAATATACATGTTGATGGATGGAGAGGCAGAGGAAGGCCAAAGAAAATATGGATGGATTGTGTGAGGAATGATATGAAAGAGCAGGGAGTGAATGATAGCGTGACGGTTGAAGGGAGAATGGAAGAAGAAAACGTGTTGCGCCGACCCCAAGTAATATGGGATAAGGGCAGAAAGATGACTACAAGTCTGATTAATCGTTAGTTAGCGTTGAAATAGACCGAATGATATTGTACTAAACTGAATGCGTTTGGAAGTCTAAAAGCACTAGTGGAATGTTGAAAGCTTTGGATGATTTATCTATAATACACTTTGACGTATTCCTTCCAGGACGTGATAGTGTAACCATTTACAACAATCAAGCACCCCATGAAGTCCAAAAGAAAGTCACGGGATTAAAGGATGCCCAATTTTTAAGTATTTTCGAAAATTTCCCAAAATTCGTCACTAAATGTCACTTTTCTCTAAACTCTTAAGTTGAATTCATTGCTATTTCATTGGATACCTAATACTTTAAGAAACCTTTCAAAATAATCAAATTTTCTAAAATATCAAACAGTTAAAAGTAAAAGAAAGAAGTATATTAAACAAAAAAAAAAATCATCTACGTACACAAATTTTGACACCAGTTATCTCGAATTGTTTACTATGGCAATAAGCGTACAAATTACAATTAAAAAAGAAGTCATAATATTAACCCCTTGACAGTACCAGCATTATTGCTCTCGACATTAGTTAATATGTATTATTTGAAAGGTTTTTAATCAAACTAGGATTTCAAGAGACATGAATCTTGATACTTCAAGATATTATTACGCAAAACGGCACGGCAACCAAACTAGATTAAATTTCAAACCTAATACCAAGAAGTGGGTACTCATAGAAGATATTCCCAAGGCGTCCTAATTTACAAAGTTAATTAAAGTTAATATGCTTCACGTAAAGAAATATTCAGGATTTAAGAGTATCAACACATTTACAGTACGATAACGTTCAAGGTTCCATCGTTTATTTTCGGAAAAACCGAACTTTACCGAAGTAAATGTGACTGGTCCAATAAGAAAGTCATATTTTTAACACGCTTTTATTAGCTTCACCTGTATGTGTTTGTATGTTAGTATGTTTGTATGTAACGGAATCTTTGAACTCGATTTTTACCCACTTTATATGGTCAGATTAATTCGAAATTTTGCACACGTATCAGGGCCCGATGACAATACAATAATTTAAAAAAATTGTCCCATTATCCTGATCAGGATCATCTGGATTAATGATTTATCTCTAAAAAATTGAAAAATAAATTATAGTTTAAAAAACTAAAAAACACGCTTTAATACCATTAAACTGAACTAAAAAGTAAAAAATATTTCTTTCAATGTAAGAATAAAGTGATTAACAAGAAAATTAATGTCATGGTAAAAAAAAAGCGTGGGGTGTTTTGTACGACATTCTTATACTAACTCTGTAAGTAATTCGAAAGCATTCCACGCTTTTTTTTACAATGACACTAATTTTCTCGTTAATCACTTAATTCTTACATTGAAAAATTTATTTTTTACTTTTTAGTTCAGTTTAATGGTATTAAAGCGTGTTTTTTAGTTTTTTAAACTATAATTTTTATTCGCTATATTTCGGTTTTTCCGAAGATAATCGATGGAACATTTGTACGTTGCCGTACTTACAACACCGTACACGCGCGCTCTTTGGTGGATTGAAGAAATGTAGTCACACGAAATTAAAAGTGGTCAATCAACGCGATAAATTCATGCCTCGTGGCATGACATGTTACTAGTATGTTCTATTCTCTTGATCCCTTTCCAATTTTGAAGCACCCACAGCCCTATCTACACGATAGACAAAATACACAGAAAACTTTCGCTCTGCTTCATAAATTGTGTTACACGAATAAACTGACGCAGTTTCCTCGAATTTGTAACATGTACACGTAGTATATGTTATTATGTTAGCAAATTCGAGAAAACTGTGTACACTTGGTACAGTCAGCAACAGAAGTCGGTTAACACTGCTAATTTTTGACATCATTTAAATTAACACAAAATGATTCGGTAAAATGCTTTGTTTTTCGTTTAACTGCTATGAGTCAATGTTCTTAAAAATTTAAATACTCTGTTCCGATTTGAATTGAATATTTCGTTTAATAATTAAGATTAAAAAACTGCAAGTGTTAATCGACTTTGTTGCTGACTGTACATGTTATTATATTAACAAATTCGAGGAAACTGCGTCAGTTTGTTCGAGTAATAAAGTTTCAAGAAGCGGAGCGAAAGTTTTCTGTGTATTTTCTCTATCGAGCGGGTAGGGCTGTTCATGTTCGCGTTTGAGGGAGTTCTAAAATTTTTAATATATTGTTAAAAATCTATTTGACATGTTATGCTGGTACCTACTACTGTTTTACATGACAAGTTAGATACAAGTGTGTTTGTTGCAATCTCTAAAGCCAAGATGGATATGGAAAATTTCTCATACAATGAGTAGGTACGCACGGCTACAGATCAAGCTATACATTTCCAGTATAAGCTGATCTCGCATTGTATAGGATTTCCTTACAATGAGAGGTCAGTGTAAACTGGAACTGTATAGCTTGATGTGTAGCCGTGTGTACATATCTAATAACAAACAAAACTTTTGGAACTTCTAAACATTAACACTGCTTAATATTTGTATGATATGAAAATCTGTATCTTCTATGAACTAGAAAAGAAAGATTTGTCCCTTCGCCATAGTTTTTCAGACCTATTAATTTGTATAACAATTAGAGACGTCCCAGATTCCTCTCCATCCCTTTATTCCTTTCTCAGCATACCAATGTAATACGCGCAATTATTCAAACCACAGACGAAAATCTGCATAATTTTCTCCGAATCCTGTCGGAATGTGCCAGGCTGCCAGCCCTGTACAAGGGCTGTCGAAGTTGAAAACAATGTTTGAACTGTTGGAATTGTGACCGCCTCGGAATTTTTGATAAAGTGAATACACGAAGCGTCTTTAGGCAGTGCACACACCAGCGGCAAGACAGTTATCTGCCGTGGTGAGAACAGCACGCTAATTGCGCAACACACTTTCAATAACAATGCGAACGATTTTGAATAAAATTGTTATTCCATTGTGTCATGATAATTATTATCTTGTTGCTTGCTTCCAGTCTAACCGGATGCAGCTAAATACCAGTATTTTACATGGAGCGACTGTCTATCTGACCTCCACAACCCAGTAACGAGTAATACGACTTGGTAAGACTGTCAGACTTTCGGGCTTCTGACGACCCGTAACGACTGTCAAAGATCTACGAATGACAGCCGGGACCAACGGTTTAACGTGCTTTCCGAGGCACGGAGTAGTTTGTGTACGATAAGATGGTCACTCATCCGCGGACCAACCCCGGAAAGCGTAGCTTAACCTGATTGATTGAACCGTGTAGCTGTTATTACTTAGCCCGAGCTTCTGCTGTCTGTCTTCATAGAGTGATAGTCTGTCTAAAATAGTTTTGTCTCAGGTCTGCGCACAGCCTTATAGTGTAAAGGTCTGGCAATGCTTCTGTAAGTTTAAGGGCGATGTATATTTTGGTGCATATGCCTCGAAAGTTTTGACGGATTTATATTTGGTGTTAGTGGCCTCGTGTTCTATTTATTCTATTCCAATATTAGAGGTTTTCTTTTCAATTTGGTACTTAGGGCCTGTGGGGACTTGTGTTTGGTGTAGGGTGTGTCGCCCGGAGGACACGGTGGAGCATACAGTGGAGGTCTGCCCGCCTTGGGCGGAGCACCGCCGTGTTCTCACGGAGGCGATCGGCGGCGGCGATCTCTCGCGTCCAAACCTGGTCCAGGCCATGGTGCGGAGCGAGAGTGCATGGGAGGCCGTCACCTCCTTCTGCGAAGCAGTAATGCTCGCGAAGGAGGAAGCGGAACGCGTGAGGGAGAGGCAACAGCCGTGCCCTCGCGCCCCTAGCCGCCGTAGGAGACGCCCTGGGCGGCGGGAATCGATCGCCGATTCCCGGCCACCGTAGGCGCGGGCTTGCGGACGACGAGTAAAGGGCAGCTCGCCGTTCGGTAAGGACCAGGCCCGGGTCGACGGCGCGTTGTGTTCCACGCGCGCCTCAAAGAGATGTCAGCAGTGACGGGGTCAATTGGGCCTATGCCGCCGGGGTCGCGGGTAGTTCGAAAGAGATACCGTGGCCCTGGCACGGGCAACTGAAGGAACATGGGTGGGTTTTAGTCAGTAAAAGTCTGACACGCCCTCCCGCTCTGCCCAGAGCGGGAGAAGTCATTTGATGATTTCCCATCCACAAAAAAAAAAAAAAAAAAAAAAAAAGGGCCTGTTTCATCACCTACGATTAAGTTCCTATTAACTTACTTGGCAGATTAGTTCATACAAAATTTATTTAATTTTTGAATTTATTCGGTAAGTAGCGGCTACTCGGACATCGTGAGATAGGCCCTTAGTCGAAAACACAAAAAAAAAAAAAAAAAACAAATCGAAAAAAATCTTAAAATATTACACAAATGGGCTAAAACGAACGAAGGCTATGAAACGACACCGATTTAGAATGATTGTAGGTAATATCGGTATCTCGGCTGGACTTGATGCCATTTTATTACAATGTAGGTCTTGTAGGTTTTCACAGTCATAATGTTCTATTTCCATAGTTATTTCACCGCATTAGCAATCGTAAACGTCCGAACTAAATATTTAATGGGCCAAAATGTCCAGTTGACTCGCAAAAGACTTTAAGTGTTGGAATGAGATGTGTAAAAAGTAAAACATTGTAAAATTTTCATGATTCTCGCTATTTTCAAAGCCCCACGTTCTGTCTGAAACGATACAGAAGTGTACTTACGAGTTTTGGCAGGTTACTCCAGATCGCACTAATAAAAAAAATAAAAAAAAATAAAAATGTTTATTTCAATTACAAAGTGCTTTGTCATAAATGTATTGGAGATCTCCTTTTAAGCAATAGTTGCTTGTGTTAGGAGAAAAAATAAAAATAAAAAAACTAATATTCATTCAAAGTCAACCTACTTACTATTATTTGATAAAAGTTAGTACGATTGATGCATTTTATAAAGTTACTCTAGTACCGGCTCTGCTTCGCACGGTTTTTATGTTTTGTAAAAACATGAAGGTTTCTATATTACCACATAATGAAATTTAATAAAATACATAATCTGTGTTTACAAAAATACATTGATGTTGTCGAGACTGGAGCCTGTGCTAGGAATACCTGTGTTACAGGTCTCCAGGCCTCCAAACTAAACGACAAGTCTCAGTAACACAAATTTTAGATGAAAATGTTGGGATAAAACAATTTAAGACAAGGAAAAACAAATAATTCATTAAACAACAAAGCAGGGTGTATTGATATTATATACAATATGTCGTTTTGCATCCTCGTCAAATTTAAGGGTGTGGTATAGACCATCAAACCGAACAACTTTTTCCATGGTACCAACATCGTTATCGCGAAAAGTAATCAGCCGTCCCATACATTTGCGTGGAGTAGGTATTGAAGTTTTCTATGGGACTGTTGAAACTTTTTTCGCGAATACGATGTCGCGGCATTATGCTGAGCGGTAGCCGTTTTGCGTAGATGTGACTCATATTTTCCCCAAAACTTGCTTTTTACACTCTTATTTTATTTTGTTGTCCTTTGCGTCATGTTTACCGCAAATAAACGTATTTTCTTTCTTCTTCTTTCTTTCTTTCTATGTTGGTCCCATAAAAAAAAAAAATAAAAAAATAAAATTGTTTATTGGGTCTCAAACAGTTACATTTGCAGATGTGATTGAGGCAGCCCCAGTAAGTAATTAATAATACTTGTGTTGGGGTTGACTCGCTCTTTCCCTTAATTGTTAAGTATACACTATTGAGACTCTGTAACAATTAAAATAAAACTAATAAAGCTAATTGAACTAATTTAGAAACAAAGAGAATACAATGATATATAAAAAAAAAAGTAATAATAATAATAATAATTAGCAGCTCTATGTATTTTGCAATTGTGGGTATGTGTTTGTGTGACTGTAGTTGTGTCTGATCATGGTTTGTTTGTGTGTGTGTGTGTGTGTGTGTGTGTTTTATGTTTGTGTGTGGGTCCCATGGATAAAGTTATTCGGTTTGATATTCTGTACGACACCCTGAAATTTGATGAGGATGCAAAACAAGACATTGTAAAAGTTAAATATTAATGTATTATACATACACTGTGAGTCTTCATTATGTGCACATATCGAAATTAGGAAAACGGTGCTTAATTTTATCGACGGAAAAAATGACTAAAAAAAAAGGGTCTACTTGCTGAAGCATAGTACGTAGCAGTGTGCAAGGCCTTTCTTGACTGGAATATCATCATTATCTACCTAGCATTTTTCTAACTATACTGAGGTCAGCTTCCAGTCTAACCGGATGCAACTGTGTACCAGTATTTTAAATGGAGCGACTGCTTATCTGACCTCCACAACCCAGTTACTGGTAACACGATACCCCTTGGTGAGACTGGTTATCAGACTTTTGGGCTTCTGACGACCCGTAACAACTGGCAACGTTCTACAAATGACAGCCGGGACCAACGGTTTAACGTGCTTTCCGAGGCACGGAGGGGTCTTGGTATGTAAAGACTGGATTTTGTCCGCGGCTTCGCCCGCGTGGATGTCGGAAAATATCCCGCGGGAACGTACTACCGGGAAATCCTTCCATATTCCAGGTTCAAGGGTTTGGGCTGGGCGTTGATGAGTCAGTCAGTCAGGACTTCTCTTTTTATTTACATAGATGATCATGCATCCACCGACAGCGTAGCTTAACCTGATTGATGGTCTAGTGCGGCTGTTATTACTTAGCCTCAAAGCTGGATCTGATTAAAACAGAAACCCTCGGAACACCCCGATCTTTCACACATGTTCTTAACAGACCAGGAGACTTGATCAACTTCTGGAGGGAGGTGGGCTGGTTGGAATAACCCCCGACGGCCGCCATGGCCCACGCACAATGGTCCACATGAAGGACTAAGTGTGGAAACCAAATCCTCTAACATAGAACCACGGACTAGAAAAAAAAGGACTCCGCGCCACGCGTATTGAAAGTGAAGCACTGTACCGATCTATGTGTGCGTGATTTCTCAAAGACGCCGTCGTATCACGTAATGGCGGCCGGTCGGCATACTATGCTGTAAATGTGTGCGTGAGGCGTGTTTGTACAAATGGTCCCGGCGGCATACTTACTGTGCTTCACTTACGATATGCGTGGCGCGGAGTCCTTGTTTTTTTTCTAGTCCGTGCATAGAACATAGAAGCTGGATCTTGTCATAAGCCGGATATGCAACGTATTGTTTCTTTCTTTTGATCTCTTATCTTCTCTAAACAATCTCGCTAATCTCTTAGCCCCGCATTTTCGCCAGCAAAACAGATGTGGAATCCCAAGTTTTGTCAGTTTCCCGTTCTGTATGCGACTCGTGTTTTTGAGACCCATGTTTGTTTATTAACTACCAAGTTCTTTAATTAATTTGTGTTATTTCCGCTTAGTTTGGTGTAACAGATTTTCTTTAGTAATTATGTTAGTTTGTATTTTATTACGTGTTTTGCTTATTCAGTATTTGTTTGTTATCTTTGCATTTGAAGTTCTTGTCGCTTTCAAGTTTGTTATAGTTTTGATTTTTGGACAGAAGACATGGTTTTTTTTATGTGTAACATCTTTCTTCTCGCTTTCCAGCAATCTTTGGATGTGAGTAACAGGAAGTGAAAATATTTTTCTAAAAGTTTCGAGTGACGGATTGAAATGTTGCTTGTTTGGTATGGAATTAGAAAGTACTTTAACCAAGCTGATATGTCAGATGTTACACACCATAAGCGACGACTTTTACCAGGCCTATATTGGCATTCATTGCTTACGGCGATGAAGAGTGATGGTCGCACACTATGGGCATGATAAGGAGGCTATGCATAAAGTTTTGCTACGTGATCAAATCAGAAATGAGGAGATCCACAGATTAAAGACGCTGTTACAAATGTGTAGGTAGTCAAATCATTACTTTTTTACACAAAAGCATGTTTATTAAATGATTTGCTTTGGATTCTTAAAATGATTTTTGCCCGAATTGTTGATAGATGTGTATTTTACGATTCTGAATTATTAGATAGGTACAGTTTCTCAATAAATGTACCGAAGTAAAAATTTCCAGTTCGGTACATTTATTGACAGACTGTACCTATCTAAAATTATATTTACAGTTCAGAATCGTACCATGCACATCTATCAACAATTCTGCCAAAAAACATTTTAAGAATGCAAAGCATTTTATTTAATAAACATACTTTTGTGTAAAAAAGTAATGATTTGACTACCCATTTGTAACAGCGTCCTTAATTAAGGGAGCTATTACATTTTAACCGTGATTTTTTCATAAATTGAAATTGCGCACTATAAACAAAAAAATAATTATTATATGATTCAAAATAAACGTAATCACAACTGCTAAATTGCTACATAATGCGATGCGTGGGCGTCTAAAGTTTAAGACCGTGTCCCGAGATTTACATTGATTTTTAGCACTGCATACAATAATTAATTAAACATATTATTTTACTTTTAAATAGACTATTTTTTTTTTATCAAGCAAGGCAACATAGTAACCTTATTTATTAAATACATTTTGTATGAATTTGGATTATACATTCGTAGATAAAAAATATAATTTCGGACGAAAAATTGTCAGTAACTATCTGGTTTACGGAATTATTTTTGGTGTATTACTGTATGAAACATAAAAAACTGAATTGAGCACTTCAAAGTTGAAGATACAGTTGTTCCAAGGACATTTTTTTAAATGATTAAATTATTATATCTTCGATGTAACAAAGCATCAAAACATGTCCAAAAGTAAAATTTTATGAAACATCCTTTGCAGAGACAAGGTTTTTACTGATTTTTGTAAACAAATTGAAATATTTATTTAGAACACTCCCAAGAGAAATAATCAAGCTTTCTTGGGCATATGTTTTTTTTTTAATTTTGTGGCTCTAACAAAACCACAATCACATATCAAAACTCGAGTCAAACGCTCAAATACAAGAGAAATTGTGATAGCGGTCTTATGTGATTTATCAAAATCACAATCACGATCTGAACAACGCCTCTGACGCCGCAGTTAATGTGGCCACCTACCGGAGGTGGCCCAAACGAAAAGAAGAAGAATAATCACAAACAATCCAAAAAAAGCAGACACATTTTTAACAGAAAGAAATCTTTTCTTCCAAGACAAAACAAACATTGTCTCCTTCGACCTTAAGATAGGTCACTCTGAAAATAGAACCTCCGATAATCTTGGTAGAAATGTTCCAAAAATACCCTCACAAATTAAGAATAATTCCTTTCCCTTACTAGGCGAGGGGTGGCCCTCAAGGCTTTAAATGATAACTTGCCGAGTTCACAGCTAAAGCTAGGGTTACCACTTTAAATATTTCTTTAGGATTTTTTCTTCCGTCACGTTTTAATGATGTAACTTTAGCTTTAAACTTGTTGTTTTTCCGCTTTAGGTTTCAAATATACGTGCACAAGTACTAAAATAGTAAATACTAAATTCTTAGATTGGTGAACGAAAATGTGAGTTGGCTGAAAATCGGGGCTATGAAATTGAATGATTCGCTTAGAAGAAGACAAGAGGATATATCGAAGGATTGTTTAGCTCGGTGTGTAAGTGAAATGGCGTTATGGCTGTCTAGTTTTACGCGCGAGATGGAAGAGTCTCACGCGCACCGGAATTTAAACGCGCTTCGTTTAAATGTAGATGTATGATAAAATGCTATACTTAAATAAATTTTTAGCTTAGTAAGTTCTTAACATATTTAAATACCTTCGATTTAAAGAAAATTTTACTGCACAATAAGGAACTGTTTATGTATAAGCGTATAAAACAGAAATTAGACGGTGATTTTTTTCTGTGGAAAAAATTTCAAGTAAATATATTTCGGTTTTAGCAGAGCAGTAGACAATATAGTCAAATAACACATATGGAAAATACAAATGATTTAACCATATACATTTTAGTTTTATAGGAATTTTAAAAATATGTAAAATTAATATCCCTCACAACCCTTTCTGCGTAACCCTTCGAAAAATACAAGCGTGATGATATGTTATGTTGTGTGGTATTGACAAATTATATAATTAATCAGCTCCCACTGCTGGGACATAGGCTTCCTCTCGGTGAGAGGGAGCGGGCCATAATCCCCACGCGGGCCCAGTGCGGGTTGCTGGATGTCACATGTCTTCGAATTTTCGGTTCTGGGATATGCCGGTTTCCTCTCGATATTTTCCTTCACTGTTTTGAGAGCAGTGGTGATGAAATAATTAACACAAAGTAAAGCGCCTGCCGGATTCGAACCTACGACTTACAACTCGTAAGTCGCGCCCGTTACCACTGCGCCACCACTGTTCCTATTTGACAAATAATGATGTGGAAATATATGTAGATGAAATTAATTAAAAACCTACCTTTATTATTATTCTTTTTGTTAGACAAAAATAAAATATTAAAACAAACACTTGTGACGATTCTAGAACTAAAATGTTCACCGTGAATTTTCGAGACCTAGTCTTCCGATCAACGGTCCTAGCACGTTTTACTGCTAAAACCAGTGATGTAACTCGAATAGACTATACAAACGCTAGGACACTTGTTAGAAAACATGTGCCATTATATGCATGGTCCAAAATAAAACTGCCAAAGCTTATACCAAAAGCTAAAGTTAACAAGGATTTAGGAAAAAATTGGTGTTTGCAGGTGACGAGTTCCAATTGGCGTTTTCCATTTTGGATATTTTACCTATTACATTATTCTTTCTACGTCAACGTGGCGCCCAGATTATCTCGAAAAAAAAATGGCTATATAAGATTTATACTGAGCGTAAAACGAAACGAAAAAGAGGAGCTCGTGGCTAAGTAATAACAGCCGCACGGGTCGATCCATCAGGTTAAGCTACGCTTGCCGGGGTTGGTCCGTGGATGGGTGACCATCTTTACATACCGAGACTCCTCCGTGCCTCGGAAAGCACGTCAAGCCGTTGGTCCCGGCTGTCATTCGTGGATCTTTGACAGTCATTACGGGTCGTCAGAAGCCCGAAAGTCTGACAATCAGTCTTACCAATGGGTATCGTATTACCCAGTTAATGGGTTGTGGAGGTCAGATAGGCAGTCGCTCCATGTAAAATAATGGTATTCAGCTGCATCCGGTTAAACTGGAAGCCGACCCCAACATAGTTGGGAAAAGGCTAGGCTGATTGACTGAGCGTAAAAACGGAAACCATACCGTAACTTTTATCCCCATCAGATTATCAGCCATAGATCATAATGTGATTGATTGATTTTTATCAATGGTATAATTTCCAAAACAAACTTACGCCATCTTCCCAGGGGGGTAGGCAGACTCAACAGAACTCTACAGAATGCCACCTGCTATGATCCTTACATACTTCTTTTGCTTCGCTTACTATAATACATCTGGTCATGCACGCACGCCGGTTGTACTACGCACCTGACCTTTCTGAAGAACATCACCAATAAGGTCACTATACTGGATGATTTTTTTTACCGTCTCGAAAACAATAGGGTATATTAGGTGAACGGAGTAGAAGCGTATGGCATACCTAGTTTTTTTTTTTTAAGAGCTTAGTCAGAAAAAAATATCTAAGTATCAATAAATACTACAAATTCGTTGTAAACTTTTCATTTTAGAACAATAAAAACATAAATTTTAAAGAAAAATAACAAATCCTTTTAAAATATCGAAATTCAAATCATATGCAACCTGCGTTATGATTTGAATTTTGATTTTCTTTAATTAAAAAAAAAAAAAAAAAAACTAGATATGCCATAGGCTTCTACTCCGTTCACCGAATATACCCTATTTTTTTCGAGACGGTAAAAAAGTCATCCAGTATATCTTCTTAGGGCGTCCCCTCCCGGCGTTTCCACTCACATCTGCCTTGTTACTTGCATTATATTCATTTTCTCAACATGACCAAACCATCTAAGCATACTCTTTTAAATTTTTGTCACTATATCTTCTAAGTTACAAAATGTATTAACAATAAACATCAAAATACTTCTACAAGTACTACTTTTTCTCGAACTTTGTGTGTGAGTGTTCAGGTGTATACTACAAAGTACAGTATTAAACCATTTCTGCGTTTGATTTCAACGATCGATTTATCTTATATCACGTTACGATCTAGTGGCGCGGCGAAGATATATTGAATGTTGAGAATTTGTTACGGTGACTGGAACTCGATAAAATACCTTTGCTTATCCAGAGGAAATAAAATGAAAATATAAATAACGGTTTGTACCTATTGTCTGGAATAGCTGACACGAAAGCAACTCTTACTTTGTATAGAAGAAGCCATTTTGAATTTTATTTGGATAACTTACTTTACAGTTTTCTAAACTAAATTACCTACTGAAGTATTAACGCTTATGATATTCATGCAAGTCCGATTTCCCACGTATTTTGAAAAAGCTTTTATAAACCCAAAAATTACAGTATTTTAAAATTCTGAAGTCGCAAAATGATAAAAATAATTTACAACCCAAATCTCGGAAACTAGATTTCAACACAAAATTTCTCAAAAAGCCACGTTTAATTTTAGTTAAACAACAAAAAAATTGTACCGTTTTTATTAATTTTAACCCTTTGTCCCAGCGTCCCATTTTATGCGGACCCTACCAGAACTAATGAGGTAATGAGTTAAGCCCGAAAAAGTTACACTTAATAAATATTCAGTTTATTCACAAACGTTACTGCTAGCTAAATTAATTATCTTTAAGTGGGCCTGTTAGTGACTTTCATACGCTAAAGTATGTAGATGAATTAATTATTCGTACAGATAGAATACTTGGGCTCGGATTTTGGAAACTAAATTAGAGGCTGTTTTGTAATCTGTTTTGTAAATTTGGCTGTGTGACTTTTTGTCCACCGCACCGGGAACGGGACGTCAATGAGAAACGAGATTATTCGGCCTTAGCTCAGATCAACAAAAAAAGGAAGATGGTGCGCTGCGAACATCAAATTTTATCTATGTGTGTGTCGAAGGGTTGCAATTTGTTAAATTGTTTCCCTATAATTTGGGGAATAATGTTGTATGGGTAAGATATAATATTAAAATTAGTTTAATCGAATGGGGAAATTTTAAGTCATACCATGGCAACCGTCGCACTTTATGTCACTGCGTTCGTTTGTTGAGATTTTTTATTCTAAGTAACCTAAAACTGACAGTTTATATAATAAAAAAGTTGTTATTTCAATTTTTTTTACCTATAGGTGAAAAGTGATTCCGTGAGACTTTTTATGTGATTTTCTATTGTTTTTACAAGTTTTCACTGCACAGGAAGGCGTAATTCTATTATTTTTTTACTATGTTAACTAGATGACGACTCGTCACGCACTAAGAGCAATGAGCGTGGTTTTAGTTATATGTGTGTGCGTGAGCGTGTATTTTACTTGCAGGAGCATGGTTTTGTGGCTCCAATTTTGATGTTCGTCGCGCTCCATCTTCCTTTTTTTGTTGATCTGAGGGCCATAGTAAATCTACTGTCGCTACTTCGGCGTCGTCATCTGTTTTCTCGTTGACGTCCCGTTCCCAGTGCGGTGGACAAACAGTGTAACTGTTTAACTACTTTATATTTGAACATTTTGAAGAAAAAAAAAAACAAAGTCATGGGGACTGCCGACAAAAGTGAAAAATTGACAGAGCAACACGTCACAATAGCGTGACGCGTGATACATGATGCGTGCCCCGAACTCATAACATTTTCCCCTAGCAAATAATCGCTCAATGCGCCCAAAGAAGTTTTCACTTCAAAAATGAGTTTCTTTAAACCACTGATAAACTTGAGCATTCAATTGTAATGAGCATTATTTATTATTTGTTTGTTATTCTTTTATTTTTTTTTTGAGCATTTTTGCGAATGTTAAAATGGAGCCTTTTAGCCAGCGTTTTAACGTTTTAAGCGTTTCTAGCGAACAATCTAGCGAAACGACAGCAAATTTGCTTCGACCTTTTTTCCAAGCCGAGCAATTTTCAAGTCAGTCTGACATCTTCGTGAAGAATACATTTCTAACGAGCTATTACTAGAGCGTTCGCTAGAGTGATTGTGAAAATATTCGTAGCGATGTTTGGCTCTTTGCTTGGCTCTGTTCGTTTTTCAGATCGACAAATTTAATAAAGATGGCGAATTCTCGATGTTCTATTACAAGTGAATTAGCGGCTTTAGGTGCAAGTAACCGGAATCTATGAAAAGACTGTTAGTGTTTGTATTTTTGCCTGTGGCGCAGTCTCGACGATATACCCCACTTCTACTTGGCTGATAAGTTATTTTTTAAAACGTCAACACAAAACTATCGATAACAGAGAATCGAATCAATAAAATACTAGCTTCTACCCGCAACTTTTTCCACGTTCTGACTTTTTTCTTTTTGCTCGGCTCCTAAGGGTCGTAGCGTGATGTTAAATAGTCTATAACCTTCCTCAAGAATTGGGCTATCAAATGCTAAAATATTTTTCAAATCCGACTGGGATTAGGTGCCAGAGATTACCCCCTATATTCAAAGTTACAAACAAACAAATTTTACCTCTTTATAATATTAGTATAGATGACTTCTAATAAAGATGAGCTCGTGGCTAAGTTATAACAGCCGTACGGATCGATAAGCTACGCTTGCCGGGGTTGGTCCGTAGATGGGTGACCATCTTTACATACCGGGACTCCTCCGTGCCTCGGAAAGTACGTTAAACCGTTGGTTCCGGCTGTCATTCGTGGATCTTTGACAGTCGTTACGGGTCGTCAGAAGCCCGAAAGTCTGACAACCAGTCTTAACAAGGGGTATTGTATTACCCAGTAATTGGGTTGTGGAGGTCAGATATGCAGTAGCTCCATATAAAATACTGGTATTCAGCTGCACCCAGTTAGACTGGAAGCCGACCCTAACAAAAAAAAAAAAAAGCTAGGCAGATTGATTGACTTCTAATATAATTATTTTTGGTGAAAAATAAAAGCATTTATTTTCAATCGTAACCAAGCGGAAGTAACAAATTTGCGTGATCTATCACGCAAATTTGTTACTTCCTTACTTTGTTAGTTGTAGTTTCTAAACTACAACTCAAGCAACTAGTTTATACAAGCTGAAAGTACACTCAGTTGGACTGACCAAACTTCACTTCCCATTCAACAAATCACTTGTCTTTCTGACAGAACCCTTAAGACCAAACCAGCATAAATAAGTGGTATGTTAAGTTCACTCGAAAGCAAGTAAACAAACGTATACAAACTGATGACCAGTGGCAAGTCTTAATGGACAAAGTTTTTCCACCACAAATCCTGCCCCTGGAGAGCTTAACTCTTCAAAGTGGACGTACGAGTATGTGGTACAAGTTATAAGATAAAGATATTCCTTAAGGACGCTCTATTACAAATGGGTAGTCAAATCATTACTTTTTACACAAAAGCATGTTTATTAAATAAAATGCTTTGCATTCTTAAAATGTTTTTTGCCCGAATTTTTGATAGATGTGCATTTTACGATTCTCGGCACAGTAAAGACATCTACAGAATTGTGACACGGCCCTGTTCTACAGCCGCGCGGTACGTAAACACGCGATAGGGCTGCAGTAGGCTGCAGTATTTAAATTTCATCAACCTACTTGAGTTTCTTTCTAGGTTTGTAATTGTAAATAATATATTTAAAAAAAAAAAATACTAAATTCGTTGTGAATTAAATAAGAAGTTTGTGCTCAATAAAAATACAGGTTTTGTTTTTAAGTCACCCATCCGATGTCGAACCACTGCAAACGTTACCACCTCAGCGCGTGTGCGCTACCTACTACAAAATCTGACTTTTAAAGTAAATTATAATGTAAATTTTACTAGGTACCTACCATTTATAATTCTCATAGTCATTTCATAATGATATTTTGTCTAATTCAATAATTACGTAAGTAGCTAAGTACATAAGTAAGTAGATAGCCTAGCCTAGGAAACTACATACTTACTAGTTTTTTTAACGCGAGCGCGAATAGGTCACTCTTGTCTCGTGTGTCACTTTTTTCACCTAAGTTTCTACTTATTTATTTATTAATCCAGGTATTTTAGGCGGTGGAAAAAGCGAAATACCTACCTATTAAAAATAGAAACAAATTACATACACTAGTAGGTATAAATAAAAAAAAAATGATAGTCTTCTCGGAGTTTCCAGGTAATTTAAAAACTTTTATCTCCGGGTGCGTTAATGCCGAATTCAAGCAACCAAAAACAGCACAATGTAGTCTGCAATTGCTCAGTGCCATAATTTAAGTAGTAGGTACTTGTACTTATTTCGATAAAAATATTTCTCACAAATCGCACGATTACTACTTGCAAAACAGTCATACTTACCTCTGTTCGTCACTGCGGCGCACTCACGATTGTTTGCCTACCGAGTGCATACCGAACTCGAGGCGCGGAGGTATAACTCACGTTCCGACCGATTGTATGAAGATCAAGTACTGTAGATGTCTTTACTGTGGTCTCGGTATGTAAAGATGGTCACCCATCCACGGACCAACCCCGGCAAGCGTAGCTTAACCTGATTGATCAACTCGTGCGGCTGTTATTTCTTAGCTATGAGCTCCTCAAGATTAATCAATGTAGGGTCACAAATTTTTCGACAAGTTTTTGTAAATAATAATCCAGAATAAGAAAGACTTATTTGATCGTTTTCATCTTGTACCACACCATAATTCCATTCAAGGTGTTGGTGTACTGTTTATGGTTCGTGTGGGGTCGGCTGTTTCCGTGGATAATCCATGAGGTGCTGTTTATGTACCCTAATACCCTTATCAGTTGCCATGGTGATCAGTTTCCTGACCATAAGGGTTTAAGAAGCGACTTCATAAGTAATTTATGGTTTGCACATTTGCATTGGACATTGAACCAAAATGGGTTAGTTGTTGGTCCTACTTTGCTATATACCTGCCTTAGGGCCAAAATATAAAATCTCTTTTTTGACCGACTTCAAAAAGGAGAAGGTTCTCAATTCGTCGGAACCTTTTTTTTTTTTTTTTTTTTTTTTTATGTATGTTCCCCGATTACTCGAAGATGGCTGGACCGATTTGGTTTTTTTTTTGTTTTATTCGAGAGGGTATATCACATCATCACAGTTGGTTCCATATAAAATTGATTAACTTTGCTTCGGTAGTTTTTGAGTTAGCTTCAATAATACGTATTTTTTGCCCACTTTTATATGGATGATGTTCTAGTTTGTTTTGCAGATAGTGGTATTAGATTTTGTGTGGGGTAGGTACACACCTAAAAAGTGAAAAATAAAAACTTTTTTACAAAAAAATACAACCGACTTCCAAAAACAACACTACAAAGTGAAAAATAACTTTAATTTCGGAAGTCGGTGGCAAAAAACGAAAATACATTTAACTAGACACCGACTTCCGAAATTAAAGTTATTTTTCACTTTGTAGTGTTGTTTTTGGAAGTCGGTTGTATTTTTCCAGAATATATATATATGACTGTCTTATTAGTATAGTGGTCTAAAGTGCTACTACTGAGTATGAGGTCCTGGATTCGAATCCCAGGACGGCCAAAGTGTTATTGAGTTTTTTCAGTAGGATTTCTCAGTATCAGCCTGGAGTCTGGGTTTGTGCTCGGTTGATGGCAATAGGCTCGCCTCCTATTACATGGTACTTAAATATAACTGGCGAAATGTGGGTGTAATAGGTCACCTCTGCCTAACCCTTTGGAGAATACAGGCGTGATGTTATATTATTTCTGTAACAGAAAATATGACAGAGGTAATACTGCAACTGCTACTTGATCAATGGTCACTCTGATCGGTGTACAGCTTACAAGAGGGTTGATACTTACTCGATTTAATCCATTAAATTGCGTTTAACGACTTCCACTTAGGGTTAAAACATTGAACACCACTTTTTTCTAATTTTAAACACGATACGGAAACCTTTTAAGTTTTTCAACAATATGTTTTATAAATTTGTCTTTAAAGAAATGTGTGATGCATATTAGATTGCATGCAACGGAGATGAGAATGTTGAGATGGATGTGTGGAGTGAAGAAAATGGATAAAGTAAGAAATTAGTTTATAAGGGGAAGTTTGAAAGTGGAGGAAACGCATGTGAATAGAACGACGATGAATATAAAATGTTGATGAACGGAGAGGGAGAGGAAGGCAAAGAAAAAATGGATGGATTGTGAGAGGAATGATATATTTATTTCTTAAAAAACACCAACAGCATATACATTCAACATTGGTTCACAACAGTATTTAGGAAAGGTATTACTACTAACGTATAACACGGAGCTCGTGGCAAAGTAATAACAGCCATACATGTCGATCCATTATGTTATAAGCTTCGCTTGCCGGGTTTGGTCCGTGTATGGGTGACCATCTTTACATCCCGAGACTCCTCCGTGCCTCGAAAAGACGTTAAGCCTTTGGTCCCGGCTGTCATCTGTGGATCTTTGATTTCTGACCTCCACAACCCAGTTACTGGGTAATACGATACCCCTTGATAAGACTGGTTGTCAGACTTTCGGGCTTCTGAGGACTCATAAGGACGGGACCAACAGCTTAACGTGCTTTCCGAGGCGTGGAGGAGTCTCGTTATGTAAAGATGGGTTATGTTAAGCATAGCTTAATCTGATGGATCGACCCGTGCGGCTCTTATTACTTAGCCACGAGCTCCTCTGCTAATGTATACACAAATTATAGGTGAAAGATAAGAAAGAGAAGGGAGTGAATGATAGCGTGACGGTTGGCAGGGGAGAATGGAAGAAGAAAACGTGTTGCGCCGAGCCACGTAGCATGAGACAAGGGCAGGAAGATGATGATGATGATTTCTGAAATATTAGGCCATTTTTTTGTTTTTCGAAGAATTGGCCCTTCGAGCATATCAGCGCTTTTTTTTTAAACTATGGCATATTTTACCTACCACATAATAAAAACATGATCCCTAGATACCACAGAATCTTAGCAAAAACATTATGAAAATCACATTGAAAATAAACAATCATTAAATTATTATATCATACACCAAGTTTACTCCAAAAGTACACCCACTTTCATTCCTGTGAAATTTTTCAATTTTAATTTAATTGTAAATATTACCTTTGACAGTCACGTATAGCATGGTACTTGCACGCACGTCTGACACCTGAAATAAAATTCAATAACATTGTCCTTTTGACGGCCACCCGGCCGATTCATGCATTTTTTGCCAGGGTTTAAAGCGAAATAATTTGCATTTTATAGGACTAAAGGTTTTAAGGGAAGGTTCCACAAAGAGGAAGGGAGATTCCTCTTATTTTTTACGCAATACTTATAACCTATTGGTGGAAACCAACCGTATTCAAAGATGAGCTATCTACGAGAAGCGATAATTTTATTGAATTAAACTTGCTTTATTTAATATTTTGATTGTTCAGTCCTTCTTAAGAGAGTTGGCTCCGTACGGCATTTCATACAAACTTTCAAGTCCTTTTTTATCGAAATGAATGAACCGATTTTAATGAAACTTCATACGCATAAGTAGGACACATAGGTCTAAAAAGTTAGTTAAGAACATTTTTGAAATGTCTTATTTAAAAAAAGATAATTGGAAATCTGTGTTTCTATGGAATATTTTTCGAAAATGTTCTTAACTAACTTTTTAGACCTATATATCCCGCTTATGCGTATGAAGTTTCATTAAAATCGGTTCATTCATTTCGATAAAAAAGGACTTGAAAGTTTTTATGAAAACGGAGTCAACGCTCTTAAATTGTAAATTATTATGAGTCTTCATACGCCTACGGGGATTTGCAATTCATGATGCACCTACTATACCCGCATATAGAAATACTAGCTTCTGCCGGTGACTTCGTTCGCGTAAAATTTCTTGATCCCTCGTTTTCTCTTAGCGATCTTTGACTTTTTTTCTTTTTGCTCGGCTCCTAAAGGTCATAGCGTGATGTTAAGTAGCCTACAGGTTTTCTCAAGAACTGGGCTATCAAATTCAAAAATAATATTTTAAATCCGACTGGTGGTTACAGAGATTAGCGCGTTCAAACAAACAAAGAAAATGAACTTCAGCTTTTTTATTAGTATAGATTGATAGACGCAGGCGTCACATTTATCAATCTGCCTAGCTTTTTCCCAACTATGTTGGGGTCGGCTTCTAGTCTAACCGGATGCAGCTGAATACCAGTATTTTACATGGAGCGATTGCCTATCTGACCTCCACAACCCAGTAACTGGATAATACGATACCCCTTGGACCAACGGCTTAAACGTCCTTTCCAAGACACGGAGAAGATTCGGTATGTAAAGATGGTCTCCCATTCACGGACCAACCCCGGCAAGCGCAGCTTAACCTGATAGATCGACCCGTGCGGCTGTTATTACTTAGCCATGAGCTCAGGTGTCACATCTGTAAGGGTGATATTGTGATGAAATGGTCTGAGAGCAACCAGAAGTCAAGCCACAGACATTAATTAACTATTAGAGCTTTACGAGTAAATTACATTATCAGAATTGCAGACTTGAGTAATAATTTTAATTGATTGCTACGCTACCGCTCTTCACTGGAACACAAGGCTTACATAAAAAAATATTTCATGCACACTCACAATACAGATATTAATGAAATGAAACGATATTCGTTCGCATCCCGCAGTTATTGTTCCAATTAATTGCTATTTATTGCCTCGAATATAATTTTTGTGAGTTTTGCCTGCATTTATGCCTGGGTGATGTTTTGTAATTATTATTATTTGGAAACTGATGTGCGTTTATGCAAGTTGTATTGAACGTGGAAGAAGCAAAAGGAAGAAACCGGTCAAGGGCGAGTCGGAGCCGCGCACCGAGGGTTCCGTTCCGATTTTTGAAAAAGTGTGATATTTAGAGACATCGTTTAATTTTTCCTGTAATCTGTACGTAAACTGTAGGTACGTAAACTTCTATCAAATAAAATAGTTTCAGATTTTTCTCGATGCAAACTTCGGAGATAAGGGGGGAACGGTATTTTTTTTTGTACATTTTTCATCAAAAGTCGAAAAATATATGGTCTTAAAAATTTAAAAAAAAAATTGAGAATGTGCAAATAGATATATAGAATCAAATATGATACCCCACATGTCCACTGGGACATGTGGGGTATCATATGAAAGAGCGCTATTATAAAAAGCCAATACAAAGTCTCAAGGACAATCCAAATGACGTCACGCGGGGGAGCCGGGCGCGGGAATGGATATACCTACAACATAAATTACTACAGGTAACATTACAGTTCTAATTACGTTTAAACACAATATTCTGGCGGCCCGTTGTACCTTATGTTAATATACGGTTATTTAGTCATTAAACGTAACACAAACAAACGCCTCGGCACTTTACATATTATGTAATTAGTGTTCGATTTTCTTGAAATGAGCCTAAAGTCTAGACATTATTTAGCCTAAGCATAAGTTACCTTATCACGTCATGTAAGGTAATTTCGAAATTTTGACAGATAGGTGCTTTCTGTATGTGAAAGCTACGATATTTAACAAGAATTATTTAATTGGTAGGTATCTAATTAGGTGTGTTGATCTTGTCTTTAAAATAAACCTATAGTCTGGTTTTTTTAACAAACGAGTACTGGTGTAAGTTGAAGCGGCTTTCGAAGGACCATTCGCGGAGTGGAATGTTAGACGACACACAGAATTGAGCAAAAGGAAACACGAGGTTATGAGTAAGAAAATAGGGATGGATGGACTTACTTGAGAATCTTCTGGATGACACGCTTTGACTCAAGGACAGCCATATCTGACGTCCCTCGTTTTACTGATTTTCTTCCTTTCACTGTGGTGCACTTTTACATGAGGACTTTAATCGGTACACTTGTGTCGGCCAACACTTATATAAAAAAGTTTCAGTTTTTGATAATGTAGCGGATTAATTTGCGGTGCGGTTGCGGTAGAACGGCGGTTCAACATTGCAATAATTTATCTCAAGTCACAATGGATGTGTGCGGCGATTGGCTATCGCTGCAGCGGAGATGCCTCTGATTCGGCGCGTGCGATATACATCCCTCTCGTTCTGTTGTATGGGAATTGGGAGGGAAGGAAATATAGCTCAAAACTGCGATCGGAAATATTATAGTAAAGACGCATATCTCTTTGCCGAGATTAAAAACAAACTTATTACTAAACTTGCGCGAGCAAGTACTGAGTTATGTCTCTCGCACATTTCCGATATTGACAGAGTGAGATGGGTCATTGGTCGGGGTGGAGCCAACACCTTTGTTTTGTTTTGAAATTGTTAAGGCCCGTTCATATTGAATACTTATAAAATTTACTGTACAGGAGACATGTCCGCCATGACTCACGCACAAACAATATCGTCTGGTTCACTCACTAAAACACGTGCGCCGCGCAGGTAGTCCATCGACTACAGGTAGTCATCACTCAACTGAATGTACATGTAACTATAGCGTTTTGTTTGTGTGGCACGGACTTTATGTTGATTACGTTGACCAAAAGCAACCCAGTCATTTGCGGTACTCCTTTGTTAAAAAGAAAAACAGACTATAGTAATTAACTGATTGTTTACGAATCAAAATTTTATAGAAACAGTACCTTTTTTTTGTGAATGGAAAATCATCAAATCACTTCTGCCGCTCTGGGTGGAGCAGGAGGGCGTGTCAGACTTTTAGCCGACGCGGACGTTCGCACGGACGTAAAAATATCGCGGCGGGATTTTATCGCGCACTGGATTTTCAACTCTCGTTGTTGAGCCGAGCTTTAAGATTCCAACTTTACAACAACAGAGTGCATTCTAACGCGTCGAAAAACACACTGTTGGATTTTCAACTTTCGGCGCTAAGCAGAGTTTTGAAAATCCAGTGCGTGAAAAAAAATTGCCGCGTTATTTTTACTTCCGTGCGCAAGTCGGCTTACTGACTAAAACCCACCCGTGTTCCTTCAGTTGCCTGTGCCAGGGCCACGGTATCTCTTTCGAAAAACCCGCAACCCCGGCGGATAGAAACAGTACCTAACATCGAAATACTTTGTCTATTTATCTACACTAATAATAAAGCTGAAGTTTGTTTGTTTGAACGCGCTAATCTCTGGAATCTGGAGAATGTTTCAAATCCTTTTTTACAGTTGAGGGCCCAATTCTTGAGGAAAGCTATTTAACATTATGCTACGTCCCTTAGGAGCCGAACAAAATGAACGCTAAGCGAAAACGAAGTGATTAGTGCGAGCGGGCGATGGGATGCGACGCGGTGGGTCAAGCGCTGAAATTTCACGCGAACGAAGTCGCGGAAAGAAGTTAGTTTTATTACATAGCCAATAATCTAAAGTCTAATAAAACTCAATCATCATCAAATCATAGACAATTTGGCCCATTTGCGGCTTCTAAGTCCAAACTGAAACGGGACTTTAGAAGATTCCTTCCAAAAAAGATTAGTGGGTTTACTTATAAACGTTCTTTCAAGTTAAGAGGCGTTTAACCAGTTGCATGACCAATCTAAACCCCTAGAGGTGTTGTTTAAAGGTGAAGACTGAAAAAACACGAACATTTCCCGAATCAAAAGGAGAAGGAGGATAAAATTGTAAGAAAAAATAGCAACAGAGAAACGGTAAGTTATTCCAAGAATTACATAACATAGTTACATTTGTGGAGCTCCATTCTTGTGATCCATCACAATTACTACATCCTCACCTGAGGTCTGTTTAGTTACTGTATTACGAAGACTACATAATAGTACAAATACAGAAGATTCACTCCGCAAAATCATTTAAATAAATAGCGACTCTTGCTGCGACACGATAAAGTGCAATTCAGGTCGCACAGCGTTAATTACCTACAATTATATTCACCTAGAATTGCCTCTCTTTCTATCGCGTAACTCTTATACCTTCTGACTTGCCAGGGTTGTTTTTTTTTACAACGCGGCGCGTGAGTGAGTATCGAACTAACGTGCGAGCCGGCCGGTGCACGGCAGCCCACACTGAATTAGCCCGACAAGTCGAGCCCGCCGCGTACTTGTAGTTTCATACCTAAAATTCGAAACGCGCCTGGCCTGGTATTATTGAGCAAGTAAGTTACAGAAGTTTAGCTATAGTACTCGCGTTATGAACTGAGTCGTCAGGCTATAAATGACAGTAGCAATAACAATGTGCAACGACTTGCGTCATAACGATACGTCCATAAGCTCCATAAGTGCGAGCGAGACAATGATTTATGGCCCGACGACTCAGTGCTTAACGCGGTGACTATAGTATTTCCATTTTCGAAGTTACACGCTAAACAATATTATTTGGAAAGATAATAATCATTATTAAAAGCCTGTGATGTTCCACGCAGGGCAAAAGCCTCCCACTCTCTTCCTACTTCTCTCTGTTTAAAAATGCTAAGGACCAGTTCTTATTGAAGAAGTCCTGCTCATCCCGCCATCTCTGTCTGGGCCTATCACAATTTCGCCTGCTATTAAGAGAACCTAAATAAAAACCTATGTATTCCTTAATGTAGGCTACTTAAACACTGCGTTTGCGTCGCATATAAACGCGATTGTGTCGAAACTACATCGTTGTTATGCTGGGCGTTAGCATAACGTTTACGCCGCGTATGCAATCGACGCATACGCCAGATGCGAGGCAGATACTTACCATTTATTACGTAATTTTCAAAATCCTTCTCGTACACCTTTTGTGAATATTTCTTTTCTGTAATACGATGTGTAATAATATAATTCATCACGGACTTAAGAGATCGCTTGGGGATGAATTCGTTTATTATTTAACTTGATCTACGAAGATTCTTACTCGTTTAGTAAAGAATAATACAGTGATTCAACTTTTGCATTAAATAATAAAATTCACGCTAAAACTTTCTTTTCAATGGCACATAGCCACAAAACTCAGTAACTGAAATAATGAAAATATTATTGAGTCAAATAAAAAGCCACGCGATGAAAGAGAACGATATGATAATATGATGACAGATGGCTTCCGTTGTTACAATTATACAATAAATGCAACGATGGCAGATAACTGTACAAGTTCAGATGAATCATATAAAGATTTTCATTCTGAAAGATAGAATGTGTTGGCTTGTGTAGAAATGATTTAGTTTAGGAAATCTTTTGTGCCCTTGTAACCTGGCAATCTCATCTCAGCCACAATCAATGTCAAAAACTTGTTAAAAAATTTTTTAAAAAAATCTTTATTTCACCAAAAGCCCCTGTCAATATCTCTAGGACTTATATACAATATACAAAGGCAAATATGTAAATACTCTGACTCCTAAACTAGTTGTAAGTTCCTGTGACTTAGTAGTCAGTGATTTTCCGTAGCAAAATAGCCAAATTTGAGTTCGATTCAATCAAAAAATTCGTTTCATTAATATTTTTTTTTTTGGAAATTTCGCTCGCAATCTATCTGTAATATCCTTCGATCAATAATAGCACTAGATACAGGATCAGGAACAAAAATAAGTCGCTGTAGTGGCCACGTTTACACACACATAAACATTTATATTTGTTACTACGAAATATAGAAAAAAGTTTTATAATATTAACAACTTCAATTCATTATAAACCTTAACAATCAAACATAAAGTTTAATTATGATTGCAAAATATTTATATTTAAGTCCTTCTATCATCGGAGAAAGGTAAAAGCAATAATTTAAAAATGTCGCTTGAAAATAAAAAGTCATTTTTATAATAAGTACAAAAATATTTATTCTAAAATGAAACTTAAATCTTGAGCACTAAGGTTAAAAACATTTTGTTGACAATTTCGTGCTTACTCTATTTTGGAACTAGACATAGTTCTTGGTATTTACATTTCAATGCTCAGAACACAGTAAGTAGTGACAGACGTAGAGTAGCAGAATAATAATATATTTTTTAGGCCATGGTTCGTTTTATATGGTAGCAAATATTTTTGACCGATTTATAAACGTAGAAGGACTAAATTAGTATAATAGTTATTTTATTAAGACATTGCTATTAACTGTCTGCGGGTTGGCTCATTGTAATCAACCCGTATTAAAAAAATGGGTGCGTCTACTTTTGTACGCGATTTTGAAGTTATAAAAAATATTTGTATTATATCATATACTTTTTTAGGGTTCCGTACCCAAAGGGTAAAACGGGACCCTAATACTAAGACTCCGCTGTCCGTCCGTCTGTCAACAGGCTGTATCTCATGAACCGTGATAGTTAGACAGTTAAAAATTTCACAGATGATGTATTTCTGTTGCCGCTATAACAACAAATACTAAAAAACAGAATAAAATAAATATTTAAGGGGGCTCCCATACAACAAACGTGTTTTTTTTTTTGCTCGTTTTTGCTGGATATTGGTAACGGCAACAGGTAGACGCTTGAAATATTAACAATATTTTTTTTTTGTATTGTTTTGCCACCACTCATGCGAAGACAATTGCGTATAACTCGTTCGGTTTTCATGCATACGTCGAACACGTCGTTTGAAGCATAACATAAACCACCCATGTCTCTTAAATCGATTAATTTATGAAACCATAATTTTTGTTTAGCCCGTAGATCCATTTTACAGTCCTCGCCATTAATTTTCTTAACAAGGCTACTGACTACAAAACCAGAAATGTAACCTACTATTTGCGTAATAGTATCTGAAGTTGGATTATGATCTAGTTTTTCACTCAGTTCAGTGCAGTTTGTCTGGTATTTATCGAAATTCTGTTCTATAGATTTATTTTTTAAAATTTCTGCAGAACTTAAATTTTTCTCCTCGGTTTCTTCAAAACGGTAACCTATCGACAAGTTATTAATTTTGTTTAGAGATGATGATCCGGATAAAATTTGTATGTTCTCTCCATCTGCCTAGCATTTTCCCAGCTACGTTGGGGTCGGCTTCCAGTCTAACCGGATGCAGCTGAATACCAGTATTTTACATGGAGCGACTGCAATTTCCGGTAAATTTGGAGCCCAGTTCCAAATGAGACAGCAGCTTTTTAAAACTGGCTTTAAATTGTCTATTGTTGGGATTATTATTATGTCCACTTTGACTCCGTATGTTCCCAAAAAATAGCTCGACGTGGTCTTGGCTGAGTTTATATGTTAATAAGAAAGCAAGTATATCACTAGGAAATCTACAAACAAAAATAACATATAAAGTAACAATACTACTCCATGCATTTCCCTGTTCCAGAACAGTCGATGTTTGAAATAAGACCACAAAAGTATTTGTGTTTTTATTTTTCGGGCCGTTTTTGAAGCGCTTATCGGGAATCTAGTACTATTATTGATCGAAGGTAATATCTCTAATTTACCTACCACTTTAATGATATTTGCGAACTTTTCAAAAATACGGGCATTGCCCTTCTGATAAGGTAACTTGCTTTAGAGGTGGTTTTGTTGCCCAAAATTATGAACATACCTATTGTGACTGTAGTTTCTAGCTACATCTAGGCATATCCAAATCTCATTCAAATCATCATCGTCATCATTTCAACCAACTAACATCCACTGCTCGATATAGTCCTCCAAGCATCGCATCGCCACGTCGACCGGTCCTATGCTTCTTGCATCTCATTGCATAATGCATTTATCTATCGTCAACTCATCACATTACTAAACGCTCTGTCTCTCATTGATCTGTTCCCAACCAAGTCTTACAGATCCATCATCTAACTCCTAAAATGATCTCCTAACCAAGATGTTCATTTCGAAACTACACCATTATCTAACACGAAACAATTCCACAGTATTACTGACAAGTTCTAACAAAATCCCATTTGTCTCAACGTGGAATAGTTTCGAATTTAGTATATCATTCGTTGCCAAATATGCTGGGATACCGCGGCCGAACGGGCGCGGTGAATGCGCGAAATCAAATTGTCTTACGCTATATTTTACTGATTCCGGCTTTATAAAGTCGGTATGCGTTTGATCAGTTTTGTTTGACGCATGGGTGTTGGAATTTTAGGATAACATATGAAAGCTATTGTTTAAACGATGAAACTTTATCAATTCGTTTGTAAACGCTCTAAAAAGGATTGCAATAACTTTAACTACCTATGTGCTATGTTTTTCTGTTTCAAATTGAGAAAAATTGTCCTTGTGTCTCGCAAACACGAGTCTCTCTCATGTCGCTTAAATCTCCTTGCAGTTACGGATTTGTATCACAAAGACAGCCCACCATATTGTTTATGCTATGTTTATTGCTAAGTACCAATCTAGCATCAATATTGCACAAATTACCATTTGTCTGGCAAGTGTGATCCAAGACAATATTAGATAACTTCCGATCTGAATCCAGCAAGATTTTCGCTAAACAATTATAAGCTAATCGTCGAGAAACAAACATAGAGAATGAATCAACTGTTAATTATTATCATGTCTAGTGTTTAAAATTATTATCTGTTCGAGTGCCAAATAGTTCCAGAGTCAAAATTGTCGTCTCAAAAGTGTTTCACCTGAAATAAGAAAACTATTTATAAGAAAACGTTTCTTTTCCCTAGCAATATTTTTCTCTTTATCATAATTTTATCATACTAGAATTTTCTCCACCTTTATTGTCTTTAAAATAATCCTAAAATAAACGCACCACGCACCTGAAAATAATCAGCTCTGATCCTACAGCATCTACACATACCTACGTCACCAATCTTCAAAAGGAAAATCCCCATGTCCTATCCATAGGTATTTAAACTGTCCATTCTACAAATACGTTCTGCCTTACGTCAGGGGTGCTACACATTCTTGTGTCCACGTCGCAGCTGCGAGTCGGCATGATTCGGCACAGTCGGGCGGCACAATCGGGTATAAGTAGATATGCATACATTCATAAACTCACGCCTTTTTGCAATGCTCCG
Organism: Cosmia pyralina; assembly: GCA_946251885.1. Classification (NCBI taxonomy): domain Eukaryota; kingdom Metazoa; phylum Arthropoda; class Insecta; order Lepidoptera; family Noctuidae; genus Cosmia; species Cosmia pyralina. The sequence goes on along the minus strand of OX276347.1, from coordinate 5,576,431 downwards.
ACATAATACATACTCTTTGTGCTTCGTTTACGTTCATACATCTGCATATCTATTAACAACCATTCGATACGCTTTACTGTCGAGTCGAACATCAATAAATTTTATAGAAGTCCTTTAAACGCTATTCACAAACCCGAAACCCGAATATTTTCCCTGTTTAAACCAAATAGACGACCACTATTCTTCCGACGGCCGTTTGCGGTCGGACTAGGCAAATCGGGTAACCGAAAATGTGTAATTTTTGACACGGAAGCCTGTCGAATGGCTGTGAATAGCTATGCGGGTCAAACACGTAAGGTTGAGTATAGTACGCACCTGACCTTTATATGTACAGTCGGCTGCATCAATTGGGTACCCCAGTTGTATTAAAATTTTAATGCAACTGGGGTACCCAATTGATGCAGTACATAGGTATATTTTGTAGGCTTAGCTTGAATTGTGCCTTGCCAACCCGAAAATGATTCAGTGAGGGTAATGCCGAGGGGAGTTTGCCGATCGGCACGAGCCGACTGAAAGCCGAATATAATAAATCAATCTGCCTAGCATTTTCCCAACTATGTTGGGGTCGGCTTCCAGTCTAATCGGATGCAGCTGAATACCAGTATTTTACACGAAGCGACTGCCTATCTGACCTCCACAACCCATTACTGCGTAATACGATACCCCTTGGTAAGTAATAAGAAAGTCGAATATAATATGTGTAGTAATTGCTTCGATTGATCAACAAAGCGAACCGGCTTTGTTGATCAAAAAATACGGTCGAATCGAATGTGCAGAACCGAATCAGTGTGTAGTACCCCTGAGTATATGCCGAACGGTCTTGTTATGTCACGGCGGCCCCATTACGATAGTTGACGTGCGCACACGCATACGGACGCGCAAGATTTATTACGAACCTGTGATATTGGGTATTTGTTTGAACTGTACCGGTTAGTTTTGTTTTGGTTGCGTGTTCGGGAGTCGGGAGATTAATGTCAATAAATATTGCAGTATAGTTTTGCTAATTTTAAAGCAGAAAGAAAATCTTGTAACTCTGTTAATAAATATGTTTGCCATTGAAATACGAGCTTGAGGACTTGATTTTATTAATGCAAAAATGGAGGGAGGAATTATTGAGTAAAACAGTTTTTGATATCAATCATAGCATCATACCCAAACTTATGATAACGTCACCTCGTAAAAGGCACCGCAATTATTTCAGTGCGCCACACAACTTTGATACAATGTTGACTCCTTATCGATCAATCAACGCAGCCTATCGCAGTCCACTGCTGGACATAGGCCTTTGCCAGGCTACACCACAACACCCTGTCTTCCACCTTCCGCATCCAGTCTGTCCCAGGCACCTTTTTAAGGTCGTCGGGTCATCTAGCTGGAGGGCGTCCCATACTGCGCTCGTTGATACGCGGTCTCCACTCCAGAACTCGTCTGCTCCCCCGGCCATCGGTCCTTCAACAAACATGGCCAGTCCACTGCCACTTCAGCTTGCTTTTCTGCAAGCTATGTCGCTAACTCCGGTTCTTATCCGGATATTTTTCATTTCTGATTTTATCCTTCAAACAAACTCCGAGCATAGCTCGCTGAGCATGTTTGTTTGTTACGGTTTAACGCTAAAACGTCTGAACGGATTTGCATGAAATTTGGCACATGGGTAGAATATGACCTGGAGAAGGACATAGGCTACTTTTCATCTTGGATTGCAGCCAAAGTAGCTGGCAACAGTTGGTGGATAAACGTGGTTGAGTTTTGTCCTTAACGTTTTGAAGGTCATCATTATACGCCGTACGGCCTTAGCAGTAATGACAACAAAACTTCTATTCTGTCTCGTTAGTGTCCTTCAAAGCATTAATTGACTCCTTATATTTAGAACAAAAACCTTACCACGTTTAAGTGACTTAAAAACTTGAAATTCGAAGCTACATAGCTGTTTGCTATTACACAAGTCACCTCTGAATTATCGAGAAATTCTCCCCGGTATTTTAGTATGTATTAGAAGTCCTGCTCAACGGGGCCTTTATTTCACTCCATCTCACATTAGGTACGTAATTAGACGAACAGACTCACGTATATACGTTGACACAAGAAATTGAATGCGTGAAGAAATGTGCGATCATATTTTTCCATTTCACAGACGAATTTGGTCCTTTGACGACGCAAAATTAATCAGCGTGTGTGTTTTGTTTTTATTAGAAGGAATCGAAGGTTGAGTTGGGAATGAAGTATAATTATATTGAGCTTATAAAGTAAATAGAAGTCAATATTGGATACAAGATTGAATGAAATTAGCAATACCGACAAAAACATAAGAACTCTTTGATATAATACAAACCGTTCCTGAAGACAATAAAAAATATTGGAAAAGAATAACGGTTGTAGTAGTTATATTGACAAGATAAATCCTAGATAAGATTTCCATGATGTAAAATGTAGAAGTTGAGAAATTGAAGTCTAAGATCAAGTTCGCCAGACCAAAGAGCCAGACTTTCCAAGAAAATATTGACCTCAAATCCGTTCTGGGATCCAACAAATAACAGGTACCAAAAGAAAAACATCTCACATTGAATCGTACCCTGTTGACACTCCAAACGGGATGGCGCAATGATATCCGACGTGAAGCGTATCTCATTAACTCGATTATATTTCTACTTCTCCAAATCCTTCCGAAACTACAGTATCCTCACACAATTTCAACCCTTACGTTACTTCATATAAAGGTGTGAATGCCTTGGAAGTTTTAAGGATAATTTCCGTACTCCCGTAGGCCCAGTTATGAGGGAAAAATTGGAGAGGTCGTCCAATGGTTGTGTGGGTTTGTTTCAATAGCTGTGGCTACGTCGTGATTCCTTTATGGCAGCCAGAGCAGTGAGACGTGAATTAGTTAGGTGTGTTTTCGCAGAGCAGATACAGATTTTGGACTTTTGGGAATAGTGAATAAAACTTTTAAGGGATGTAGTAGTATGGCGGCACCTACAACGCCACATGCAAACTATGCATCAAAGACCTGACGTCACACAAATCCTACATCGCGCAAGCAGAGTTTACCGCGCGACTAGTATATATACAACGTCCCGACATCGCCGACAACCAGACAAAACACCCGTCTGGTTGGAGGACCCTCCCTTTTCTATGGAGGATTAGTGAACTATACACCCTGTTCCTCATACCTCTTAGGTACAACTTCTTGTAATGGCATCCTAGAATGTACGTGGCTTGAGATTTCTTATGCATCAGCAGAATGACGTACACAACTGGAAAAAGCCCTCCCCAAGCAAATACCACAACGGTCGGTTATGCGCTGCCCAAGGTAGGAATAATTATGACTGTTGATGCCAATTCTTCATAATCTTACCATACTTTTTTATGGTTATATGCCCTCTGCTGGGCAAAGGTTCTCCCATAGTTTTCCAATTTTCTATGTATTTTGTTGCTTCCGAGACAACGCCCGTCTTCAGGCGCCCACTGTGTGACGATCCTGGCCCATCTGTCCTGGTGCATCCTGTAAGTGTGACCTGCCCAATCCCTTTCAGCCTCGTAAACCAGCGCGGTGGGTTATGGTTCAAACCCCCCATATGTTCCTATTGAATTTTAACGTACACAATACAAAAAACCGGCCAAGTGCATGTTGGACCTTGGACCACGCACAATGAAGGGTTCCGCAATTGAAAATAATTTATCCCAAAAACAAACTTAAACTAGTAGTCCCAAAAAAAAATATTTTTATGTTATAAAATAACAAATTAACAATTTTCGGAATTTTTCCTTTACTTACACCTTCCTTCTTGCCAAATTTCACGATTCTAGGACAACGGAAAGTACCGTGTAGGTTTTTATTTACTTGCGAGTTTCAAAATATGTCACATAAATGGCCGTATTTTTTTATTGCGTTGACTTAGAAGCTTGATTTTTTTAGAACTCTAAGAGACCATAGACCTACGTATTTTTTATTTATTTCAACTTGATACCTCTACGCGTTCCGGAGAAAAAGGGTCTTGACAGACTGACAGACAGGCTGAGCAACGAAGTGATCCTATAAGGGTTCCGTTTTTTCCTTTTGAGGTACGGAACCCTAAAAACCAAAAACTACTACTTATTCTAAAGTAAAAACATACTAGCTTAAATTTTGAAGCTACCCCTGAAATGTTTCAAATAATGAGCTTACTCATTCGCACAAAGTGCCTAATGTACGGAGATGTGATACCGCCATGAATTATGGGATCCTTGTCGAGATAATTTAAATTGCGCCACGCTTTGTTGCGTATATGATATTTTGTTGTATTTGATATGGGGAAGATCTTTTGTGTGTTATGATACCTATTAAAATGTATGATGGGTGAATTACAGTAATGATGTAAATAGAGGTGGAAGTGCAACTGTGGAAAGGTCTTTAATAGACGATTTTCACATTCAGTTGTAGCTCCTGAATTATGAACTTACTAGCGTCCCGCGGTTTCACCCATGTAAATCTTGAACCCTTAAGAATATCGTATCCTATGTGGTAAGCAAGGTTATAAACTATCTGTGTGCAAAATTTCATTAAAATCCATTCAGTAGTGTTTGCGTACAAGAGTAACAAACATTCATTCATACATACATCCTCACAAACTTTCGCGTTTATAAAATTAGTAGAATAGGATATATACTTTTTCATTTTGTATTATATTGTCTTTTTTGTCAATTCGAAAAAAAAAAGTAACATTAATTTTCTTAGTTTTTAACCGACTTCAAAAAGGAGGAGGTTATCAATTCGTCGGAACCTTTTTTTTTTTTTTTTTTTTTTTTTTTATGTATGTTCCTCGATTACTGGAAGATGGCTGGACCGATTTGGATTTTTTTTGTTTTATTTGAGAGGGTATACATCACAGTTGGTCCCATATAAAATTGATTAACTTTGCTTGGGTAGTTTTTGAGTTAGCTTCAATAATACGTATTTTTTCCCCATTTTTATATGGATGATGTTCTAGTTTGTTTTGCAGATAGTGGTATTAGAATTTGTGTGGGGTAGGTACACAACTAAAAAGTGAAAAATAAAAACTTTTTTACAAAAAAATACAACCGACTTCCAGAAACAACACTACAAAGTGAAAAATAACTTTAAGTTCGGAAGTCGGTGGCAAAAAACGAAAATACATTTAACTAGACACCGACTTTTGAAATTAAAGTTATTTTTCACTTTGTAGTGTTGTTTTTGGAAGTCGGTTGTATTTTTTTGTAAAAAAGTTTTTATTTTTTATATATTCTCTTTCTTTCTTAGTTTTATATATTCTTTTATATTTTTGTTCTCTCGAGGAGCTCGTGGCTAAATAATAACAGCCCCACGGGTCGATCCATCAGGTTAAGATACGCTTGCCGGAGTCGGTTCGTGGATGGGTGATCATCTTTACATACCGAGACTCCTCCGTGCCTCGGAAAGCACGTTAAGCCGTTTGTCCCGGCTGTCTTTCGTGCATCTTTGACAGTCGTTACGGGTCGTCAGAAGCCCGAAAGTCTGACAACCAGTCTAACCAAGGAGTATCGTATTACCCAGTCAATGGGTTGTGGAGGTCAGATAGGCTGTCGCTCCATGTGAAATACTGGAAGCCGACCCCAACATATTTGGGAAAAGGCTAGGCAGATTGATATATTCATTTTTGTTGTCTGTATTTCCAAATAAAATACGTTTCTCTACTACTTCCTTTATTCTTTGATGTAGAAAATCTATCATACTGTCACAAATACCCAAATAAACGCTGACTACTTGATACAGTGAGTTCTCAGAAAACTATGTAGGTGTTGGTAGACATAGAAAAGTTAGTTAGGTATTTGAAAAAAGCTGTATGTGGATGCAGAATATTTCAAGAAAAAAAAAAACAACGTTTGCTTAATCGGTTTTATTACAAAACGAGGTTTTTATTCTGTCATGGTTTAAACCATCCAGCTAGTTTTTGTAATAAGAACCTAGCCGTGATAGAAATACAGTTCTTTATACAAAACTGACAACTTAGTCCGGTGTCGGAATAAAGTTCGAAATTCAAAAAAGGGTCCATGCTTTAAACCTGGGTTTGAAAATGAACCTTGTTTTGTAATAAGACGGAATATGTTTAAAACCATGGAACCATTTTTGAATTTCAATTTTTTTTTACGACTACGGAAAAGTTAGTAATACAAAACTGACAACTTAGGGGTTTAGTTCGAAAGAGATACCGTGGCCCTGGCACGGGCAACTGAAGAAACACGGGTGGGTTTTAGTTAGTATAAGTCTGACACGCCCTCCCGCTCTGCCCAGAGCGAGAGAAGTCATTTGATGATTTCCCATCCACAAAAAAAAAAGAAAAAAAAGGGGTTTATTTATAAACGGTAATTACGTTAGAGACGTCAAAAATTTATGGATAAACAGTCGCTAATCATTATTTAACTTTTTTTAAATAAAGGGGTTAGTAGAGGTCTAAGTTGTCAGTTTTGTCTTAAGAACTGTATGCTAATCAAAATTACGTTATTATTACCAGAACTGGCTCGATGGTTTCAACCATGTCAATAGAAACGTAACGTCTTGGTTTGTAATAAGACCGAGTAAGTTTAGTAATCTATCTTTTAATATTAGTCTGTCTATAAACTGACGGAATCTAATAGACAAAGAATTCTTGTTAAGATTTTCCAAGATTCCACATCAATTCTAATATATTTTAACCCGATAAAATATATCTTTATGACACTTATGAACTGTCAACCTCGCAACCACTTCATATTACCGTTTGCGTACATTCTCGGTAAAGAATTCAGGAAATGCAATCATATCAAAGTCTTTCAGTTTGGAAGTTCTGAAAAATTTTGAAGGTTTACAGACTTACAGATTTTAATATTACGTAGGTAAGGTACATTTTGAAGAGCATGGAATGGTTGCAGTTCATTGAGTAGCGTTAGTTTACGCAAGATTAAACTAACTTTTTCTTCCTATGACCTCGACATATTGTTTTTTTTTTTTTTTCGATTTCTGTATTAAGACGCAAATATATGCCAACGGCCTTGAGTGCATAACTTGCGTGCTTTGTGCTGAGCCCATCAAGCAGCGTTGTCCCAAATAATCTCCGGAACTAATGATCCAACTTAAAAATTTTTTCACTGGTAGAAAGCTACGTTATTCCTGAGTACTATATATAGGCTATAATTATCACAATTTTTGTCTAACAAGTCGGAAAGAAATACCTCTTAAAACAGAATTATTTGCATGCGAGGTGATAATGTTTATAATTACGTATAATTTACTAACAAATACCAATATATGGATAAATCAGATTTTGTAGAACCCTAAATTTGTTAACTCCGATACGCACTTGACCGGTTTTTATTATATTGATTTGGCTCCTGAAATATTCTTAGCTATCATTTTCAGGCGTAAAAATAGAACCTCATCAAAAGATCCGTTTTCAATGGAATCCCTTTTCACGCGCTCGTGGGCCTGGCCGGAATTTATACTACACTCAGGGGAAATATTAGTATAGTCAAGATATGTAACAAACGATATAGTTTATTTTAATAGAACCCTAAGAAAGTTTTTTTTTTTAAAGACTACGTAAATGTTACATTACACGCGAATGCTCGTCGGTCAGGGAGGTAGTATTGTAATGTAATGCTCAAAGTCGAAACTGTAATGTTACATTATACGCGAATGTTCCTGGTGAGAGAGCACCTTTAGGTAACAGCTGATGTTTTTCCGCGATTTCAGGTTTGGTCCCATAGTAAAAGTTGTTCATAAGGATGAGTACAATGACCCTTTAAGAGGATGCCCATGAATTAAATTTCGCCCTGTTTAGGCGCCGAAGTATTTTATTACAGCTACCTGCATTATGAGCATATCTGTGGTTTAGTTCATAGATGTTTGCAGAACTATTTCCGTCTGATCTTTAGCAGGCCAGGCGCACTTAAGGTATGAAGCTACAAGTACGCGGCGGGCTCGACTTGTCGGGCTAATTGAGTGTGTGCCGCGCATCGACCGGCTCACACGTTAGTTCTATACTTACTCATGCGCCGCGTCATAAAAGAAGACAACCCTAACGAGTTAGAAGGTTCAAGAGTTACCCGATAGAAAGAGAGGCAATTTCTAGGTGAATATCACTGTAGAATTGCCAATTGTGTCGTAGCCACAGATTAATACAGATGGGACACTCCGTAAAATCATTTAAATAAAAGACGACTCTTGCTAAGACTCAATAAAGTGCAATTCAGGTCGCACAACGCTTCATTACCTACAGTTATATTCACCTATAAGTTGCCTCTCTTTCTGTCGCGTAACTCTTATACCTTTTGACTCGTTAGGGTTGTCTTCTTTTACGACGCGGTGCGTGAGTGAGTATCGAACTAACGTGCGAGCCGGCCGGTGCGCGGCAGCCCACACTGAACTGACCCAGTGAGATGAGCCCGCCGCGTACTTGTGGCTTCATACTTACTGCGGAGTGTCCCATCTGTAATAATTCTGTGTCGTAGCAAGAGTCGCTATTTATTTAAATAATTTTGCGAAGTGAATCTTATAAACTTGTACTGTTATGTATTCTGTGCCTTTAGTTAATCCAGTTAAATAGCAATCGATGCTACAGCTTTCTGACATAACCGCTTAGTTGACTGCAGTTTCATCTCCCACAAATTGTTACTGTGGGAGTTCTATTTGTATCCTTAGCAACAAAAAAAGGAATGTCAAAAGTAGAATGTCAGTACTGATAAAGTCATGACTAATAACAAATGATTATCAACGTTTCCTGGGCCCTGTCGCCATAGCATCGAAAGCAACAGGTGAGATTCTGGCGAAAAGCCAGCAATTATCAACCTGTCTCGGTCAACAGACTCTCAGAAAAACACAAGCAGTTTTAAACGTTATGAGACCTAAGTAAGGTTTGAAATTGGTCGTGCTGATGAAGCATCGATCTTTTGTCAAAATTAAGTATTTTAAATCGTATTTAAAAGCTTTAGAATTGAAATTTGCATGCTCCAATTTTAGATCCGTCTGTCATCACTCCGGAATTAATTTTAAATCTTAGTTGAAAAGTGATAAGGTCGGGATTTGGGTGGAATCTTTAACAATTGATAGATTGTTGACACTTGATTTTGAATGTTTTGTACCAAAATCTGAGGAATGACGATTGTGATGAAGATGTCTGTCTTCTTGCTATTCCAGTCTCTGTCACGGTAATTATTCTTTTTCTAGTTGAGCCATTTCAGTTGTTAGAAATGAATCATGTTCAGGAAATGGCTTGCCTGCAAAAATAAATCTATTAACTTCACCACACCACCCAGCTACTAGCAAATTTACTGAGTTCTCGTTAGGAAGACTGTAGTTTATTCGGTGTGAGCCCTTACCCTGTTTGCTGAAATGCTGACCTATCACATAAGAAATACACTATACTCCATAAATTATTCAGATCATCCTCACTAACTACGGTCCTGTAGTAAAATAGTCAGATTTGGACTCAATTCTGAACCATCTCCAGTATCTGTCTGATATTTCTGATCCAAGAGCTTCATTTCATAAAGTTACGAGACAGGCCCAGCCGTATCTAATCCAAGGAAAGTCAAACCGAATTTAAACCTCATATCTCCGAAGCGCCAGCAGATCAAAGTGTTGCCAACAAAATTACGCGACAAAATCCATTATTTATCCACATCCATTGTGTAACGTGTTCAGCCATCACCCTCGGCGGACATGTTGGATTGTGGCCAGCGTGGCCACAGCATTGCCGTTGTGTGGGCGTGTCAAACAATACTCCTTCGATGGGCGTAGCTAGAGACCAGCCAATCGAAGTAGACTAATTAACTATTGGCATTTTTAGCATAGTAACCGTTTGAGTCAGTGGCTCAGATTAGAGTTGGGGCCGGAGGTCATGATGCGATCTGCTCAAAGTAAACGGATATTTGAAACTGTTAAGACGTTTGTGGTTATGTTTGGCTTCCGGAAAATAATGGATCTTTTTCAAGACGAATTAAAATGAAGTGTACCGTCAACTTAACTACTCATAGATAACAGCGATCGAAAATCCCCTTTCCGTCTGCAAAGAAACTGGTACTTAAGATAATTTCACTGCAACCTATCAATATTATTATAGTAGTCAGGATAGGATTACGAAAAACTACAGGCAATATTACGAGGTCTCTGTTATGATAATGAATGTGAAAATCGCTGCACGGAATAAATAGCCATTTCCATTCCAATTCTGGATCAGGATCAGATGATCCTGATCCAGAATTGGCGCTTAGAAACGACTTTATGATCACAATAATTATAGTGTTATTCAAACACAAAAAAAAAAAATCCAAAAAAAAAAAATCGCAATCCAAAAAATCGTTAAAACCATTTCCAATTAAACCATTTACGAGTATATACACTTTTGAATTGTCATCGAGTCTGCCAGTCAGAAATATGAAGCTAGCTCATTCCGAAGCGAAGTAGGTTCCTATGGAGAAGAAGGAGCAAGAAACGTCAAGGACACTCTTTTTATGGTGTACATAGTGATGACTGTGCATACGTTGTCAATATAGGAATCTTTTAATCTCTTAGTCCATGATACTCTGGTCTTATTTACCGAACGTACTTGTGGGTCAATTTCCCAACGTGTCACCGATTAGTCTCGGTTAAACTACAATAATTGGCACTCTTCATAAAGATTGGCGTGCCCTGGGCAAAAGGGCGAGTCTATCACTATTGTATCAGACAGGGGTCCAACCTATCGGCTAATATTAAGTTTGACAGGCATACAGCTCTAATGCTCATGCTCTGAGATCCTCAGATAAACTTTCAATAGCTATTGATTCATCAAAATTATCTATTTAAGCGAATTTCTTCCTTATGCTCGGCTTTTGTGGTCCTTCACTCGACTTTTAAGCTAAAATCGTCCATAACGAAGTATGCAGAAACACGATATCAAACCAACAATCATACTATCGAATAGATTAACTCCGTTTAAAACCCTCAGAAACCAAGCATTAGTGGCCAGGCTTTTCCGGGGACGAACTACATTTGTACCTATTTCTGGTGGCAATTAGTAGCGTTGCTGTGTTCCCGTTTGAAAGGTATGCGAGCTGGTGAAATTATAGGGACATTTCAGCTTTATTTCTCCTTACGAATTTACGTTACCTCTGGGGTCTAATTAAATTAGGGATATCTAAACATGACATAGCAAAAACTAAATGCTGTTTTTTTGTGGGGTCAGTTGAAAAAATCAGTTTTGTTTTGGGTATCGTTATCTAAACACAATCAGCCTATAATGTTCCCATTGCTGGGACACAGGCCTCCTCTCTGTGAAAAGGAGTGGTCCGTAATCCACCACGTGGGCCCAGTGCGGGTTGGTAGATGTCACATGTCTTCGAATTTTTGGTTCTAAGAAATGCTGGTTTCCTCACGATATTTTCCTTCACCGTTTTGAGAGCAGTGGTGTTAAAATAATTTACACAAAGTAAAGCGCCTGTCGGGGTTCAAACCTACGACCTACAACTACCACCGGGCCATCTCTGCTCACTGGGCCCACCACGACTTAAAGAGAATTGTCTCTAAATCAATATCAATATCAATATTTTTTTGTTTTATCGTATTTAGATCAATATCTAAACACGATAAAACAAAAAATATTGATTTTCTCAACTCATATTTCAAATAACAAGACTACAAGCGGTCGTTGACCGTTGAAATGACATTTTATCATTTATTTATTTATTTATTTATTTATGTTAATACGGTTTGTGGACCAATAACATTAACACATACAGTAAATATAACATAATTATAAAAAAGACAACAAAAAAAAAATAGAACAAAGATATTATAAACAAAACACAAGTTTTAAATTTAAGATATCATGTTAAGATATCGAAGAATTAAGATACCCATCACGTCTGCAGTTGCGCTAGCTAATTTAATTTGACCCTGTTTATGTAGACTTAGTGGTGTATGTTCATAGGTAGTGGTAACCATTTACCATCAGGTCAATGGCTTGAACGCTTGTTGGCCCTCTAAAAAAATAAAACAATACTGCTATTCAACTTCTTGAAGTATTTTAGGGCTGACTTTTCAATAGTCAGATAACTCTTATCTGAAGAATAAATATGTCAGTTTGACATAATTTTCTATACAAAAGCTGTCAAATTGAAATATTTATTCTCAAAGCTAAAGTAAATAAAAAGAGAAGTCCTGACTGACTGAATGATTGACTGACTCATCGAACAGAGGTTCCCTTTGTAATGTAGACAAGGAATAAGGAAGGAATTATAATACAAGAAATAAAATTAATAAAATAAAATAATAATAATACGGTTACATACGGTACGGTTACGGTTCTATAATAAAATTGTAATACGCTATTTTTGTATACGCATGGTGTTGTTTGTAAGTGTTTGATTGTTCAACCATTTTGTTCAATAAATCTTTATTATTATTCTTTTTAATTGCCGGTAGTACGTTCCCGTGGGATATTTTCCGACATCCACGCGGGCGAAGCCGCTGGCAAAAGCTATAAGTCATCATTATTGTTTTACTGGTCGGGTGCGAATCACTCACCAGTTTGACGCACATGGCTTAAAACTACTATCACAGTCTATACACCGTACAGTCGTCCAACGAAAGCACGAACTGCTTACGCAGTTCGCCGAACTACGTAAGTTCTCGAAAGGCGTAAGGCTTCGTCTGACTGCCGAAGACTGTCTGTTCGTTGTCAGTGTAAACGTGCTACTATCGTGTTATCGTTTTTTTCCTTTTCACGTACATTTTTAACTTTCCTTCATTAATTTTCTTCTTTTATTTTTTCAGGTAAGCTTCAGTTTTACAAAGATCTAGTCTGGACGGCTGAAAGCAGTGAGTACTAACTGAAAAATAATTGAGAACGGTTTTAATGGAAAACGGCTAGCGTTATAAAATGGCTTTCCAAGTGATGTAGTCATTATAAACAGCTTTGGATTAAAGTTTAGTGTTTAAATTGTGGATTTTGTGAACATTACGCATTGATGAAAAAAACATTTTAGGTACAATGAAATTGTGATAAATCATGAACGTTCAAATGGCATTTTAAATCATCGCCAGTTTCAGATCGCGAAAAATCGATAACAGTCAAATTACATTAAAAAAAAAAGCGGCCAAGTGCGAGTCGGACTCGCCCATGAAGGGTTCCGTAGCAGCAAGTAACTTAGTATAAAAGTTCTTGTAGTTCGTTGTAACTTTGATCGATGTTTTAATAATAGACCGATTTATGAAGTATTAAAAAAAAACTACTTACTAGATCTCGTTCAAACCAATTTTCGGTGGAAGTTTACATGGTAATGTACTTCATATATTTTTTTAGTTTTTTTTATTCTCTCATTTTAGAAGTAACAGGGGGGGGGGACACATTTTACCACTTCGGATGTGTCTCTCGCGCAAACTATTCAGTTTAGAAAAAAAAATTATTAGAAACCTCAATATCATTATAAACAAAACTAAACAATACTACTACTACTCAATATAACTTTTGAAGACCTATCCACAGATACCCCACACGTATGGGTTTGATGAAAAAAAAAATTTTGACTTTCAGTTCTAAGTATGGGGAACCCCCATAATTTTTTTTTTCTATTTTTGTGTGAAAATCAGAACACATTTACTTACCAAGTTTCAACAGTACCTATAGTTCTTATAGTTTCGGAAAAAGTGACATAGGGACGGACAGACAGACAGACATGATGAATCCATAAGGGTTCCGTTTTTTGCCATTTGGCTACGGAACCCTAAAAACAACAAGATTTTTATCGCTTTGAAGGACACTTTACGGCCATATGAGGATCGTAGCCGGTGGCGTTCTATAGTTTCTGCCCACCCCTATGGGAAGAATGCGTGAGTTTATGTATGTATGTGTGTGTACGGCCAACAGGAATAACAATAATACTTCTATTGTGTCGTTCGTATCCTTCAGAGCATTAATTTAAATTGCAAACAACACCTGAAATGAGAGGTTGAAATATGGTTGCAATGTTTTTCTATCAATGTAGAAATGAGGTTAATGAGTTGAATTTTTAAGAAAAAACATTATCAAACATTTTTCAGGCACAATCAGCAACCTTTCTAAAATAATGATAAATTCGAACGAGACTATTAATTATTATTTTAACAAGGGAAAGGAAGGTACCTAGCGTTTCATTTAATTAACTTCAAAATGCGCTCCACTTCCTCTAAAATACTTAATAAGCGAATATTTGCCGATGTTAAAAAAAACTCATTCCCTAGCTATAATTAGAAAACTCTGCGGTAATAAGCTTTATAAGCAAACTTTCTTATGTTTTCTTTGGGGGTATTTATAAGATAATCGTTGGGATAAGTTATGAACGCACAGCGAAAAGATATCCAAAAGTATTTCGTATAAAATGTCCGCAAGTAAATTAAAAAAATTTGAAATTCCAAAATTGTACGCCTCACAGACAGAAACATATTGACGATACATTTACGGAAAAAAATCTAAGAAAATTCATCGATTTTTGTTAATATCTTTTAAACGGTTATGAGTTTGATAACGAATATCAAAGGAAACTAAAAAAATACCATTGTGTGTAACAACGTGAATCGTGACAAACAGACACACTTACCAACGGAAAGCACTACACGTAATTTTTTATGACATTTTTTGTTAGTTAAAGTGTGACTGGTAATTAGTGACCTATTCTTAATCACATGATTGAGTACAATGATACTGTTTTTTTGAAAAATAAAATATCTCGAAGGTGGTTTATTTTTGACTCGTGTACCCATGAGTGATTTGATACCTAATGGCTTCTCCATCACCCCTTAAAGGGATTGTGACATGTTTCCAATAACCCTGTATATAAAAATCAATTGACATGCAAAATTAGTCTCACAAAAACTCGAATATATATATTTTTTTTTGTTTTGTTCGCGTGATTACTGGTGTGGTTTAGAAAAAAAAAATAGAAAAAGTCAAAGGAACATCTGAAAAATCGGTATCGGAAAAAAATGGTCTCACGTGGTACGAGATTCACCAGGTCATCTATTTATTAAAAAAAAACTTTAAAAAGTGGTAAACTAGCAAAGAAATACATGAAGAAGCATTTCATTTCCCGCTTCAGCGTCTTCCTTACACTAGAACAAAATCATTTAATTTATGAAGGCGTTTTAATCGCTCGCCCCTTAACTCGAAAAACCCAGTCCCAGCACTAAATAAAAATAGACCTAAGTCGTCATTAATTAGTTTCCAGACATTCGTGGAACATTGTCTCTTGAAAATTTATTGCGTCCAGCTGCTCTTTCCTGCATCAAACTGTATTTCTATGTTTTAATGATTGCTCTGAAATGTCATGTCATTGTAATATTTCTCTTAATATTTTTGGTACGGAAACTCGTAAATCCGCCATTTTGTTTTTCATTGACGTAATAATAGTGTTGGACTGCGGTGTTTTATTGTAATTTTATTAACCTAAAAATACTGACAACTCAACTAAACTTTCGAAATTTTTGACGTGTCGGTTGTAATTCTTTAATTTGTGACGTCATTTCCGCTTGGTGATCGCTTCCTATCCGGAGACGATATTTGTAATAGCAAGCAGACTACGGAAAATGTTCGTTTGGCATATAACATAACTACCTAATGTTGATTTTTTTTTTATATCACTTACACGAGTTTTTGGCACTAGCATCGAAAAATTAAATAAATAAATATAACATCGTCATTACATGCACCATAAATTACATTAAGAATAACATAATTGGTTAGCAGTACGTAGAAGCAAATAAAACTGGTGCATTTTCATATGTAAAACATTGTCAACTTTATCGTAAAACATTCTGAATTGATAGCCTGCGCTTCGCAACGGGTAATAAAACATAGGAATCTATCTATCTTTCCTCTGCATAGACTGCATATACATACATATAGACATAAAATATCAGACTCGATCAGCGATAGACGGTTGTATAACTTTCTGTATTCAGTTTATTCGATATCGTGGAATGCATATTATGGACTGCATTCGGAACTGTTAACACGTTGAGCGCCACGCCCAAAAACCGTGTTTTTCACTACATCATTACATTTTCCTTCACGTTTGATCTCTGATAAATCCTGTTTATTTTGAAAATATAGTGCTGCTGGACCTCTGGACATAGGCCTCCCCAAAGTTAAGTTTCAATAACACCAACTTAATTTTAACCAGATAAATACTCTTAAAAGAAAATCTAGGTTTTTATCAAACAATTCTAACAATAGAAAACAGTTAGCAACATTTCAAAAGCAGCGTTAGCGTCTATGCAAAGCTTAAGAAAATATTTTACAAAACTTCCCATTGCAATTTCGACTCACAAAATTCATATATTTAATAACCAAGTATACAGAAGACCGAAGAACCTGCCTCTCTGCTAAGCGTTTGTAGAATACAAGAAAACTTTCGATTCGATCGAGTCTTGCGCTGTACTGCAGTCTCTCCAACGGTGCCAGATTGATTATCGGTACATCGAGGTGCTCAAGTGTTTGTATGAAAACCATACTATAGCAGGCCGATTCCAGGACCAGACCTCAAAACCTATCCTTCTGCAGCGATGGGTGAGACAGGGAGACGTTATCTCTCCGAAACTGTTCACCGGTGCACTGGAGGATGTCTTCAAGGTTCTGGACTGGAAAGGGATTGGCATCAACATCAACGGCGAGTACATCACTCACCTTTGGTCTGCCGATGTTATAGTAGTCATGACAGAGACTATGGAGGACCTCAGTACAATGCTCGGTGACTTCAGTAGAGCTTCCGAAACAGTGGATCTTAAAATGAACATGGGCAAAACGAACGTCATGTCAAATGCCCATGTAAAACCCACCTTCATGAAGATCGGAGATTCTACACTCGGAAGTTGTGGAAGATTATGTTTACCTAGGACAAACTGTCCAGTTAGGTAGGTCCAACTTCGAGAACGATCAATCGTCGAATCTGACTCTGCTGGGCAGCGTTCGGTAAGCTTCCCAAACGCTGTCGTCGTACGTAGCTACGTAATAATAACTAATATACCACAGTGGTCATCATCATCATGTCGTCCACACCGTATCCGGCGATGGCGACTCCTATATGTTCAATCAGGGTCTTTATTCCGGTGAGCTCTGATGTGGCTAGCAAAACCGAACTTCGTCTTAAAGGCTCGGTTGCAAGAAGCACAGTACAGCTGGCCAGCTGAGTTGGTAGTGTAAGTGTAGGAGGGTTTTGGCTTCGTTTTCCGTACTTGGCGTTCTGCGTCAAGATCTTCTAGACGCCTGGTTTCAAAACTTTCTACGCTCTTATGAACAGTTTGTCGCCATTCCGGTCTAAGTTGTGCGCGACCCTCCCAGCTTTCAGTTGGTATATTACAAGCCACGAGATTTCGTTTGATCACGTCTTTATAGCGTAGATATTGGCCGCCTTGCTTTCGCTTTCCGCTTGACAGTGGTATTTAGCTAATATACCACAGTGTCTCAAGACGAAAGTCATTGACCAGTGCGTGTTGCCAGTGATAACAAATGCCACTGAAACGTGGTCGCTCACAATGGGCCTCATTTTTAAAGGCTGAAAGACACCCAAAAGAAGAAAGAAGAATAGAGAAGGCTATGTTTGGAGTTTCCCTACGTAATCAAATCAGAAATGATGAGATCCGTAGGAGATCCAAGGTAATCAACATAACCCGAAGAATTGCCAAACTGAAGTGGCAGAGGACATTGCTCGCAGAACAGATGGCCGATGGAGCCGATAGATTCTGGAGTGCATGGCGACCGTGTATCGGAAGACATAGCGTTGGAAGGCCCTCCACCATTGGGGCTGATGACCTGGTGAATGCCGCAAGAATTCGTTGGATGCGAGAAGTACAGAACTGGTCGAAGTGGCGGTGCCTATAGGCTATGTCCAATAGTGGACGTCTTCCGGCTGAAATGATGATGATAACCAAGTGTTTAAAACGACGAGGCTATTAATGTGAACTGCGTAGGTAGGTACAACAAGAACTTTTATGAATGAGTCTGAACCAAATAAAATGTAGACTAAATTATTCTAACCTAAATATTTTAGAATGAGCAAATCTTAAAGATTAAAAACCACCTACTATGTAATTTTTTGACAAACGTCCTAATAACAGGAAGAAAAGTATAATCACGGTGAAATTATTAGCCTTACACAATCTGGACCATCAATGTCATAATGTATTTACAAATAGTTAACAACTATATTTAGAGCTACCTCTTAACCAGAGGAAACGACTGTTTTAAAAATAGGTCAAATTAATCGTTGACATAACGCCGAATTAAATAAAAGTTAAAAGGTTTACGGATTCTTTGTTGTAATAAATTGCCCGACTGCTGCTAATTGAAGTGGTGTTATGTTGCTAGGTCGAGGGCAGACAATAGAAATGTCAAAAACACTTCGGTAACAATCAAATATTTTAATTTTGTAATTGGGTGTCTCTGCTGTTGTAGAGATGCGCGCGCGTGCGCGTGCGTTGATTTTTTTTTGCGACTTTCTGTTAGTTGCCATCAATTATACTCGTAGATAAACTAGTTCACAAGAAAAACTCGATGACCTAATTATTTATGTAAAAGTACATTCAGTTTAAATCTGAGAAACATACAGCGATTCATCTTACGAATTTGAAATTTATTTTTTTTGGAAATATTGGAAAGTGATTGATTAAAAAATTTTTTGTGCGTTATTTAGATAATTAAAAAATATTGGACACGTATTTTTTCTTTTTTTTTACGAAATCAAAAGATTACGGCGATACATTGAGTTAAAATGTGGCATGACGTCACTCTTTGTTAGGTTTTATAAGTAGTTTGTTATAGTTATGAAGTAACGAGCCCACACTTCTCAACTTTAATGCATTTTATCTAAGTATTTTTTTATTAATATTATATGATAAAACAAAAAATACGTATGTAATATTTATTATTATCTGTCAATCTTTATTATCAATCTTTCCATCCCTTGTAAACAGACTCCCCAAATATACAAACTCACTTACTTGCTCCACACTTTTAACATTTATTTTCACATTACACACCGATACATCCTCTTCTCTTTCAGACACCATGACTTTAGTTTTATTCATATTTATATTCATCCCTTTCATCTTATAAGCTTCATCCATCACAGTCACCATGTCTTGCAACTGTTTTGCTGACGATGCTAGTAGAGCTTGATCTTCTTTGTAGAGAAAGCATTTGACAGGCGACCCATTGATCATAATCTAGTACTCACCGAACAAATTAGCCTTTACACAAAGATTATATAAAACTTTTTTTTTTTTTTTAAATTTCTTTCCTACTTAGATTAAACCTATCTCTCTTATATGTCTTCCCTTTTTTCATGTTGCATCACACACATTATCTGTCGAATTAAGGTCGCTAACAGTTGTCTGATATAACTCACACCAACCATTACACGAACTATTAGAACATAACACTACCGATTAATTGCTCCTTCAACTCTAGTAAATGTGAGAAAAACTAAGTGTACCGGTTTGAAAAAGCCGTATACTTCTTTGATTGTTAAGATCTCTGTTCAAATCTAGCCTGGTTAAGTCTGTAGATCAAAGAAGATATATTTGTTGAAAGCATTGAAGATCTAACATTCCGTCATCACCACAAATAAAATCACTCTACTCCTCTCCTCTGTCTTTCTCTCTAATAACTAACGACCATTTCACAAAACGAACAATAATTAATTTACAAAAAAAACCTAATCATAATGTCATCGACATTTACAAGAATTGAAATAGTTTAGAATTTGGTGGCCCACTTAAAGACACGTGCGCACATCGTTTCAGAAGCAATGACAATAAAAAAAAACATCCTATACCCACTACGACACTTATAAATGTGTTTGAGTAAATCTAGTTGGAATAAAAATAGCGGATCGAGACATATAAAATGTCCAATGGTTTCCTTCTGTGAGGATCGGGGATAAAGCAATCAGTCTTGTCTTGAATGTTTGATAGAATGTGAATAATTGCACATGTTTTGATATTCAATACAGAAAGAAAATAAAATTTATTTGACCCAGGTTAAGGCACACAATATTCACAGACAAAAATGTGTGCTTCACAGCTGCGCCAAATAGGGCTAGTTCAGCATATATGCCAGACAATTAGTGCCTGGTGCTGCTTTTCAACTGGACCTTATGTTACGCGAACGTACAGATATAAATATTTCATATGCTATATTAAACAAACTTTACAGGGCATTGACAATAGAGTCTGGGCAAGCGACTAGATCGTACATACTAATTCCACGACTAGATTTTTTAGGAAAGTCTAGCGGAAAAATCCCCGAATTTATTCAGTACGTAACTTTTGCCCAAGGCTTCGCCCGCGTGGTGGTCGGTAATTATCTCATGGGAACGTACGTACTACCGGGATAAAAAAATATCATATGTCCTAATCCAGGTCATGGTCTACCCATGTGCCAAATTTCATCCAGATCCGTTTAGTTGTTTTAGCGTGAAAGCGTTACAAACAAACAAACTCACTTTCGTACTTATAATATTAGTTAGGATAAACGTTTGCAAGTAATGCTATCTTCATTATTATACAAAAGGTTTAAGGCATATGGCCTATTTTTCATTGTCATGAGATTTACCTATTCAACAAAAAAACAGATGAAGAAAATGCATACACAAGTCCAGACGATCCAATCACCATTACTTTGCCATCAACGTGCCAGAATCCCATGACACGTGCTAAATTAATTCCCAGTTCTGAACACGTGCGTCTGTCCGTGTCACTCGTAATGATAGTAAAAACTGTCTTCAGGATAATAAAACGATCAGTATAGAGATGCTTTAGATGTCCGGGGGGGCCCGACCAAATTAGCAACACTAATTTGGTTACCAACAGACTTTCGTATTAATATTAAACACAGGGTAATACAAAGTGTAAAATATAAAATAAGTAGTTGAAGAGGGTGATTAAGTAAGTGAAACTGAAAAGGAAAGTACATTCCATCTTTATTATAAACAATGTGATGAAGATGCATTTATAATGGCAATTTTTCATGCTCACAAAATAACAAATCCACAATATTCGAAAATGAGCATATTCTTATAACAATACATAGAAGCACTTCATTATAGAATACTTTTTGTGTCTTGTTTATATCACTTTCAATGTTTAATTCTTAAAATTAATCTGCGCCGCAAAAAAAAATACCTGCCGGCTAAATAAAAAAGATCTCGCTTAAAGTCTTGTAAAAACTCTGGCTAGCTAGACGGTATAATTGTAAATGAAGCAAATTGTCATTAAGTCATTTTACTACTCATCATTATATCATTTTGTTTAAAAGAAACTGGAAAACGTAGCGCCAATATTTTATCTTAGAGACTTTTAAATCCAAAGCAGACATGTTTTTTATTAGCTTCAAAACTTACATTTTGGGAGTCCAATATTCTACTTGTTATAATAATAAATAAGTCAACTTTGTATATGCCTGTTTAATGTCTCAGATTACGTACTGACGTTCCAATTCCATGGCTCAATTAGTGGAGCATTTACTGGACCGAATTACCCAATAGGAGATACCGTCTCGTGTTGCTTTAACCATTTCCGAGAAGTTACCCGATTTCCAAGCTCTCTGATTGGCTGTGGGAATTACAGAAGCCTTTTAATACGTAGTCTTGACTGAAAAACTTTGTTAATTAAAAATCAGTTTAATTTCTGCACCAACGGTCTTGGACCCAATTAACACCAAACCCAAATTTCCTGATTGAAAGTTACACCAGTCACGGTTATAAGGATTTGTTTTCATTTCTCTACTTTGACTGGCACTCTGCCAAATGATCGATACGTTTTGGCGACGTGCCAGACCATATGGCGACTGGCCGAGAAAAAAGAAGAAAAAAATACAACAGTTTACTTGTAGTACATAATTTAAGATTCATTTGTGGACACTGATTAAATATAGGGCTTTATTGGAGACGATATTGGCAAGGAGTTTTTTTGGCAGACCGGTTAGTTTTATGACAATACCGACGATGTAAATAGTGATTTCGGTTGAGATCCTGGTCACCTTGCAAAAAATAATATGGCTGAATCAGTTCTTTCAGACAGTCAACAACGAATAAAGAATAAAAAATATGTGGCATCGCAATAGTCCCAAACAATGTTAATAATCTCTTGTCTTGCAATCAAATAATATATTTCATTGCCAATCTAAGTCTAACAGCAGTATATGTAATATTAGGTCTTTACCTATGAAATTGCCGTTCTGCAGTACTGGCCATTTCAAATCAAAATAATTTTTGTTTGGCTAAGAATTCTAATTTCAAATTAATTTTATTTTAAAAACATGGATTTTTTTTTCCAAAAGTAGTCATTTGTTTAATGATTAGTGTTACATTTTCATCGCATTTCAATCTTTTTCGTCATCATGGATACGTTAAAAATTCGAGTAATTATGGAATATGAGTACCGTCGTGGCAGCAACGCGGCACAAGCGGCACGCAACATCAACGACGTTTACGGAGCTAACACTACAAACCAACGCACCACTTGTTATTGGTTTGCTCGCTTCAGTTCTGGAAATTTCGACCTGAAAAATGAACCTCGCGGTCGTCCGAAGACTGGTCGACAATGACGAATTAAAGGCGATTGTGGAAGCTGATGATACACAATCTACGGCTGAATTAGCAGCAGCTTTCGACGTTAGCGTCAAAATAATATTGGTCCATTTGCGTCAAATTGGCAAGGTAAAAAAGCTTGACAAATGGGTGCCCCACGAACTCAATGATCGCCAGCGCGAAGTACGCGTCGAGACGTGCCTTGCACTGCTCAACAGACACACAAATGAAGGAATTTTGAACCGCATTGTTACCTGCGATGAAAAATGGATTCTGTTTGATAACCGCAAGCGCTCAGCAAGTTGGTTGGATCCTGGTTCAGCACCTAAACAATGCCCTAAACGAAAACTTACCCCTAGAAAAGTGATGGTCACTGTTTGGTGGTCTAGCGCCGGTGTGATTCATCACAGCTTCTTACCAAACGGGGTGAGCATTACTTCAGATGTGTACTGTGAAGAACTGAACACAATGATGGAGAAGCTGGCACATCTCGAACCAGCATTGGTCAATCGCTGGTCTCCGCTGCTCCTGCACGACAACGCGCGACCTCATACTGCACAGCAGACGGTCTCCAAGTTGCAAGAACTGGGGTTGGAAGCTCTCCGTCATCCGCCCTACTCACCAGACCTTGCGCCTACAGACTACTACTTTTTCCAGAATTTGGGTAACTTCTTAGCGGGAAAAAATTCAATACCCGAGAGGCAGTACAAAATGCCTTTGAAGAATTTGTTGCCTCCCGTCCAGCTGATTTCTTTAAGAAGGGCATCAATAAACTGCCACTGCGTTGGCAAAGATGCATTGATTGCATGGGTGATTACTTCGATTAATACAAATAAAAAATGCATGAAAAAAATTCGTTTCAATTTTTTCATACAAAACGGCAATTTCATAGGTAAAGACCTATTATAAAATGAATTAATCTATGAGGTTATGTCGTTAGTAAAAAAATATTGGGCGAGATCATGGACTCAAGGCCGCTGAACGTAAGGAAATAGAATATAAAATATTAGCTTTTACCCGTGATCTTGTTCATGTAAAATTAAACATATATTACGGACATTATCATTATGGCCGATGTCATTACAATTTTCTACTTGAGCTTTGATGTTTGGAAAAGACAAATTTTGTAATGGTGTCGGTAGAAATAAAAATATTCTTCGGCGATATCTTTGTGATACGAGACCAAAGAAGATTCGTCCAAATGACGATGGATGAATGGATTTTGTGAAAGATGATGTGGCAAGAAATGAGGTGAATTCTGAAATGACAGCTGATGGAGATGTTTTGGAACAAGAAGTCATGCTGCGTCTACCTGAAATAAATTGGGCAGGAGAATGATGATGAAAATCTTTTTAATTAGTTTTTAATTAGCTCCCGTGTTGTCATTATCTGCTAGGGATAGTCGACTAGCTTTAGGCTTGAGGTAGGAACCATCTACTCTTCATAATAGCAGTTCATGTTCTGTAATACTCCTTTAATTAACAAAAACAGGGATTGGTTCCACATAGTTACATAGTTGTTGCTAACCGCCATCCAACGTTGCTTCTCGACTGTAAGTTTACAATATTGTTTTGTAATTTCAACAAATAATATCTCTAGTGTTAAACATTAATTGGATGTCATCTCATGAATTGTTTGGCACTGTATTACTTTGTCTTATTACTTCAAAATGAACGAGACAAACTCGTGTATTATACCAGTATTCAATGGTTTATGCCACTCAATATATTATAACTTACGTGTGGGTTGTTTGTACAACTAATAAGAAACAGGTGATTCGGAATATTATGGTTCTTGGTTGATTGATGTTTAGGTTTCTAGTTTATTTTCGGCGGGTTTAGAATGTAATTCCGGCTTAATCGATTAAGACCACAAGGCTATTTGCAAGTTGCATTTTTTCTATATTTACTCAGAATAGATAGCACTGGAGAAGCCGTCATAAACTTGAAAAAATCAGCATTTTGTTTATTGACCTTATTGACCGAACGAGCGATGTGAGCGAAGAGTCTCTGCTTCAACTCGGGCAAAATTTGCTTTCCTCTGTCAGTTTGTTGGTACTCCCCTTCAGGTTGTATTTTACAACCGATCTGGACGAAACTTGATATACAGGTTTTACGACTATAGAATTTTTTGTCGTCGGGGATTTTTGATTGGAGGGATATTTCCTCCAAAAAAGGGCAAAAACGGGCTACTGTATATCTCCGCCTTATGAGATCTGATTTCGATGGATCTTTTTTTATTTGAAAGGTAACTTCAGCACAGTAGTAACTGTAGTAACCTTAAGTTGGTCTCATAAAAGTTTGGTAAAAATCAGATGAAAAAAAAAACATGGTTAAAATCCCGTTCTTTGTAACTTTAGTGATATACTCGTATTAATTGTTGCAAAACAGTTTGTGCTCGCGAGCCCTAGTGATCGCAGAACTACTAGTTATTAGCTGCCTGAACTAGGTCATCATTATGAGACTCGAAATAGCCTCCCCTTACATTTTTGTGTAGCTTTTCTCATGACGTGGCTTCCGTGGTTCCTTGGCAAGGTCTACTCCTTATACACCTACATACATCTACATACATACACATACACACACATCTACATAGATCTCTTGAACATTTAAGACACAGTATTCACCAATCTATCCTAAAAACTTCTCATAAATTCTTCCACCTTTAATTCTCACAGAAGCAGTTGCCAACCCTATCCTCGAACAAAATCCGGTAAAGAAAATCATCTTCACTTTAACCAGAGTTCACCCAATTGGCACCGCGCCACAATAGTTACACGCATCGATCCAAACATTAATATTCATTCATTTGATGCACATTCAATGAGAACTCTGCTTTGTGTCCAGTTAAAACCAGCCAGCGGTAAATGTTGATAAATTTGGAGCCAAAATAATGTAAGTTTTCGTATTTCTGGATAGGTTGGCACGTGCAATGTTATTTTGAATTTATGTTTCGCCAATGTCATTATACAACTCAGTGTTCTTTTTTCAACTATTTAACCGATCGAAGCAACCCTAATCACACCTACCTTGGAGACATGATCACACGTGGTTATTCTCATAACTGAGTAGCTCAAGCTCTGTGTGTTTGTATGCCTACTAGGCAGGACATAATGGAACTGTAACTTACCTAACATCTGTCTGTATAATCTATGCCCACAATAAAAAGATTTGATTTGATTTCAAACCTCCTATTTCTATAGCTACTATGTGAGGTTGCCTAAAACGAAAATCCCTGTGAAATTCCTAAAGTTTACCAATTTCCCCACCTTGGTGTGGAAACCAGACTGTCATATTTGACAGCTGTACCAACCACCAATAACACGGTAAAGTAAAACAAAGCAAATAACGTTGCAGCAAAAGTAAAGAATGCACCGACTGACGTTGAGTAAATGTTGGAATATTTTACAAGAGTTTGCAAAGATGGGATGTTGTTGCTATGCAGTTGTTTTGTGGGCGTTATTTAAGTAAATAATATAGGGAATGCACAACTCAGTATTTATGAAGCGGATGAAGCATTTTGTTAGCGTAATATGTTTCAATAATTGTAAACTCGTGTTCATTTCAAATCTGGCTGTGGATAATAATGTACGCAATTAATCAAGATGTTACAGTTACAGAGCTGTGATTTAAAAAACCGGTCAAGAGCAAGTCGGACTCGCGCACTGAGAGTTCCGTTACGATTTCTGAAAAAGTGTGCTATTTAGAGACATCGTCATATTTTTCCTGTAATCTTTGTATTAATTTCTATCACATAATTTCAGATTTTTCTCTATGCAAACTTCGGAGATTAGGGGGGGTACGGTCCTTTTTTTTACATTTTTCATAAAAATTCGAAAACTATGTGGCCTCAAAAAAAGAAAAAAAAGTTTTTGAGGATTTGCAAACAGCGTTCTTTCATATGAAGCCCTAGTAGCCCCACTTCGATTTTTTAAGACCCAAGGGGGCTAGAAATCGGTATGAACAAACATGGAACTATAATTCATAAATTCAGTTTCATAAACCTAGGTCATTATTCTGGATCTATAGGCATTAATGACTAGGGACCTGAATTTCAAATACCCAAACTTTAGAATTGTTTCAGTCCTTTGTAAAAGTTATCGAAAATATAGAACTTTTTGATTTAAGTGCCATTAAAACTTTTGTGATTTTCAATTTATTGTTTGGTCGTGACCCCCTTGGGTCTTAAAAAATCGAAGTGGGGCTTCTCAGTCCCTGTTGCAAAAAAAAAATACATGTTTTTATTTCTTTCTTATTTGCAAAACAGTTGGGCAAACGTCATGTAAAACTGTTCCAAATTTTAAGTTGATAGCATTAGTAGTTCTTGAGATATCCAGCTGTGACAGGCGGACAGACAGACAGACTGAGTCGCACCATAAGGGTTCCTTTTTACCATTTTGGTACGGACCCCTAAAAAGACATGATAGCGTTTATATCGATAGGAAGTGTTCTTAAATGTCCTTTTAGTTCCTTCACACTGAGACGTGATCTTTCCAGCCAACAAAAAGCTCTATAAATTCGCACCACAACTGCAGCTGTTCCAATCAACTCGTCTCCTTTCAGCGCAAGCATTTCTATCGCACTCGTGTCACAATTTCTTCGATTCAAAAAATCTTTCAATCCACAATCTGCCGTCTCGTTCATCTATCACTAGTTCAACAAGTGTGATGATGACAAAAAATCTGACAATCGTGTTCTACACATAATACCTCGACGTGTGGGGGGCGGGGGGGGGGGGGAGGCTTAACAATGAGGCTCTAATGCAAACAGCGACGTAGCAAAAACGATCAACGATTGTTGAGAACGTTTGAACAAATACCACGAAGGGTGGTGCTGCGAAACAATGGAGATCCCGAGGTAGGGGGGCGTCAATGCTGAATTATCATCTATATAGAATACTGCAAATAGACATGAATGAAAGCCGAATAAAAGTGGAACTGTCAGATTATGAGGGCATCGGGTATTTGCCAGTAATTCCGTTCCGGATTTTGTGCAACTGGGATTTCTGTTGCGTGGGCTGTGGCTAAAAATAATCGTGGAGGCGTCTGAATTTATGTAGTACAACTAGTAAATTCCATTGTATTTGATGCAAATTGCTCTGTGGTTGAGTTTGTGTCCGTGTTTCTACGGAATTGATTGAAATATAGCGTGCACCAGAAGCTTTTGCTGAGGCGATGTTGGTAAAAATATAGGATTTTGTGGTTGCATATTAAAAAATCAAAATTTCTCGAGCAAATTTCAAAAGAACAATACACGAAATAACAAAATTTAAATGACCAAATGTTTTATTTAGAAAATTTTTAAAATCCCAATGTATGTACATCAAATGAACGACTGATCAAAAGTTGCTAGATGTAATTTTAAAATATTAAACATAACATAACATTTCGAACCTAACTCCCCGTGATGTCGACCGTCTAGGGTTAGGGTATAAAGGAACCTAACCAACCGAACCTCGGGCTGCCCCTGACGTAGACCGTCCAGGGTTAGGGTTTCAATTTAAACACTTGTATTTTTCTATCTTCTGATTCTGACATTCAATCATTTGATAATTAATAATTTATCCAGTAATCCATTTTGACCTTTAAACGATTTGGTCAATAGTGTAATAAATAATTTAAACATTGATATTCCAGACTTTGGTCAGCTGAACTTTTAATCAAATGGCCATCGTTATTTTAAACTTTGTTGATTTGTACGTTGTTCTTTTGAAATTTGCTCAGGAAAGTTTTGATTTTCTAATATGCAACCGATTTTGTTTCACCAGTATCTTCACACTTCGTTTGAAAATCATCGTTTTACATAAAGAAACGGCAAAACTGCGATAAACTATTTATGATTGAAACACGAAAATATTTCATTTACTCCGATACCCCAAATTGTTGAACAAAATGTTGTACCAAACAATAAATTGAAAATCACAAAAGTTTTAATGGCACTTATATCAAAAAGTTCTATATTTTCTATAACTTTTACAAAGGACTGAAACAATTCAAAAGTTGGGGTATTTGAAATTCAGGTCCCTTGTCATTAATGCCTATAGATTGGGAATAATGACCTAGGTTTATGAAATTGAATTTATGAATTATGGTTCGATGTTTGTTCATACCCATTTCTAGCCGGTTCATAATTAATTTTAAATTAAATGAAAATGATTAAAATGGAGCGATATTTACTAAAGTATACTAAGCTAAAATTAAACATGAATCAGAGTTTGTAGAAGCCATAACAGTTTCAGAAGTTGTTTTATGTGCTGTACCATAGAGCGTTTAAAAGGTAGAGTTGCCTAGCGGTATTAATATCTAAGCTCAAGCAATCTTATTATATCTAATTGTATTCAAGAAATCTTATGTATGGACTAGATGATCTGACAATACCCTTGGGAATTTATCAGGTTGGTCATCACCTGTAGTCGAATGATTTAAAAAAAAATATCATGAAAATTGCTTATGTACTAGTGTCATCGGGAGAAATCAGCGGCATCAGTTGGTTCCCATACAAAAAATAAGTTTAGGCAATTCTAAGTATTTTAAAATTATCCATGCGCAGAATCTGTACATTATACCCATCAAAAACGTCATTATAGCATGTAAGTTGTACTTGTTGCAGGTTAAAAAAATATGACATCAATCAATCTGCCGCCTTTTCCCAACTATGTTGGGGTCGGCTTCCAGTCTAACCGGATGCAGCTGAATACCAGTATTTTACATGGAGCGACTGCCTATCTTTCCTCCATAACCCATTAACTGGGTAATACGATACCCCTTGGTAAGACTGGTTGTCAGACTTTCGGGCTTCTGACGACCCGTAACAACTGTCAAAGATCCACGAATGACAGCCGGGACCAACGGCTTAACGTGTTTTCCGAGGCACGGAGGAGTCTCGGTCTGTAAAGATCCACTGACCAACCCCGGCAAGCACAGCTTAAGCTGATGAATCGACCCGTGCGTCTGATATTACTTAGCCACGAGCTCCTCCTTAAAAATATATGACATAATATTCCTAATATTTATAACTCTGTGATCAAACAACTTCATACTATTTTAATCAAAAATGATTTCAATGAAAGCGTTTTAAATATTAAAAAGCATATTTATCCAAAGTTTCATTTGAAATTAACACGAGATTTCATAATAAATTGGTTCACTTGGAGCGTATGAAATGTTTTGATTAGTGTGATGGGTCTTGTTTTGAAATTTTAAAACTTTGCCTTCACGGTGTGATGATAAATATTTTATAAATGATTATTTCACTGGAATGTTTTGACGGGACGACATTTTGCGAAAGATGATTTAATTAGAAACATTTGTTCAGGTTGTTGTTACAGAGACAAAAATGAATAATGGACGTTGTTTTTTGTTCTCAGTCGTCGTGTAATAACTCAAATTCTGATATCAGCACTGGATACTGCAAAAACCTAGTTTATCTCAAAGCCCAGATGCTATTTTTCCTTTCTTACATAAAGAAACAGAAGAACTTACCTACTAAATTCATAATAGCAAAATAAATATAGATGCAAAAGAAATATTATTTGAAAAATATTTGGATGAATGAAAATACTCTGCAAACAACTCATTCACAAACTATTTTCATTAACCCGTCGCGCGCCAATTAGCAGACACAATTGAAATTCTATTGTTATCTGTACACATGGTGTACAATCGACATTTTAAGAGTTAAAAGAGCCCATTTGCAAGCCATAAAAATCAATAGGTTATAACCTATGAGTGAACATAAAATATAACGTCTTCACTTCGGTCCACAAGTAGCATTATTAGTTAGTGCACACAAGACGAAGTTAAATTGCGATGTAAAGTCTGAACTAGGGTAAGCAACAAACGTGCCGATCGGGGAATAGGAGACATATTATTATGTGGGTATTTCTATTCTATTTACGTGTACTAACTAAATTTTAAGTTGTCATGTAAGATTTTGCATTGAAGATGGTGATATAGAAGATGACGTTGTTATGAATGAACATTATGATGAAATAGATTTAGGAGCTAACTTAAATAAATCTGGTTTAATCTTTGGCGGAAATGATTTTGATTAATTGCGCTTAGACATTGAGAATATGAAAGAAGACATTACACAATATTAACCACTGTGCGAAGCATCTTGCAATGATTTTGTTGCAAGTCATTTTGAAAGTGGCAAAAATATTATAGGAACTATAGCTGATCTCTCAACCCTATTAAAACATAGTCTAGCAAGAGCATTCTCAGCTATTACAGTTTAAGTAGTGAATGAAATATTTAAAGCAGTGTCAGTCGTAAAATACAACTTTAGAATAATGCTACTTGTAGTAAATAAAGAAGAGCATTACTTACTGTCATATATTCAGTAGTCGTTTAATTACTTAATGATCTTGTGTAAAAATATTGTCATGTTTTATACTATTCCCATAAATTCAAATGGAATTTTAAAGAATTTATAATTATTTAAAAGACTTCTCAAGTCTCTAAAGTATTAATTATTTGAAGCCCATATTTATTTATTTATTCTTATAATATGCTGTTTTACTCTGGTTAGTGTGCAAAGCTATAAAATTAATTGAATTTCCTATAATAACCACGTCATTGTAAGTATTGTATTATGCAAATATGTTCAACAACCCAAGTAGAAATCTGTATCATCTTTTACCATCTTCACATCAAGTTTAACTGTCTTTACAACCTCTATTCATAGTACAGACGATACCAGTACTATCAGTACATATTCATAGTTAGTACTTGCTTAGAGGTGCTACGTACGTCACCTCGCTTGCACGTTGAACTTAATTGCAAGACTATACGAAACAACCACATATGTTTCACTTGATACGGTACCAGGAGTTAATTTGAAACTGTATAGTCCAGTAATATCTAATCTAAGTTGGGATTTACTTTAGAACTAGCGATAGTCTAGGTAGATTGACTATCTTTGTTGGGTGATCGAAGATGGATCGTGTATTAGTTTGGTGTTAGTGTATATTTAGGGGTTTGATGTATCAATAGATAACTGTTCTGTAGTTTAAGAATTTGCGGTTATACTACTTTCGGAAAGGGCACCGTCAGTGGGGACTGGACATCTCTTAGCTGCCACGACTTATTTTAAGTTAGTTCAATGTGCACGTCTTTCAACATTGTTCTCACATTTGTATTTTCAACATGAATGATGTAACCAATATTTATTAACAATATTTTGATTTAAAAGAGTATTCGAGAGTTTCTTGCTCGTTTTTCTCCATAAAAACCTACTACGCTTTGGAATTGGCAACTGGCATCACCTTTCTGACTGACCGACCCCTTGTCAATTCAAAAGAGCCTGTAATTGGCTTATTAGAAATAAATGCTTTGTGTTTGAGTTTTTGAATTTCGAAAGAGTTCGCAGAGATAAAGAAATTTTTAATAGAATGCGTAGTAGTTCATTTTTAGATTGCAAACTTTAGTGGGGTTTTTGGGTTTTTGCAATCAACTAATATCAGCTCTGTTATGAGAGGAAAAACAAAAATGGACCAAATCTATACCAGAGTGGTACCCAAGGGATGGAAAAAGGAACAAAGGATGACAATTTTTATCTATACCTATAGAATTAACTTTATATTTTATTTATTTTTTAATTGCATAATATTTATTATATGCTGCACCGGTCGACGTCATCGCGTCAACGCCGGCTATCGCTGAAAACCAGCGCTGGGGCTCCGTTTCGCATGGGGTCGCGGCATTATGCTGAGTGGTAGCCGTTTTGCGTAGATGTGACGCATATCTTCCCCAAAACTTGCTTTTTACATTGCTTATTTTTTTTTTTTTTGTCCTTTGCGTCATGTTTACCGCAAATAAACGTATTTTCTTTCTTTCTTTCTTCTTCTTACAAGCGAAACATTGGAAGACGAAGTCAAAAGAATAGCTGGTCCAGAGTGGATTCAGGGGGTGAGAGACAGAGAGAGATGGAAATCTTTAGAGGAGGCCTTTGTCGATGGACAAGCTGTTTAAAAAAGTGGGCTGAACGTTTAAATTTTAGTAGATATAGAAAATCATTTAGAATCATCATCATCATTCTCCTGCTCTTATCTCAATCTTTTTGAGGTCGTCGCAACATGTCCTTTTTTTCATACTTCTCTATTAGTCGTCATCTCGGTAGTCAACCCCTTTCTAGCCATGTCAGCTTTCACACAATCCATCCATCGTTTCTTTGGTCATCCCCATAGCCATAGACATTCATTCTTTAAACTTTCCTCACGACATTTTCCTCACTCCTCCGCATCACATGCTCATACCATGACCACCGATTTCCGCACAACTTTTCAGTCACCTTTCAAACTTTCACTTATGTACTCATTTATTATTCTAACCATTCGTGTAACACCACACATCCTTCTTAGCAGAAAACATCAACAAACGGCATTATAGGCTAGATTTTTATATTAATATCAACTGTCGCTTTTTTCCTAGTCAACTTTTGTAACAAGAAACAGAATGATCTATGGCTGAATTTTTTATCGGTTTTTTTTTCTGTTGTTGCAAGTTCGCTCTGTTTTACTCACTCCAGTCTTTATTTCATAGAAAAGTTTATATCGCTTCTGGTTTTCCCTTGCTTGTAATTAATAATTATGCAATTTTTCCACACTTTTTGCCACCAGAAAAGAATGCCATCAATCTTAATCAAACAAAAAAAATAAAATATTTTCTTTTTTAAATAAAACGCAGCTGTACCCAACACGCGAGGTAATTTCTGAAGTTTCACCAACAAAAAATCTTTCGAATCTCAAACCTGTCTAATTTAGTTAGGTGAGTCGAGCAATCTTGTCTGAGATTGTTCAGGCTTTGTTTACATTATGTAGTGAAGTTTCGCGACGTTTCCCTCCAACGTTGTTAATTTTCGAACGAAAGTTTAGGAGCGAAGGTACGAAGGAGGTAGGTAACTATCTACCGCTTGCTCTTGTTACTGGTTGGATATTTGTTTAGGTAGGTTTAATCTTTATATATAAAAATGGATTTGTGTATATTTGTATGTTCTCTCAGGACTCCAAAACGGCTGAAGCGATTTTGATGAAATTTTCAGCCAGTCATCAGATTAGATCCTGTGAAGTTTGGTAGCAATCGGATCTACAGAATTTTTTGTTGGCTTTGTGTCGGTCGACACGTTATTTCTGAGCAATAACCGAACAAAAAGTACTAGGCTTGCATGAATTCAAGATAGTATTTCAATCTTCAATCATCCACCACAAGTCATCTGACTATAGATAATAGTGCTACCCGTGCCAAGACGGGGCAGGTCGCAAAATTACTTAGACATAACTAACACCGCTGTATAACTAAGAGCAATTTTTGTGCAGTCTTCCGAAAGCAAACTGGCTAGGGTATACGGCTACAAGTTAGTCGACGTTCGCACGGACGTAAAAATATCGCGGCGATTTTATTTCGCGCACTGGATTTTCAACGCTCTGCTTAACGCCGAGAGTTGAAAATCCAACAGTATGTTATTTCGACGCGCTAGAATGCACTCAGTTGTTGATAAGTTGGATTCTCAACGCTCGGCTCAACAACGAGAGTTGAAAATCCAGTGCGCTATAAAATCCCGCCGCGATATTTTTACGTCCTTGCGAACGTCAGCTTATAGTTTTGGTACAAAATTGCGGAAAATATTTTGGTTAAGAACAGATAGTTATTTAGTACCTGGACAGCCCTATTAACTCTTGAATCCGTGTCTCTATTAATATAGGGTGATTCTGCAATTAAATTTGTCATTTATTCTTTTTAGGGTTCCCTATCAAAATGATAAAAAGGAACGCTTATGGTGTGACTCAATTAGTCTTTCTGTCCGTCTGTCACAGCTGGATATCTCAAGAACCTAATGCTACCAACTTGAATTAAGGAACATTTACATGACGCTTGCCCAACTATTTTACAAATAAGAATGATTTTTTTTTTGCAACAGGGACTGAAAAGGTTTCTTAAAAATTCAAAGCGGGGCTACTAGGGCATGTGGGGCATCATATGAAAGAGCGCTGTTTGCATATTCTCAAATATTTTTTTTAGGCTGCATAGTTTTCGACTTTTGATGAAAAATGTAAAAAAAAATACCGTTCCCCCTATCTCCGAAGTTAGCATAGAAAAAAATCTGAAACTATTCAATGTGATAGAAGTTTATGTAAAGATTACAGGAAATATAAAAAGATGTCTCTTAATAGCACACTTTTTCAGAAATCATCAACAAAAAAAAAATACTATGATGGTACCGGGACCCTCGGTGCGCGAGTCCGACTCGCTCTTGACCGGTTTTTTTAAACTTGATAGAAGATTTCTAGTAGATAATTACACTATGCCCGAGCTGGGATTCTAAATCGAAACTGCACGAACAGAGATATACTATTCCAGCATAATATGTGTCTGCTTTCGAGCGTGATGTGAATTTATATATTTATATCAGTACTGACATTTTTAGTATCCCCGTCTAGTCTGGTGTTCATCTATTATTTGTTTTCACATTTGTTGGTACCATTTTCAAAGCTGGAAAAGAAAATAATGTATAAGTCGATTTTGTTACGACTTGAACTGGCTTTCCAAATGGTGTGCAGCGTAAATTGTAGAAGGTAATGCAATTCCATTGAGTTCCTTACCGTTTTTGTTCGACTGTGCGATTTGATTGTAGTATTCACTCATTTCAGCGTTTGATGAGTCTTTGTTAGTAAATAATGTTCATGTTCAGGCACATGTGACTATGTATCTCTAAGTTGGAGAAGAATGAAAGAGCCACTAGCACTAATTAAAGTGACATATTATAGACCGAGGCTAAGTAATTAGGTTAAGCTACGCTTGTCGCGGTTGATCCGTGGATGGGTGACCAACTTTACATACCGAAACTCCTCCGTGCCTCGGAAAGCACGTTAAACTGTTAGTACCGGCTGTCATTCGTGGATCTTTGACTGTCGTTACGGGTCGTCAGAAGCCCGAAAGTCCGACAACAAGTCTTACCAACTGGGTATCGTCTTACCAAGTAACTGGATTGTGGAAGTCAGATAGACAGTCACTCCATGTAAAATACTGATATTCAGCTGCATGCGATTAGACTGGAAGCCGACATAGTTGGGAAATGGCTGGGCAGATAAAAAAGAAACCGGCCAAGTGCGTGTCGGACCACGCACAATGAAGGGTTCCGTAGTTGAAAATAATTTATCCAAACAAACAACACTGTACTCAAAAAAAAAAATATGTGATGAAATTGCAAATTAACAACTTTCGGACTTTTTCCTTTACCTACTTGTGCTGTGAGACCTCATGATTCCAGGTCAACGCGAAGTACTAGGTTTTGATTTACTTGAGAGTATCATAATATGTCGCATAAATGGCCGTATATTTTTATTGCGTTGACTTAGAAGCTTGATTTTTTTAAAACTCGAGGGACCATAGGCCTCCGTATTTGATATTAATTTCAACTTGATATCTCCACGCGTTCCTGAGAAAAAGGGTCTTGACGGACAGACAGACGGACAACGAAGTGATCCTATAAGGGTTCCGTTTTTTCTTTTGTGGTACGCAACCCTTAAAAATGAATAAAATAAATAAATAAATCATTTATTTGGACCAAACACTTTACAAATAATACGAACTTGCCAAACTGTACTGACTGACTGTTTATGATGATGTTTATGATTTATGTTTTTGTTTATGCTGTAGATGGTATTAGTCAATGAGAGAGAAGCGTAAGCGGTAAGGGCTCTTTTGGTTTGTCATGTCAATTGTTTTTGCGGTACCTATTAGCTTGTGTTAATGTATTCAGCTGAGTGTCACCCATGTCCTGCTTTGTTGTTGTCTCTGCAAATGGTACATAAGTTACGCCGCAATCGAAATACAGATATTGTGGTTTAAATATGTACATGGTAACACGCACCTCCATCAAACCCAAAATTTGACTAGGTACTGCTTGAAATTTCATGCCTCCTGACCCACACCGTCGCATCGCATCACTTGCCCGTGCTATTACTTCGTTTTTGTTTTATTCTTAATGTTTGCTCCGTTCATAAGCGTCTTAGCGTGATGTTAAATATCTTATAGCCTTCCTCAAGAATTGGGCTATCAAAAATAATTTTTCAAATCTGGCTGGTGGTGCAGAGATTAGCGCGTTCAAACATACAAACAAACGTTTCAGCTTTATTATTATTATAGATTTTGCAAAGAATCTTAACTGAAAACTAGAAGTACCTAAGTATCTTAAAACATTCAGTTTAAACTAAACGGGATAATATTCTACAAGAAAATCATTCTATACAACGCGAATGATAGTAAGCTCCTTTTGTAACGAAATTGAGTTTCATGCTCCAAAGAACCGAGAATACGGGGTAACAAACTGGTCAAGTGTTCTGACTGGACCGTTCCCCTCGGGAATCAGGGGAAAACGGGCGAACACAGGAGAATACAGAAGAATACGGAAATTGTGTGCTTCTTACAAATACGTACGAGTCTGGTACCTAGAGTTTGTTGTTATTTTGTTGAAAAGTTTTCTTTATAAATCTATACTTATTATAAAATATAGTGCTTTTCGTGTCTGTCTGTGTGGCCGCGCTGTTCTTCTAAACTACGCAACGGATTTTAATTTTGTTTTTAATTTTGATTTTAATTTTTAATTTTGTTTTTCAATTTTGTTTTAATTTTGAGTTTAATTTTAATTTAATTTTATTTTTAAATTTTATTTTAATTTTACTTTTCTATGAATACTTATTTATATGAAATAAATTATTTGATTTGATTTAATTGAATGCAGTTTTCACTATCATTTATAGAATTTAATTCGAAAGGTTTATTCAAATTCAAATTCAAATATTTTAATTCAGAAAAATCCATATAATGTTAGTAGTAGTATAACTTAGCCTAATGTTAGTATTAAATTGAAATAATATAAAATTAAACCACACCTGACCAAATAAACCAGTGCACCACTGAACGAGTAGTTCAATGGTGCACCAGCCTACCCGGACAAGTGTGTCTGAACTCTTACCCACCTTCGTAAGAGGGGAGAGTCCCACCGATCAGAAAATACATTCAGGATGCCATTGGGGGAGGAGCGCAAGCGCGCCATCATGGAAGCGCATCGCTTTCGCATGATCGCGGCGAACCCGTCAACGCACGCTTCCGCGAACATCCCTGACGCGCTACATCGCCACGGCAAACCCAAAAACACCCTAAATGCGTTATTGTACTGTACACGCAGGTCGCTGTATGCCCGCTGGGAATACTTGGTCCACAGGCTGCACGTGTAAAACGACTGGCAGAAGGCCTTAAAAAGCGTTATCTTAACGGAATCTGTACAGCGTGCGAACCTACGGGCCAACATGTTGCAACGGACAGCCAGCGACCTGCGCTCCCTGTCTATGTCTACATTATCTTTCAAGTCCTCAGTGACCCAATGGCCCAAATACTTAAATTTCGTAAACGTTATACAGGGTGGCCGGAACATTGACGTCCAAAAATAAAATTTAGGTCCCTCGTATCGTGGGGTATCCGAATCACCCCCATGTATGTTCCGCGACTTTTCATAGTTTTCGAGTTACGAATTTTTTTCTGATTTTTTGAGAATGATCGACCTGACCAATCTAAAAAAAATTTAAAAAAAAAGTACATGGCTTTGTCGAGATTTTTTTTTTTGCAACTGAATCTTCGTGAGTAGTACTTTTATGCATAAAATAATCAGCTTCGTAACTGTGATGAAAGTTATGTCACATGTCTTCGAATTTTTGTTTCTAGGACACACCGGTTTCCTCACGATGTTTTCCTACCGTTTTGAGAGCAGTGGTGATTAAATTATGTACCGTCAACAAAAGAGATATCTAAACAGGGTATACTAACATATTTGTATGTGAATTGTTTCATGTTCAATTTTATATATTAGTTTTTGCAATACTCCTACATTGTAACACATCAACACAAAATTGTATATTGTCACGAAATTGAATATGAAGCAATTCACATACAAATATGTTAGTATAAATTATTAAATTAAATTAAAATTCATTTATTTCGGAACCAGTCCATATTGTCCATGCATGTGAAATTATAAAATAAATAACATTACAAATACATTAATTAAAATATTACAATTAGACAAAACAAAACATTAAAAAAAAAAGTCACCAATAAAACATTATACTTAAATCACAATTTTACATCAGTCATCAATTTTTTATCTTAATCTAAATTTAGGTCTGGAACCGGAGTGCTCAACATGCAGCCTGGTCCAGTACCGCATTATTGGGCAATCCAGATCCATATCCATCCTCCATGCGAACAGCTGAAGGTAGCTGTTGGAACTGCCTCGTACGCGGCGCATCAAGGACACGACTCTCTTGCGAATAATCGCCGCAAAACCATCTATATGTGCGTCCGCAAACATACCCGATGCACTACAGTAGCGAGGCAGCTTCATCAGCGCCCTAAAGGCATTATTGTAGAGAACACGCAGGGCGTCGTACGCTTTTTTCGTATGCTTGACCCATAGGCTGCACGTGTAAAACGATTGGCAAAATGCCCTAAACAACGTAGCTTTGACTTCCGCAGTACAGCGCGCAAACCTACGAGCCAGCATATTAGCTCTAACAGACAAAGCCCTGCGCTCCCTGTCTATATCAATATCATCTACAAGCGTGTCGGTGACCCAGTGGCCCAGATACTTTAACTGCGAGACTCTTTTAAGAACACTGCCATTCAGCATGACCTGTGGGACAGTGTCATAAGTTTTAGATCCCGCCTTAAACACCATGAGCTCGCTTTTAATGGCGTTATACCTGAGCCCGTGGGTCCCGGCATACCGCTCGCAGATCGAAATCAGTTTTCGAAGGGCACTGATCGATGGACTCAGTAGCACCATGTCATCCGCGAAACTGATGTTGTTGACAAGAACACCATCAATCGAACAGCCCACACCGGCGCTACTGAGTTCACGGATCAGACGGTCAATATACAAGTTGAAGAGAGTCGGCGAGGTTAGCCCGCTTTGCCTTACACCACATTCCAACCCGTATTCAACCGATAGTGACCCCGACCATCTCACAAAATTACTCTGGTTGCCATACCAATACTTTAAGAGACTTATGTACTCAGTAGGTAGATTCGTATCACTCGACAACTTCTGCCACAACCTGTCTTAATGCAACAAGATCAAATGCTTTGGATAAATCCAAGAAGCAGGCATAGACAGGTGTGCTTCTGTCAGTGTAGTATCGGACGGTATGTTTGAGATTCAGTATAGCCATTTCTGTTGACAAACCAGGGCGAAAGCCAAACTGTGCATCATGAAGCTGTAGGTGTTGTCTTAACTGAATATCAATAACACCGTCCAACACTTTAGCAATGACTGTCGCGAGTGATATAGGCCTGTAGTTACTTAATTTAGAGGCGTCTCCCGTCTTGCTCTTTATTATGGGGACAACTATAGTTCTCATCATTGCCTCAGGGATGTATGAATGCCTTATGCAAAATGTAAATAACATGGCGAGCACCCTCGGCAGATGAACACCCGCATGCTGCAAGTGTTCTATACTGAGCGCGTCATGGCCCGGGGATTTACCTCGCTTCATACCCTGCCTAGATATCTCTTTTGTTGACTGTACATAAAGTAAAGTGCCTGTCTGGATTCGAACCTACTACCTACAAGTCGTAAGTCGGTGCCGTTACAAAGGAACTGATACATATAATATGTATTCTTATTATGTTAATGAATATTAATTTTTATTCATAGGACATAAAGTTATTCATTATTTTTCTCCCGATTACACTATAAAGCCGTTTCACAATGTAAGAAACTATTTAAATAGTAATTTACTAAAGTAACATTTCTCATACGTGTGAATAATAAAATAAATCCGTTCCCGTTTCAATTTTACAAATTTACAAAATGGGGAAACCCATTTCACAAATTTCACAATTTAAGTATTTTCCTATTTTTATTTCTAATAAGATTGAAATAGAAATAAAGGAGGAGCTCGTGGCTAAGGCTGCCATCAGACGGACTGCACCGCAGCAACCGCACGTAGTCGATATATTCAACTGCATGCAGTTGTACGTTCGACAATCGCATGTCCATTGCTAACCGCAGAAAGTTACTAACTGAACCGTATGCGGTTAGCGATGAACAGTGTGCGTCGATACTACACAACTGTAGCCGACCACGTGAAGTTGAAGTCACGACTGTACGAAGATTCCACTTCGTATAGTCGAGATATCAACTTCACGCGGTCGGCTGCAGTCGTGTGTAGTCGATATTAACTGCATACACGTGTAGTGTCCACGCACGCTGTCCATCGCTAACCGCATACAGTTCAGTTAGTAACTTTCTGCGGTTAGCGATGGACATGCGACTGTCGAACGTACAACTGCATGCAGTTATATATCGACCACGTGCGGTTGCTGCGGTGCACTCCGTCTGATGGCAGCCTAAGTAATAACAGCCAACGGGTCGATCCATCAGGTTAAGCTACGCTTGCCGGGTTGGTCCGTGGATGGGTGACCCTCTTTACATACCGAGACTCCTCCGTGTCTCGGAAAACACGTTAAGCCGTTGGTCCCGGCGGTTATTCGTGGAGGGAACAGTATTACCCAGTTACTGGGTTGTGGAGGTGAGGTAGGCAGTCTCTCCATGTAAAATACTGATATTCAGCTGCATCTGGTTAGACTGGAAGCTGACCCCAACATAATTGGGAAAAGGCAAGGCGGGTTGTCATTGACGTATAGTTTGGTTGGTTAAGAAATAATGTAAATGTTTTCGTAAGTTATATTGTATAATTTGTGTAAAAGAGGTTGGACTCGTTGACATGAATAAAATGGACGTCCGAAAATAACCTAATTCGCTTTCATATGAAATGACTACCTATACAAAAAGAACACATTTTGCTTTCAAAATTTGTACCATTATGTTGCATATTTTAAACACTGCACTTATTGAAAAAGGTACAGTCAGACTTGTAAAAAAAAACATTACGTAGCAAAAATATCTACGATATTCATGTGTTTTGCTCTTTGATATCGACTTTCGCATTCAGCGAAATGCTTGCTTTCTACGCCGAGTACATTCCTTCCGTAGAAGCTCCTATAAAGCTCATTGTGCACATATTTTTCTCTACCAGTTTGAAACAGCGGGTAGGCTGGAGTAATTCAGTTGAGCACAACGCAGGGTTGCGAGATCAAACGCGTGAGTTCTATGGTGTTTGCGTTTTTTTATATTCATAGATATGCTTTTGCTTTTACACGAAGTAGGACTTATATTAAAGGGTTTATAGGAAGGCTATAGTTTATCTGATATCAAGGTTTTATGCTTGCGCTGCTTCTTGCATGCAAACTAAACTTTTTGTGACTGTACCCAGGGACACTGCCACAAAATGTTGCCAAAAATATTAAAACTAAATTGTTGACTGTGTCATATTTTCCTGTAAGGGACAACCCTAAAACCTACATTATATATAACATTACATCTACAACATACAACATTGCCTATACCTATCTTGGATATAGATAAAATCGATACGTAGAGCTATGTATAAACGAAAATGTCGTAAACCAATCAATCACTGTCGTAAACACATATGGTACAAGGTGTAAGGGACAGCCCTCCGCAGACTGATGGGGTGAATTCAATATATCATACTAAGATGACCGGTACTTGAAATTTTTTCCGGAACGTTATCAGTATCCAATAAACCTGATTTGTTTTTTTACCTCACTCGCAATGTATCGTTACCGTGGCAAAACGCACGTAGCGAACGGCATGGCGGCAGCGCAGCGCGTCGTACTTATTTCAACATCCATTGCAGATTACATTCCATGCCAAATTACTGTTTTCTAGTTCTAAGAGTCTCTAAGCTAAGCCGCGGACAGACATACAGATAGAGACGGACATGGCGAAACTATAACAAGACAAGACAGAAGCAAGTACCTACCTTACTAACCATAGTTTTTATCATCAACCTTTACATATACCTAATTCTAAACATAGACTTAATGACTGCCAACGTCCATTTGTAGTGATGGATTGGTTAATTTAATATACCAGCCTTTTAGTTATAATAACTTTGAAAATAACTACTACGTTTAA
The DNA here is from genome assembly GCA_946251885.1 of Cosmia pyralina. Classification (NCBI taxonomy): domain Eukaryota; kingdom Metazoa; phylum Arthropoda; class Insecta; order Lepidoptera; family Noctuidae; genus Cosmia; species Cosmia pyralina. The sequence continues at coordinate 5,533,823 of OX276347.1, read as the reverse complement.
GCAGACGTTCATCATACCGATTAATAGTCTATTGCTAAGCTAACCTTAGCTATGAGTAGGTACATCGATCTACCTAACCTTTTCCCAACTATGTTGGGGTCGGCTTCCAGTCTAACCGGATGCAGCTGAATACCAGTATTTTACATGGACCGACTATCTGACCTCCACAACCCAGTTACTGGGTAATACGATACCGCTTCATAAGAACGCCAAGTCCACTCCTTTTTTTTCTTTTTTTTTGTGGACGGGAAATTATCAAATGACTTCTCCCGCTCTGGGCGGAGCGGGAGGGCGTGTCAGACTTTTACTGACTAAAACCGACCCGTGTTCCTTCAGTTGCCTGTGCCAGGGCCACGGTATCTCTTTCGAATAACCCGCGACCCCGACGGCACGCCAAATCCACTCCTGAGCCTACTTCAGTTCAGTACGCGGCTCGTCTACTCCTGAGCCTACTTCAGTTCAGTACACAGCTCGTCTACTCCTGAGCCTACTTCAGTTCAGTATGCGGCTCGTCCACTCCTGAGCCTACTTCTGTTCAGTACGCGGCTCGTCCACTCCTGAGCCTACTTCAGTTCAGTACGCGGCTCGTCTACTCCTGAGCCTACTTCAGTTCAGTACGCGGCTCGTCTACTCCTGAGCCTACTTCAGTTCAATACGCGGCTCGTCTACTCCTGAGCCTACTTCAGTTCAGTACGCGGCTCGTCCACTCCTGAGCCTACTTCAGTTCAGTACGCGGCTCGAGCACCGTATCATAGCGCCTTAAAAACTGAACGAATTTGGATGAAATTTGACATACAGATAGTTTATACGTATAGCCTGGATTAATAAATACGTTAGTACGAGTACGTTCCCGTGGAATACTTTTTTTCGATAGCCACGCGGGCGAAGCCGCGGGCAAAAGCTAGTTGTTAATATATATGTCTTGATTCTTCGTTACCTTAGGTTCCTACATAAAGATAAGTTGCCAGATAATATTTCACAAAATAACAAAATATTACCATATTTTTCGGCATGTAGATAAATTCAATAAATTATGCTCAATATCACAGAAGTACGTTTGTTTTTCCAACTACAATAACTTCAGATATCTGACTTCAGAAACTGTTCTATTTGTTTTCTAGCCAGATGCTTTCGACATAAACTTTGGAATAGATACCATTTTGTTTATTACTTTGTTTTTATTTGCTGTGTATTATGATCTATTACTATTAGGATTCAGCCTTTGCATAATGCAAATTATTATTGACTAGCTTTTCCCAGCGGCTTCGCCCGCGTTTGTGTCGGAAAATATCCCACGGGAACATCCTACCGGGAATTCCTTCCTCATTCCTTGTTTATATTATAAAGGGAACCTCTGTGCAAAATTTCAGCTTTCTAGGTCCAAGGCTGGGCTGGGCGTTGATGAATCAGTCAATCAGTCAGTCAGTCAGGACTTCTCTTTTTATTTATATAGAAGATAGACCAGTTCCCCGACAGATGCTGTCCTGCCCAAATTTAACTGTCAAAGTCAAAACAGTTTGACTTTGACAGGTACATACAGATATCGTAAAAAGAGAAAGTGTCAAATCAACGTATGCATTCAAGTAGTTTATATTACATCAGTTGCTATCCTTATAATTGACAGCTAGAAACAGTTTGTATGGAAAAACAAAACTGTGGTTTTCTTGTTTTTCCGTGCAATTTGTCCAATTTTTCTCTACATGAGAACCTTCCGCGGATATCAACGAATATTTGAAAAAAAAAATTGCTGAATAGGTCCAGCCGTTCTCGAGTTTTGCGCTTAGCAACACATACGTCCTGCACTCTACTTACACTCTTACAAGAGTTTATTGCGTAACAAACCTTATTAATCATAATCCGAAATATTTTGATATTGCTAATCCATTGCTTCATAAGTTGGAAAAATTCTTCTGCTCAACAATGTAAATAATGCAATGGATGTTGTTGAACTGTCAAAATGAAAGGTATCGCCGTTGTACTCAATAAAACGTTTAGTTTCTAGTGTCGGAAAACTTATTTAACTTACCTAGTTTGACTGCCTCGTTGGTGCAGTGGTCGCAAGCGCAACTGCTGAGCAATGAGGTCCTGGGTTCGATTCCTAGGTCGGGCAAAGTGTTACTGCGTTTTTCTATCCGAAATTTCTCAGTAGCAGCTCAGAGTTTGGATTTGTGCCCGGCAACAGGCTCGCCCCCCATTACACATAACTTAAACATAACTGGCGAAATGTGCGTGTATTATGTGTACACTTCTGCTTTACCATCCGGGGATTGCAGGCGTGATGTTATGGGTTGATATGTATGGCGTGATGTTATCATGCCATACATATCTATAATTAGATTAGCAGTTAGTGTTGATCAAACATTTGACAATCGCCAATTTGAAAACTAGACAATTAATTTATATGGTTATCATTCTTTCTGAAACAATATTTTCAATAAATATTTGGGATTGTAAATGCTGAGTTTAAGCAAGATGAAGAGTTATGTGTAGAAAACATAATAAGTAGACTGTTTGCAAGTAATATATTGGCTGCATTTTTACTGCTTTAGCTATAAAATACATTGTTGCAATTTCCGATTCACTGAATATTTTTATTGCGGATTCGTTTCTATGAATTGAAATGTTTTGTTATGAGAAATGGAACCTTTCTACACTCTTAGATAAAAAGAAGAAAAATAGTCCTTAAAAATGACTTTTTTTTTTGTGGATAGGAAATCATCAAATGACTTCTCCCGCTCTAGCTGGAGTGGGAGGGCGTGTCAGACTTATAGTGACTATAACCCACCCGTGTTCCTTCAGTTGCCCGTACTAGGGCCACGGTATCTCTTTCGAACAACCCGCGACCCCAGCGGCCTTAAAAATGACATGACAATTTATTTTATACACATTATGTTTACGTAGCCTGAACTTGATAAAGGCTATGTCCTATGGGACTGTTGTTCTTAAAAAAGTCATATGGGTTTTTATAAGGTCGACGGCACAACGCTGGGCTCTCTAGGGACCTTTTAGTCGCAAACGTAAATATGGCTTACATGTACCATGTTTCGGTTAATTTTACATTGAAAAAAGCTGTTTTCACCTGTAGGCATTTGTTTATAAATGGAAATATAAAATTTTGGCTCAACAACGTTGTTGAGCTAAATGGTTTTATATAATTTGGGTAGAATTTCGACATAATTTAATTTACCTACGTGGTGATGTGTTTAGGAGCTCGTGGCTAAGTAAAAAAAGCCGCACGGGTTAATCTATCAGGTTAAGCTACACTTGCCGCGGTCGGTGCGTGGATGGGTGACCATATTTACATACCGAGACTCCTTTGTGCCTCGGAAAGCACGTTAAGCTGTTGTACCCAGCTGTCATTCGTGGATCTTTGACAGTCGTTAAGGGTGGTCAGAAGCCCGAAAGTCTGACAACCAGTCTTACCAAGGGGTATCGTATTACCTAGTTAATGGGTTGTGGAGGTCAGATAGGCAGTCGCTCCATGTAAAATACTGATATTCCGCTGCATCCGGTTAGACTGGAAGCCGACCCCAATATAGTTGGGAAAAGACTAGGCAGATTGATTGATTGATTTTTGTTATAATAGCGCCTAAGTATGAAGCCAATTATCTTTTTCTTTTAAAGTACCAAGCCATTTTAAGTAGTAAGTAATATTTGGCTCGTCAGAGTCAGTGCACTGGTAGATTCCGACCCTGTTTATAATTTCGGTAGGCTACCATCGAGATAATAATAAAACTACTAATTAATAAGTTGTATAGAATATAATAAAATAGAATAGAATACTCTTTATTATGTACACCATTCAAATTACAGGTGAAATTTTGTTGAAGTTTTACATAGGGTGACACAGTGTGCGGTCATATCGCTAAAAGCGATCTTTTACAGACAACCTTTGGATGGAGTATAGGGACAAGGAGAGACAGTTCTGTAGGTAGTCCGTGGTGTACCATATACATATACAACAATATACATACAATATTACTATCCACTCAAATCGTACTGCTTGAACTGTGAAAGACTTGTCATAAAAGCTGGTGGAATGCATCGGCATCTCAAGTGTCAAGGTTTCCGATGACCTCAGATATCTATTATGCGTGTCATGAAGGAACTTGAAACTCTATTTAAGATAAGAGGGGGTTGTAGAATTGAACAAAATACTGTAGAGCTGAAACAAGATATGTGAATTCCGGCGAAGACGTATAGGAAGCCACTTGTGCTTTGTACGTAATTCAGAAATGTGGTCATATTTGCGTTGTATACTCGTATACCTGAGCATCGGTAGCCCAGTGATAAAAACCGCAACTTACGAAATGTGTTCGATCCCAAGCAGGCACTTTACTATGTGTAAATAATTTAATCAGCACTGCTCTTACAACGGTGAAGGAAAACATCGTGAGGAAACCGACATGTCCTAGAACCATCAATTCGAAGACATGTCACATCTGCCAACCCTCAATGTGCCCGCGTGGTGGATTACGCCCTGACCGTCTCACCGACAGGAGGCCTGTGTCCCAGCAGTGGGAACATTATAGACTGATTATGTACCTGAAGACCAATTACAGTAATTAAAAAAACCGGTTAAGAGCGAGTCGGACTCGCGCACCGAGGGTTCCGTTCCGATTTATGAAAAAGTGTGCTATTTAGAGACATCGTTTTATTTTTCCTGTAATCTTTTTTTCTTTTTTTCTGTTTTTTTTTTTCTTTTTGTAACTTCTATCACATAGAATAATTACTGTTTTTCTCTATGCAAACTTCGGAGATGAGGGGGGGAAAAGTATTTTCTTTTTACATTTTGCTTCAAAAGTCGAAAACTTTGCGGCCTAAAATAAGGAAAAAAAATTTATAAATATGCAAACAGCGCTCAGTCATATGATACCCCACATGCCATGGTAGCCCCACTTCGATTTTTTAAGTTCTTTCCCTTTCAGTCCCTGTTGCAAAAAAAAAAAATATGTTTTATTCAAACTCAAACTCTACATTTATCAACATTTATTTCACATAAACCAATTACAGGCACTTTTGAATTTTCAATGGGTCGGTCAGTCAGAAAGATGTAGCTAGTTGCCCATACCAAAGCGTAGTAGATACCTATGGAGAAGAACGGGCAAGAAACTCCACGGACACTCTTTTAAATCATAATATTTTTACAAAATATTAGTTAAATCGTTCATGTTGAAAATATACAAGTGAGAATAATGTAGAAAGCCGTGCACGTTAAAAAGCGTCCGTAACACTAAAACAACTAAATTAAAAATTAAAAATAAAAATGCCATGGCAGCTAAGAGACAACCAGTCCCAACTGACGGCGCCCGTTCACGAATATGACGCATAGATCAGCACCAATTAGCTCAACCATTTTGAAGGGAACTTAATGATCCAACACACGCCACCACCAGCTAGACATTTGAGTGAGCATGACATACTCTCAACCGCCAGGGCACATTCAAGTCAGTGAAAGACGTACCCAGTAAAAGGTAGCTTAATAGTAGCTACATAATGCTCACACATTTGCTATGCAATTATATTACACTTCTGGACACATCTTTTGGCCCACCTTGTATTTTCAGTTTCGTTTGGTCCTAGCTAAAATTTTATATTAGGTCGAGCAAAAAGTTTTTATGCAGTTTTGAACCTGGCACATTCACAATTTCATTCAATAGTCTTTTTTTGAATTTCGAACACAGAATTTAAAGAAACAAAAGACAATTTGGAGCCTGTTTGTTGATATCAAACAATCGAATACTAAGAAAACTTGGTTTTATTGGTTTACTTGGATTTAATTCTTGAAAAAGTGATTGATATCTTTGGTTTTGCAAGAAACATTACTTATTCTTAACATTAAGGTGAGGTTCTATCAATAATTTATGGATACTTCACCTGAAGTCGCCGCCCAAGCTGTGGCACTTATTCAGGCCGGACACAGCCAAAGAAACGTGAGTGCTCAACTTAATTTAAGTCGATCTGCGGTCCGAAATGTTTATCGGAGGTACCTAGAGACTGGCGGCTTTGTTCGTCGCCAAGGAAGGCCACGATCTCGGGTCACAACTGAAAGGCAGGATCGATTCATCGTGACGACCAGCTTGAGAAATCGTCACCTTACCTCCATTGAGATACAAAACCAACTTCGCGTCTTCCACGGAGTATCTGTGAGCGCTCGAACTGTTCGGAGAAGGTTAAAAGAACGCGATATGGTACCACACAAGCCAGCTAATGGCCCCAAACTAACGCGAGCCCACCGAACAGCGCGCCTTCATTTCGCACGCAGTCATTTAAATTGGACACAGCAAGACTGGAGCCGTGTACTCTTTTCTGATGAGTCTAAAATTGTGTTACATGGCAATGATGGAAGGAAGAAGGTCTACCGACGTAAGGGAGAGCGTTTCGCACAATGCTGCTTTGAAGAGAGGGTTGCTTATGGCGGTGGCTCATGGACTGTCTGGGGCGGTATATCCGCGAGCGGCAAAACTCAACTTGAGGTTGTTACAGGACCACGGCTGCCAACATTAAATGCTGAAAGGTACATTCGTGAGTGCTTAGAACCTCACGTGATACCATACGCGGACTATGTGGGCCCAAATTTCCTTTTTATGCATGATAATGCAAGAGCCCATGCGGCCGGCATCGTCAAGGAATATCTTCGGGATGTGATGAACATCACAGTTATGGACTGGCCAGCCAGAAGCCCAGACATGAACCCCATTGAGCACATGTGGGACGAGCTAAAAAGACGTGTTAGGGCTCGTCAGCCAGTTGCCCAGACGATGCAGGAGTTGAAAACTGCCATAGAAGAGGAATGGGAGATGATCCCTCAAAATTTCATAGAGCGGTTGATAAACTCTATGCCTAATCGTATGAGAGCTGTGGTAGATGCCCATGGAGGCAACACGCGTTATTAAATTAAACCTTTATTTGATAAAACATGTTTTTTATTCAAAAATCAATTGCCTTTAACAAGGCGCATATCCGACTTGTTAGGCGTAGCTCCATGTCGTATGGTATTCTGAATTCAAATTTAAAACAATACGATCGAAAAAGATGGTAAAATGTATCAGGTTTAAAACTGCATCAACAGTTTTTGTTCAATCTAGCAATCATATTTCGGTAGGGGCCATCGAAACCTAAACTCTAAGGTGGGCCAATAGATGTGTCCAGAAGTGTATAATACTAAGAGATTGAATTTAAACAATGCAAAGAAAGTTCTCTCTCTTCTTAATCTTCAGCAGCTCCAACAATATTTCCGAATGCAAATCAATTAGTTAATGCTTTCTTGTGGAGCAGGACAAGCATTCAGCCAAGCATTTTTGTCAGCGATGTAATCCTCCAACTTATAATATGCCTGGCTGTATAGCGTGCGTTTTATACAAGATTTAAATTTCGTTTCATTCAGCTGGAATATGTGTAAATATTATAACATTTTAAAGAGTACCCCGTGGAGGATGAGTCTATTTTAGCCAGTCTGAAACGTGGTTGAACTAATTGGGCCCTATTTCTAGTCCTATAATTGTGTCCTTCACCTCTTTTACCGAAAAGATTTAGATTTTTCTTTACCTATATGATGTTTTCATAGATACTCGTATATTGAAAAGGTACCGTCGTGATGTTAATATCTTTAAACAGTTCCCTTAGAGAATCGCGCCTGCGGAGGCCATATATTGCTCTGATGGTTCTTTTCTGCAGAATAAAAATAGACTCTATATCTGCAGCACGTCCCCATAGTAAAATACTGTAAGACATAATAATATGAAAGTAACTGAAATAGACCAGCCTCGCGGATCTACATCAGTGAATTGACGGATTTTTCTCACCGCATATGCTGCTGAACTCCCTCCTCCTCCCCCCCTCCTTGCTCTGTCCTGCAAGAGATGTTAAATGCGGACCCATTTGCAGCCTTGAGTCGAGCGTGATCCCCAGGAAAACAGTTTAATCGACGAATTCTAGTTTCTCTTTATTCAATACTATGTCACAATCAGTACTTTTAACATTTGGTAAAGCAAATCTTATACATTTAGTATTTTCCCCATTTAATACTAAATTATTAGCAGTGAACTAATAATGGACCTGCAGTAGGGCGTTATTTACGTCGTCAAGATTTGATGCACGTCTATTTATCTTAAAAATTAAGGATGTATCGTCAGCAAATAACACCATTTGTGGTTGGTTTTTTAATAAATGGGGTAGATCATTAATATATACTAAAAAGAGGAGAGCACCCAATATCGAGCCGTCTGGAACACCCATTTGTACTTTTAGACCGAGTGAATTGACACCATTTATTTAAACTTGTTGTTGTCTATCATTTAAATATGATTTTACTAAACTGAGCGCAAGTTTACCTAGTCCGTAATGCTCAAGTTTCAAGAGTAAGGTTTCGTGATTTACGCAGTCAAATGCCTTGGAGAGGTCACAAAAGATTCCTATGGCATCTTGGGCCTCGTCCCACGCTGAAAATATGTGTTTTAATAAAGTAGCACCCGCGTCAGTCGTGCAACGTCCTTTGGTGAAACCAAATTGCTGATCGTGCAAGATTTGGTTGGTGTTAAAATGATTAAGCATTTGATCAAGCATTACCTTTTCGAATACCTTGCTGAATTCAGCAATACTGGATTACTATATTTGCAAAATAGTTGGATAACGTTTGATGTCAACTAAAACTGTTCCAACAAGTTAATAACATTAGTAGTTCTTGAGATATCCAGCTGTGACAGACAGAGAGATTGACAACACAGATTGAGTCGCACCATAAGGGTTCCTTTTTACCATTTTGGTACAGAACCCTAAAACGATAAAATCTAGTCGCTACCTCATCTCACCGATAATCAATGTTAAACAGTTGTCAAAAATGTAGGGAATTGTAGGGGTATTTTTGACAGATTAAGACTGCAACTAGACTGTGAACGAATGTTCTTAAAACTACGGGAATTTCCCGTTTAGCCTCATTTTCAAAAAGAAAGAAGCCACTTTTACTTTTATTAGATACTAGCTACTGCTCGCGACTTCGTCCTCGTGAAATTTCTTGTTCCCCCGTCCCACCGCATCGCCCGCCCGCGCTATTACTTGATTTCCTCTTAGCGGTCTTTCTGACTTTATTTTCATTTTGTTCAGCTCCTATGCGTCGTAGCGTGATGTTGCATAGCTTTAAAACTTCCTCAAAAATTGAATAAATATTTTTTCTAATCCGATTGCTAGTTCCAGAGATTAGCGCATTCAAACAAACAAACTCTTCAGCTTTAATGTAGATCACATTTGTTCCTCACTTTGGGTTTGCCTACACGAATGAATTTGTATACATTGTAACAGAATCCTCATTGATTTGTGTTTGTCCGTTGTAATGTATCACGGTTTCCTGTTTGTTAGAAATAGTTTAACTATCGCATTAATATCGCAATAACTAGTTGTCTGACATATTGTATCTTTGCTATAGTTTCTTGACCGACTGATACAAAGTATGCTTCGGTTTGAAGAAAATCAATATCAGCCTATATTTATACAGCTTGTATCAGAAAGGCGTGGTCATGGTACACATTATCAAACTGAACAACTTTCTCCATAGGACCAACATCGTAATCGCCAAAAAAATCATTAGCCGTCCCATGCATTTGGGTGGAGTAGGTATTGAAGTTTTTTGGAATAGTTTATTTTTTTTTTTTGCGATTTTTTGTCATAAATAGAATACGATATTCATTTGTCTATTATTATTGGTGTATCTATTTGAGAAGTTTATGTTGTATCATTTTATCCATATCCATAGAATATCTTATAGACTGCTGTTTGCCAGAACCTCCTTTATTTTTATTGCCATAATCGCCATAACTAGCTGCGCCCCGCGGTTTCAAACGCGTAGACCGGGATAAAAAGTAGCGTGTGTTAATCCTAACTATAAGCTATCTGCGTACAAAATTTCATACAAATCAGTCCAGTCATTTGAGCGTGAAGAAGTAACAAACACACATACACTCTCACAAACGTTCGCCTTTATAATATTAGTGTGATTGGCGAACCATATTGACTGTAAAAATCTGCAGTACAGTTCCTGTCGTTTATTTTGCCTCCTGTAATTGGGAACCAATTGTAACAAAACTGGTACTTCATTGTGGTCTTCAATCAATCTGCCTAACTCTTTCCCAACTATGTTGGGGTCAGCTTTCAGTCTAAATCGGATGCAGCTGAATACCAATATTTTACATGAAGCGACTGCCTGTCTGACCTCCACAACCCTGTAACTGGGTAACACGATACCCCTTGGTAAGACTGGTTGTCAGACTTTCGGGCTTCTGACGACCCGTAACGACTGTCAAAGATCCACGAATGACAGCCACGACCACCGGCTTAACGTGCTTTCTGAGGCACGGAGAAGTCTCGTTCCGTAAAGTTCCGTAGCCAAATGGCAAAAAACGGAACCCTTATGGATTCGTCATGTCTGTCTGTCTGTCCGTCCGTCCGTATGTCACAGCCACTTTTTTCCGAAACTGTAAGAACGATAGTGTTGAAACTTGGTAAGTAGATGTGTTCTGTGAACCGCATTAAGATTTTCACACAAAAATAGAAAAAAAACAATAAATTTTGGGGGTTCCCCATAATTAGAACTGAAACTTAAATTTTTTTTGTCGTCATACCCATACGTAAAAAAAAAAAATAATTATTTCGTAACCATAATAAATAAAAAACACAGTGATTGGAGCCTCCTTGTAAGCAAACAATGCCTGTATTAGGAGACTCCGCTCTTTCACAGCAAGGTAATCATACAAAATAAAATAAAAGACTAACAAATCAAATGTGTGTGTGTGTGTGTGTGTGTGCGTATGTGTAAATGTTTAAGTGGAAATTCAATAAAAGTAATCATATGTAAATGGGGATGAGGGTGGGTTTGCGTGTGTTTTGTGAGTGAGTGTGTTGATAAACCGAGTGATTTATGTGTTGCAAAGTTTCAAAAGTTTCAAAGTTGTTTCAAAGTTTTCATACGTGTCTTTATGGATAGGTCTTCAAAAATGATATTGAGGTTTTTAATATAATTTATTTCTAAACTGAATAGTTTGCGCGAGAGACACTTCCAAAGTGGTAAAATGTGTGTCCCCCCTGTAAATTTTAAAATATGAGAATGATAAAACTAAAAAAAATATATGATGTACATTAACCATCTAAACTTCCACCGAAAATTGGTTTGAACGAGATCTAGTAAGTAGTTTTTTTTTTAATACGTCATAAATCGGTCTATTATTAATCAAAGTTACAACGAACTACAAGAACTTTTATATTATGTTACTTGCTGCTACGGAACCCTTCATGGGCGAGTCCGACTCGCACTTGGCCGCTCTTTACAAGTGCTACTGGTGAACATGAGGTCCTGGGTTGATTTCCAGGTCGGGCAGAGTGTTGTCGAGTTTTTCCGTCAGGGATTTCTCAATAGCAGCCCGGAGTCTGGATTTGTTCCCGGTTTATGGGAATAGGTTCGCCCCTTTTTACATAGGACTTAAACATAACTGGCGAGGAGCTCGTGGCTAAGTAATAACAGCCGCATGGGTCGATCGACCAGGTTAAGCTACGCTTGCCGGGGTTGGTCCGTGGATGGGTGACCATCTTTACATATCGAGACTCTTCCGTGCCTCGGAAAGCACGTTAAGCCGTTGGTCCCGGCTGTCATTCGTGGATCTTTGACAGTCGTTACGGGTCGTCAGAAGCCCGAAAGTCTGACAAACCAGTCTTACCCAGTTACTGGGTTGTGGAGGTCAGATAGGCAGTCGCTCCATGTAAAATACTGGTATTCAGCTGCATCCGGTTAGACTGGAAGCCGACCCCAACATAGTTGGGAAAAGGCTAGGCAGATGATGACTTAAACATAACTGGCGTAATATGAGTTTACTATGAAATAGGTTCACCTCTGCCGAACCCTTCGAGAATTACAGGCGAGATTTTATGTTATGTTATGTGAATAGCACATTACAATGCTTTGGGGCGCATTAAAGTAGCCTCCGCGAGTGCCGAGACTTCAATGTTCTATGGACAAACGCCAGGCCTTTCAAATTTCGCAACTATTTTGCTCGCAAGCTGCAATTGTAGGATAAACAAAGGACCATAGGAGCAGGGTGAATCAGTGTAGGTATACAAAAAGCAACTTTAAGGTGTAAAAGCGTCCGTTTTGTCGATAGTACGTCCGGGCTTTTGGCAGTCAGCCCGTCAACAAACAATATAATGATTCAATGCATTCTCATCAAAATATTCGTTCTTTCTTATATGGGTGACGAAGACTACTTAGTAAAAATCTTAAATTAATTCAATCACTCACTGATAAACAACGGACAGCCTAAAGGCTCCTTCAAACAGGCGCGATACGCGATATAATCGCGCGCGACACAAAGGTGGGAAAATTCCCACCAGTGGGACAAATTTGAAGAAAGTTCTCAATTTTGTCATCCACTGAGTCCTACTTTTGCATGAAGGTTCGATAGTTTTTGCCGATGGGAAAATCCATCGGGCACATGGCAAGTAATAACACAGTTTCATCAAAAAAATAATGTCTTAAATGAGAACCGTGTGAAAACTAAATGGAACTACACAATTTAAGGGCGTAGCACACTTGCACGCACGCCACTGCAACGGACCGCAGTCCGGATTTACGATGACATTCGCACACCGACTAACACGGAGCGGTTTACGACTTCACCCGTTTAAAAACGGTCATTACCCGAAATGTACATTACACAGTAAGTGATTCGAACGAATTGGGGTTGGTTTGTTCGGATAATCGCCGGAAGGTTGCCGGTTAAACTGTTATTGCGGTGGGAGTTGTTTTATTATTGTTTTAGGTTAAACAATAATAAAAGAAAGAACTATAGGTAGGTACCCATGTATATGTATGCTTTATTTATGTATATATGTATTGTATATGTAAATGGTACACCACAGTCTACCAGCAGTATAGTCTCTTCTCCCTTTAATCCATCCAAAGGTTGTCTGTATAAGATGGCTTTTAGCGATAATACCGCCCATTGTGTCACTCTATGTAATATCTAGACATTTATATCTGTAATTTTATAGTGTATATAATAAAAAGTGTTCTGTCTATCTATCTACGTACGTGTAGTTATCGAGACCCCTCCTCGTGTCTCGGAAAGCACGTTAAGCAGTTGATCCCGGTTGTCATCCGTAGATCTATGACAATCGTTAGGAGTAGTCAGAAGCCCAAAAATCTGACAACCAGTCTTACCAAGGGGTATCGTGTTACGCAGTAAATGGGTTGTGGAGGTCAGATAGGCAGTCGCTCCATATTATTCAGCTGCTTCTAGTTAGACTGGAAGCCAACCCTAACATTATTGGGAAAAGGCATAGATTGGTTGGTTAAGAAATAATGTAAATGTTTTCGTAAGTTATATTGTGTAAAAAGGTCTGAACTCGTTGACATGAATAAAACGGATGTCCGCTTGATGAAAACGTGTTTCAAATCGATATGTTTCCGTTCTGAGCAAATAGCGGTGGAAAACAAGAAAACCTTTGATACGCTTTGACTGTGTGAATTATATATATTGCTAAATACCTTATTTATGTATTGCTAAATAAATGGTTCAAATTTTCAGAGAAAGATAGACAGAATACTCTTTGTTATGTACACCACAAAAAGTACAGATATAAATGTTGAAATTTTACATATGGTGATACAATGGCAGTCTTATCGCTGAAAGCGATCTTTTAAAGACAACCTTTGACCTTTGAGAAAGAAAGGAAAGAAACTTTTCTGTGGTAGTTATTAGTCAGTCAATCGATAGCGTTATAATAGAGTAGCATTATGCAAAATATGACCACTGTATTGCATAATATAGGTACGTATACCCACAAGCGAAACAACAGACTAAACTAAAAACTTTTTTACAAAAAAATACAACCGACTTCCAAAAACAACACTACAAAGTGAAAAATAACTTTAATTTCGGAAGTCGGTGTCTGGTTAAATGTATTTTCGTTTTTTGCCACCGACTTCCGAAATTAAAGTTATTTTTCACTTTGTAGTGTTGTTTTTGGAAGTCGGTTGTATTTTTTTGTAAAAAAGTTTTTATTTTTCACTTTTTAGTTGTGTACCTACCTCACACAAATTCAAATACCACTACCTGCAAAACAAACTAGAACATCATCCATATAAAAGTGGGGAAAAAATACGTATTATTGAAGCTAACTCAAAAACTACCCAAGCAAAATTAATCAATTTTATATGGGACCAACTGTGATGTATACACTCTCGAACAAAACAAAAAAAATCCAAATCGGTCCAGCCATCTTCGAGTAATCGGGGAACATACATAAAAAAAAAAAAAAGGTTCCGACGAATTGAGAACCTCCTCCTTTTTGAAGTCGGTAAAAAAATAAATCCAATATCAGTTTCAACAAAAAAAAATATTACAAATTCAACAGATTATTCTAACATCACCAATTCCCAAGAAACGTTGTAACACTAGCATATAATATTTTTTACTTGTGGCAACACAGATCGGTGTCGGCTTCGCGTCGATATGCATATTTCATTACGCGTTTACTCGGCATGCTTAGTTTAGTATGCGTTTTAACTTCGCCTACTTACGTGACGTGGAATGGCGTGGCGTGGCGTGGCGTAGTGTTAATGAAAAAACTGTGAGGGTGTGGCAGAACATTTAAATGTAATGTAATACTTCTATTTTTAGAAAATACGCAATGGTTTGTTTTTCTTGTAAGTCTTTCTATAGTTACGTTTATATTTTTGTGTTCCTTTATGTAGTTTTAATAAAAAGTAAGTTTAAAAACTAAAACCTACTGAAAAATCACGCTCTAAAACAAGAAAATCTTCTCATCTGAAATTAGAAAAAGACAAACAAATTTAAAATCCGGAGTCACACGTATGTAATTTGTTCGATTTATGACATGACGTGTGATCCGGATTTTTAATTTGTCTGTCGTTTTCTAATTTCAGATGAGAATATTTTCTGCTGGGCAAAGGCCCTTTTTTTCTTCCAAACCACCCTGACGCGTGCGATCTATGGCCATGTTGGCCCTGCAAACCTTATCAGATTGTCACACCACCTTCGCCATGGTCTGCCTCGACGGCGATGTCATCCCTCAGGCGTCTAGTGAGTGACGATCTTTGCCCATCTCTCCGGGTGCATTCGTGCGACATTACGGCCCACTCCCAATTCACCCTGGCTGTTCTTTCTCCAACATCCGCTACTTGAATTAAGGAGCGCAGGGTTTCTCATAGTGAAATTTAATTCACGTCCCAGCAATCAAGCTCTCAAATAATTCTTAAACAAAAGGGATGTGGCTTGAACAAAATACTCAAGTATAATTTGGGGCACACACTTAAGACAAGACTTGTACCTAACGCAAATATTTAAACGGCGTGTACAAATCTCGGTCTCTATTTGAACTTACGATCTTCGCGTCGCGTTTTAATAATAATTTATGATTCGTCGCGCACTTGCGTTCGCTTTTTTTTTTTGTTTTAGGCTGTATAATATTAAAATGAAGGTGGAAAGTGGTGAGGGGTTGAAATATAGCCGTTATTTTAGAAGCTACAGTATTACGCAAAATCATTTAAATAAATAGCGACTCTTTCAATGACACAATAAAGTGCAATTCAGGTCGCACAGCCTAGAAGTTGCCTCTATTTCTATCGCGTAACTCTTATACCTTCTGACTCGTTAGGGTTGTCTTCTTTTACGACGTGGCGCGTGAGTGAGTATCGAACTAAAGTGCGAATCGGCCGGCGCGCGGCATCCCACACTGAATTAGCGCGACAAGTCGAGCCCGCTTCGTACTTGTCGCTTCATACCTAAAATGCGGAGAGCGCCTGGCTGCTTGTGGTAACCATGACGTGTATAACACGCTGTGAATGTGTGCGTGAAGACGAGAAGCGTCAGCAAGTAATACACATTATACTTTCTACTTCGCCCGTGTCTCGGATGGTACCGAGAGCTCCTTCGTGTTTGTACATTTGGTTACCACAAGTAAAACGCGTGTCACTTCGTGATATAGAATAACTGTATTGAATTAAATAAGTACAGGATGTATCAGAAAAGTGTGGTCAAATTTAAGGGTGCGGTACACACCATCAAACTGAGCAACATTCTCCATGGGAACAACATCATAATCGAGAAAAACTAATCAATTATTTAGTTTGCCACACCCTTTGACCATGCCTTTCTGATACACTCTGTATAAGTAATCGTTTTTATTGGTAGCTATAGATTTATTTTATCATAGATTCTAACAAAACTGTCAGGTAACTCAAACTCAAAGCATTTATTTCAAATAAACCAATTACAGGCACTTTTGAATTGTCAAGGGGTCGGTCAGGCAGAAAGATGGAGCTAGTTGCCCATTCCAAAGCGTATTAGGTCCCTATGGAGAAGAACGGACAAGAAACTCCACGGACACTCTTTTAAATCAATATATTTTTACAAAATATTGGTTACATCGTTCATGTTGAAAATATACATGTGAGAACAATGTAGAAAGACGTGCACGTTAAAAGCGAAACGTTAAAGTTTTTGGAAGCAATTTGTCCTTGTGGCACATAGTTTAAAGAATAGTGCATGTTGTGCCTATGTTGTTTAAGTGGACTATATTGTACTCAAGGGGCATGTAAACAAGTTTCATTATTTTATAGCTTCAGCTGAAATGCAAACACAACCTAGTTCAAGCCCGTTACCTATGCCTAGTCACAGTAAATAATGAACAGTAAGGAAACTACGCACAGTTAGCGTCAAAAATATCGGAACGAACAGACTTCAAAATGATCTCAAGAACTAAGAAAATTAAACTTTATTTCAATTGGATAAAGTTCTTGTCAGACTGACAGTTGTCGTGTACTGTCTTCATTCTGAAATATTCCTTGTGTCATTGATTTAATATTTCATTTTCATAGTTGTTTAGCTCATTAGAGGAGCTCGTGGCTAAGTAATAACAGCCACACGGGTCGATCCATCAGGTTAAGCTACGCTTGCCGGGGACGGTCCGTAGATGGGTGACCATCTTTACATACCGAGACTCCTCCGTGCCTCGGAAAGTACGTTAAGCCGTTGGTCCTGGCTGTCAATCGTGGATCTTTGACAGTCGTTACGGGTCGTCAGAAGCCCGAATGTCTGACAACCAGCATAACCAAGGGATATCGTATTACTCAGTTAATGGGTTGTGGAGGTCAGATAGGCAGTCGCTCCATGTAAAATACTGGTATTCAGCTGCATCTGGTTAGACTGGATGCCGACATAATTGGGAAAAGGCTAGGCAGATTGAGTTGTTTAGATCATTTTGAACAGCCTGTTCGTCCCGATATTATTGGCTGCACAAATGGTCAAAACGGCACACTCACACAGCCGTGGGCACTGACGAGGCTGCAAGCGATAGTCGCGGTGCTCTCAGTATATTGCTTATGGGCCTCGTAGATGCGCGCGTCTGTGTGTGTGCCGTTTCGCACGTTTGTTTGTAGTTTCCCTACTGTTTACATTTATACTGTGGCCTAGTTAACGACATTGACACGTCCCATTTTCCTAAACTAGTGACCTATTCGATGGAAGAAAAGTAATGGCCTAAAGAATGGTGTTTGGTCGTTTCGCCTGTCATTTGTTTATGAGTAATTGCAGGCGTAAAAACCCAGGACAAAGCGGCACAACTGAATTTTGATGTTTATTGCGTGTCCTTGCCTTTACCTGGCTAATTGCTTTTGTCTAAGTAAGTATCTTTTAGTATCTAAACGTAGAGGTAAACTGATGTAACAGTAGGTTTTTAACTTAAGTTTTGTGTGGAATCGGTAATTAATTAGTTTGGTGTCATGTATTAGTGAAGGAAAATTGTAGCAAGTCATAGGAATTGGGTTTTAGGTAAGAAGTTTTTTTTTTGTGCTGTGGAGGTCAGATAGGCAGGTGCATCCGGTTAGACTGGAAGCCGACCCCAGCATAGTTGTGAAAAGGATAAGCTGATGATGTAATAAGTTTTTTTAGGTTTCCTTATCTCAAAAGGAAAAAACGGAACCCTTATGGGATCACATCATTGTCCATCTGTCTGTCTATCTGTCTGTCAGTCTATCAAGATCCCTTTTCTCAGGAACGCGTGGAGGTATCAAGTTGAAGTTTATATCAAATACGTAAGTCTGGGGTCCCTTGGAGCTCTAAAAAAATTCATGGTTCCAAGTCAACGCAATAAAAATACGGCCATTTATGCGACATACTTGTATTTTGATACTCGCAAATAAATCAAAACCTACTGGGTACTTCCCGTTGACTGAGAATCATAAAATTTGGCAAGAAGCAAGGTCTCACAGCACAAGTAAAGAAAAAGTTGAAAATCAATAATTTGTGGATTTAATGCAAAAAAAGTTTTTTGCGAATACAAACTTACATTTTCAGTTGGAACATTGACAGTGACATATACGAGGTGCATTCAATAAGTACCTAGCCTCATCGCCAGAGGGCGCTGTAGTTTCAAAAGAGTTTTACCACAGTGTAGCACATTCTTTTTTAATTCTTTTTTCATATTTTCATTCCAATCCCTTCATTTGTTTTAATTTGACAACTTATGGAAGCGAACGTGTCGATCGGTTTTACAAAAATGGAAAAAGAGCAATATCGTTCGGTGATTCGATTCCTATTTTTGGAAGGGAAAACGCGCATCTAAATCAAAGAGCGCTTGGATGCTGTGTACGGTGACTCTTCTCCATCGATGGCCACCGTCAAGAATTGGTTCAACGAGTTTGCACGTGGCCGTACGTCGGTTTTTGATGAACCACGTCCAGGTGCACCGAAAACAGCTGCTACGGAGGAAAACATTAAAAAAATCCATGATCTCGTATTGGCAGATCGCCGATTGAAGGTTCGTGAGCTAGCTGAGACTGTAGGCATTTCAGAAGGAACAGTGCATCATATTCTTCACGAGGAACTCGGCATGAGAAAGCTGTCGGCACGATGGGTGCCGCGTTTACTCACACCAGAAAACAAGCGCAACCGTGAGACCACATCGGAGACGTGTTTGGCGCTGTTTAAGCGGAATCCAGCGGAGTTTTTGCGTCGTTTTGTGACCGTCGATGAAACCTGGATCCACTGGTACACACCAGAGACCAAGGAGCAATCAAAACAATGGATCCAGACCGGGGAACGTGCTCCAAAGAAGGCGAAAACTATAAAATCGGCCGGAAAAGTTATGGCTACCGTTTTCTGGGATTCACAAGGTGTGATCTACATCGATTACCTCGAGAAGGGTAAAACAATTACAGGGCTTTACTATGCCGATTTATTGGGCCGATTCTACGCCGAATTAAAGAAAAAACGACCCCATCTGGCGAAGAAAAAAGTGGTGTTTCACCACGACAACGCACCGGTTCACACGTCTGCCGTTGCCATGGCCAAATTGGTCGAATTACGCTACGAATTGCTGCCCCATCCACCGTATTCTCCAGATTTGGCCCCTTGTGACTTCTTTCTGTTTCCTAATCTGAAAAAATCACTCGCCGGGAATAGATATGGATCGAATGAGGAGGTCATCGCCGCCACGGAGGCCTATTTTGCAGAGTTTGACAAAAACTATTTTTCGGAGGGGTTAAAAAAGTTGGAGCATCGCTGGGCTAAGTGTATCGAACTAAAAGGAGACTATGTTGAAAAATAAATTGCCACTTTTCCAAAATTTTCGTTTACTTTTTGTAGGCTAAGTATTTATTGAATGACCCTCGTATGTATGGGAGAACACGTTTTCCAACTACAATGTTAAGTTTGTTCTTGGGATAAATTCATTCCAACTACAGAACCCTTCATTGTGCGTGGTCCGACATGCACTTGGCCGGGTTTTTTTTATTTTATTAGAACGAGTATAAATAATATTGTGTGCATAAGAATTAAGTACAGCTAATGCTCATACCCTTGCGTGCTCTAGCATGTAGGTACCGAAAAGCGTAAATAAAACCGTCACATGTTAGTTTTACGTTTTCAATATCACAATGACGTCAAAATAAACCATTTACATTACAATACATCCCATTCCAAACAAAACACATAAAAACCTTAACGCGGTCGTTTAAAAAACGCGACGACAAATTGCCCCTGTGCGCCTACACTAATACAGATTACGACGTAAGACGTAAGATTTGAATGGATATTCCGTTTTAAGCACACCACACGTCGACGCGCACAAATAACCGCTAACGCGAGCGGAACGTATCTTAAATCGTTCGGAAATAGATAACGCATCAAATTAAATGCATAGAATTCGATATTAGTACTTAATAGTGATGGAACAACGTTAACAATAAAAAAATATTTTCTTGGTATAGAGCTCACACCACGTTATACCAAACTGTTAAATTTCTCTAAATGATTTTAAACCTTAAAATGTTATTGGTTAAGTTCAAAGTCGAATGAGAAGATTCATCACAGCTTCTTACCAAACGGGGTGAGCATTACTTCAGATGTGTACTGTGAAGAACTGAACACAATGATGGAGAAGCTGGCATATCTCCAACCAGCATTGGTCAATCGCTCGTTTCCGCTGCTCCTGCACGACAACGCGCGACCTCATACTGCACAGCAGACGGTCTCCAAGTTGCAAGAACTGGGGTTAGAAGCTCTCCGTCATCCGCCCTACTCACCAGACCTTGCGCCTACAGACTACTACTTTTTCCAGAATTTGGATAACTTCTTGGCGGGAAAAAATTCAATACCCGAGAGGCAGTACAAAATGCCTTTGAAGAATTTGTTGCCTCCCGTCCAGCTGATTTCTTTAAGAAGGGCATCAATAAACTGCCACTGCGTTGGCAAAGATGCATTGATTGCATGGGTGATTACTTCGATTAATACAAATAAAAAATGCATGAAAAAAATACGTTTAATTTTTTTCATACAAAACGGCAATTTCATAGGTAATGACCTATTATTTATGTTATGGTGGCGAAGAGATAATGCTAAGTTTTATTTCTTATGGCAACTGAGCCGATGTCGACTAGTATGTCAGCGTCACGTTGAGACTGCTGCACAGAGAGGCGTGCCGTCGGCTTTGCACTTTTTAAATGTGTTCGAGAAGCAGAAGAAAAATACATGATCCAAACTACCCTCTGTATGAACGCACTCGCCTAATAGGGAACTGTCCCAAACATGGATTTTGTTCAAGAACAATCAATCTGCCTAGCCTTTTCCCAACTATGTTGGGGTCGGCTTCCAGTCTAACCGGATGCAGCTGAATACCATTATTTTACATGGAGCGACTGCCTATCTGACCTCCACAACCCATTAACTGGGTAATACGATACCCCTTGGTAAGACTGCTGTCAGACTTTGGGGCTTCTGACGACCCGTAACGACTGTCAAAGAGTGACAGCCGGGACCAACGGCTTAACGTGCTTTCCGAGGCACGGAGGAGTCTCGGTATGTAAAGATGGTCACCCATCCACGGACCAACCCCGGCAAGCGTAGCTGAACCTGATGGATCGACCCGTGCGGCTGTTATTACTTAGCTACGAGCTCCTCGATTCCGAGGATTTTGTTCAAGAACACAGCACCCTAATTGCGTAACAAGGGGTATCGTATTACCCAGTTACTGGGTTGTGGAGGTCAGATAGGCTGCATCCGGTTAGACTGGAAGCTGACATAGTTGGGAAAAGGCTAGCTAGATTGATTGACTTCTTAGTTAGTTTGTCAATGACGCGCATGTGACGCCATCAGTGAAATGTTAAATTTTCAATCAAAGTACTAGAATTAATTTAATAAAGCAACAAAACCAATAAAAATGTAACATTGAAGACAATAACCGTGAACTGACGTTTTTACTCGTAATACTGCGTTTAACGTTGAAACGTAAAAGTTGACGCGTACATGTATTTCGCCATTGTCATTTATTTTGCCATTGTCATTTTATGTGACAGTACAAACGTTAGGAGTTATTGCAACTCAGTAATGTGCAACACGTTGCGTTTGTTGTGCTGGCAGAGGGCTTAGTGCGAGTTTTATACTTACTGCCAGTTGCACGTAAGTCCATTAAATTTGATTCTCCATTAAAAGTCATGCTGTCACTTTTTTGATACGTTCCGTTAGACAGAGACAGCATTATGTTTAATGGGGAATTAAATTTATTATTGGACTTACGTGCGACTGGCGGTTACTCGATCGCATTTACGTTAACGTTACCTTTTTTTTTTTTTTTTTTTTGTGGATGGGAAATCATCAAATGACTTCTCCCGCTCTGAGCAGAGTGGGAGGGCGTGTCAGACTTTTACTGACTAAAACCCACCCATGTTCCTTCAGTTGCCCGTGCCAGGGCCACGGTATCTCTTTCGAACTACCCGCGACCCCGGCGGCATAGGCCCAATTGACCCCGTCACTGCTGACATCTCTTTGAGGCGCGCGTGGAACACAACGCGCCGTCGACCCGGGCCTGGTCCTTACCGAACGGCGAGCTGCCCATTACTCGTCGTCCGCAAGCCCGCGCCTACGGTGGCCGGGAATCGGCGATCGATTCCCGCCGCCCAGGGCGTCTCCTACGGCGGCTAGGGGCGCGAGGGCGCGGCTGTTGCCTCTCCCTCACGCGTTCCGCTTCCTCCTTCGCGAGCATTACTGCTTCGCAGAAGGAGGTGACGGCCTCCACGTTAACGTTACCTTACGCCAATTTGTATGGAATAATTGTGTTTTCCATTACAGTCACTAGACGGCGCTAATTCAGGTTACTGCGCGGTCTCCGCAGTGTCTGAATGGTTACTTTTTTAGTGGGCAGCAACAGTCAAGACTTAACGGTAAAGGCACAGAATATATAATAGTACTAAGTAAAGGTCATACGTTCATGTTTACAACTCTGTACAGTTATAGCTACTTCAGTACCTCGGCAGTACTAGTGACCTCACCGCAGAAACACCTCATGCATTTGGTGGTCCGTTTGAGCTTGTACCTAGTCGAGCAATTTGGCACTTTGCTCGTGAGGAAAACCACAATCATAGCTAGAACAACAGAGGTGTAACAGAGGTGTTTAAAGAATAGGTTTGACTGCTTTAACAAATGAAATAAGTATTCTTAATCAAATAATTCACACCTTGAATTGAAATTCACAATTGAACACCTGTTTTTTTCGACTTCAGGTTTGGTCCCATAAACTCAAACTCAAAGCATTTATTTCAATTAAACCAATTACAGGCACTTTTGAATTGTCAAGGGGTCGGTCAGTCAAAAAGATGAAGCTAGGCGCCCATTCCAAAGCATAGTAGGTACCTATGGAGAAGAACGGGCAAGAAACTCCACGGACACTCTTTTAAATCAAGATATGGTTACAAAATAATGGTTACATCATTCATGTTGAAATTTTACATGTGAGAACGATGCAGAACGTTAAAAGCGTCCTTACAAAAAAACAATTCAAATATTTAAATTAAATTAAAATAAGCCGTGGCCGCTAAGGTATGACCAGCCTTCACTGACAGCGCTTGTTCACGAATATCATAGCTAGAATCTAATAACAGAGGTGTTTAAAGAATAGGTTTGACTGCTTTAACAAATGAAATAAGTATTTTTAATCAAATAATTCACACCTTGAATTGAAATTCACAATTGAACACCTGTTTTTTTTCGACTTCAGGTTTGTTCCCATATTAAAAGTTGTTCATAATGATGAGTACAATGATCCCTTAACAGGATAACGGTGTTTACACTTTCACCCTGTGTACACCTACAGAACTCATATATTTATATATAAAGAGAAGTCCTGACTGACTGACTGACTGACTCATCAACGCCCAGCCCAAACCCTTGGACCTAGAAAGCTGAAATTTTGCACAGAGGTTCCCTTTATAATGTATACAAAGAATAAGGAAGGATTTTCCGGTAGTACGTTCCCGTGGGATATTTTCCGACATCCACGCGGGCAAAGCGGCTGGCAAAAGCTAGTTTCATACAAAACAGTGAATCATTTTATTTCACGTCAGTCTGAAGCACGCGTATACCACATGTCCCATTTGTTTCAATAATTTTCTGTGAAACTATTAACTGAAACAATGTATGAGTAAACACACACAGAACGTCTATATTAAATGCCGTTATGAAATGCGATGATTTATGGGATGGTGACTAGGAATGTGACAGATTTTGAATAGGTATTACGATGTTTAAAACTAATTTGACGCATTATTTTGTAAATGGAACGGACTTTCATTTAAGGGTAGCAAAGACATTAAATATTACTTAACAATAGACGGGATATAGCGAACAAAATCGTAATCTGAAACTTATGATGGCCGAAAGTCGCTCAGTCGTGTGTGGTACGCCTGCATGTCAAGTCACATTCGTGTCCACCAAAAGAAAATTATTTTGAAAACAAAATATACCGAATTGTACATTGTGGTATTGCAAACCTTGTAGTGATAAAATGACTCGATTCAAATACGGATTATTTTCGTAACTATTTGATAGTTTATCGAGTATTGAGATAAATTAAATAATTTTCTTAGATATGTCAAACTATCTGACGGTTGCTAAATCAAAGGTTGGTGTCGGTAAAAGTGTATCGGGTATTCAGGTCAAACTTGGCTATTATGTAATTTTGCTATATTATGCTAGATGGCGTCACTGTTTTTGTATGACATTTCCTCTGATAGCCTCTCTACAGTATCTTAAATCTCTTTGAAGGGTAGGGACTTTATGTTCAGGGGTAGGGATTTTTCATATAACCTTTTGAATCCTGAGTAATGAGACACAATTGATTATCTATGTATTGTGTCTCGCCCGATATCGCGACCTCGGGACTCAAAGGGTTAAGCATAGGGACTTTTCATTTGAGGATAAATAGCATTTATTTTTTGGAAAAATGTTGACATTATATTGCTGAATAGAGAAAATGATACGTTGCACTAAAACGCATAAAACATTTATTAAAAAGAACTTTGGTGTGCTCTGCTGTGTCTGTTGAGTCATTTACCATTATGTAACGCAAAAATGACCATGACATATCATCATCATCTGCCTAGCTTATTCCCAACTATGTTCTGGTCGGTTTCCAGTCTTACCGGATAAAGCTGAATACCAGCATTTTACATGGCGCGACTGCCTATCTGATCTCCACAACCCAGTTACTGGTAAGACTGGTTGTCAGACTTTCGGCCTTCTAACGACTGTCAAAGCTCCATGAATGACAGCCGGAAGTCCCGGCCCGGGATCAACGGTTTCACGTGCTTTCCGAGGCACGACCATGGCACATATCATAAGGAAATACCACGATCAGCAAAACATAACAGAGCAACATTATTCTTTTATTACAAAACCGATCTCCAAACAGTAGTTAGTTATAAATTAATGGCTACTTGGTCAAACGAGTGGGCATTAATCAAATCATTTAAGATAAGCATGACCGATTCATGTTTAGTCTACAGCGGAGAGATAAAGTGTACTGTCTAAATCTGTTTGATGGCCTTCATTGTGGTATAATGTATCCATTTTATGTTATTGATTTCTGATATTGATCGTGCTACGCTTGTCGCGGTTGGTTAGTGGATGGGTGACCATCCATTACATATCAAGACCCCTCCGTGCCTCGGAAAGCTCATTATGCTGTTGGTTCCGGCTGTTAAATATAATTATTATTATTGTATGCCCTACGGGCGGGACATAGCTGACCAAAATTTTCAAATAGGTATTTAAGAACTGTACTATACATACCTATGATCCACAATAAACTTTTGATTGATTGATTGATTGATTAATTGATTGTCATTCGTAGATCTTTGACAGTCGACGTTACGGGTCGTCAGAAGCCCGAAAGTCTGATAACCAATGTTACCAAGGGGTATCGTATTACCCAGTAACTGGGTTGTGGAGATCAGATAGGCAGTCGCTCCATGTAAAATACTGGTATTCAGCTGCATCAGGTTAGACTGGAAGCAGACTCCGACATAGTTGGGAAAGGACTAGGTAGATGATGATTTCTGATATTGATGTGTAGGTAATAGTTTCAGAGATACACAGATAATTATACACATACATGATTAGTATAAGTAAGTAAGTAGATAATTTGGAATTTCTTGAAGTTTTGGACAACAGATTTTATAGCTTTTTCACTAATCATGAACAAAAATTAGTGGTGATAATAAAATAAAATAATAAATAAAATAAGCCAACCGAACTCTCATTGGATCCAATTTTATCAAGTGGTACATTATATAAATACATTGAAGAAATCGCGTACTCCACACATTTTTTTACTTCTCGACCCGATAAAAAATGAATTCACTCGAGCACTCAACATGACACGTGTTTTGAGGATAACGAAGACAATTTATCCATTTTGAATACATACCTAAGCAAATCGTACAAAGCTACAGTAAGAGCCTTTTTGTATGCGAAACAATCAATCTGTCTAGTCTTTTATCAATTAAGTAAGGGTCGGCTTCTAATCTTACCAGATGCAACTGAATACCAGTATTGTACATGGAGCGACTGCCTATCTGACCTTCACAACCCAGTGTCTGGGTAATACTATACCCCTTGGTAAGACTGGTTGTCAGATTTTCGGGATTCTGTGACGACTGTCAAAGATCCATGAATGACAGCCGGGACCAACGGCTTAACGTGTTTTCCGAGGCACAGAGAAGTCTCGGTACCAATGAAAATATTTTATTCTCTATTTACTCAAACAGCCCATCTTCTTCCGTTATTTGCCACTGTGCATTTTACTAATATGGAATAGGTAGTTTAAATTGATTGATTTACTTTGATTATTTATATTCTAGTCAAAATGAATAGAATTTATTGGGGTAATTGCGACAGCGAAAGACGCCTGCCGATAAAATGGCGTCTAATCATTATGTTGCCAATATACAAATGTAAAATGCCGCTGCGTTTGGTAGAAATAATCATCAGTAGAAATTACCCAATTATCGTAATTACCCCAATAAACCTTATTTAGTTTTTCTCTATAACAAATAATCATGCTGTTTTTAAAAATACACTCACAGGAAGATAGGTATAGCCATTATCTTTTTCTTTCAGAATAAGGAAAGCAATAACTTTTTTCTATTGAAACGTGCATTAATATTTTCGAAATTTTACATAAATGTTCTCAGAAGATTGGTCAGTAACCATTGCAGTAACCAGTGACTATAATAACTCAACATTAAACCTCATACAGTAATTAATTCTCCACACTTCCGATTCTGCAAACTCGTAAACTAAAATTGTAAATCAATCAAGGCAGGGCTTAGCTAAATATTTAGTTTTACGCACATGTTCCATTAAAGGAAATGTTAAACTGCCATTAAATATTTAACGATCATTAGTAGGTACAGTCAGCAACAAAAGTCGATTAACACTTGCAGTTTTTTAATCTTAATTAGTAAGCAAAATATTAAATTCAAATAGGAACAGAAATACTTAAGTTTTAAGAACATTAACTCTTAACAGTTAAACGAAAAAAAAGCTGTTTATCGAATCATTTTGTGTTAATTTAGATAATGGCAAAAAGGAGCAGTGTTAACTGACTTCTGTTGCTAACCGTACAACTTCGGTCAGTACAAAATTTATTTTAATCTTCCTTCCTATCTTTCTTTCATTCTTATACCAAGAACCGAATGCTGTTTGTCCACCATACACTGTAGGTTCGAGCATCAAGGGTTTGGGCTAAGCGTTGATGAGTCAGTCAGTCAGGACTTCTCTTTTAATTTATTCAGAAGACATTATATTACAACTAGATTTTGCCCGAGGCTTCGCCCGCGTGGATGTCAGAAAGTATCCCACGGGAACGTACTACCGGCAAATCCTTCCTTATTCCTTGTCTACATTATAAAGGCAACCTCTGTGAAAATTTCAGCTTTCGAGGTTCAAGGGTTTGGGCTGAGCGTTGATGAGTCAATCAGTCAGTCAGTCAGGACTTCTCTTTTTAGGGCTTCGTAGTCAACAAGGGACCCTATAGTTTCGCTATGTCCGTCTGTCTGTCTGTCCGTCCGTCCGCAGTTTAGCTCAGAGACTCTTAGTATTAGAAAGCTATAATTTTACATGGATATACATATTCATCACGCCGACAAAATGGTAAAATAAAATCATGAAAAAAAAAATTTAGGGTACCTTCTGTACACGTAAAATGGGGATGTTTTTTTTCTCGTCTTGCCCATGGTGTAGGATGTTGTTGGATGGGTCTTTCAAAAATATTGTGGGTTTGTGAAAACAATTTTTCGATTTAGGGATCCGTTTCTGTAATATTATTAAGCTTTAACGGGGGGTTATCCGAATTTTACCTGTTTTAGAATCAATTTTAAATGGTCAAATTATTGTATTAAGGTCCTGAAAAACATATATGCCATAGATACATCCTTTCTTTAGGGAAATTAACGGTTCAAAACACGATAAGTTGTAATTTCCTCGATGAAAAAAAAATCCGAAACATAGTCGATTTCAAAACCATTTTCCGTTTCATTTCCTAATTACAGCATAAAATTATATGAAAATTGCATGTACCATGAGGTAATCGTATTTCAGAGGGAATTTAACGGTTGGATTTTTGAGTTTAATAGATTTTTTTTAAATAAACTCAAAATTAGTCAATTTGGCTAA
This sequence comes from Cosmia pyralina, assembly GCA_946251885.1. Classification (NCBI taxonomy): domain Eukaryota; kingdom Metazoa; phylum Arthropoda; class Insecta; order Lepidoptera; family Noctuidae; genus Cosmia; species Cosmia pyralina. The sequence goes on along the minus strand of OX276347.1, from coordinate 5,505,312 downwards.
ATCCGCTCGCGGTCAGAGTCCTGCGGGACGTCATCGAGGTTGGACCTGTGTCAAATTTTTTAAAAATTCGCTCTCCCTGCTGTTGTTCAAAAAAATTCAAACAAAAGACGAACACATTAGATATGAAATTGCGACAGCTCAGAAAAAATATCTCGTAATTATATTATCGTTTTAATTCATACTATCGTTTTCGAAAATGTGATTATTTATATGTGGTATGATGACGTTTAATTGTCATCTTACGATAGTGTTAAGACACATTGCAAATTATTATCGATAAAATTATAGTCAAGCGCGTGTAGTTTATAATTT